>CM075345.1:28525000-30925000 GCA_037693485.1 Kitagawia praeruptora | reverse complement strand
CTTTTATGCAAAAAATGGCTTCCATCCCATTCCCCATTTTAGGGATTAATTTTGGAGACAAGTTTTGAATCCCCATATTTGGGGATTACTATTTTGAACCCCAAATCATCTCTCTCCTCTTTTAAATATATTTAATTGTAGTGGGTGAATTTTGATAGTTAAAATTTTAGTGAAAGAGAGAGAAAGAAGTAATATAAAAAGGAATGTAGGGATATGGGGATGGAAAATGGGGAATGGGATGTAGAACATTTTTTATAATTTTGGGGATTTACTATTTTTATTTGAGGATTTACTATTTTTAGTAAGGTTTTGGGGATGGGGATGGGGAATGGGATGTGAATGCTCTTATAAAGAGTGTAATTAGCGGTAAGATATTTGAATCTGACTTGGATAATGGCTAGGTTCGTAATGGAACGTTAACGCGTGTGTCTAAGGATTTTTCTAACCATGAATTGTTTTTTTTACACCAAAAAAAAAAATTTTTGGTTTATTTTTTTGCTCGGCTTCACATATTTCAAAATTAAATAAAAAAAATTGTAGTTATGAGCTTTTATTAGATACTACTCCCTCCGTCCCATTGAATTATTAACATTTACACACTAGTTTCCGGCACGGATTTTAAGGTACATTTTAAGATTAACATTTACGCACTAGTTTCCGGCACGGATTTTAAGGTACATTTTAAGGATAGTTCTATAACTTATTTTTGATATTTTCTTTTTTTGTATAAAAATAGAACAATCCTATTTTTATACAAAAAAAGAAAATATCAAAAATAAGTTATAGAACTATCCTTAAAATGTACCTTAAAATGCATGTCAGATACGCAGTTTTTTATGTTAAGTGTTAGATATTGATTCAAGTGATATCAGGATCTGGATTGTTACTGATCAAGATACTGATGCTGACGTCATCAGTAATACAACGTCAGTATGAAGGTATCGTCAGTATTAGAAGCTGGTCAGGATTTCGTAAAGATTCTCATTAGACCAGAGATCAAGGAAGATTGATATGTCGGTTCCTAATTTATAGGAAGGCGGCTATCATACAAGATGTTAGTTACAGAGGCATGCCTGTACACATCTAATAACAAGCCTAATTGTTTGTAATGCTTTGCATTACTTACATGACCTCTTAACTGAGGGAACCTCTAGTTGTAGAGTTTCTGTTTGTATTGTACTTGTAGTAGGCATCAAATCCTAGTTGTGTAATTGTACAAATAGAGTCTAGAATAATGCTTGAAAGAAGTTCCAAGGTTCATGCCTCAAGCAAGGAGTTAAAGACTGTCAAATAATCATAGTTGGGATTTGAAGAAATGAAGAATTTGCCTAAGTGCCAATTCGAGAAGTATATTTGTCTATTCGAGAAGTCTAGCATTCGAGAAGTCAGGGATTCGATATCTCAAGACACTATTCGATATCTCTGAATACACTGTTCGATATCTCATTCGATATCTCAGGGATTCGATATGTCTACTACTCTATTCGAGAACTCAAGAAGTCAACAAGTCAAGATAGTATTCGAGTTCTCAAAGAGTCAACAAGTCAAAGTTCCATTCGATATCTCAAGGACTCAGAAAGCTATTCGACAACTCGAGGATTCGATAAGTCAAATGTTCTATTCGACAACTCAAGGAATCCTGATGGAAAAGAGCTATTCGAGAAGTGGTTCGATATGTCATTATAACAGTATTCGAGAACTCAGAGTTATCGATCAAGTCAATTCTAGTTCTCGAATCACTTACTTAGTCACTTCTCGAATACATTCTTGGAGACAAAATACTGAAGAAATTGTACAAGTCAGAAACCTGCAACAAGCCAATGCACTTTATGGACCACAATCTGTAACGTGCTCTGGAAAGCCTACAAGGAAGCTTGGAGAGATATAGAAGAGACAAGGAGCTAAAGAAGTGGATCTAAACAGGCTTTGCAAAGTCAAATCTGTAACCGTTTGGACACTTACTCAAAAAGGATAGACAGACTAGAAAGAAATTTGTTTAGCTACCTTATTTGCAGTAAGTAGGCTGTATCCATGTTCTATAAGGACACAGCCTCACTTCATAACTTAGAAACTTTTTGTGAGTCAAGTTTTTCATACACAGTAAGCCATATCTCTCTGAGAAAAACGAAGCTGAGAATACTACCATTTGTATTCACAGATTGTATCAACCTTTATCTAATAATACATTAGATTAAAGTGATATTGTGTCTTGTGTTGTTTATTTAACCGCACCTTCACTTCTACACACACAGGCACTTATCTGCTACATAGACTCAATCAAAGAAAAGTTCAAGAATCCATTCACCCCCCCTCTGTATTCTTTTACCGTATTCAATACTCAACAAGTGGTATCAGAGCGGGCTGTTTATTCAAAAATAGAGAAACAATCATGAGTTCGAATACACCAAAGACTACAGGAACGGTGAAGGTCCCTAAGTTTGATAAAGAAAACTTCAACCTCTGGAAGATAAAGATGATGTTGTTCATTAAAGCCTCTCATCCCTTGTATCCTGAGATTCTCAAGAATGGTTCTTTTGTTCCACAACAAGAGATACCAGAGAAGACTGTTGGAACCATAACTATCCCAAGAACTTATGAGGCCAAGGATCCATCAAAGTGGACAGAGTCAGAAAGGGAGAAGGTTGCTCTTGACAGCCACCTCATGTTGCTTATCATTGATTCCATGGACATGTCAATGTTTGCAAACATTGCATCATGCACGTCTGCTAAAGAGATGTGGGATCACATTGAGGTGTTGTGTGAAGGGACTGATGAGGTTAAGGAAAACAGGAAACAGATACTGGTCACACAGTATGAAGCTTTCATGGCACATCCCAAGGAAAGCATCACTGAAATGTTTGAAAGGTTTCACAAGCTAGTTACTGAGTTGCAGATGAATGGAAAGGTTTACAGCACCAAGGAGTTAAATATGAAATTTCTGTTGTCTTCACCAAATCATCTGGAGCAAAGAGTCATTTCTCTAAGAGAGAGAGATTTGAACAAAGTCACCTATGATGTGCTCTATGGAGTCCTAAAGACTCATGAACTTGAGTTGCTTCAAAAAAGGGCTATCCAAGCCAACCAAGGTAGGATGATAAACACATCATGTGCCTTGATTGTCAACAAATCCATCCTGGACCTAGAAGCATCTACAAGCCAACTAAGGATAGAGGAGGTGGCAGATGATGAAGAAGCTGAAGCTGGGGTGAGTGAACCTGTTGAGGAAAAGGAGGAAGAAGAAGAGTTTTACACTCTGGAAGAACTTGATGGGATGGAAAATACCTCATATGCCTTCATGGCCAGAAAATTTCCAAACATCAGATTTAAAAGAAATCAACCCTTCAAACCCAAAACTCAAAACCATTCAGCCAACAAGAACAAGGCACCTGTGAAACCAAACAGAAATAAGTTCAAAACCGGTTATGTGGATAGGTCATCTGTAAGGTGTTATAGATGCAATGACCTAGGGCATTTTGCCAGTGAATGCAAGAAGCCTAAAAAGAAGGATAGAGATTATCTTGAGCTAGAAGCTAAGTATGAGGCCCTTCTGAAAAAGCAGACACATGGTAAGGCCTACATAGCTGAAGGGAAGTGTTGGGATGATTCTGAGAGTGATGAAGAGGAACAAGAATTCTGCAACTATGCCTTGATGGCCAACTCCAAGGATGACTCATCTTCATCTGATTCTCAGGTACCATCTCTCACTACTATAGACATGTCTGTTTCTGAATACAAATGCATGATTGAACAATTATCTGTTGAAATGTTTAATATTCATACTAGTATGACTGCTGCTAATGAGGAGATTGCTAAACTGTCTACTAGAAATGAAATATTAACCAAAAAGAATGAGGAACTTGAGCTAACTACTATGCAAGTAGAAAACCTTAAGAAAGAAGTTGAATATTTGAAGAACAAGGTTCTATGTGCTAGTCAAGTAGAGAAGGCTCTTAGGGATGAATTAGCTGAGAATGAATTCAAACTTAAAACTTTCAAGAAATCATCTGGTTTAGTGCAATCCTACCGTGAGAAAATTGAAGCTAAACCCAAAGCAGCTATTGGACTTGACTATGACTCTCTCAAACAAAGGAAAGGCTATGCTGTCATTGAAGAGGACACAGCTGTTCATGAGAAAGTGCCTCACATTTTGAGAAAAACTGAAAATCCAATTTTTAAGGAATCAACATTTGAGATTGATGAGGATGCCTTACTCATCAAGCAAATGTTGAATGATGAGGATGAGGCACAATCTAGTGAACAGCAAGCATCCTCTAAGGGTGAGAGTGTCAAGTCAAAGACCAAGAAGCCAGTAGTTGATAGGCCAAGACCTAAGAAGTTTGTTAAGTTTGTCTCAGCTGGGAAGAGTGAATCAGAAAAGGAAGTGACTAAAAAGAAACAGAACAGAAATGGCAAGTTAGGGATTAACAAGGATAACAACTATGCTTATATGCCTAATGCCCCTAGGAAAACTTGTCAGAACTGTTTCAGTACCAATCATCTAACTCATGCATGCAAGAAACCTGTTGGTAGTGTGTCTAAACCTTTCTATGATTGTTCTGTGCCTCTAAGTCATAGAGATGCACCTTTCTGTGATAAATTTGACTGTATGCCATGCAATATGAATGTTATGACTAGTTGTTTTAATTTAAGAAGGCAGTTCATTGATGGTTGTATCAGTCACAATTCCCACACACACTACACAAGGTCAAAGTCTTCAAGTCCTCCTAAAGCTAGGAAGGTACCTTTGTCACCTAAGTCTGAAACCTCAGGTTCTAAGACTTCCAGCAGTGACAAGAAGACTAACACTAAGAAAGTTGACAAGCATGTTGTTTATGATAAAACTGTCTCTAAGTCACATGGACCCAAACTTGTTTGGGTACCAAAGGAAAAGTAATACCTTTGTGTTTGCAGGGCAAAGAAATTGAAAAGAAGGTCATGTGGATTTTGGACAGTGGATGCTCAAATCATATGACTGGTGATATGGCCCTGCTATCACAGTATGAGGAAAAGGCTGGCCCAATGGTTGCTTTTGGAGATGACAGCATGGGTAACACATTGGGATATGGCAAGCTGAAAGTTGGAAATGTCATCATTGAAGATGTAGCACTAGTCAAGGGGCTCAAGCATAATCTGTTAAGTGTTGGTCAGTTTACTGATAGAGGATTCAAAGTGAATTTTGACAAGGATGAATGTTTGATCACCCACAAGAAGACTGGTGATTTTGCTCTATCTGGAGTAAGGAAGGGAAGCCTGTTTGTAGCCAATATGGACTCTGCAAACAAGGACAAAATTTGTTGCTTTTACTCAAAAGCATCAAATGAAGATTGTTGGCTGTGGCACAAGAAACTATCACACCTGAACTTCAAGGCCATTAACTCTCTAGTCAAAAGAGAGTTAGTGAGAGGCATGCCCACACTTGAATTCTGCCAAGAAGGAGTGTGTGAGGCTTGTCAAAAAGGAAAAATGAAGAGATCAAGCCACAAGTCAAAGACAGTGACATCTGTAACCAAGCCACTACAACTCATCCATATGGATTTGTTTGGGCCTGTCAACATAATGTCACTTGGAAGAAAGAAGTATGCCCTGGTAATGGTTGATGATTTTTCAAGGTATACATGGGTGGAATTTCTGGCATCAAAAGATGAGGCTCCACAAGTAATTATTGAGCATATAAAGAAAGTTGACAAGGAAGCAAAGGCAAACGATGCAAGTGTGATTGCACTGAGGAGTGATAATGGAACAGAGTTCAGAAATGCCACACTTGAAGCATTCTGCAAAGAGAATGGCATTTCTCAGCAATTCTCAGCTCCAAGGACTCCACAACAAAATGGAGTTGTTGAGAGGAAGAATAGAACTCTAATTGAGGCTGCTAGAACAATGTTACTTGATGCAAAAATGCCTACATGTTTTTGGGCTGAGGCTGTGAGCACTGCATGCTATATTCAGAACAGGACCCTCATCAACAAAAACACTGGAAAGACACCTTACAACTTGATGACTGGAAAGAAGCCTACACTAAAGTATGTTCATACTTTTGGAAGCAAATGCTTTGTACTCAAGGATAATTCTGAATACGTTGGAAAGTTTGATGCAAAAGCATTTGAAGGAATTTTTCTTGGCTATTCTATGGAAAGAATTGCATACAAGGTTTATGTCATCAGTCAAAAGAAAGTTATGGAAAGCACAGATGTAACATTTGATGACAGCAAACTACCTGGACTAGAAAAAGCCAATGATGAAGACAGAGATCCATTGAAGTTTGATAATCTAGATGATTCTGATGAAGAGACTGAAACTGGAGTTGAAACTCAAGTTCAACATTCTCAAGTGAATAATGATACAAGAGAAGAATTTGTGCCAATCAATAGTGGAGAAACAAGCATCCAAGACACACCTGTGAGTAATGGTAACTTCACAGGGGGAGGAAATGAGGATGACCATGATGTGGATGATATCATTTTTGGTTCTACAAATGAGAAACTGTGTGAGAAATTCTCTAAACTCATGCAGAGCAGATATGAGATGAGTATGATGGGAGAGTTGACATTCTTTCTAGGGTTACAAGTCAGTCAAAGGAAGGATGGTATCTTTATCAGTCAAACCAAGTACATCAAGGATTTATTGAAGAAGTTTGACTTGGAAGATTGTTCACCTGCCAAGACACCCATGGCCACTGCCACTAAATTGGATGAAGATGCTAAAGGCAAGAGAGTAGATATCTCAATCTACAGAGGCATGGTTGGTTCTCTACTCTACCTCACTGCAAGTAGGCCAGACATCATGTTTGCTACATGCTTGTGTGCAAGGTTTCAATCAAATCCAAAGGAATCACATTTGATTGCAATAAAAAGGATCTTTAGATATCTGAAGGGCACTCCTAACTTGGGATTATGGTATCCTAAGGACACAGGGTTCAATCTGGTTGGTTATTCTGATGCTGATTATGCTGGATGCAGAGTGGATAGGAAAAGCACCTCAGGAAGCTGCCAGTTTCTTGGACAAAGGTTAGTTTCTTGGTATAGCAAGAAGTAACAATCTGTGTCAACTTCTACAGCTGAGGCTGAATACATAGCTGCTGGAAGTTGCTGTGCTCAAGTGCTTTGGATTAGAAATCAACTTAGAGATTATGGACTTGTGTTGGAAAGAATTCCAATCATGTGTGACAACACAAGTGCAATCTCTATAGTTGCCAATCATGTCAATCATTCTAGAACAAAGCACATTGACATCAGATATCATTTCATAAGAGAACATGCAACTAATGGAACCATTGAGTTGCATTATGTCTCTACAGATAAACAACTAGCTGATATATTCACTAAGCCATTAGATGAAGCCACCTTCACAAGGTTGGTAAGTGAGATTGGAATGCTGAATTCTTCAGATTCTGGCTAAGTGAATACACCATCTAGATTGTTGCAGCAGTAAACACTTACTTTATCTAAATTCTCAATATTATTGGAGTAAGTGTTGGCTGAAATATGATTTATAAATATTTCAAATCTGTTGTATATGTTGAAAATCATATTTTTATTAACATAAAATTTCTATGAAATTTTGAGAAAATCACTATTTATTTTGCTAGGATATTTTTCAATGAATATGTCTGGTAAATTTTTAAAAGATCGTGAAAATCAAATTCTTATGAGTGATGGGTATAGTTCGATAAGTCAGACTTCTCGAATGATTCACTATTCGACATCTCTAATAAGTCTCATTAGAGTACTCTTGAGTTCTCGAATAGAGTCTTTCTGAGATATCGAATAGAGGAATTCTTGACTTCTCGAATATAGTAACTGAGTTCTCGAATGACTGAGTTCTCGAACACTATATCTGAGTTCTCGAATCATTTGAAAAGGCTGAATTCTCGCTGAATTTTAACCGATTTTGGACTTTTGTCTAAAAGTTTAATTCACTCATAAAAAAACACATATTATTTAATTTAGAATTATTTCTGAGTTAGATAACTGCCAGCTGTGAGTTTCTATCTGCTTGAGTTATCGATTAAGCCATTCTTGACTTCTCGAATAGTTGTTTCCTACTTCTCGAATGCCTGACTTGTCGATACAAAACTGCTAATCGACAATTCAAGTACTTCATACTTATACAATTTCACAACTATTCGATTCATTTAATTCGATTTCTCAAGCATCTACACTCTCTAAACCCCTGAAACCCTAGCTACGAAAAGCCAAATTTCTTCTTCAACCTTCAATTTCTTTCCTCTCTTCTACACAAATGGCAACAGTAAAGTTTAACACCAACTTCATCACTCTCACTAGTGATGTTGAAGCACCCAATGCCAATTTCAAGTGCTTTGTGAAATGGATGGCTGAGTCGTATATCAAAGATGCACTCTCTGCCAACCCAACTCTATATCTAGATATTCTGGAACAATTCCGGAGTACTGCTATTGTGGAGGTTGTAGCCCTGGAAAACGCAATTACTTCATATGTCATCTACTGCAAGGTTCAAGATAAGGAAATCACTATCACTACTGCAGACATGAACCAAGCACTAGGCCTACAACAAGAGTCATTTGACAGAATGGCCACTAATGCAGAGTTGGAGGAATTCTTTGAGTTCATAAACTACTCAGATGGGATTAACCTTGGAAAGCTAAACAGAAAGAATCTGAGAAAGGAGTGGAGTTATGTGTTTGCAACTCTTCTCCAAGTCTTCACTGCCAGGAAATCAAGCTTTGATCAAATCAGTGCACCTGTGTAGCAAATTGGATATGCTTTGGCCTATGGGAAGAAGATTGATGTTGGCCAAATCATACTCCAAGAATTATATGGGAGACTTGGTAAGAACACAACCAAGAGAGGTACTGATATTTTCTTCCCTCGCTTTATTCAATCTGTACTTAATTTTAAAAATGCTTCATTGATTGAATTGCCTGGGATTGATAAAAATAAAATAGGCTATCCTAAGTCCATGACCAAACTCATTTTTGGTAATTTGGAGACTAGGAATGATGTAGATGTAAGACTGAACATAACTCCCCATATGGAGAGTTTGTTTAGGACTTATCCCCACAACATGCCAACATTTGATGCAAGATCTCAGTTAGCACAGCCCAAGCAAGTAGAACAAAATGCTAACCCAGGGCCTGCTAACCAACCCTCTCAACCAAACACTCTACCACATACTGAGCCAACTGCATCATCCTCTCAAAAGGGTGATGTTAGTAAAAAGAAGAGAAAGGAAGTAATGTCTGCACCATTGAATATCTTGTCTGAAGCAGCATTAGCTGTTGAATTAGGTCTAGGAAGTGAGGAAACTGAGTTACCCTTACACAGGACAAAGAAGAAGAAAATTAAGACCACCTCTTCAGTCACACAAATGGCTGAAGTTGTAAAATCAGGGGCACACAGCTCACTAGGTGTATCCTCTCAACAGGGTGCACCTATAGAATCAAGCATCCTCCCCAATGCACCTTCTTGTATAGAGTCAGCACATGGGAGTGATAAGGCTGGCACAACACTGAGTGGAGAGCACATCACATTTGAAACTCCCTCTATCTCTCAGGGGGAGTTGCCAAAATCTACTCTTAAACACACTTCTCTTCCAGAATCTAACTCTGAAATTTCTTTGGAACCTGCAACTCAGGCAACTGAGATGCAAGGTATTGATCATCAAGAATTCTTTTCTCTTGATGAGCCAATAATTTCAAGTGACTTAGTGCATGACACTTTGTTCACCACTCAGAACCCACATTTAGATGGTGAGGGAATGCATGCTGAGGCATCTCCTAATGACACCATCACAAACACAGAGGTTCCACTAGTTTTTACTAGAGACTCTGTGCCTGTGTCAACTGCTGGTGTAATTCATCCCACCTCTGTGGTGACACCAGTAGTAGAGTCAATCCATCCAGTTACAGAAGTTGCATCTGTAACTGAGGAGTCTAGCTTGCCTAGCTCTAGCTCTGACTTCATGTCAAAATGGCTGAAGCCTGTGCAACATGACAGTGCTTCAGGATCAGGGTCTGTTCCACAACAATTGACGGTTGAAGCACTTCAAAGCTTAATTGTGGATCAGATTCCTGAGTTCACAAAGATTGCTCAGAACCTTCTCACTGCAGACATGCCTAATCCAGACTATGTGGCTATTCTGTTATGCCATAGGGATGATGTGGAAGTGCAGAAGTCAAAGATCATTGATGATGCTGAGAGAGATGGCAACATAGATGCCTGGTTGCAAGGAAAATATGATGTTACTCTCGATGAAGCACTTCAGTATCTCAGGGAGGAATACATCACTTCACTGGGCTCCAATGCAAAATCCCTGTCACCTGGTGAAGTGTATGAAGCTGTAAATGATTCCTACAAGGGTTTCCTCAAGGCTGCACACTATCTTGGCAAGGGAGTCAAAACTGAAGTCAACAGGGTGTGTGACAAGACAGCCACTTCCGTAGCAGAAGTCAAGAGGGCCTTTGATGCTAAATTCCCTCCGCTAGATAGTGTGTTCAAGGACATCAAACACTGCAACTCTACCTGCACCCAGATGGATAATGGGCTAGCTCTACTAAAGGATACTATCACAGGTCTGGGGCATAAATTTCAAAATCTATCTGACCAGACTACAGATGCCAATGCCATGATGAGGACAATGTTCAAGAATCTTTATGGAGATAGGCTAGTGACTGATGTCCCTGTGCATGAACTGTCTAAATATGAAGTGAAGAGGCTGCAGGATCAATCTTTATCTGGTTTCAAGGCCAATGAGTTATTCACTAAGGTGAACACTCTTGAACAGGAGGTAGCTACTCTTACCAAGTCCAATGCTCATCTTACAGAAAAGGTTGTACTGCTAAATGATCAGTTGGACACTCAAGCATCCACCACAGCTGATGTCCTTCTGCATCAACAATCCATGTTAGCTGCAATGATGAAGCATATGGGTCTCCCTCTACCTGATGAATCTTCAATCCCAAAGGACATTTCTACAGCCTCTGTGCCTGACAACAAGCCTAAGGGGGAGAAGAAGGCAAGGAACTTAAATACAAAGGGGGAGAAAGGCATAATAATAAAAGAGGGTGGTCCACAAAGGGCTTCAAAGTCTCTACCAAATGTGCCTGGCAAAGGAAAATCCAAAGTGGATGAGCCTCCATCTACCTTGCCAGTCGTCACTCTACCAACTGTGCACATCACTACTCCTGGAGGATAAAAGCAATCCATAACCACCACAGTGGTTGCAGGGAGTATGCCATCTGACAAACCTCCAACCTCTATATCTGAGAGTGCCAAGCTTGTAGAAGTCAAAGTTGTTACTGAGGCCAAGCTGCAAGAAGTTGCCAACTCAGACGTTTATCATGATAAAGCCTTCTTGGAGTTTCTGAAAGCCATAAGGGAACAGGTTGGTGACACTCAGTTTTATCTGAGGGAGGTGAAGAAGCAGATTGACTACATCACTGTCATCCCCAAGAAAGTCAACAATCTATGGGTCAAGGAGATAGTGATGGTTTCCAAATTGAAGATATGGCATCTAACATACCAGACTCTACAAGACCTAAAACACTCAGAGATAGATGCCATACTTGAGCTCATTGAGAAGAGGAATGAGAACAACAAAAGTCTGTTTGATGATTTGAGGAATGGTCAACCTTCAAGGCTACCAGAAGTGATCAAGAAGCCATGGACAATCATTTATCAGTCTGGCACCAGAATTGAAGATATCAAGCAATTGGTCATTCCCCATGATCTCACCACCAGAAATCACAGACTGATCATTGCTATCATTGATCAATTACAGAAGAAGGTTGGAGCCAGAAATGCTGAAGAAACTGAGGCACTGCACATCCTCAGAACCTATATTGCAACTGGTGAAATTCCAGAGATGGCTCAACCTAGGAGAAATAAGGATGAGGATTCTGAAGACAAAGGTGATGGGAGGAGAAGACATCACAGGAGAGATAAGGGTGATGAAGACAAGAAGAAAAAGGGAGACAAGGATAAAAAGGATGATGATGACCAAGGTAAAACCTATGAGAGGAAGAGTGGAAGACAGCAAGCCTTAGGCACTGCTAGCAGTAACCTCACCACAACACAAGACTCTAAGTCTAGGGTGAATACTGTTAGTAGTGACCTAGCAAAATCTACATCTATGGCTTCTGCAACTGTCTTACCACCTCAAGAAGAGAAGAAGATTCAAGTCAAGAAACCATGTGTATGTTTCAGAAAGCAATCTGCTAATGGAATACTACTATGGTCTACCAACAAAGGTCAAAGATTTCTACCAAGCAATCATGTCAAGAGGATGAAATTTAAACATGTTGCAAGAAGAGTGAAGCTATCCAAATCTAGAGCCCTAACAATCATTCCAGGATTGAAACTCCAGCCACTTGATGAAGACTTTGATGAAGAGCAACTGCAATTTCTAAGAGCTCAAAAGATATGCTATGCTGCAATTGTGGATGACCACCTTGAAATCAAGTACACTGATGGGAAAGAAATGAAATTCAAACAAGGGGGTTGTCAACATTGGGGTAAATTGTATG
Source organism: Kitagawia praeruptora (assembly GCA_037693485.1). Classification (NCBI taxonomy): domain Eukaryota; kingdom Viridiplantae; phylum Streptophyta; class Magnoliopsida; order Apiales; family Apiaceae; genus Kitagawia; species Kitagawia praeruptora. Next base: position 30,912,498 of record CM075345.1, on the reverse strand, counting down.
AGATAGAAAGAATCATTGCATTGCTGAATTCTAAAGACAAGGTGGAGAAAGTATGGAAGCTGGAATTGATTGACTTTGTGAAAATGAAGAAAGATTATGCTGAGAAGATAAGAAAGGGCTGCTATGAGAAATGGGTAGAAAGGGAGAAAGAAATTGATAGACTGGAGATTGAAGCAGAAAAGCTAAGGGCAAAGCGATTGTGTAGAGTTCAGTTTGATCCCTATGTGGTGAAGTATAGGAGAAGAAATGGAGACAATGTCAATATAAGAATGGACCTACTCAGTCACTATCCTGCCAACATTCTGAAGCCGGTGCTTGAAGATTTCAAAAACTCTATTATGATTGAAGAATTGGATGCTATGACAGAAATCATGAGAGCAATAGATGAGATTGCAAGAAAGGAGAAAGAAAGGAAACAGAAAGCATATGATGATCTACAAGCCAAAGCAATGGAGACGCAATCAAAAGAAAATGGCTAGTACCTCATCATACTGTAAGAGTATTTATCTTGTAATTTCATTTATGTGTTCAATCAAAATACATACCTGTACTTTTGAAGTTTTATCTTTATGTATGTTAGGCTTGTTATCAGACATGAAATTGTGACTAAGGGTCTCACTCACAATTTGGGGGAGATTGTTAGTTACAGAGGCATGCCTGTACACATCTAATAACAAGCCTAATTGTTTGTAATGCTTTGCATTACTTACATGACCTCTTAACTGAGGGAACCTCTAGTTGTAGAGTTTCTGTTTGTATTGTACTTGTAGTAGGCATCAAATCCTAGTTGTGTAATTGTACAAATAGAGTCTAGAATAATGCTTGAAAGAAGTTCCAAGGTTCATGCCTCAAGCAAGGAGTTAAAGACTGTCAAATAATCATAGTTGGGATTTGAAGAAATGAAGAATTTGCCTAAGTGCCAATTCGAGAAGTATATTTGTCTATTCGAGAAGTCCAGCATTCGAGAAGTCAGGGATTCGATATCTCAAGACACTATTCGATATCTCTGAATACACTGTTCGATATCTCAGGGATTCGATATGTCTACTACTCTATTCGAGAACTCAAGAAGTCAACAAGTCAAGATAGTATTCGAGTTCTCAAAGAGTCAACAAGTCAAAGTTCCATTCGATATCTCAAGGACTCGAAAAGCTATTCGACAACTCGAGGATTCGATAAGTCAAATGTTCTATTCGACAACTCAAGGAATCCTGATGGAAAAGAGCTATTCGAGAAGTGGTTCGATATGTCATTATAACAGTATTCGAGAACTCAGAGTTATCGATCAAGTCAATTCTAGTTCTCGAATCACTTACTTAGTCACTTCTCGAATACATTCTTGGAGACAAAATACTGAAGAAATTGTACAAGTCAGAAACCTGCAACAAGCCAATGCACTTTATGGACCACAATCTGTAACGTGCTCTGGAAAGCCTACAAGGAAGCTTGGAGAGATATAGAAGAGACAAGGAGCTAAAGAAGTGGATCTAAACAGGCTTTGCAAAGTCAAATCTATAACCGTTTGGACACTTACTCAAAAAGGATAGACAGACTAGAAAGAAATTTGTTTAGCTACCTTATTTGCAGTAAGTAGGCTGTATCCATGTTCTATAAGGACACAGCCTCACTTCATAACTTAGAAACTTTTTGTGAGTCAAGTTTTTCATACACAGTAAGCCATATCTCTCTGAGAAAAACGAAGCTGAGAATACTACCATTTGTATTCACAGATTGTAGCAACCTTTATCTAATAATACATTAGATTAAAGTGATATTGTGTCTTGTGTCGTTTATTTATCCGCACCTTCACTTCTACACACACAGGCACTTATCTGCTACATAGACTCAATCAAAGAAAAGTTCAAGAATCCATTCACCCCCCCCCCCTCTGTATTCTTTTACCGTATTCAATACTCAACACAAGATATGCATTCAGAGTTATATGTAATTGATTTAGAATATCTTGTAATTGATAGTGTAACTGTGTACTCTATATAAACACAGTTTAGGTTTTACATTATTGTAATCGCTTACACGAGTTATCTTGTAACCTAGCAGCTCTTAAGAACATAAGAATTTCTTAAGAGAGGTTTGTAACAGTTTTATATCAGAATTAATAAAGCTGTTATTGATTCATACTTGTGTTATTACTGTTTAAGTCGAAAATCTTATACAATTGTATTCAACCCCCCTTCTACAATTGTTAATTACTGGGCAACAATTGGTATCAGAGCTTAACTGATTAATAATAATCAGAAACGATCTTAAGATGTCGACAAGCAAGTATGAAAGCATTAAGATTCCCATTCTCAAGAAAACTGAGTATCCAACATGGAAGATGAAGATGTTATTGTATCTGGAAGCTACTGATCCTGACTATCTTGACAGGATCAATGATGGACCATTTCTTCCAACAAGATTAGTTGCAAGAACTGAAACTGTTGCTGAACACTATGTCATCAAGGCAAAGAGTGAGTGGACTCCAGAAGAAAAGGCTCAAGTGCTCAAAGATGCAAAGGTAAAAAATATATTGCACAACAGTCTTGATAATGTCATGTCAAACAGGGTCATAGCATGCAAGACTGCAAAAGAAATTTGGGATACTTTGGAAACTCAATGTCAAGGCACTGAGTCTATCAAAAGAAACAGAAGGGCTCTGTTGATTCAGGAGTATGAACAGTTCGATGCTAGAACTGATGAGAGCCTTACTGATATCTATGATAGATTTCTAACACTGCTGAATAATCTATCTCTAGTTGGCAAAGAGTATGATCCAGAGGATTTAAATACCAAGTTTCTAAGAGCTCTAACTGAGGAGTGGGATACTCAAGCTTCAATCATAAGGCATCAATATGATCTGAAGATTCTGTCTCTTGATGAAGTCTATGGGATGTTAAGAACCTATGATCTTGAGGTTCAACAGAGGAAGAACAAGAAAAATGTCAAAGAAAAATCTGTTGCTTTGAATGTTGAATCAAAATCAAAAGGAAAAGCTGAAGAAGGTTCTTCTAGAAAAAGTAGAGTCGTGGAGTCAATTCTTGATGACTCATCATCAGATACTGATGCTAAGTCTGATTCTGATACTGATGATGACTCTACTGATTCTGATATGATGGAGATGGTTGCTATGATAGTCAAGGGCTTCAAGAAGATGAAGTTCAGAAAGGCTAGGAAGCAAGGGAAGTTCCAGAAGAAAACCTTCAATGCTGACAAAGACATGTACAAGAAGAAAGAAGATAAAAGCAGCAAATTTGACAAATCAAAAGTCAGATGCTACAACTGTGATGGAATGGGTCATTTTGCAACTGAGTGCAAAAAGGCAAAGACCAAAGCTCTTATCTCATCAAGCAAGGATTGGATGGACTCTTCCTCAGAATCTGAAGAAGAAGAGGTGAATTATGCACTAATGGCCAATACTGATGAGACTGTTGCTGCTGCTGAAACTAAGGTATCTGAAACTTTTTTGATTTTGATACAAATAATGTCTCTGAGTTAAGGTCTTTTTTGAAGTCTCTGCATATCAGCTTTAGGAGTCAATCTCTTGAAAATACTAGAATAAAATCTCAAATGGCAGAGGTAACTAAAAGAAATGATCATTTAGAAGCTGAGTTAATTTTCTTGCAGGAAGTTCAAACAGAATGTGATAATGCTAAACACATGAAACTTGAAATAGAGTTTAAATGTAAATAACTTGAAATGCAACTTAAGGATGCTAATGAAAGACTCAGAACTTGGACACACTCTTAAACAAAAACTCACGAGATAATTACAGATAAAAACTGGAAAGAGTGTCTAGGTTATAAGCCAGAGAATGAGAAAAAGAACAAGGAAAAGGTTGTTTCATCAAATCCAGGAAGAGTTGTTATCAATGACTTGACAAATCCAAAAACCTAGAGATATGTTACAGACAGTACAAAGACTAAATTAAAGCCTGTGAATTATGTGTATCCAGAAAATTCCAAATCAATTACTGAAGAGGGATCCACTTCTGCATAGAATTCTAAATCAAAGTCTGTCCAAAACAAGAATGTAGGTCTTTTGTCAAAGAAACAACTGAGAGATAAAATCTATGATGTGATAGATAAGAAGAGAGTCTCTACTATCAAAAGAAAAAGGAATGGTAAAGTTGGAATAAACAAGGAGAATAATTATAAATATATTCCAAATGCACCAAGAAAGACATGTTTTAATTGTGGTAACTCTAATCATCTTGCTATTGACTGCAGGAGGAGTAAGAAGAAGACTACTGTTATTCCTAAGTCTGACATTAGGAATAGAACAGTATTTTATAAACCACAAAATCCTTGTCTTCATTGTGGTAGTAAATAGCATTCTATTTATATGTGTGAAGAATATCATAATTTGTACTACAATGTTTATGAGCCATTGCCTAAGTTCAATAAAAGTACAAATTCTGGCAAAACAAAGAATGTGAATTCTAAGCATGTATCTGTTAATTCTGATAACAACAAAATAAATTCTAAAGGAAGTGATCCTAAAGGAAAAATTTTTGTTAAGAATTCTTCTGCTGCTAAAGATGTTAAACTGCATGCTAAAAGAACCCAACAAGTGTGGGTTCTTAAAAATTCTAACTGAATTCTTTGTGATTCTGACTGCAGGGCAAAAAGAAAAATGTGTTAGTCATGGATAGTGGATGTTCTGTACACATGACTGGAGACAAAACCTTGCTATCAGAATTTGAGGAAAAGGCTAGCCCAACTGTGTCTTATGGAGATGGCAACATTGGACAAACTTTGGGATATGGCAGTATTATCATTGGAAATGTCATCATTGAAAAAGTAGCTCTGGTGAAAGGACTCAAACACAATCTGATTAGTGTTAGTCAAATCACTGACAGAGGTTATCATGTCAACTTCTATGATACTCATTTTGAAGTTATCAGCAAATCTTCAAGGAAGGTTGCTTTAACTGGACAAAGACATGGTAATATTTATGAAGCTAACATCTATACCAATACTGATGGACACTCTACATGTCTCATCAGTAAAGCAACTGTAGATGAAAGTTGGAGTTGGCACAAGAAGCTTTCTCATCTCAACTTCAATAATATAAATGAATTGGTAAAGAAAGATTTAGTGAGAGGATTACCTAAGGTATTATATACTCCAGATGGACTTTGTGATGCTTGTCAGAAGGCTAAACAAAGAAGGACATCTTTTAAGAGCAAAACAGAATCCTCAATTGATGAACCTTATCACATGCTTCATCTTGACTTATTTGGACCAGTAAACATAATGTCCATTAGTAAGAAGAGATATACTCTAGTAATTGTTGATGAATATACTAGATATACATGGGTGTATTTTCTACACAGAAAGGACGAAATAGCTGAGATACTTTTGGACCATGTGAGACTCATTGAGACTGGCACAAAGTATAAAGTCAAGATTTTAAGAAGTGATAATGGAACTGAATTCAAGAATTCAGCAATGGAAGAGTTCTGCAAATACAAAGGAATAGTTCAACAATTCTCTGCTCCAGGCACACCCCAGCAAAATGGAGTAGTTGAAAGAAAGAACAGAACTCTTATAGAAGCAGGAAGAACTATGTTGGAGGAAGCTAAACTTCCTACATATTTCTGGGCAGAAGCAGTCAACACAGCATGCTACACTCAGAATATTACATTGATTAACAGACATGGTGTAACTCCTTATCAGATGATCAAGGAAAAGAAGCCAAGTCTGAAGCATTTGCATGTATTTGGCTGTAAGTACTTTGTTCTAAGACCTCATCCTGAACAGCTTGGAAAATTTGAAACTAAAGCTGATGAGGGCATCTTTATTGGCTATCCATCATCAAGAGCCTTTAAAGTCTACAATCTAAGAACAAAGACAGTCATGGAGTCAATAAATGTATCTTTCGATGATAAGAAGATTACAGGAATTTCTGAAGACTTACATGATGATTTGATTTTTGCAAATGAAGCCTCCAAGAATTCTGGTGGAATCTTGTCAGATACTGAAAATTCATCAAATACTGATGAACTTGTTATTACTGATGAAATACAGATAACTGATGGAAATGCAAATGTTGAGGGGGAGCAATATCAAGAGACCATCAACAATGAATCAAATCAAACATCAGGAAGAGATTCATCAGAAATAGATTTAAGTGACAATTCTGACAGCAGATCAGAAATAGATAGCAATATCTCAGGGGGAGCTTCTAAAAACAGTGGTTCTTTTGAAGATAACACCAATCATGGGGGAGCATAAAATTCAAGGAATGATCTACCACCAGCAAGGAAATGGAATAAAAGTATGATTTAATTATTGGGAATCCTGAAGTAGGTGTTAGAACCAGAAGTGCAACTCAAAATGAATGTCTTTATCATAACTTTCTGTCAAAGGAGGAACCTAAGAAAGTTGAAGATGCACTAAAGGATGCTGATTGGGTAATGGCTATGCAAGAAGAACTAAATGAGTTTGAAAGAAATGATGTCTGGAAACTTGTACCAAGGCCTAAAGGAAGGTCCATTGTAGGTACAAAGTTGGTGTTCAGAAACAAGACAGATTCAGATGGCACTATCATCAGAAATAAAGCTAGACTAGTTGCAAAAGGATATTCTCAACAAGAAGGAATAGACTATGATGAGACATTTGCTCATGTTGCAAGACTGAAAGCTATCAGAATTTTTCTTGCATATGCAGCCCACAAGAAATTTAAAGTTTTCCAAATGGATGTTAAAAGTGCTTTTCTCAATGGTGAATTAGAAGAGGAAGTTTATGTTGAACAACCTCCTGGCTTCGTTGATTCAAAACATCCAGATTATGTCTACAGACTGGATAAAGCACTTTATGGACTAAAGCAAGCTCCAAGAGCCTGGTATGAGACATTGGCTCAATTCCTACTGGAAAGTGGATTCAAAAGAGGTACAATTGATAAAACCTTGTTTTATTTGAATCATGGTAAGGATTTGCTATTAGTTCAAATTTATGTTGATGATATCATTTTTGGGTCAACTAACTCTAAATTATGTGAGAAGTTTTCAAAGCTAATGTAGTCTAGATATCAAATGAGCATGATGGGAGAGATGAGCTATTTCTTAGGTCTACAAGTTAAACAGACTGATGATGGAATTTTTATCAATCAGTCAAAATACACAAAGAACCTATTGAAAAAGTTAACATGCAAGACAGCTCTACTGCATCAACTCCCATAGCTACAGCTACCAAACTTGATCCTAATCAAGGTACTAAGGTAGATGTAACTAATTACAGAGGTATGATTGGCTCACTGTTGTATCTAACTGCTAGTAGACCAGATATCATGTATGCAACCTGTCTATGTGCAAGATTTCATGCAGAACCCAGAGAACCACATCTTATAGCTGCCAAAAGGATTTTCAGATACTTGAAGGGCACACCATCACTTGGCCTTTGGTATGCTAGGGAATCTGATTTTAATTTATGTGGTTATTCTGATGCTGATTTTGCAGGCTGTAAAATAGACAGGAAAAGTACTTCAGGCAATTGTCAGTTTCTTGGAGGAAGACTTGTTTCTTGGTTCAGTAAAAAGCAAAAGTCTATCTCTACATCAACTGCAGAAGCTGAGTACATTGCTGCAGGAAGCTGTTGTGCTCAGATCATGTGGATGAGAAATCAGCTAATGGACTATGGTTTGTCATATTCAAAAATACCTATTTATTGTGATAACCAAAGTGCTATTGCTATGACAGGAAATCTAGTGCAGCACTCTCTTACTAAGCATATCAATATCAGATATCATTTCATAAGAGAGCAAGTAATGGAAGGGACAATTGAGTTACACTTTGTTCCTACTGATCAACAGCTAGCTGATATATTCACCAAGCCACTTCCTGAAGCTACGTTTACAAAATTGGTGAATGAACTGGGAATGGTAAACTATGAAAGTTTCTAAGAACAGAGAAAGATCAAATACTGATGCTCGTCAAATCCTGATGCATTTCGAATCCTGATGAAAAGTCAATCCTGACTTTAGTCAAACATCGAATACTGATGCGACGTTTCACTTATCAGTAATGTATTTCAGTATTTTGGTTTCTGTTCTATTTTCATGATATACTTGTGATTCATGAACTTGTTGATAAAGTGATTACTTTAATTAGTTTTCATGTTTATTTCTCTGATTTAATTATTTAAAGAACAAGTTCAATGCAGAAAACGATGAATAGATTAGAGAAACAAAATTTTTCATTGATAATAAGAAAGAGTACATTCATAGATTACATCTTTTTGGTCTCTATCTACTAATCTATTCAACAGGAAATAAAGTCCAAACCACTCCATTGTTAGTAGCCATCCCAGATCCCATCTTTGCCACTTTGTTTGGGTGGAGGTTGATAGGGATAAGGTTTTTTTTTTGTGACATATTCATTAACAATGGTTGATGGAGTTGTATGAGGATGCCTTAGATGAAAGCCATGCTAATGTTGCTTGAAGGGCAGCATTGATGTCAATCACTTTTTCAGGTTTTTCTTTCTCGATTTCCTCGAGACCTGCATCCATCTGCAACCATAGAGTCTCAAGTTGTCTTTCCCAGTCGAAAGCATCAAACTCTTCACGAGTATAACTGAAGATATCTCTTTTCTCGACGAGATGAAGATTCTTTTCTTTGATGGTAAGATTTGCCATCTCTGTACTAAGATATTTTGTGAGAAAACCTTTTGGTTTGCAGGAGAGAAGAAGAAGGGGAAGGGTTAAAAAGTTAGTGGACAAGTCTCTAGGATTAAATAGAAAGGAGTGGAACGAGAATATGAAACGATTCATATTTCTGGTGTAAGTACCAGGTATTTTTTTAATTGTGATGTTTTAATTTCATTAATTAAAACAAATTACCTTGTTTTATTTTTATCACAATCTTATTTCTCAAATAATACGGGCGCGTTTATTGTACTCACTTGAGTATATACATACAGTTTGTAAATCATGTCGCGTACGGTTATTACCACTCTTACACGTAATTTTGTCCATTACCTATGTGGACACGAGTAGATTGCTGACATCTATCTTTGAGAAAACATTAGTTCTGTTTATAATCAATTTAGTTTTCTAAATTGATTCTTTAGTTCTCAAAGTTATCAGTATTGTATCTTCTCTATTACTTTGTTCAAACACAAACCCTAAATCGAAAATCACAAATTCCTACACATTCGATTTAAAATGTCTTCGTCTGCATTCGTAAACAATAAAGTTGTGCTTCATGGTGTTACTTTTGCTCCTAACAACTTTACTGCAGTTCTTGATCATCAGGAACTAGATAATGATTTTCATATCATTCAGGATCTTTTGGCCTCAAGTCCAATCAATTATGCTTTAACTCAACCTGCCAAAGTTTCTTTTAAGAGTGTTATGTAGGTGTGGAGTACTGCTGTTTTTGGTGAGTGTATGTCATCAGGAAAGCCAAATATAAGTTTTGAATACAATGGTGTTACACATCAAGTCACTCCAGATGTTGTTTGTAAAGCTCTTCAACTACCATCTCTAAATGGTGAGACTCCAGAAAAGATTACTTATACTTTTCTTTTGGAGTTTGCTTTAAAGTTGGGCTACAATGGACAACCAAAGAAATTTGGAGATTTATTCAGAACCAAGCTAAAGAAGGAATGGAATTTCTTCTTTGATACCATTAGTAGGTGTTTCTTGAATAAGGTGTCTAACTTTGATGCCTTACCTACTGCCTCAGTTCACATTGGGTACTCTCTAATCTATGAAACTCCTTTTGATTATGGGTCTTTCATATTGCGAGCATTAACTGCTAGAAAGAAAGATAAATGTGGTTTTGTCTGCTATATTAGATTTATTCAGTTAATATTCTCGTACCTATGTCCCAATGTTGAATTTGCTGATGATACAGATTTATCTATCTTTAAGATTTCTGCTAACAACATCAGTTCTCTGCTTAAGAGTGATAAGGCAAATGGTTTTGAAGGTATAACTGCATACATTCCTAATGAGGTCAGGCTTCTTTTAACCAAGAGAATGCCTACTCATTATGGATCAATTACTGATGGTCAAGGACCTAGTTCTGGTGCTATGAGACAAGACACTACCAATCCTGTTTCTGACCAAAGCACTAAACTCAAACACTCTACCAAACATTCATCCACCTCTGGTGTCTCACAAAAGGCATTAGTTGTAAAATCAAAGAAATTAGCTAGGTCTGATGTGTCTGGAAGACAATCAGGATCAAAGGATTTCTCCACTCAAACTCACTCTCAAAAGAAGTCACAATGGGGTGAACAAGGGGTCCTGGCAAAGGAGAAATCGGTGCTTAAAGTTGATCAATCTTTGATTGACATTGGGGTGTATAAGGAAATAGGAGAAAAGATGAAATTCAGTTAGAAAATTGATTCTGAGTCTGATTATGATTCTGATGATGACAAAGTTCCTTTATCTGTTGCTTTGAAGAAAAAGGAAGTCATAACTGTAGCTCCTGAAGAAATGGCTGTTTCTGAAAAGCAAAAGAAAAGAAGGAGATTACATAAAAAGAGTCCATACTTCATTCCTCTAGAGATGCAGAATCTTGATGATACTATAGAAAATGATCAGAATCTGGTTGTATCATCAGTTCCTGACTCAACTACCAATCCTGATATTTCTACTCCTGATGCTACACCTGTGAAGACTGTTGAAATTTCTGATTCTCCAAAACCTACATCTCCAAAGAGAAGAGTAATTGAGATGTCTGTAGATGATGTGAACAAGATTACAGCACAGCTTGGATTCAAACCTGTCTCACTTCAACAGAAAGATGCTTCTAAGAAGGTTTTTCAGAGACAAAAGAAACAGAGGACCACTTCACCTCTGAAAGGATCTAGCCCACAAGAACCTGAACTTCAAAGTAGTTCAGCAGCTACTGCAGATCCAGTCATACAAGAACCATCCATTCAAAGTATGGATGCAGACATTGCTGAAGGATTAGTCCCACAAGAACCACTCTCTCAAAGGGAAAGTGAAGACAAGAATATTCCTGCCCCACAAGAACCATCTTCTCAAAGTGAAGATGCAGGCACCGTCACAACAGTAAAGGAGTTTCCTGACAATGCTCAAGGGGCTTCAGAATTTGAAATTGACTTAGTTAAAAGTCTGGCTGATAAAGCTGCTCATGTACTGAAGGACACTGCACTTGAGGGAAGCACACAAGAACCTTTAACTCAAAGTGTTGAAGAAGCTTCACAACTTCAGACTACACAAGAACCATCAGTAGTAAATATTGATGCAAGTCATGCTTTAGTTGTAGTTATCAATCCTGATGCAAGTACTACTGATCCAGCTATTCCATTGCTTATCGAGCCAATTTCTGCAAGGCCAATTGACTCGCTACCTACTTCGTCAGGTAACACTTCTATCTCTACTTCTCTTAACACTGATAGTATGATTACAGATAGACCTCATACAAGGGATACCTCTATTTGTATGACTTCAGTCCACTCTTCTCAGCCACCTCTTATTTCTTCACAAATAATAATGAGCCAGAGCTTTTCTAGTGAGGATGAGAGAAAACAATTAGAGAAAAAGAAGAGTGATGAGAGGCAGTCTCCTGAACTGGCAAAAGGAGAGGTAGACATGAGTGAGAAGTTACAAACTTCTAGTGAGGTAGAAGTTGCTATTGAAAGCAACTTAGGTAATATTGTGAGAAGTGATGAGATCACTTTAAAAGAAAAGAGAGATCTAGGAAATGTTTCTATTCCTATTGCAGGTCTTCAGGAACCAACAGTTCCATCTACTGTTGCTTTGAGATTGAAAGGAGTTATGAATCCTGAAGATAATGTGGATAATAAAATTCCTGAGTCTGATGATAGCTCAGATGATGATGATGATCATGCTGAAGATGATCCTGAGGCAATTCAAATGCAGGCAGCAATAAAAGCAAGTCTACTATCTACTTATGGATCTTCGAGTAGATACATGCAGTCTGTTACTCAAGAAGAGTTCAGAGGGGAGTACAGTTCTATACTTCCTCTGATACTCAAGCTGCAAGGGGATATGAATGGGATACTGAATGGAATCAGCCGAATGCTGAGATGAATTTTCCTAATGCTCTTTTTCATTCTGGTCATATTGCCACGAGGATGCCTACTCCTGAACTTAAGGCCCTTATCAAGACTAATGCTCTTCTAGCAAAGGGATTGAAGAGTGAGATTGATTCTATGAAGGATGTTAATGCTAAATTTCAAGCGGGTATTCAAACAACTGTTTCTATATCTGCTACTGCTTCTCAAGCTCGTCTTCTTGCTGATGATATTAAGGCACTTGAAAAGAAGATGGAGTCAAGAATGGCTATCTTGGAATCGAAAATTGACAATATTGATGAGACACTCAAGCTTATTGTTCGCACTTATTCACGCAAGAGAACGTGGTCAACAAGTAATATAGAGTAAATAAGATTCGTTCCCACAGAGACTCAAATTGTTCGTTATGTTCACTTATGCACCAGCTAATGATTTACACTCACTGCTAAGACAATCACAATATTGGGTTGATTTAACTAATGATTGATTACTAACTAAGCCAATTACGAGAAAATAACTTAACTTTAACCTTATAATAAACAAACATGGGATTTCAACTTCAATTACTACTTCATCTAGAATCTTATGCCCTTTAGCCTAGCATGTGACCGAGTTGATTACTGATTAGATGCACTAAACTGATACACACCAACTTTCGTTGTGCATATACCATCCTACTGATCATCCACAATTGATAGAAGTCAAGTAGTCACCAAATATGTGTAGTTCCTATATGTCTATAGCAATTGAACACATACCGGTTGAAAATCAAGCACCCATTAAACCACATAGTCGATGCAAGACGGTTAGAATTACATCACAAATTAATACATGTTCTTCACATGCAAAAACCTATGCTAGCATGAATTGTTCTAAACCCTAGATCCACTTTCGCATTCACTAGGATTAAACAAACAATTACAAGTGTTCGCGACGCACTTATAACGAATAAGCATAAACATACTAGGCAATCAATACATACAATCACACACCAAGGCATAAAAACACTCAATAACTAGAATCCATAGCAAAATCCATTAAAACCCCATGATAACGAATTAGCCCATAATTGACCTAATTGTCATCATGGGTTCTATGGAAAACATAATTCTAAAATCAACAAGTAAAAATAAAGAAGAAGAATAAAGTTTAGAATTGAACTCCCACAATAGAAGAATACAAAGGTTTCAAGAATAATCCTTGCTTGTCACTAGCTTGGAAGAATTCCTTCTCCTCCTCTCTCCTCTGTATAAAACTAGGTTATAATATGAACGTATGTATCTGTCTACAAGGGTAGGACGTTTATACCTAAAAACCGTGTCCTCCCACCTGCCCAATAAAAATATTTAATATTCTATTACAATTAGAATTTAATTAAGGTGCTAAAACCTGCCTGGAATATAATTAAAACTCGAAAAGGGCAAAACAGGAATTTCCCAGCCATGCTCCACAAAGTCTGCCTGCGCGAATTAATTCAGTACTTTACTTGCACGTGACTCCTATTCCAGGTTGTAGAAAATCTCTCAAGCTTCGCGTAAGCAGTAAGATCGCTAAAAACGGACTTACAGAACTCCAGATATGGCCAAAACAGTATAAGCTGCGCAGCCTTCCCAGAAAATCCGAATTTTAATCATTTAATTCCCAAAAAATTGTAGAAGCATCCACCTTAATCAACATTCTCGTAAACCTGCACAACTAAGCAAAACACATCAAAACTACAAGAAACTTGAGTCCAAGACAATCAATTTAAGCCGAATTAGAATGTTCCAAGTGGATATAAATCCACTTATCACTTATCTTATCTTTCTTTATTGAAGAAGATGCAGATGTCAAAAAGGGGGGAGAAGGTAGTCAAAACAAAATGTACACCTAATCCAGTTGTGAGAAAGGATAAGGATGATACTTCTGGAAATGATGGTGGTACTAGTATTCAACAACATCATGGGAAAGGAAAAGGAACCTCTGATGCTGGTTTAGTAAAGGGAAGGAGTTCAACTCAGACTCAAACTAATCAGTCAACTCATGTTTCTGAATCTGGAAAAAGAAGGCAAACTCTGTCTATAATTCCTGAAGGTGATGAAGATATGTTGATTACTGATGTACAAGATGCTCCTCACCTCTTTGAAGAAATTATCATTGAATCAGGTGGAAGTGAACTTGTTTATCGAAACAGTGATAAGTTTCATCAGTATCATGCTAAAAAGGCACTTAAATTAACTTCTGAAGAAAATCCTGATATGACTACTGATGAAATTGTAAAGGAACAAAACAGGATTTTTGAGGAGATTGCAAGACAGAAGGAAGCTCCTACTGCAAGAAGAGGAAGAGGCAGAGGAGAAAGAAATAGAGGCAGAGGAAGAAATACTGTACAGGCAAGTACAAGGCAGACAAGATCTAGTGGAATCAGAATTGAAGAAGTTTCTGATGGAAGAAAGAAGAAAACTCCACTTCTTCTTGAATTGGTTCCAGACAACAAATTTAATGTTTCTGATGAAATAGTTGAAGAAGAAAGTTTGCTAAGAACTAGGAGGAAAAAGTCAGTGGTGAAAGCACAGAAAGGTGTTTCTGAAGGATCTCAATCAGATGAGATTAATCAAAGAAGGTTCAGGGAAGTTGAAGAAGAGAGAAATCTCAAGAAAACTAATAATGATATTATTGAAGGTGCAAGAATTGAGTACTTGAAACGAATCATTGAATCTGATAAAGATGTGTGGTATGATTCCAAGAAAGTTTTTGAGGAGGAAATTCCCAGTGAGTCAAAGCACAAGCAGAAAGGAAGAAAGTGGGTTCATGTTGATGATATGAAGTATACTGGACCAAGGATTTTCAAATCTGCTGGTATGTATTTACCACCTCCAATGACTCCTGGTCTTCAGAAAGCTAAAGCTTCTGAATCTGATAAATCTCCACCAATATGGATCAAAATGCAATCTGAACTGACAGGATTGGTACCTTACACTAGAAGTGGTATTGGTTTTAGAGATGCTGAAATAGAATTTGCAGCTCAGATGGATCAACATTTTCTTGCTAAGAAATTTGGTGATGAACTGACTATTGATGATCTTTGGGAACTTGAATCTGTTGCAATTGTTGCTTGCGTTGTGGACTGTAAGAAAGTGGAGAAGATGTTATACTTCATGAAGGACAAGAGTGTTAAAAGTCTGTTTATTCATGATGTGTTATGCAAGACAACAAAAGAACTGAAATATGTTCTTTATTTACTTGAAAATAGAGGAATTCCTGATACAGAAGCCAGTGTTTATCAAAACTGGTGTGGTATGATCTTAAGTACAATCAAATCCAGGTTTCTAGATGGTGGATCAAGGTATGATGGTAATTATACTCCCATGTACTTGAACACAGAAGGTCAAGAAGTAGAAATGCAAAAGGGTTCAGCTGTTAAAGAAGTAATTCTGATGCAAGAACAGTTATCTTTGAATCCTGGAGGAAGAGATCTTGCATATTTACTGTTGGGAGAGTTAGATTTACCAAGGAGCTCAATTCAGAATCTCAGGGCTGGTATTTATCAGATTGATAAGAACAATGAAGAACTCAGGAATCTGAAGAAAAGACTGATTCAGATTCTGGCAGAGAAGGAAGAGGAATTGTTATCAAGTTTCTTGAAGATAAATAATTTCTTTGTGAGAATTACTGAGACTAAGCCTGAAGATTACTAGTAGAATTTTGTTTTGAGTTTTTGACATCATTGAATCAATAATTTGTGCTTTATTTCATTAAGTACAAATTGGGGGAGATTGTTAGATATTGATTCAAGTGATATCAGGATCTGGATTGTTACTGATCAAGATACTGATGCTGACGTCATCAGTAATACAACGTCAGTATGAAGGTATCGTCAGTATTAGAAGCTGGTCAGGATTTCGTAAAGATTCTCATTAGACCAGAGATCAAGGAAGATTGATATGTCGGTTCCTAATTTATAGGAAGGCAGCTATCATACAAGATATGCATTCAGAGTTATATGTAATTGATTTAGAATATCTTGTAATTGATAGTGTAACTATGTACTCTATATAAACACAGTTTAGGTTTTACATTATTGTAATCGCTTACACGAGTTATCTTGTAACCTAGCAGCTCTTAAGAACATAAGAATTTCTTAAGAGAGTTTTGTAACAGTTTTATATCAGAATTAATAAAGCAGTTATTGATTCATACTTGTGTTATTACTGTTTAAGTCGAAAATCTTATACAATTGTATTCAACCCCCCTTCTACAATTGTTAATTACTGGGCAACATTAAGAAATGGATGGGACAGAGGGAGTAGTTGCTAAAGCCGCGCTTCACGGCGGCGTTACAATATTTTTTTAAAAATTCAATACATTTACGTTATATTATAATATTAATATTAAATTTTTAATCTTTTTTGAAAATATTAAAAATATGGGAAATTCTCTCTCCTGGCGATTACAAGGCGATTAGGGTTCTTAACTAGCCGCTTTTCTTCTTTCCTAATCTTCCTCTAATCTTTCTCCCCTATTCTTAAAGTTTTGCTTCATTTCGCTCAATTCTCTTCTTATTCCTCTGTTCCATGGGTTCTAGAAATTCTGAAAATTCAGGCTCGATGAATTCTGAAGAGTTCTCGGAATTCATTGGTCATCACTATGCTCTTACAACTAGAGACACTATCAGAGGTCTTCCTAACCAGATGGAAGCAGATATTCAGACTGGTCTTTCAGGAAAAGCTAGCTCGCAGGATAGTGGATCGCCAAAAGAGGTAACTTCTCACATTCAAGTAGGAAAACTTCAGCACAAGAACATAGTAGAACAGGATGCTTTTCAGGATGTTAACAACTCGGCAGATCTGCCTTCAAAGGGTAATTGAAAAGGAAATGATGAAAACACGAGTAATGTTCCTAAGTCTTGGAGTGATGTGGTCGCTCACTCAGTGCCTAGTACTCATACCAGTGAAAACCTGGATGTAGAAATAACCTACAATCCGGATGGTTCTGCTAATGTGAACCCTACTAGGCAATTTCTTCTTAATGCTAGAAAACAGTGGGAGTCTAGTTTGATTGGGCATTTTATCGGCACTAGGTTTGATTTCAACTTCATTAAGGCCCAAGCCATGAGGATGTGGGGAAATAAAGGGCTGAGGGATGTGTACTTTAGTCCTAAAGGGTACTACACATTTCGTTTTAGCACAGTAGCTGAAAAGGATGAAATTCTGAATTTAAATTCAGTTCAAATTGGGGGAAAAAATATGTATTTGCTGTCTTGGATGGAGGGAAATGCTTTTAAAAAGAATGTGGTCACCAAAGTGCCTGTATGGATTCGCCTTGTCGATGTTCCCTTGTCGTACTGGTCTAAGGACGGTTTGAGTAGTCTGGCTAAGGCTATTGGAAAAACATTAAAGTTTGATGATACTACAGCTCGCTTTAAACCTTTGAAGTACGCGGGAGTTCAAGTCGAGCTTGAATATGGAGGTCCTCGACCCCCTTTTGTTTGGGCAACAGTGCTTAATGGTAAGGGTGAGAACGAGAAAATGAAGGTGGAAGTTTTGTATCCCCCTTTGCCTTATTCGTGCAGTATTTGTAAGGCTTTTGGGCACTCCTTAGCCAGGTGCCTCGACAATCCAGAAGCTGTTCGCCCCCAGCCTAAAACATCTAGAAAAAATAAAGGTGGGAAGGATAATCAGGAGACTTCTGATACTCGAGGAAAGGATACAGGGAACTCTAATGCTAACTCTGGTAATGAGTATGAAACAGACCAATCAGGGCACCTGCATACCTATAAGGAGGACTACGTTCAAAACTTCATTTCAAGGGGCAATGAACTAGTGCCTTATGTTGTAGGGAATTTTTTAGGTTGTGACATAGTAATGGACGAAGATGAGGTGATCCTTCAAGCTCAACAAGCCAATGATGAAATGGAATCAGGTGGAATTCTTGCCATAATAAATGATAACACTGAAGACTTTCAAATTCACGATAGTTCTCCAGTGATGGTTTCGAACTCATTTGAGCCCCTTGTGGAAGATAATGATGAAGCTACTTGCATGCTGAGGGGGAAAATGGTTGTTGATCCCCTACCAATAATACCAGAAAGTGGGACAGAAGAGAATACAATTGATTATCAGATTCCCTTAATTACAAACAATGGAATTTCCGAGATTGAAGAAGGCGAATTTCTAGAGAGTCATAATGGAAATAGTGTGAAGCTAGATGCAATGTCACCGGGAAAAAAGAGGAAAAATCAGGGTTCCAAACAAAAATTTTATGGTGGAAAGGAGGGTAGCAAACAAGTGACTCACAGAAGGTCCCCAAGGTTGATGGGTAAGTCAACTATTCCTAAGCAGTTATGATGAACTTTGCTTCTTGGAATGTAAGAGGTCTTAACAAGAAATCTCATCAAAAGGAACTAAAACATTTCATTACTAAAAACAATCTTTCTCTTATGGGCTGCATTGAAACCAGAGTGAAAGAAGGAAATTCTCTACGTATCTCACAATCTATTAAAAGTTCTTGGTCGTGGGTTTTTAACTACGAGGAACATTACAATGGGAGATTATGGATTGGTTGGGATAATAAGGTGTGGCATCTCACAGTGCATTCAAAAACCCCTCAGACTATAACTTGTTTTATTACTCACATTGAAAAACAAGTTCATTTTTGTATAACCTTTGTTTATGCCTTGTATACCACCCAGCAACGTCTTCCCTTATGGGATGAATTACTAAACCTTAGTAACCTTATTACTAACCCTTGGTGTGTTCTAGGGGACTTTAATTGTGTTACCAGTCTAACTGAGGTTAGTGGAGGTAGGGAGCAATGGACTCCAGACATGCAAAATTTCAAAGATTGCTTGTTCAATGCTGTGTTGGGGCATACTAATACTGTAGGACCTCTTTTCACCTGGGCGAACAACAGGCCAGAACAGTTTATTCAGAAGAGGCTAGATAGGGCTTTGGGTAATAAGGCATGGTTTAACAGTTTTGTTGATAGTATAACTGTTGTTCATCACAAAGGAATTATGGACCATTGTCCTATTCTTGTTAATATGCCTTTGCAGGTCACAAAGTATAGGAAACCATTTCAATATTACTCATTTATGAGTAACATTGAAGGGTATCATGAGACGGTTAAAAAAGCTTGGCAGGAACAATGGTTCGGGGACCCAATGGGAATTCTTTGCAGGAAACTGAGGCAGGTCAAACAAGCCTTGATTGCTCTCAATAAAAAGAATGGTGATGTTCACTCCAATGCGGACAATGCTAGACAGGAACTTCTAAATCTGCAGGAATTGGTGCAGAATAATCCAACTGATGGGAACATAAGGAATGCTGAAACAGTTGCTAAACTTAATCTAGAAGAAGCTCTCCTTCAAGAAGAATCTCTTCTTCATCAGAAATCTCGCATAAAATGGTTATCTCTGGGTGATCGCAATACTGGTTTTTTCTTTAATCAAGTTCGAGCAAATTGGAGTCATTCTAAAATCCTGGCAATTGAAAACGATCATGGAAATATTGTTTTTGGTCATTCCCAAGTGGCTGATGTGGCTGTAAATTTTTTCAAGGATTCTATTGGTACTAAAACTCCTACATCTGATTACAACATTGAAAACCTGAACATTCCTCAAATTTCTGAAATTCAAGCTGCTCGTCTTGAAGATAGAGTAACCCACGAGACTATTTTTGCTACTTTGAAATCAATGAAGAGGAACAAGGCTCCTGGCCCTGATGGGTTCACAACAGAATTCTTTTTATCATCTTGGGATATAGTTGGGAGCGAATTCTGTGATGCAGTCTCTCACTTCTTCAACACATCAGCTATGCACCAAGGGATTAATTCCACAAGTATTACTCTAGTCCCTAAAGTCCCGAATCCAACCTCAATGAAGGAGTTCAGACCTATCTCATTATGTTCGGTAGCTTACAAATGCATTGCAAAGATTATTGCCACTCGGTTAAAGTTGGTGCTTCCTGAACATATTAATATATCGCAATCGGCCTTTATTAAAGGAAGAAACATCTCCGATAATATTCTTATGGCACAAGAACTCTTTCGAGGCTATAACAGGGACACGGGTACTGCAAGATGTGCTTTAAAAATTGATCTTCAAAAGGCCTTCGACTCGGTAAGTTGGGATTTTCTCATCAAAACCTTGATTCAAATGAGGTTCCCTAACAGGTTTGTTAGTTGGATTTGCGCATGCATCACCACTCCAATGTATTCAGTGAAAGTTAATGGAGAGCTAAAAGGCTTTTTCAAAGGTGAGAAGGGATTGAGGCAAGGGGACCCAATGTCCCCTTATTTATTTGCGATTGTGATGAACGTACTATCATGTATCCTTTCGTCCACTCCTAGCAATTTCAAATTTCATTCAAAATGTAAGGACATGAAACTCAATCACTTGCTTTTCGCTGACGATGTTCTTCTCTTTGCAAATGGAGATAAACATTCAATACAGCACCTTATGAAGTCTCTGGACACCTTTTCATCTCTTAGTGGCCTGCATCCGAATGCAGATAAAAGTTCAGTTTTTTTCTGTAACTGTCCTCAGGATGCTATTGACTGGCTTGATGTTACCTATAGGATCCCTCATGGAGAGTTACCTGTTAGATTTCTGGGAGTTCCTCTCATCTCCACAAAGCTCACAATAAACGATTGTATACCCTTGATAGAAAAAATAACAGCTAGGATCTATGTTTGGACAAACTCTCTCCTATCCCTTGCTGGACGTGCACAATTGATCACTTCAGTTCTTATGTCGATCCAAAACTTTTGGTCGAATCACTTCATCATTCCAGGAAAAGTTCACCAACAGTTGCAAACTATCTTAACTCGTTTCTTGTGGCAAGGCAATATCATGAGAAGAGGAGGTGCTAAGGTAAAGTGGAACCATGTCTGTCTCCCTAAAACAGAGGGGGGTCTTGGGTTTAAAAATCCGAGGGAATGGAATAAATCTCAGATTATGCTACACCTGTGTAAGGTGGTAAACTGTAGCAAGTCCCTGTGGTCTATGTGGATTAACACAACCGTTCTTAAGAGGAAACATTTCTGGATTTTGGAGATCCCTTCAGACTGTTCCTGGATTTGGCGAAGAGTGTTGAATATGAGGCAGCTAGCTAAAGAGAATATCACTTTTTCTATTGGGAATGGGTTAAATACTTCCCTATGGTTCACTCCCTGGTGGAACTCGGAGTGCTTAGCAAAATCAGAGCATGATCCCATAATTAATCAAGTGGGCCTTCATGCAGATACAACGGTTCATGAGTTGATTAACACAGGTAATTGGATTCTTCCAACTCCAAATAGTCGGCATCACCATGTCAATGTAACTCTTGTGAGGTGGTTGACATCTACTACACTTCCAGAATTTAATCTTAATCAGAATGATTCTATAACGTGGAATGGCAACAGGCTGTCAAAACTTAAAGCCTGGCACATATGGCAGGTTATTCGTTTTAAACTTCCAGAGGTCCCCTGGTTTGATCACGTCTGGCATCGGTTGCAAATACCAAGGTTTGCCCATTACGAGTGGTTGCTATGCTTGGATAGACTTCCAACCCTCTACCGGTTGTACAATATTGGCATTGTTACGAGCAAACAATGTTACTTCTGTATAAGTGGGGAGGAGAACTCGACCCATTTATTTCTGCAATGCCCTTATTCTTTGTGGATTTTAAACAAGTTGGGCTCTGTCATCCAACTTTCAACCAGAGCGAATTCCTGGACTCAACTGCTAGGTTTTTGGTATGCTACTTCTAGTACTTCTAAGCGTGCGCTTGCAATGCTTAACGCGCAGGTGTTTGTTTATCACATTTGGAGAGAAAGAAACAAACGAGCTCATGATGGAGGGTGCCTCAACCCAACTCAGATTCTTGCTGCCATTAATGTTGATATCAAAACTAGGCTTTCGAGTTCGACTTGGTTTGCGAGGCAGAGAGGATGAATTTTTAACTGGTGTTTTTCTTAGTTTTGCTTTGTTCGTTCTTCTCATTTTGTTTGATCAGTAGTAGCCTCCTCTATGGCATGTCATAGAGCAAGGGTCAATCCCGGTTTATTTTTTCTTTCTTAATATATATAAAACTTAGCTAAAAAAAAATATATTAAATTTTAATAATTAAATAATCTTCTTTAATGAATCGATTTCTTGTTAGACACGATTCTTTCAATTGAGCTACTCTCTTGTTAAAACCAGAATCCCAACTTTAACATATATTATAAAGACTTATATAATAATTTTTATCCATAAAATCGAACAGTAAAAATGAAAAAAAATATGACATCAGTATCAAATTTTAATAGCTAATGCAGTCTTTTCTAGTGAGTCGTCTTCCCGTGAAATACGTTTCAAACCGCTCTTATTTGGAACCGAAATTCTAATTTTATTTTATAAAGAAAGTAAATTCTAATTTTTATATTCTTTAAATTTTCTAATATTTATAGAGTTTTAAAAGATGAAAATAGATATTATATTTTCTGTATATTATAGATATTTCTGTATTTATTTACAGCATCCGCATGTGAATGTCTTTCTGTTATGTTAACATATCAAAAAAAAATACGAAGACTTTTCGTTACGGGAATAATATTAAATTTATGGATATATTTTTCTAATGCAAGTATAATTAACTTGTATAAAAAGTTAAAGTAAAGGATTTCTAGGAAAAAAGATATATAGTTTTAAAAATCCGTATAAGATGTCTCCACCGTCATCGTATTCTACTTCCAATAAAAAATTTTATTTTATATATATTTTTTTATATTCAAACATCTTTTATACGGTTTTCTCTAATGAACTGCTTTATCGTTAAACACGGCTATTACTATTGATCCGCTCTCACGTTAAGAATAAAAACGTAACTTTACATGTATCACTTGTATGATATTGTTTATCCATAAAATTCAAACCTAAAAATAAAATAAAATTTATAACATCAATGTGATATTTTAATAGTTAATACAATCTTTTATAGTTAGTCGTCTTACATGTTTCGAGTCGCTCTCGTTTAGGATCGAAATTCCAACTTCATTACATATTATTGATGATACTTATCATAAAAAATAATTTTTTGTCCTTAAAATTAAAACCTAAAAACAGTTTGAGTTCCAATTTTTTACTTTTTCTACACTTTTTAATATTTATGGAATTTTAAAAAAATGAAAATACATATTATTTTTCTTTATATATTATAGATACACATATATTTATTCACGATTCCCACATGAGAATGTCCTTCTATTATGTTAACACATCATTTTTTTAAATATGAAGACTGTTGAGTATTGAACACAGTAAAAGAATACAGAGGGGGGGTGAATGAATTCTTGAACTTTTCTTTTTCGAGTCTATGTAGCAAGTAAGTGTTTGTGTGTGCAAGAGTGAAGGTGCGGATAAAGAACAACACAAGACACAATATCACTTTAATCTAATGTATTATTAGATAAAGGTTGCTACAATCTGTGAATACAAATGATAGTATTCTCAGCTTCGTTTTTCTCAGAGAGATACAGCTTACAGTGTATGAAAAACTTGACTCACAAAGTTAGTTACTAAGGAAGTGAGGCTGTATCCTTATAGAACATGGATACACCCTACTTACTACAAATAAGGTAGCTGAACAAATTACTTTCTAGTCTGTCTATCCTTTTTGAGTAATTGTCCAAACGGTTACAGATTTGACTTTGCAAAGCCTGTTCAGATCCACTTCTTTAGCCCCTTGTCTCTTCTATATCTCTCCAAGCTTACTTGTAGGCTTTCCAGAGCACGTTACAGATTGTGGTCCATAAAGTGCATTGGTTTGTTGCAGGTTTCTGACTTATACAATTTCTTCAGTATTTTGTCTCCAAGAATGTATTCGAGAAGTGACTAAGTAGATGATTCGAGAACTAGAATTGATTTGATCGATAACTATGAGTTCTCGAACACTGTTATATTGAAATATCGAATCACTTCTCGAATAGCTCTTTTCTTCAGGATTCCTTGAGTTGTCGAATAGAACACTTGACTTGTCGAATCCTTGAGATATCGAATAGCTTTCTGAGTCCTTGAGATATCGAATAGAACTTTGACTTGTTGACTCTTTGAGAACTCGAATACCACTTTGATTTGTTGACTTCTTGAGTTCTCGAATAGAGTAGTAGACATATCGAATCTCTGAGATATCGAATGAGATATCGAATAGTGTATTCAGAGATATCGAATAGTGTCCTGAGATATCGAATCCCTGACTTCTCGAATGCTGGACTTCTCGAATAGACAAATATACTTCTCGAATTGGTACTTAGGCAAATTCTTCCTTTCTTCAAATCCCAACTGTGATTATTTGACAGTCTTTATCTTCTTGCTTGAGGCATGAACCTTGGAACTTCTTTCAAGCATTATTCTTGACTTTATAAGTACAGTTACACAACTAGGACTTGATGACTACTATGAGTACAATACAAACAGAAACTCTACAACTAGAGGTTCCCTCAGTTAAGAGGTCATGTAAGTAATGCAAAGCATTACAAACAATTAGGCTTGTTATTAGATGTATACATGCATGCCTCTGTAACTAACGATCTCCCCCAAATTGTGAGTGAGACCCTTAGTCACAATTTCATGTCTGATAACAAGCCTAACATACATAAAGATAAAACTTTAAAAGTACAGGTATGTAGATTGATTGAGCACATGAATGAAATTACAAGATAAGCAATCTTACAGTATGATGAAATACTAGCCATTCTCATTTGATTCCATCTCCATTGCCTTGGCTTGTAGATCATCATATGCTTTCTGTCTTCTTTCTTGCATTCTCATCCATGGCCTTTATGATCTCAGCTAAGGCATCCAACTCTTCAAGCAGAACAGAATTCTGGAAATCTTCAAGTACTGGCTTCAGAATGTTGGCAGGATAGTGACTGAGTAGGTTCATTCTTATATTGACATTATCTCCATTTCTCCTCCTATACTTCACCATATAGGGATTGAATTGAACTCTACATAGTCCTTTTGCCCTTAGCTTTTCTGCTTCAACTTCCAGCCTATCAATTTCCTTCTCCCTTTCTAGCCATTTCTCAAAGCATCCCTTCCTTATCTTATCAGCATAGTCTCTTTTCATTTTTACAAAATCAATCAACTCCAGCTTCCATACTTTCTCCATTGTTAACTCGAATAACTTGTAGAAGGGGGGGTTGAATACAAGTTATATAATCGTGTCTGATTTTTTGCTTGATTATATGAACAAGAATAAACGAATGAATCAAACTCTGTTTGTATTAATAAGATCAAATACAAACTCTACCAAAGGTGTAAAAATATCTTTAGCAGCTGTTGACAATACAAATCTCTCTCTCTGTTTGTTTCGAACTCTCGAATACAAACTTTATACAGAGCTACGCACATTCACACTTCGAACTCACGTACACTTTTTACAATGATATAAAGAGAGTATTTATAATGCTTCCTATCAACTAATTACAGAAAGATAATCTATACATGACAATGTTCTGCCATCCAGTTGACAGTTTCCATCAATAGAAATTCTTTCCTTCACAATACCTTCTTGCTTGTTCTTCAAACAACGATCCTGTTTTATAGCACTTGCCAGTTTCTGTAGCATCCGTAATGACATCATCAGTAACATGACTGATATCAGGATTCCATCTTGCATCAGGATCTGCTACTATTGCAGATGTTAAAGATCTAGAAATTTAATATTCCTAACTCACTTACTAATCTATTGAATGTAGTCTCATCAAGTGGTTTAGTTAGAATATCTGCAAGCTGTTTGTCAGTAGGAACAAAATGAAGTTCCACAGTACCATTCTCAATATGTTCTCTAATAAAATGATACCTGACATCAATGTGCTTAGTCCTTGAATGTTGAACTGGATTTTCTGCAATTTTAATAGCACTAGTATTATCACAAAACATAGGAATATTACTAAGTGTCATACCATAATCCATCAACTGATTTCTTATCCAAAGGAGCTGTGCACAACAACTGCCTGCTTCTATGTACTCAGCTTCTGCAGTTGAGGTTGAAACAGAATGTTGCTTCTTGCTTGCCCAAGAAATCAATCTATTTCCCAAGAATTGACATGTACCTGTAGTGCTTTTCCTGTCTATCTTACACCCTGCATAATCAGAGTCTGAATAGCCAATTAGGAAGAAATCAGATTCTCTAGGGTACCACAAACCAAGATTTGGAGTTCCTTTGAGATATCTAAAAATTATCTTCACATCAATTACATGAGATTCCTTAGGATCACTTTGGAATCTAGCACATAAACAGGTAGAAAACATTATATCTGGTCGACTTGCAGTTAGATATAACAATGAGCCTATCATGCCTCTATAACTAGTATTATCCACACTCTTTCCCTTAGGATCAGAGTCTAGTTTAGTGGCTGTTGCCATGGGTGTTTTTGCAACTGCACAGTCTTGAAAGTCAAACCTTCTTAAAAGATCTTTGATATACTTTGACTGATTAATGAAAATACCAGTCTCAGTTTGTTTGACCTGCAAGCCTAAAAAATAATTTAATTCACCCATCATGCTCATCTGATACTTAGACTGCATAAGCTTGCTAAACTTAGCACACAACTTTTCATTAGTAGAACCAAAAATAATATCATCAACATAAACTTGAACTAAAAGCAATTCACCCTCTAAAGAATAGAGTTTTGTCAATTGTACCTCTTGTGAAGCCATTTTCAAGAAGAAATTTAGACAAAGTCTCATACCATGCTCTTGGTGCGTGCTTTAGTCCATAGAGTGCCTTGTCAAGTTTGTAGACATGATTTGGAAATTTTGGATCAACAAATCCAGGTGGCTGTTCCACATACACTTCCTCATCAAGTTTGCCATTTAGAAAAGCACTCTTTACATCCATCTGGTATACCTTGAATTTTGAATGAGCTGCAAATGCAAGAAACATTCTGATTGCTTCCAATCTTGCTACAGGTGCAAAGGTCTCATCATAATCAATGCCTTCTTCCTGAGAATAACCCTTGGCCACTAGTCTTGCTTTGTTTCTTACAATCATACCAGATTCATCTAGCTTGTTTCTGAAAACCCATCTTGCACCAACAATAGATCTATCTTTAGGTCTTGGTACCAGTTTCCAGACTTTGTTTCTCTCAAACTCATTTAACTCCTCCTGCATTGCAATTACCCAATTAGGATCCTGTAAGGCTTCTTCAACCTTCTTAGGTTCATTCTTTAAGAGAAAGCAACTATACAAGCATTCATTTTGAATTGATCTTCTAGTTCGAACACCACTATTTGGATCACCAATAATCAAATCTTCAGTATGATCCTTTGTCCATTTTCTAACAGGTGGTAGATTGACTCTGCTAGTCTCTCCCCCTAAGTTAGTGGTATCTCTTGTAGAAGAATTATCTCTGCCTTCAATAACCCCCCTTTGATCAATAGAATCAGTAGATTCCATATTGCTGCTAGTTACTGATCTTTCCTTAGTAGACTCTGAAAAATCATTTCCTGATGGAGTAGACTCTGAATAGCTAGTCTGCTCCTGATGATCACTGTGTTCTCTTTGATTTATTTGCTCCCCCTCAACAGTAGCATTCCTTTGAGAAGCAATAGAAATTCCTTCTGGAGAACCTTCATCATCACTGGAGAGTATCTCAGAATTCTTCAAATTTTCAAATTCCAATTTGTCATGGCTTTCATCAGTTTGCAGAATTCCAAATTTCTTATCATCAAATGCAACATGAATTGATTCCATAACAATGTGAGTTCTGAGATTATAAACTTTGAAGGCCTTAGATGCTGAATATCCTAGAAAAATTGCTTCATCCGATTTGGCTTCAAATTTTCCAAGTTGTTCTGGATGAACTTTTAGGACATAACATTTGCATCCTAAGATGTGAAAATATTTCACACTTGGTTTCTTTCCTTTGATCATCTCATAGGGAGTTTTTCCATGACTGTTTACCAAGGTACAGTTTTGAGTGAAACATGCATTGTTAATAGCTTCTGCCCAAAAGTAGGTTCGAAGTTTTGCATCTGCAAGCATGGTTCTTGCTGCCTCTATGAGAGTCCTGTTCTTTCTCTCCACTACACCATTCTGCTGAGGTGTACCATGTGCAGAAAACTGTTGAGTGATTCCATTGTCTACACAATACTCCTCCATTGTAGAATTATTGAATTCTGTACCATTGTCACTCCTAAGTACTTTGACTTTGTACTCAGAGTTATTCTGAATATTCTTGACAAGTTCAATGATTTACTGAGGAGCTTCATCCTTCTTGTGTAGAAAGAACACCCATGTGAACCTTGTGAAATCATCCACTATCACTAGAGCAAATCTTTTCTTGCTGATAGACATAATATTTACTGGACCAAACAGATCAAGATGTAGCATGTGAAATGGTTCAGTAATTGAATTTTCAGTCTTGCTCTTGAAAGTGGTTCTTCTTTGCTTTCCAAGCTGACATGCATCACAAAGTCCATCTTGCACATAATTTGCCTGAGGTAGGCCTCTCACAAGATTGTGCTTAACAAGTTGATTAAGCTTCTTGAAGTTGAGATATGAGAGCTTCTTGTGCCAATTCCAGCTTTCATCATTTGTTGCTTTGCTGTAGAGACATCTAACAATTCCTTTAGATGAATTACTTAAGCTGGCTTCATATATGTTACCATGTCTTTGACCAGTTAGAACAATGTCTCCGTTCTGCATATTCAAGATTTTGCATCCTTCTCTGTCAAAGATTGATTTATAACCTTTATTACCCAGTTGACTTATGCTTAAAAGAGTATGTTTCAAGCCTTCAACCAGTGCTACATTTTCTATGATGACATTCCCCAAAACAATTGAGCCATATCCCAGAGTTTCTCCTTTGTTGCCATCTCCAAAAGATATTACTGGGCCAGCTTTCCTCTCAAACTTTGTAAGCAGTAACTTTTTTCCAGTCATATGTCCAGAGCATCCACTGTCCAAGATAATTGAATGCTTCTTTCCTGTGCCCTTAACAGAGGATGGAGAAGTTTTCTTTGGAGATCCAGGTTTGTCTGAAACATTTGCCATCAGTGCAATGTTGTCATAATCCAATTCATCTTCAGAATCACTTGAATCAGCCCAATCCTTCTGTATGACCATAAGTGCATTACCCTTTCCTGAATTCCTAGGCTTCTTACACTCACTAGCAAAGTGTCCAAGCTCACTGCAATTAAAGCACTTGATCTTGGCCTTATCAAGCTTGACAATTGTACCTTTGCCTTTGTCACTCTTCTTCTCCTCCTTCTTTTGAAAAGATCCTTTGCTAAATCTTCTCCTGTTGAATCTTCCTTTCTTGAAGGCTTTAGAAAACATAGCAAAGAGTTCCTGCATCTCAGATTCAGAATCATTGTTGTCAGAGTCCATATCAGTAGTCTCTGACTCAGAACTTTCTTTGCTTTTCTTCTTCCTTGAGTTCTTTACAGCAATCTCTTCATGCTGTTCTTCCGAAAGCTTCTTTAATTCAGATTGAGCAGTAAGTGCAACAGTCTTCATCTTTCCTTCACTCCTGCTCTTCTTCTGCTGCTTGTCAAGTTCATAAGCTCTCAGTTTTCCATATACTGCCTCTAATGATATTTCATCCAGATCATTAGCTTCCTCAATCGCAGATATCTTCTCATTGTAGAAATCAGGCAAAGCTTTCATGAACTTTGTATTCATATCCTCCAAGTCATAATATTTACTGTGCATGGCCATCTCATTGATGAGTTTTGTAAACCTATCAAAGGTATCAGTAAGTGACTCACCAGACTTGGATTCAAAGTACTCATACTGTTGTATAAGTAGTGTCCTCATATTCTTCCTGACAGGCTTAGTTCCTTCACAGTGAACCTTAAGATTGTCCCATATATCCTTAGCAGTTTTACAAGAGAGAACATAGTTAGTAAGAACAGAATCAAGACTGTTGAATAATATGTTTCTAACTTTAGCATCTTTAAGAACATTCTCCTTGTCCTTATCTGACCACTCAGAAATTGGCTTCTCTGCTGTATGTTCTGGAACAACTTGACCATCAACAGTTGCTTGTCCAACAACCTTAGTTGGGATAAAAGGTCCATCTCTGATTCTGTCAAGATAATCAGGATCTGTTGCTTCCAGATGATGCAACATCTTTACTTCCCACAGAGTATATTCGTTTCTCTTGAGCATAGGAATCTTAGTATTCCCATCCTTGTAAACAGACATGATTGCAGATCTTTATGATTATTCGAAATCAACCTGCTCTGATACAAATTGTTAACTCGAATAACTTGTAGAAGGGGGGGGTTGAATACAAGTTATATAATCGTGTCTGATTTTTTGCTTGATTATATGAACAAGGATAAACGAATGAATCAAACTCTGTTTGTATTAATAAGATCAAATACAAACTCTACCAAAGGTGTACAAATACCTTTAGCAGCTGCTGACAATACAAAGCTCTCTCTCTGTTTGTTTCGAACTCTCGAATACAAACTTTATACAGAGCTACGCACATTCACACTTCGAACTCACGTACACTTTTTACAATGATATAGAGAGAGTATTTATAATGCTTCCTATCAACTAATTACAGAAAGATAATCTATACATGACAATGTTCTGCCGTCCAGTTGACAGTTTCCATCAATAGAAAAATCTTTCCTTCATAATACCTTCTTGCTTGTTCTTCAAACAACGATCCTGTTTTATAGCACTTGCCAGTTTCTGTAGCATCTGTAATGACATCATCAGTAACATGACTGATATCTGGATTCCATCTTGCATCAGGATCTAACCATCCCATCAGTACTTGATCAGTAGTTAACTTGACATATCAGGATTCGATCTCAGTTCCTGACATGTAGTACTCGATGCACTGTTCATTTCTGACTAAACTTTACAGATAATTGTCTAACACATATTTCCTATACTAAGTGCTAAATCCTTTATAAGATCAGGATATACAATAAGTATAAGTAAAATTATATTCTTAACATCACAACTCATGAATTATTCCTAACATCCACCTTGTCTTCAGAATTCAATAATGCAATGATTCTTTCTATTTCATATAGCTTGCCCCAATTTTGACACTGTCCTTGTTTGAATTTCTTCTCTCTTCCATCAGTATATTTAATCTCAAGGCAATTATTCAAAATGGCAGCATAGTAGATTCTTTGAGCTCTTAGATATTGCAGTTGGTCTTCATCAAAATCTTCATCTAATGGTTGGAGTTTTAAGCCTGGCTAGATTGTCAAAGTCCTTGATTTGGATAGCTTTGGTTTCCTTGTAGCTTGTTTGAACTTGATCCTTTTTACATGGTTGCTTGGCTGAAATCTTTGACCTTTGTTGGTAGACCATAGTAGTATTCCATTAGCAGTTTGCTTTCTGAAACATACACATGGTTTCTTGGCTTGAATCTTCTTCTCTTCTTGAGGTGGCAAAACAGTTGCAGAAGCCATTGAATCAGATTTTGGTAGGTCATTACTAACAGTATTCACCCTAGACTCAGAGTCTTGTGTTGTGGTGAGGTTACTGCTAGCAATGCCTAAGGCTTGCTATTTTCTAATCTTCCTCTTATAGACTTTTCCTTGGTCATCATCATTTTTCTTATTCTTATCATCCTTCTTCTTCTTCTCATCTTCATCACCCTTATCTCTCCTGTGATGTCTCCTCCTCCCATCACTTTTGTCTTCAGAGTCATCATCCTTATTTCTCCTAGGTTGAGCCCTCTCTGGAGTTTCACCAGTTGCTATAAAAGATCTGAGAATGTGCAGTGCTTCAATTTCTTCATCATTTCTGGCTCCAACCTTCTTCTGTAGTTGATCAATGATAGCAATGACCAGTCTGTGATTTCGAGAAGTGAGATCATGGGGAATGACCAATTGCTTGATGTCTTCAATTTTGGTGCCAGCCTGATAGATGATTGTCCATGGCTTCTTGATCACTTCTGGCAGCCTTGAAGGTTGGCCATTCCTCAAATCATCAAACAGACTTTTGTTGTTCTCATTTCTCTTCTCAATAAGCTCAAGTATGACATCTATCTCTGAGTGTTTTAGGGCTTGTAGAGTCTTGTATGTTAGATGCCATATCTTTGATTTTGATATCATCACTATCTCCTTGAACCATAGACTATTGACTTTCTTGGGGATGACAGTGATGTAATCAATCTGCTCCTTCAACTCCCTCAGATAGAACTGAGTGTCACCAGCCTGTTCCCTTATGGCTTTCAGAAACTTCAAGAAGGCTTTATCATGATAAACATTTGAGTTAGCAACTTCTTGTAGCTTGGCCTTAGTAATAACTTTGACTTCTATAGGCTTGGCACTTTCAGATATGGAGGATGGAGGTTTGTCAGATGGCATACTCCCTCCAACCACTGTGGTTGTGATGGATTGCTTCTGGCCACTTGGAGTAATGATATGTACAGTTGGTAGAGTAACAACTGGCAGTGAAGTAGGAGGCTCATCAACTTTCGATTTCCCTTTTCCTGGCACATTAGATAGAAATTTAGATGCCCTTTGGTGACCACCCTCATTTAGCTGTATGTCTTTCTCCTTAGGCTTCTCCCCCTTTGGATTTGAGTTTCTTGTCCTCTTCTCCCCCTTAGGCTTGTTGTCAGGCACAGAGGCTTTAGAATTGACCTTTGGGTTTAAAGATTCTTCAGGTAGAGGGAGACCCATATGCTTCATCATAGCAGCCAACATAGATTGTTGATGTAGAAGAACATCAGCTGTGGTGGTTGCTTGAGTGTCCAACTGATCATTGAGAAGTGCAACCTTGTCTGTAAGATGAGCATTGGACTTAGTGAGAGTAGCCACCTCCTTTTCAAGAGTATCCACTTTAGTGAATAGCTCATGTGCCCTGAAACCAGAGAGTGATTGATCCTTGAGTCTCTGGACTTCATACTTGGTCATGTCATGAACAGGGACCTCAGTTACCAGCTTATCCCCATATTGATTCTTGAACAGTGTTCTCAGCATGGCATTTGAGTCTGTGGTTTGATCAGACAGAGATTGAAACTTATGCCCCAGCCCTGTGACAGTATCCTTGAGAAGGGCCAAGCCATTGTCCATTTTGATACAGCTAGACTTGCAGGCTAGAATTTCCTTGACCACAGTCTCCAGTTGAGGGAATTTGGAATCAAAAGCCCTTTTTAACTCATACACCTCCTTGGTTGTGGCTGTACACACTTCTGTGACTTCTGTCTTTAGACCCTTGCCAAGGTAGTGTGCAGCCTTGAGAATTCCTTTGTAACTGTCATTGACTGCCTCATACACAGCACTAGGGGTGAGAGATTTGGCATTGGACCCTAGTGAAGTGATGTACTCTTCTCTGAGGTACTGTAGGCCTTCTGAGAGAGAAATGTCATATTTTCCTTGAAGCCAGGAATCTACATTGCCTTCTCTCTCAGACTCATCCACAATTTTGGCCTGTTGTTGCTCCACATCCTCTTTATGGCACAAGAGAATAGCTTCATAGTCAGGATTGGGCAGGTTGGCAGTGAGGAGGTGCTGTGCAATCTTTGTGAACTCAGGGATCTGATCCACAATTAAGCTTTGAAGTGCTTCAACCGTCAATTATTGTGGAACAGACCCTGATCCTGAAGCACTGTCATGGTGCACAGGCTTCAGCCATTGTGACATAAAGTTAGAGCTAGAGCTAAACAAGCTAGACTCCTCAGTTACAGATGCAACTTCTGTAACCGGATGGATTGACTCTACTACTGGTGTCTTCACAGAAGTGGGATGAGGTACTCCAGCAGTTAACACAGGCACAGAGTCTCTAGTGAAAACTAGTGGAACCTCTGTGTTTGTGATGGTGTCATCAGGAGATGCCCCAGCATGCATTCCCTCACCATCTAAATGTGGGTCCTGGGTGGTGAACAAGGTGTCATGCACCAAGTCACTTGAGTTCATTGGCTCATCAAGAGAAAAGAATTCTTGATGATCAATGCCTTGCTCCTCAATTGCTTGAGTTGCAGGCTGCAAAGAAATTTGAGATGTAGATTCTGGAAGAGTAGTGTGTTGTAGAGTAGATTTTGGCAACTCCCCCTGAGAGATAGAGGGAGTTTCAAGTGTGATGTGCTCTCCACTCAGTGTAGTGCCAGCCTTATCACTCCCATTTGCTGACTCAATACAAGAAGGTGCATTGGGGAGGATGCTTGATTCTATAGATGCACCCTGTTGAGAGGACACATCTAGTGAGCTGTTTGCCCCTGATTTTACAACTTCAGCCATTTGTGTGACTGAAGAGGTGGTCTTAGTTTTCTTCTTCTTCTTTGGCCTTAGTAAGGGTGACTCTGGTTCCTCACTTTCTAGACTTAGTTCAACAGCTAATGCTGCTTCAGATAGAATATTTAAGGGTGCAGACATTACTTCCCTTCTCTTCTTTTTACTAACATCACCCTTTTGAGATGATGATGCAGTTGGCTCAGTGATTGGTAGAGTGTTTGGTTGAGAGGGTTAGTTAGCTAGCCCTGGGTTAGCATTTTGTTCTATTTGCTTGGGCTTAGCTAACTCAGACTTAGAGGTAAATGTTGGCATGGTGTGGGGGTAAGTTCTAAACAAACTCTCCATATGGGGAGTTATGTTAAGTCTTACATCCACATCATTCCTAGTCTTCAAATTACCAAAAATGAGTTTGGTCATGGATTTAGGATAGCCTATTCTATTTTTATTCATCCCATCTAATTCAATCAATTTATCATCTAAGAAATTAAGGACAGATTGAATAAAACGAGGGAAGAAAATTTCATTACCTCTCTTGGCTGAATTCTTACCAAGTCTCCCATACAGCTCCTGCAGAATGATGAGACCAACGTCTATCTTCTTTCCATAAGCTAAGGCATAGCCTATTTACTGTGCAGGACTACTGATTTGGTCATAACTGGATTTTCTTGCAATGAAGACTTGAAGAAGTGTAGCAAACACAAAACTCCATTCCTTCCTCAAATTCTTCCTGTTCAAGTGCCCAAGACTGATTCTGTCTACATATTTGATGAAGTCAAAGAAGTCTTCCAATTCAGCATTTGTAGCAAGTGGGTCATACACCTCTCCTTTGGTACCCATCCCAAGTGCCTCATTCATATCCTCTATGGTGATGGTGATATTTTTGTCTTGAATTTTGCAGTAGATGATGTACGAGGTTATTACAGAGTCAAGAGCCACCACCTCCACTGTAGCAGACTGCCAAAACTGTTCTAGAATGTCGAGATACAGAGTTGGGTTAACGGATAGAGCATTCTTGATGTACGATTCAGACATCCACTTCAAAAAGCACTTGAAATTGGCGTTGGGTGCTTCAACATCACTAGTTAGAGCAATGAAATTGGTGTTGAACTTTACTGTTGCCATTTGTGTAAGAGAGAAGAGAGAGAAATCGAAGGTTGAAGAAGAAATTTAGCTTTTTGCAGTTAGGGTTTCAGAGGTTTTGGGAGTTTGGATGCTTGAGAAATCGAATGAAATGAATCGAATAGATGTGGAATTGTATAAGTATGAAGTACTTGAATTGTCGATTAGATGTATGTTATGTATCGACAAGTCAGGCATTCGAGAAGTAGAAAACAACTATTCGAGAAGTCAAGAAAGGCTTATTCGATAACTCAAGCAGGTTGTAACTCACAGCTGGCAGTTATCTAACTTAGAAGTAAATCTAAATTAGGTAAAATATGTTTTTATGAGTAATTCTGAATTCTGAATAAAAATCCAAAATCGGTTAAAATTCAGCGAGAAATCAGCCTTTTCAAATGATTCGAGAACTCAAATATAGTATTCGAGAACTCAGTCAATCGAGAACTAAAACACTATATTCGAGGAGTCAAGAAAACCTCTATTCGAGAACTCTAAAAGACTCTATTCGAGAACTCGAGAGTGCTCTAAAGAGACTTGTTAGAGATGTCGAATAGTGAATCACTTGAGAAGTCTGACTTGTCGAATTATACTCATAGAAACTCAATTTTCACTATCTTTTCAAAATTTACCAGCCATATTCATTCACGAATATTCTAGCAAATTAAACAGTGATTTTCTCAAAATTTCATAGAAATTTTAAGTTATCAAGAGAATATGATTTTCCAAATATGCAACAGATTTGAAATATTTATAAATCATATTTCAGCCAACACTTACTCTAAAAATATTGAGAATTTAGATAAAGTAAGTGTTTATTGCTGCAACAATCTAGAAGCTGTATTCACCTAGCCAGAATCTGAAGAATTCAGCATTCTAATCTCACTAACCAACCTTGTGAAGGTGGTTTCATCTAATGGCTTAGTGAATATATCAGCTAGTTGTTTATCTGTAGAAACATAATGCAACTCAATGGTTCCATTAGTTGCATGTTCCCTTATGAAATGATATCTGATGTCAATGTGCTTTGTCCTAGAATGATTGACAGGATTGGCAACTATAGAGATTGCACTTGTGTTGTCACACATGATTGGAATTCTTCCCAACACAAGTCCATAATCTCTAAGTTGATTTCTAATCCAAAGCACTTGAGCATAGCAACTTCCAGCAGCTATGTATTCAGCCTCAGCTGTAGAAGTTGACACAGATTGTTGTTTCTTGCTATACCAAGAGACTAACCTTTGTCCAAGAAACTGGCAGCTACCTGAGGTGCTTTTCCTATCCACTCTGCATCCAGCATAATCAGCATCAGAATAACCAACCAGATTGAACCCTGTATCCTTAGGATAACATAGTCCCAAGTTTGGAGTGCCCTTCAGATATTTAAAGATCCTTTTTTTAGCAATCAAATGTGATTCTTTTGGATTTGATTGAAACCTTGCACATAAGCATGTAGCAAACATGATGTCTGGCCTACTTGTAGTGAGATAGAGTAGAGAACCAACCATGCCTCTATAGACTGAGATATCTACTTTCTTGCCTTTAGCATCTTCATCCAATTTAGTGGCAGTGGCCATGGGTGTTTTTGAAGGTAGGCAATCTTCCAAGTCAAACTTCTTCAATAAATCCTTGATGTACTTGGTCTGACTGATAAAGATACCATCCTTCCTTTGACTGACTTGCAACCCAAGAAAGAATGTCAACTCTCCCATCATACTCATCTCATATCTGCTCTGCATGAGTTTAGAAAATTTCTCACACAACTTCTCATTTGTAGAACCAAAAATGATATCATCCACATAGATCTGAACTAGGATAAGATCATCACCATGCTTATTGTAAAACAGTGTCTTGTCCAGTGTGCCTCTAGTGAATTGATTCTCAAGAAGAAATTGTGATAAAGTATCATACCATGCCCTTGGAGCTTGCTTAAGTCCATACAGTGCCTTAAGCAGTCTGTAAACAAATTCTGGGAAGTGTGGATCCTCAAAGCTAGGTGGTTGTTGCACATAAACTTCTTCTTCCAACTCTCCATTCAGAAATGCACTCTTGACATCCATTTGATATACTTTAAAGTTTGAATGAGCAGCAAATGCCAAGAATATTCTGATGGCTTCCAATCTAGCAACAGGGGCAAATGTCTCATCATAATCAATGCCTTCCTGTTGAGAGTATCCTTTTGTAACCAACCTTGCTTTGTTCCTTATAATTACACCATCTTCATCCATCTTATTCTTCAGAACCCATTTTGTTCCAACAATGGTTCTATTCTTTGGTGCAGGCACAAGTTCCCAAACTTTGTTCCTTTCAAATTGATTCAGCTCCTCTTGCATGGCCATAATCCAATCTGGATCTAGCAGTGCATCATCAAGTTTCTTAGGCTCCACCTGAGATAGAAAACAACCATAGAGACACTCATTCTGAGTTGCTCTCCTAGTCCTTACTCCTGCATTAGGATCTCCAATGATTTGCTCTACAGTGTGTGATCTATCCCATTTCCTTGAGTGCTCAGCCTGATTTCTCATTCTTGAAGTTGCTTCATCATCCAAATCATCATCCTGATTTCCTCCCTCTGTGAGGTTGCCACTACTCACAGGTGTGTCTTGGATGCTAGTTTCTCCACTGTTGATTGGCACAAATTCTTCTCTTGTATTATCATTCACTTGAGACGTCTGTTGAACTCGAGTTTCAACTTCAGTTTCAGTCTCTTCATCAGAATCATCTAAATTATCAAACTTCAATGGATCTTTATCTTCATCATTGGCTTCTTCTAGTCCAGGTTATTTGTTGTCATCAAATGTCACATCTGTGCTTTCCATAATTTTCTTTTGACTGATGACATAAACTTTGTATGTAATTCTTTCCACAGAGTAGCCAAGAAAAATTCCTTCAAATGCTTTTGCATCAAATTTTCCAACATATTAAGAATTATCCTTCAATACAAAGCATTTGCTTCCAAAAGTATGAACATACTTTAGAGTGGGCTTCTTTCCAGTCATCAAGTTGTAAGGTGTCTTTCCAGTGTTTTTGTTGATGAGGGTTCTGTTCTGGATATAGCATGCAGTGCTTACAGCCTCAGCCCAAAAACATGTAGGCATTTTTGCATCAAGTAACATTGTTCTAGCAGCTTCAATTAGAGTTCTATTCTTTCTCTCAACAACTCCATTTTGTTGTGGAGTCCTTGGAGCTGAGAATTGCTGAGAAATACCATTCTCTTTACAGAATGCTTCAAGTATGGCATTTCTGAACTCTGTTCCATTATCACTTCTCAGTGCAATCACACATGCATTGTTGGCCTTTGCTTCCTTGTCAACTTTCTTTATATGCTCAATGATTACTTGTGGAGCCTCATCTTTTGATGCTAGAAATTCCACCCATGTACACCTTGAAAAATCATCAACCATCACCAAGGCATACTTCTTTCTTCCTAGTGACATAATATTGACAGGCCCAAACAAATCCATATGAATGAGTTGTAAGGGCTTGGTTATAGATGTCACTGTCTTTGTCTTGTGGCTAGATCTTTTCATCTTTCCTTTTTGACAAGCCTCACACACTCCTTCTTGACAGAATTCAAGTGTGGGCATGCCTCTTACTAATTCTCTTTTGACTAGAGAATTAATGGCTTTGAAGTTCAGGTGTGATAGTTTCTTGTGCCATAGCCAACAATCTTCATTTGATGCTTTTGAGTAAAAGCTGCAAATTTTGTCCTTGTTTGCAGAATCCATATTGGCTACAAACAGGCTTCCCTTCCTTACTCCAGATAGAGCAAAATCACCAGTCTTCTTGTGGGTGATCAAACATTCATCTTTGTCAAAATCTACCTTGAATCCTCTATCAGTAAACTGACCAACACTTAGCAGATTATGCTTGAGTCCCTTGACCAGTGCTACATCTTCAATGATGACATTTCCAACTTTTAACTTGCCATATCCCAATGTGTTACCCATGCTGTCATCTCTAAAAGCAACCATTGGGCCAGCCTTTTCCTCATACTGTGATAGCAGGGCCATATCACCAGTCATATGATTTGAGCATCCACTGTCTAAAATCCACATGACCTTCTTTTCATTTTCTTTGTCCTGCAAACACAAAGGTATTACTTCTCCTTTGGTACCCAAACAAGTTTGGGTCCATGTGACTTAGAAATAGTTTTATCATAAACAACATGCTTGTCAACTTTCTTGGCATTAGTCTTCTTGTCACTGTTAGAAGTCTTAGAACCTGAGGTTTCTGACTTAGGTGACAGAGGCACCTTCCTAGCTTTAGGAGGACTCGAAGACTTTGACCTGGTATAGTGTGTGTGAGAATTGCGACTGATACAACCATCAATGAATTGCCTTCTCAGATTGAAACAACTAGTCATAACATTCATATTGCATGGCATACAGTCAAATTTATCACAAAATGGTGCATCTCTATGTCTTAGAGGCACAGAACAATCATAGAAAGGTTTAGATACACTACCAGCAGGTTTCTTGCATGCGTGAGTTAAATGATTGGTACTGAAACAGTTCTGACAAGTTTTCCTAGGGGCATTAGGCACATAAATATAGTTGTTATCTTTGTTAATCCCTAACTTGCCATTTCTGTTCTGTTTCTTCTTAGTCACTTTCTTTTCTAATTCACTCTTCCCGGCTGAAACAAACTTAACAAACTTCTTAGGTCTTGGCCTATCAACTACTGGCTCCTTGCCTTTTGGCTTGACACTCTCACTCTTAGGGGATGCTTGTTGTTCACTGGCTTGTGCCTCATCCTCATCATTCAACATTTGCTTGATAAGTAAGGCATCCTCATCAATTTCAAATGTTGGTTCTTTAAAAATTGGATTTTCAGTCTTTTTCAAAATATGAGGCACTTCCTCATGAACAATTGTGTCATCTTCAATGACAGCATAGCCTTTTCTCCGTTTAAGAGTGTCATAATCAAGTCCAATAGCAGCCTTGGGATTTGCTTCAATTTTCTCACAGTAGGATTGCACTAGACCAGATGATTTCTTGAAAGTTTTTAGTTTGAATTCATTTTCAGCTAATTCATCCCTAAGAGCCTTTTCAACCTGAATAGCACACAAAACCTTATTCTGCAGATATTCAACTTCTTTCTTAAGGTTTTCTACTTGCATAGCAGTTAGCTCAAGTTCCTCATTCTTTTTGGTTAACATTTCATTTCTAGTAGACAGTTTAGTAATCTCTTTATTAGCAGCAGTCATACTAGTATGAATGTTAAACATCTCAACAGATAGTTTTTCAATCATGCATTTATACTCTGAAACAGACATGTCTATAGTAGTGAGAGATGGTACCTAAGGATCTGATGGAGATTTGTCATCCTTGGAATTGGCCATCAAGGCATAATTGCAGAATTCTTGTTCCTCTCCATCACTGTCAGAATCATCCCAACACTTCCCTTCAGCTATCTAGGCCTTACCTTGTGTCTGCTTTTTCAGAAGGGCCTCATACTTAGCTTCGAGCTCAAGATAATCTCTATCTTTCTTTTTAGGCTTCTTGCATTCACTAGCAAAATGCCCTAGGTCATTGCATCTATAGCACCTTACAGATGACCTATCCACATAGCTGGTTTTGAATTTATTTCTATTTGGTTTCACAGGTGCCTTGTTCTTGTTGACTGAATGGTTTTGAGTTTTGGGTTTGAAGGGTTGATTTATTTTAAATATGATGTTTGGAAATTTTCTGGCCATGAAAGCATATGAAGTATTTTCCATCCCATCTAGTTCTTCAATAGTGTAAAACTCTTCTTCCTCCTTTTCCTCAACAGGTTCACTTACCTCAGCTTCAGTTTCTTCCTCTTCTACTACCTTCTCAATCCTTAATTGGCTTGTAGATGCTTCTAGGTCTTGAATAGATTTGTTGACAATCAAGGCACATGATGTGTTTATCATTCTACCTTGGTTGGCTTGGATAGCCCTTTTCTGAAGCAACTCAAGCTCATGAGTCTTTAAGACTCCATAGAGCACATCATAGGTGACTTTGTTCAAATCTCTTTCCCTTAGAGAAATGACTCTTTGCTCTAGATGATTTGGTGAAGATAGCGAAAATTTCATATTTAACTCCTTGGTGCTGTAAACCTTGCCATTCATCTGCAACTCAGTGACTAGCTTGTGAAACCTTTCAAACATCTCAGTAATGCTTTTCTTGGACTGTGCCATGAAAGCTTCATACTGTGTGACCAGTATCTGTTTCTTGTTTTCCTTAACCTCATCAGTTCCTTCACACAACACCTCAATGTGATCCCACATTTCTTTGGAAGATGTACATGATGCAATGTTTGCAAACATTGACATGTCCATGGAATCAATGATAAGCAACATGAGGTGGCTGTCAAGAGCAACCTTCTCCCTTTCTGATTCTGTCCATTTTGATGGATCCTTGGCCTCATAAGATCTTGGGATAGTTGTGGTTCCAACAGTCTTCTCTGGTATCTCTTGTTGTGGAACAAAAAGACCATTCTTAAGAATCTCAGGATACAAAGGATGAGAGGCTTTGATGAACAACGTCATCTTTATCTTCCAGAGGTTGAAGTTTTCTTTGTCAAACTTAGGGACTTTCACCGTTCCTGTAGTCTTTGGTGTATTCGAACTCATGATCATTTTTCTGTTTTTGAATAAACAGCCCTCTCTGATACCACTTGTTGAGTATTGAACACAGTAAAAGAATACAGAGGGGGGGTGAATGGATTCTTGAACTTTTCTTTTTTGAGTCTATGTAGCAAGTAAGTGTTTGTGTGTGCAAGAGTGAAGGTGCGGATAAAGAACAACACAAGACACAATATCACTTTAATCTAATGTATTATTAGATAAAGGTTGCTACAATCTGTGAATACAAATGATAGTATTCTCAGCTTCGTTTTACTCAGAGATACACCTTACAGCGTATTAAAAACTTGACTCACAAAGTTAGTTACTAAGGAAGTGAGGCTGTATCCTTATAGAACATGGATACACCCTACTTACTACAAATAAGGTAGCTGAACAAATTACTTTCTAGTCTGTTTATCCTTTTTGAGTAAGTGTCCAAACGGTTACAGATTTGACTTTGCAAAGCCTGTTCAGATCCACTTCTTTAGCCCCTTGTCTCTTCTATATCTCTCCAAGCTTCCTTGTAGGCTTTCCAGAGCACGTTACAGATTGTGGTCCATAAAGTGCATTGGCTTGTTGCAGGTTTCTGACTTGTACAATTTCTTCAGTATTTTGTCTCCAAGAATGTATTCGAGAAGTGACTAAGTAGATGATTCGAGAACTAGAATTGATTTGATCGATAACTCTGAGTTCTCGAACACTGTTATATTGACATATCGAATCACTTCTCGAATAGCTCTTTTCTTCAGGATTCCTTGAGTTGTCGAATAAAACACTTGACTTGTCGAATCCTTGAGATATCGAATAGCTTTCTGAGTCCTTGAGATATCGAATGGAACTTTGACTTGTTGACTCTTTGAGAACTCGAATACCACTTTGACTTGTTGACTTCTTGAGTTCTCGAATAGAGTAGTAGACATATCGAATCTCTGAGATATCGAATGAGATATCGAACAGTGTATTCAGAGATATCGAATAGTGTCTTGAGATATCGAATCCCTGACTTCTCGAATGCTGGACTTCTCGAATAGACAAATATACTTCTCGAATTGGTACTTAGGCAAATTCTTCATTTCTTCAAATCCCAACTTTGATTATTTGACAGTCATTATCTTCTTGCTTGAGGCATGAACCTTGGAACTTCTTTCAAGCATTATTCTTGACTTTGACTTTATAAGTACAGTTACACAACTAGGACTTGATGCCTACTATGAGTACAATACAAACAGAAACTCTACAACTAGAGGTTCCCTCAGTTAAGAGGTCATGTAAGTAATGCAAAGTATTAAAAACAATTAGGCTTGTTATTAGATGTATACATGCATGCCTCTGTAACTAACAAAGACTTTTCTTTATGAGAATAGTATTAAATTTATGAATTTATTTTCCTAATGTAAGTTTACATTAGGAAAACTGTATAAAAAAAATAAAGGATTTCTTAAAAAAATATATATATAATTTTAGAAGATTGTCAAAAATGCCATCACCGCCGACCTCGTATTCAACTTCCAATAGAGCATTTAATTATACGTCCCATCTATATATTTGAACACTTATTCTACTTCTATTATAACTTTTAATTGTATCTTTTTTATAAATCTGAACTCTTTTTCTCTATAAAGTAGAATTGATATTCTACTTCCAATATAACATTTAATTAAATGGCTTACAAATACCTATTCTACTTCCAATTGAACTTTTAATTATATGTATTTCTATAAATTTGAACTATTATCCTCTATAAATTCGAATACCTATTCTATTTCCAACAAAATTTTTAATTATATGTTTTTCCTATAAATTCGAAATCTTCTCCTTTATAAATTTGAACAC
The DNA here is from genome assembly GCA_037693485.1 of Kitagawia praeruptora. NCBI lineage: Eukaryota > Viridiplantae > Streptophyta > Magnoliopsida > Apiales > Apiaceae > Kitagawia > Kitagawia praeruptora. The sequence continues at coordinate 30,868,767 of CM075345.1, read as the reverse complement.
CTATTCTATTTCGACTATGTTAAAAGAAATTTTGTTTTTCAGTAATTTAAATCCTAAAATTCTACTATAAAATATTAGAAAAATAGATTAATTAATCAAATCATATTATATTCAGGTATATAATATATCAAAATGTTAATAGTATGATATGTACCTGCAAAGTTTCAGGCGAAGTGCTACTTTTTTCCAAAGAAGACGAATTTTAGCCTTCAATCCTAATACATGCGGTGTGTTAAAAAAATTGAGAACAACTTATACTCTAAAAAATTAATATGACCATGACTATTGACTAATGATTAATTAATAAACAAATTATAAATTAATATTAACTAGCTTATAACCGTGCGATGCACAGATTTCTATGTAATAAATTTTATTTTATGTTACAATTATATTTTTATATAATCATTATTTACAATGTATTATTTAAATTTTAATTTTAATTTTAATAATTTATTATAAATTTAATTAATGATATGCATGGTTTAAAACTTATCTATACTTCTATATAAAAGCCGAAACATTAAAAGTTTGGTTGGTTGGTACCTATTGAACCTATCTAATTACCCTTGCACCCAATTAATATTAATATTATTAGTATTACAAACATAATAACATAATATAATTAATGGTAATTAGTCGATTGCCTTTTTCACATGCACTTACTTTTAGTTGAAGATATTACCTTTTATAAACACCTAAAAAGATCAATCCTATCAATATATACAATATATATACTATTAAAATACTTAAAAAAATAATAACATAATATAATTAATGGTAATTAGTTGATTGACTTTTCACAATTACTTTTAGTTGAAGATATTACCTTTTATAAACACCTAAAAACATCAATAATATCATATCTTCCAATAATTAATAATTTTTTAATTAAAACATGTTACCCAAAAATAATCTTATCAAACCATATCTTCTAATTACTAATAAAATATAATAGAAATCTGTATACTACGAATAACGACCGTTAGATTTTTAGTAAAAAATCAGAATCTTTATATCTAATGATTATATATATTATATGATTAAATTAATTTACTAAAATTTCAAAGTTCGAATTCCTTCAATAACATATTTATTTTAAAATTTTATAATATAAGTTTTAAAGCATGCATGTCATTAATTAATTTTTTATTAAATTATTAAAATTAAAATAAAATATTTTAAATAATGATTATATAAAAATATAATTGTAACATAAAATAAAATTTATTACATATCAAAAGAAATCCGTGCATCGCACGGGTTATAAGCTAGTATTATAAAATTTTAAAATAAATATGTCGTTGATAGAATTCGAATCTTGAAATTTTAGTAATTAATTTAAGCATATAATATATTTAATCATTAGATCTAACGATTCTAATTTTTTTACTAATAATCTAATGGTCATTATTCGTAGTGTACGAATTTCTATTATATCGTAGTATACGAATTTCTATTATATTTTGTTAGTGATAGATTTTATATAATAGTATTAATAATTGAAAAGTATGGTGAGATATTTTGAGATTAGTTTTATATCAAAAGGTAACGTATTTAATTCGAAAGAAATATTAATAATTGGAATATATTATATGATTGATGTTTCTAGGTGTTTATAAAAGATAATATTTTCAATTGAAAGTAATTGTGAAAAAGGCAATAGGTGTTTATAAAAGGTAATATCTTCAACTTAAAGTAATTGTGAAAAAGGCAATAGGGTTTATAAAAGATAACATCCTGTGCGATGCACGAATTTCTATGTAATGAATTTTATTTTATGTTACAATTATATTTTTTATAATCATTATCTACAATGTTTTACTTTAATTTAATTTTAATAATTTAATATAAATTTAATTAATGATATGCATGGTTTAAAACTTATATTATAAATTTTAAAATAAATATGTCGTTGATAGAATTCGAATTGAAATTTTAGTAAATTAATTTAATCATATAATATATTATATTTTGAGATTAGTGGTATATCAAAAGGTAACGTATTTTAATTCGAAAGAAATATTAATGATTGGAAGATATGATACGATTGATGTTTTTAGGTATTTATGAAAGGTAATATCTTCAATTGAAAGTGATTGTGAAAAAGGTAATAGATGTTTACAAAAAGGTAATATCTTCAATTGAAAGTAATTGTAAAAAAGGCAATCAATTAATTACCATTAATTATATTATGTTATTATTTATTTTAGGTATTTTAATAGTATCGATCTCGGATATATTTTTCTTTATAATGAAGGGTAAATAAGTAAATTCACGAAGTACCAAAAAACAGGTACAAAAAAATACCGTAATTATATTATGTTATTAATTATTTTAGGTGTTTTAATATTATAGATATTGTATATATTTTTTTTATAATAAAGGTTAAATAAGTAAATTTATGATATACTAAGAAACATATACCAAAAAATAAGTTTCAAAATTTTTAATGTTTCGGCTAATGTTTTCTTATTATAAACAGCGTATACATATTTTTAATATATTTATTAATAATTGAAAAATATGATATTATATTAATCTATACATATACACAACATCTTTATTTGCATATATGTAATCAAAACCATCAAAAACCCACTCGAAGTCAGATTTTTTTTTTGACGAACAATAAGATTTTATAGATAACAAAATATTGGAACCTAGCCGGGACAAACCCCCAAACTGTCAACTACAACCTGATTACAACCTGATTGTGAAACAAAAAACGAGCTAAGCAAATAGTTGTTTTGTTTTCAGATTGCTTAACATATAGAATATAAATATTCTCGAAGTCAGACTTTTAATATATTAATGATTACAAGATTAGTTTTAAATTAAAAGGGTAGCGTGTTTTAATTTGGAAGAAAATATTAATGATTGGAAGATATGATACGATTGATGTTTTTAGGAGTTAATAAAAGATAATATCTTCAATTAAAAGTAAATGCGAAAAAAGGCATTTGACTACTTACCATTAATTTATATTATGTTATTATTTATTTTAGAAGTTTTAATAGTATAGATATCATATATATATTTTTTATAATGAAGGTTAATAAGTAAATTCAGTTAGTACCAAAAAACAGGTACCAAAACTTTCAATGTTTCGGAATTTATATAATAGTATAGATATGTTACTTCTGGTCTGCAAAGAAATTCATCATTCTTTTTTTAATTATCTATTTTTAAATAATAGTTTTTATTGTTTTTTAATTTATCTATTTTACTTTCAATAAAACTTTTAATTGAATATCTTTACTATAAAATTCGAATTCTTCTTCTTTATAAATTCGAAAACATATTCTACTTTATAACATGTTAAATTAAAAAAGTTGGTAATTTAAATTAGCGTGGTATCTATTTTAGACTTATATAATAATTTTTATCCATAAAAATTAAGACTTATATATAATAACACACCTATTCTACTTTTAATAGAACTTTTAATTATATGTTTTTTCTATAAATTTGAAGTATTATTCTCTACAAATTTAAATTACTATTCTACTTCCAATAGAACTTTTAATCATATCATATGCGTTATAAATATTTATTCTACTTCCAATAGAACTTCTGTCTTCCCTATAAATTCGAATTCTTCTTCTCTATTCTAGTTCTAGTATGTTAAATGATATTTTTATATTTATTAGTGTTTAAAATTCTAAAATTCTAGAAAATTAGGAAAATAGATTGAGACAATCTTAGAACGCCACCTAAACTCCCGTATATCCTCCTTTATATATATATATATATATATATATATATATTGATTGATGATTGAAAAGACTCATAATTTGATTAATGGGCAGCGCTTCGCGCCGGCGTTACAATATTTTTTAAAAAATTCAATACATTTATATTATATTATAATATTAATATTAAATTTTAATAATTAAATAATCTTCTCTAATGAATAAATTTCTTGTTAAACATGATTCTTTCGATTGAGCCGCTCTCCCGTTAAAACTGAAATCTCAACTTTAACATATATTATAAAGACTTATATAATAATTTTTATACATAAAACTGAACCGTAAAAATAAAAAAAAATTATGTCATCAGTATGAAATTGTAATAGCTAATGTAATCTTTTCTAGTGAGTAATCCTCCTGTTAAATACGTTTCGATCCGCTCTTATTTGTAATCGAAATTCTAACTTTATTATAGAAAGAGAATAAATCTCAATTTTTATATTCTTTAAACTTAAAGCTTCCGCATGGGAATGTCATTATGTTATGTTAACATATCAAAAAAATATACGAAGACTTTTCGTTACGGGAATAATATTAAATTTATGAATATATTATCTAATGCAAGTATAACTAAGTTGTATAAAAAAATGAAAATAAAGGATTTCTAAGAAAAAAAATATAGAATTTTAAAAAATGTATAAGATATCTCCACCGTACTTGTATTCTATTTCAAATAAAACATTTTATTATATGTATTCCTTATATATTCAAACTTTTTTTACGACGTTCTCTAATAAACCGCTTTCTCGTTAAACACGGTTGTTATTATTGATCCGCTCTCTCTTTAAAATAAAAAATCTAAGTTTTACATATATCACTTGTATGATAATATTTATCCAAAAAATTAAATCCTAAAAATAAAATAAAATTTATAAGACCAATATGATATTTTAATAGCTAATACAATCTTTCTAATCATATGTCTTCCCTATAAATTCGAACTCTTCTCTATAAATTCGAAAACCTATTCTACTTCTAATATGCTAAAAACACCTATTCTATTTCTAATAGAACATTTATTTATACGTTTTTCTCTATAAATTCGAACTCTTATTCTCGATAAATTCGAACTCCTATTCTACTTCAAATAGAACTTTTAATCATATGTGTTATAAATATTTATTCTATTTCCAATAGAACTTGTAATCATAAGTGTGACAGCCCCAAATCCGGGGTCAAGGATCCGGGCCGTCACGGTCCAATTTCCATTCAATATCAATATCTCCTTAACTTTTTTTTTTCCATTTAATATTTATGCAGTTGACCCCGCATTAATACACACACACACACCAGTCATATGCTCAGAGAACAACAACCACAATATTAAAAGTTTAACGTTAAAGGAGTTATTACAAACCAGGATCATACTTAGATACATTGTTGAATAATACTTCGACATGAAGCATTTCAACAATCAAGAGTTATTACACCAACTTACACACTTAATGTACATAATCTATCAATACCCAACTGTCCGATAGCTACCTCGGGAATCGTTGCCAACAATCTCTCAAAAGTTCGTCTTTCCCGTACCCTCTTGCGGGATGTAGTGCAGAGTATCGGCATACCTAGCTGTTGTATACATAAATAGCAAGAATGAGCTAAAATAGCTCAGCAAGATAATTTCTATCAACTAGCATCAAAGGAAAATAAATCATCATATATATATATATTAAACAAAACAATTTTCATTTATTATGGAAAGGAATTTTATTTTCGTTCAAGACATATACCTTCCAATTATCCTTGTACGAAAAGAAATATATAATATTATAATCTCAGTCTCTCTTCTAATATCATATAATATCAATTCCTCTTCTTAAATAAAATAACAATCAAAATACCATCTCAGTGTACTCTTCCAAAATAATGTGAAACCTGTACAATCTTTCACGATCATCTTCTCATATCTTTCTTAGGTAACAATTAGATAAATTAATATAAAATCAGTTTCTCTTCATCTGTAACAGTAATTCCATCTTCTCATATCATTTATCTGTTTTCAGTATAGAAATCTGAAAACCATTTTCAATTCTTTCTTTCAAGTTTTGGGGATTTTCACTGTTGCCGAATACGTAAGGACGATGATCAGTCGCCCTCCGTACCCGTCCTTTTTACTACCGGTAGAAGGAATGAAGGCCACCTGCTAACATCATCCCTGGAGGAAGGCCACCTGCTAACATCCTCCCGGAGGAAGGCCACCTGCTAACATCCTCCCTTGGCATCTTCGTGCCGAATCATATAATGAATGCTAGACTATGTCGCACACAGCCCTGACACAGCCTCTTACGCAAGTTTGTTGCTAATCCCCCTTTTTATAAAATCATTATTCCATTTATCAACACCATTTCACATTTCCATTCCCGTATATCATTTCCATTTCCATTTATTATTACTCATATCATTTTCATTCTCGCACATCATTTCCATAAAAATCTATATATAACATAATACCTTGATTATGACTCAGACATCTCTTTTATATACAAGAAATCAATTATGCTTTTATACTCATAAAATATTCTGTCTATTTTAAGAGTAGTAAATAATAATCAAATAATATTTATTAACCCACTAACACTCAAAAAAAATATTTTTAATATAGGATTATAAACCATATAACCCTAGATAACAACTGATACCATTCTCTTTCATATCTCTTTTACCATAGAGCATATTCGCTCCATTCATAATCATATCCACATTCATAATCCATATTCAAAAATCTCAGTAAACAGGGAATATATCCCTAATCATCTCATCATATAAGATTCATATATTATCCACCAAAACCATTTCCTTTGAACATAAACTTTATATCAAAATAAGGATAAAAGAAATCTTGCTCCCTTTAATCCATATCTTCTTTTAATTTCCAAAATCAGGAAAACAAATTCTTAACAATATAGCAATAATAGAATCACATATATATTCCATAAAATCATTTTTCTTTGAAGATAAATAATTTTTCAAAGTAGGGATAGAAGAAATCTTGCCTCGATCTCGATATCCCAAAGGTAGGGCTCGTGGTTCCTCCGAAGTTTCTATAAACACATAAAAGAATCGTCATTAGAGTATATTCCACTTAACACCTACCCTTATCTAGTAACACCCTTGTCACATACCGTATGTTTAACATGGCCTTTATGTCCCAAAGGTTCTAAGAACTCGACCATTCTTAATCTCGATTAAAGTATTAGCAATTCACACTATTTCCTTAACAATCACTCTCGACTGCAAAAATCCTCATAATTCGAAAATTCCACAATTTGACACAAGGTCAGTTAGTAAGGGTTCTCTGATCACCCTATTATAACATCCCAAAGTTTCATAATTTTTAAAAATGTCTAGGTAGGTCGATCATAGTCTCAAAGTTTACACAATTACGGTTTCCCGGTTTTCGAACACCTTTCACTAAAACTGACTTTTCTCCTAAACCGTTCATCAGATTTTAACGTACCTTATATCAAAACGATCTACGAACTAAGCTCTATCATGTCATGGTCAATTGGTAATCTAGACAGTAGGGTACTGTACGGAGACAGGGGTCCAAAACAGGGCAGATTACATCCTAATGAAAATTGGGCATTATAACGGCTATAATTTCATACTTTCCAAATTTTTCTCACCTCCAAATCCATCACCAAACACATACATCAAACCTACACCATGTGGTCATCATACCAACCATGGATTTCCAACACAAAACACTTCCATATTTAACTCAAACCACTTACAAACACATAATCATCATAAATCATCACTTATCATAACTTAAATCACCAAGTTTTCTATAACCAAGCATATATATTCAAAGTAATACTAAAGGGTCTTGAGATTTATACCTCCTTGAAGCTTGAAAACACTTAACAAGCCTTGGGTAGTCCTTAAATAACCTTATACTAGCTTGGATCAACTAAATAAATCATAAAAACAAAGTTAGAAATTCGGATTCACTGGACACCAGTTGAAAGAATCGCAAAAACGAAGGCCTTACCTACGTTTTCTGGATGAGGCTTTTAAAGGAGAGTTGTAGAGCATCTCACCAGCTTTCCAACAATATAAAGAAAACAAAATTACATTGAGAAATGAAGGAGATATGGCCGTTTGAAAATCATCCCCGAAACTGTCAACAATCTGGACAGGTTTGGTTCTCCCACTTTGAGCATGGATTTGACTAGGCTATACTACTTGGATTGCTATGAAATTTGGAGCGAATCATGCACATGGAGTGGAGAGGTTGTGGTTAAAATTTGGTGATTTTATCATGGATAGAAATGGAGATATTAATTTTTCTTTCATCCTTGCTTTTCCTGGACAGATTGTAGAGAAGGAAAGAAATGGATTTTCTCTTGCTTGTTTTGATCTCATCTTGGCTAAGTTCTTGATAATTCTAGAGTCTAGTGGAAGCTTGAAAATTTTTGTTGGTAAAAACCTTGCCAAAAGACTAATCTACCCCTTAACAAGTGTTAGTGGATAATGATGTCATTAATGATGTCATTGATGAGTATTTAGCAAGCTTGGTTATTAACCTTAGGTAATTACTAATAACCTTGGTAAATACTAATGTGGTAAATATCCTTATTATGTACTAACCTTGGTTACTTGGTTTTCATACTCGCCTAATTGTGGTTCGTTTCGAATATATCTCATTATCCAGTGGTTTTGAAATCGTTTATAAAATCCAAATTCCCTTAGCATTCTCTTAACTTAAAAATCCCTTGGTTTAACTTAAATTCACTAATTCCTCAATATATAATTCCTTTAATATTTCTATGTTTCTTAATATCCAATAAATAGAAGTTCGTTCGAGCTCAAAATCCTCAAAATCTAAATTCAGGAATTTCTGAAATCCATCGTCATTTCGAGTCACTTATTTTCATAGTATATCACTAATATGGTTTTTGTTTGTTCATTTTCCATCTCCAATATAGAATACCTACACACCATTTCCCTAAATTCCTCAAGATCACTATTCATTTGGGCACTGTAGCCTTTCTAAAGTTAGGGTTATTACATCCTTCTCCCCTTAAAAGGATTCCGTCCCGGAATCATGTTGAAAATACTAATGAATACTTTTCTTACTTGACAATTCCCAATTCTCACACTACTTCCTTTATCCTTTAGTTCCTTCATAACATCTCTACCTTGTTCGCGCAAATACACCAACATACACTTGTTTGTCATTCATCAACATTCCATTTAGCTTATCAATAGCAGTACTTTCACTATCCTTTTCTTGCAAATCTCCTCATGTTTCCAGTCATTCTATATTATCTCATTCCTCCTTTCTCCTTTATCTAAGGTATCGGCCACCACATTGGCCTTTCCTGAATGGTAGTGTATCTCACTTATGGTTTGGCCATATTCTGATCTCTATCATGACATAAAATATTAGTACTTCATCTTAATACATCTCGTCTCTGTAAAATCCTCCAGAAACTAGTCTTATAATGCTATTCCTTGAAACAATTGTAAGAAAATATTATTTATAATATATATTTCCTGTTCGTGTCCTACCAGGTTGTGTTTTTCCCACAAAATATCCTTATTCTTTCCCACTGAATCAGCATATCTTACTTCCTGACAGATAAATTATTCTTATCTATTTTATTAACTTATTTACACCATTCATTGACCGAGTCGCTCCCTAACCAAATATTTACACTTAAGAGGTTAAATTAGCGCGTACCTGCAATTTCCTCCGGATACTATATCCCATATGTCCATTGTTTGATCACTATACGCTCTTTACACCTTGCTGATCCACCTTAGTTCCTTCATGATATACTATCCATTCCACCTCTGTAATTTCCCTTTATTATTCTCATCAAAATCTTTACCTCAAGTTTTACTCATTCACACCTTTTGGATTAATCCTTTGAATACTTAACATCTTTAATCTCTCATTGCTACTCAGGGTATTAGTCACAATATTGGCCTTCCCCACTAATAGTTATTGCACCTCGAAATCCTTCATTAATTATCCTCACTTTCTTTGTTTATCCTTATTTTAACTCTATCCTAAAAATACACCTTACTCTCAGTAGTACATCTCAATTATGCCTTAAAATTCCTCATATTCCTTTCTCTTACTAATCATCAAATATACCCATTTCTTCTCACGATATTCCTTCCTTTCTTATATTGAAACGCTCCTAGCTCTAATTATCTCTTATTGAAATTTCCCTTGAAATCTCAAGTTTCCTCGTATAATCACGTATACTCTAAACCTTACTTCCATTATTCTATCCATAAAAAAAAATCTTCTATATTCGAAACAATTGATAGTAATCCGAGAAACTTTGAATTGAAACGAACCCATAAACCAATAAAGGTCCCCTAACAATTTATAAGATTAAGAGTTTTAAAGAGCTCTTATTCGAAACAAAAGAATATTTGGGAAATCAATATGATGGAAGAACCCGTACGTCACACAAGTGAGGGCGTCCCCTCCGACTTTCTATCACACAGACAAATCGTCCTTGTGTATACATATAAGGCTGTTCCTCTTAGTTGGAGTAGGAAATATAGAGGGAAATTTAAATCACAATGATAAATACCATCTTCCGAAAATAATCTTAGAGGAATATTTTGACTAATACAATTTTGAAACACATTTCAAAGGTACCAGAAAGTTTTGAAAAGATACAGGCACTTAATGAATAATTACCCACTAGTGGAGGAAAATTTGAAACTCAATAATATAATTTAGCAGGGCTTTAGGAGCTTGAAAATAGGTACTGTTAATAGCCTCTGCCCAATTAAAAATCCAAATAATGGAAGGCTTTCCTCAAATACTATTTATATCTTAGACTGCGTACTCTCCAAAATTTCTTAAATTTGGCACTCACCATGAAGCCTCAACCTATCGTCTGCTATTCCCAATTATCTTCATTTACCTAGTCGTGACATGGCTCGATACTCTCTGCCTTTATCCATAATAGAACACAACCTTCTAATCGTAATATTGATCGTCTTGGCCTAACATTGCTCTAGTATCAAGGATCCATCAACTATACTTCTAAATTGTGTAATCTAACATACCCTGTATACTCACGAGGTTATCTAACGTACACTTCTCAATACATCAAGTATCCCCTTTCTCATATCGATCCCGTGTACTATATAAACTTAACACTTTGGGCATAATAACCTTTTCATTTAAGTCAATCTCGAAATTTCTCAGTCTGTCTTGGTCCTTAAGGTATATCTTGGCTTTATCGACAAATCTCAGGTTCACCATTTCATCTCCACAATCAATTGAAACAATCAGTGTCTGTTCACCAATCCACTTTCTCTATTACCTCAAACTCCCTCATTTTCCTTTATATTTACCCTAGTATTACGTTTAGGCGGCATGATTTTGTTCATAACAATATTCTCCATTATTTACCCAAATTTAGGGTACAATATACAATATTCCATATTCAATAACTATATCACCTATTAACACATTTATATATATATATATCCCTAGCCACTCACGAACAAAACTCGACTCACTTATTTCCTCTCCCTATAATAAAACATAAACCTTTATTAGTAATAATCTATAAAATTATAATCACTACTTAGAATAAACGCTTCGTTCGATAAACCACCCTTGAACTCGATGTGAGTTCACAATTTCTTTTATTACTGATATATTTATTATTATCACTATTATTCCTGAGCATTATGACTCTAAGCTCTGATACCAAATGTGACAGCCCCAAATCCGGGGTCAAGGATCCGGGCCGTCACGGTCCAATTTCTATTCAATATCAATATCTCCTTAACTTTTTTTTTTCCATTTAATATTTATGCAGTTGACCCCGCATTAATACACACATACACCAGTCATATGCTCAGAGAACAACAACCACAATATTAAAAGTTTAACGTTAAAGGAGTTATTACAAACCAGGATCATACTTAGATACATTGTTGAATAATACTTCGACATGAAGCATTTCAACAATCAAGAGTTATTACACCAACTTACACACTTAATGTACATAATCTATCAATACCCAACTGTCCGATAGCTACCTCGGGAATCGTTGCCAACAATCTCTCAAAAGTTCGTCTTTCCCGTACCCTCTTGCGGGATGTAGTGCAGAGTATCGGCATACCTAGCTGTTGTATACATAAATAGCAAGAATGAGCTAAAATAGCTCAGCAAGATAATTTCTATCAACTAGCATCAAAAGAAAATAAATCATCATATATATATATATTAAACAAAACAATTTTCAGTTATTATGGAAAGGAATTTTATTTTCGTTCAAGACATATACCTTCCAATTATCCTTGTACGAAAAGAAATATATAATATTATAATCTCAGTCTCTCTTCTAATATCATATAATATCAATTCCTCTTCTTAAATAAAATAACAATCAAAATACCATCTCAGTGTACTCTTCCAAAATAATGTGAAACCTGTACAATCTTTCACGATCATCTTCTCATATCTTTCTTAGGTAACAATTAGATAAATTAATATAAAATCAGTTTCTCTTCATCTGTAACAGTAATTCCATCTTCTCATATCATTTATCTGTTTTCAGTATAGAAATCTGAAAACCATTTTCAATTCTTTCTTTCAAGTTTTGGGGATTTTCACTGTTGCCGAATACGTAAGGACGATGATCAGTCGCCCTCCGTACCCGTCCTTTTTACTACCGGTAGAAGGAATGAAGGCCACCTGCTAACATCATCCCTGGAGGAAGGCCACCTGCTAACATCCTCCCGGAGGAAGGCCACCTGCTAACATCCTCCCTTGGCATCTTCGTGCCGAATCATATAATGAATGCTAGACTATGTCGCACACAGCCCTGACACAGCCTCTTACGCAAGTTTGTTGCTAATCCCCCTTTTTATAAAATCATTATTCCATTTATCAACACCATTTCACATTTCCATTCCCATATATCATTTCCATTTCCATTTATTATTACTCATATCATTTTCATTCTCGCACATCATTTCCATAAAAATCTATATATAACATAATACCTTGATTATGACTCAGACATCTCTTTTATATACAAGAAATCAATTATGCTTTTATACTCATAAAATATTCTGTCTATTTTAAGAGTAGTAAATAATAATCAAATAATATTTATTAACCCACTAACACTCAAAAAAAATATTTTTAATATAGCATTATAAACCATATAACCCTAGATAACAACTGATACCATTCTCTTTCATATCTCTTTTATCATAGAGCATATTCGCTACATTCATAATCATATCCACATTCATAATCCATATTCAAAAATCTCAGTAAACAGGGAATATATCCCTAATCATCTCATCATATAAGATTCATATATTATCCACCAAAACCATTTCCTTTGAACATAAACTTTATATCAAAATAAGGATAAAAGAAATCTTGCTCCCTTTAATCCATATCTTCTTTTAATTTCCAAAATCAGGAAAACAAATTCTTAACAATATAGCAATAATAGAATCACATATATATTCCATAAAATCATTTTTCTTTGAAGATAAATAATTTTTCAAAGTAGGGATAGAAGAAATCTTGCCTCGATCTCGATATCCCAAAGGTAGGGCTCGTGGTTCCTCCGAAGTTTCTATAAACACATAAAAGAATCGTCATTAGAGTATATTCCACTTAACACCTACCCTTATCTAGTAACACCCTTGTCACATACCGTATGTTTAACATGGCCTTTATGTCCCAAAGGTTCTAAGAACTCGACCATTCTTAATCTCGATTAAAGTATTAGCAATTCACACTATTTCCTTAACAACCACTCTCGACTGCAAAAATCCTCATAATTCGAAAATTCCACAATTTGACACAAGGTCAGTTAGTAAGGGTTCTCTGATCACCCTATTATAACATCCCAAAGTTTCATAATTTTTAAAAATGTCTAGGTAGGTCGATCATAGTCTCAAAGTTTACACAATTACGGTTTCCCGGTTTTCGAACACCTTTCACTAAAACTGACTTTTCTCCTAAACCGTTCATCAGATTTTAACGTACCTTATATCAAAACGATCTACGAACTAAGCTCTATCATGTCATGGTCAATTGGTAATCTAGACAGTAGGGTACTGTACGGAGACAGGGGTCCAAAACAGGGCAGATTACATCCTAATGAAAATCGGACATTATAACGGCTATAATTTCATACTTTCCAAATTTTTCTCACCTCCAAATCCATCACCAAACACATACATCAAACCTACACCATGTGGTCATCATACCAACCATGGATTTACAACACAAAACACTTTCATATTTAACTCAAACCACTTACAAACACATAATCATCATAAATCATCACTTATCATAACTTAAATCACCAAGTTTTCTATAACCAACCATATATATTCAAAGTAATACTAAAGCGTCTTGAGATTTATACCTCCTTGAAGCTTGACAACACTTAACAAGCCTTGGGTAGTCCTTAAATAACCTTATACTAGCTTGGATCAACTAAATAAATCATAAAAACAAAGTTAGAAATTCGGATTCACTGGACACCAGTTGAAAGAATCGCAAAAACGAAGGCCTTACCTACGTTTTCTGGATGAGGCTTCTAAAGGAGAGTTGTAGAGCATCTCACCAGCTTTTCAACCATATAAAGAACACAAAATTCCATTGAGAAATGAAGGAGATATGGCCGTTTGAAAATCATCCCCGAAACTGTCAACAATCTGGACAGGTTTGGTTCTCCCACTTTGAGCATGGATTTGACTAGGCTATACTACTTGGATTGCTATGAAATTTGGAGCGAATCATGCACATGGAGTGGAGAGGTTGTGGTTAAAATTTGGTGATTTTATCATGGATAGAAATGGAGATATTAATTTTTCTTTCATCCTTGCTTTTCCTGGACAGATTGTAGAGAAGGAAAGCAATGGATTTTCTCTTGCTTGTTTTGATCTCATCTTGGCTAAGTTCTTGATAATTCTAGAGTCTAGTGGAAGCTTGAAGATTTTTGTTGGTAAAAACCTTGCCAAAAGACTAATCTACCCCTTAACAAGTGTTAGTGGATAATGATGTCATTAAAGATGTCATTGATGAGTATTTAGCAAGCTTGGTTATTAACCTTAGGTAATTACTAATAACCTTGGTAAATACTAATGTGGTAAATATCCTTATTATGTACTAACCTTGGTTACTTGGTTTTCATACTCGCCTAATTGTGGTTCGTTTCGAATATATCTCATTATCTAGTGGTTTTGAAATCGTTTATAAAATCCAAATTCCCTTAGCATTCTCTTAACTTAAAAATCCCTTGGTTTAACTTAAATTCACTAATTCCTCAATATATAATTCCTTTAATATTTCTATGTTCCTTAATATCCAATAAATAGAAGTTCGTTCGAGCTCAAAATCCTCAAAATCTAAATTCAGGAATTTCTGAAATCCATCGTCATTTCGAGTCACTTATTTTCATAGTATATCACTAATATGGTTTTTGTTTGTTCATTTTCCATCTCCAATATAGAATACCTACACACCATTTCCCTAAATTCCTCAAGATCACTATTCATTTGGGTACTGTAGCCTTTCTAAAGTTAGGGTTATTACAATAAGTCTTCCCTATAACTTCAAACTCTTCTCCTCTATAAATTTGAACATCTATTCTACTTCTAATATGTTAAATGATATTTTTCTACTTTTAATAGAACTTTTATTTATATGTTTTTTTTCTATAAATTCGAACTCTTATTCTCTATAAATTCGAACTCCTATTCTACTTCCAATGAACTCTTAATCATATGCATTATAAATACTTATTCTACTTGCAATAGAACTCTAATCATATGTCTTCCCTATAAATTCGAACTCTCCTCCTCTTTAAATTCGAAGATCTATTCTTCCTCTAATATGTTAAATGATATTTTTACATTTATTAGTGTTCACAATTCTAAAATTCTAGAAAATTAGAAAAATAGATTGATACGATCTTAGAGCGCCACCTAAACTCATGCGTATCCTCCTTTATATATATATATATATATTGATTGATGATATTGATTGATTGATGATTGAAAAGACTCCTAATTTGATTAATGGAAAATATAATCAATGTTAAAAAGTTATAATTATTTTAACATCGATCAAAATTCAATTCCATTCGTAAGCACAAAATTTGGATTATCATATTTCTTCATAGTGTGATTAACTAATCATGTTCAAGATAATTATTTTATCATTTATTAAATATTTTAAAAGTAATATAATAGAGCTGAAAAATTCTCCAGGTTTTAATTTATATAAGATTATAAAAAAATTTAATTTTTTTAATAGATAGGATTTGCAAGTTTATTTTGTGCATATATAACCTAAATTATTTCCAGTTAGTCCTAAAAAAATATATTTTATGCATTAAAAAAGAATGATATTATAAAATATATTATTTTCTTTAAAGTATTATACTCATGCGGTAATCAATCATAATTTAAAATTTAATTTTCAACCAACTAAAATTTAGCAGTTAACTTTTAGATCATGTACTCACAATAATTTTTTGTTTAAGTTCTTTAGACAAACTTTTTTGAATTCTCTATCTTTTGACAAGAATCTTTTTAATATATATAGTATAATACACAAATACTTATACTTTAAATGGTAAAATGTTAAGAAAATGAATTTTTTTTATAATATTTCGCCAATACAGGTAACTAACTAAAATTAATAAACAATATTTTATTATGATATAATTAATATTATACAAAGGAGAAGTGGTTCATTGAGAAAAGTTCTAGGAAAATCTTGGTGTAATATCTTCTAAAATATACTTCATCTCAGTATGTTATTAACATTATTGCATTTGCTGGAGTTTAATAAAAGTGAATAAAGAAGAATAAAAATTAAGAAAGTGGTTCTGAGTTAATGGAATTCATTATTATTATAGGAAATGTTAAAAAAATGAATGGGTCTCAAAATAAAACGTCTTAATATTCTATATATAGAAAATTTTAGTAATATTGATGTGCTAATCGTTTTTTTACATATTTTAAAGAAAAATGAGTTTAAGTATGATTTAGGTAACTCGTGAGTTACATTTTCCTTACATACAAATTTAATGATAGTTTTGCAAATATCAATGACTCAAATTATTAATCTAAGATCAATCTCACCACATAATTCTCTATTTCAAAATAACATTGATGATAATATTATAAATTAAACTTATTCATATTATTTACATAATTTTTTTAATTTTAAAATTAATTTCAAATTATAAAATAAATCATATTTTTTTTAAAATTTAAAAATATATTATAGAAGTGCGACTTAATAAATCAATAATAATATAGTTGACAAGTTATATAATCACTAACAAATAAAAGAAGATAAATAAAAACAAATAAAAAAACAAATAAAAGAAGATAAATATACTGGAAACTCTTTTTTAGTTTTTACATGTAGTTTAACGGCATACAAAATAAAACTATGTTTACCATCAACCACTGCGGGAAGGACACACTTCCTAAGAACTAAGACCATGACCAACTCATCTAAGAAATGAGATATTTGGGTCATTTCTTATACAATGATACCCCCAACCAGAAAATGACCCAATTTCATTTACAGTGAACCAACTTTAAAAGCAGGAAAAAAAAAAATACAACTTCATGCAAAAACATAATCAGAGACAAAATGGAATATGAAACTTAAGTCTTTAATGATTCTCTGTGATTAAATGTAGGACCATTGCTAGCTGCTTGTACGTCATAATGTGAAGCTTCTAGTTGCAAAATGATCACCATTATGTACGTCCATCCCCCTTGGCTCTTCTTCTCTTTTCCTCTTTGAAACGGACAATGAAGATAAGATTTTGGCAGATACTACTTTTTTGGCCAATAATTTCCACCTTGTTACATCCTCTACCTTCTTATCTGATTGGGTTTTCAGTTTAAATTGCCTGTTTGACATAACACAACTCAAGGATATCAACACACGTATTCCACTACAAAGTGTGTGCATAAAAGTATCAGGACCTATTAATTGACAGTTGAACACCAGTCCAAGATTATATTATGAGAATGACAATCTTTTGGCATCTTATGTACAAATAGTTAGATTAGATATTCCAAATAGTTAAGATTAGCATTTTGATGGCCACTTGTCCAAGGTTTCAAAAATATCAGGAAAATCATATGACACTTCAACAACCCAGGTAAGAATGAATGAATAATTGAATACAAACAAACAATCAGCTACCCCACTGCACAATTAATTCATAAGAGTTCATGAAAATTCTTACAAGCAAAACTCCTATCCCGTGTCCCACCAGATTAATTGAAGAGCTTTCGGTAAGCAGGTGCCATTAAAGTACATAGGTCATTTCTTGTCAAGTTTGCTTATAAGCATTTGGAAAGCGAACAATTATTGGTCAAATTCATAAGCTCTCTCATTACATTATTTCGGGTTTTAAAAGTTACTATTAGCAAATTTCATTTCATAGTAAAAATGTTGACAAGAAAAAGCAAATGAAAATAAATTTTAACAATTGGAGACAATGTTTAACAATAGGACAACTTAAGCACATTAATGGATTACAGGGATATAAATAAATCTTACCTGCATAGGGGAACTTTGCATGTATCAGATTGCTCACATATGGAAGAGTGAAGTTTAAGGAGCTGCCAAAACCTCTTGCACCTCAAGCACCCTCCATTAACCTTTCTCTTACAAGTAGCAAAATGTTTGATCGAATGCTGGAGGCCTTCACACGTCGAGAACTTGCTACATGGACCCTTGTTCTTACTAGGTTCTATGTCGTGCGGTCCAACACTCGTACAGCCTTCTGTACAGATATGTTCCAAACATTCCATGGCTTCACTAAGCTGTAGATACAAGCTTTGCTCTTCTCTATGCTTCTTTGTCTTCTTTTTCCTCTATATTTTCAGCCAATGACCAATATTAGACACATATTACCCCAATAACTTTGATATATTAAGATTATGCTTCATTGTACCAATTAATCAAATTGATAACCCAACAAACAGCCAACAATTATTGCATATCAGTAGTAGCAGTTCATTTGTGCCAAAATCATATTCGAATAGCATAAGTTTAAACTTTAAACTTTCAAGGGTTTTGTTAGGAAAGTTACCAGTTCAGCTTCATCAATGAAGTGTAGAATTTCAAGCTCAAGAAATGGGTCGTTTTCTTGCAGGAATTGCCATCCTTCAGTATGCTCAACAGCCTTAAACTTTTCAGATATCAGCTTCATGGATTTAAGGTAAAGATCAGGTGCATCACAAAGTCTAGCGAGTTGAAGAACATCCACCACATTCTCAATTGTCAATCGTTGAGCCAATGCCTTGGTGCACCTTTGCTTCAGCTGTGGTACTAAGTACACATGAGACAGAGCTAGTAAATGAATCCCAAATTTCTCCATTTCTTCCTCAGAACACCTGAAATTACAAATGCATTTTAATCATTCTTTGAATATTAAAGTTCTAAACCAAAACTTTATCCAATGCAATTTCATTGAAGTAAAATAAAGTTTGACATCATATAAGTAAATAACTTTTGACAAAGTATCAGAGTACAAAAAATAGAGTAATAGCAAAACATTTGCCGCTTGCAGAGTAAACAATTAGATACATTCAACAAACAAAGAATAAATCGTGTACAACAATAATATATAAGAATTTTGATCCGATTTAAGTCAAAAGTACATTCTCTTATTATCGAATTTGAGTCTAGTAGATAATTTAAAAGAGAAAATGCCCTCAAAGTCTCAAACCCTTAATGGATCTGTTGAGACACAATATCAAGTGTACTTCAATTGTGCGGGTCAATTTCAACAGATTCTGAGTCTAAGTTTGTTGAATTTAAGTGGATTCCAATACAACAGAGTATGGATCTAAAGAATCACAACCCTAGCCCTAAGAAAATGGTCTATTGGATCTAGTCATCTTGTTATATCTGGGAACTAGTGGTGATCAACCGAATCATTAACAAATATAATACAAAGTAGAAATGATAGACTAAAACAAGTGTAATGAATATTTTTGACAAAGTATCATTGTACACAAATGAAAAAAATGATAACCTGTCCATTTGTCACTAGCACAAGAAACAATTAGATGCATTCAACTAACAGTAGTATACTAATATCATATAGAAACTAAAATGTAGAGCTTTAGATCCAATCAGGTTAAGTGGTAATCTACTTCCTTTGTTATACTCGAAATTGTTTTGGGTTAATAACATAAACAAATGAAATTTCGAGATTGAACTCCAATCAATATTAAACAAACCAAAATTGAGCATCAAACGTTGAGTCCAAATTCGATAATTTCAAGTCTAAGTGGAGCAGAACAAATTAAATTAGGCTAATATCAAATAATAGTCCTAACCTTTTGGAAATTGATTTACTGGATCTAGTTGTCAAATCATTAATTATTAAAATAAAATACAATAATCTAATAAGATAATCAACGGCTACTAACCTGGAAGCATAGAGGAAGCCAACAAACACAGAAACGGCATCGTTTGGCACGCCGAGAATCTGAATAGTGTTCTCGGAGCTCCGATGCTTTCTCGGACTATCCATTATGCTCTCTAACACCGGCGAAGCCGACGCCTAAGAATTTCAATAAATCAAACAGTTAAATTCAATTATTAAACATAAACACAAATATATCAACATAATCTTAGCTAGTAAATAAACAATTTAATTTTACAATAATAATTGAATTATTTGATCAAATCGATTCATTACCAAAACGCTAGCGTGTGCCGGAATGCGCAGACCGCCGGAA
The DNA here is from genome assembly GCA_037693485.1 of Kitagawia praeruptora. NCBI lineage: Eukaryota > Viridiplantae > Streptophyta > Magnoliopsida > Apiales > Apiaceae > Kitagawia > Kitagawia praeruptora. The sequence continues at coordinate 30,848,248 of CM075345.1, read as the reverse complement.
GTGATGATATGTACGTCGTATTCACCGGAGCTCCGATCGGAATCCATCACCGGAGTGTAAACATTCAAGTCATCGAAGCATTTAGTCGGCGACATTGTTGCTGAATAAATAGAGACAGATATGTGTATGTATATACGCGTGATTTTGTAGAGAGATTGAGAGAAACAGAGTGTCTTGGTTTGTGAAATGGGAATGCTACTTTGTGTGTGTTTGATTAGTTGGGTATTTATAGGGAGCAGGGCCTCGAGATGCGTGAGTGAGAAAACGGAAAGTAAGATAACTGCGGAAAGATATTTTATTCATGGACAACTGTTCCACGCGCTGTAACGGCTGTGCATGCCACGGATAAATATGCTTTGCTCCTCGTGTTGCCCATGAAGGGTTTTTTTTTCCTAAATATATTTTCAGTTATTACATATTTCATATTCATATATTTTTGTTAGAGGAGAAATAATTCTAATAAAATACAACTTATTATTTTTTATGAAGTACAACTTTTATACTGCAATTCTTTTTGGAATAAAATAATTAAAATTTTATTCTACAAAACTCTATTTAAAAAAAAAAGTAATCTATACTATTATATAAAAGCCGAAACATTAAAAGTTTGGTCGGTCGGTCAGTCGGTCGGTACGGTACCTGTTGATTTTACTTATTTACCCTTACTCAATTATAGATCTACTAACTAATCAATTTCCTTTTTCAGGTTACACATGTTATCTTTTCTATTTTTCAAGAACTAAATAATTTCCCTTTACAGGTAAAATATAATATCTTTTATATTTTTTCTAACTAAAATTTCTCCTTTATTAATCAATTTCCTTTTTCAGGTTGAACATATTACCTTTTCTATTTTTCAAAAACTAAATAATTTCATTTTTTAGGTAAAATAGAATATCTTTTACATTTATCAAACTAAAATCTCTCCTTTTTAAAAACACTACGAGCAATTTTGTTTAATAAAATCAATTACCCTTTTGAGTCAAAACACATTACCTTTTCTCTTTTCTGTAACTAAAATATCTCTTTTTCCAATTATATCATGGACGGTTACCTTTTTCAACCAAAACACGTTACCTTTTTTCTTTTCTTTTCTCTTACTAAAATATTTCTTTTTCCAATTATATCACGTGCGTTTCTATTTAATAAAAATAAAATAATAAATAATAATATTATAATACTAATAATTAACCGATGACCTTTTCAGCTAAAATATATCATCTTTTCTATTTTTTCTAATTAAATTTCCTTTTTTCTAGAAATATAACGGTCAACATTAATTTCTCATTTTCTAAAAACTATGAACAATTTTATTTAGTAAAATAACATAATTAAATTATAATTACTATAAACTAATAAATTACTTTTTTCACATAAATCATGTCATCTTCACGTTATCGTTCTATTTTCTCTACCTAAAATCTCTTTTTTCCCAATTAAATCACGGGCGGTTTTATTTAATAAAATAAAATAATAATATTATAATATTATTAATTAATCGATTGCCTTTTTCAGCTAAAACGTACCATCTTTTCTATATTTTCTAACTAAAATCCCTCTTTTAATAGAAATTTCACGAACAATATTATTTCTCCTTTTCTAAAAACATTACGAGCAATTTTATTTATTAAAATAACGTAATTAAATTATAATTACTATAAACTAATCAATTACTTTTTTTACCTAAAACATATTACCTTTTTAATTTTCTCTAACTAAATTCTCTATTTTTCGAATCATATAACGGGCATTCTATTTAATAAAATGAAGTAATAATTTTATAATTACTTATAATTAATCTATTACTCTTTTTAACTAAAACCAATCATCAATCATCTTTTCTATATTTTCTAACAAAAATCCATTCTTTTCTAAAAATATCACAGATAACATTTATATAATTATTATCAAATCATCTCATATAAAAATATAAGCCTCCACAATTCATGTTTTAAAAAATTAATTTAAATTAATGAATTTTTTTATATAATATTAAAAAAAATCTGTGCATCGCACGGGTTTTAGGCTAGTATAATAAATATACAGAACCTCAAATAGAATAGAATGAGAACTAATATCTAATCTCAATCTCATTTTCTTCTAATCTTAATCATCGAATTAAAATATATACATACACATATGTATGCATCACCCTCCCCAATTATTACGATTATCACAACCCCTTCCCATCCCAGCTGCCACCTCCGATGATGACTTCCGACAACCTTGAAAAATCACCACCAGTTGAAAAAATCACCACAGCCAAAACATCACAACCAACCACAATACCATCACCGTCTCCGAGCCTCCGACCACCTCCTTCCCACAGCTAACAAATCACTTAGAAATCAATACAAATTGGCTAAGAATAACAAAAAATTACCATCGCTGACCATCACTGCCATCGATCACAACCACACTACCACCACCGTCAACATCAATCTCGACGTCACCACGACCAATACATCGTCATATCACCACCAACATCAAGACAAAATAATAAAAAAAAACCATCAAAATCACAAAAAATAAAATAAAATCATCAAATCAACAAAAAATCACTGGAAGTTCTAGAAAAATCACCGCTAATGGCTGGTAGTGTTGGTTATGAACAAATCAAAATGGTACAAATTGATTGTGATCGATGTTGGAGGTGGCAACGACTACGGACTTTCACCAATTAAAAGTTGACTTTGTCGGCGATTATGGCAGATGTGACGGTGGCGATGGCATCGTGGAAACAACGATGGGAAAGAACAATGATTACATGGCATATGGAGAAGAATATATTTGATTGGGGGAGAAAGAGAGAGAGTGTGTGTGTTTGTTCGAATTGGGTGGGATGGGTGCGGCGACAAATGGGTGGGATGGTCGGAATTGTGTGGCACTGGGTGGGTGAGGTGTTGTGGTGGTGAAGTCGAGTGAGGAGAACAAAGTGGATGGCTGGGATTAAAATAATTAATAAAAAATAGAGGTTTGAAATTAGATCTTAGTTCTTATTTTATTGTGGGTTCTCATTTGAGCAGGACTCATTACTAACCTTATTTTTGCATATAAGAAAGAAGACGTTCAGAATTTAGTGATAAGTATTGACACTTATCACATGGGGTAAAATTCTAAAGTCACTTGTCTGTGAATGTATATATATATATATGTCTGTGTGAATATGTATATTATTGTATGCACAAATTTAGGTGAAGTTACTCCAATTTTTATTTTGTATCATGCATACAACTAATGGAAGTATTTACACACATATTTAATTTTCATAATTAGTTTTGACAAATACCAAAAGGGGAAGATTGACAGAACTATTACTTTTTCTCTTTAGGTTTTGAAATTTGTCAAATAAAAGTGAAAATTAAATTAGATTTAGGATTTCACTTAGAATCCTTCCTTAGGGTTCCTTTTTGGCATTTATCGGGAATCAAGTCAAAACTGGTCAAAACTTAACCAAAATACTATCTGACATATTTTATTTGACATTGACTTGGGATAGAAATATCAAGTTAAGGACATATTCTCTACTAGGTTATTCTTGTCAAAGAAAATTAGGCAACGACTAAAGGCACAAAAACCGAGAAATTTCAAACACTAATTTTACGAGCAAAATTTGTTTGATTTATTTAATAAATTGTCGTTCTTAAATGTTTTATTCTCAAATATATTTGATATACTTATTTAATATTTACATTCAATTTTCCTTGCCAAGTGACCAAAAATATATTTTATTCCAAAATACTCGTGAATTTTGTCGGTTTAAATACTTGTGAATTTAAGGTTTAAATTTTTATTTAAAAAAAGAAAATTTTAAAAATGAGTTATGGAACTATACTTTATTTACACCTTAAAATGTGTGTCAACTAATGAAAAACATGTAAAAATGAGAGGGACGGGGGGAGTATTTAGCAACAAGAGGTGGTTCTTTTGAGGGCATATAAAGTATACAAGTCACGTAGAGTATTCTGCCATATGCTATAGACAAGATCTTTACTTTGCTAATGCATCGTTATTAGACAACCTTAAACTTCTTCTTTTGTAGCTATCCTTAAATTGGTTGCCCAAAAGTTCTATTTACAACTGAAGTTTGTAATTATTGATGTGCACAAAAACACAAAGAACTACCAATATTACGTAAATCACTTCACCAAACTATTTTTGCTAAAATATTATTGTAAAAACTATTGTTTTCTTTTAAGTTTTGATGTTGTCAGAGGGTAGGTGTAAGGAACCTTGGTTGTGGGATACAAATCTAGTCAAGTATCACTAAGACCAGGTGTGGCAAGGTGAAGCCCTAAGGCGGCGAAGTGAAGCTGCATGGTGCTAGTGCATGGGCGTCAAGTTTGGGAGTCGGTTTAACTTGTGAGCTGCAACTGTTGGCTTGAAGCTATGTGAGGGGCGACACATAGCTGAGCTATTGATTGAGCAGATCCGGTTTGTGGCGACAACTAGCTTGACGACATTTGCTTGGCATCAGTGATTTGGGCGGCTATGGCAGCCGGGACAACCGACGCTGTCGGGGCTAGTCAATGGCCACTTGGTCTAACTTGAGGAAAATTGATGAATACCCTGATCATATAGTCAATACTTTAAGTAAACGTGTGTTGGACATTGGCACAAAACATGTGGGACGCTGGTCTGTTTAGTTGGACAGGCGCCACGACTTGGCATCGGACTGTATGATGGTGGTAGCTCTTAGCGGGTTTGATAAATGGGAATGGCTTCATTATTTGAGCATTCAAAAATGATTATCGGGCTTGTCTAAAGATGGGTCAATGTGATCCAAAACAAGTTGGGGGTCCAAGAAGGCAAAACATGTGCATAGCTTATGATGCGTGGTTGGCGACGATTACAAAAGAAAGAAACTGTTCTTATGATCTTGGGCTCTACATTATGGCATTGCTGGGACTTAGAGATAAATGTTTATATATCTATATTTTGTGCACAAAGGTAGAGAAGGCAGTTGCAAGCTTAAAGGACTATATTGTAACATGTGGCGGCGGTTATAAAACTGCCTGGCAGTTTTATAACTACCCATTGGCTAGAAAAACGTGGATGTGTGTGTGTATATATATATATAGGGTCACACTCTAGTGAGAACACATGTTACTATGAGAACAGTGAGAACAATGTTTTCACCACATTTCAAGCTATTTTAAAGGGCCCCGCTAGGGGCACCTTCACAAAAAAGTCTTATAATTCTACCCTCTATCCATTCATAAAAAAAATTAAAAAAAACTATTGCCACGTCATCATTTTTTTAATGGTTTTTATTTTTTTTTTAGTGAATAGATAGAGGGTAGAATTACAAGATTTTTTCGTATTGGGTGCCCCTGGCGGGGTCCTTTGGAATAGCTTGAAATGTGGTGTTCTCATTGTTCTCCAATATATACATGTTCTCACCTGAATCATATAGCATTGTAATAGAGAAATTATTGTGCAAGTGAGTCACAATCAACTGTATTTTGAGAGAAAAGCCTTAATCATATAGCATTGTAATAGAGAGATTATTGTGCAAGTGAGTCACAATCAACTGTATTTTGAGAGAAAAGCCAAGTGAGTGCTTTTCTTTGTGTTTTGTGAAGCCAAATGAGTGCTTCAAATTGTATTGTGAATCCAAGTGACTTGAGAAGCACTTGAGAAACTTGGCACAAAAGGTTTGAACTTTTACCATTACCTCTTTATTTATTTAGTGTGAATGGTTAATTAATCATTATTATCTTCTCATTGTTCTTGATCATAATATTATAACGTCCTCTTTTAAATAATTCAATCAAATATGTTTTTTATCTCTATGTATTTAATACAACAGTTGTCGGCCTAAGAAAATGTGACACAAAATCGAAGTAAAAAATAAGTATATAGTTTATTTTGTTGTATATATATATATATATAAGTTTTTGCTCAGATACAAACCACTCTTAAAATGAGAACTACAAACCAACACAAAATATATTATATTTCATTTATTTTAAGGGCCCCGCCAGGGGCACCTTCACAAAAAAGTCTTATAATTCAACCCTCTATCCATTCATCAAAAAAAAAATAATTAAAAAAATTTAAAAAAACTGCTGCAATGTCATCATTTTTAAAAAAAAAATTTCGATGAATGGATAGAGGGTAGAATTATAAGACTTTTTCGTATTGGGATACCCTTAGTTTGGTCATTAGATTAGCTTAAATATTGGATTGGAATTTGGTTTTTAGGTTTGTATTGGAGTAGCCCTATATATATATATATATATTTATATTAAATTTGTACAATATTGTGTTCACTAATTTATATATTTATAAATATTTTCTTTTTGATTTCTTTCTTAAATAGTCTATATTTTGAAAAAATTTAAAAAATATTACAAGATCGTCGCGACACGCGACATTTATGTATTTATTACAATGGGTGTTGAACTAAGAAAACGTGATACAAAATCAACATAAAAAATAAGTATATACTTTATTTAGTTGTTGATATGGGCTGAAAGTAAGCCCTAAAGACACATTTAATGTAGCATTAATTAGACCCCATATGGTCCAAACGTGGGGCCTACCAGCTGGGCCCAAACCCTAATTATAATATTAATTTCGTATTAATATTAGGGGTAATAAACAGCTCAGCAAATAAGAGTCAAATAAGGATATTATTCCTATCAAACTTAGCCTCCAAGACACAGAATTCGATATGGGAACTGACTCCTATAAGGAAAGAGTCTAGAACCTTCTTCAAGGCGGTGACTTGACCACCAAGTCACCTACTCCTACCATAATTCTAAGGCTTCTCAGCCTATATAAGGGCCTTACCCCTCATTCTCAGAACTACGTTTTTGGCTTGATTCTCAATACGAGATACGTAGGCACTCTGTGAGGACCGATCAGTCTCGAACACAGAAACAGCCATTAAAGCTCGAAGTTCACCAACCCCTTTGCATTAAATACACACAAACTCTAGTCGCAATATTCATAACCTAGTTTTTATTCCATAACAGTTGTCTATATATATTAAAATTTGTACAATATTGTGTTCATTAATTTATTTTTAAATATTTTCTTTTCAATTTATTTTTTTTAAAAAAAATTACACGACCATCTTTTCTATTTCATTTATAAAGCTTGAACGATTTTTTAGTACAATTTTACCATTGTACCCTCCTCTAAATTACCGTATTTATAAGATTTGACAATTGACCTTTTGATTTCTACGGTTTCTGCGCGTGTGCTCTCCAAACTGCATTTACCGATACACACACTTGCACATGGTTTAATTTCATTCATACCTTACAAGTTTCAAATTCAAAATCTGAAATTTGAATTGTGTTCTCCTCCCTGTATTTCCTCTTTCTCCCTCTTTTAAGTACTCATTTTTCTTACAATTGTCTGTTACTTCTATTTCATTCTTTGTCCTTCTAATTTATTCTTAATTTTGGCGTGACTTAATTATGTTGTACATGATTCTAAATAGTCGAGTTGATAAATTTTAATGGTGAATTTGTAAGATTTGTAACCGGGAATCAAGTGAGAGGATTTGCTTGCAAAAGAAGTGACAACTCTCCCTAATATGAATCGCTGCATATCAGGTGTTTGATTCAAGTTCTCTTAGATTTTATTGTACATTTATGCACGTACATATATGATGATGATGATGATATGATTCAAATGTTTATTAATCTTGAAAATTTTAATGGTTTGGAAGTAGCTTTATTTTGCAGCTTTTCATAAACGTGCATAGTATTTTGTTTATGATTTAACAATTAATATGGTAATGATGAAGGTGTTACATCAAAGATTTGTTTAAGTATAGAATGACATGTGACTGGAAAGTCGTTTCTTATTGTTGATATAAATTATCTTAGTTTGTTTTCAGTTTAATAAGTCCTAATTATATAGGACATGTTAGGACTGTTTGTTTATGTTTTCAGTTATCTGAGAGCATGAATGTTGCTAATGAAATTTAAGGTTGGTTCTTCATTCGTAAAGCATTAATCTTCTCTTATTTGACGACTTTATTTATTGGATGCACTCTACTAGTTTCTCATATGTTATGCAATAGTGAAAAACTTCTTCAAGTATTCATCAAGTGTGTGATATTGTGTGTCAATGAATTTCATTTTGTACGCCTATATATTTTGTGCAAAAATTATATTGTTTTCTTGCCCGTGTTGGATGGTGACCTTAGAAGCAGCTTGCAGGGAAACTCGGCTAATGGGCTTGAAGTATTCACCAAGTGTGTGATGCTTTAGAGGTGGACTTGATAAATTTATGATATATGTTATGATATGAGTGTATTAGTTTCCTGTAGTCTGTTTTGGTAGCATAGTTTTTTGGGTATTTTTTTGGTGCATATAATGCTATATTTGGGTGTTCTGATTGTCAAGGATCCTGTCCTCCTGTAGGTTGGAGCTGAAGGGGAAATATCTCTTAGGAGAATTTCTTTTTTTTAAAGGAAAGCAGGACGATATCCAGACCTTGAGAAATATCAAGGGATCTAAAGTTAATCGTCTGATTATCAAGAAGACCAACATGTTTGGTTTAGGTAAGTACTATATCTTTAAATGTTCAGAATAAGCAATTTTATGCATTTGATCATTGCAAGAAAGCTGTGTAGATTGGTTCTGAGATTGCTGCTGGTCAGTGGTAACTAGCAGGTTTTTTAGAGTTGAACCAATGAATTTCCTTTTTTTTTGGGGTTACTTAAAATTTATTTTGAATGTTAAATTGATATCAGCAAAGAATAAATACCTTTCTGAGAGAATGTTCTATAGATGTATCTGGAATTTGTATCCAGTTTCAATTTACTACAACATTGATTAATACAAATGTTGTTTGGACCAAATATTTCATGCCATTTTACAACTGGCAGAACCTTCCATGCCATCAGTGGAACTCTGTTCGAGGCCTGATGTTGCCGGGATTAATGGACTTTTATGACTAAGAAAAGTCTGGTGTGACCAATCATGATATAGTGCCACCAAAACAGGCTACAGGAAACTGATACACTCATAGCCTAATATGGAGGTGCTGTTTCATTCAATAGGTGATATCCTAATATGGAGGTGCATACTTCTCTTGTCGCATGGGTCAAAGCACGATGAATTTAATAGGTGATATCCTAATATGGAGGTGCATACAAAATAGTTGAATTTCATGATGATCTGCATACTTATCTTGCATCACAGAATGTGGATGGGGTAAAAGTTGATGTATAGAACATACTGAAAACTGTAGCTACAAGTTTAGGAGGTCGAGTAGCACTCACTAGGAAATTTCAACAAGCCTTAGAGAAGTCCATTGCCAAAAACTTTCAAGATAATAGCATAATTTGCCGCACCCGCATGGGTCAAAGACTCAAAGCACGGATTCCATGTACCAGTATGTTGTATTTGAACTACTTTTTTGACATGATTTTCATTGACAATAGAGTAGTGGATTCACTTTATTATATATTATTTGTTGCCTTTGTTGCAGTTCAAAAAGAAGTGCCATTATACGAGTATCTGATGATTAATATTACCCAAGAACCCAACTACACAGACACTTCACATTGCAGCAGTAGCTTATAATAGCATATTATTCGGTGAAGTATTTGTCCCTGATTGGGACATGTTCTATGTATGAGATAATCTTAGTTGTACATTACATGCCTACTATTTTTGGTCATTTACTAATCGATTCACAACTTTGTCAGAGCAAACATGATGCAGCTGAGTTCCATGCAGTGGATCGAGCTGTAGGAGGTTGTGGAGTATATGTCAGGTACATACTGATAGTTAAAGACCTAAGAACAAAAGTTAGGGACATATATATTTAAACTGTACTTTGACATCGATACTATAACTGATGGCAGTGACAAGCCAGGACAACATGACTTTACAGTACTTAAAAAACTTGAGACACGTACATACTTAAGCACTACTTAAGCACTATCATGATTTCGGGATAAATAATTGACTTTCAACCTTACCATAATTTTAGGAATAAATAGCAGATTCGGCTATAGTAATCCCTCCGTGCCAATGGTCAACATTACTGATAGAATATATTTATATATATATTTTAGATGATTTTATTCTCATATTTATTATGTTTTGCACTGATTTGGATATTTATTTAATAGATTTTGATGTTTTATTGTAGGATACAAGGAATTTCTAAACTTGGAAGGATTTGGAGAAAAAGATCTATTTTGGAGCTAAATTATAAGAAAATTCGGAATTATGGGACTACACGGGCTCCTGACGTTATTTGGGCCATAACTTGAGTTCCAGAAGTCCGTTTTTAGCGATATTACAGTCCACGCGAAGCTTAGAGAATTTTCTTTAATTCTGAGATGGCCCAAAGATCAGAGTCCAGCTGGAACAGCTCAGAAACTGAGGAGTAAAAGCAGTTACGAATTTCACATAAAGAATCCTACTCAATTATTGATATCTACTTGTATAATATTTAGAACAATAAAATACTTTTATTATTATTATTATTATAGAGAGGATCAGAAATATTAGTTTTATTATTAGTTTTAGGTAGGGAGAGGACGACACGTACTTTTATATCTTAGGAGCTAGGGTTTTTCCTTCTTCATCTCTTTCATGTCTTTGTTTAACTTGGATTCATCACCATTAATGTAAGCTTAAGGTATTCCTTATATTCCTTTTTCTTCGTAGTATATGTTTTATATGGCTTTAGTTATTGTTTCTATTGCTTTTAATCTTAGTATTATAGAGTAGTTGCTTCTGGGGCATAAAAGGGGAAGCCATGTTTGCACTAATCTTGGTATGATGTTCACAGTGGTTTGATTGGTTGTGGTTATTTTAATTGATTATGTTTTCATGTTTAATTTGTGTAATCGGCCGATATCACGAATTAATTCTATGCAAATAGGAGTAATAGATCGAGAGATTTTACTCACTTGAGGCACACATACGATTAGCAGAATTGAATTTGAGTGCGAGAGCATCATTGGATTTCTGAGAGCGTTAATACTCGAGAGAGATTAACATTGCTTTAATTGCATGATTAATTGAATTACTAAAAGTGATTATATGTGTAAGCATGTTTCGAGAGTGTTATTACTTGAGAGAGAATGACAAACTCTAGTTGCGTGACCACTTTAATTGCTTTAGCTTAAAACCCGGTTATTGTGTAAGCATGGTGGACCTGATTGCCCTAGGTTTTAAATAATTTGTTAATCATCTATTTACTTAGTGTTAATTTAGTTTAATTTGTTAGTTAGTTAATATTCTCATCAAATAATAGTTAATCCTTGAAACAATTGACAATAATTGAATCGAGATCGATAGAACCTGTCTCCTTGTGGATACGACCCGCTTGCCATTCTGTACTAGCAATAGACACCGTGCGCTTGCGGTTAGATATAATAAAACACATCAAGTTTTTGGCGCCGCTGCCGGGGAGACAGCTAGTTTTTGTTGATTTTAATTTGGTTGTTTAGATTGTTTCTGTTGTCTCATTGGAACTTTGGTTTCAATTGAGGCAAGTTTACTGCGTTTTCTTGGCTTTGTTGAGTGTTTACAGGTATTATGGGTGATGTTGATACTTTAGCACTTCTCTCTTCTATGTTGGAGGCACGAACTCAGGGAGTTGCCTCATTGCAGACTACAGAGCCTACTATGCGTTCGATGAGTATCAATGAGATGTCACAAGTGGCCCCTAAAACTTACAATTTTTGTCCAATTTGTGATGTACAGGGTCACTATGGTTATGAATGCTCTTACAATATCTATAATTCTCAGAATGCTCAGCGGGGACAAATGAATTCTTTTGAAGAAATTAAGATATGGGTACAATCAGTACTCTAACACTTGTGATCAAGAATGGATGGATCAATCTACTTTCTCATACGTGGACAATGGTGCTCAGAATTTTTCGTATCATGATCAACAACAGTTTGAGCAACAATATTATCAGCCATATGAGCAGCCGCCGCTGCAACAATATGAATATCCTCCACTACAAGAAGAGCTACAGGTTTCTCAAATCAATGTAGATGTGTAACCAGATCAAACGAGTGAGTTATGGGATATGCTGATAAAGTTAAAAAGTAGTTTTGATGAGACCACCGAGATGATTGAAGACTTCAAAAATCAGAAATTGATGATGGAGACTGAAATTGCAAACTTGGTTAGCTCTTCCACTACATGGCAACCCGATTCTTTACCAACACCATCTATCCAACCAGAAGAGGACTTGACTGATCTCATTCTCAGAAGTGATCAAGAGTATGATAGTTTCTCCATGGGTGTTGATGATGTGACCATTAATAAAGAGAAGGAGCATGCCACTGATGACAAGATCAATGATGTTGCTGTTGAGGTAACAAAAGAAGCAATAGAGAGATAGTTGGTTCTCTTCCACAAGTTGTGCCTAAGCTACCATTCCCAAATCGAAACATAGGTCATATGGATCAATGGTTTAGTATTGGTAAATTTGTTCTCGATGTAGCCTATACTTACAAGGCTCCTTTGCTTGAAACTACTTGTTACAAGGTTGATGTTATAACAATTGTCCAAGATTATCTTTCTCAAATTTTGATTGATGATCCATACAAGGTGGCTCCTAAGTGGGAAGCTCAGGAAGAGGGAGAAAATGGAAGTGTCTGCTTAACCAATGATGTGATAAGCCAAGAATTTAGAATGGCCCCTGAAAAAGCGAGGAGTGTTGAGCAACCACCGCCTGAACCTCCACCTGTAAATGTTAAGGGAGTTCGTTATTTTCGTGGTGCTGAATTTTATCATTGTTTTATCACAAAATTTTCCAATACTGTTGAGTATTGAATACAGTAAAAGAATACAGAGGGGGGGGGGTGAATGGATTCTTGAACTTTTCTTCGTTCTTGAATCTGTGTAGCAGATAAGTGTCTGTGTGTGCAAATATGTAGGTGCGGATAAAGAATGACACAAGACACAATATCACTTTAATCTAATATATTATTAGATAAAGGTTGCTACAATCTGTGAATACAAATGGTAGTATTCTCAGCTTCGTTTTTCTCAGAGAGATATATCTTACAGTGTATGAAAAACTTCTCACAATGCTCAAGAAGTGAGATTGTACTCTTATAGAACATGAATACAACTTGGTTACTACAAATAAGGTTACAGGATAAATTACTTTCTTGTATGTCTATCCTTTTTGAGTAACAATCCAAACGGCTACAGATTTGATTTTGCGAAGTTCTGTTCAGATCCACTTCTTTAGCTCTTTGTCTTTTCTATATCTCTCCAAGCTTCCTTGTAGGCTTTCCAGAGCACGTTACAGATTGTGGTCCATAAAGTGAATTGGCTTGTTGCAGGTTTCAGACTTGTACAATTTCTTCAGTATTTTGTCTCCAAGAATGTATTCGAGAAGTGGCTAAGTGATTGATTGGAGAACTAGGATTAGATAACTCTGAGTTCTCGAATACTGTCTGATTGACATATCGAATCACTTCTCGAGTAATGCTTTTCTCCAGGATTCCTTGAGTTATCGAATAGAACACTTGACTTGTCGAATCCTTGAGAATCGAATAGCTTTCTGAGTCCTTGAGATATCGAATGGAACTTTGACTTGTTGACTCTTTGAGAACTCGAATACCACTTTGACTTGTTGACTTCTTGAGTTCTCGAACAGAGTATTTAGACATGTTGAATCTCTGAGATATCGAACAGTTCATTCAGAGATATCGAATCTCTGACTTCTCGAACGCTGGACTTCTTGAATAGACAAAGATACTTCTTGAATTGGTACTTAGGCAAATTCTTCATTTCTTCAAATCCCAACTGTGATTATTTGATAGTCTTTATCTTCTTGCTTGAGGCATGAACCTTGGAACTTCTTTCAAGCATTATTCTTGACTATATAAGTACAGTTACACAACTAGGATTTGATGTCTATTACAAGTACAAAACAAGTAGAGACTCTACAACTAGAGGTTCCCTCAGTTAAGAGGTCATGTAAGTAATGCAAAGCATTACAAACAATTAGGCTTGTTATTAGATGTAAACAGGCATGCCTCTGTGACTAAAAATCTCCCCCAAATTGTGAGTGAGACCCTTAGTCACAATTTCATGTCTGATAACAAGCCTAACATACGTAAAGATAAAACTTGAAAAAGTATAGGTATGTAGATTGATTGAAGAAAATACATAGAAGTATTCTTACAAGTTATGAGGAACTACTAGCCATATCCTTTTGGATTCATCTCTTGAGCTTTGGCTTGCAGATTTTCATTTTTCATCTTCTCTTCAGCTTCTTTAGCTTTCTTCTTTGCATTTTCTTCCATGACAAGAATAATGTCTTCCATTGCAGTGAGTTCTTCAATTAGAGGGGAGCCTGACAAATCCTTGAGTACTTCATTCAGCTGTTTCTCAGAATAGGAATTGATGTAGTCCATTATAATCTTTACATTTCTATCATACTTCTTGTACTCAATGATGTAAGGATTAAACTTGACTCTACACAGACCCATAGCCCTCAATTCATCAGCCTTAGCTTCCATTACAGCAAACTCCTCCTCCCTTTTCTTTAGTAGCTCTTCACTGCTCTTTTTCATTTCTACCTAGTGATCTCTCTTCATTTTGACAAAGTCAATTAACTCCAGCTTCCATACCCTTTCCACTCTGTCTTCAGAATCCAACATTGCAATTATCCTTTCTATGTCATATAGCCTGCCCAGTGCTGACATGTTCCTTGTCTGAATTTCTTCTGTCTTCCATCAGTATATTTAATTTCAAGAAAATCATCAACAATGGCAACATGATAGATTCTTTGAGCCCATAGGAACTGCAGTTGGTCTTCATCATAGTTTTCATCCAGAGGTGGTAGGTTTAATCCTAGAATTATTGTCAGTGCCTTTGACTTGGATAACTTCACCCTTCTTGCAGCATGCTTGAATTTAATCCTTTTTACATGGTTGCTGGGCAGAAACTTATGACCCTTGCTTGTAGACCATTGTAGTATTCCATTAGCAATTTGCTTATGGAAACATACAGATGGTTTCTTGACTTGAATCTTCTTCTCTTCTTGAGGTGGCAAAACAGTTGCAGAAGCCATAGATGTAGATTTTGCTAGGCCACTACTAACAATATTCACCCTAGACTTAGAGTCTTGTGTTGTGGTGAGGTTACTGTTAGCAATGCCTAAGGCTTGCTGTTTTCCAATCTTCCTCTCATAGACTTTGCCTTGATCATCATCATTTTTCTTATTCTTGTTATCCTTCTTCTTCTTCTTCTTCTTATCTTCAGCACCCTTATCACTCCTGTGATGTCTTCTCCTTCCATTACCTTTATCTTCATCATCCTTATTTCTCCTAGGTTGAGCCATTTCTGGAATTGCACCAGTTGCTATGAAAGATCTGAGGATGTGCAGTGCTTCTATTTCTTCAGCATTTCTGACTCCAACTTTCTTATGTAGTTGATCAATGATAGCAATGACCAGTCTGTGATTTCGAAGAATGAGATCATTGGGAATGACCAATTGTTTGATGTCTTCAATTTTGGTGCCAGACTGATAGATGATTGTCCATGGCCTCTTGATTACTTCTGGCAGCCTTGAAGGTTGGCCATTCCTCAGGTCATCATACAGACTTTTGTTGTTCTCATTTCTCTTCTCAATAAGCTCAAGTAGTGCATCTATCTCTGAGTGTTTTAGAGCTTGTAGAGTCTTGTAGGTTAGATGCCATATCTTTGAGTTTGATACCATCATTATCTCCTTGAACCATGAGTTGTTGATTTTCCTGGGTATGACAGTGAGGTAGTCAATCTGCTCCTTCAACTTTCTCAGATAGAACTGAGTGTCACCAACCTGTTCCCTTGTGGCTTTCAGAAACTCCAAGAAGGCTTTATCTTGATAGGCATTTGAATTAGTAACTTCTAGTAGCTTGGCCTCAGTAATGACTTCAACTTCTTCAGGCTTGGCACTTTCAGATATGGAAGATGGAGGTTTGCTAGATGGCATACTCCCCGCAACCACTGTGGTTGTGATGGATTGCTTCTGGCCACCAGGAGTAATGACATGCATAGTTGGTAGAATAACAACTGGCAAAGTGGTTGGAGGCTCATCAACTTTGGATTTTCCTTTACCTGGCACATGAGTCATGGGTTTTGGAGCCCTTTGATGTCTACCCTCATTTTGCTTTATGCCTTTTTCCTTAGGTTTTTCCCCCTTTGGATTTGAATTCCTTGATGTCCTCTTCTCCCCCTTAGGCATAGAGGCTGTAGGAATGACCTTTGGGTTTGAAGATTCTTCAGGGAGAGGGAGACTCATGTGCTTCATCATAGCAGACAGCATTGATTGTTGATGCAGAAGGACATTAGCTATGGTGGTGGCTTGGTTGTCCAACTGTTTATTGAGAATTGCAACCTTGTCTGTAAGATGAGCATTAGACTTTGTGAGAGAGGCTACCTCCTTTTCAAGAGCATCTACCTTGGTGAATAATTCAGTAGATTTGAAGCCAGACAGGGATTGGTCCTTAAGTCTCTGCACTTCAAATCTAGTCATATCATGCAATGGGACTTCAGTAATCAGCTTATCTTCATACTGGTTTGCAAAAAGAGTCCTGAGCATGGCATTTGCTTCAGTTGCCTGATCAGCTAGATTTTAAAATTTGTGCCCAGACCTGTGACAGCATCTTTTAGAAGAGCTAAACCATTGTCCATCTTGGTGCAAGTATATTTGCATGCTAGAATGTCCTTGATTATAGTCTCCAATTGAGGAAATTTAGCATCAAAAGTCCTCTTTATCTCATGCACTTCTTTAGTGGTGGCTGAACACACTTCATGAACTTCTGTTTTTAGCCCCTTGCCAAGGTTGTGTGCAGCCTTGAGAATGCCCTTGTAGTTGTCGTTCACTGCTTCATAAATATCACTAGGGGTGAGAGATTTGGCATTGGACCCTAGTGCAGTTATGTATTCTTCCCTGATGTACTGGAGGCCTTCTGAGAGAGAAATATCAAATTTTCCTTGTAGCCAGGCATCTACATTGTGACAGCCCCAAATCCGGGGTCAGGGATTTGGTCGTCACGCGGAAATCCTTAATAACAAATCACCTGTTTAGCCACATTAAACCACATGTAGTCATTTATAATTGAGTTACAACATCTGAGACCCCAACCACCAAGCATCTTTTAGGTTATAGGGCTAGAAACAAGAATCAACTCCATACTAATAGTATAACTTCGTTGAGAAGTACACCAGCAACTAGTACTATTTTATGCAAAGTAGCTACCTTCCACTGAAAAGTTAATATTTGAAAACAAGCAAGTATGAGCGAAAAAATTGCTCAGCAAGTTATTACTAGAGTTTAACAAAATATCCCATCATGTGCATGGGTTTCCAACATTCAACTGATACTTAATATCATTCTTGAAACATTTATAACCACGAAATTTTATAGGGAAAGTATAATGTTTGAAAATAATATCAACTGAACAATATACCAATATAATATAAAAGATGTCGTTACAAGGTAATTAAATAGCCACATCTTGTTTGCGCAGTAATACACCAACATAAACTTGCTGGTTATTCAACATGAAATCACTTACTTATTGATAATATAATATCTGTTCTCTTCAATAACAAGATAATAATCAATACATCATCATAGTATAATATCTCAAGGTAATATAACATTTAAAAATCAAGTTCTCAATATAATCTTTCCATTTCCTTTTATACAACAATTGTATATAAAAGTAATATAAAATCAGTTTCTCTTCAATCCATAAAAATAATTCCATAATTTCATACCATTTCTTTTTTCAGAATGCAAATCTGAAACCATTATCAATTCTTTCTTTAAAAATTTTGGGGATATCCGCTAGCGCCAGATACGTAGGACGATGATCAGTCGCCTGACCGTACCTGCTCTCTGTTTACGACTAGTAGAAGGGATGATCCTACCTGGTCATCAACCCTGGAGGAAGGCTACCTGCTACATCCTCTCCTTCGGTAACTCTTGGGCCGTAATAAAATATTGAGTGCTGAACTGTGCCGCACACAGCCTCTTACGCTTTTTGTTGCAATCCCCCGTTGTCAATCAATATTCCATTTATAAAACACCATTCCACATTTCCCATTTTTCCGTTTCCATTCTCATTTCCATTCACATATATCATTTTCATTTCCATTTACATATATCATTTTCATTTCCATTTCACCTTTCCATTTTCATATCAGTATTATAATCATTTGAAAACATTTATACAGGTATATCAATTCAAGACATACATTCATTTCACTATGAAATTCCTTAAACAACCTTTTAACAATATTTAATCACCCTTTAAACACTTAGAATATCTAAAGAATAACTATTCAATAATCCCTTTTAAACGAATATTATAATTATTATTCATTGAATTAAATAACCATTAAAATAACATTTATCAATATCATTCCAGACATTTTTAACCAAAAATGTCTCATTTATAACCATTGGAATATCTTTATTATTATTCCGGAACAAAGCGATTGTAAGAAAACATTTTTTAAAATAATATTCATCTAATTAAATAAATTTAATTAGACGAATAAGGTTTATTTAATCAGTAGATGCTTCCAGAGGTATCTACTAATTAAGTAAATAATAATTTATTGGTGATGTTGCCATTAGGTTAATTATTGCGAAATTCTTTCTAAAAACTTTGTCCGGGTTTTCGAAAATATACATTTCAAGATAACCCCTTCCACTTTTTCATTCATATATCAATACATTTAAATTACACCAACTAAAATACTTTACATGTAAATCCCTTTTAAGAAAATATGTAAATATCAGCCCTTGTCCCCTTATATAACAAAATATTTATTAATAACGTCTGAAACAGTTTATAACTCAACCATCCCCAATTTACACATAATTGTAATATTATAAAATAACTTTAGATAACAACTGCTACCATAATTTCATAAAAATAACCATAAATAACAATTGATACCATTCCTTCTCATATCACTTTACTCCTTATAATATATCACTCTCTCCATATCACATATATTTCCAGTCAAACCATTTTACTTAAAAGTAAAAAATTTATCAAGATAAAGATAGAAGAAATCTTGCAAATATGGACTGAAGTCTTATTCCACCCATTTCATATATTTCAAAATAAATATACTCTGAACGATAGAGTATGTATAAATAAACTTGCCTCTGGTCCTTAGCACCAAACGGAACACCGCGAATAAATCCTTGGCATTTTGCCAAAGCAGTTCCATGAACTTTACACGACGCCTCGATCCTTCCTTTTTGATACACGTTGCTCCACTTGATCATGCCCTAATGGTACTGTAATTGTTACGAGTACGTGTCAGTCCAACCTCGTACCTCGAGTAGACACACTCGGAATAACCACTAAGTCACATAAAGTCAAACTATAGGTGTCCTCCCTATAATTGACTACTCTATTACCACTTAATACACATAACACCTTTATATCCATTTAATAGACTTAAACCAATTTAATATATCATCAAAACACGATTAATCCTCGAGATAATAATTAATCCTTGAAATAATTCACTTAACACATATAAACATAATCAGTTAACACTCAAAGCATACCTTTAAACCATTGAAATCAAATAATTTAAATAAATTTAAATGCAGGGGATTTTTAAAAAATTTCGGCATGAAGTATTCGTTTATCGGACTATGGGCACATCCCCTCAATATTAATCAAAAACAATTCAACCCTGTTTTTACAAAAATTAAAGCTGCCTCAACTTGCAGCAACATAAAAGTAAACAAGTACAGAAAGTACACGCCCAGACATGCGGCACCTAGCACATAAGGAAAAGTATCTGCCCAGACATGCGGCACCTAGCACATAAGGAAAAGTATCCGCCCAGACATGCGGCACCTCAACATTTAAAGAAAGTAAACTAAGTTTATCCACATTTAAGCCAACACCACGTAGTTGACAAATATGACTTCTGACAATTACTACTACCCGACTTATACCATTTAGCACATAGACATTTACAATTTAGCCAACCCTTATATCTATACTTTATATGACAACAACAATTAGCACTTAGCACTTAGCAATTAACAATTACAATTAATCTTTACTAAACACAAACATTTAATCGGACTCGCACTTAGTCCTCCACAATTATAAATTACAAATATCGACCCTCCGAATTAAATCTCGGAAATTAATTTAACCACAAAAATTGACACATTAAACTCACAAATTAAATCTAATTTAATCACAACAATAATCTCACAATTTAAACTAATTAAATTACAACAATTAAGCTACATCGAAATGTACAACTAATTTTATACGAAAATTAAATAAATAAAAACGCGAAATTATACCATTTCGGTTCCGATTCGACTCGCTCGAAAATCAAACTACCGAAAAAAATCAATCTCCCCCATTTCTCTCTCACTCTCTACGATACACATACACACTGCGTATATATATGTATATACATACACCCCACCATAACAACCTTTTCTCCCCCTCCTGAGTTGCGCCCAGACTTCACCTCACTGCTTCGCCGGTCGTCGGCGCATCCACCGCCGCCAGCCACCGCTGCGCGCGCGGTGGTCCCCTCCTCTACTGTACCAGTCGCGAGTTTCCCCTTCCCCCGTACATTCTTCATCTCCCACACCCCCAGCTAGCTCACACATCACACACACTTGATTTGTATCTATATATACATATATATGTGTGCTTAATTGAATCCCCACCCCCAATTTTGCATAACCCTAATTTCTCCCCTCTTTTTCCCCAATTTTCCCTCCTGATGTCTTGTTTTGTGCGGCTGTGTATGTATGTATCCTCTGCATGTGTTTTAACCTAATGGGCTTGGCCCATTACTATTTGCTACTACTAATTGTAACCCCCTTCTAATTTAAATCCGTAAAATATTACTCGGGTGAAATAACAATTTTTTAGCTAAAATAATTTTGATCAGTAAAATTTAAAACTCAACATAATTAAATACTAGAATATGTTTAAAGACTTTTGGCGAAAGAATTAGAATTAAATCTAAATTTTCTAAATTGATATGCATTTTACAAATTATTAATAATTTATAAAAGCAATTCATAAAAATAATAATTGTGATTCATAAATCACAATTTACAGGGCTTTATAAAATACTAAAAACATTAATGTTTTAGTAAAACCTCAAATTATCGATTTTATATATTAATCGAGCAATTTCTACAAATCCTCAAATAATTAAAATAATCATTTTCTAAGGATGTTAAATTCTCCAAATTATTCAATAATTTAAAATAAAATCTTTACTGAATAATTCTACACTCCAAAATTAAATCTTTGCACAAATAAACTATTGACTCGAGGTATCTACTCGATCAATATAATTTTAAATAGGAGTACCAGGCTCCACTTAACAGAAAATAATTAAATAATTGAATAATAAAATAAAAAAAAATATCCTCCTCATTTTAGGAAAACATTATTATTATTGAAATAATAATAAAATCATTTCTTGAAAAATCCGGGTTATTACATACATTGCCATCTCTCTCAGCATCATCTACTATCTTTGCCTTTTGCATCTCCACATCATCTCTATGGCATAAGAGAATAGCTTCATAGTCTGGATTTGGCATGTCAGCAGTGAGAAGGTTCTGAGCAATCTTTGTGAATTCAGGGATCTGATCCACAATTAAGTTTTAAAGTGCTTCAACCGTCAATTGAGGTGGAACAGACCCTGATCCTGAAGCACTATCATGTTGCACAGGCTTCAGCCATTGAGACATGAAGTTAGAGCTAGAACTAGGCAAGCTAGACTCCTCAGTTACAGATGCAACTTCTGTAACCGGATGGAATGACTCTACTACTATTGTCGCCACAAGAGTGGGATGAGTTACAACAATAGGTGACACAGGCACAAAGTCTCTAGTAAAAACTAGTGAATCCTCTATGTTTGTGGTGGTGTCATCAAAATATGCCCCAGCTAGCATTCCCTCACCATCTGAATGTGGCTTCTGGGTGGTGAGCAAAGTGTCATGCACTAAGTCACTGGAGTTCATTTGCTCACCAAGAGAAAAGAATTATTGGTGATCAATGCCTTGTTCTTCAATTTCTTGAAGTACAGGCTCCAAAGAAATTTGTGATGTAGATTCTGGAAGAGAAGTGTCTTGTAGAATAGATTTTGGCAACTCCCCCTGAGAAATAGATGGAGTTTCAAATGTGATGTGCTCTCCACTCAGTGTTGTGCCAGCTTTATCACTCCCAGGTGTTGACTCTTTACAGATAGATGCATTGGGGAGGATGCTTGATTCTATAGATGCACCCTGTTGAGAGGATACATCTAGTGAACTGTGTGCCCCTGATTTTACAACTTCAGCCATTTGTGTGACTGAAGAGGTGGTTTTAGCTTTCTTCTTCTTTGGTCTGATTAAGGGTGACTCAGGTTCCTCACTTTCTACACCTAATTCAACAGCTAGTGCTGCTTCTGATAATATGGTCAAAGGTGCAGAAGAAACCTGTTTTCTCTTCTTCTCTTTTTTACTAACATCACCCTTTTGAGAGGATGATGCAGTTGGCTCAGTGTTTGGTAGAGTATTTGGTTGAGAGGGTTGGTTAGCAGGCCCTGGGTTAGCATTGTGTTCTAGTTGCTTGGGCTGTGCTAACTATGACTTTGAATCAAATGTTGGCATGTTGTGGGGGTAAGTCCTAAACAAACCCTCCATATGGGGATCGAGTTATGTTAAGTCTTACATCCACATCATTCCTAGTCTCCAAATTACCAAAAATGAGTTTGGTCATGGATTTAGGATAGCCTATTCTATTTCTATCTATCCCAGGTAATTCAATCAATTTAGCATTCTTAAAATTAAGTACGGATTAAATAAAGCGAGGGAAGAAAATGTCAGTACCTCTCTTGGTTGTGTTCTTACCAAGTCTCCCATACAACTCTTGGAGAATGATTTGTCCAACATCTATCTTCCTCCCATAAGCCAAGGCATAGCCAATCTGCTACGCAGGTGCACTAATTTAATCAAAACTAGATTTCCTGGTAGTGAAGACTTGAAGAAGAGTTGCAAACACATAGCTCCACTCCTTCCTCAGATTCTTCCTGTTCAACTTTCCAAGATTGATCCCATCTGAGTAGTTGATAAATTCAAAGAATTCTTCTAACTCTGCATTTATGGCCAGTATGTCATATGTCTCTTGTTGTAGGCCCAGAGCTTGATTCATGTCTATAGTGGTGATAGTGATTTCCTGGTCCTGAATCTTGCAGTAGATCATATATGACGTTATTGCGCTTTCTAGGGCTACAACTTCCACAATAGCGGTTCCCCAAAACTGTTCCAAAATATCTAGATACAGAGTTGGGTTGGTAGAGAGTGCATCCTTGATGTATGACTCAGACATCCACTTCACAAAGCATTTGAAGTTCGCATTGGGTGCTTCAACATCACTGGTTAGGGCGATAAAGTTGGTGTTGAATTTCACGGTTGCCATTGATAAAGAGAGAAGAGAGGGAAGAGTAAAGGTTGAAGAAGAAATTTAGCTTTTGGTAGTTAGGGTTTTTAGAGGTTTTAGGAGTTTAGATGCTTTAGTAGTCGAATGAAATGAATCAAATAGATGTAGGATTGTATAAGTATGAAGTACTTGAATTGTCGGTTAGATATATGTTTTGTATCGACAAGTCAGGCATTCGAGAAGTAGAAAACAACTATTCGATAAGTCAAGAAAGGCTTATTCGATAACTCAAGCAGATGGTAACTCACAGCTGGCATTTATCTAACTTAGAAATAATTCTAAATTAAATAAAATGTGTTTTTATGAGTGAATTAAAATTTTAGACAAAAATCCATAATCGGTTGAGATTCAGCGAGAATTCAGCCTTTTCAAATGATTCGAGAACTCAAATATAGTATTCGAGAACTCAGTCATTATAGAACTCAATTACCATATTCGAGAAGTCAAGAATACCTCTATTCGATATCTCTAAAAGACTCTATTCGAGAACTCGAGAGTGCTCTAATGAGACTTGTTAGAGATGTCGAATAGTGAACCATTCGAGAAGTCTGACTTATCGAAATATACTCATCACTCACAAAAATTATTTTTCACTATCTTTTAAAATTTACCAGTCATATTCAATGAAGAATATTCTAGCAAATTAAACAGTGATTTTCTCAAAATTTCATAGAAATTTCAAGTTAATAAAATATGATTTTCCAACATATGCAACAGATTTGAAATATTTATAAATCATATTTCAGCCAACACTTACTACAAAAATATTGAGAATTTAGATAAAGTAAGTGTTTACTGCTGCAACAATTTAGATGATATATTCACTTAACCAGAATCTGAAGAATTCAGCATTCCAATCTCACTAACCAACCTTGTGAAGGTGGCTTCATCTAATGGCTTAGTGAATATGTCAGCTAGTTGTTTATCTGTAGAGACATAATGCAACTCAATGGTTCCATTAGTTGCATGTTCTCGATCTAATGAAATGATATCTGATGTCAATGTGCTTTGTTCTAGAATGATTGACAGGATTGGCAACTATAGAGATTGCACTTGTGTTGTCACACATGATTGGAATTCTTTCCAACACAAGTCCATAATCTCTAAGTTGATTTCTAATCCAAAGCACTTGAGCACAGCAACTTCCAGCAGCTATGTATTCAACCTCAGCTGTAGAAGTTGACACGGATTGTTGTTTCTTGCTGTACCAAGAGACTAACCTTTGTCCAAGAAACTGGCAGCTACCTGAGGTGCTTTTCCTATCCACTCTGCATCCAGCATAATCAGCATCAGAATAACCAACCAGATTGAATCCTGTGTCCTTAGGATACCATAAACCCAAGTTTGGAGTGCCCTTCAGATATCTAAAGATCCTTTTTATAGCAATCAAATGTGATTCTTTTGGATTTAATTGAAACCTTGCACACAAACATGTAGCAAATATGATGTCTGGCCTACTTGCAGTGAGGTAGAGTAGAGAACCAACCATGCCTCTGTAGACTGAGATATCTACTTTCTTGCCTTTAGCATCTTCATCCAATTTAGTAGCAGTGGCCATGGGTGTCTTTGCAGGTGAGCAGTCTTCCAAGTCAAACTTCTTCAATAAATCCTTGATGTACTTGGTTTGACTAATAAAAATACCATCCTTCCTTTGACTGACTTGCAACCCAAGAAAGAATATCAACTCTCCCATCATACTCATCTAATATTTGCTCTGCATGAGTTTAGAGAATTTTTCACACAGCTTCTCATTGGTAAAGCCAAATATGATATCATCCACATAAATATGAACTAGGATAATATCATCACCATGCTTCTTGTAAAATAGTGTTTTGTCCAGTGTGCCTCTAGTGAATTGATTTTCAAGGAAAAATTGTGATAGAGTATCATACCATGCCCTTGGAGCCTGCTTAAGTCCATACAATGCCTTAAGGAATCTGTAGACAAATTCTGGGAAATGTGGATCCTCAAATCCAAGTGGTTGTTGCACATAAACTTCTTCTTCCAACTCTCCATTCAGAAATGCACTCTTGACATCCATTTGATAAACTTTAAAGTTTGAATGAGCAGCAAACGCCAAGAATATTCTGATGGCTTCCAATCTAGCAACAGGGGCAAATGTCTCATCATAATCAATGCCTTCCTGTTGAGAGTATCCTTTTGCAACCAACCTTGCTTTGTTTCTTACTATTACACCATCTTCATCCATCTTATTCTTCAGAACCCATTTTGTTCCAACAATGGTTCTATTCTTTGGTGCATGCACAAGTTCCCATACTTTGTTTCTTTCAAATTGATTCAGCTCCTCTTGCATGACAATAATCCAATTAGGCTCAACCTGAGATAGAAAACAGCCATAGAGACACTCATTCTGAGTTGCTCTCCTAGTCCTTACTCCTGCATTAGGATCTCCAATAATTTGTTCTGCAGTGTGTGATCTATCCCATTTCCTTGAATGCTCAGTCTGATTTCTCATTCTTGATGTTGCCTCATCATCCAATTCAAGATCATTCTCATTTCCTCCCCCTGTGATGCTGCCACTAATCACAGGTGTGTCTTGGATGCTTGTTTCTCCACTATTGATTGGCACAAATTCTTCTCTTGTATCATCATTCACTTGAGTTTGTTGAACTTGAGTTTCAACTCCAGTTTCAATCTCTTCATCAGAATCATCTAGATTATCAAACTTTAATGGATCTTTATCTTCATCATTGGCTTATTCTAATCCAGGTAGTTTGCTGTCATCAAATGTCACATATGTGCTTTCCATAATTTTCTTTTGACTGATGACATAAACTTTGTATGCAATTCTTTCCATAGAGTAGCCAAGAAAAATTCCTTCAAATGCCTTTGCATCAAATTTTCCAACATATTCTGAATTATCCTTCAATACAAAGCATTTGCTTCCAAAAGTATGAACATACTTTAGAGTAGGCTTCTTTTCAGTCATCAAATTGTAAGGTGTCTTTCCAGTGTTTTTGTTGATGAAGGTTCTGTTCTGGATATAGTATGCAGTGCTCACAGCCTCAGCCCAAAAACATGTTGGCATCTTTGCATCAAGTAACATTGTTCTAGCAGCCTCAATTAGAGTTCTATTCTTTCTCTTAACAACTCCATTTTGTTGTGGAGTCCTTGGAGCTGAGAATTGCTGAGAAATTCCATTCTCTTTATAGAATGCTTCAAGTATGGCATTTCTGAACTCTGTTCCATTATCACTTCTCAATGCAATCAAACTTGCATTATTGGCCTTTGCTTCCTTGTCAACTCTCTTTATGTGCTCAATGATTACATGTGGAGCCTCATCTTTTGATGCCAGAAATTCCACCCATGTATACCTTGTAAAGTCATCAACCATCACCAAGGCATACTTCTTTCTTCCTAGTGACATAATATTGACAGGCCCAAACAAGTTCATATGAATGAGTTGCAGGGGCTTGGTTATTGATGTCACTGTCTTTGACTTGTGGCTTGATCTTTTCATTTTTCCTCTTTGACAAGCCTCACACACTCCTTCTTGACAGAATTCAAGTGTGGGCATGCCTCTCACTAACTCTCTTTTGACTAGAGAATTAATGGCTTTGAAGTTCAGGTGTGATAATTTCTTGTGCCACAACCAACAATCTTCATTTGATGCTTTTGAGTAAAAGCAACAAATTTTGTCCTTGTTTACAGATAGAGTAAAATCACCAGTCTTCTTGTGGGTGATCAAACATTCATCTTTGTCAAAATCCACTTTAAATCCTCTATCAGTAAACTGACCAACACTTAGCAGATTATGCTTGAGTCCCTTGACTAGTGCTACATCTTCAATGATGACATTACCAACTTTCAACTTGTTGTATCCCAATGTGTTACCCATGCTGTCATCTCCAAAAGCAACCATTGGGCCATCCTTCTCCTCATACTGTGATAGCGGGGCCATATCACCAGTCATATGATTTGAGCATCCACTGTCCAAAATCCACATGACCTTCTTTTCACTTTCTTTGCCCTGCAAACACAAAGGTATTACTTCTCCTTTAGTATCCAAGCAAGTTTGGGTCCATGTGACTTAGAAACAGTTTTATCATAAATAACATGCTTATCAACTTTCTTGGTGTTAGTCTTCTTGTCACTGTTAGAAGTCTTAGAACCTGAGGTTTCAGACTTAGGTGACAGAGGTACCTTCCTAGCTTTAGGAGGACTTGAAGACTTTGGCCTTGTGTAGTGTGTGTGAGAATTGTGACTGATACACCCATCAATGAATTGCCTTCTCAAATTGAAACAACTAGTCATAACATTCATATTGCATGGCATACAGTCAAATTTGTCACAAAATGGAGCATCTCTATGTCTTAGAGGCACAGAACAATCATAGAAAGGTTTGGGCACACTACCACCAGGTTTCTTGCATGCATGAGTTAAATGATTGGTACTGAAACAATTCTGACAAGTCTTTCTAGGGGCATTAGGCATATAAGCATAGTTGTTATCTTTGTTAATCCCTAACTTGCCATTTCTGTTCTGTTTCTTCTTAGTCACTTTCTTCTCAGATTCATTCTTCCCAGCTGAAACAAACTTAACAAACTTCTTAGGTCTTGACCTATCACCTACTGGCTCCTTGGCTTTTGACTTGACACTCTCACTCTTAGAGGATGCTTGTTGCTCACTGGATTGTGCCTCATCCTCATCATTCAACATTTGCTTGATGAGTAAGTCATCCTCATCAATTTCAAATGTTGATTCTTTAAAAATTGGAGTCTCAGCCTTTTTCAAAATGTGAGGCACTTCCACCTGAACAACTATGTCATCTTCAATGACAGCATAGCCTTTCCTCTGTTTAAGAGTGTCATAGTCAAGTCCAATGGCAGCCTTGGGTTTAGCTTGGTAGGATTGCACTAGACCAGATGATTTCTTAAAAGCTTTCGGTTTGAATTCATTTTCAGCTAGTTCATCCCTAAGAGCCTTTTCCACTTGACTAGCACATAGAACCTTATTCTACAGATATTCAACTTCTTTCTTAAGGTTTTCTACTTGCATAGCAGTTAGCTCAAGTTCCTCATTCTTTTTGATTAACATTTCATTTCTAGTAGACAGTTTAGCAATCTCCTCATTAGCAGCAGTCATACTAGTATGAATATTAAACATTTCAACAGATAGTTCTTCAATCAAACATTTGTACTCAGAAACAGACATGTCTATGGTGGTGAGAGATGGTACCTGAGAGTTTGATGAAGATGTGTCATCCTTGGAATTGGCCATCAAGGCATAGTTGCAAAATTCTTGCTCTTCTCCATCACTATTAGAATCATCTCAACACTTCCCTTCAGCTGTGTAGGCCTTACCTTGTGTATGCTTTCTCAGAAGGGCCTCATACTTAGCTTCAAGCTCTAGAAACTCTTTATCCTTCTTTTTAGGCTTCGTGAAATCACTAGCAAAATGCCCTAGGTCATTGCATCTATAACACCTTACAGATGACCTATCCACATGGTTGGTTTTAAATTTATTCTTGTTTGGTTTCACAGGTGCCTTGCTTTTGTTGAATGAATGGTTTTGGGTTTTAGGTTTGAAGGGTTGGTTCCTCTTGAATCTGATTTTTGGAAATTTTCTGGCCATGAAAGCATATGAAGTGTTTTCCATTCCATCTAGTTCTTCAAGAGTGTAGAACTCTTCTTCCTCCTTCTCCTCAACTGGTTCACTTACCTAAGCTTCAGTTTCTTCATCATCTACTATCTCCTCTATCCTTAGCTGACTTGTAGATGCTTCTAGGTCTTGAATAGATTTGTTGACAATCAAGGCACATGATGTGTTTATCATTCTGCCTTGGTTGGCTTGGATAGCCCTTTTCTGAAGCAACTCAAGCTCATGAGTTTTTAGAACCCCATAGAGCACATCATATGTGATTTTGTTCAAATCTCTTTCCTTTAGAGAAATGACCCTCTGCTCTAGATGGTTTGGTGAAGATAGTAAAAACTTCATGTTCAACTCCTTGGTGCTGTAAACCTTGCCATTCATCTGCAACTCAGTAACTAGCTTGTGAAATCTCTCAAACATCTCAGTGATGCTTTCCTTGGGCTGTGCCATGAAAGCTTCATACTGTGTGACCAGTATCTGTTTCTTGTTTTCCTTGACCTCATCAGTCCTTTCACATACCACCTCAATGTGATCCCACATTTCTTTGGCAGATGTACACGATGCAATGTTTGCAAACATTGACATATCCATGGAATCAATAATTAGCAACATGAGGTGACTGTCAAGAGCAACCATCTCCTTTTCTGATTCTGTCCATTTGGATGGTTCCTTGGCTACATAAGATCTTAGAACAGTTATGGTTCCAACAGTCTTCTCAGGTATTTCTTGTTGTGGAACAAAGGGACCATTCTTGAGAATCTCGTGATATAAAGGATGAGAGGCTTTGATGAACAACATCATTTGTATCTTCCAAAGGTTGTAATTTTCTTTGTCAAACTTAGGGACTTTCACCGTTCCTGTGGTCTTTGGTGTATTCGAACTCATGATCGTTTTTCAATTTTTGAATAAACAGCCCGCTCTGATACCACTTATTGAGTATTGAATACAGTAAAAGAATACAGAGGGGGGGGTGAATGGATTCTTGAACTTTTCTTCGTTCTTGAATTTGTGTAGCAGATAACACTAGTACAGAATAGGCTTTAAGCGTCGGTCAAAATAGGCATTAGGCGTCGGTTATTGGGCGTAGTAGATGAAGGCGACACTATAGGTATAGGCCTATAGCGTCGGTTAATTTGACGACGCATATAATATACTAATAGCGTCGGTTATTTAAACAACCGATGCCTAAAAGTTGATAACAGTGTCGGTTACCTAAAGAACCGACGCATATGGTATTACTATTGGCGTCGGTCAATTAAATAACCGACACATAAAGACAGGTTATAGGTGTCAGGTTTTTCAAGAACCGACGCATATTGTATTACTATTAGCGTCGGTCAATAAAAAGACCGACGCATAAAAACAACTCATAAGTGTCAGGTTTTGAAGAACCGATGCTTAAAGTCAATTTTTTTAAAAAAAATTAAATAAAAATTTCAGTAACCTTGCCTCACACCAACAAATACCAGATTATAAGAAATTATCCAATGCCAACAAAAATCATTTTTATTATCTTAAAAACTAGTCTCAAACTACAAAAGAGAATTCAGAAAAGAAATACTAGAAAATATTACATAACCATTCTCTACATCAGTTTAATAAAAAATAACAGCCTCAAGCTCAAGCCTGCTAGATTCAATTTTAGCCTGATCAAGACCTCCATTTGCCAGAGTCACCTCCATATAGGATTTTGGACGAGGCATCCATTTTGGTTCCACAGATGCTAGTGTGACATCATCTCCCATGCACTGTTTTCGTGTTTGGATTTGGCCAAAATTTGTTTCAAGTAATTTCACTTATCTAAATACTTGAAACACCCTTAAGATCTGATGATTATGACTCCCGCTGGACAAAGATACAACCAAGCCATTTGCTGTAAAAATAATAAAAAAAGCAGTCCAGTAAGATGCAGATGGCAATCCCCCTAAGTAGTGATAACAGAACACAATTTTAAGCAATAGATTGTCAACAACCTGATAAGACCAAGCAGAGGAAGTTTGCCCACTGATCTCTTCAACAATAATATAAAAAGTAAAATTAGTATGAAGGTATGCTCGCAATATCACCTTAAATTCCATATAGAAACTTAAAAAATTATGAGATATGATACATATCATACAAATGCATAATTACATATCTTACTTTCACTTGCGTCTTCCCTGACAAAGTTGGTACCTCAACCTTGCCACCGAGAATAGCCTGTCAGAAAAGAGAAATGTAACAGAAAATTAGAAGAAAAAAAGGAAAATGATTCCTTGTATTTCCAAGAGGCATAAAGATACATGAGAGACAGAATGATTAGTATCATGCAGAACAGACATTTACAATTTGTTCAATACATAATGGTGCTAAAGAAAAGAAACTCAGTGATTTTATCTCACTTGTGTAAAGCTAATATTGGAATCCACATATATATCTGCTCCATCCCTGTCAAATGTTGGGTCTTTCGCAACCTAAACACTAGACAAAGTAATTTCAGAAGGCAAAGACAAACACTTTACAAGAAGAACCAAATGAATAATCTTAAGGCAAGATATGTTCAAACTGAACAACTGGATTGGAATATATCTCTAACTAGGCAAGTACTTCCAATTCATACAGTGTACTATGAAGCGATATGTATATCAAAACTAAGACTTAGAGACCCTCCTCTGGAGAGTAGCCTTGTGGTGCATTAAGGTTATTAATTAAATTGCAGAAAGAAAATATAGATATATAACTCTACACAGAAAAAATTTATAGAACAACAAAATGTCAATCTGAAGTATTTATAAATAAACAAACTGACTATAGGGTGCATGAAATCTTTATTTTTATTTTTTAAACGGTTTTTGTGCTTCTGTAATTCACGTGTGTTTAGTTTTATCTTTTGTGATGTCACAGTCAGTTGCTCTCTGTGCATATACTCAGAATCTCAGATACATAGTAACTTATTATGAAGGTTGCTCAGTTAGGTGACTAAACTGAGATAACATCAGCTAATTCTGTGCCAATTCAACATTGGCCTATGGCAAAAATTTGTTACCCCTTGACTTCTAGAAAATATATGTCGAAATAATATCCAAAAAAAAAGTACCTTCGATATAAAATACAGAGCCTGCTACTATAGTATATATATCTTCGGTCTTCAAATGTTGCTCCATAAGCCCATCATTGCGAATCGATCCAATCTTTCCTTCCCCTGTAATAATAGATTACATTTACCACATACTCTACTTGAACATAAATACCCACTTCTATTACACAAAATTGTCCCAGTACTTCTTTAAGTAAGATGCGTGCCATTTAAGTAAGATGGTATTTCTATAAATACCATATAAAATTTACAAAACACAAAAAGTCTCAGGAATAAAATTGCCTCTTCGGATGAAGATGATCAAGCTGGAATCAAGATACTGAGGGATAAAAAGACTCTTAGGCTCCATGTAAACAAAGCCAATATGCATTGGCTCCATGTGACGTTAGTACAACATTGAGAAGAAGTGATATATACTAATAAAAAAATCAAGGAGAGGAGAGAGAGTCTTAAATTTGAAGAGAACATTAGGGCTCCTCAGAATTTAAAGAATACTTAGGAGATTGTTGGAGTTGGATTTTCATATATTCTCCTCAAATTTTTTACTTTGGAGCTCAATAAGTCGCTTGTTGGTGATGCTCTAAGTTCATATGACATGGACCAAAAAAATACAGAACTTATCAACACATGAAGAAATTTAAACAATGCCTTCTGTCCTGAAATATACCGGAAAAACTTGATTTAACTCAGGTCAGATTTCATCAAGGTGCAGTACAAAGTATAATTTATCTAATACAAATTTCTAATATGCATTTTCCAAACAGATTTCTAAACTCAGTAACTAACACACAATGGTAAATTTCAACATACACAGAATACTTAAAAAGAGATTAAAAGCTGAGAAGCAGAGATAGAATTTGAAAATATAATATAACAAATAACTAGAAACAGATATACATCAAAAGATGATAATAAATATCGGAACACAATTAAGCACAAATCTACCCAAGCACAGAAGCTAAACCCCTGTTCTTTGTTTTATTGTACATCGACAGCTACCCACTTTAAAAACAACAATTACCCACTTCAAAAAACACCCAATTTAGTAAAAATCATGAAAAGGCAAAAATATAAACAAAGAGGAATAAAAGTGTGAATTCACAAAATATATGATGGATATGTTAATATGTTTGTGTGTGTCTCTGTGTGTGAGAGAGAGATAGAGAGAGCAGACCAGAATTCAGAAAATCAGTTCTATTACCTTATAAGAAAGTTCTGTCCAAAGCTCTTGCTCTTCACGGGTTCAACAAATCCTGTAGTTCTGGTAGCTGGTAGTTCCACCTTGAGTTCTATTACCATATACTCTGGTAGCCGGTTGTGGATAGAAATTGTAGAACAAGAATCATTACATACAAACTAACAATCATTTTAAAACAACTGTACATCTTTAGATTCTCAGAAATCAACCCCCAAAATCTATATAATCATCAACTCTATGCTTTCAACATCAAAAACTAACAATTAACTAAAGAAATCGAAACCCCCCAATTTAACCCTAATTTTTATGAATTTGTAGAATTCGAAATTAACGAGATAGTGATATGGGGAATCAAAACCTTGTTAATTCGATTACTCACACTACTAATTTGATACATAGAATAAGAAAGACAGAGAGAGAGAGAGAGAATCAGATAGTCGAGAGGATGAGTGAACAAGCTGCGATTTTGAGATTGAAAGGGATAAGGGGCATATTATTTGTATAAAAATATTATTTGTACATAATTTAGTTTTTTTTAATTATAATACTTTAAGCGTCGGTGAAATATACGGTGACACATAAAAAGTAAAAAAGAGTTAGTTTAGGTGTCGGTTGAGTAAAGGCCGACGCTAAAGGATCAGTTTTAGGCGTCAGTTGTTTATGACCGACGCTAAAAGGTCTGTTTAGGCGTTGGTTGAGTAAAAATCGACGCTGAAGGGTCAGTTTTTGGCGTCGGTTGTTTATGACCGACGCTAAAGGTAGGTTTTAGGTGACGATTGTGTAATGACCGACGCTAAAGGATCAGTTTTAGGCATCGGTTGTTTGATGACCGACGCAAAAGGTTCAACACAAATGACATTAAGCGTCGGTTAAGGTAGCGACTGACGCCTAAAGTAGGTATAAGCCACGGCTCTCCATATAACCGACGCTAAAAGTGCGATGCTAAAAGGCAGTTCTGTACTAGTGTAAGTGTCTGTGTGTGCAAATATGTAGGTGCGGATAAAGAATGACACAAGACACAATATCACTTTAATCTAATATATTATTAGATAAAGGTTGCTACAATCTGTGAATACAAATGGTAGTATTCTCGGCTTCGTTTTTCTCAGAGAGATATATCTTACAGTGTATGAAAAACTTCTCACAATGCTCAAGAAGTGAGATTGTATTCTTATAGAACATGAATACAACTTGGTTACTACAAATAAGGTTACAGGATAAATTACTTTCTTGTGTGTCTATCCTTTTTGAGTAAGCATCCAAATGGCTACAGATTTGACTTTGCAAAGTTCTGTTCAGATCCACTTCTTTAGCTCTTTGTCTCTTCTATATCTCTCCAAGCTTCCTTGTAGGCTTTCCAGAGCACGTTACAGATCATGGTCCATAAAGTGCATTGGCTTGTTGCAGGTTTCAGACTTGTACAATTTCTTCAGTATTTTGTCTCCAAGAATGTATTCGAGAAGTGGCTAAGTGATTGATTGGAGAACTAGGATTAGATAACTCTGAGTTCTCGAATACTGTCTAATTGACATATCGAATCACTTCTCGAATAATGCTTTTCTCCAGGATTCCTTGAGTTACCGAATAGAACACTTGACTTGTCGAATCCTTGAGATATCGAATAGCTTTCTGAGTCCTTGAGATATCGAATAGAACTTTGACTTGTTGACTCTTTGAGAACTCGAATACCACTTTGACTTGTTGACTTCTTGAGTTCTCGAATAGAGTATTTAGACATGTCGAATCTCTGAGATATCGAATGAGATATTGAACAGTTCATTCAAAGATATCGAATCTCTGACTTCTTAAATGCTAGACTTCTCGAATAGACAAAGATACTTCTCGAATTGGTACTTAGGCAAATTCTTCATTTCTTCAAATCCCAACTGTGATTATTTGACAGTCTTTATCTTCTTGCTTGAGGCATGAACCTTGGAACTTCTTTCAAGCATTATTCTTGACTATATAAGTACAGTTACACAACTAGGAATTGATGCCTATTACAAGTACAAAACAAGTAGAGACTCTACAACTAGAGGTTCCCTCAGTTAAGAGGTCATGTAAGTAATGCAAAAATTACAAACAATTAGGCTTGTTATTAGATGTAAACAGGCATGCCTATGTGACTAACAAATACTGCACAAGCACTTACTCAATTGTTGCTTACTGATGTCGTATTCTACTTTATTGATGCTTGTTTGGAGATTTTTTGCAGGATAAACACAACTATTATTGACACTCTAGATATTTTTCATGGTGACGTGTTTACGATCGAGAAAGTGGATATTCTGCTTTCACCGAAGTGATTTCGAGGTTAGAAGTGAAGCTAATGACTCTAAATAAGCGTTTCTTGGGAGGCAACCCAAGGTTGTTGTAGAACTTTTTTCTATTAAAAAAAACTTTCATTTTTTTAAGTAGAATTATTGTATTTTATTTTATTTTTACTCCCTCAAGGTGCCTTGATGATTTTTGTGTGAAGTGTTTCAGGTGCGAAAAGATTTTTCTTTAATATATACGTGTGCATGCTCTCTGTTCTGTTGTAAGGAGTTAATAAAAAGAAAAAAAAAGAAAAGATACCTGCGGTGCTTTATTTCTGTCTGCGGTGAGGACAGTTCCTGGAAAAAAATTGTTTATAACAGGTTCAAGCGGGACCGCGGGGAGTATTTTTCTATCCACGGTGCATGAGCTCCTGTAACACACATAGAGATGCACAAAAGGCCCATCGGGCCGGGCTTTGACCGGGCTTTGAAAAGCCCGGGTTTTTTGGTCAAAGCCCGGCCCGGGCTTTGACTTTGACCGGGCCGGGCCGGGCTTCTGTGAAAAATGTGAGCCCGTTTAGGCCCTCGAAGCGGGCCACGGTGGGCTTTTTTCGGGCCTGAAGCGGGCCGCGCCGGATCGGGCTTTTTTCGGGATCAAATCGGATCGAGATTTTATGTTATATAAGAATGTTCTTTATGTAATAATGGCAGACATGTGTTAAACAATCTATATTGCCGATACAAATATTACATTTATCGATTTACTTTTTGATTTGATGATATATTAATTGATTACACGTTTACTTAACTTGTTTCGTTCATTTATCGTAATATATGCATATAAATAATCTTATTATTAATAATGAATATGTAAATATATATGTACTTAAATTAATTTTATATTTGTAGGAAGTGTAAATACATAAATGTTTATGTAAATATACTAGAATAATCGAATTTTACCCGGGCTTTTTCGGGCCGAACCGGGCTTTTAATCGGGCCGGGCCGAAGACCGGGCTTTTTAAAAGACCGGGCTAAGACCGGGCTTTTGCCGGGCCGGGATTTGCCCAAAAATATAGGGACCGTTTAAGGCCCTCGGGCCGGGCTTGACCGGGCCGGGCTTTGACCGGGTCGGGCTTTGACCGGGCTTTGCCGGATTGGGCCGGGCCAGATTTTCGGGCTCGGGCTTTTTGTGCATCTCTAAACACACAACTACACAAGTGTATTAACTTGTTCATTACTTCTTATCTCTCATTCACGCGCGCGGGAGCTCTGCATGTATGCACGCAAGTCTGCGGCCGAACCTGCCTTCCGAACGTGGCTCCGAACCTGTGCTAGTTCGTTGCACCTGCAATCCGAGCCTCCAGCCGAGCCAAAGCCTTTTTCCGAACCTGGACAGGAAGCTGTGTTGTGCTATTTACTAAAAATAATCTGGTGCTCCAAGGGAGTTGATCCCAGGTCCTCCGGACCAAGTTGATTTTCAATGCACACTTGCAACCAACATTGCTACTTGGCACTTGTGTTATAAAATGGAGCTGCTAATATATAAACTTGAAAAGGGACCAGGAGTCTAATTAAATGGGAGCTACACTTCTACATATTCAATGACAACTCGTGCTTATGCATTAGGGGAGTATTTCTAACTTACTTTGTATATATTATATTATTTTTTTCTTCATTTTCTTTATTTTTGTATTTTTTTTTCTTAGGGATCTTTTTAGTATCAATTTTTTTCTTTCATATATTTGTTCATTGAGGAAAATGAACCACTTAAGTGTGGGGATGAGTTCTAGATGATTAAAAAAAATGTATTATAAAATTAAAAAAAAAATTAAATTAAAAATCCAAAAA
This sequence comes from Kitagawia praeruptora, assembly GCA_037693485.1. Lineage (NCBI taxonomy): Eukaryota > Viridiplantae > Streptophyta > Magnoliopsida > Apiales > Apiaceae > Kitagawia > Kitagawia praeruptora. The sequence goes on along the minus strand of CM075345.1, from coordinate 30,810,785 downwards.
TAAAAAATTAGAAAATTAGAAAATAATTGCCTCGTCTCATAGTGTGTTAACAGGGATAAGTACACATCTTGTGGACTTATTTTGCATGATCACTTGATATGTCATATCTCTGAAAGTCATTTGTTACTTGATGATTCCTTGTTTGTGCTTGCGGAAATTATAAAACTTGAGATTTGTCTTTGTCAAGTTTAGTGAGTACTGAAGCATGCTTTCACCTTGTGAGATCTTGAGCCTAATTTGTGGTTGATTCATTTTATATCAGTCGAATTTTATTGTTGTATGTTGTTCATCATTGAGTATGTTGCTCTAGAACTTGCTTTAAACCATTTTGAGACTACATGGTATGTGTGTGCATGAAAATGATAAAGGCACTAGGATTAACCACATTTATCCAAACAGTAGCCATGAATTATATCCCTAGTGAATTCCTTTGAGCCTTTTATCCGTTATTTTTGTATATCACCACTCAAAACTCTTGAGCCTACTTGTTTATTCTTCTCTTGATTTACTAGTAGAGCATTTTGATTCATTTGGGGGTTGGTGAGTGCATAGTGTGGGGATTTATTTGTTAAGGTATGTTCATTTGGTGGGAATCAATATCAAAAGAAAAAAAAGGAAAAAAATGAGAGGCTTGTATTAGAAATTATTCTTGGTGACTTTTCACTGCCCTTGGTTACTGAAGTTTGAAAAAAAAGATCGAGTAGAGTTTGTGTTCATTGGTTTGTGCAATATGAAAGTAAAAAAGTACATGGTAATATGTGCTTGGGATTTAATGCTTGTGAGAATTTGCTCAGCTTTTACATGATCAAAATTTCATGTTGGGTGCTTTAATTAGAAATGAACATTATGCTCTATTAGTTGTCAAGTTAGCCACTTGCTAGCCTTTTTCTTGATTCCATACCCTTCACCTTAGCCACGTTACAACCTTTAACAAAGACCTTTGGATTTGTGCATGCATGTATACAAAGTAGTGGAGATTTGGTGGACAACCAAATATATGGTAGCACATGACTTAATTGATTGAACTTGAGCGAATACACTTCACCTATACACTTGTGTGATTTGAGAGTTATGTGAATTTTTTTTATCCGTAGCATGTTACTCACTGAATGCGGCATTGATATCTATTTCATGATCTTTTTGTCTATCTAGACTGTGTGCGTACTTGGATAGTCTTGTATATATGATGTGTAAGTGAATAGACTTTCAATATTATGCGATTGAGGTTTACTTTTGTGGAGTGCTATGATATGTTGCTGATAAGTGGATCTTATATCCACTTGAAACATTCCAAGTTGGCTTAAATTGATTGCTTTGGCCTCAAGTTTGTGGTAGTTTTGATGTGTTTTGTGTAATTGTGCAGGGTTGAAGAAATATCGATTAAAGGTGTAGTTTCCGTCATTTTTGGAGCGTTTTGTGGAGTTGATTGATGATATGGAATGAAGAATGGTGGCTAATATCAACTCCTAAGAAGTATACAAGTCATTAAGAATGAAAGACGGAAGCTCATGCAAAAGGAACGTGAAGAAAAGGCGAAAAAAGCTAAGAAAAATCAGTTTTCGCAGAACGGGACCAAACCGGGGGCTCCCAGCCTTGTTTCCAGCGCTCCAGCCTTGTTTGGGCAGATTGGGCCGGCGCTTCAGGCGCCCAAACGGCGCATCAGGCGCTGCGGGATGCTGGTGGTGCGCGGGTGAAAAATCAGCCAGAATTTCTGATTTTGTTTTGGCCATATCTTGAGTTCTAGAAGTCCGTTTGAGGCCCGTAAGCTGTCCACGCGAAGATAACGAGATTCTCTATCATTCTAAAGTGGTCAAGAGGCCCAATTGCAGCTGGAACGGTCCAGAAAATCTGAAGAAAAGGCAGCTACGAATTTCCCTTTAAATCAGAATCAGTTTAGGAAACGTACTTCTATTATAATTCTGATTTGGTATTTTCTTGTTGGGCAAGATGTCTAGAGCCTATATAAACACATCCAACCCTTGTAATAGATCATTATTATCATCATTAGGAGTAGAACTATTACATATCAATTACTTAGGTTTATTTGTATATTTTCATACTTTGTTTTTATCATGGTTTCACTTGATCCCATGATGACGAGAGGTTCGATTATGAACTAATCGTTGTCATGGGATTCTAACAGATTTATTTATGGAGCTTTAGTATCTTGATTGCTTTAAAGATCTGTGTGTGATGTATATCTGATATCCTCGTATGGTTATGCTTAATTGATAGATGCGTCATGAACATCTAATTTGTTAATCTCTTGTGAAGTGAAAGTGGATCTTGAGATTTAGAACTTGCCATGCTAGCATAGGTTCATAATTGTTTATCAATATGATTCGTGGTGTGAGATGAGAATACTTATACTGCCCTATGTGATCAATGTGGATAACTTGTTCTTCAACCGTTATGTTTTCAAATTCTATAGAGATATAGGGTCTAAGCATAATTGGTGTCTATTCATCTTCTATCTCTTTTGTGGATGTATGTTTAGTTTGGTATTCGTATACTGAGAAGTAGCGTATACTTGTTTCGTGTTATTCGATCAGATATCATAACCATTGCATATAGTGATTAAAGGCGTCAGATCTAAGCGAAGTATTTAATGAAGTTAGGATTCCATGGTTTATCTTGCAGAAGTAATTAGATTTCAATTCTTGTTAGTTAGTTAATTCGTAGTTTTGTTAATTTGCTTCTTAGTTTAATTTAGTTAGTTAAAACCTTATTTATTAATTGTCTTAGCAGTGAATTAAGATCATACACTGTTGCATAGGTGCGTTTACTGAACTAAAACCATCACCAGATCCTTCTGGGAACGAATTTGGACTTAACCTTATATATTACTTGTGACCACGTACGCTTGCGTGATTTAGTGCAAACAAGTTTTTGGCGCCGCTGCCGGGGATCATCGGTGTTTTATTTTTGGTTTATGTGCTTGTCAATAATGGTCGTTTGAGTTCAGTGACTCAGATTTGTTTTTCTTATCTATTTTGTTTAGTTTGGTGTGTTCAGGTACTTGAGTGTTTGAAGATGGCAGGTCAGGAGTTGCCATGGTGGGCATATTCGAGTGCATCCATGCCTTATCAATGTGAGCGGTGTTTGGGCGTTCATGATCCCTCACAATATTGTTACTACGAAGGAGTTGATCCATATGTCAGTTATGAGGAACAACCATATTTTCAATACCATCCTCAACAGTACCAGCAAGATGTTCCAGATATGTCATCTTTCTATGGAAGTGAAGATTTTCAACATCAGCAACCTACTCCTACTTTTCAGTCAGATGAGGTTCCTACTAGGGAGGAGATTAGGATGCTTGTGAAGAGTAATGAGGAGTCTCTCAAATCTTTGGAGATTCTAGTTGCTCAAGCTGTGAGATCATTGGAACAAGAGACTCTGGAGGAGATTAGGATGCGTATAAAGAGTAACGAGGCGTCTATCAAATCTTTGGAAACAATAGCTGCTCAAGTTAGGAATGCCTTGGATCAAGAGAATCAGCAATTCATACCAGAGGCAATTCCAGAGAATAACGGTGACTTGGAGCAAGATACTGCATGCATAATTGAGGAAGACAAATTCCAAGGTGAGGTGAGCATTCGCAAGCCATGTGAGGAATTTGATCATGTTAGGATGGTGGAAGATTTGGAAAAAGAACTATTTGGGACAGATACTGCTGAGCTGCACAAATTTCGAGAAGTGGTATGTGCGTACCAAGAGGTTGATGATCATGGGAAAGATGCAGGTCTTATACTTGTCTCAGAGTTTAAAGATGGAGGTAGCGCATTAGAGCCAATGGAGCAAGTTCTCTTTGAGGAACCAAAGGCTTCATCAACTTACATTTACCCTCCTCCATTATATTCAAGCGAAGCCCGCGAATGTGTGTTGTTCTACAAATTGACAGATTTTGGGTCAATCGATGAAGGCATTAGAATAGGACATAGTTGTTACACGAATATGCCAAGCGAGAAGAAGGGGCAGAAAGTGTGCCGCCGTGATGACGGTGAAGTGTCACGAAGAGATGATCAGGCCAACTATTATCATCCTTAATGGAGGCTTGGAAGTAACGTCAAGCTATTGACGTTAAAGAAGCGCTTCTTGGGAGGCAACCCAAGGTATGTTTTCTACTTTCCCTCGTATTTACTTCCATTCAATGAGGACATTGAATTTTTCAAGTTTGGGGGTGGTTTGAGGGATAAGTAATGTATATATATGTGATTGTTAGTCATTGTGTTCATGTAGGATTTCATGCTTCGCATGTTAGTAGTAGTAAATTATGCATTTATGTTTGTATTATTTACGTTTGTTTCATATAGGACATTCTGTTTTTTTTTGTTTTTATATCATGTGAGTTCATAACAGTTTGCATTTGCACCCATGCTTGATAGGAATTTTGTGTTGTTGACGCTTTTGATTGAGAAGTGATATGCTTTGTTCTTGTGCACACACATACACTAGTAAGTTGAAGCTAGTAGACTTATTGAATGTTGTAAGTAATTAGAAGGACATGAATATGTGCAAGATGATTTAGTTTGCATGCTTTGAATACAAGTCGGTGCGTTAGAGAGATTTTTGCTTGGGATTGAGTATGTTTTTCCACCAAGTGAGATTTTGAGCCATATTGCATATCTGTTGCAATTTATTCGTTTGCTTGAGTGTCCACAGATTGTTTGCATTGCTAGCAGTTGTTTGAGGTCTTTCTTGAAACACATGACATTATTTGACGATTAAAATGATAAAGACATTTAGGAATAACCGCATATTTTCCCATATTACCATACCATGTTTACATGATCAATTAGTTAACCCATTGAGCTTAATCCTATTTTTCGGTGACATACCGCATTATTTGCCTAGACCTTTTTCTTGTATTGGCCGTACAATAATTTGAACCCACATTGTCAAAGGCTAGTAGAGTGCTTAAGGGAGTAATAATGTGTGAAATGAGGGGTTTATTGTTGGTCGTAATTTTGGGGAAAATATTGAAATTAGGTTTGGTTGTTTAATTGATAGTCGGCATGTGTAATAAAATTGTGGGATCATTGTTATTCTTTATATTATTGTTTGTGTTTTATCTAGCTCTCGAAAAAAAAGAAAAAAAAATATGAAGAAAAGAAAAAAAGGAAAAAAAAAAGAAAAAGAAAAAAAGAAAAAAAATATATATTATGAGAGCATGTTTGTGTTGTTGTGATCCTACTTTAGTCGACTAGTCGAGTGTTTGTTTTAGTAAAAATTATGTGGGGGGAAATAGGGTGTTGTGTATGATTTATTGTGGTACTTACTAGCTTTTGACACTTCACCTGATTCGGCTTATTTGACATACTTTGTCCCTAGCCCCGTTACAACCCAAATAAAGACCTTTTGAATATCATCATTGATGTATGTTGTGTTAAGAGTTAGATTGATACCAAATGTCAAGCGTGTTTATGATTTTGTTGGAATTGAGTGATACACTTACCCTTGTTCTTGAGTGAATATTCTTTTGTGAGTGGATTGTGAGTGTTTGTTTGTTTTTGCGTATGAGATCCCGAGTTTTGTCTCAAAGATGTACTCTTGTAGGCTTAGCATGATTACTAACTTATTCTTACATTTGACATGGGCTTGTGAGAACTTATGCATGTTCATTGAGTAGACTATGTGAATACTTGCACTTTCGACACCAAGACATTGCGTATTTACTTTGATTCTTAAGTTGATATGACATGAGAGGATTTGAAGGTATGGTAGGATATAGTACTAGATTAATTGCATTTTCATTTAGTTGCATTCATGCATTGCATTGCATTCGGTTACATGGATTTTGTGGGTACATTCGCTATAGGCCCTCACGAGACCTTACTCGTCCACTAGGGCTGCCTAGGGGTTTAAAGGGCTTGTTGCATATGTCAAATGCAACCGTGATCACCTACGGAAGTGGTACTAGTTAGTTAGTTAGTTAGTTGTAATTGTATATGCTTGAGGACAAGCATCGGTTTAAGTTTGGGGGTGTGATAAGTGGATCTTATATCCACTTGAAACATTCCAAGTTGGCTTAAATTGATTGCTTTGGCCTCAAGTTTGTGGTAGTTTTGATGTGTTTTGTGTAATTGTGCAGGGTTGAAGAAATATCGATTAAAGGTGTAGTTTCCGTCATTTTTGGAGCGTTTTGTGGAGTTGATTGATGATATGGAATGAAGAATGGTGGCTAATATCAACTCCTAAGAAGTATACAAGTCATTAAGAATGAAAGACGGAAGCTCATGCAAAAGGAACGTGAAGAAAAGGCGAAAAAAGCTAAGAAAAATCAGTTTTCGCAGAACGGGACCAAACCGGGGGCTCCCAGCCTTGTTTCCAGCGCTCCAGCCTTGTTTGGGCAGATTGGGCCGGTGCTTCAGGCGCCCAAACGGCGCATCAGGCGCTGCGGGATGCTGGTGGTGCGCGGGTGAAAAATCAGCCAGAATTTCTGATTTTGTTTTGGCCATATCTTGAGTTCTAGAAGTCCGTTTGAGGCCCGTAAGCTGTCCACGCGAAGATAACGAGATTCTCTATCATTCTAAAGTGGTCAAGAGGCCCAATTGCAGCTGGAACGGTCCAGAAAATCTGAAGAAAAGGCAGCTACGAATTTCCCTTTAAATCAGAATCAGTTTAGGAAACGTACTTCTATTATAATTCTGATTTGGTATTTTCTTGTTGGGCAAGATGTCTAGAGCCTATATAAACACATCCAACCCTTGTAATAGATCATTATTATCATCATTAGGAGTAGAACTATTACATATCAATTACTTAGGTTTATTTGTATATTTTCATACTTTGTTTTTATCATGGTTTCACTTGATCCCATGATGACGAGAGGTTCGATTATGAACTAATCGTTGTCATGGGATTCTAACAGATTTATTTATGGAGCTTTAGTATCTTGATTGCTTTAAAGATCTGTGTGTGATGTATATCTGATATCCTCGTATGGTTATGCTTAATTGATAGATGCGTCATGAACATCTAATTTGTTAATCTCTTGTGAAGTGAAAGTGGATCTTGAGATTTAGAACTTGCCATGCTAGCATAGGTTCATAATTGTTTATCAATATGATTCGTGGTGTGAGATGAGAATACTTATACTGCCCTATGTGATCAATGTGGATAACTTGTTCTTCAACCGTTATGTTTTCAAATTCTATAGAGATATAGGGTCTAAGCATAATTGGTGTCTATTCATCTTCTATCTCTTTTGTGGATGTATGTTTAGTTTGGTATTCGTATACTGAGAAGTAGCGTATACTTGTTTCGTGTTATTCGATCAGATATCATAACCATTGCATATAGTGATTAAAGGCGTCATATCTAAGCGAAGTATTTAATGAAGTTAGGATTCCATGGTTTATCTTGCAGAAGTAATTAGATTTCAATTCTTGTTAGTTAGTTAATTCGTAGTTTTGTTAATTTGCTTCTTAGTTTAATTTAGTTAGTTAAAACCTTATTTATTAATTGTCTTAGCAGTGAATTAAGATCATACACTGTTGCATAGGTGCGTTTACTGAACTAAAACCATAACCAGATCCTTCTGGGAACGAATTTGGACTTAACCTTATATATTACTTGTGACCACGTACGCTTGCGTGATTTAGTGCAAACAGTTGCATACTTGAGACTTGGCAGAAAAAAAGGATTTTGTGGGTAAATTCACTATAAACCCTCACGAGACAACACTCGTCCTACTAGGGCTGCCTAGGGGTTTAACGGCTTGTTGCATATGATCAATGCAATCGTGTCATCTACGAAAGTGATGTTTGTTAGGACTTAGTTTTATTTTGCTTATTTGCCCGAGGACGTGCAAATGCTTAGTGTGGGGATGTTTGATAGAATATATTTTTATATATATTTTAGATGATTTTATTCTCATATTTATTATGTTTTGCGCTTATTTGGATATTTATTTAATAGATTTTGATGTTTTATTGTAGGATACAATGAATTTCTAAACTTGGAAGGATTTGGAGAAAAAGATCTATTTTGGAGCTAAATTATAAGAAAATTCGGAATTATGGGACTACATGGGCTATTGACATTGTTTGGGCCATAACTTGAGTTCTAGAAGTCCGTTTTTAGCGATCTTACAGTCCACACGAAACTTAGAGAATTTTCTTTAATTCTGAGATGGCACAAAGATCAGAGTCCAGCTGGAATAACTCAGAAACTGAGGAGCAAAAGCAGTTACGAATTTCACATAAAGAATCCTATTCAATTATGGATATCTACTTGTATAATATTTAGAACAATTAAATACTTTTATTATTATTATTATAGAGAGGATCAGAAATATTAGTTTTATTATTAGTTTTAGGTAGGGAGAGGATGACACGTACTTTTATATCTTAGGAGCTAGGGTTTTTCCTTCTTCATCTCTTTCATGTCTTTGTTTAACTTGGATTCATCACCATTAATGTAAGCTTAAGGTATTCCTTATATTCCTTTTTCTTCGTAGTATATGTTTTATATGGCTTTAGTTATTGTTTCTTTTGCTTTTAATCTTAGTATTATAGAGTAGCTGCTTCTGGGGCATAAAAGGGGAAGCCATGTTTGCTCTAATCTTGGTATGATGTTCACAGTGGTTTGATTGGTTGTGGTTATTCTAATTTATTATGTTTTCATGCTTAATTTGTGTAATCGGCCGATATCACGAATTAATTCTATGCAAATATGAGTAATAGATCGAGAGATTTTACTCACTTGAGGCACACATACGATTAGCAGAATTGAATTTGAGTGCGAGAGCATCATTGGATTTCTGAGAGCGTTAATACTCGAGAGAGATTAACATTGCTTTAATTGCATGATTAATTGAATTACTAAAAGTGATTATATGTGTAAGCATGTTTCGAGAGTGTTATTACTTGAGAGAGAATGACAAACTCTAGTTGCGTGACCACTTTAATTGCTTTAGCTTAAAAGCCGGTTATTGTGTAAGCATGGTGGACCTGATTGCCCTAGGTTTTAAATAATTTGTTAATCATCTATTTACTTAGTGTTAATTTAGTTTAATTTGTTAGTTAGTTAATATTCTCATCAAATAATCGTTAATCCTTGAAACAATTGACAATAATTGAATCGAGATCGATAGAACCTGTCTCCTTGTGGATACGACCCGCTTGCCATTCTGTACTAGCAATAGACACCGTGCGCTTGCGGTTAGATATAATAAAACACATCAATTACATGTTATTAGTTATATAAGAAAATTTTAGTTAATTCCATTTTAATTAATTTTCATTCATATATTCAAATAAAAGAAATAATGAATATATGATTATAATAATTTTAAATTAGTAACATAAATGATATAAAAAATATAGTTCATCATTTTTTAGATATATAAAAAAATGTATATCACATAAATTGGGAACGTAGAATTTGCAACTGTAGCTTGCTCTATTTTATAGATTTTAATGTTAGATGGCAAAGTAGCTGCTTGACATACTCATTTCCACTGTGTGCAACTGTAGAATTTGACAAATGATAGATCGTGGTTTAGTCTTTATTGTGAAAAACACTTCAAATTGGTTAGTATAGCTTATAACGTTTTTGTTCGTACAGGCTCACATTTATCATTTACCATATTTTTTCAAATGAATTTAGCTCATGCTAATAGATTCTAAGTAATTCGATAAAGACGCATAATGCATAGCATCATTGTAACGAGCTGAAGACATTTGGGCCATGTGGGATACGGGTTATGAATAATTGGGCCTCTTATAGATTCAGACTATAACCCAAACCAGGCACAAAGCCCAGACAAACTCAGCTATATATACTATTCTCTGTCTTCTTGATCAAGTATCGAAGAACAGTTGTCTATCTTTCATTTTGTGTCTTGTATTTCGTTTCCTTTATTTTACAGTCTTTGATTTAATTCTGTACCAGCACTTAATTTGAGTATTATCAATTCCAGTCTATCATTTCTAGTTTACTTCAATGTATTTTCCTAGTTATTCTTCCGTTGATCTCACTTCATATATTGAGAGCTGTTCTAATGGTGTTCAAGTCGGTGTTAACCAACCAGATGGTTACAAGTGGTATCAGAGCTGTCCTTCCTCGGATGTGATGGCTGCGTCTCCATGTCTCTACGGTTGTCAATCGTCGCTTCCCCAAACGCAGGTTGGTACCCCTAATCCGTATTATACATATGAGTATGAACCACCTCCGGTGCCACTGTCATTTACCTACACTAGTCAAGGTTCTAACCCACAATTGTTGGACGAAAATCATAACAACTATTCTGCCTATAAGGTGTTTGCGGAAAGTCCTATTAACCCAAAACAGGTGTATCACTCCCCTGCATCACCATCACCTTATATCTACACTCTACCGTTCACTCTAACTTATCAAACCACCCTTTCTGCTGGCCGAACTTATTATACCCATGAGTCAAATGCCCCTGTAACAACCACTACCACTGATTTTTCCATTTCATACGCATCTGAGTTATCTGCCTATAATCTGTTTGATATAAGTTCTGAGAGAGATTTGGTGGCGAAGGGTGTTGTAGTACAGAAGGATTTGATGATAGATGAAGTTGTAGTGGCGACTCAACTGTTTAATAAAATTCCTGTGCGAAACTCTAATTCCATGGATGCGAAGGTGAGTCACGGTACTTCCTCTAGTAAGAATGTGAGTGCTGATGCCCTTGAGACTACTATTACTGGTACTGATACATTCATCCAAACGACAGATAGAATATTACTTCAAATAGAGGAGATAAAGCATCTTATATTACAGTTGTCTCCTCCCAGTAACAGAGGCGAGGTGCTTCCTAAGGTTGAGGTTGATGTACCTATTGGGAACAGTTCCGGATTGCACGTTGTTGCGACAGATAAGAAAAATGGTGGAGGTATCACGAGAAAGGAGAGTGTGGCTAGTGATACTTCTCAGCAGAAATCAAATTTGATTGGGGAAGTAGCTGTTGATATCACTGAGCAGGAGGAAGTAGATTTTGAGGTGGCAAGGCATGAGCAATTGGATTTGGAGAAGGTAAATGAGATTATAGATAAAATTGGGGGTGAGGAGATTGGGACAGTGATATTACAAGTGATATGGAAGACGAGGGTATAGCTGAAGAGAAAGGAGTGGCGAATGATGGTGAGGATAATGAAAGTGAAGATCATGGTTATGAGCACCAGAAAGAGTTTGTAAATGGTGAAGATGAGTCTGTTTTGGGTAAAACTATTGGTTATAAGGGAAGTGGAGATGTTTGTGATGAGGATATGGGTTTGTTGGGAAATGATGTCGGGTTGCTTGCATATGATGAGTATTATGATGATGATAAGGAGGCCGATGCAGTTTGGGAGAAGATTGATAATAATGTGGATTTATGGATAGGGAATAGGAAGGTGCTTTTGCAGAAGTATGGGGACTTTGAGAAGAGTAGTAGTGTTTGTGGATTGCCCGTTTGGTCTGTTTATGTTCTTGGTGTGAGTAGTGAGGTTGAAATCACGAAAGACCTCGTGATGGATGGTGCCAAGTCTATCCCTCTGCATGATGAAGGGAATTTGGAATTATGGGCTTTATTCAACAATTTCATTTTCACAGAAAGAATTATCGGATCCATTATGGTTGTTATTGAAAGTGGAGAACCTCACACCACAATTATTACCTCTATCAGAAATGACAAGATTTCAATTGTGTTGTGTGATGGGTTTGGCTATAAGTCTCGAGTCAATATGCCAAGTGCTGATTCGCTTACTATCTCATCCCTTTTGGTTGCACACAATTGTTATTTTGCCATGTTGAAGGTTCAAGAAATTCGTGTTCATTCAAAGAAATATGGTCTTCTCATTTTATTGGAAGTGGAAGGGAACTCAATGTTGCTCATGGTTCTGTTTGCATGACTCTGTGAAATTGGAAGAGAATCTATAGCTTGGGAACTGTTCTATGCAATGGCAGGAATGAAAACTGATTATCACTATAAACAAGGTTGTAAATGCCTATAGGTTGCTGACAGAAACAAGAGTCCTGAGTTCTGTTTTTGCTTCAGGGGATGCAGTGGAAAGGACAAAATTTAGTCAACATTTTGGTGGCTTTGTGGTCAGTTGTCTTAATGCTGAACCAGAAAATAGGGCATCTAAAAAGGAGCTACTTAATGTGAAGAAATACAGAGACGATATAACACCTTCTACTCTTAAGTTGTGTCAACACTGCCATGATTGTAGTGTTGAGAATCAGTGCAATACTCACTCGACTGGGAAGCATAGAGAGGGTTTAGTCTTAGAAGTTTGTCCTAATACACTTTTGCTTGCCCAATACATTTTTGGAATTTATGTCAAGGCTATAATTTCTTTTGTTCTGGCACTTGAATATGATGTTATTGTGAGGGAAACTACTTGTATCTGGCATAAGGCTGCGGAGTCAGTTTCTAGGAAGACTATCAAGCGTGGGTATATGGCTTCGAACTCTAAAGATAATCTGGACAAAGGAGCTGTCAGCTTCACACCTCAAGTCATTATCATGAACCACCCTGGACAGCTTGATGTAGACTCTAAAAGATCTCTGAAGTCATCTTCAGGACCATATTACATTTCTAAGACAGTAAGTGAAAGGGCAGCGTTAGAGTTTGCAGCAACGTATGTAGTGGATTTTGTCACTGTAGTTCTTACTTTTATCCATGGTCCTTTCATTACTCCTCGTTGTCCTAGCTCAGTGCACGCTTCAATATCAATAATATTTGTGAACACAAGTGATGCCCAGGCTAGGGACAAGTTGGAACGTGTTCTCGAGTGCCTTGATAAGGACAGATGTGACGCTTTCCAGTACTGCATTACATGGGCACATTTAAGGTTTGAAGACTATAGCTCCAACCGTGTAAAGGAGCTAATTTTGACTTTCCCAGAAGATGCCTCAACAAGTACCGAAGCTCCATTCTGGTCAGCTCCTAAACGGTTGCCCCAACCACTGCAGTTTACTTCTGATCACTCTCACTTGCATTTTCTCATGGCTTCTTCATTTTACGAGCCGAGGCATTTGGCATTCCTATTCCTGATCGGGCTGTGCAGCCCAAGGCATTGGCAGAAGCTGTTGATAGAGTAATGGCGTGTGTTTGGTATTGCAGTGTTGCAACACTCATTTTTGATCCAGGAGGCTCCACTTGCTACCAAGTTCTTGTTCAACATGCAATTCTTGAGGACAAGAATTTTTTTAAGGGGGATGGTTTGTAACGAGCTGAAGACATTTGGGCCATGTGGGATACGGGTTATGAATAATTGGGCCTCTTATAGATTCAGACTATAACCCAAACCAGGCACAAAGCCCAGACAAACTCAGCTATATATACTATTCTCTGTCTTCCTGATCAAGTATCGAAGAACAGTTGTCTATCTTTCATTTTGTGTCTTGTATTTCGTTTCCTTTATTTTACAGTCTTTGATTTAATTCTGTACCATCACTTAATTTGAGTATTATCAATTCCAGTCTATCATTTCTAGTTTACTTCAATGTATTTTCCTAGTTATTCTTCCGTCGATCTCACTTCATATATTGAGAGCTGTTCTAATGGTGTTCAAGTCGGTGTTAACCAACCAGATGGTTACACATCATCCCACAAACAGAGGACTATATCATGTTGGCGCAAAGAGCTCTACTGACTTGAAGGGAAGAAATCAGAGAAATCCCCTTAAAAGTTCTGTAAAGAACATCGAAATTGTTAACAAAGTACTTGTTGATAATTAGGTGAAAATTTCTGTTAATACATGTCCACGAACAGCCAATAAACTTCTCTATATGGAAACTGATTTCCTTGGTGATGTTCACCGGAGAGTCTACAATGATGAGGTAAACTTCTGTACCTTTTCAGAATCCAATTGACTCGCCTGGAAATGATTCTAAATTTGTCTACATTGCAGATAAAAGATGAGAAAGGTGCTATCACAACTTATTTGTTTCTGTCCTCAAGCTAATTGAAAAAACATGGTTAGACTATTCGGAAATGAACATTCCAGTTCAAGTGTCATGGAAATACTATGGATAAAAACAGAATATTGTATCCAGAATATTTTATTTGACAATGTATTGGCAGACATTAGCCACATCCTTTGCATACTTGCTGGAAGCCTGGAAGCACCCTTCTTTTACTCTTTTTACCATTTGTTGCCAAGTGCATGATCTTAATTTTGTAATTAATTATCTAATTAATGTATGTAAATATTTAATATTGTTGTAAATTTTGATCTTAATTTAGAAAATAATTAAAATTTCGGATATCCATAATCAATAAACTCCATTTTTTTTATGCATGTATGTAAAGTAAAAATAGATTTTTAGCCATGCTTTCTAAACTGTCTTCATGTTACAATACTAATTAAATGTTATAATACTATAAGAAAAATATTATTATTATGATAACCAATTATCTAATTCAAAAATAATTAATTTTATAAATCGAGTCGGCATTTAAATTTAAATCGAGGGGTCGTCGAAGGCGACACCGAAAAATTTGGGCATAAAATGAATTATACGTCATAACAAAAATTTATACTCGTCCAGATTAACAAACTTTTTTACTAAATTTCCAAAATAAAATTATTATTTAATTTTTTGTATTATATATATTTCACAAAATAAACGTTTTTATCATATTTTTAGAGCATCTCCAATGGGAAACACCTGTTAGCTAAATTTTCAAATTATCTACCATTAATAAGAATTATAAATAATGTGAAAAATATTTTGCACGTACCTTTAGGTAAAATTTTAGCCAAACACATTACGCCATATTTGCTGAACATCTAGAAACCTGTAGTGAAACTTTACATCATCAGTTGTCATACTAAAATAATACATTCTATTTATACTAACTTAAAATAAAAATAACATACCATTTTTCAAATGTAATAAATTATCATTGCAAGCACAACACATTACAAGTTAAGCAAATTTTACATAATTTTTTTTTTATCATTCTAGCCAACCATTATAATATTATAAATATACAAATACATTATGGACATCATGGAATAGTTGTTGTGGTAATTCAATTGTTAAAACCACTGAATTAGACCCAGCGAAATGGGTCTGGATTCGAAGAACCGTACCGAAATTCATGGAACCGAATCTTATTTTGTATCTGAATTAGAAAATCCGATAATTATCCGAAAACCAATTTGATCCGAACCGAAAAATATCTGAACTGAAAATTTAACCGAAAATCATCCAAAATATTAGACCTGATTACGACTAGGAGCCGACCAAAACCGAATAAAAAGTTATTAGAACCGAATATGACTTGAAATGCTGGATCCAATTTAGATCCGATTTCTAAAAATGATGAATTAAGTAGTTGTTATAATTTTAACGGGTTATAACGAATAGGTTGAAGACATTACCGCACATTTCATTCTATATTTATCAATTCATAAGCAAGATGCAAATGTAAAATAATTTTATATCAAATATATCATAAATATTTAAACATTTTTTGAATAAGTACATAATTTTTTACTAGAAATATAATATTTAATAATAAGATACTTTTTAAATTAAAATAACGAATGAAAGATGTACCGAAAGGATCCGAACTATATCTGATCCGAACCGAATTTCATCCAACTCTATGAATTTCTTCCGATTTTAATCCGAGTTAGATCCGAACTGAATCAGATCCGATCCGATCCGAACTCTGTTCAAATATATCATAACCGAAAGGTGATCAGATCCGAGATTTATCCGATTCGAAACCAATCCGGTTATCCGAATTGTCAGGTCTAACTAAATAGAGTAACATGAAAGTATTTGATATTCGTGACTCAATTTACCAGCATATTAACCAACTAATTCATAATATCGTTATATCAATTATGTTATTAACTTAAAACATTTTTTTTGTATAACATATTTTTTTTACATCAATGGAATGTAATATTATATAAATAATTTTTATAAATAAAAAATATTAATTGACCATGCGAAGCTGGCAATAATTCTAGTATATATATAAGATGGTCGTCTAATGAGAACCAATACTAATGCAAGATATAAAATTTAATTCTAAGCATGGCATAGATTTGGAGAATATTAAGGGCAAGCAGTATCATGGGTGCATTAGGCTAGCGACATAAAAAAACCAGAACAATTATGTACAAACAATTATGTACAAGATTATATATAAAACAGTAAAACACAAACAGAACTTTGAAATAATTATTGATACTTCTAATTTATTAAAAATCTTAACTTTTGAGTTTGATCATGTACAATTACTATTGAATTTTAAAATTATTAGATATCCACAATTTAAAATTAGATAAAAATAAATATATATTAAAATATTTATAAATTAATATAGTTGGTACTAGAAATTTTATTAATTTAAAAAGGTATTAATTAATCAATACATTAATAGTTATTAATTTATAGAGAGTTTTCGATATCAAACTAAATTAAATTTTAATTATATAAATTTAAATAAAATGAATTGTACAATTTTTATTTGATACTTAATTTAATTAATTTAGTATATATTAGTTTACAAATCAAATTCACTATATATATATTAGCAAGAGTCAAAGTACATGCTTTAATTTAACTAGCGTTCTACCCGTGCTACGCACCGATCGATAAATTGTATTAATAAATTAATATAAATATATTATTTCAATTTTTATTTAAAAATGTATAATTTTATTGGAATTTTAATTAACGTAAGTATAAAATTACTTATCCGTGAATTCATACCAATGAATTAATATTATGAATCAATCATCAAAACAAATATAACCCCCGTTGAAAAGTTCAAAATCCCTCTTTATTGTTTTTTTTTTAAATTTAGCTTTCTTTTTATTTCTCTCTTTGTTAGAGAATATTTCTACGTATCATGTTAACAAAATTTTCACCCATATTCTGAGAATCGGTATATTTATTAAATATGGATTCCTTAAAATATTTGTTATATTAATTTATTGAAAAAAATTTGTATGGTCGTGGTTAATTTTTCGATTACATATTAAACATGTGTAGAAAATTAATCCTCACGACTCTAATAAATCATTAGACTGTCTATCAAAAAAAGGTTGCATGTTTCAGCGATATAAGAAATGATATCTACTGTACAAAATATATGTAACGAACGTAGTTATAACAATAAAACTTTCATCTAATCTAGTTTGCTATGTGATTGTTCAATATCATTTTTACAAATTATATGTCTTTTTATTAATGAATTGATTTACTATAAAAAAAATTATCAACTAACCAAACAAATTCAACATATCGCGCTATTAGAGTAATATATAATTGTTAGATTTTACGGTTGTTGCGCTTAGCTTATTTGTAAAGACAACTTAAAATGTGCATTTTCAGTTTGGAAGTTTGTATTTTGGTTTTTTTTTTTTATTCTTTTCTAGTCAAACATGGAATAATAAATTTTAGTTTTCTTTTATTCTTAAAATAAGACATATGAAAATGAGTATCACCTATATATTTTTTTTTTAATTTAACTAACTTCTGAAAATAAGCTACTGTCCATAAAATTGAAATCAAGTGTGTAATATATAAACACATAATCACATTGTTATATATATATAACAATGTCCTTGTAATTCAGATTTTGGGTTAAATAACATGAAATTCCTTTAACAGTGAGTATATTTTTCTACGTATAAAAGAAGAAATAGCTTATGTAGTCCTAACAAATCGTTTTGTACATTCATGTCATGTACTTTAGGATCTTGAATGAAAATGACATGATATTAAATCATGTACCCGAAATTAGAACACAAAATGACACTAAATTACATAAATTTTTTTGTGTACACGAAATGAAATGAAATACGCGAATAGAAACAATTTTACAATTATATGAAATATTACTATGTATCCGAGTTATGTAAATATATAATTATATGTCTTAGAATAACATTGAGATGTTACAAAACAAAACTAATTAAGACTAGCATGCTTGGTGTAAAGTCTCCCAAACAAAATGTAACCCTCTTTTTTATTTTTTCTTATTTCTCGTTAACAAATATCTTTCTTTGTGTAGAATCTTTCTACCAAGTTATTTAGTTTTCTTAACCATTTTTTATGCTTCGTTGATATAAAAAAATATAGTCAACCAACCAAGCAAATTCAATATATACTCTTAGGTTAAGATATAGGAATTGATACTATTACTTTAATTCTAGAACACAAAATTTAAAAAGGCACACTTTTAATAAAAACAATATATAATTTTAAGTGTATAAACCTTTTTATTTATCATTATTAATAATTTTTATAACAAAAACTGTAGCTGCTCCTCTCTCTCTCCACCTTTCCCAAAAGATGCTAAACTAAAGTTTAGGAGCCGATATTAGTTTTTTAAGTTTTTTTTAAAAAAATTATATTGATTTTTCTTTTATTTTTGAATAAAAATATCATTGAGAGTCTAGTACCCCGTTGCCCGTTGGTGGATTTGATCTACCAAAATATTAGATTTTTTACTAACTTCTTGTAAATGATAAGCCTTATTTTCTTTTCCTTGATTTTACTTTGGCTTTTTCTAAATATCTCTCTTTATTGAGAGCCTAATAAGCCTTATTTTCTTTTCCTTGATTTTACTTTGGCTTTTTCTAAATATCTCTCTTTATTGAGAGCCTAATATCCAGTTTGTGGATTTTGTCTATCCATATATTAGAGTTTCTTATATTAGTTCATTGATTTTGATAGTATAGAATCACAGTTCTGGTCGGTTGTTTGAATACGTTATGACAAATCAGATATACATATTCCTCACGTTTATAACCAATTGTTAGATTATCTCGCCGAAAAGACTATATAATTTAGTGACATAAGCTAGAGATGTACCATAATTGAAGATCTATTCAATGATTGGATAAAGGAAATTACTGATATAATTTACTATGTATTTGTTCAATTTTAATTATTTTTGTAGATGTTGTATGCCCTTTTATTGATGATTTTACAGGTTTAATTATTTTTGTGTATGACATATGTCCTTTTATTTTATTGATAAATTAATTATCAATAATTAAATAGTAATTTATAAGAAAATTTGTGCTAAATTGACCAATTTATTATGGAAATATTTAATAACAATATTTTCATTGATTCTGTAATATTTTTTTATTTTTTGATTGATAATTTATACACTAAATAATGTAAAGTACTATTTAAGAGTATATTTAATAGTTTGAATAATTTAAATACATTGTCAGGTCAAATTTTTTCCCATTAATTATTGCATAGTCAAAAATTTTCATAATTAAAATGTTAAAGGATGATTTGTTTAAAATTCATTCTAACATTTTAATTGGTTGATTAGCATTTTTTATGACTGAATTATTTAATACTTTACATAACTTAAATTTTGAATGTGTATTTAGAATAGTGTGGTAAATAGTTTTATATTGTTAATAATTTTTAATTCAAGATTTTAATTGTACCTTATGATTTTAAATTGAAAGTTTGAGATATCAAAATATCTATTATAAATATAATAGATTCATGTATTAATGTATAAATTTTTAAATTAAATAATTATTGTATTTAGAATAAAATTGTTAAGTAATCACTGAATAACATTGACAACCCAACACTGTAAAAAAACATTTATCTATAGCCACACCTAATAATGTAAACAAATCAGTGTAATGTGATAAGGATACAATCGAAATAAAAAGATAATCTGTCCAAGTATAGAATGCCATATAATAAAAAAAATAAAGTTGTACATTAACCGAAATTGATATGATTTAGGCATGAGAAGAATTGATGCATACACTTAGTTTATTGCTAAGTCTGGGAAATAGAGAATAAGCGCCTTGAATTTCCTGTAATGTTTAAATTGATGTAATAATTATATATTTTAGTTTGTAAGAATTTTAGTTTATATAAATTGTTTATTTGTTACCCGTTAAAATAAAAATTAGTAGTTATTATGTTTAGTTAATTGATATGAAAAAATAAAAATTAATTGTTAATGAGTCCAATAGAGAAACATGTTACATTAAGTTTAATTGATTTAAATTTAATAGATTCTGAATGATGTTAAAATAATTCACAATCTTGTGATTGGTTAAGTAATACATGTTAGATTCGGGTATCCTTTATTATAATAAAGGATGTTAAAAAAGAATTCATATTTAAAAGATAAATAACCCTATGTAATATATTGTTATGCGGATTTATAGAAAATAATATTTACGGTTAGTAGAAATTTTTAAAATTAAAAATCATGTGATATGCGAAGTTAAATCAAGATATTTTTATATTTAAATTTAATTTAACCGCGATTAGTAAATTAGAATAAGTATGGTAAATAATAAAATTTTTGTATATGATTGATTAATTTTAAGTTTAGAAGTAAATTGTGATTGCCTCTAAAATAATTTTAATTTTTTAATTGGTAATTTATTCACCAACCAATAATAATACTCTTATAGCGTATATTTAATAATTAAAATAATTAAAATATCTGTAGTGTTCGTTTATATGAATTTATTAATTATTTAATCAACAAATTGTGAATAAATATATTTTTGAACCTTTTAAAAAATCGAGTTTTTGAAGATATGGATTTTATCCAAGCTATTTAAAATTTGTTCAAATCTGATTTTGTAGTGTTGACTTGTATGCATTTATTAATTAATTTTATTAACAAATTTTGAATTTTGAGCTAATAAAAACAATCAAAATTTTGAAGGTATGGATTTTATCCAAGTTATTTAAAATCCGATTTTTTAGATTTTTAGTTAAGTTAAATTATATTTATTTAATATCGATTATAATTGTACAATATATGTTATAAAAATCAATTTATAATGTATGATAATATGATTATGACTGACTTTATACTAAAAGAGTGGTTGATTAATGAATGATTAATTATGAAATTTAATTTTAAATATATAGTGGTATATCGTGATTGATTTCAAATTAAAATTGTTATTTTATAGTAAATATTTTTTGATTTAAAAAATAGGTATTTATGGATATGTTTAATAAAATTATTAGTGTATTTAAATTAAAAGTGTTAACTAACCATGGTTAAAGAGGTAGGGTGAGATTGTAAATAAGGAAAGGTCTAAATTTTAGGAATTAGATCTGATTGGTCCTAAAATAATTCCTTGATTGTGATTGGTTAACTGGTAGACTGATAATACATAAAAAATATTTAATGCATGTTAATATGTTATGATAACAAGGAAAAGACATTCAATAACTTGAGGTCATAACTAATTATCCAAATTTTAATGTTGGATGTAGTAAGAAAGATTAATAAGATTAAGGATGAGTTTTATGATTTAAATTTTAAGAAAAAGTAGACAATGATAGAATCATGGGAGAGCTCTGAATCAAGCTGGTAAATCTGTCCTTATTAGAGCAGCTCTTGATAGCACTCCTATTTATTGGTACAACTTATTTCAGATGCCCGTTACAGTGGAACAGAAAATTGACAAGCTTAGAAGATCTTTCTTCTGGGGTGACAAAAAGGTAGGAGATGAGTTCAAATCCAAAATGCATCTATTGGCCTGGAATAAAATCTGTAAACCAAAGTTGGCAGGAGGGTTAGGTCTTGCGTCTTTGAGGGATCGTAATAATGCGTTACTATTTAAATGGTGGTGGCGATGTCACAGCGAGAGGGAGAAATTATGGAATAAATTCATGGTAAGTAAATATGGCCCAGCAGTGATATCAGATCCTGGTAGTATTATTATTAACGGAGCTTCTTCCCCCATTATTCGTGACATTGCGTCTGTTGGTGCTAATATTGTGAATAGTGGCCAAATATCCAATAATAATTTTTATTGGCATCTCGGAGATGGTAAAACAATCAGGTTCTGGGAAGATTTGTGGAACGGAGTGACTCCCCTCTCTGTTGAATTTTCTAGACTTTACTCATTGTCAATATTAAAGTTCAACTCGGTTAAGTCGGTCATTCAATTCTGGTCAAACAATGTGGAGGTATGGAATACTTTTTGGATGCGTCCGTTGAGGGCATGGGAAGAACTGGAGTTTCTCAGACTTAGCAGGATTATCGATCAGGTTGTTTTAGTTAGCAAAAGAGATAACCTCATCTGGCTTCACAACAATCACAAGTTTTCTACTAAGGAATGCTATTTAGCATTGACTCATCCTACCCTTCACTCTCTAACCTGGAAACTTATTTGGAAGATTCTGGCTCCTCCTAAAGTTCTGGTTTTCCTTTGGAAGGTGGCTCACAATATCCTCCCAACTAAGTGTTTCTTGAAGAGACGTCTTAATTTGGATCAGAGTTCGTCAATTTGCAGTTGGTGTGGTTTGCAAGACGAATCTCTGGAACACGTACTTATTCTTTAAATGTGAAGTGGCTGTCTGGAGTTGGGAATGTATTAGATTTTGGTGTGATTGGAAGTATCACCATATCTTCAACTCCAACCTGGATTTAGTGGCTATTCTGCAATCTAACCCTCGAGGTATGAATCATAAAGTATGGCATATCATAGTAGCTTCAGTATTTTGGAACATTTGGTTGTGTAGAAATGATCAAATTTTTAAAAATACTCGTTTAAAACGAGGCAACTGTGTGCAGCTAATTAAGGTCAGGTCATTTAAATGGCTTAGTGCCTTAGACATGTTGGAAGAGAAATCATCGACTTTGTGGGATTTAATCCATCAATAGGGGCTCTGCAAGTTCATTCATTGGATAAAAGATCCTCGTTCTGGAATAATATGTATTTCAACTTTGATTTTGTTTGCTCGGTGGTTGGGTCTTACTTTAATAATCCTTCCATTTCTAGTGGTGCTGGCATTGGTGGTTGGATCAGAGATTCTTCTCGAGTATTAAGGTTTTCTTTCTCTGGTCCTGTGGTATCTTCCTCTGCTTTAGAGTCAGAGTTGGTGGCGATTTGGTACGTTATCGAAATGCTTGCAAACATTCAAAAAGAATATTCAAAGATGGCCATCTATTCTGACTCTCTAGAGGCGATTTCGTGTTTCAGAAGAAATTGGGTACACGAGGACTCGCAATGTCTATTTCTCAGCTCTGTTCGGATAGACTTTCTGTATATTCCTAGGGACTATAATATGGAGGCTGACAAACTAGCTAAGGAGGGTTCACAACTATATCATTTGATTGGGGCATGGTTATTAGAGGAGAGTATTTTCGTGTTATATATTTTCTGCATATTGCTGCATGCCTTAAGTGGTTTTTTTTGTTTTGGTTCGGTCCTCTCTTGCCAGCATACAATATTCTTCCTAACTTTGGAGGGGGTGAGGTTGAGCATATAACCAATCATCACCAGCTGGTGTGGTCATTTCTCAGAGGCCTAATGCTCAGTCTTGATGTTCTCCTGCAGCCAGATTGTATCTAAGTCTGGTAGGTTTTAGTCAGGCATGTTAGGAGGCTTAAGTTATTACGATTTTTCTATGTCTGGTAGCTTTGTTCCTTCAGTTCAGTAGTTGCTTGTCTAGTCGTAGTTGCTTGTCTAGTCTTTTTCGTGTTGTAAGTGCCGTTAGGCTGTTTCATTCTATATTATCTTCTGCTTATCAAAAAGAAAAAAAAAAATCTTACAAAAGTATAATCAATATATTTTTATGATTATAAGAGAATTATTAATTTATATTATTATCGGGATCATAAATTTATATAAAAAAATTAGCTCATTATCTTATTAATCATTTTTTGTACCGGTCCAAATTAGAATCGGAAAAAATTATTAATTTAAAAAAAATTAATAATTTATTGAATATTAATTTCCAAAAATTTTACTGTACAAGCTAAAATTATAAACTAGCAAGAAATTAAAGTCAATAGTTAGGCTTGTGAATTTGGTTGGAATGGATTAAATATGAGAATCAATCGGTGCCCAACAATATCTGTTACTCTGGGGTAGTAAAATACAGTAAAATGAGCAACGTAGTAACTGAGGGAGCAGAAAGTTAAAAAGTCGTGCACCCTGTGAGCCTGTCACTTCTTGTGCGGGATGTTTCTATGGAATATGGTCCTCTTCTCATTCTCTTTCAAACTAATTATTTGAGGAAAATAATTAGTATTCCGTCCGTCATTTTGAATTCTTTACGTTTGCAGACCAGTTTTCGGCACGAAATTAAGGTACATTTTAAGGATAGTTTTATAACTTATTTTTGATTTTTTATTTTTTTGTATAAAAATAGAAAAATCCTATTTTTATATAAATAAAGAAAATATCAAAAATAAATTATAGAACTATCCTTAAAATGCACCTTAAAATGCGTATCAGACACGCACTTTTTTTTATGTAAAGAAATGGGTGGGAAAGAGGGAGTAATAGACTTCGTTATGTCATATTTATGAATTTATGTTTTTTTTTATTTTCCATGATGCATTCTCAAACACTAAATTTTTTTAACATAAATTTTTCCGAATTTTTTTACATATGCCATGAAGTGCCCCTGCAAATATGTGCAAATCGTAATGGGCATCTTCAGAAAGTTTTATATGATCATCTCATTACATAAAATTCAAAATCAACATAGCAACTTTTTTTTCCGTCCCAATGAATTATATACATTGGGGGACGGGACGTGAAACGCATTTTAAGGCTCCAAACTTTTTTTTTTGTATAAAAATAAAGTAATCCTATTTTTGTACAAAAAATGAAAATTGTAAAATTAAATTATGGAACCATCTTAAAATGTGTGTCAGACACTATAAACATATAGAAATGAATGAGACAGAGGAAATACATGTAAATTTATAAGCTCAAATATACAAAATCCATAATATAATTTTTAAGTAAATGAAAAGGAAAAAGATTCTACAAATTATGAAAAAAGTTGTATTCCTAAAAAAATGAAAAGGTTGTATTAAAATAATAAATACTACAAATTAAGAAAAGAGTAGTATAAAATTAAAGATATTATAATTAAGAAAAAAAGTAATAATAAAATCCTAATTGTGTAATATATATAATAAAATTCTATAAAAATACTAGTGACCGTCTATATTAGCCAAAAGCACTCTACCAAAATCATATATTAAAATATATTTCTTGTATTAAAAGGTACAAAACCCAAAATCTGCACAACATTTTTTTTAATCTGGTTTCTTGTATCAAAATCTACAAAACCAAAATCTACAAATTATATTTTTTGGACAGACTAATCTATATAAAATCTTTAGATCTATACATTCAAATTTATAAGTTGGAAGGCCCAAAACCCAAAATACACTTTATAAGTAAATGAAAAAATAATTACTAAAAATTAAGAAAAAAGTTGTAATTAAATTCTAGATACTACAGTTTAAGAAAATAGCAGTAATAAAACTGTAGATACTAAAAATTAAGAAAAAAATTATAATAAAATCTCAATTTTATAATTAAAAGTATATATATTAAGATTCTAAAAACAAAACAATTATCACTCATAACTTTCATATGAGATGTTAGCCACTATTTACCGGAACCTGTATTAGCTGTTACATACCAAAACGCGGTATTGGCTGTTAGCCACCCGTATTAACTTAGCTGTTACCTACCAAAATCCCATATTAGCTGTTATGTTACCTACCCAAAATTCTATATTAGCTGTTACCTACCAAAACCCCGTATAAACTTAGCTGTTATCTACCAAAACCCCGAGACTAGGTAGATGCAATCCCTATAAAATCCTCTCATTTTCATACCTATGTGTAACAAGTTTACATATATTGTAGCAAATTATAACCTCTCATTGTCCATTTATTGTAAAGAAGAATGGGGTTGATATATCTTCTTCATCAGAAGAGAAGCTTTGGGTAAGTTTTTTTGAGTGTTTTTATGTTGCATTTGATTTTGTTTGATGAGTTCTCAATTTAATCTTAGTTGTAAAATGGTATTATTTCTCTCATTGTTTATTAAGGTGAGCTTGATTCTCTTGAAACCAACCTTGCTACAAATGCTGATACAAAAGAAAAAAACTGGACCAGGGATTCAACGCCTTCACATTTTTCAGAGATGCCTATGAGTGATGCAATTTTCAAACAACACATTCACAAAGAATTTCTGGACTATATTGCCCTTAAGATCCCATATTATTTAAGGTAACTTTTTTTTATGAAATTACTTTTTTATGTCAACCCCAAAAGGAATATTGAGTTGAGAGATGCGTAACAAAGCGGGAGCAGTAGAGTCATAATGTTTCTGCGTCATGGATTAGTAATGAGCCATAATAAAGTTCTAAACATAATTTCTTTTTATGTTCCCTTGTAGTGAATATACAAAAGTTTGCTTATTTAGATTTCTTAAATAAGCCTCAAGCATAGGGAACAACTTGATTTTACATTTCTGTTCCAACAATGAACACAAGAATTTTGTTCTCTGGTTCTGGTTCTATGTGGCTCATTTATTTTTCAGAAATTGTAATGCTAACTTATCTTATCTGTTTATTAATTTGATATGCACTTTGTGCCTTCTCTATCTAGAATCTGAGATATATGAGCCTACAAGGAAATGTTTGGCAAAGAGCTTGCTATTTTGATGTCTAATTTCTTATATTTGATAGCGAGTCTACCATGGCAGTAAATTTTCTACAAACTTCACTTTTATAAATAAATAATGGATTGATTTGTTCTTCACACTTGCTTCTTAAATTCTCCTCTTCAAAATTCTTTTATGAAATCGTGACACTCAAAATTTAAAGCTTTAGACTTATAATTTTATTCTTTTGTATGTCGAAAAGACAACGTGTTCTCCATATAGTTCAGTTTCTCTTATATAATAATAAACATTTGGAGGTCAACCTTTTTCATATGTTCCATCGAGTATCTTAATCAACCCTACCGTGTCTACTATTATTCTAAACATATAGTCTTGCTTATGATATTACTCATACGTACTTTTATTTCTCCAGTGGTAAATTTGAGCTCTCGGTTATTTCATTTAGCTCAGATTGTATATAATTTACTTTACTTTTTATTTTTGTAAAATAATTACCTTCTTTTTGTAGCCATTGAGCTTTGCCTGGAAAGGATCATCTGTACAAATTAATCATCCCTACATTACAAATTACTCATCCCTACATTGTTTGAGGTGTGCTTATATATATATATATATAGGGTTGGACTCCATAACAAACACCTTATATAAAAAACAATAAAGAACACCTCATATCTAATAGATCCATTGCCCCTGCCCAATACAAAAAGTTCTTATTTTTTTTACCCTCTATCCATCCATAATCTCAAAAAAAAAAAAAAAAGTTACTGTTCATGACGATGACGTCATCAGTGACGTCATCATGAACAGTAGAATTTTTAATTTTTAATTTTTTTTTGCTGGCTTGATAGAGGGTAAAAAAATAACAACTTTTTGTATTGGGTGCCCCTGGCGGGGCCAAAGGATCTAATAGATCTAAGTTGTTATTTGTTGTTTGTTATATAAGAGTGTTCTATATGGAGCAAAGGCATATATATATATATATAGGGGCCTGCACAAATGAGACCCCCTTATAATGAGACCCTCTCTTATAATGAGTCCCCTCATATTTCTTTTATTTTAAAGGGCCCCGCTAGGGACACCCAATACGAAAAAGTCTTATAATTATATCCTCTATCCATTCATAAAAAAAATTCTAAAATTTTTTTAAAAAAAATACCAAAAACTGCTGTCACGTCATCTTTTTTTTTTTTTTGAAAAAAAAAAAATATTTTTAATTTTTTTTTTTGATGAATGAATAGAGGGTAGAATTATAAGACTTTTTTGTATTAGGTGCCCCTGGCGGGGCCCTTTAAAATAGATGAAATATGAGGGGGACTCATTATAAGAGAGAGTCTCATTATAAGAGGGGTCTCATTTGAGTATATATCCATTCAACTTCTTGAAATTTTATTCTCTGATGATATTACTACTCACAAAGTTACAATTGCTAATTTGCTATATTAGGCTGTATGTAGTGAGAGCAAAGTTCTCGTGTAATTTTTTTCATAAAGGACCCTCTGAAGTTAGTAGTAACAAATGCAGAATTTATTTGCAATTTATAAGAGCAGGCTAGAAAAGCTTCCCGATAATGTTGTCGAGATTGTTTCAATATTTATATGGACTATTACATAAAAAAAAGGTAACTTCAGTACAATACTGCTTCTTAGGTTTCCACTAAATATAAAGGCTTTGAAAATATTTTTAAAAAGACATTTTATGACCAAGTTTGATTATCCATCACAATTAGCAGAAAGTGAAGGCACACATCAAACTTGGCCATAAAATGTCTTTATAAAAACACTTTGAAAGCCTTTTATCTTTAGTGGAAATCCTGGCAAGCAGTATTGTATTGAAATTACCTTTTCCATGTGATAGTCCATATAAATTTCTGAAGCAATCACGACAACATTATTGGGTAGCTTTTCTAGCGTGCGCTTATATATTGCATATAATTCTGCATTTGCTACTACACACTTCACATGGTCCTTTATGAAAAAATTATAGGAGAACTTTTGCTCTCACTACATATAGGCTAATATTGCAAATTAGCAATTGTAACTTTGTCAATAGTAATATTATGAGAGAATAAATATTCAAACAGTTGAACATATATATAAGCACACCTCAAACAGTGTAGGGGATGAGTAATTTGTAAATATCTTCCTCGCCCATCCTTTCTTGGCAAAGCTCCTTGGCTATCGAAACAAAGTATTTTACAAAAATGAAAAAGTAAAGTAAATGTTACAAAGTAAGGTAGAAAGAAACATCACAATAAACTCTTCTTTATTGAATCAAGATTACATCACGTATTTACAGAACAAGCTCCATTAATAGAGTGCAGAACAAACTCAGAACAAACTCTGAAGAGAGAGACTTAATGAACTACATTATGAAAATCACTAACTAACTAAAATAACTATCAGCTATACTACTTATATACAGGAGCTACACAATAGTTTGTTATAACCTAATGATAGCTAATGTGATGTGGAACTATATACTTCAACATCCCCCCTCAAGTTGGAGGTTGGAAGAATCTGGAAACCTTCAACTTGAAGTTGAACATGTATCTTCATTTGTAAACTTGCTGTCATAATTCGACATGTTGATCCAACTTAGCCTCAGCATTTGTAAACTTACTCTTCTTCGAATCAAGGGTCTTCTTAGATTTGCCACAATTACGAGACTAATCATCAGAAGCATCAACTCCAGATTTTTGCTCATCGTCACTATCAAAGCAGAAGCCAAAATTGCCAAACCCTGATACAGTCATTCCCTATTGATATCTTAATCTTCTTCATTTCAGTGCCACCACACTCAGATCTCAAGTCATTTTGCCTACCAGCAGATCCCTTTCTCCAAAACGACGACCAAGATTCAAGATTTGCAGAACCACCATTCTTAGCAGTATCTATGCTCAAACTGAACTCATCCCCACAACTACCACCTCTAGACAACATCATCAAACACATAGCCACTTCCTTAATAGCATCACCCTCGGTGAAACAAACAAATGAATCCGACTGCGAAATCGAAGAATGTGATGTAACATTGCTGTACCTAGTTGTTGATCTCTTCTTCTTAACCGGAAAAACCACCTCATGATCAGATTCACTAGAAGTCTTTGACCTTTTCGAGTGATTGAGGGAGCAGAAAGTTAAAAAGTCGTGCACCCTGTGAGCCTGTCACTTCTTGTGGGGGATGTTTCTATGGACTATGGTCTTGTTCTCATTCTCTTTCAAACTAATTATTTGAGGAAAATAATTAGTACTCCCTCCGTCCTTTTGAATTCTTTACGTTTTCGGACCAGTTTTCTGCACGGATTTTAAGGTGCATTTTAAGGATAGTTTTATAACTTATTTTTGATATTTTTTTTATATAAAAATAAAACAATCCTATTTTTAAACAAAAAAATAGAAAATATCAAAAATAAGTTATAGAACTATCCTCAAATGCACCTTAAAATGCGTGTCAGACACGCACTTTTTTATGTAAAGAAATGGGTGGGACAGAGGGAGTAATAAACTTTGTTATGTCATATTTATGAATTTATGTTTTTTTTTATTTTCCATGATGCATTCTCAAACATTAAATTATTTTAATATGGATTTTTCCGAATTTGTTTTACATATGCCATGAAGTGCCCCTGCAAATATGTGCAAATCGTAATGGGCACCTTCAGAAAGTTTTTTTTTTTTTTGAAAATATGATCATCTCATTACATAAAATTCAAAATCAACATAGCATCTTTTTTTTTTCCGCCCTAATGAATTATATACATTGGGGGACGGGACGTGACACGCATTTTAAGGCTCCAAACTTTCTTTTTTTGTATAAAAATAAAACAATCCTATTTTTGTACAAAAAATGAAAATTGTAAAAATAAATTATGGAACCACCTTAAAATGTGTGTCAGACACTATAAACGTATAGAAATGAACGAGGAAATACATGTAAATTTATGAAATATACAAAATCCATACTATAATTTTTAAGTAAATGAAAAGGAAAAAGATTCTACAAATTATGAAAAAAGTTGTATTCCTAAAAAAAAGAATAGGTTGTATTAAAATAATAAATACTACAAATTAAGAAAAGAGTAGTATAAAATTAAAGATATTAAAATTAAGAAAAACATTAATAATAAAATCCTAATTGTGTAATATATATAATAAAATTCTATAAAAATACTAGTGACCGTCTACATTAGCCAAAAGCACTCTACCAAAATCATATATTAAAATATATTTCTTGTATTAAAAGGTACAAAACCCAAAATCTGCACAACATTTTTTTTAAATCTGGTTTCTTGTATCAATAGATACAAAACCAAAATCTACAAATTATATTTTTTGGACAGAATAATCTATATAAAATCTTTAGATCTATACATTCAAATTTATAAGTTGGAAGGCCCAAAACCCAAAATACACTTTATAAGTAAATGAAAAAATAATTACTAAAAATTAAGAAAAAAGTTGTAATTAAATTCTAGATACTACAGTTTAAGAAAATAGCAGTAATAAAACTGTAGAAACTAAAAATTAAGAATAAAATAATAATAAAATCTCAATTTTATAATTTAAAAGTATATATATTAAGATTCTAAAAACAAAACAATTATCACTCATAACTTTCATATTATATGTTAGCCACCTGTTTTAACTTAGGTGTTTACGAGACTTAGCTGTTTATCAGAACCTGTATTAGCTGTTACCTACCAAAACGCGGTGTTGGCTGTTAGCCACCCGTATTAACTTAGCTGTTACCTACCAAAATCCCATATTAGCTGTTATGTTACCTACCCAAAATCCTATATTAGCTGTTACCTATCAAAACCCCGTATAAACTTAGCTGTTATCTACCAAAACCCCGAGACTAGGCAGATGCAATCCCTATAAAATCCTCTCATTTTCATACCTATGTGTAACAAGGTTTACATATATTGTAGCAAATTATAACCTCTCATTGTCCATTTATTGTAAAGAAGAATGGGGTTGATATATCTTCTTCATCAGAAGAGAAGCTTTGGGTAAGTTTTTTTGAGTGTTTTTATGTTGCATTTGATTTTCACTACACCATATATGGCCTATCGTAACCCCTACCGGTGAAATGTTACCCCAATATGTTACCCTAGCTATACTACTTACATCCTAAGCTAACATCGTGTTTTTTATGTTAGCTTAGCCAAACATATGATGTTACCCTAGCTATACTACTTACATCCTAAGCTAACATCGTGTTTTTTATGTTAGCTTAGCCAAACATATGATGTTACGGTAGCTATAAAGTGTTAAAGCATGTAACATAAATATGTAAGTGTTACATTGGCCATGACAACTCTTTTCATCTAATTTTTTTTAAATTCTTTTAATAAATTTAGTTTTTAAAATTAGTTAACCTTTTTATAAAATGAGTTGGAAAAATATTTTATTTCTTAAAATCAATTTTTTTTTTCAAAAAATATTTTTTTCAGAAATTGTAATTTTTTTCAGAAATTGTAATTTTTTCAGATTTTTTTTTTAAAATCCTGCTCACAATTTTTTTGTACAGATTTTTTTTAAATTGTTAAAATTTTTCTCCAATTTTAAAAAAAAATCGAATAAAACAAATTATATAAAAAATATCTAAATTATTATTATTTTTTAATAAATACTTCATGTTATAAGTATTTTAGCAAAAAATTATTTAATAAAAAACACTGTATATTTTGGGGGGATTTTTTGGGGCTGAGCGGGAGGTTTTGGGGTCTAATTTTTGGCTGAGCGGGATACTTTACTTCACTTTACTTTCCCCCAATTCATTTCTCTAACTCTCAGCCGCTTTCCCCCAATTCACTTCTCTCACTCTAACTCTCTCAGTTCTCAATCTCCGCACTTCTCCCGCACTTCTCTCAATCTCAGTTCTCAGCCTCCGCACTTCTCTCAATCTCAGCCTCGGCGCTTCTCCAATTAGGGCAAGACGAGAATCTCAGCCTACCTTCTCTCCACCCAGCAATTAGGGCTTCCTCCAATTAGGTATTTTTTGTTTGTGCTTTAATGTTTATGTTTAATTTGGTGTTTTTGTTCTTTTTGTAAACCTATGTGTGTAAGCCTCTATGTAAGCCTCTGTTTTTGTTCTTAATTTTGTGCTTTATTATATGTGCCATTAATATGTTCTGTTATATATGTGTGTGTGTATGAATTAACTAATATGTGTGTGTGTGAATTAACTTGATAAACTTGATTATATATGTGGTTGAATTTGGTAAGATTGTATATTTTCTGCATGTACACTTAGGGTTTCTAGTTTATTCATTTTTGCAATTGAATCGGTGAGTGTGAACTTAAACACTGAGTTATGATTATTTTTTTGTTGTATTATTAACTTTTTCGTATCGTAAATGTTTGTTATATCGTAAATGTTTGTTATATTGTCCAGCAGATCTATGCTCCGTTGCGATTTTCGTTTATGTTGAATAATGTCCAGTGGTCTTCTGATTAAAATAAAAAGTAGTTATATAAGTTTGCTCCGCATCAACTCGATTGGTGAATCTGCACTCTTTTCTGAATTTTTATGTATTCTTAGTATAAGTTATAATTGCATAATCTTTTGTAAGCCTAGAGTATACTTATATTTTATGACATTTTGAGTTGTCATACTGTAGTGATGGACGACATGCCTAATATTTGGATAAACCTTCCAAAGTATAGTCAAGAGTATATGAAAGGGATAAAAGCGTTTATAAAAAATGCATTCCCCAAAGTGGCCGTAGGTGACGAAATGTTATGCCCTTGCAAGAACTGTAAGAACATCAAGTGGCATGTACAAGATGTTGTCTACGATCATCTTATATGCAGCGGTCCTTTTTCCCTGTATGCAAACTGGATTGTAGAAGTTTCAGAACATTTTGTCCCTGATCGCGCACGTAATGACGAGGATGTAGATATGGAGAACGATATTGATTTTGGAGATAATCTAGTAGAGATGTTGCATTTTACTAATGGACCAAACGCTGATTTAAGGTGAGGTTTTACTTTACTTTACTGTTTTAAAGTACAAGGATCACAACATTGAGTCACATAGTTCAGGGACTTGGAAAAATAAATCACATATAGTTGAACGACAAACGAATTAATTATCCCAATGAATAATACGTAGTTTTGTTTGTAATTGAATATCTGCCAGCAAGAGTACATACTACTTTTCTGCATTTTATATATTATTTCAGTAATCGATCAGTTGAAATCAAATTAACCAGTTGACTGTTATGTTTTCTTTTGTAGGGCAATATTACCAAAAAACTCACCACCGGAGATACCGCTTCTGATGAGCTTGGTGCAAAACATGGTCCTAATTGGCTAAAAGGAAGATGCTTGAAGTCAGGAATGAGCAGTTCTAATCCGCCAACAGACACATATGTGAAAGAGCTGACCACAAGGATTAAGGAAAGCCTCGCTTCTGAGTTGGAGGAGAAAGTGAAGAAAGCCGAGTCTGAAATTGAACAGAAGATGCAACGGAAATTGGCATTTGCACTTAAAAAACTTGGAGAGTCCAACTCGGACATCACAGTTGATGTCGAGAATTTGTGTGCAATTGCTACAAGTGATGCTGATGATGGTACACCTTTCACTGGAGGCAGTAGCTTCTAGTATCACTGTTTTCTAAGTTTAAGCTTCTATCACTACAAGTTTAAGCTTCTATCACTGCTTTTATCTTCTAGTTCGGATGTTAAATTAGTTTGTTTTGTTTGGATGTTGAATCAGATTTGTTAAGTTTGTTTGGATGTTGAATCAGATTTGTTAAGTTTGTTTGGATGTTGAATCAGATTTGATAAGTTTGTTTGGATGATGAATGGTATTTTTGGATTGTACCTTTAAAAAGGTCCTGTTAAATTTTTTTTGGGTAAAGTGTTACATTAGCATGTTTAATGTTACATTAGCCTGCTACAATTTTCTATTTAAAAATAGGGTCCTTCAGGTGGGGCCCACATGTTGGTCCTACAGGTGGGGCCCACATGTTGGTCCTACAGGTGGGGCCCACATGTTGGTCCTACAGGTGGGGCCCACATTTTGGACCTACAGGTGGGACCAACATGTTGGACCTACAGGTGGGTCCCACTTTTTTAAAAAAACTGCAGCACCCTAAGGTAACCGAACATCTGTGTTACATTATGCTATTTTTATGTTACAACAGACCTCTATGGTAACCGAAAAGGCCATGTTACCCTAGGAGTTAAATATGTTAGCTTAGGTACCCTAGGGTAACGGCGAAATATGTAACATATAATTTATGTTACCCTAGCCCAAAAATGGTTCTATTGTAACATTTTACCACCCTACTGTAACAGAATTTTTGGGTTACAGAAGGCTGTTTATGGCGTAGTGTTTGTTTGATGAGTTCTCAATTTAATCTTAGTTGTAAAATGGTATTATTTCTCTCATTATTTATTAAGGTGAGCTTGATTCTCTTAAAACCAACCTTGCTACAAATGCTGATACAAAAGAAAAAAACTGGACCAGGGATTCAACGCCTTCACATTTTTCAGAGATGCCTATGAGTGATGCAATTTTCAAACAACACATTCACAAAGAAATTCTGGACTATATTGCCCTTAAGATCCCATATTATTTAAGGTAACTTTTTTTTTATGAAATTACTTTTTTATGTCAACCCCAAAAGGAATATTGAGTTGAGAGATGCGTAACAAAGCGGGAGCAGTAGAGTCATAATGTTTCTGCGGCATGGATTAGTAATGAGCCATAATAAAGTTCTAAACATAATTTCTTTTTATGTTCCCTTGTACTGAATATACAAAAGTTTGCTTCTTTAGATTTCTTAAATAAGCCTCAAGCATAGGGAACAACTTGATTTTACATTTCTGTTCCAACAATGAACACAAGAATTTTGTTCTCTGGTTCTGGTTCTGCAGGTATGTGGCTCATTTATTTTTCAGAAATTGTAATGCTAACTTATCTTATCTGTTTATTAATTAGATATGCACTTTGTGCCTTCTCTCTCTAGAATCTGAGATATATGAGCCTACAAGGAAATGTTTGGCAAAGGTCTTGCTATTTTGATGTCAAATTTCTTATATTTGATAGCGAGTCTACCATGGCAGTAAATTTTCTACAAACTTCACTTTTATAAATAAATAATGGATTGATTTGTTCTTCACACTTGCTTCTTAAATTCTCCTCTTCAAAATTCTTATATGAAATCGTGACACTCAAAATTTAAAGATTTAGACTTATAATTTTATTCTTTTGTATGTCGAAAAGACAACGTGTTCTCCATATAGTTCAGTTTCTCTTATATAATAATAAACATTTGGAGGTCAACTTTTTTCATATGTTCCATCGAGTATCTTAATCAACCCTACCGTGTCTACTATTATTCTAAACATATATATAGTCTTGCTTATGATATTACTCATAGGTACTTTTATTTATCCAGTGGTAAATTTGAGATCTCGGTTATTTCATTTAGCTCAGATTGTATATAATTTACTTTACTTTTTATTTTTGTAAAATAATTACCTTCTTTTTGTAGCCATTGAGCTTTGCCTGGAAAGGATCATCTGTACAAATTAATCATCCCTACATTACAAATTACTCATCCCTACATTGTTTGAGGTGTGCTTATATATATATATATAGGCTTAGGTTCAATTACGAACTAATTTATTTGGGTAACCAAGTAACTCTGTCTGATTGGTGGATTTAAAATAGATGTCACGTGCTATAGTTACATGTTTGAACACCTGACAACTGATTTTAAATTCTAAACATATAACTAACTCATTATTAATATTATTTTGCTTTATTAAGTGGTTCTAAATTCTAAACACACCACTAACTCATTATTAATATTATTTTACTTTATTAGACAATCATACACTCTCAATTAATATTAGTTTTCCTTCTATTAAAATTGTTATTGTAACAATTAAACACATATATACAACACTTGAAAAATACAAAATGCAAACAAAATGCATGTGTCTGGTGTGCCTTACTAGTACCTATTTAAAACTGACTATACACATGAGTGTATTTCTTTTTATTATTTTATTTCATATTACTTTTGTATCATTTGTTTTTTATATTCTTATGATTTATATTTTTTATTATTTTTATCTTTCAATTCCTTATAACACAAAAGATATACAAAAGTATGTAATTAAAATTAAAAAGATAATATATAAAGAATAACAAAAAATGTAAATGTCCTGTATTTTTATTTTTAATTTTTTAAAGTATTTCACTACAAGAAAAGGGTCAATAGACATATATAGTTCATGGCCGATGTCTATGTTATTTTGCATGTGATGTCTAGGTCGGAGATGTCTATTCTAGACATCGGTCAGAAACTGATGTCTGTACTAATATAGACATCGATATTTCATTCAATACACATCAGTTGTTCTACAAAATAGGTTAGATATAATTAATTTTATAAACAATTTGCATGCCTTATATTCTAGAAAACATATAATAAACTAAGTAATTTTTCACATACACATCACTTTCTTTCTTTGGAAAAGCGATATTAGACATCATATTTTTATCAGATAAAGTGATGTCTATAGTTATCTTAGACATCATGCTAGACTGATGTCTAATGTTATAAACATCAATTTCTTTGTAAAAAAATTGATGTGTATAATGACCTTAGACATCATCCTAGACTGATGTCTAATGTAGGTATAAACATCAGTTTTTTCTGAAAAAACTCATTTATATGTGTCTCTTAGACATCAAATTTTATAAATAAAAAGTGATATCTGTTTGTTGTTTAGAATCAATTTCCTACACTGTTTTATACACCAAAATAGCCAAAACTTAAATTGTGCACAAAATAATAACCAAAATTACTAAATTTATCATTGAAAGAATAAATCCAGAATACTTGCATCATTAGCAAAATCAAAATGGCTTACAATATTTGAGTCTATATATACCAAATCCCCAAAACCAAATTGTCACTACATAAATTCCAAGTATATCCGTCATCATAGCTAAGTAACTTTCAAACCCATGAAGGGTTCTTTGTGCATGTGCCCATCTAAGCTCCCTTTGTTCCCTTCCAAAATCTTTCTTCCTGGTGAAAGCAACCTGCAATGTGACCCATAATTAGAAGCCTAATTATAATGTACACATAAAGTGGTGTTACTCAACAAAATCAGGAAAATGTCCATACCCTTCGCTCAATAACAAGATCCCAGGCCCTCCCACTTATAGCGTATCGGATAAAGAATTTTATGATATCAAGGGGAAAGTAGAAGATGATATTGTAAAGCCAAATCACACCATCCCAGCCCCATTCAATTCCTTCGATTGCAGCGAAACTCCAATTTGCATAAACAGCAATCAAAGTAGCAATCTATTTGCAACAAAATATAAAGATCACTGACTTCATCCAATCATTTAATTAGGAGAAAATATAAGCACAAAAGGATAGTTTCCTCACCAGCTGTGCAATATCAAAAGCACCAACAAGCAACAAGCCAGGACGCTCAACGAAAGACCAACTTCGAGATCGTGTAACATATATAAGAGCCCGACTTACAGTGCTCACTTGAAGATATATAGCTGAAGCAAGCTTTGGGGAGATAAGTTTAGTCCTTTCAGGATTATCAAAAGGTTGCTCTTCAAGTGACGACACTCCAAAAGTACGCTGCCAGAAACCCACAAAGTGAGCCACCAATTATACATGGGGATGTATACCATTAAAAGTTTGCAACAAAACCAGGAATTTATATTGCCTTTCATCATCTTAGAGCATCTCCCAGGGACTCCCTAAAGCTTAAAAAAACATGAAAATATAGATTTTATCTACAAGTAAAACAGATTTTTTAAATTTAGCATTGCTGTCATAGCCATAAGAAAAGGCTCATGTCGACTAATACTTATCGATTGACATTAAATATATTGTAGCATCAATATTTTGTTGGTCAGACATCATAAGCGGTAACGGTATTTCCCCAGCTTAACCACTTATAACTGGTATAAACGGACAATAAGAAGCAAAGAGATAATGCACCTGTTATCATTTTCACATTTACACCAAGAGTTGAACTGAGATGGAACCACTAACAGCTAGACAAGTTCGCACATGCCACTTTTTCACACCACTAATTACCAGGGCCTAACAATGAATATACATCCTTTATATCAAGTTACAAATAATGCTACAAACAAAAATGTGTAGGAAAAAACTTTTTACAATTACTCCTGTCAAAGTGAGTTACTCAGCTTAATGTCTTGTTAGGCTTAGATGGGTTACTCTGAACAACTTGGAACTTTGGAATATGACTAAACCATAAATTTAAAACTTTAAAAAAGAATTGCTCATTAGATTCCACATAATTGTCAGATAACAATAACAAAATAACACAACTTGTAGGCTGTTCAAGACAAAATAACACAAACTTTAGACGGTTCAAATTTCTAGAATTTGGAAAGGAAAGCTCTAGATTTCATATTTTTTACATGCATTGTCATGGAGTTCTCTTCTTATATATCTTTAAAAAATTGTGTACATTTCTTAATTTATTACTTTGATAAATTTTAGGTGGTTGTCAGATTGTATGCCTTGCACAAAATAAAATAATTGCACTCTATTTTACAGAATATAAATTTAGAGAGGCATCAAAATCTGGCATTACTAAGAATAATTTTAAGCAGTCTGAGATGTCATTCTAATGGAGCTTGTCCACCCAACATCATTCACTAATTTAAACGTATGTGTACAACATGAAAAAAGTATGGATCCACAGCAGAACCAATATCAGGCAGCATTAACAATAAAAGTATAAAACTCGAAGAAAATATGACCCAAGTAGAATTCACATTCACCTTCATTGTGGACTTTAGTTTAAAACTCTTGTCTCGTTGCGACCAGCTTTGATGCCTTCCAAAAAGCGGACGTGACTGAGATCCATTTTTAGCTCCATCATCCTCCGGAACAAATTTCTGAGGAGTTCTCCTTTCTGGAATAACTACTTTATTGGGGTCGTTGGCAACTGGAATAGGACAACCTAATGGCAGAGAAGCCAAATCAAATCAGTTTGAAAAATAAATATTAAGACGGAACAACAATCAGGAAAATTTCCAGCAATCTTACGATGTGGTGGTTGTACAAGTCCCATTGTGTTCAACAAGCCAAATACTTTGCTATCCTTGTTACAAAGAGCTGTGAATCATAAGGATGAAAATTGCAACTATAAGGCAAAGAAAACATATGATTTTATCTATTAAATTTTGATAAAACAACATGAAAGATATGGGCACGAGATAATATGTCAAATTTTTGCAGCCTTGATATGTCTGTGGATAATCCTTCTTTGACCACCTTCGTGAAGATAAACAAGACCTTCAGCTGTTCCCATGACAATCTTATACCTAATACTCCATTCTAATCTTCTATTTGAAGATGTAAATGATTACAGTAGTTGAATGTCAACACACAAAACAAAACAGCTTGCCAAACGGAACAGTAGACGACATTCACAATATACATAGATTTTTTAAAAAAACAACCAAATATAGAGATAATGTAAGCAAATGTCTATTGGTTAAACCAATATGTGATATACTCTCCTGAAATCTAGCGAACATAAGTGAGCTTCAAAGATCTGACACTGTTTGTTGGTGATGAGCATCCAAGCTAGATGTTAGTATATATTGCTAAAAGAGGAGGAACTGTAAACTGTCACCATTAGCCAAACAATTACTTCAGACACGTGATTTTCCTGCGGACATTTCTGCAGTTCAAGTGAAGCACAGATTCAGCAAAGGAGATGCGAATAAAGGAGGCATGAAGGACTAAATGTAACTATTTTGTTAGGAGGGGTGGAGGATAGGTTTACGAAGAAATATGTGCAATTGTGCTGATAATTATGCATTGATATGCATATATGAATTTAATAGAACACATCAGAGTAGCAGAAAAATATGTTACTAACACTAAACATCCTTGGCGAGGCTTCTTCTTCTCTTTCTGTTTTTGTGGTGGCTTCATTACCACTTTAATAGCAGCATCGAAAACTGCTTTTACATTCTGTGATAACATAGAATATTTTAGTACAATCAGACTAGATAAAAAAAGATAACCAAGTGAGATTAGCTAATCAGACATATATGTGAGGTTTCCCCTCTGGAAATAGCATAATACTACTTCATTATGTTTAACATAAATAAGAAAATAAAAGAGAAAATTCTAATTCATGGCACTTGCACTAATTT
Organism: Kitagawia praeruptora; assembly: GCA_037693485.1. Lineage (NCBI taxonomy): Eukaryota > Viridiplantae > Streptophyta > Magnoliopsida > Apiales > Apiaceae > Kitagawia > Kitagawia praeruptora. Next base: position 30,770,176 of record CM075345.1, on the reverse strand, counting down.
CCTGAATACTGCTGGAACAAAATATATGCGCCGACTAAAAACGTTTTCTGAAATTATGTGGGATTCCTGTGGCAGACATTAACAGACAACTAGGTCGTCAATACTCGTCATTATAAATGAAGTTCCATTTGCAGTGATGAACCAGGCTTAAAATTTCTGACCCGCCAATATATATTTTGTGTGGGAGCAGGTCAATTTTTTCTTTATAAAATCGAGCGGAGAGTAATTAAAGTAGCAGTACACTGTAGACTACAACGAAAATGTGTTTGATAAGCATGAAAATAAAAAAGCGTCGGTAGAGGATGTACTAATTTTTGAGGCACATGACCAATTAAACCATATGAACTAGTAAACATATGAAGTAATAGTAACAAATAAGTAGGTTAAAAGACCATAGATAAATTATACCAACCATGAAGTACCGATGCTAAACTACCAAGAGGAGAGAGCTCCAACCCAAGGTGCACCCCTCCGTCAATCCCATAACCAATCAACTTGGCAGTGTTGGGATGGTTGACATGGGCCATGATCCCAAGCTCTGCTAGGAAGTCTCCTATCCTATCCTGGGGTGATCCTTTAGTCAGTTTCTTAATTCCAACAAGCTACCCATCTCGCAAACAGCCTTTATAAACTTCAGCATAACCTCCTTTTCCAATCAGATTTCCTATGGCACAGAAATCAAGTTAAATTAGAGATTTTTTGCGTAATATGCACTGTTGCTATCTCAAGTCATAAAAAAATTACAAACCATGGGAAAAGTTGTTGGTAGCAGATTGGAGTTGAGAGAGGGTAAAATTCTTCCAATGAGGCTTGAAATAATTCAAATCTGATTCAACATGTCACAATGCATACATGAACTTCATCAAATTGAATATAAATTATAAGCAAACCTCATCCTTTCAATTTTATAAGGCTCCACAAAGCATACATGTTGAGTGGCTCGAGCCCGTCAAAACTAATTTGTTCCTCTTGGATTATCCTAGTGAACATTAGTCTACAAAAGGACAATTCATTGTTACAAATTAAACAGGGATACAAACAAAATAAATCAATTAACGAAACAAAGATACAAACCAACACTAGATATAAACCAAATCAGTTGACAAACACATATGCAAACTAATTTAAAATTAACCTAATCAAAGTGATTAATACTAATACAAACCAGTTCACAAATATATATACAAACCCATTTAAAATTAACCTAATTAAATCAAATAATATAGACACAAACCCAAACAAAGTATATACAAACAAATCCAATTATAATTAACCTAATTAAAGCTTAAAAATCGAATAAATGGAGCAATTATATGAATTAGGTAGATACTACTTACTAACTGAAGAGCAAATCGAGCAAAGAGAATAGCAAATCGAACAAGTCGCGGGCCAAACCGAGCTTTCGAGCTTTTCTTCGTGAATTAAGTATTGAGGAACAAATCGAGCTAGGGTTCTTCGTGAGTTGTTCTTGATGTGTTGTTCTTCGATTTAGGGTTCTGATTGTAAGAGGGTGAGGGACGGAGGTGAGGAGGTGGTCGTCGTATGTAGAGCAGGTGGTCGTGGTGAGTGGTGGTGGAGGAGGGAGAGAGAGAGCGAGTATCGAGAGAGAGAGAGATAGAGAGTATCGAGAGAGAGTTTAATTTTTAGTTTTAGGTTGTGTTTAATTTGTCTAAAGGGGAATAATTGTGTAGAGGCGGGGAAATATTTGGCGAAAAGGGGGGAATTTTGATTTAGAGGTGAAAATTTTAGTTAAGGGGGAAAACAAAAGAAAAGGCCGCGCGTTTTGTTTTTTAAAGGCTGACTTTAGACATCAGTTTTAAAAATAAAGATGTTTACGAAATATAAAGGCATCAGTTAAGGCATCAGTTTAATTAGGGGCGATGTTATTGCATGTTTTAACATCAGTGGCATTTACAACCGAGTCGATGTCTATTGATTTTTCTTGTAGTGTTTATGTATGTATCTTAGACTTCTTAATTCAATTGTCAATGGTTTTTTCTTAATAATCACCAAGTTAGTCACTAAATTTGTTTTATTTTGCATTTCTCAATTTATGTGTTTTGGACAACAACTTTTAAAAAAATGCGGAAAACATTAAAACAAATAAATAAAATAAAAAACAATAATATGTAACACAAAATATTAAAATAAAAAATGAAAATACAGAACATATATCCAAAATAAAAATATATAACATATTAATACAAAATAAAAATACAGAACATATAAATATAAAATAAAAATACAGAACATATAAAATAAAAATACATAACAAATACATATAAAATAAAAGTATAGAATATATAAACACAAAATAAAAATTCAAAAAATATGCGTTCTGTATATATCGAACATAAAGAACATGATTTTTTATATCAATTTAACATGTAAAAATTCATTTTGGAGTAAAATAATGTGTTTTGTGATAAAAAAAATACATATGTTCTCTATTTGAAAAAATTGTTATCATTAAAAATATTTATAAACTTTATGCGTAAAAACAGAACTCAAAAAAATACACATTTCTGAATAATAAAATTTCAAGAATAAAATTTATAAATACAGAGCATAGTATAAAAAATCGTGTTATGCATTAATTCAATTAGTTGATAGTGATATAAAAGAAAGTGGTCCGTGAAAATAGTTTGGTGAACTAGTTATGTATTAGGTTTATAGTTAGATGATCAGTTACAAGATCACGTGTTTAGGTTGAATCAGTTTCTGATCACGTGTTTAGGTTGAATCAGTTTCTTTTTCATTTTAATCTAATGGATAGGATTGAAAGTTATTTAGTTACTCTTATAATTGAGTTACCCACTGAGACTTACCCATATATATATATATCCATTCAACTTCTTGAAATTTTATTCTCTCATGATATTACTACTCACAAAGTTACAATTGCTAATTTGCTATATTAGGCTGTATATAGTGAGAGCAAAGTTCTCCTGTAATTTTTTTCATAAAGGACCCTCTAAAGTCAGTAGTAACAAATGCAGAATTTATTCGCAATATATAAGAGAAGGCTAGAAAAGCTTCCCAATAACGTTGTCGAGATTGTTTCAAAATTTATATGGACTATTACATAAAAAAAGGTAATTTCAGTACAATACTGCTTCTTAGGTTTCCATTAAAGATAAAGGTTTTGAAAGTATTTTTACAAAGACATTTTATGACCAAGTTTGATTATCCATCATAATTAGCAGAAAGTGAATGCACACATCAAACTTGGCCATGAAATGTCTTTATAAAAACACTTTCAAAGTCTTTTATCTTTAGTGGAAATCCTGGCAAGCATTATTGTATTGAAATTACCTTTTCCGTGTGATAGTCCATATAAATTTCTGAAGCAATCACGACAACATTATTGGGTAGCTTTTCTAGCGTGCTCTTATAGATTGCATATAATTCTGCATTTGCTACACACTTCACATGGTCCTTTATGAAAAAAATTATAGGAGAACTTTTGCTTTCACTACATATAGCCTAATATAGCAAATTAGCGATTGTAACTTTGTCAATAGTAATATTATGAGAGAATAAATATTCAAACTGTTGAACATATATATAAGCACACCTCAAACAATGTAGGGGATGAGTAATTTGTACATATCTTCGTCGCCCATCCTTTCTTGGCAAAGCTCCTTGGCTATCGAAACAAAGCATTTTAGAAAAATGAAAAAGTAAAGTAAATGTTACAAAGTAAGGTTGAAGGAAACAGCACAATAAACTCTTCTTTACTGAATCAAGATTACATCACGTATTTACAGAACAAGCTCCAGTAATAGAGTGCAGAACAAACACTGAAGAGAGAGACTTAATGAACTACATTGTGAAAATCACTAACTAACTAAAATAACTATCAGCTATACTACATATATACAGGAGCTACACAAGAGTTTGTTATAACCTAATGACAGCTAATGTGATGTGCAGCTATATACTTCAACATCCCCCCCCTCAAGTTGGAGGTTGGAAGAATCTGGAAACCTTCAACTTGAAGTTGAACATGTATCTTCATTTGTAAACTTGCTGTCATAATTCGACATGTTGATCGAACTTAGCCTCAGCATTTGTAAACTTACTTTTCTTCGAATCAAGGGTCTTCTTAGATTTGCCACAATTACGAGACTAATCATTAGAAGCATCAACTCCAGATTTTTGCTCATCGTCACTATCAAAGCAGAAGCCAAAATTGCCAAACCCTGATACAGTCATTCACTATTCATGATTTCTTAATCTTCTTCATTTCAGTGCCACCACACTCAGATCTCAGGTCATCCTGCCTACCAGCAGATCCCTTTCTCCAAAACGACGACCAAGATTCAAGATTTGCAGAACCACCATTCTTAGCAGTATCTATGCTCAAACTGAACTCATCCCCACAACTACCACCTCTAGACAACATCATCAAACACATAGCCACTTCTTTAACCGCATCACCCTCGGTGAAACAAACAAATGAATCCGACTGCGAAATCGAAGAATGTGATGTAACATTACTGTACCTAGTTGTTGATCTCTTCTTCTTAACTAGAAAAACCACCTCATGATCAGATTCCCTAGAAGTCTTTGACCTTTTCGAGTGACTGAGGGAGCAGAAAGTTAAAAAGTCCCTGTCACTTCTTGTGGGGGATGTTTCTATGGACTATGGTCTTGTTCTCATTCTCTTTCAAACTAATTATTTGAGGAAAATAATTAGTACTCCCCCCGTCCTTTTGAATTCTTTACGTTTTCGGACCAGTTTTCGGCACGGATTTTAAGGTGCATTTTAAGGATAGTTTTATAACTTATTTTTGATATTTTCTTTTTTTTATATATAAAAATAGAACAATCCTATTTTTATACAAAAAAAATAGAAAATATCAAAAATAAGTTATAGAACTATCCTCAAATGCACCTTAAAATGCGTGTTAGACACGCACTTTTTTATGTAAAGAAATGGATGGGACAGAGGGAGTAATAGACTTTGTTATGTCATATTTATGAATTTATTTTTTTTTATTTTCCAAGATGCATTCTCAAACATTAAATTTTTTTAATATAGATTTTTCTGAATTTGTTTTACATATGCCATGAAGTACCCCTGCAAATATGTGCAAATCGTGATGGGCATCTTCAGAAAGTTTTTTTTTTTTTTTTTTGAAAATATGATCATCTCATTACATAAAATTCAAAATCAACATAGAATCTTTTTTTTTCCACCCTAATGAATTATATACATTGGGGGACGCATTTTAAGGCTCCAAACTTTCTTTTTTTGTATAAAAATAAAACAATCCTATTTTTGTACAAAAAATGAAAATTGTAAAAATAAATTATGGAACCACCTTAAAATGTGTGTCACCTTAAAATGTGTGTCAGACACTATAAACGTATAGAAATGAACGAGACAGAGGAAATACATGTAAATTTATAAGCTGAAATATACAAAATCCATAATATAATTTTTAAGTAAATGAAAAGAAAAAAGATTCTACAAATTATGAAAAAAGTTGTATTCCTAAAAAAAATGAAAAGGTTGTATTAAAATAATAAATACTACAAATTAAGAAAAGAGTAGTATAAAATTAAAATATAAAAATTAAGAAAAACATTAATAATAAAATCCTAATTGTGTAATATATATAATAAAATTCTATAAAAATACTAGTGACCGTCTATATTAGCCAAAAGCACTCTACCAAAATCATATATTAAAATATATTTCTTGTATTAAAAGGTACAAAACCCAAAATCTGCACAACATTTTTTTTTAATCTGGTTTCTTGTATCAATAGATACAAAACCAAAATCTACAAATTATATTTTTTGGACAGAATAATCTATATAAAATCTTTAGATCTATACATTCAAATTTATAAGTTGGAAGGCCCAAAACCCAAAATACACTTTATAAGTAAATGAAAAAATAATTACTAAAAATTAAGAAAAAAGTTGTAATTAAATTCTAGATACTACAGTTTAAGAAAATAGCAGTAATAAAACTGTATAAACTAAAAATTAAGAAAAAAATAATAATAAAATCTCAATTTTATAATTTAAAAGTATATATATTAAGATTCTAAAAACAAAACAATTATCACTCATAACTTTCATATTATATGTTAGCCACCTGTTTTAACTTAGGTGTTTACCAGACTTAGCTGTTTATCAGAACATGTATTAGCTGTTACCTACCAAAACGCCGTGTTGGTTGTTAGCCACCCGTATTAACTTAGCAGTTACCTACCAAAATCCCATATTAGCTGTTATGTTACCTACCCAAAATCCTATATTAGCTGTTACCTACCAAAACCCCGTATAAACTTAGCTGTTATCTACCAAAACCCCGAGACTAGGCAGATGCAATCCCTATAAAATCCTCTCATTTTCATACCTATGTGTAACAAGTTTACATATATTGTAGCAAATTATAACCTCTCATTGTCCATTTATTGTAAAGAAGAATGGGGTTGATATATCTTCTTCATCAGAAGAGAAGCTTTCAGTAAGTTTTTTTGAGTGTTTTTATGTTGCATTTGATTTTGTTCGATGAGTTCTCAATTTAATCTTAGTTGTAAAATGGTATTATTTCTCTCATTGTTTATTAAGGTGAGCTTGATTCTCTTAAAACCAACCTTGCTACAAATGCTGATACAAAAGAAAAAAACTGGACCAGGGATTCAACGCCTTCACATTTTTCAGAGATGCCTATGAGTGATGCAATTTTCAAACAACACATTCACAAAGAAATTCTGGACTATATTGCCCTTAAGATCCCATATTATTTAAGGTAACTTTTTTTTTATGAAATTACTTTTTTATGTCAACCCCAAAAGGAATATTGAGTTGAGAGATGCGTAACAAAGCGGGAACAGTAGAGTCATAATGTTTCTGCGGCATGGATTAGTAATGAGCCATAATAAAGTTCTAAACATAATTTCTTTTTATGTTCCCTTGTACTGAATATACAAAAATTTGCTTCTTTAGATTTCTTAAATAAGCCTCAAGCATAGGGAACAACTTGATTTTACATTTCTGTTCCAACAATGAACACAAGAATTTTGTTCTCTGGTTCTGGTTCTGCAGGTATGTGGCTCATTTATTTTTCAGAAATTGTAATGCTAACTTATCTTATCTGTTTATTAATTAGATATGCACTTTGTGCCTTCTCTCTCTAGAATCTGAGATATATGAGCCTACATGGAAATGTTTGACAAAGGGCTTGCTATTTTGATGTCAAATTTCTTATATTTGATAGCGAGTCTACCATGGCAGTAAATTTTCTACAAACTTCACTTTTATAAATAAATAATGGATTGATTTGTTCTTCACACTTGCTTCTTAAATTCTCCTCTTCAAAATTCTTATATGAAATCGTGACACTCAAAATTTAAAGATTTAGACTTATAATTTTATTCTTTTGTATGTCGAAAAGACAACGTGTTCTCCATATAGTTCAGTTTCTCTTATATAATAATAAACATTTGGAGGTCAACTTTTTTCATATGTTCCATCGAGTATCTTAATCAACCCTACCGTGTCTACTATTATTCTAAACATATATATAGTCTTGCTTATGATATTACTCATAGGTACTTTTATTTATCCAGTGGTAAATTTGAGATCTCGGTTATTTCATTTAGCTCAGATTGTATATAATTTACTTTACTTTTTATTTTTGTAAAATAATTACCTTCTTTTTGTAGCCATTGAGCTTTGCCTGGAAAGGATCATCTGTACAAATTAATCATCCCTACATTACAAATTACTCATCCCTACATTGTTTGAGGTGTGCTTATATATATATATATAGGCTTAGGTTCAATTACGAACTAATTTATTTGGGTAACCAAGTAACTCTGTCTGATTGGTGGATTTAAAATAGATGTCACGTGCTATAGTTACATGTTTGAACACCTGACAACTGATTTTAAATTCTAAACATATAACTAACTCATTATTAATATTATTTTGCTTTATTAAGTGGTTCTAAATTCTAAACACACCACTAACTCATTATTAATATTATTTTACTTTATTAGACAATCATACACTCTCAATTAATATTAGTTTTCCTTCTATTAAAATTGTTATTGTAACAATTAAACACATATATACAACACTTGAAAAATACAAAATGCAAACAAAATGCATGTGTCTGGTGTGCCTTACTAGTACCTATTTAAAACTGACTATACACATGAGTGTATTTCTTTTTATTATTTTATTTCATATTACTTTTGTATCATTTGTTTTTTATATTCTTATGATTTATATTTTTTATTATTTTTATCTTTCAATTCCTTATAACACAAAAGATATAAAAAAGTATGTAATTAAAATTAAAAAGATAATATATAAAGAATAACAAAAAATGTAAATGTCCTGTATTTTTATTTATAATTTTTTAAAGTATTTATGTATGTATCTTAGACTTCTTAATTCAATTGTCAATGGTTTTTTCTTAATAATCACAAAGTTAGTCACTAAATTTGTTTTATTTTGCATATCTCAATTTATGTGTTTTGGACAACAACTTTTAAAAAAATGCGGAAAACATTAAAACAAATAAATAAAATAAAAAACAATCATATGTAACACAAAATATTAAAATAAAAAATGAAAATACAGAACATATATCCAAAATAAAAATATATAACATATTAATACAAAATAAAAATACAGAACATATAAATATAAAATAAAAATACAGAACATATAAAATAAAAATACATAACAAATACATATAAAATAAAAGTATAGAATATATAAACACAAAATAAAAATTCAAAAAATATGCGTTCTGTATATATCGAACATACAGAACATGATTTTTTTTATCAATTTAACATGTAAAAATTCATTTTGGAGTAAAATAATGTGTTTTGTGATAAAAAAAAATACATATGTTCTCTATTTGAAAAAATTGTAATCATTAAAAATATTTATAAACTTTATGCGTAAAAACAGAACTCAAAAAAATACACATTTCTGAATAATAAAATTTCAAGAATAAAATTTATAAATACAGAACATAGTATAAAAAATCGTGTTATGCATTAATTCAATTAGTTGATAGTGATATAAAAGAAAGTGGTCCGTGAAAATAGTTTGGTGAACTAGTTATGTATTAGGTTTATAGTTAGATGATCAGTTACAAGATCACGTGTTTAGGTTGAAGTTTCTTTTTCATTTTAATCTAATGGATAGGATTGAAAGTTACTTAGTTACTCATATAATTGAGTTACCCACTGAGACTTACCCATATATATCCATTCAACTTCTTGAAATTTTATTCTCTCATGATATTACTACTCACAAAGTTACAATTGCTAATTTGCTATATTAGGCTGTATATAGTGAGAGCAAAGTTCTCCTGTAATTTTTTTCATAAAGGACCCTCTGAAGTCAGTAGTAACAAATGCAGAATTTATTCGCAATATATAAGAGCAGGCTAGAAAAGCTTCCCAATAACGTTGTCGAGATTGTTTCAAAATTTATATGGACTATTACATAAAAAAAGGTAATTTCAGTACAATACTGCTTCTTAGGTTTCCATTAAAGATAAAGGTTTTGAAAGTATTTTTACAAAGACATTTTATGACCAAGTTTGATTATCCATCATAATTAGCAGAAAGTGAATGCACACATCAAACTTGGCCATGAAATGTCTTTATAAAAACACTTTCAAAGTCTTTTATCTTTAGTGGAAATCCTGGCAAGCATTATTGTATTGAAATTACCTTTTCCGTGTGATAGTCCATATAAATTTCTGAAGCAATCACGACAACATTCACTACGCCATAAACGCACATACGCAACCCCCATTTTCAGTTGCGTAAGGCCTGAAAAACGTTGCGTAAGGTCTTACGCAACGCTTTTTGGGCGTTACCAATACTGGCGTTGCGTAAGACCCCTAACGCAACGCTTTTCCAAGCTATTGCAACACTTCGAAAAGCATTGCATAAGAGGCCTTATGCAACACCAAAAGCATGCAAACGCAACACTTCATGGGGTTGCATAAGATGTTTGAGCCATGTCAACATGTTGACATGGAAGCAAGGTGCCACGTCAGCATGCTGACATGTAAGCAAGGCGCCACGTCAGCATGCTGACATGTCATTAGTGGGACCCACAAGTGCCACGTCACAAAATGGGGGGATGCCATGTAATCAGTGGGGCCCACCAAGGTGCCACGTCATCACTGGGGCCCACATGCCACGTCAGCAGTAGGTACCCACATGCTGACGTCATCAGTGGGACCCACATTGACATGTCAGCAGTGGGGTCCACTATCTAACGCAACGCTATTTGTGCCTAATGCAACGCTTAATTTTTTTTTAAGCAACCCCTTTCTTTTCAAATGCAACATTAAAACTATGCTAATGCAACATTAAATAGAGTCAAACGCAACGGTTTTTTATAAAAAATTTGAAATGGCTGTTTTGTTTATACATAAAACCATCATGTACAAACCAAGCCAACAACTTCAAAAGTCCTAAGCCAACAAATCTACTTAACAGTTTTACAAAAATCCAAGTTCTACTACTATAAAGTTAAAGCTACAAAAAATTACTAAGTGCAACCGCCTTGAGTCATTGGAGTATATGTGTTTGAGAAGTCAAATCCAGATTTCCACGGTTCTCCCAAGTTATTCAAATCTCCTAGGCCAGTGAAGATAGAATTTTTATCCACACACGTTTGAGCCTTAACAGACTGGTCAGTATGAACGGTGTTGAACTGCTGCAAAAAATAGAATTTCAATTGTTAATTAATATTCCTCAGTTTATACAGACTACGACAAAAATTAACATACTTATTACACATACATACTTATTACATACCACCAGTGGCTCGTACCATGCTATGTTACACATACATACTTATTTTAGAACAAAATTTAAAAGGAAAAGGAACCACTGTTCTTCCAGGATCTAACTTCTTTGGCCTCTTTCCTCTCTAGGTATATACATATTGTGTTTCATATTTTTTATTTCAATTTTTTATTATGGAATCAAGCATGGTTTTGGTAAAGACTTTTATTCTTAACTTACACATACATACTTATTACATACCACCAGTGGCTCGTACCCTCGATAAAAGAGGGGCATTGCTAAGCTACAAATCAAGGAGGAACATTATGCTCCCCCTGCTCCTATCTTCACTGAAACAATACTGTCCTAAGCATGCAAAATATTTTACATAGCATGGTTCTAGCTAAAATAACGCAACATTGTTTAATTGAATCAGAAATTACCTACGTGGGCTGGCATGAACTCAATAGGGCAAGCAAAGACAAAAATTGGACATGCACTGATGATGATACTACAAGTCGGAGTTATGGAGAAGTTCGAAAGCATACCTCTGGTTACTGGTTTAGATCTAGCTTGTTTTGCCGGAGCTCTTTTCATTTCCTCTGCTTCCATCTTCCTTCTTGCAAGACTTACTTCTTCTGCCATTGCTTCTGGTGCTGCATCAAATCAATATGTAGCCCATTAATCTGTTAAACTATAGGAAAAATGGATCAAGCATCACAATGACACAATGTAGTAATTAAATTGTATATTTAATTTATTATTGCAAACACATACCACAGTATATATATTGTATTAATGGTATATAGTAGTAGTAGAGATGAGCTTTTTGTAAACTACAACCACAACCACTTTCTTCTGCAAGTATAGTTTTACACTAGTATATAATGAATTTTCTGTTGTTATGTACTTATGTACTAGAAAACTATAAATGGCACATATGGGTTTTAATAATCATTATGTCAAACATGAAACCAGTAATGAATCAATTAGGATAAGATTAGTTAGAGTGTCGAGAAGAAAACCTTGCAACGCGAGAAAAAAATGCTTCCAGGGGAAAGTTCAGGACCAAGTACAGCAACAATAGCATTTATTAGGCGACCTACTCCTTGTTGAAGTTCAAGGCGCCCATTTTCTTCCGATAGAAGTATATCCAGAGCAAGGCTAAGTGTTGCCTGCAGAAACAGACAAGAATTGGAACATTATCATTCAATTAAAACTTAAAATGCAAGGTACTATGGTCTGAAATTCATCAAATACTTGACCGGGTACACATATTTCCAATGTAGAATACAACGACAATTGCCATGAATTAAATTACACTGACTTCATTGACTAAAGCAGCTCTGTAGTCGGACTAATTCCGGAAGTCTATGTACCAAAACTACACACCATTTATGTTTATGAAATACATGACATATCATATTCGAACAAGCAAAGATGTATAATGTGCTACCAGACCACATAACTACTAGCTTCTAGCACGTAGGCTATGGATCTTGAAGGTAAGATCAAAAAAACCTGCTATCAAAGTAGGTATACAGAAACAGCACAAGCTAGTCAGTGTTTATTACATTATAGGAGAGGGGAAAATAACCTCGTATTTTAACATTATTTCATTAGGAGTGGGGAAAAAACTCATTACTTAATTATACGGACTATATGGACAACGTATAAATTACAAAGATTCCTTATAATATAGAATTGTATTCACAACAGGAAACTAGCTCATAATACTGTTTAACATTAGCACTTTAGCATGTATACCTGCACATGTGACACTTAAGACAATCCAGCGGATACAATAGTCAAAAGAAGTCCATGCAAAGACCATATTTGCAAACCAGCTGCAGAGCTTCTAGCCAGCGTCGAAAGAAAGTTCACAGTTGAAGGCACTAAACTTGACAAAGCTTACAGAATCTCCTTGTGCAAGGTTGCCTGCAGGTTAATTGAAGGATTAAATAATGTTTTTTCTTAAGTATTACTTGCTGTCTTTGTTACAAAATGAGTTTCTAATAACACTCATAGATGTGAAGTATTTATGTTGTGGCAGGTTTTCATATCAGTACATGAAATACAAGATAGTCGTAGATTTTTTCATAGAGAAGTACATAAGGCGTTGTCTGATTGCCAGTCAAATACCAAGTACAAAGACATTCTTTTAGAAGTTTTGTTACCGTTTATAATGTACTTTGACGCATAAAGTCTTACATTGGCTGTGTATGTTGAACCCAGGACCAAACGTCGACAGCTTGGCATTAATAATACAATTAAAACTAGGAGGCTATAAACTTGCGCATACAAAACATGAGTAGCAGCAGCATGAATGAGGTGATAATATATATTCAAAAAAAGTGGTGTCTCCTTTGGATGACAAGATGGTGATTAATAACCTGGCTATAAGGTCCAATGCAACTGGGAGCCCAGCAGGATATACTATGGAAATAATTCCAGTATGCAGCTTCATGGACTATGACTGGATCTGATACAACTTCGAGCACATCGTCAACGAACAACGCATAGGTGCTCACTTCGAAAATGTCATGAACCTAGGTCCAACCAAATAAATTTAAATACAACGAAGAAATATAATAAGTATCCAGTTATATTTGGTGCCAATTATATTTGGTGCCAATTATGTAGATAATTTTCATCCAGTTTATCTTTACTTCCCTCTGACATGTAAAAGGAAACTGTATAATAAGTATTATGGCCGAATACACAGAAAATTATTGCCTCTGTCAACTATCTAAGCAACAAACCCAAACTATTAGCAAATAATCAATTCATTATGCAAGAGGTTTATTGTAATTTCAGAGAGAAAAGCATGTCACACCACTGAGCCGCAACATAAACCATCATCAACTATATGTCTTTTAATTAGATATCTCATCCATACCCAATTTGACCAGATTCCTCCATTTTCAAAGTAGCAAGAGCACAAACATAATTTTGAAACCAAACAGAACATCACAATCACTAAGGGACCTCAATTAGAATAAGACAATAAGTAGATTCTAAAACCATGTAAGCCTGGACTGCTAGTCAAGCAAACAATTTTTACATAACCATCTCATGTACATAAACAATTACATAATTAACATACAACAAAGCAAAGCAAAGCAAAAACTTGTACTCACAAACATTTCAGAGCATACAACAGCATAACAATCTGATGCTAAATATTGAGTAAAATCAAACCAAAACTCGAAACCCAAACATCCAAATATAAAACCCTAATTTGAATCTCTAAATTGAAACCCAAATCAGTTAGAGATTGAAAGCCCTACAATCACCTGCATTACCACTGGAATTGGAAGAAGAAGCTTGAGAGAGCTTGAGATTTGCTGGATGTAGGTGTTCCTTGATTTTGTAAGTATAGATGTGTGTAGATGTAAGATTGAAATGGTACCCGACAGCCATGGTTGCAGAGGAGAGAGAGACGAGGATGTTCGGCGGGGGTGTGTAAAATGAGAAGAGAGGCCAGATGTGTTTAGGGTTTTATGTATCCTTTATAACATTGAATTGGATTCGATTAGGGTGCTCTGTAATATTGGGCTTTTGTGTTGTGGACTTGTGGTGCTGTTTATTGCCCAATTGCAAACTTTTTACTCCAACCAAATTAATTGGTCGATAAATCTTTAAAGTCGTTGATTTTTTATTCGAAGAAGAAAATTAATTTTTTGTTTAGGGTTATTAGAAACAAATTATAAGTTGGTTCTTGGTTGATAGAAAATTTGAACTCTTGTATCTTTTTTAGTTTCAATCACAATTTTTAACTTTTGTATTTTATTTCTTTATATTGAAAAAAATGAAAAAAAAAAGTTGTACATTCACGAAGAATAAAAGATTCGAGAAAAATATTAAATACATATATTTAATATAACGATATTCCCCAAGTTTCAGAAAATAAAAAATTAATTTGATTGGAGATCTTAGTAGATCACTACTATTTTCAATAGCACTCGTAACTAGTGCTTTGTTACGGATTATTGTTTCTATTTTTCAAAAAATATTTTTGAACGATCCAACCGTACGGATGATAATATATATCTAATATAATGATATTCCCCAAGTTTCAGAAAATAAAAAATTAATTTGATTGGAGATCTTAGTAGATCACTAATATTTGCAATATGACTCGTAACTAGTGCTTTGTTACGGATTATTGTTTCTATTTTTTAAAAAATATTTTTAATATTTTTTCAATATATATCTAATATAATGATATTACACGTCACCCTTGTGGGTCCCACACTGCCACGTCAGCAGTGGTGGGTCCCACATCTGCCACGTCATATTTTTTTTAAAAAATATAAATTTATCTAATGCAACACTTCAAACAGCAAATGCAACACTACAGGTATCTAATGCAACGCTTTCTGCCACGTCAGCAAATGCCATGTCAGCGAAGGTGGGCCCCACTTTTGCCACGTCAACAATTATGGGTCCCACAATTGCCACGTCAGCATGATGGGCCTCCTGCCACGTCATCCTTGTGGGTCCCACATTGCCACGTCAGCAGTTGTGGGGCCCACATCTGCCACGTCATATTTTTTTAAAAAATATGAATATATCTAATGCAACACTTCAAAGAGCAAACGCAACACTATTGGTATCTAATGCAACGTTTTTTGCCACGTCAGCAAATGCCACGTCAGCAAAGGTGGGCCCCACTTCTTCCACATCAGCAAAGGTGGGCCCCACTTCTGCCACGTCAGCAAATGTGGGTCCCACATGTGCCACGTCAGCAAATGCCACGTCAACACATGTGGGTCCCACTCCTGCCACGTCACCATTTATAAAAATAAAAAATTATCTAACGCAACGCCATCAGTTAGTGTTGCATAATGTGAAACACTGTGTGTAATACGCAACGCTAATCTATATCTAACGCAACACCAATTCAGCTCAGTTGCAAAAGACCCAAAACTTCTATCTAACGAAACGCTTTCTGTGCAACGCTTTGTAAAAAGGGTTGCGTATGCTCACTTATGGCGTAGTGATTATTGGGTAGCTTTTCTAGCGTGCTCTTATAGATTGCATATAATTCTGCATTTGCTGCTACACACTTCACATGGTCCTTTATGAAAAAAATATAGGAGAACTTTTGCTTTCACTACATATAGCCTAATATAGCAAATTAGCAATTGTAACTTTGTCAATAGTAATATTATGAGAGAATAAATATTCAAACTGTTGAACATATATATAAGCACACCTCAAACAGTGTAGGGGATGAGTAATTTGTACATATCTTCGTCGCCCATCCTTTCTTGGCAAAGCTCCTTGGCTATCGAAACAAAGTATTTTACAAAAATGAAAAAGTAAAGTAAATGTTACAAAGTAAGGTTGAAAGAAACAGCACAATAAACTCTTCTTTACTGAATCAAGATTACATCACGTATTTACAGAACAAGCTCCATTAATAGAGTGCAGAACAAACACTGAAGAGAGAGACTTAATGAACTACATTGTGAAAATCACTAACTAACTAAAATAACTATCAGCTATACTATTTATATACAGGAGCTACACAAGAGTTTGTTATAACCTAATGACAGCTAATGTGATGTGGAGCTATATACTTCAACATCCCCCCCCTCAAGTTGGAGGTTGGAAGAATCTGGAAACCTTCAACTTGAAGTTGAACATGTATCTTCATTTGTAAACTTGCTGTCATAATTCGACATGTTGATCCAACTTAGCCTCAGCATTTGTAAACTTACTTTTCTTCGAATCAAGGGTCTTCTTAGATTTGCCACAATTACGAGACTAATCATTAGAAGCATCAACTCCAGATTTTTGCTCATCGTCACTATCAAAGCAGAAGCCAAAATTGCCAAACCCTGATACAGTCATTCCCTATTCATGATTTCTTAATCTTCTTCATTTCAGTGCCACCACACTCAGATCTCAAGTCATCCTGCCTACCAGCAGATCCCTTTCTCCAAAACGACGACCAAGATTCAAGATTTGCAGAACCACCATTCTTAGCAGTATCTATGCTCAAACTGAACTCATCCCCACAACTACCACCTCTAGACAACATCATCAAACACATAGCCACTTCTTTAACCGCATCACCCTCGGTGAAACAAACAAATGAATCCGACTGCGAAATCGAAGAATGTGATGTAACATTACTGTACGTAGTTGTTGATCTCTTCTTCTTAACTAGAAAAACCACCTCATGATCAGATTCACTAGAAATCTTTGACCTTTTTGAGTGACTGAGGGAGCAGAAAGTTAAAAAGTCGTGCACCCTGTGAGCCTGTCACTTCTTGTGGAGGATGTTTCTATGGACTATGGTCTTGTTCTCATTCTCTTTCAAACTAATTATTTGAGGAAAATAATTAGTACTCCCCCGTCCTTTTGAATTCTTTACGTTTTCGGACCAGTTTTCGGCACGGATTTTAAGGTGCATTTTAAGGATAGTTTTATAACTTATTTTTGATATTTTCTTTTTTTTTATATATAAAAATAGAACAATCCTATTTTTATACAAAAAAATAGAAAATATCAAAAATAAGTTATAGAACTATCCTCAAATGCACCTTAAAATGCGTGTCAGACACGCACTTTTTTATGTAAAGAAATGTGTGGGACAGAGGGAATAATAGACTTTGTTATGTCATATTTATGAAATTTTTTTTTTATTTTCCAAGATGCATTCTCAAACATTAAATTTTTTTAATATAGATTTTTCCGAATTTGTTTTACATATGCCATGAAGTGCCCCTGCAAATATGTGCAAATCGTGATGGGCATCTTCAGAAGGTTTTTTTTTTTTTTTTTTGAAAATATGATCATCTTATTACATAAAATTCAAAATCAACATAGCATCTTTTTTTTCCACCCTAATGAATTATATACATTGGGGGACGGGACGTGACACGCATTTTAAGGCTCCAAATTTTCTTTTTTTGTATAAAAATAAAACAATCCTATTTTTGTACAAAAAATGAAAATTGTAAAAATAAATTATGGAACCACCTTAAAATGTGTGTCAAACACTATAAACGTATAGAAATGAACGAGACAGAGGAAATACATATAAATTTATAAGCTGAAATATACAAAATCCATAATATAATTTTTAAGTAAATGAAAAGGAAAAAGATTCTACAAATTATGAAAAAAGTTGTATTCCTAAAAAAAATGAAAAGGTTGTATTAAAATAATAAATACTACAAATTAAGAAAAGAGTAGTATAAAATTAAAGATATTAAAATTAAGAAAAACATTAATAATAAAATCCTAATTGTGTAATATATATAATAAAATTCTATAAAAATACTAGTGACCGTCTATATTAGCCAAAAGCACTCTACCAAAATCATATATTAAAATATATTTCTTGTATTAAAAGGTACAAAACCCAAAATCTGCACAACATTTTTTTTTAATCTGGTTTCTTGTATCAATAGATACAAAACCAAAATCTACAAATTATATTTTTTGGACAGAATAATCTATATAAAATCTTTAGATCTATACATTCAAATTTATAAGTTGGAAGGCCCAAAACCCAAAATACACTTTATAAGTAAATGAAAAAATAATTACTAAAAATTAAGAAAAAAGTTGTAATTAAATTCTAGATACTACAGTTTAAGAAAATAGCAGTAATAAAACTGTAGAAACTAAAAATTAAGAAAAAAATAATAATAAAATCTCAATTTTATAATTTAAAAGTATATATATTAAGATTCTAAAAACAAAACAATTATCACTCCTAACTTTCATATTATATGTTAGCCACCTGTTTTAACTTAGGTGTTTACGAGACTTAGCTGTTTATCAGAACCTGTATTAGCTGTTACCTACCAAAACGCGGTGTTGGCTGTTAGCCACCCGTATTAACTTAGCTGTTACCTACCAAAATCCCATATTAGCTGTTATGTTACCTACCCAAAATCCTAAAATCCTATATTAGCTGTTACCTACCAAAACCCCGTATAAACTTAGCTGTTATCTACCAAAACCCAGAGACTAGGCAGATGCAATCCCTATAAAATCCTCTCATTTTCATACCTATGTGTAACAAGGTTTACATATATTGTAGCAAATTATAACCTCTCATTGTCCATTTATTGTAAAGAAGAATGGGGTTGATATATCTTCTTCATCAGAAGAGAAGCTTTCAGTAAGTTTTTTTTGAGTGTTTTTATGTTGCATTTGATTTTGTTCGATGAGTTCTCAATTTAATCTTAGTTGTAAAATGGTATTATTTCTCTCATTGTTTATTAAGGTGAGCTTGATTCTCTTAAAACCAACCTTGCTACAAATGCTGATACAAAAGAAAAAAACTGGACCAGGGATTCAACGCCTTCACATTTTTCAGAGATGCCTATGAGTGATGCAATTTTCAAACAACACATTCATAAAGAAATTCTGGACTATATTGCCCTTAAGATCCCATATTATTTAAGGTAACTTTTTTTTTTATGAAATAACTTTTTTATGTCAATCCCAAAAGGAATATTGAGTTGAGAGATGCGTAACAAAGCGGGAGCAGTAGAGTCATAATGTTTCTGCGGCATGGATTAGTAATGAGCCATAATAAAGTTCTAAACATAATTTCTTTTTATGTTCCCTTGTACTGAATATACAAAAGTTTGCTTCTTTAGATTTCTTAAATAAGCCTCAAGCATAGGGAACAACTTGATTTTACATTTCTGTACGAACAATGAACACAAGAATTTTGTTCTCTAGTTCTGGTTCTGCAGGTATGTGGCTCATTTATTTTTCAGAAATTGTAATGCTAACTTATCTTATCTGTTTATTAATTAGATATGCACTTTGTGCCTTCTCTCTCTAGAATCTGAGATATATGAGCCTACAAGGAAATGTTTGGCAAAGGGCTTGCTATTTTGATGTCAAATTTCTTATATTTGATAGCGAGTCTACCATGGCAGTAAATTTTCTACAAACTTCACTTTTATAAATAAATAATGGATTGATTTGTTCTTCACACTTGCTTCTTAAATTCTCCTCTTCAAAATTCTTATATGAAATCGTGACACTCAAAATTTAAAGCTTTAGACTTATAATTTTATTCTTTTGTATGTCGAAAAGACAACGTGTTCTCCATATAGTTCAGTTTCTCTTATATAATAATAAACATTTGGAGGTCAAATTTTTCATATGTTCCATCGAGCACTACACCATATTTGGCCTATTGCAACACCGATATGTATAAGTGTTACACAAAGTGTTACAATAGACACAAAACTTGGTAGTCTATTGTAATATTTTTAAAAATGTTACAAGAAATACGAAAAGTGTTGCAAGCAAAATGATGATTTTGAAATTTTATAACAATTGCAATACTTTAGCAAAAGCGTTACAATAGACGAAACACTTTTAATCAATTTTTCCAAAATTGTAGGCGGGAACTTGTTTTTTAGACTGGGCGGGATAAAAAAGGCCGGGTTCCCAAATATTTGTTATACAAATAAACACTGAAACATAAACTTATCCCTCGACCTCACCTCTCTCTCTCGGCCGCTCTTCTCTCTCGACGCTCTTCTGTCTCGACCTCACCTCTCTCTGTAGATCCTCTCTCTCCCATCTTTCTCACTCACTTATCTCTCTCACTCATCCCTCTCGCTCCTCTCTCTGTCTCAAGTCCCTAAAATCGATCAGAGCAAACCCTAAAACCCCAAATTGATTAGAGAAAAGATTAGAGTAAATATTGATTAAAACTTCAATTAGAGGTAAAGTAACCATCTTTTTTTATTATATTGGATTATACATGTATATATGCATGCTTGTGAAAATTATCAATTATATGTTGGATTAAATCCGGTATTAAGTGTTCAATTAGTAGGATTTGGTGTAAATTAGTAGGATTTTTGTGTTAAATTTGTGGGAATTTTGTATTAATCTTGTTGTAATGTTGTGTCAATTTTGTGGTAATTTTGTGTTAATTATTAGTTTTAATTATATGCTCATAATTTTATCGATATGTTTGTGGTAAATTTAAAGACAAAGTACTCTGTAATTTTAATTTTGTCGGTGCTGAAATAGGTTTGTGTGTTTTCTTCATAGTACTTTTGTAAGATATGTTTGTATTGTGTGCTTTGTCTCTGAAATATGTTTTTATTGTGTGAAATAATGTGTTCTCTTATTGTTTTGAAATATTCTTGTAATATAGTGAAACCAATGAAGCTAGCAAAACATCAGGAGCAGCTGCTAATGGAGGATACTTGAAAAGGTATAATCTCTTAATTGCTTACTTGTGCTTTTGTATTTTCATTTCAGGGGAGAAACATATTGTGAACCTGTGTTAGTAACTCATCACAAAGCTTATTATCTCCCAAATTTTTGTTGAATTAACCATGGTCTACTAATTGTGTTGCAATTAAACAGTTTTAAAGATCATTTGTTTTTCTCTTTGCTAAATCCTGTTTTAAACAGTTTTAAACGTATTGTACCCTACCTGTTTTACTTTATCATGTTTGTGAGGAATAGATTAATTTTACTGTTAAGTAGTGGTTCTTGGTTGTTGGTTCTGAATTATAATTGATTGTTTTATTTTTATTGATACATATGATTAGAAATATGCATGGATGTATCTTGTCATCTCAGATAGTGAATTGATTGGAAATTGACAGCTTTATACGTGGAATTGAAGTTGCTTTTAACAATTTTTGCAAGTCCATACACAGATTCATTATATCCTTATATGACTTAACACTGCTTAAAATTAATTACCATGTGATTGATATCATGATGTTAAATCTTGTGATTGATATTATGATGTTAAATCTTCAACCATTTGCAGATACGGATGTCTAGCGAAACTGAGAAGAGAGTTGAAAATCTCTTGGGTGGGTCAGGAGGAACTGTATCCGTTAATAATTACCCTGGAGCTTCCTCACAGATGGTGCAGAAACCACATATTTCAGATATAGCTAAACCTGCCTTACAAGTTAAAAATGATATTTCATTGTACTTTTTTGTATGAGTAAAAGCTAGAGAGTTTTGATTAGCAATAAAACTAGATAGTTTCTCTTTAATTAGCAAAAAAATATCTAGAGAGTTCATTTTATACTAGTACTAAAACATTTTGCACATTGTCTTCCCTTCCTAGAGAGTTATTTTGCACAATTAGTGGATTTCATATGATATGCATATTGCGGAACAATGGAGTGTGCACTTGCCTGTTTCTGATTAAATGTCTCTTATAGGCTCTTTATTAACTGTTATTGCTGCTAAGTTTAACATGATAATCTCATTCAAAATAATTACTGACATGAAGCTCCTTAATTACATGTATAACAGGTATGCTAGAGCCATACCTCTCTGGCCCATGTCAAATATTTTATGGGAAAAAAATCAGGAGATCAAAGCATTTTATACGAGGCAAAATGATGATGGAAAGACGCATGAGGACGAGGACGATGATCGCGATGATGACAATGATCATGAGGACGATGAAATGATGACTGATGATCAGTACTTAACTATTATTTTATATATGCGTACTTTCGGTAGTAGGTTGATTTTTTTACATGAACCAAATATGGCCTATTGCAACACCGATATGTATAAGTGTTACACAAAGTGCAATTTCTGGTTTGGTTGGACATTAATGAAATGTCATTTCTGGTTTGGTTGGACATTAATGAAATGTAATTTCTGGTTTGGTATATGCTTTCATGCATGGATATTGAAATTTCAAACAGGACATTGCAATGTGAACTAATAAAAATGTTGCAAATAAGTGTTGCCAATAAAATTTAAAAGTATTACAATAGTAATTAAAATGTTGCAGAGAAGTGTTGCAAAAATATCAAAAAGTATTGTAAAAGGTTCCAAAATGGTGCATATAAATGTTACAAAAAAAACCAAAAGTATTACAAAATGCATAATTATGTTGCAAAAATATGTTGCAATAAACTCATTTTGTAACATTTTTAAGTCAATTAATGTTGCAAAAAAGTGTTGCATTCGTCTGTTGTAACATATTCAAAATGTTGCTAAAACATGCAAAAGTGTTACAACAAACTACACCAAACTCTTTTTGTAATACTTTGAAAAGCGTTGCAATAAACACAAAAAGCGTTGCTATAGAAGGCTGTTGCAACGCCGGCAAATGCAACACTAACTTTTAGCAAAAGTGTTGCATAAACATCTATTGTAACACTTTTGGAGCCTAATGATACACTTTTTTGGTGTTGCAACAGCCCATATTTGGTGTAGTGGAGTATCTTAATCAACCCTACCGTGTCTACTATTATTCTAAACATATAGTCTTGCTTATGATATTACTCATAGGTACTTTTATTTCTCCAGTGGTAAATTTGAGATCTCGATTATTTCATTTAGCTCAGATTGTATATAATTTACTTTACTTTTTATTTTTGTAAAATAATTACCTTCTTTTTGTAGCCATTGAGCTTTGCCTGGAAAGGATCATCTGTACAAATTAATCATCCCTACATTACAAATTACTCATCCCTACATTGTTTGAGGTGTGCTTATATATATACATAGGCTTACGTTCAATTAGGAACTAATTTATTTGGGTAACCAAGTAACTCTGTCTGATTGGTGGATTTAAAATAGATGTCACGTGCTATAGTTACATGTTTGAACACCTGACAACTGATTTTAAATTCTAAACATATAACTAACTCATTATTAATATTATTTTGCTTTATTAAGTGGTTCTAAATTCTAAACACACCACTAACTCATTATTAATATTATTTTACTTTATTAGACAATCATACACTCTCAATTAATATTAGTTTTCCTTCTATTAAAATTGTTATTGTAACAATTAAACACATATATACAACACTTGAAAAATACAAAATGCAAACAAAATGCATGTGTCTGGTGTGCCTTACTAGCTAGTACCTATTTAAAACTGACTATACACATGAGTGTATTTCTTTTTATTATTTTATTTCATATTACATTTGTATCATTTGTTTTTTATATTCTTATGATTTATATTTTTTATTATTTTTATCTTTCAATTCCTTATAACACAAAAGATATACAAAAGTATGTAATTAAAATTAAAAAGATAATATATAAAGAATAACAAAAAATGTAAATGTCCTGTATTTTTATTTATAATTTTTTAAAGTATTTATGTATGTATCTTAGACTTCTTAATTCAATTGTCAATGGTTTTTCTTAATAATCACCAAGTTAGTCACTAAATTTGTTTTATTTTGCATTTCTCAATTTATGTGTTTTGGACAACAACTTTTAAAAAAATGCGGAAAACATTAAAACAAATAAATAAAATAAAAAACAATCATATGTAACACAAAATATTAAAATAAAAAATGAAAATAAAGAACATATATCCAAAATAAAAATATATAACATATTAATACAAAATAAAAATACAGAACATATAAATATAAAATAAAAATACAGAACATATAAAATAAAAATACATAACAAATACATATAAAATAAAAGTATAGAATATATAAACACAAAATAAAAATTCAAAAAATATGCGTTCTGTATATATCAAACATACAGAACATGATTTTTTATATCAATTTAACATGTAAAAATTCATTTTGGAGTAAAATAATGTGTTTTGTGATAAAAAAAAAATACATATGTTCTCTATTTGAAAAAATTGTTATCATTAAAAATATTTATAAACTTTATGCGTAAAAACAGAACTCAAAAAAATACACATTTCTGAATAATAAAATTTCATGAATAAAATTTATAAATACAGAACATAGTATAAAAAATCGTGTTATGCATTAATTCAATTAGTTGATAGTGATATAAAAGAAAGTGGTCCGTGAAAATAGTTTGGTGAACTAGTTATGTATTAGGTTTATAGTTAGATGATCAGTTACAAGATCACGTGTTTAGGTTGAATCAGTTTCTTTTTCATTTTAATCTAATGGATAGGATTGAAAGTTACTTAGTTACTCATATAATTGAGTTACCCACTGAGACTTACCCATATATCCATTCAACTTCTTGAAATTTTATTCTCTCATGATATTACTACTCACAAAGTTACAATTGCTAATTTGCTATATTAGGCTGTATATAGTGAGAGCAAAGTTCTCCTGTAATTTTTTTCATAAAGGACCCTCTGAAGTCCGTTGTAACGCCCCCAAATTCCACCCTGAAACTCGGGTCGTCACATTGTCTCAATATTCTGCAGCACACGATAACGTAATAACAAAACCAAATATTTATTACAACGGAGCATAAATGTCCCACTCCGCAATTCCAAGATCGTCTCACACACTAGTACAATCCAACTTATTACATCTTCAAATAATATCTTACAAAAGTTCATAATTGTAGAAAGATAAAGGTTTCATTCTTAATGTTCTAATTCTTGTTGTCATAGTCTTGCGCCTTTCCCTTTTCTTTGTATCCGTGATTGGACGTCTCACCTCTTTCCATCTTGACAGCTGAACAAAATGTTGTAAAGCAAGAATGAGCAACTATAGTGCTCAGCAAGTTCTTTCATTGCTCGGGGTATAAATATAATAATATTTACTGAAAGAAATACTCAAAATTTTAATATCGGATATCATAATCTGAATTGGCTCAAATCTATTTTGAAAATAGCATACTCGAAAGATTCAAAACTCATCTTGAAGCAGAATACTCGAAAGACTCAAAATTCATCTCAAAACAGAATACTCGAAAGACTCAAAATTCATCTCGAAACAGAATACTCGAAAGACTGAAAATTCATCTCGAAACAGAATACTCGAAAGACTCAAAATTCATCTCAAAACAAAATACTCGAAAGACTCATTTGATATACTTTGATAACTCATGATTTAAGAATGAACTGGTCTTCCACCTCACGATATCTCAGTGGGGCGATCAACTATCCGACCGAGAATACCGCCTCCAATGACACCGCACTTCGCCCGATCACGGCTACAATACGATATCAACAATATAATATATGTATGAATGCTAGCATCATAATGGGTTATTAATTTAATCCTGGCAACGAATGCCAAAATATTCTCGTGTCCGTATTATGGTACACAAGTCTCTCTTTCTCTATAATGGGCCTCTTTCCCAAAATTGACCAGTAGAATACAGAATTCCCGAATATTTAATGAACAGATGACTTGATAAAAATTCTTCCAGGAAATATTTGTTAATCTGGCGGACTGCCAGTCTGACTCAATTGTGCCATCAATCCGAAAAATGGACTGGTGTAAACTCTCAATAATTTTATTGGTTGACACGAACAAAATGCCAAACCTTGACAATAAAGGCAACTATCTCGAAATAATGAGAATAGTCTTAGAATGAAACAAAATGAGTTGTACTGAACAAGTAGTACTACTCGAATAATTTTAATCCTAAAAATCGAAGAACGATAAATAGAATGTTTTTCACTTGACAAATGAGTAAAACTCTAACGATTTTAAATAATATAATTCCTATTGGTTGATTCGAACGATGAACCAACTAAAAGATAATTAATGAATATTGTCGAATTTGAACAATAAATCCGACTGAGAAGAATAAATTTAACTATCTCGAACGAATGAGAATAGTTTAACTGAATCAAAATAAATAGTCGCATCGAATTAATGAGATCGACCCGATAGCAATTGAAAGTCTTCTACGCTTATAGGGAATATAATTCGCAAGTAAAATACTCTTAACAGTAAAATCATATTGCAACGAGAAAATAATGTTCGAAAGAATCATTGTAGTATAAGAAGCAACAAAATAAATCTCATAATTTGATAGCTCGAAAATAATTACGAAAGAATTAACCAGGCTAGAAATATGAAATTTCAAGATTTAGGGTAGGATTGAACTTGCCTCGATCTCGTAGTGCAAATGAATGTAGATAAAATTTATACTCTACCCGTGAACTTGACTTCGATCTACGGCTCGAGAATTATTCTCTAAAAATGGCAACCAGAAATACGTGAGCAATTCGTCAACTAAAAATATCTCTAAACCGATAATATAATATTTAAATATTTAAATAATAATAATAAAATATTTCTCGAAAATCTCTACAATAATTAATGAAAAATAATTCCCGGATAAATAACTCCTCTACGAACTCAGAATTTAAATCTAGAAAATATATAATATTTTTAATATCTGTAAATCCCATTTATGTAATTGTAAGAAAATTCTCATTTAGAAAGACTCTAATGAATTCTCTATAATTCTCTAAAATTCACTCATTTAATACAATTAATCTCTATTTATTCTCAAAACAAAATAATTCAACAATCCATTTTTATTCAGTTTAAATCTATAATTATTAGTAATCTCACTAACTAATTTCTTTTCCATTTTTAATCTCGAAAATAATTTAATATTCTTCCGATTTTAATCTCTAAAATAATCTGATTCGATCCGATTAATTAAATAATCCAGAACTATTAAATAACAGTCTACTCAAACAATTCGGGACAATATACCTTCAACGACACGTGGGTCCCACACACCACTACCCACGCGCCACCTCCCCTGCTTCTTCCCCATCCTGCATCTCTCTCCTTCCCCTCTCTCTCTCTCTGTCTCTCTCTCCCTCTCTCTCTGCACCCCATCTTCCCTCCCTCGACTCAAAATCTCTCCTCTGCCTCAATCTCTCTCGACTGCTCTCCAACATCGCCAATTCAATCTCTCCGTCCTCTTTTCTCATCCTCTTCTCTCCCCGTCTCAAACTCTCCCTCTCTCATCTCAACCCTTTTCTTCGACAACATCAAAAATCAACGCCACCACCACAACGGTGGTGGTCGTATCCTCCCCATACTCCGGCAATACACAAACTTAATGACAACAACGCAATGGCAACTCCCCTCCTATGTTCCCTCTCTCTCTCCGTTCTATCTCCATTAAACAATCACCATCAACACCAATCGACAACAAACAAAGAACAACATGCAATTATACTACTCTCCCTACTCTATCTCTCCGCCCATCTCTTCTCCTCTCCATCAATCTCTCACTCTCTTCCTCGTTAACAGTCACCACCACCACCATCAATCGGTGGTGGCTGCCTTCACCCAAACCCCCAATCGACCCCCTTCTCTCGTTCACAAACGGCAACACCCAACAACGCAATACAACCACAATCGACCTCCTCCGATTCAACCACCAGTCACTACTCACAACACACACGCGACACAAACAATTCAAGCCTCTGGTGTTACTCTGTTTTTTCGTATGTATGTATAGTCGAGCTGGTATAAATTTAGAGGAGAGATGTTGTAGTCTTAACAGGAAAAGAGGGAAGTTCACTTCTTGTTCGTATAAACATATATATGGCCGGGTGTCTATTTGTGAAATAAATGATTTCTCTGTTTATAACCTTTAAAGAGATAAAAACGTGGCCCTGCAATTATAACACAAAAACGTGGGGGACAAAAGTAAAAAACGTTGGGCTAAGAAAATAAGTCAGGAAATGTGGGCTAAGCAAAATAATACTACTAATGTTTTTTTTTTTTTTTCGTTTTTCCCTGTTGGCCAATTAAAACGAGACCCTAATTTCGCTTCCTAAAATAAATTCGACCTAGAAATTAAAATCCTATTTTCCTAAATTTCCTATTTTTAACAGATATCAAATAAATCAGATAAATATAATATAATATTTACTCACCTATGAATATATAAAATTTCGAACTTTTACAAAAACGCGCTAATTAAAATATACTAGTGCATCGCTCTTAATTAAAAAAAATTTAAATATCGAGTTGGAAAATTATTCGAAAATTCGCGGTTATTACAGTCTTCCCCCCTTATAGGATTCCGTCCTCGGAATCAAAATTACGCATTAAACAATCTAGGATATTTGTTTCTGCATTTCGCTTTCTAATTCCCACGTGGCTTCCTCAACTTGGTGGTTTCTCAAAAGTACTTTCACTACATTTACTTTCTTAGTTCTTAACTCTCGCACTTTGTGATCTAGGATATGTACTGGCTTTTCTTCGTATGTCAAATCAGAACGTATTTTCACTGGTTCGTAGGTTATAACATGTCTGAAATCAAAATGATACTCTCTCAATGCAGCAACGTGAAACACATCATGGACATGCTGAAGGTCTGGATGTAGTGCCAACTGATAAGCTAGTGGTCCTATCTTATTAAGAATCTCAAAAGGTCCTATATATCTAGGACTCAACTTACCTTTCTTTTTAAATCTCATTACTCCCTTCTAATCACTTTATTTCCCCTTCAAATTCTCTGACTTTTCTCTTTTGATTTGCATACTTCCTCTGTTGATCCTTAGCTACAACTAACCTTTTTCGAATAACTTCTGTTGCTTGCTTAGTTTGTTGAAGTAGTTCTGGTCCTAATATTTTCATCTCTCCTACTTTATCCCAATATAAAAGTGATCTTCACTTCCTCCCGTACAACTCTTCATATGATGCCATACCTATGCTGGAGTGGTAACTATTGTTGTAAGCAAACTCAACCAGGGCAAATGATCCTCCCAACTTCCTTTGAAATCAAGTGCACAGGCTCTTAATATTACGGAGAGGAAAGAAATGAGGCTGCTCTCCGCGCTTTTCTGAGGTTTTTAATATTGTCCTTTCACTTTGTCCGTCGGTCTGATGCAGTGCTCAGATTTAATTTCGTGCCAAGATATTCCTGAAATTTTTTCCAAAATCGAAAAATAAAACGACCATCTCTATCAGATACAATTGAAACGGCACTCCATGACGAGCCACAATTTCCTTTAGGTATATGTTCACCAATCTTTCAACGGAGTACTTATCACTAATTGATAGGAAATGCGTAGATTTAGTGAGTCGGTCGACAATAACCCAAATTGCATCATAGCTAGCTCTAGTTCGGGGCAATCCTACGACAAAATCCATGGTAATATGTTCCCATTTCCACTCGGGTACCTCTAAGGGTTGCAAAAGTCCACTTGATCGTTGATGTTCTGCCTTCACTTTCTGACATGTCAAACACTTGCTTACCCATTCCACAATCTCTCTCTTTCATGTTATGTCACCAGTAATTCAGCTTGATGTCTTCCTACGTTTTTGTACTCCTTGGGTGAATGGAATATCTCGAGTTATGCGCTTCGCTCATAATTTCTTCCTTCAACTCTACAACATTAGTAACCCATATTCTCGATGCAAATCGCTTAATTCCCTTATCATCTTTTGAATTCTGAAAATTTCTTCTCCGGTCAACTCTGACCTTCTTTCTTCCCTTACTTGTTCCTGACAACGACGAATCTTCTCGAGTAACTCTGTTTGAAACTGAATATTGTACACTCTTTCATTGTTTTGGACTGGGACTTTGACCTCTAATTCCATTTTCTTAAATTCTCTGACCAATTCTTCTGAGGTCGTAAACAGGTTGAGTCTTTCCTTTCTACTTAAAGCATCAGCTACAACATTAGCCTTCCATGGGTGGTAGTTTATCAAGCAATCACAATCTTTGATCAATTCCAGCCATCTTCTCTATCTCATGAATAATTCATTCTGCGTGAATATATACTTTAAGCTCTTGTGATCCGTGTAAATCTCGCACTTTTCTCCATAAAGGTAATGTCTCCAAATCTTGAGGGCAAAAACAATCGCAGCAATTTCTAAATCGTGAGTAGGGTAACGGGACTCATATTCCTTTAGTTGTCGAGAGGCGTAAGCAATTACTTTTCCGTGTTGCATCAGAACACATCCTAAACCTTTGTGAGAAGCATCGCTGAAAGTCACGAAATCGCCTTTCTCATTAGGTAAGGTCAACACTGGGGCAGTAGTCAATCTCTTTTTCAATTCCTGAAAGCTGTCTTGGGGTCCACTCGAACTTTTCGCTCTTTCTGGTAAGTCGGGTCAGTGGCGTAGCTATCTTTGAGAAATCCTTCACGAATCTACGATAGTATACGGCCAATCCGAGAAAACTTCTAACCTCAGTTGAAGTCTTGGGTCTCTCCCATTCTGCTACGGCTTCTATCTTTGCGGGGTCTACAGAAATCCCTTCGCCGCTCACAATGTGTCCTAAAAACTGAACTTCTTTCAGCCAGAATTCACACTTCGAAAATTTTGCATATAACTTTTCCTTTCTCAGCGCTTTGAGAACCAAACAGAGACGTTCAACATGTTCCTCTGGAGACTTCCAATATATCATAATGTCATCTATAAATACAATCACTAACTTATCCAAGTATCTCTTGAACACATGATTTATCAAGTCCATAAAAGCAGCTGGCGCATTCGTCAATCCAAAAGACATTACTAAGAATTCATAATGTCCATATCGGGTCCTAAAGGCAGTCTTAGGAATATCCTCAGACTTGATCTTTAGTTGATGATAGCCGGATCTCAAATCAATTTTCGAAAAATGTAAAACTCCCTTAAGTTGATCAAACAGATCGTCGATTCGAGGCAGAGGGTACTTGTTCTTGATGGTAACTTTGTTCAATTCACGATAATCAATACATGGTCGCATAGATCCGTCCTTCTTCTTTACAAACAATACTGGAGCTCCCCACAAGGATACACTCGGTTTGATTGCACCTTTTTCTAGTAAATCTTGCAATTGTATTCCCAATTCCTTCATTTCCACTTGTGCCATTCTGTACAGCGCCTTTAAGATTGGTACGGTTTCTGGTGATAGGTCGATTGCAAATTTTATCTCCCGATCCGATGGAATTCCAGGCAACTCGTCAGGAAAACATCTTTAAACTGATTTACTACAGGGACCTCTTCGATCATAGGGGTCGGTTTCTCGGTATCTATCACATGAGCCATACAGGCTTGTCTTTTAGCTCGAATTATTGACAAGAAATCCCTAGTCGGTTTCCGTCCGCTAAACAGAATTCTTAAACCATTCGGTCCACTTAAGCTGACTCTCTTACGACGACAATTTATTTGAGCATCGTAACGTGCTGACCAATCCATCCCTAGGATTACGTCAAATTCCCTTAACTTAAAAAGAATGAGGTCTGCATCAAAACTTTGCCCATGTATCTCTATTGAACAATTCGGACACAATCCGTTTACTGGTATGATTTCCTGATTGGCTACTTCTATGCTCAGAGTCTCCTCAAAAGGCACAGATTCAAGATTCAACTAGAACACACGCATTCTCAAAATTCACTACAAGCGAACATGCGATCATATCGCTCTCGTCAATGGCATCCCTTACAATCGTGTTGAAAATTCTAATTGTCGACTTGTTAGGGGGTGTTGTACGTCGAGGCACTGGATTCTCCTTCGAAGGTTGTCTAAAATTTCGGGACACGGAACCTTATAATTTATGATAACATCTGTCATACTCATATTAAAAGTGTATACTTGGCTTGTCTCCTAAAGGTGTAGCCAATCTTATAATTGTGTTTTCTCTTGGGTTACTAATATATTTTTTTTTTCCAAAATCTCCATTTTTTCCTCATTTGAAGTAGGAATATCAGTTAAATAATAATACCGACCATTTCCCAAAAATATATATATATATATATATCTATATTCTGCTCATATGGTCTTAGATGCTTTCACTTTAAGGAGCTTGATCCTCCTATGATTCACAACATACTTAAAATAGTACTTGCTAAGTATCGACTCAATAATTCTAACTTAAGATATCACCATCATGCCTTTAATAGTTCTATTTTCACAAAAGGTTTCTTATTTACTCGGTTATCAGTTCTCCTCACAAAACTACTACCACTATTCTGAAACTTCCTCTTCTTACCATCTCTATCCTTTGGATACGATTCACTTCCATTTTCCACTATAGCCGCTTTCTGCACTAAGGTTGCGTAATTGGTGATTTCAAACACAGTAACTCGATTATGTATTCAGGTCTTCAATCCTTATTGAAAATACTTAGTTTTTTTTTTCTCCTTGGTGTCTATATAATAGAGTAAACTTAGCTTCATAATCTGCAACAGTCATCGTTCCTTGCTTACGTTCTAAAAACTTAATTTCCATCCGATTCTCTAAATATTTAGGAAAATACAGTACCAGGAACAACTATGTAAATCTAGTCCATGGTATGACCGTGTTACCCTCCATAGCTCTCTTCGCTTCCTACCAGCAATTTCCTTCACCTTTCAACATATATAAAGCAACGATGATAGTCCTGGCTCATTCAACACTATATAAAGGAACTATTTTTCATCTCTCTCAACCATGCTATCATTTCTCTAAAATTAGTAAGCTTTTTAGTCTCACAATGTCTTACTACCTATAAGTCTTGAAAGTGGTGGTATGGTTTGAGTTTCTCAATCATAGTATACATTTCTTCTCATAGGGTCTTTTGGTTTAACAAAAAATCAAGGAAGTCTAGGTCCTGGGTTTTGACTCAACTTTATAATCCAAAATATTCTCACTTTGATTCTCAATCGTAGTGTGTTTCATTTAAAGAAATGTTGTAGGTATAAAGGTTAAAGCACTTGTCATACTTGGGCAAGAAAATCTCAGAAAATACGATTAGACATGTCTCAAGAGTTTGAAATATCACAATCATGTTAATTGTCTCAAACATTAATCTTAAAACTTCCAAGGGTTAAGTCGCTGTTTAACTACTATACTCAGAAAGAAGATAGTTGAAACACGCATTAATGTTCTCTTTCTTTTCCTATATGAAGAACGATCACTCTTTCAGCAACAAATAATATATCATCAATGTATACTCAATATCGATTCGCTTCACGCTTTTTAAAGGATTAAACTCAATAATTGCTCCGTATTCAAACCAAATTCCTAAAACCTTAATACATAACTATGAAACACCGCATAGGGTTTCGAAGACCTGACTAGTGGTTTACAATAATCTATTCATATTTAGAAAGCGATGCTCCAACTTGAGTTGTTGAAATTTCCATTTATGGAAGAGAAGTTTCCTCATTTCAAAATTCCGTATATCACTTTTAGAATTCTTAGACCCCAATCATTTTAGGATCCATAAGAACATTGAATAGAGATAACTCATAAGGAATAAATGTTAAACACATGTGTATGCTCACTTCTTGATGATGAGAATCTTTTATGAAAGGATTAACTGAGAGATCATTATGATCATCGAACATCTGCTTTGTTGCATGTATCATTAGGACAACCGTCATAGTACATAAGGTGGCCAGCCTTTGGTACTCTAATGACAAACAACAGAACAAACGGTGGCGTCCCACCAGACTTCAATCACAGAGACTGATAGTCTTCCCCTATATATAGGGTTGTTCATCTCAATATCTCAAAGAGTGTCAAATATAGGAAGAAATACGAAAAGAATTTGTATTTATGAAAGTATATAATGATGGTTAACTTAACCTCTAAACAAAATAGGTCCTTTTAAAATAGGATAAAAATTTCCTGAGTAAATTCGAATGATAAGAATTATCGATACTCATTGCTAACGAAATTATTTAAAGAACGATTTTCCAACTGGATATAAGCTCTTAGGAACAACTATCGATTCTCGAAACAAAAGCGACACTTGCAGACTTCGGTAGCTTGTCAAGGAAGAAAATCTCTAAGAGGGAATGTACGAAAAACACATTATCATAGAAAACTATGACAACCTCCCTAAGTTATATCTCTAGAAAACTAAAGTCGGTCACAAAATCGTTTAAGAGTTTAGCCTCAAACTTGGGACACATAATTGCATCTCTCTTTAAATCCATCTCTGGTGCACGTACCTCGTGTTGGTCCAACTCTGACTCTGGTAAGGGTATTGATAACAATTACAAAGTGTGGAAGATCTGTAAGGTATCATCCGATCTCAATTATAATGGGAAATTAGGCATTCTATCTTAAATTAATTGGGAATTAGGGTTCATGCGAATAAGGCGTAGGAATCTATCTCGAGCAGAACGAAAGTCAACAGATCCGTAAGTAACCAGGTGCCAATCGACTAGATAAGCATATAGATATAAGTAAAGGTGTAAAGTAGTTAGTGCTAAAATCTCAACATCGTAATATAGCTCTAAATTCTCACGTCGCGTTATATTCCTAGGCTCGTACGATTCCTAAAAATATAACTAACGCTCTGATACCAAAACTGTAACGCCCCCAAATTCCACCCTGAAACTCGGGTCGTCACATTGTCTCAATATTCTGCAGCACACGATAACGTAATAACAAAACCAAATATTTATTACAACGGAGCATAAATGTCCCACTCCGCAATTCCAAGATCGTCTCACACACTAGTACAATCCAACTTATTACATCTTCAAATAATATCTTACAAAAGTTCATAATTGTAGAAAGATAAAGGTTTCATTCTTAATGTTCTAATTCTTGTTGTCATAGTCTTGCGCCTTTCCCTTTTCTTTGTATCCGTGATTGGACGTCTCACCTCTTTCCATCTTGACAGCTGAACAAAATGTTGTAAAGCAAGAATGAGCAACTATAGTGCTCAGCAAGTTCTTTCATTGCTCGGGGTATAAATATAATAATATTTACTGAAAGAAATACTCAAAATTTTAATATCGGATATCATAATCTGAATTGGCTCAAATCTATTTTGAAAATAGCATACTCGAAAGATTCAAAACTCATCTTGAAGCAGAATACTCGAAAGACTCAAAATTCATCTCAAAACAGAATACTCGAAAGACTCAAAATTCATCTCGAAACAGAATACTCGAAAGACTGAAAATTCATCTCGAAACAGAATACTCGAAAGACTCAAAATTCATCTCAAAACAAAATACTCGAAAGACTCATTTGATATACTTTGATAACTCATGATTTAAGAATGAACTGGTCTTCCACCTCACGATATCTCAGTGGGGCGATCAACTATCCGACCGAGAATACCGCCTCCAATGACACCGCACTTCGCCCGATCACGGCTACAATACGATATCAACAATATAATATATGTATGAATGCTAGCATCATAATGGGTTATTAATTTAATCCTGGCAACGAATGCCAAAATATTCTCGTGTCCGTATTATGGTACACAAGTCTCTCTTTCTCTATAATGGGCCTCTTTCCCAAAATTGACCAGTAGAATACAGAATTCCCGAATATTTAATGAACAGATGACTTGATAAAAATTCTTCCAGGAAATATTTGTTAATCTGGCGGACTGCCAGTCTGACTCAATTGTGCCATCAATCCGAAAAATGGACTGGTGTAAACTCTCAATAATTTTATTGGTTGACACGAACAAAATGCCAAACCTTGACAATAAAGGCAACTATCTCGAAATAATGAGAATAGTCTTAGAATGAAACAAAATGAGTTGTACTGAACAAGTAGTACTACTCGAATAATTTTAATCCTAAAAATCGAAGAACGATAAATAGAATGTTTTTCACTTGACAAATGAGTAAAACTCTAACGATTTTAAATAATATAATTCCTATTGGTTGATTCGAACGATGAACCAACTAAAAGATAATTAATGAATATTGTCGAATTTGAACAATAAATCCGACTGAGAAGAATAAATTTAACTATCTCGAACGAATGAGAATAGTTTAACTGAATCAAAATAAATAGTCGCATCGAATTAATGAGATCGACCCGATAGCAATTGAAAGTCTTCTACGCTTATAGGGAATATAATTCGCAAGTAAAATACTCTTAACAGTAAAATCATATTGCAACGAGAAAATAATGTTCGAAAGAATCATTGTAGTATAAGAAGCAACAAAATAAATCTCATAATTTGATAGCTCGAAAATAATTACGAAAGAATTAACCAGGCTAGAAATATGAAATTTCAAGATTTAGGGTAGGATTGAACTTGCCTCGATCTCGTAGTGCAAATGAATGTAGATAAAATTTATACTCTACCCGTGAACTTGACTTCGATCTACGGCTCGAGAATTATTCTCTAAAAATGGCAACCAGAAATACGTGAGCAATTCGTCAACTAAAAATATCTCTAAACCGATAATATAATATTTAAATATTTAAATAATAATAATAAAATATTTCTCGAAAATCTCTACAATAATTAATGAAAAATAATTCCCGGATAAATAACTCCTCTACGAACTCAGAATTTAAATCTAGAAAATATATAATATTTTTAATATCTGTAAATCCCATTTATGTAATTGTAAGAAAATTCTCATTTAGAAAGACTCTAATGAATTCTCTATAATTCTCTAAAATTCACTCATTTAATACAATTAATCTCTATTTATTCTCAAAACAAAATAATTCAACAATCCATTTTTATTCAGTTTAAATCTATAATTATTAGTAATCTCACTAACTAATTTCTTTTCCATTTTTAATCTCGAAAATAATTTAATATTCTTCCGATTTTAATCTCTAAAATAATCTGATTCGATCCGATTAATTAAATAATCCAGAACTATTAAATAACAGTCTACTCAAACAATTCGGGACAATATACCTTCAACGACACGTGGGTCCCACACACCACTACCCACGCGCCACCTCCCCTGCTTCTTCCCCATCCTGCATCTCTCTCCTTCCCCTCTCTCTCTCTCTGTCTCTCTCTCCCTCTCTCTCTGCACCCCATCTTCCCTCCCTCGACTCAAAATCTCTCCTCTGCCTCAATCTCTCTCGACTGCTCTCCAACATCGCCAATTCAATCTCTCCGTCCTCTTTTCTCATCCTCTTCTCTCCCCGTCTCAAACTCTCCCTCTCTCATCTCAACCCTTTTCTTCGACAACATCAAAAATCAACGCCACCACCACAACGGTGGTGGTCGTATCCTCCCCATACTCCGGCAATACACAAACTTAATGACAACAACGCAATGGCAACTCCCCTCCTATGTTCCCTCTCTCTCTCCGTTCTATCTCCATTAAACAATCACCATCAACACCAATCGACAACAAACAAAGAACAACATGCAATTATACTACTCTCCCTACTCTATCTCTCCGCCCATCTCTTCTCCTCTCCATCAATCTCTCACTCTCTTCCTCGTTAACAGTCACCACCACCACCATCAATCGGTGGTGGCTGCCTTCACCCAAACCCCCAATCGACCCCCTTCTCTCGTTCACAAACGGCAACACCCAACAACGCAATACAACCACAATCGACCTCCTCCGATTCAACCACCAGTCACTACTCACAACACACACGCGACACAAACAATTCAAGCCTCTGGTGTTACTCTGTTTTTTCGTATGTATGTATAGTCGAGCTGGTATAAATTTAGAGGAGAGATGTTGTAGTCTTAACAGGAAAAGAGGGAAGTTCACTTCTTGTTCGTATAAACATATATATGGCCGGGTGTCTATTTGTGAAATAAATGATTTCTCTGTTTATAACCTTTAAAGAGATAAAAACGTGGCCCTGCAATTATAACACAAAAACGTGGGGGACAAAAGTAAAAAACGTTGGGCTAAGAAAATAAGTCAGGAAATGTGGGCTAAGCAAAATAATACTACTAATGTTTTTTTTTTTTTTTCGTTTTTCCCTGTTGGCCAATTAAAACGAGACCCTAATTTCGCTTCCTAAAATAAATTCGACCTAGAAATTAAAATCCTATTTTCCTAAATTTCCTATTTTTAACAGATATCAAATAAATCAGATAAATATAATATAATATTTACTCACCTATGAATATATAAAATTTCGAACTTTTACAAAAACGCGCTAATTAAAATATACTAGTGCATCGCTCTTAATTAAAAAAAATTTAAATATCGAGTTGGAAAATTATTCGAAAATTCGCGGTTATTACATCCGTAGTAACAAATGCAGAATTTATTCGCAATATATAAGAGCAGGCTAGAAAAGCTTCCCAATAACGTTGTCGAGATTGTTTCAAAATTTATATGGACTATTACATAAAAAAAGGTAATTTCAGTACAATACTGCTTCTTAGGTTTCCATTAAAGATAAAGGTTTTGAAAGTATTTTTACAAAGACATTTTATGACCAAGTTTGATTATCCATCATAATTAGTAGAAAGTGAATGCACACATCAAACTTTGCCATGAAATGTCTTTATAAAAACACTTTCAAAGTCTTTTATCTTTAGTGGAAATCCTGGCAAGCATTATTGTATTGAAATTACCTTTTCCGTGTGATAGTCCATATAAATTTCTGAAGCAATCACGACAACATTATTGGGTAGCTTTTCTAGCGTGCTCTTATAGATTGCATATAATTCTGCATTTGCTGCTACACACTTCACATGGTCCTTTATGAAAAAAATTATAGGAGAACTTTTGCTCTCACTACATATAGCCTAATATAGCAAATTAGCAACTGTAACTTTGTCAATAGTAATATTATGAGAGAATAAATAATCAAACTGTTGAACATATATATAAGCACACCTCAAACAGTGTAGGGGATGAGTAATTTGTACATATCTTCCTCGCCCATCCTTTCTTGGCAAAGCTCCTTGGCTATCGAAACAAAGTATTTTACAAAAATGAAAAAGTAAAGTAAATGTTACAAAGTAAGGTTGAAAGAAACAGCACAATAAACTCTTCTTTACTGAATCAAGATTACATCACGTATTTACAGAACAAGCTCCATTAATAGAGTGCAGAACAAACACTGAAGATAGAGACTTAATGAACTACATTGTGAAAATCACTAACTAACTAAAATAACTATCAGCTATACTACTTATATACAGGAGCTACACAAGAGTTTGTTATAACCTAATGACAGCTAATGTGATGTGGAGCTATATACTTCAACATCCCCCCCTCAAGTTGGAGGTTGGAAGAATATGGAAACCTTCAACTTGAAGTTGAACATGTATCTTCATTTGTAAACTTGCTGTCATAATTCGACATGTTGATCCAACTTAGCCTCAGCATTTGTAAACTTACTCTTCTTCGAATCAATCAAGGGTCTTCTTAGATTTGCCACAATTACGAGACTAATCATCAGAAGCATCAACTCCTGATTTTTGCTCATCGTCACTATCAAAGCAGAAGCCAAAATTGCCAAACCCTGATACAGTCATTCCCTATTCATGATTTCTTAATCTTCTTCATTTCAGTGCCACCACACTCAGATCTCAAGTCATCCTGCCTACCAGCAGATCCCTTTCTCCAAAACGACGACCAAGATTCAAGATTTGCAGAACTACCATTCTTAGCAGTATCTATGCTCAAACTGAACTCATCCCCACAACTACCACATCTAGACAACATCATCAAACACATAGCCACTTCTTTAACCGCATCACCCTCGGTGAAACAAACAAATGAATCCGACTGCGAAATCGAAGAATGTGATGTAACATTACTGTACCTAGTTGTTGATCTCTTCTTCTTAACTAGAAAAACCACCTCATGATCAGATTCACTAGAGTGACTGAGGGAGCAGAAAGTTAAAAAGTCGTGCACCCTGTGAGCCTGTCACTTCTTGTGGGGGATGTTTCTATGGACTATGGTCTTGTTCTCATTCTCTTTCAAACTAATTATTTGAGGAAAATAATTAGTACTCCCCCCGTCCTTTTGAATTCTTTACGTTTTCGGACCAATTTTCGGCACGGATTTTAAGGTGCATTTTAAGAATAGTTTTATAACTTATTTTTGATATTTTCTTTTTTTTATATATAAAAATAGAACATTCCTATTTTTATACAAAAAAATAGAAAATATCAAAAATAAGTTATAGAGCTATCCTCAAATGCACCTTAAAATGCGTGTCAGACATTAAATGCGTGTCAGACATTAAAATGGGTGGGACAGAGGGAGTAATAGACTTTGTTATGTCATATTTATGAATTTTTTTTTTTCCAAGATGCATTCTCAAACATTAAATTTTTTTAATATAGATTTTTTTCCGAATTTGTTTTACATATGCCATGAAGTGCCCCTCCAAATATGTGCAAATCGTGATGGGCATCTTCAGAAAGTTTTTTTTTTTTTTTGAAAATATGATCATCTCATTACAAAAAATTCAAAATCAACATAGCATCTTTTTTTTTCCGCCCTAATGATTATATACATTGGGGGACGGGACGTGACACGCATTTTAAGGCTCCAAACTTTCTTTTTTTGTATAAAAATAAACAATCCTATTTTTGTACAAAAAATGAAAATTGTAAAAATAAATTATGGAACCACCTTAAAATGTGTGTCAGACACTATAAACATATAGAAATGAACGCGACAGAGGAAATACATGTAAATTTATAAGCTGAAATATACAAAATCCATAATATAATTTTTAAGTAAATTGAAAGGAAAAAGATTCTACAAATTATGAAAAAAGTTGTATTCCTAAAAAAAATGAAAAGGTTGTATTAAAATAATAAATACTACAAATTAAGAAAAGAGTAGTATAAAATTAAAGATATTAAAATTAAGAAAAAAAGTAATAATAAAATCCTAATTGTGTAATATATATAATAAAATTCTATAAAAATACTAGTGACCGTCTATATTAGCCAAAAGCACTCTACCAAGATCATATATTAAAATATATTTCTTGTATTAAAAGGTACAAAACCCAAAATCTGCACAACATTTTTTTTTTAAATCTGGTTTCTTGTATCAATAGATACAAAACCAAAATCTACAAATTATATTTTTTGGATAGAATAATCTGTATAAAATCTTTAGATCTATACATTCAAATTTATAAGTTGGAAGGCCCAAAACCCAAAATACACTTTATAAGTAAATGAAAAAATAATTACTAAAAATTAAGAAAAAAGTTGTAATTAAATTCTAAATACTACTCCCTCTGTCCCCCTTGGTTCTTTACCTTGGGGGACGTAATTTTGGCACGGATTTTAAGGTGCAATTTGCGGATAGTTTCATAACTTATTTTTTAAATTTTCTTTTTTTGTATAAAAATAGAATTGTTCTATTTTTATACAAAAAAAGAAAATTTAAAAAATAAGTTATGAAACTATACTTTTTAGGAGCCTTAAAATGCGTGTCGAGCAGTGAAAAAGAAATGTAAAGAAATGGGAGGGACAGAGGGAGTACAGTTTAAGAAAATAGCAGTAATAAAACTGTAGATACTAAAAATTAAGAAAATAATAATAATAAAATCTCAATTTTATAATTTAAAAGTATATGTATTAAGATTCTAAAAACAAAACAATTATCACTCATAACTTTCATATTATATGTTAGCCACCTGTTTTAACTTAGCTGTTTACCGGTTTATCAGAACCTGTATTAGCCGTTACCTACCAAAACGCTGTATTGGCTGTTAGCCACCCGTATTAACTTAGCTGTTACCTACCAAAATCCCATATTAGCTGTTATGTTACCTACCCAAAATCCTATATTAGCTGTTACCTACCAAAACCCCTTATAAACTTAGCTGTTATCTACCAAAACCCCGAGACTAGGTAGATGCAATCCCTATAAAATCCTCTCATTTTCATACCTATGTGTAACAAGTTTACATATATTGTAGCAAATTATAACCTCTCATTGTCCATTTATTGTAAAGAATAATTGGGTTGATATATCTTCTTCATCAGAAGAGAAGCTTTCGGTAAGTTTTTTTGAGTGTTTTTATGTTGCATTTGATTTTGTTTGATGAGTTCTCAATTTAATCTTAGTTGTAAAATGGTATTATTTCTCTCATTGTTTATTAAGGTGAGCTTGATTCTCTTGAAACCAACCTTGCTACAAATGCTGATACAAAAGAAAAAAACTGGACCAGGGATTCAACGCCTTCACATTTTTCAGAGATGCCTA
The DNA here is from genome assembly GCA_037693485.1 of Kitagawia praeruptora. Taxonomy (NCBI): domain Eukaryota; kingdom Viridiplantae; phylum Streptophyta; class Magnoliopsida; order Apiales; family Apiaceae; genus Kitagawia; species Kitagawia praeruptora. The sequence goes on along the minus strand of CM075345.1, from coordinate 30,727,816 downwards.
TGAGTGATGCAATTTTCAAACAACACATTCACAAAGAAATTGTGGACTATATTGCCCTTAAGATCCCATATTATTTAAGGTAACTTTTTTTTTATGAAATTACTTTTTTATGTCAACCCCAAAAGGAATATTGAGTTGAGAGATGCGTAACAAAGCGGGAGCAGTAGAGTCATAATGTTTCTGCTGCATGGATTAGTAATGAGCCATAATAAAGTTCTAAACATAATTTCTTTTTATGTTCCCTTGTAGTGAATATACAAAAGTTTGCTTCTTTAGATTTCTTAAATAAGCCTGAAGCATAGGGAACAACTTGATTTTACATTTCTGTTCCAACAATGAACACAAGAATTTTGTTCTCTGGTTCTGGTTCTATGTGGCTCATTTATTTTTCAGAAATTGTAATGCTAACTTATCTTATCTGTTTATTAATTATATATGCACTTTGTGCCTTCTCTCTCTAGAATCTGAGATATATGAGCCTACAAGGAAATGTTTGGCAAAGGGCTTGCTATTTTGATGTCAAATTTCTTATATTTGATAGCGAGTCTACCATGGCATTAAATTTTCTACAAACTTCACTTTTATAAATAAATAATGGATTGATTTGTTCTTCACACTTGCTTCTTAAATTCTCCTCTTCAAAATTCTTATATGAAATCGTGACACTCAAAATTTAAAGCTTTAGACTTATAATTTTATTCTTTTGTATGTCGAAAAGACAACGTGTTCTCCATATAGTTCAGTTTCTCTTATATAATAATAACATTTGGAGGTCAACCTTTTTCATATGTTCCATCGAGTATCTTAATCAACCCTACCGTGTCTACTATTATTCTAAACATATAGTCTTGCTTATGATATTACTCATAGGTACTTTTATTTCTCCAATGGTAAATTTGAGATCTCGGTTATTTCATTTAGCTCAGATTGTATATAATTTACTTTTTATTTTTGTAAAATAATTACCTTCTTTTTGTAGCCATTGAGCTTTGCCTGGAAAGGATCATCTGTACAAATTAATCATCCCTACATTACAAATTACTCATCCCTACATTGTTTGAGGTGTGCTTATATATATATATATATATATATATATATATATATATATATATATATATAGCTTCTCCATGGGGAACCAAAAAGTTTGAGGAACCAAGTAACTCACTTAGACACCATTGATTTACATTACAAATGGACGGACAAGATTAAAAGTAAAAAATAATGATTACAGGGAGTAGGGGCATAAATGGAAAGAATGGGATAATATTAAACACTTGGCAGTTACACACGGGTAACACGATTCATTGTTCTGTAGTTCTGATTGTAGAAGAGACATGAATAAAGAACGGTAGTGAAGCATCACGTGAGATCTCCCTTCATCGTCTTCTCGGCCCATTATCATGAACCTCCTCCTTATATAAAGGAAGTTTGTTTACCAATCTATATACATATACCCCCTCACCTATACATAAACAAAACACTTGATTACCAAAAACAAAATACACGGGCAGTTACCAAAAACACAGGATTCATTTGAATCCATTCTGTATTATTTTTAAGATTGTTCTATAGTTCGGGCTTCTTAAAATCAACTTTTCTGTAGTTCGGGCTTCTTCAAATCAAGTGTTATGTATTTTTTTAAGATTGTTATGTATTGTCCATTATTCTATTTTAATTTTAATCTAGTTCTTGGGGTTCTATAATTCGTATTATCTTTTTCACATGTGTTATGTAATCTAAAATTCTTTGGTATGGCATACTTTTTCGGTGGTGATTCAAATGCCTTCTATATTTTGGGTGTTAGTACGATTCAGAGAATGGCTCTGAATCATCACCTGGTTTTTGATAGTGGGGGAGTTTTGTGATTTCAAGATTTGACGCAAATGCCCCATGAGGTTTGGGGTGATTTATTTCCTTTGTTGTTGCTGGTTTGCATCTGATTAATTTGGCACTTATGTGTGGTAAACCATTTTTTAGTGAGTGGCCTGATAGAAGGTTAATGCTTAGGTCGCCTAAGTTCTTCTTTTAAATGGTTTGGTGTTGCCTATATTTCTTGTGGGTCTTTATTCTGCTTTGACTGGGAGGAGTCGGTTTATTTATTGGTAATGCTACTGTTCATAATTATTTTGTTCTACCGATGAAGGATTGTTCTGCAAAGTTGTTGGCTAAGAATATAATGTGCAGGTAGATAATGCAGCAGGTGTATACATTAGCGAAACATCTAAAGAAAGTTTATGCTACAAATACAGAACATTGGATGATAGACCCCGTTCGCTCAAATCTACATCAAGGTCTTCGTTATGGTATATTTGTATGTAATTTATTGGAGAAGGTGGTGGAGAGGCCTGCGGTCCCAGAATTCGGGGAAGGGGGCGGGTAGATCGGAGTCGAAGATGTGGCGATGGTTGTGGAGGTGAGGTAGGGTTGGAGAAGGTGGTGGAGAGGCCTGCGGTCCTAGAGTTCGGGGAAGGGGGGCGGGTAGATCAGAGTCGGGATGTGGCAGTGGTTGTGGAGGTGAGGTGGGGTGGAGAAGAAGGTGGGTTGAAGAAAAGGAGAAAAGAGAAGAAATGGGATGGGATAAAGTGAAGTGTATTGTTCTATATTTTTCAAAAAATTAGCAGTGTCCTGTGTATTGTTTTGTAAAACAGAGTTATCAGTCATCCTATTTTCAAACTAAACAATGTCGTATCAATATTACTGAACGCATATTATGATATGGAAAAAGGTAAGACCATGAAAAATTTCAAGATGTGAAACCATTATGTATTGTTTAAAGGTTGTTCTGTAGTTCAGACTTTCTTCTAATCAAGTGTTCCATAAATTAGCACTGTCCTATAAATAGGTGTTTTGATCAGCTCAATTGAAAACCATTCTGTATTGTTTAAAGGTTGTTCTGTATTGTGTTTGTACTGGAAGGAGGGCGAAGATAAAATGGTATGTAGATGTGTTTCTTTAAACATGTACCTATAGTATAGAACAAACTATAATACACACCATGAAAATTAAAAACTCCATTGAAGCAAAATACAGAACATTGGAATATAGGAGATAAGCATTTTCAAACTAAACGATAAGCATCAATGTTAATGAACTAATATAGGAGATTTTATTAAATTGATTTAACATACAATACACTAGTCTTTATTTGGGAACAAAATGTTGATCGATTGAAGCGCATACTGGAATATGTAAAAAGATAAGATCATGATGAATTGCAAGATATGAATCTATTATATATTGTAATAAGGTCGTTCTGTATTGTTCTGTAAAACAGAGTTACCAGTCATCCTATTTTCAAACTAAACAATGTCGTAGCATACTTGCATTTTTCATAATTGTTCTGTATGTGAATCCATTTTTTCATTTTATTAAGGTTGTCCTGTAGTTCGGGCTTTTTTTAAATCAAGTGTTCTGTAAGTTAACAGTGTCCTGTAAATATATGTGTTGTCCTGTATGGAGTTCAAAAGTAGAAAAACACCATCAAAAAATAAGTAATTTATGGATTGTGGAGGTTAAGAAAATGTTAGGGTGGAGTGGAAACATGGGCATCAACTTGAGGATACTAGATTGTGTACAGACTGCTCTTCGTATTATCAAAAAATTACCTTCACAAGTACTACTACCTAAATAAACTCATGTTTTTACAACCCATCCTCTATATATATGCAAATGATCTCCAATGTTCCACTGCCAAATATTTACAAGATGTTAATATCTCAATGCCATATTAACACAATGCTGTCAACCGAACTGCAACTGTAACAGTGACTGGGTTGGTTGTCCTGTACCCAGCACTAGAAGGTCCACATGGCCGATTTTGCATCTTTCAGTAAGAATCACAGCCTAATCACTTCAGGCTAACAAGACCGCGTTCTTCCCGGAAACATTATCTCTAAAAGTTTCACTGGATATGATGATTAGATAGTGCTTCCACCATTGCTTATTACAACCTGATTCCTGAGAAAATTGTTATAAAATATCAGGAGGCCTGTTTGGATGGAAAAACTTCTATAAAAACAAAAGATTGAAAGAGTAGATGCCATAGTCCATTATGCTGAATGGATTGCTAGTCTTAAATATTGAACAAAAATGTCAAAACACAGTGTATTGGTGACTCCAAATACTAGAATTCAATTAGCAAAACTGACTTCAAAAAAACACCTCAAATACTAGAATTCAATTAGCAAAATTGACTTAAAAAAACACCTAGAACTAGAAGCATTCTGGCACAGTTAAAATTTGACCCTCCCCGAAAGCCAGTTAAGAGGTTGTTGTTGCTCAATCCTCGGCTTAAAAAAAACAATCTGGACCTTCGTAATCATTGAAATCATTCCTTTGATGATGAACTCCTTCTTCATGATCATTAACATCCTCTCTTGATTGATTAGGCACTTTTGGACCATTAGATGATGTACCTGCAATAACATAAGAAAATTTAAAAAACAATTTTACAGAACAATACACAGGACACTAATAATTTTTTGAAAAATACAGAACAATACACTTCACTTTATCTCATCTCATTTCTTCTCTTTTCTCCCTTTCTTCAACCCATCTTCTTCTCCACCCCACCTCACCTCCACAACCACTACCACATCACCGACTCTGATCTACCCGCCCCCTTCCCCGAACTCCGGGGCCGCAGGCCTCTCCACCACCTTCTCCAATCAATTACATACAATTATACCATAACGAAGGCCTTGATGTAGATTTGAGCGAACGGAATTTAATTATCGTGAAAATCTGGTGCTTCGTAGTATCTTAATACCTTCTTCGATTTCTTTTTTTGGATACTTCAATTGGGGTAAAAACAACGTTGAGATACACGGGCCATTAAAGATTGTTCTGTATTTTTGATTGGAGAAGAGACATGAATGAAGAAACTCACTCAAACCCAATCCTCTGACTCTTCCTTTTCAATCGAACCCAAATACAGAAACCCACTACCTTTTTCCCTCTTCTTCTCTCTCTAATTTCTACAACCCAGCATCTCCTCCTCTTTTCTTTACTTGTCTTAACGGAGAAGAACAAGATTGTAGAAACCGCTTAGCACGTATTTTAACAAATTGTTTTAATGGATATATCAGATTGTGATATTAGCATATAAAAAGACTAAAATACCCCCATAAGTTAAATATAATGTAAAAACACTTTAAATCTCAGCTATAGATGGGAAAGCAATCCAACGGTCTACAATAAGTTCCCCAGTTACTCAAATTAGAAAGTTCCTAATTGAACCAAGGCTTATATATATATATATATATATATATATATATATATCCATTCAACTTCTTGAAATTTTATTCTCTCATGATATTACTACTCACAAAGTTACAATTGCTAATTTGCTATATTAGGCTGTATATAGTGAGAGCAAAGTTCCCCTGTAATTTTTTTTCATAAAGGACCCTCTGAAGTCAGTAGTAACAAATGCAGAATTTATTTGCAATTTATAAGAGCAGGCTAGAAAAGATTCCCGATAATGTTGTCGAGATTGTTTCAAAATTTATATGGACTACTACATAAAAAAAAAGGTAATTTCAGTACAATACTACTTCTTAGGTTTCCACTAAAGATAAAGGTTTTGAAAGTATTTTTACAAAGACATTTTATGACCAAGTTTGATTATCCATCACAATTAGCAGAAAGTGAATGCACACATCAAACTTGGCCATGAAATGTCTTTATAAAAACACTTTCAAAGTCTTTTATCGTTAGTGGAAATCCTGGCAAGCAGTATTGTATTGAAATTACCTTTTCCGTGTGATAGTCCATATAAATTTCTGAAGCAATCACGACAACATTATTGGGTAGCTTTTCTAGCGTGCTCTTATAGATTGCATATAATTCTGCATTTGCTGCTACACACTTCACATGGTCCTTTATGAAAAAAATTATAGGAGAACTTTTGCTCTCACTACATATAGCCTAATATAGCAAATTAGCAATTGTAACTTTGTCAATAGTAATATTATGAGAGAATAAATATTCAAACTGTTGAACATATATATAAGCACACCTCAAATAGTGTAGGGGATGAGTAATTTGTACATATCTTCCTCGCCCATCCTTTCTTGGCAAAGCTCCTTGGGTATCGAAACAAAGTATTTTACAAAAATGAAAAAGTAAAGTAAATGTTACAAAGTAAGGTTGAAAGAAACAGCACAATAAACTCTTCTTTATTGAATCAAGATTACATCACGTATTTACAGAACAAGCTCCATTAATAGAGTGCAGAACAAACTCTGAAGAGAGAGACTTAATGAACTACATTGTGAAAATCACTAACTAAAATAACTATCAGCTATACTACTTATATACAGGAGCTACACAAGAGTTTGTTATAACCTAACGACAACTAATGTGATGTGGAACTATATACTTCAACATCCCCCCTCAAGTTGGAGGTTGGAAGAATCTGGAAACCTTCAACTTGAAGTTGAACATGTATCTTCATTTGTAAACTTGCTGTCATAATTCGACATGTTGAGCCAACTTAGCCTCAGCATTTGTAAACTTGCTCTTCTTCGAATCAAGGGTCTTCTTAGATTTGCCACAATTACGAGACTAATCATCAGAAGCATCAACTCCAGATTTTTGCTCATCATCACTATCAAAGCAGAAGCCAAAATTGCCAAACCCTGATACAGTCATTCCCTATTGATTTCTTAATCTTCTTCATTTCAGTGCCACCACACTCAGATCTCAAGTCATCCTGCCTACCAGCAGATCCCTTTCTCCAAAACGACGACCAAGATTCAAGATTTGCAGAACCACCATTCTTAGCAGTATCTATTCTCAAACTGAACTCATCCCCACAACTACCACCTCTAGACAACATCATCAAACACATAGCCACTTCCTTAACCGCATCACCCTCGGTGAAACAAACAAATGAATCCGACTGCGAAATCGAAGAATGTGATGTAACATTGCTGTACCTAGTTGTTGATCTCTTCTTCTTAACCGGAAAAACCACCTCATGATCAGATTCACTAGAAGTCTTTGACCTTTTCGAGTGACTGAGGGAGCAGAAAGTTAAAAAGTCGTGCACCCTGTGCGCCTGTCACTTCTTGTGGGGGATGTTTCTATGGACTATGGTCTTGTTCTCATTCTCTTTCAAACTAATTATTTGAGGAAAATAATTAGTACTCCCTCCGTCCTTTTGAATTCTTTACGTTTTCGGACCAGTTTTCGGCACGGAATTTAAGGTGCATTTTAGGGTTAGTTTTATAACTTATTTTTGATATTTTTTTTTATAAAAATAGAACAATCCAATTTTTATACAAAAAAATAGAAAATATCAAAAATAAGTTATAGAACTATCCTCAAATGCACCTTAAAATGCGTGTCAGACACACACTTTTTCATGTAAAGAAATGGGTGGGACAGAGTGAGTAAGAGACTTTGTTATGTCATATTTATGAATTTATGTTTTTTTTTTATTTTCCATGATGCATTCTCAAACATTAAATTTTTTTAATATAGATTTTTCCGAATTTGTTTTACATATGCCATGAAGTGCCCGTGCAAATATGTGCAAATCGTAATGGGCATCTTCAGAAAGTTTTTTTTTTTTTTTTGAAAATATGATCATCTCATTACATAAAATTCAAAATCAACATAGCATCTTTTTTTTTTCCGCCCCAATGAATTATATACATTGGGGGACGGGACGTGACACGCATTTTAAGGCTCCGAACTTTATTTTTTTGTATAAAAATAAAACAATCCTATTTTTGTACAAAAAATGAAAATTGTAAAAATAAATTATATATGGAACCACCTTAAAATGTGTGTCAGACACTATAAACGTATAGAAATGAACGAGACAGAGCAAATACATGTAAATTTATAACCTGAAATATACAAAATCCATAATATAATTTTTAAGTAAATTGAAAGGAAAAAGATTCTACAAATTATGAAAAAAGTTGTATTCCTAAAAAAATGAAAAGGTTGTATTAAAATAATAAATACTACAAATTAAGAAAAGAGTAGTATAAAATTAAAGATATTAAAATTAAGAAAAAAAGTAATAATAAAATCCTAATTGTGTAATATATATAATAAAATTCTATAAAAATACTAGTGACCGTCTATATTAGCCAAAAGCACTCTACCAAGATCATATATTAAAATATATTTCTTGTATTAAAAGGTACAAAACCCAAAATCTGCACAACATTTTTTTTAAATCTGGTTTCTTGTATCAATAGATACAAAACCAAAATCTAGAAATTATATTTTTTGGATAGAATAATCTATATAAAATCTTTAGATCTATACATTCAAATTTATAAGTTGGAAGGCCCAAAATACACTTTATAAGTAAATGAAAAAATAATTACTAAAAATTAAGAAAAAAGTTGTAATTAAATTCTAGATACTACAGTTTAAGAAAATAGCATTAATAAAACTGTAGATACTAAAAATTAAGAAAAAAATAATAATAAAATATCAATTTTATAATTTAAAAGTATATATATTAAGATTCTAAAAACAAAACAATTATCACTCATAACTTTCATATTATATGTTAGCCACCTGTTTTAACTTAGCTGTTTACCCGACTTAGCTGTTTATCAGAACCTGTATTAGCTGTTACCTACCAAAACGCGGTATTGGCTGTTAGCCACCCGTATTAACTTAGTTGTTACCTACCAAAATCCCATATTAGCTGTTATATTACCTACCCAAAATCCTATATTAGCTGTTACCTACCAAAACCCCGTATAAACTTAGCTGTTATCTACCAAAACCCCGAGACTAGGTAGATGCAATCCCTATAAAATCCTCTCATTTTCATACCTATGTGTAACAAGTTTACATATATTGTAGCAAATTATAACCTCTCATTGTCCATTTATTGTAAAGAAGAATGGGGTTGATATATCTTCTTCATCAGAAGAGAAGCTTTCGGTAAGTTTTTTTGAGTGTTTTTATGTTGCATTTGATTTTGTTTGATGAGTTCTCAATTTAATCTTAGTTGTAAAATGGTATTATTTCTCTCATTGTTTATTAAGGTGAGCTTGATTCTCTTAAAACCAACCTTGCTACAAATGCTGATACAAAAGAAAAAAACTGGACCAGGGATTCAACGCCTTCACATTTTTCAGAGATGCCTATGAGTGATGCAATTTTCAAACAACACATTCACAAAGAAATTCTGGACTATATTGCCCTTAAGATCCCATATTATTTAAGGTAACTTTTTTTTTATTTATGAAATTACTTTTTTATGTCAACCCCAAAAGGAATATTGAGTTGAGAGATGCGTAACAAAGCGGGAGCAATAGAGTCATAATGTTTCTACCGCATGGATTAGTAATGAGCCATAATAAAGTTCTAAACATAATTTCTTTTTATGTTCCCTTGTACGGAATATACAAAAGTTTGCTTCTTTAGATTTCTTAAATAAGCCTCAAGCATAGGGAACAACTTGATTTTACATTTCTGTTCCAACAATGAACACAAGAATTTTGTTCTCTGGTTCTGCAGGTATGTGGCTCATTTATTTTTCAGAAATTGTAATGGTAACTTATCTTATCTGTTTATTAATTAGATATGCACTTTGTGCCTTCTCTCTCTAGAATCTGAGATATTTGAGCCTACAAGGAAATGTTTGGCAAAGGGCTTGCTATTTTGATGTCAAATTTCTTATATTTGATAGCGAGTCTACCATGGCAGTAAATTTTCTACAAATTTCACTTTTATAAATAAATAATGGATTGATTTGTTCTTCACACTTGCTTCTTAAATTCTCCTCTTCAAAATTCTAATATGAAATCGTGACACTCAAAATTTAAAGCTTTAGACTTATAATTTTATTCTTTTCTATGTCGAAAAGACAACGTGTTCTCCATATAGTTCAGTTTCTCTTATATAATAATAAACATTTGGAGGTCAACCTTTTTCATATGTTCCATCGAGTATCTTAATCAACCCTACCGTGTCTACTATTATTCTAAACATATAGTCTTGCTTATGATATTACTCATAGGTACTTTTATTTTTCCAGCGGTAAATTTGAGATCTCGGTTATTTCATTTAGCTCAGATTGTATATAATTTACTTTACTTTTTATTTTTGTAAAATAATTACCTTCTTTTTGTAGCCATTGAGCTTTGCCTGGAAAGGATCATCTGTACAAATTAATCATCCCTACATTACAAATTACTCATCCCTACATTGTTTGAGGTGTGCTTATATATATATATATCCATTCAACTTCTTGAAATTTTATTCTCTCATGATATTACTACTCACAAAGTTACAATTGCTAATTTGATATATTAGGCTGTATATAGTGAGAGCAAAGTTCTCCTGTAATTTTTTTCATAAAGGACCCTCTGAAGTTAGTAGTAACAGTAACAAATGCAGAATTTATTTGCAATTTATAAGAGTAGGCTAGAAAAGTTTCCCGATAATGTTGTCGAGATTGTTTCAAAATTTATATGGACTATTACATAAAAAAAAGGTAATTTCAGTACAATACTACTTCTTAGGTTTCCACTAAAGATAAAGGTTTTGCAAGTATTTTTAAAAGACATTTTATGACCAAGTTTGATTATCCATCACAATTAGCAGAAAGTGAATGCACACATCAAACTTGGCCATGAAATGTCTTTATAAAAACACTTTCAAAGTCTTTTATCTTTAATGGAAATCCTGGCAAGCAGTATTGTATTGAAATTACCTTTTCCGTGTGATAGTCCATATAAATTTCTGAAGCAATCACGACAACATTATTGGGTAGCTTTTCTAGCGTGCTCTTATAGATTGCATATAATTCTGCATTTGCTGCTACACACTTCACATGGTCCTTTATGAAAAAAATTATAGGAGAACTTTTGCTCTCACTACATATAGCCTAATATACCAAATTAGCAATTGTAACTTTGTCAATAGTAATATTATGAGAGAATAAATATTCAAACTGTTGAACATATATATAAGCACACCTCAAACAGTGTAGGATGAGTAATTTGTACATATCTTCCTCGCCCATCCTTTCTTGGAAAAGCTCCTTGGCTATCGAAACAAAGTATTTTACAAAAATGAAAAAGTAAAGTAAGGTTGAAAGAAACAGCACAATAAACTCTTCTTTATTGAATCAAGATTACATCACGTATTTACATAACAAGCTCCATTAATAGAGTGCAGAACAAACTTTGAAGAGAGAGACTTAATGAACTACATTGTGAAAATCACTAACTAACTAAAATAACTATCACCTATACTACTTATATAAAGGAGCTACACAAGAGTTTGTTATAACCTAATGACAGCTAATGTGATGTGGAACTATATACTTCAACATCCCCCCTCAAGTTGGAGGTTGGAAGAATCTGGAAACCTTCAACTTGAAGTTGAACATGTATCTTCATTTGTAAACTTGCTGTCATAATTCGACATGTTGATCCAACTTAGCCTCAGCATTTGTAAACTTACTTTTCTTCGAATCAAGGGTCTTCTTAGATTTGCCACAATTACGAGACTAATCATTAGAAGCATCAACTCCAGATTTTTGCTCATCGTCACTATCAAAGCAGAAGCCAATATTGCCAAACCCTGATACAGTCATTCCCTATTCATGATTTCTTAATCTTCTTCATTTCAGTGCCACCACACTCAGATCTCAAGTCATCCTGCCTACCAGCAGATCCCTTTCTCCAAAACGACGACCAAGATTCAAGATTTGCAGAACCACCATTCTTAGCAGTATCTATGCTCAAACTGAACTCATCCCCACAACTACCACCTCTAGACAACATCATCAAACACATAGCCACTTCTTTAACCGCATCACCCTCGGTGAAACAAACAAATGAATCCGACTGCGAAATCGAAGAATGTGATGTAACATTGCTGTACCTAGTTGTTGATCTCTTCTTCTTAACTGGAAAAACCACCTCATGATTAGATTCACTAGAAGTCTTTGACCTTTTCGAGTGACTGAGGGAGCACAAAGTTAAAAAGTCCTGCACCCTGTGAGTCTGTCACTTCTTGTGGGGGATGTTTCTATGGACTATGGTCTTGTTCTCATTCTCTTTCAAAGTACTCCCTCCGTCCTTTTGAATTCTTTACGTTTTCGGACCAGTTTTCGGCACGGATTTTGAGGTGAATTTTAAGGATAGTTTTATAACTTATTTTTGATATTTTTTTTTTTATAAAAATAGGACAATCCTATTTTTATACAAAAAAATAGAAAATATCAAAAATAAGTTATACCTCAAATGCACCTTAAAATGCGTGTCAGACACGCACTTTTTTATGTAAAGAAATGGGTGGGACAGAGGGAGTAATAAACTTTGTTATGTCATATTTATGAATTTATGTTTTCTTTTATTTTCCATGATGCATTCTCAAACATTAAATTTTTTTAATATAGATTTTTCCGAATTTCTTTTACATATGCAATGAAGTGCCCCTGCAAATATGTGCAAATCGTATTGGGCATCTTCAGAAAGTTTTTTTTTTTTTTTTGAAAATATGATCATCTCATTACATAAAATTCAAAATCAACATAGCATCTTTTTTTTCGGCCCCAATGAATTATATACATTGGAGGACGGGACGTGACACGCATTTTAAGGCCCCAAACTTTCTTTTTTTGTATAAAAATAAAACAATCCTATTTTTGTACAAAAAATGAAAATTGTAAAAATAAATTATGGAACCACGACAATATAAATGTATAGAAATGAACGAGACAGAGGAAATACATGTAAATTTATAAGCTGAAATATACAAAATCCATAATATAATTTAGAGGAAATACATGTAAATTTATAAGCTGAAATATACAAAATCCATAATATAATTTTTAAGTAAATGGAAAGGAAAAAGATTCTACAAATTATGAAAAAAGTTGTATTCCTAAAAAAAATGAAAAGGCTGTATTAAAATAATAAATACTACAAATTAAGAAAAGAGTAGTATAAAATTAAAGATATTAAAATTAAGAAAAAAAGTAATAATAAAATCCTAATTGTGTAATATATATAATAAAATTCTATAAAAATACTAGTGACCGTCTATATTAGCCAAAAGCACTCTACCAAAATCATATATTAAAATATATTTCTTGTATTAAAAGGTACAAAACCCAAAATCTGCACAACATTTTTTTTAATTGGTTTCTTGTATCAATAGATACAAAACCAAAATCTACAAATTATATTTTTTGGACAGAATAATCTATATAAAATCTTTAGATCTATACATTCAAATTTAAATTTATAAGTTGGAAGGCTCAAAACCCAAAATACACTTTATAAGTAAATGAAAAAATAATTACTAAAAATTAAGAAAAAAGTTGTAATTAAATTCTAGATACTACATTTTAAGAAAATAGCAGTAATAAAACTGTAGATACTAAAAATTAAGAAAAAAATAATAATAAAATCTCAATTTTATAATTTAAAAGTATATATATTACGATTCTAAAAACAAAACAATTATCACTCATAACTTTCATATTATATGTTAGCCACCTGTTTTAACTTAGCTGTTTACCAGAGTTAGCTGTTTATCAGAACCTGTATTAGCTGTTACCTACCAAAACGCGGTATTGGCTGTTAGCCACCCGTATTAACTTAGTTGTTACCTACCAAAATCCCATATTAGCTGTTATGTTACCTACCCAAAATCCTATATTAGCTGTTACCTACCAAAACCCCGTATAAACTTAGCTGTTATCTACCAAAACCCCGAGACTAGGCAATGCAATCCCTATAAAATCCTCTCATTTTCATACCTATGTGTAACAAGTTTACATATATTGTAGTAAATTATAACCTCTCATTGTCCATTTATTGTAAAGAAGAATGGGGTTGATATATCTTCTTCATCAGAAGAGAAGCTTTCGGTAAGTTTTTTTTGAGTGTTTTTATGTTGCATTTGATTTTGTTTGATGAGTTCTCAATTTAATCTTAGTTGTAAAATGGTATTATTTCTCTCATTGTTTTTTAAGGTGAGCTTGATTCTCTTGAAACCAACCTTGCTACAAATGCTGATACAAAAGAAAAAAACTGGACCAGGGATTCAACGCCTTCACATTTTTCAGAGATGCCTATGAGTGATGCAATTTTCAACTAACACATTCACAAAGAAATTCTGGACTATATTGCCCTTAAGATCCCATATTATTTAAGGTAACTTTTTTTTTTATGAAATTACTTTTTTATGTCAACCCCAAAAGGAATATTGAGTTGAGAGATGCGTAACAAAGCGGGAGCAGTAGAGTCATAATGTTTCTGCGGCATGGATTAGTAATGAGCCATAATAAAGTTCTAAACATAATTTCTTTTTATGTTCCCTTGTAGTGAATATACAAAAGTTTGCTTCTATAGATTTCTTAACTAAGCCTCAAGCATAGGGAACAACTTGATTTTACATTTCTGTTCCAACAATGAGCACAAGAATTTTGTTCTCTGGTTCTGGTTCTATGTGGCTCATTTATTTTTCTGAAATTGTAATGCTAACTTATCTTATCTGTTTATTAATTAGATATGCACTTTGTGCCTTCTCTCTCTAGAATCTGAGATATATGAGCCTACAAGGAAATGTTTGGCAAAGGGCTTGCTATTTTGATGTCAAATTTCTTATATTTGATAGCGAGTCTACCATGACAGTAAATTTTCTACAAACTTCACATTTATAAATAAATAATGGATTGATTTGTTCTTCACACTTGCTTCTTAAATTCTCCTCTTCAAAATTCTTATATGAAATCGTGACACTCAAAATTTAAAGCTTTAGACTTATAATTTTATTCTTTTGTATGTCGAAAAGACAACGTGTTCTCCATATAGTTCAGTTTCTCTTATATAATAATAAACATTTGGAGGTCAACCTTTTTCATATGTTCCATCGAATATCTTAATCAACCCTACCGTGTCTACTATTATTCTAAACATATAGTCTTGCTTATGATATTACTCATAGGTACTTTTATTTCTCCAGTGGTAAATTTGAGATCTCGGTTATTTCATTTAGCTCAGATTGTATATAATTTACTTTACTTTTGATTTTTGTAAAATAATTACCTTCTTTTTGTAGCCATTGACCTTTTCCTGGAAAGGATCATCTGTACAAATTAATCATCCCTACATTACAAATTACTCATCCCTACATTGTTTGAGGTGTGCTTATATATATATATATATATATATATATATATATATATATATATATATATATATATATATATATCCATTCAACTTCTTGAAATTTTATTCTCTCATGATATTACTACTCACAAAGTTACAATTGCTAATTTGCTATATTAGGCTGTATATAGTGAGAGCAAAGTTCTCCTGTAATTTTTTTCATAAAGGACCCTCTGAAGTCAGTAGTAACAAATGCAGAATTTATTTGCAATTTATAAGAGCAGGCTAGAAAAGCTTCCCGATAATGTTGTCGAGATTGTTTCAAAATTTATATGGACTATTACATAAAAAAAAGGTAATTTCAGTACAATACTGCTTCTTAGGTTTCCACTAAAGATAAAGGTTTAGAAAGTATTTTTACAAAGACATTTTATGACCAAGTTTGATTATCCATCACAATTAGCAGAAAGTGAATGCACACATCAAACTTGGCCATGAAATGTCTTTATAAAAACACTTTCAAAGTTTTTTATCTTTAGTGGAAATCCTGGCAAGCAGTATTGTATTGAAATTACCTTTTCTGTGTGATAGTCCATATAAATTTCTGAAGCAATCACGACAACATTATTGGGTAGCTTTTCTAGCGTGCTGTTATAGATTGCATATAATTCTGCATTTGCTGCTACACACTTCACATGGTCCTTTATGAAAAAAATTATAGGAGAACTTTTGCTCTCACTACATATAGCCTAATATAGCAAATTAGCAATTGTAACTTTGTCAATAGTAATATTATGAGAGAATAAATATTCAAACTGTTGAACATATATATAAGCACACCTCAAATAGTGTAGGGGATGAGTAATTTGTACATATCTTCCTCGCCCATCCTTTCTTGGCAAAGCTCCTTGGCTATCGAAACAAAGTATTTTACAAAAATGAAAAAGTAAAGTAAATGTTACAAAGTAAGGTTGAAAGAAACAGCACAATAAACTCTTCTTTATTGAATCAAGATTACATCACGTATTTACAGAACAAGCTCCATTAATAGAGTGCAGAACAAACTCTGAAGAGAGAGACTTAATGAACTACATTGTGAAAATCACTAACTAACTAAAATAACTATCAGCTATACTACTTATATACAGGAGCTACACAAGAGTTTGTTATAACCTAACGACAACTAATGTGATGTGGAACTATATACTTCAACATCCCCCTCAAGTTGGAGGTTGGAAGAATCTGGAAACCTTCAACTTGAAGTTGAACATGTATCTTCATTTGTAAACTTGCTGTCATAATTCGACATGTTGAGCCAACTTAGCCTCAGCATTTGTAAACTTTCTCTTCTTCGAATCAAGGGTCTTCTTAGATTTGCCACAATTACGAGACTAATCATCAGAAGCATCAACTCCAGATTTTTGCTCATCATCACTATCAAAGCAGAAGCCAAAATTGCCAAACCCTGATACAGTCATTCCCTATTGATTTCTTAATCTTCTTCATTTCAGTGCCACCACACTCAGATCTCAAGTCATCCTGCCTACCAGCAGATCCCTTTCTCCAAAACGACGACCAAGATTCAAGATTTGCAGAACCACCATTCTTAGCAGTATCTATTCTCAAACTGAACTCATCCCCACAACTACCACCTCTAGACAACATCATCAAACACATAGCCACTTCCTTAACCGCATCACCCTCGGTGAAACAAACAAATGAATCCGACTGCGAAATCGAAGAATGTGATGTAACATTGCTGTACCTAGTTGTTGATCTCTTCTTCTTAACCGGAAAAACCACCTCATGATCAGATTCACTAGAAGTCTTTGACCTTTTCGAGTGACTGAGGGAGCAGAAAGTTAAAAAGTCGTGCACCCTGTGAGCCTGTCACTTCTTGTGGGGGATGTTTCTATGGACTATGGTCTTGTTCTCATTCTCTTTCAAACTAATTATTTGAGGAAAATAATTAGTACTCCCTCCGTCCTTTTGAATTCTTTACGTTTTCGGACCAGTTTTCGGCACGGAATTTAAGGTGCATTTTAGGGTTAGTTTTATAACTAATTTTTGATATTTTTTTTTATAAAAATAGAACAATCCAATTTTTATACAAAAAAATAGAAAATATCAAAAATAAGTTATAGAACTATCCTCAAATGCACCTTAAAATGCGTGTCAGACACACACTTTTTCATGTAAAGAAATGGGTGGGACAGAGTGAGTAAGAGACTTTGTTATGTCATATTTATGAATTTATGTTTTTTTTTTATTTTCCATGATGCATTCTCAAACATTAAATTTTTTTAATATAGATTTTTCCAAATTTGTTTTACATATGCCATGAAGTGCCCCTGCAAATATGTGCAAATCGTAATGGGCATCTTCAGAAAGTTTTTTTTTTTTTTTTGAAAATATGATCATCTCATTACATAAAATTCAAAATCAACATAGCATCTTTTTTTTTTCCGCCCCAATGAATTATATACAATGGGGGACGGGACGTGACACGCATTTTAAGGCTCCGAACTTTATTTTTTTGTATAAAAATAAAACAATCCTATTTTTGTACAAAAAATGAAAATTGTAAAAATAAATTATATATGGAACCACCTTAAAATGTGTGTCAGACACTATAAACGTATAGAAATGAACGAGACAGAGCAAATACATGTAAATTTATAACCTAAAATATACAAAATCCATAATATAATTTTTAAGTAAATTGAAAGGAAAAAGATTCTACAAATTATGAAAAAAGTTGTATTCCTAAAAAAATGAAAAGGTTGTATTAAAATAATAAATACTACAAATTAAGAAAAGAGTAGTATAAAATTAAAGATATTAAAATTAAGAAAAAAAGTAATAATAAAATCCTAATTGTGTAATATATATAATAAAATTCTATAAAAATACTAGTGACCGTCTATATTAGCCAAAAGCACTCTACCAAGATCATATATTAAAATATATTTCTTGTATTAAAAGGTACAAAACCCAAAATCTGCACAACATTTTTTTTAAATCTGGTTTCTTGTATCAATAGATACAAAACCAAAATCTAGAAATTATATTTTTTGGATAGAATAATCTATATAAAATCTTTAGATCTATACATTCAAATTTATAAGTTGGAAGGCCCAAAATACACTTTATAAGTAAATGAAAAAATAATTACTAAAAATTAAGAAAAAAGTTGTAATTAAATTCTAGATACTACAGTTTAAGAAAATAGCAGTAATAAAACTGTAGATACTAAAAATTAAGAAAAAAATAATAATAAAATATCAATTTTATAATTTAAAAGTATATATATTAAGATTCTAAAAACAAAACAATTATCACTCATAACTTTCATATTATATGTTAGCCACCTGTTTTAACTTAGCTGTTTACCCGACTTAGCTGTTTATCAGAACCTGTATTAGCTGTTACCTACCAAAACGCGGTATTGGCTGTTAGCCACCCGTATTAACTTAGTTGTTACCTACCAAAATCCCATATTAGCTGTTATATTACCTACCCAAAATCCTATATTAGCTGTTACCTACCAAAACCCCGTATAAACTTAGCTGTTATCTACCAAAACCCCGAGACTAGGTAGATGCAATCCCTATAAAATCCTCTCATTTTCATACCTATGTGTAACAAGTTTACATATATTGTAGCAAATTATAACCTCTCATTGTCCATTTATTGTAAAGAAGAATGGGGTTGATATATCTTCTTCATCAGAAGAGAAGCTTTCGGTAAGTTTTTTTGAGTGTTTTTATGTTGCATTTGATTTTGTTTGATGAGTTCTCAATTTAATCTTAGTTGTAAAATGGTATTATTTCTCTCATTGTTTATTAAGGTGAGCTTGATTCTCTTAAAACCAACCTTGCTACAAATGCTGATACAAAAGAAAAAAACTGGACCAGGGATTCAACGCCTTCACATTTTTCAGAGATGCCTATGAGTGATGCAATTTTCAAACAACACATTCACAAAGAAATTCTGGACTATATTGCCCTTAAGATCCCATATTATTTAAGGTAACTTTTTTTTTATTTATGAAATTACTTTTTTATGTCAACCCCAAAAGGAATATTGAGTTGAGAGATGCGTAACAAAGCGGGAGCAATAGAGTCATAATGTTTCTACCGCATGGATTAGTAATGAGCCATAATAAAGTTCTAAACATAATTTCTTTTTATGTTCCCTTGTACGGAATATACAAAAGTTTGCTTCTTTAGATTTCTTAAATAAGCCTCAAGCATAGGGAACAACTTGATTTTACATTTCTGTTCCAACAATGAACACAAGAATTTTGTTCTCTGGTTCTGCAGGTATGTGGCTCATTTATTTTTCAGAAATTGTAATGGTAACTTATCTTATCTGTTTATTAATTAGATATGCACTTTGTGCCTTCTCTCTCTAGAATCTGAGATATTTGAGCCTACAAGGAAATGTTTGGCAAAGGGCTTGCTATTTTGATGTCAAATTTCTTATATTTGATAGCGAGTCTACCATGGCAGTAAATTTTCTACAAATTTCACTTTTATAAATAAATAATGGATTGATTTGTTCTTCACACTTGCTTCTTAAATTCTCCTCTTCAAAATTCTAATATGAAATCGTGACACTCAAAATTTAAAGCTTTAGACTTATAATTTTATTCTTTTCTATGTCGAAAAGACAACGTGTTCTCCATATAGTTCAGTTTCTCTTATATAATAATAAACATTTGGAGGTCAACCTTTTTCATATGTTCCATCGAGTATCTTAATCAACCCTACCGTGTCTACTATTATTCTAAACATATAGTCTTGCTTATGATATTACTCATAGGTACTTTTATTTTTCCAGCGGTAAATTTGAGATCTCGGTTATTTCATTTAGCTCAGATTGTATATAATTTACTTTACTTTTTATTTTTGTAAAATAATTACCTTCTTTTTGTAGCCATTGAGCTTTGCCTGGAAAGGATCATCTGTACAAATTAATCATCCCTACATTACAAATTACTCATCCCTACATTGTTTGAGGTGTGCTTATATATATATATATCCATTCAACTTCTTGAAATTTTATTCTCTCATGATATTACTACTCACAAAGTTACAATTGCTAATTTGATATATTAGGCTGTATATAGTATATAGTGAGAGCAAAGTTCTCCTGTAATTTTTTTCATAAAGGACCCTCTGAAGTTAGTAGTAACAGTAACAAATGCAGAATTTATTTGCAATTTATAAGAGTAGGCTAGAAAAGTTTCCCGATAATGTTGTCGAGATTGTTTCAAAATTTATATGGACTATTACATAAAAAAAAGGTAATTTCAGTACAATACTGCTTCTTAGGTTTCCACTAAAGATAAAGGTTTTGCAAGTATTTTTAAAAGACATTTTATGACCAAGTTTAATTATCCATCACAATTAGCAGAAAGTGAATGCACACATCAAACTTGGCCATGAAATGTCTTTATAAAAACACTTTCAAAGTCTTTTATCTTTAGTGGAAATCCTGGCAAGCAGTATTGTATTGAAATTACCTTTTCCGTGTGATAGTCCATATAAATTTCTGAAGCAATCACGACAACATTATTGGGTAGCTTTTCTAGCGTGCTCTTATAGATTGCATATAATTCTACACACTTCACATGGTCCTTTATGAAAAAAATTATAGGAGAACTTTTGCTCTCACTACATATAGCCTAATATACCAAATTAGCAATTGTAACTTTGTCAATAGTAATATTATGAGAGAATAAATATTCAAACTGTTGAACATATATATAAGCACACCTCAAACAGTGTAGGATGAGTAATTTGTACATATCTTCCTCGCCCATCCTTTCTTGGAAAAGCTCCTTGGCTATCGAAACAAAGTATTTTACAAAAATGAAAAATAAAGTAAGGTTGAAAGAAACAGCACAATAAACTCTTCTTTATTGAATCAAGATTACATCACGTATTTACATAACAAGCTCCATTAATAGAGTGCAGAACAAACTTTGAAGAGAGAGACTTAATGAACTACATTGTGAAAATCACTAACTAACTAAAATAACTATCACCTATACTACTTATATAAAGGAGCTACACAAGAGTTTGTTATAACCTAATGACAGCTAATGTGATGTGGAACTATATACTTCAACATCCCCCCCTCAAGTTGGAGGTTGGAAGAATCTGGAAACCTTCAACTTGAAGTTGAACATGTATCTTCATTTGTAAACTTGCTGTCATAATTCGACATGTTGATCCAACTTAGCCTCAGCATTTGTAAACTTACTTTTCTTCGAATCAAGGGTCTTCTTAGATTTGCCACAATTACGAGACTAATCATTAGAAGCATCAACTCCAGATTTTTGCTCATCGTCACTATCAAAGCAGAAGCCAATATTGCCAAACCCTGATACAGTCATTCCCTATTCATGATTTCTTAATCTTCTTCATTTCAGTGCCACCACACTCAGATCTCAAGTCATCCTGCCTACCAGCAGATCCCTTTCTCCAAAACGACGACCAAGATTCAAGATTTGCAGAACCACCATTCTTAGCAGTATCTATGCTCAAACTGAACTCATCCCCACAACTACCACCTCTAGACAACATCATCAAACACATAGCCACTTCTTTAACCGCATCACCCTCGGTGAAACAAACAAATGAATCCGACTGCGAAATCGAAGAATGTGATGTAACATTGCTGTACCTAGTTGTTGATCTCTTCTTCTTAACTGGAAAAACCACCTCATGATCAGATTCACTAGAAGTCTTTGACCTTTTCGAGTGACTGAGGGAGCAGAAAGTTAAAAAGTCCTGCACCCTGTGAGTCTGTCACTTCTTGTGGGGGATGTTTCTATGGACTATGGTCTTGTTCTCATTCTCTTTCAAACTAATTATTTTAGGAAAATAATTAGTACTCCCTCCGTCCTTTTGAATTCTTTACGTTTTCGGACCAGTTTTCGGCACGGATTTTGAGGTGAATTTTAAGGATAGTTTTATAACTTATTTTTGATATTTTTTTTTTTATAAAAATAGGACAATCCTATTTTTATACAAAAAAATAGAAAATATCAAAAATAAGTTATACCTCAAATGCACCTTAAAATGCGTGTCAGACACGCACTTTTTTATGTAAAGAAATGGGTGGGACAGAGGGAGTAATAAACTTTGTTATGTCATATTTATGAATTTATGTTTTCTTTTATTTTCCATGATGCATTCTCAAACATTAAATTTTTTTAATATAGATTTTTCCGAATTTCTTTTACATATGCAATGAAGTGCCCCTGCAAATATGTGCAAATCGTATTGGGCATCTTCAGAAAGTTTTTTTTTTTTTTTGAAAATATGATCATCTCATTACATAAAATTCAAAATCAACATAGCATCTTTTTTTTCGGCCCCAATGAATTATATACATTGGGGGACGGGACGTGACACGCATTTTAAGGCTCCAAACTTTCTTTTTTTGTATAAAAATAAAACAATCCTATTTTTGTACAAAAAATGAAAATTGTAAAAATAAATTATGGAACCACGACACTATAAATGTATAGAAATGAACGAGACAGAGGAAATACATGTAAATTTATAAGCTGAAATATACAAAATCCATAATATAATTTTTAAGTAAATGGAAAGGAAAAAGATTCTACAAATTATGAAAAAAGTTGTATTCCTAAAAAAAATGAAAAGGTTGTATTAAAATAATAAATACTACAAATTAAGAAAAGAGTAGTATAAAATTAAAGATATTAAAATTAAGAAAAAAAGTAATAATAAAATCCTAATTGTGTAATATATATAATAAAATTCTATAAAAATACTAGTGACCGTCTATATTAGCCAAAAGCACTCTACCAAAATCATATATTAAAATATATTTCTTGTATTAAAAGGTACAAAACCCAAAATCTGCACAACATTTTTTTTAATCTGGTTTCTTGTATCAATAGATACAAAACCAAAATCTACAAATTATATTTTTTGGACAGAATAATCTATATAAAATCTTTAGATCTATACATTCAAATTTAAATTTATAAGTTGGAAGGCCCAAAACCCAAAATACACTTTATAAGTAAATGAAAAAATAATTACTAAAAATTAAGAAAAAAGTTGTAATTAAATTCTAGATACTACATTTTAAGAAAATAGCAGTAATAAAACTGTAGATACTAAAAATTAAGAAAAAAATGATAATAAAATCTCAATTTTATAATTTAAAAGTATATATATTAAGATTCTAAAAACAAAACAATTATCACTCATAACTTTCATATTATATGTTAGCCACCTGTTTTAACTTAGCTGTTTACCAGAGTTAGCTGTTTATCAGAACCTGTATTAGCTGTTACCTACCAAAACGCGGTATTGGCTGTTAGCCACCCGTATTAACTTAGTTGTTACCTACCAAAATCCAATATTAGCTGTTATGTTACCTACCCAAAATCCTATATTAGCTGTTACCTACCAAAACCCCGTATAAACTTAGCTGTTATCTACCAAAACCCCGAGACTAGGCAATGCAATCCCTATAAAATCCTCTCATTTTCATACCTATGTGTAACAAGTTTACATATATTGTAGTAAATTATAACCTCTCATTGTCCATTTATTGTAAAGAAGAATGGGGTTGATATATCTTCTTCATCAGAAGAGAAGCTTTCCGTAAGTTTTTTTTGAGTGTTTTTATGTTGCATTTGAATTTGTTTGATGAGTTCTCAATTTAATCTTAGTTGTAAAATGGTATTATTTCTCTCATTGTTTTTTAAGGTGGGCTTGATTCTCTTGAAACCAACCTTGCTACAAATGCTGATACAAAAGAAAAAAACTGGACCAGGGATTCAACGCCTTCACATTTTTCAGAGATGCCTATGAGTGATGCAATTTTCAACTAACACATTCACAAAGAAATTCTGGACTATATTGCCCTTAAGATCCCATACTATTTAAGGTAACTTTTTTTTTTATGAAATTACTTTTTTATGTCAACCCCAAAAGGAATATTGAGTTGAGAGATGCGTAACAAAGCGGGAGCAGTAGAGTCATAATGTTTCTGCGGCATGGATTAGTAATGAGCCATAATAAAGTTCTAAACATAATTTCTTTTTATGTTCCCTTGTAGTGAATATACAAAAGTTTGCTTCTATAGATTTCTTAACTAAGCCTCAAGCATAGGGAACAACTTGATTTTACATTTCTGTTCCAACAATGAGCACAAGAATTTTGTTCTCTGGTTCTGGTTCTATGTGGCTCATTTATTTTTCTGAAATTGTAATGCTAACTTATCTTATCTGTTTATTAATTAGATATGCACTTTGTGCCTTCTCTCTCTAGAATCTGAGATATATGAGCCTACAAGGAAATGTTTGGCAAAGGGCTTGCTATTTTGATGTCAAATTTCTTATATTTGATAGCGAGTCTACCATGACAGTAAATTTTCTACAAACTTCACATTTATAAATAAATAATGGATTGATTTGTTCTTCACACTTGCTTCTTAAATTCTCCTCTTCAAAATTCTTATATGAAATCGTGACACTCAAAATTTAAAGCTTTAGACTTATAATTTTATTCTTTTGTATGTCGAAAAGACAACGTGTTCTCCATATAGTTCAGTTTCTCTTATATAATAATAAACATTTGGAGGTCAACCTTTTTCATATGTTCCATCGAATATCTTAATCAACCCTACCGTGTCTACTATTATTCTAAACATATAGTCTTGCTTATGATATTACTCATAGGTACTTTTATTTCTCCAGTGGTAAATTTGAGATCTCGGTTATTTCATTTAGCTCAGATTGTATATAATTTACTTTACTTTTGATTTTTGTAAAATAATTACCTTCTTTTTGTAGCCATTGAGCTTTTCCTGGAAAGGATCATCTGTACAAATTAATCATCCCTACATTACAAATTACTCATCCCTACATTGTTTGAGGTGTGCTTATATATATATATATATATATATATATATATATATATATATATATATATATATATATCCATTCAACTTCTTGAAATTTTATTCTCTCATGATATTACTACTCACAAAGTTACAATTGCTAATTTGCTATATTAGGCTGTATATAGTGAGAGCAAAGTTCTCCTGTAATTTTTTTCATAAAGGACCCTCTGAAGTCAGTAGTAACAAATGCAGAATTTATTTGCAATTTATAAGAGCAGGCTAGAAAAGCTTCCCGATAATGTTGTCGAGATTGTTTCAAAATTTATATGGACTATTACATAAAAAAAAGGTAATTTCAGTACAATACTACTTCTTAGGTTTCCACTAATGATAAAGGTTTAGAAAGTATTTTTACAAAGACATTTTATGACCAAGTTTGATTATCCATCACAATTAGCAGAAAGTGAATGCACACATCAAACTTGGCCATGAAATGTCTTTATAAAAACACTTTCAAAGTCTTTTATCTTTAGTGGAAATCCTGGCAAGCAGTATTGTATTGAAATTACCTTTTCCGTGTGATAGTCCATATAAATTTCTGAAGCAATCACGACAACATTATTGGGTAGCTTTTCTAGCGTGCTGTTATAGATTGCATATAAGTCTGCATTTGCTGCTACACACTTCACATGGTCCTTTATGAAAAAAATTATAGGAGAACTTTTGCTCTCACTACATATAGCCTAATATAGCAAATTAGCAATTGTAACTTTGTCAATAGTAATATTATGAGAGAATAAATATTCAAACTGTTGAACATATACACCTCAAACAGTGTAGGGGATGAGTAATTTGTACATATCTTCCTCGCCCATCCTTTCTTGGCAAAGCTCCTTGGCTATCGAAACAAAGTATTTTACAAAAATGAAAAAGTAAAGTAAATGTTACAAAGTAAGGTTGAAAGAAACAGCACAATAGACTCTTCTTTATTGAATCAAGATTACATCACGTATTTACAGAACAAGCTCCATTAATAGAGTGCAGAACAACTCTGAAGAGAGAGACTTAATGAACTACATTGTGAAAATCACTAACTAACTAAAATAACTATCAGCTATATTACTTATATACAGGAGCTACACAAGAGTTAGTTATAACCTAATGACAGCTAATGTGATGTGGAACTATATACTTCAACATCCCCCCTCAAGTTGGAGGTTGGAAGAATCTGGAAACCTTCAACTTGATGTTGAACATGTATCTTCATTTGTAAACTTGCTGTCATAATTCGACATGTTGATCCAACTTAGCCTCAGCATTTGTAAACTTACTCTTCTTCGAATCAATCAAGGGTCTTCTTAGATTTGCCACAATTACGAGACTAATCATCAGAAGCATCAACTCCAGATTTTTGCTCATCGTCACTATCAAAGCAGAAGCCAAAATTGCCAAACCCTGATACAGTCATTCCCTATTCCCTATTGATTTCTTAATCTTCTTCATTTCAGTGCCACCACACTCAGATCTAAGTCATCCTGCCTACCAGCAGATCCCTTTCTCCAAAACGACGACCAAGATTCAAGATTTGCAGAACCACCATTCTTAGCAGTATCTATGCTCAAACTGAACTCATCCCCACAACTACCACCTCTAGACAACATTATCAAACACATAGCCACTTCCTTAACCGCATCACCCTCGGTGAAACAAACAAATGAATCCGACTGCGAAATCGAAGAATGTGATGTAACATTACTGTACCTAGTTGTTGATCTCTTCTTCTTAACCGGAAAAACCACCTCATGATCAGATTCACTAGAAGTCTTTGACCTTTTCGAGTGACTGAGGGAGCAGAAAGTTAAAAAGTCGTGCACCCTGTGAGCCTGTCACTTCTTGTGGGGGATGTTTCTATGGACTATGGTCTTGTTTTCATTCTCTTTCAAACTAATTATTTGAGGAAAATAATTAGTACTCCCTCCATCCTTTTGAATTCTTTTCGTTTTCGGACCAGTTTTCGGCACGGATTTTAAGGTGCATTTTAAGGATAGTTTTATAACTTATTTTTGATATTTTCTTTTTTTTATATAAAAATAGAACAATCCTATTTTTATACAAAAAAATAGAAAATATCAAAAATAAGTTATAGAACTATCCTCAAATGCACCATGCGTGTCAGACACGCACTTTTTTATGTAAAGAAATGGGTGGGACAAGGGAGTAATAGACTTTGTTATGTCATATTTATGAATTTATGTTTTTTTTTTATTTGCAATGATGCATTCTCAAACATTAAATTTTTTTAATATAGATTTTTCCGAATTTGTTTTACATATGCCATGAAGTGCCCCTGCAAATATGTGCAAATCGTAATGGGCATCTTCAGAAAGTTTTTTTTTTTTTTGAAAATATGATCATCTCATTACATAAAATTCAAAATCAACATAGCATCTTTTTTTTTCGACGTGACACGCATTTCAAGGCTCCAAACTTTCTTTTTTGTATAAAAATAAAACAATCTATTTTTGTACAAAAAATGAAAATTGTAAAAATAAATTATGGAACCACTTAAAATGTGTGTGAGACAATATAAATGTATAGAAATGAACGAGATAGAGGAAATACATGTAAATTTATAAGCTGAAATATACAAAATCCATAATATAATTTTTAAATAAATGAAAAGGAAAAAGATTCTACCAATTATGAAAAAAGTTGTATTCCTAAAAAAAATGAAAAGGTTGTATTAAAATAATAAATACTACAAATTAAGAAAAGAGTAGTATAAAATTAAAGATATTAAAATTAAGAAAAACAGTAATAACAAAATCCTAATTGTGTAATATATATAATAAAATTCTATAAAAATACTAGTGACCGTCTATATTAGCCAAAAGCACTCTACAAAAATCATATATTAAAATATATTTCTTGTATTAAAAGGTACAAAACCCAAAATCTGCACAACATTTTTTTAAATCTGGTTTCTTGTATCAATAGATACAAAACCAAAATCTACAAATTATATTTTTTGGACAGAATAATCTATATAAAATCTTTAGATCTATACATTCAAATTTATAAGTTGGAAGGCCCAAAACCCAAAATACACTTTATAAGTAAATGAAAAAATAATTACTAAAAATTAAGAAAAAAGTTGTAATTAAATTCTAGATACTACATTTTAAGAAAATAGCAGTAATAAAACTGTAGATACTAAAAATTAAGAAAAAAATAATTATAAAATCTAAATTTTATAATTTAAAAGTACATATATTAAGATTCTAAAAACAAAACAATTATCACTCATAACTTTAATATTATATGTTAGCCACCTGTTTTAACTTAGCTGTTTACCAGTTTATCAGAACCTGTATTAGCTGTTACCTACCAAACGCGGTATTGGCTGTTAGCCACCAGTATTAACTTAGTTGTTACCTACCAAAATCCCATATTAGCTGTTATGTTACCTACCCAAAATCCTATATTAGCTGTTACCTACCAAAACCCCGTATAAACTTAGCTGTTATCTACCAAAACCCCGAGACTAGGCAGATGCAATCCCTATAAAATCCTCTCATTTTCATACCTATGTGTAACAAGTTTACATATATTGTAGCAAATTATAACCTCTCATTGTCCATTTATTGTAAAGAAGAATGGGGTTGATATATCTTCTTCATCAGAAGAGAAGCTTTCGGTAAGTTTTTTTGAGTGTTTTTATGTTGCATTTGATTTTGTTTGATGAGTTCTCAATTTAATCTTAGTTGTAAAATGGTATTATTTCTCTCATTGTTTATTAAGGTGAGCTTGATTCTCTTAAAACCAACCTTGCTACAAATGCTGATACAAAAGAAAAAAACTGGACCAGGGATTCAACGCCTTCACATTTTTCAGAGATGCCTGTGAGTGATGCAATTTTCAAACAACACATTCACAAAGAAATTCTGGACTATATTGCCCTTAAGATCCCATATTATTTAAGGTAACTTTTTTTTATTTATGAAATTACTTTTTATGTCAACCCCAAAAGGAATATTGAGTTGAGAGATGCGTAACAAAGCCGGAGCAATAGAGTCATAATGTTTCTGCGGCATGGATTAGTAATGAGCCATAATAAAGTCCTAAACATAATTTCTTTTTATGCTCCCTTGTACTGAATATACAAAAGTTTGCTTCTTTAGATTTCTTAAATAAGCCTCAAGCATAGGGAACAACTTGATTTTACATTTCTGTTCCAACAATGAACACAAGAATTTTGTTCTCTGGTTCTGCAGGTATGTGGCTCATTTATTTTTCAGAAATTGTAATGCTAACTTATCTTATCTGTTTCTTAATTAGACATGCACTTTGTGCCTTCTCTCTCTAGAATCTGAGATATATGAGCCTACAAGGAAATGTTTGGCAAAGGGCTTGCTATTTTGATATCAAATTTCTTATATTTGATAGCGAGTCTACCATTGCAGTAAATTTTCTACAGACTTCACTTTTATAAATAAATAATGGATTGATTTGTTCTTCACACTTGCTTCTTAAATTCTCCTCTTCAAAATTCTTATATGAAATCGTGACACTCAAAATTTAAATCTTTAGACTTATAATTTTATTCTTTTGTATGTCGAAAAGACAACGTGTTCTCCATATAGTTCAGTTTCTCTTATGTAATAATAAACATTTGGAGGTCAACCTTTTTCATATGTTCCATCGAGTATCTTAATCAACCCTACCGTGTCTACTATTATTCTAAACATATAGTCTTGCTTATGATATTACTCATAGGTACTTTTATTTCTCCAGTGGTAAATTTGAGATCTCCGTTATTTCATTTAGCTCAGATTGTATATAATTTACTTTACTTTTTATTTTTGTAAAATAATTACCTTCTTTTTGTAGCCATTGAGCTTTTCCTGGAAAGGATCATCTGTACAAATTAATCATCCCTACATTACAAATTACTCATCCCTACATTGTTTCAACTTCTTGAAATTTTATTCTCTCATGATATTACTACTCACAAAGTTACAATTGCTAATTTGCTATATTAGGCTGTATATAGTGAGAGCAAAGTTCTCCTGTAATTTTTTTCATAAAGGACCCTCTGAAGTCAGTAGTAACAAATGCAGAATTTATTTGCAATTTATAAGAGCAGGCTAGAAAAGCTTCCCGATAATGTTGTCGAGATTGTTTCAAAATTTATATGGACTATTACATAAAAAAAGGTAATTTCAGTACAATACTGCTTCTTAGGTTTCCACTAAAGATAAAGGTTTAGAAAGTATTTTTACAAAGACATTTTATGACCAAGTTTGATTATCCATCACAATTAGCAGAAAGTGAATGCACACATCAAACTTGGCCATGAAATGTCTTTATAAAAACACTTTCAAAGTCTTTTATCTTTAGTGGAAATCCTGGCAAGCAGTATTGTATTGAAATTACCTTTTCCGTGTGATAGTCCATATAAATTTCTGAAGCAATCACGACAACATTATTGGGTAGCTTTTCTAGCGTGCTGTAATAGATTGCATATAATTCTGCATTTGCTGCTACACACTTCACATGGTCCTTTATGAAAAAAATTATAGGAGAACTTTTGCTCTCACTACATATAGCCAAATATAGCAAATTAGCAATTGTAACTTTGTCAATAGTAATATTATGAGAGAATAAATATTCAAACTGTTGAACATATACACCTCAAACAGTGTAGGGGATGAGTAATTTGTACATATCTTCCTCGCCCATCCTTTCTTGGCAAAGCTCCTTGGCTATCGAAACAAAGTATTTTACAAAAATGAAAAAGTAAAGTAAATGTTACAAAGTAAGGTTGAAAGAAACAGCACAATAAACTCTTCTTTATTGAATCAAGATTACATCACGTATTTACAGAACAAGCTCCATTAATAGAGTGCAGAACAACTCTGAAGAGAGAGACTATCAAAGGAGAAGCCAAAATTGCCAAACCCTGATACAGTCATTCCCTATTCCCTATTGATTTCTTAATCTTCTTCATTTCAGTGCCACCACACTCAGATCTAAGTCATCCTGCCTACCACTAGATCCCTTTCTCCAAAACGACGACCAAGATTCAAGATTTGCAGAACCACCATTCTTAGCAGTATCTATGCTCAAACTGAACTCATCCCCACAACTACCACCTCTAGACAACATCATCAAACACATAGCCACTTCCTTAACCGCATCACCCTCGGTGAAACAAACAAATGAATCCGACTCCAAAATCGAAGAATGTGATGTAACATTACTGTACCTAGTTGTTGATCTCTTCTTCTTAACCGGAAAAACCACCTCATGATCAGATTCACTAGAAGTCTTTGACCTTTTCGAGTGACTGAGGGAGCAGAAAGTTAAAAAGTCGTGCACCCTGTGAGCCTGTCACTTCTTGTGGGGGATGTTTCTATGGACTATGGTCTTGTTCTCATTCTCTTTCAAACTAATTATTTGAGGAAAATAATTAGTACTCCCTCCGTCCTTTTGAATTCTTTACGTTTTCGGACCAGTTTTCGGCACGGATTTTAAGGTGCATTTTAAGGATAGTTTTATAACTTATTTTTGATATTTTCTTTTTTTTTATATAAAAATAGAACAATCCTATTTTTATACAAAAAAAATAGAAAATATCAAAAATAAGTTATAGAACTATTGCACCGTGTCAGACACGCACTTTTTAGAAATGGATGGGACAAGGGAGTAATAGACTTTGTTATGTCATATTTATGAATTTATGTTTTTTTTTATTTGCAATGATGCATTCTCAAACATTAAATTTTTTTAATATAGATTTTTCCGAATTTGTTTTACATATGCCATGAAGTGCCCCTGCAAATATGTGCAAATCGTAATGGGCATCTTCAGAAAGTTTTTTTTTTTTTTGAAAATATGATCATCTCATTACATAAAATTCAAAATCAACATAGCATCTTTTTTTTTTCGCCCCAATGAATTATATACATTGGCGGACGGGACGTGACATGCATTTTAAGGCTCCAAACTTTCTTTTTTTGTATAAAAATAAAACAATCTATTTTTTTACAAAAAATGAAAATTGTAAAAATAAATTATGGAACCACTTAAAATGTGTGTGAGACACTATAAACGTATAGAAATGAACGAGATAGAGGAAATACGTGTAAATTTATAAGCTGAAATATACAAAATCCATAATATAATTTTTAAATAAATGAAAAGGAAAAAGATTCTACCAATTATGAAAAAAGTTGTATTCCTAAAAAAAATGAAAAAGTTGTATTAAAATAATAAATACTACAAATTAAGAAAAGAGTAGTATAAAATTAAAGATATTAAAATTAAGAAAAACAGTAATAATAAAATCCTAATTGTGTAATATATATAATAAAATTCTATAAAAATACTAGTGACCGTCTATATTAGCCAAAAGCACTCTACAAAAATCATATATTAAAATATATTTCTTGTATTAAAAGGTACAAAACCCAAAATCTGCACAACATTTTTTTTAATCTGGTTTCTTGTATCAATAGATACAAAACCAAAATCTACAAATTATATTTTTTGGACAGAATAATCTATATAAAATCTTTAGAACTATACATTCAAATTTATAAGTTGGAAGGCCCAAAACCCAAAATACACTTTATAAGTAAATGAAAAAATAATTACTAAAAATTAAGAAAAAAGTTGTAATTAAATTCTAGATACTACATTTTAAGAAAATAGCAGTAATAAAACTGTAGATACTAAAAATTAAGAAAAAAATAATTATAAAATCTCAATTTTATAATTTAAAAGTACATATATTAAGATTCTAAAAACAAAACAATTATCACTCATAACTTTCATATTATATGTTAGCCACCTGTTTTAACTTAGCTGTTTACCAGTTTATCAGAACCTGTATTAGTATTAGCTGTTACCTACCAAACGCGGTATTGGCTGTTAGCCACCAGTATTAACTTAGCTGTTACCTACCAAAATCCCATATTAGCTGTTATGTTACCTACCCAAAATCCTATATTAGCTGTTACCTACCAAAACCCCGTATAAACTTAATTAGCTGTTATCTACCAAAACCCCGAGACTAGGCAGATGCAATCCCTATAAAATCCTCTCATTTTCATACCTATGTGTAACAAGTTTACATATATTGTAGCAAATTATAACCTCTCATTGTCCATTTATTGTAAAGAAGAATGGGGTTGATATATCTTCTTCATCAGAAGAGAAGCTTTCGGTAAGTTTTTTTGAGTGTTTTTATGTTGCATTTGATTTTGTTTGATGAGTTCTCAATTTAATCTTAGTTGTAAAATGGTATTATTTCTCTCATTGTTTATTAAGGTGAGCTTGATTCTCTTAAAACCAACCTTGCTACAAATGCTGATACAAAAGAAAAAAACTGGACCAGGGATTCAACGCCTTCACATTTTTCAGAGATGCCTGTGAGTGATGCAATTTTCAAACAACACATTCACAAAGAAATTCTGGACTATATTGCCCTTAAGATCCCATATTATTTAAGGTAACTTTTTTTTATTTATGAAATTACTTTTTTATGTCAACCCCAAAAGGAATATTGAGTTGAGAGATGCGTAACAAAGCGGGAGCAATAGAGTCATAATGTTTCTGCGGCATGGATTAGTAATGAGCCATAATAAAGTTCTAAACATAATTTCTTTTTATGTTCCCTTGTACTGAATATACAAAAGTTTGCTTCTTTAGATTTCTTAAATAAGCCTCAAGCATAGGGAACAACTTGATTTTACATTTCTATTCCAACAATGAACACAAGAATTTTGTTCTCTGGTTCTGCAGGTATGTGGCTCATTTATTTTTCAGAAATTGTAATGCTAACTTATCTTATCTGTTTATTAATTAGATATGCACTTTGTGCCTTCTCTCTCTAGAATCTGAGATATATGAGCCTACAAGGAAATGTTTGGCAAAGGGCTTGCTATTTTGATGTCAAATTTCTTATATTTGATAGCGAGTCTACCATGGCAGTAAATTTTCTACAGACTTCACTTTTATAAATAAATAATGGATTGATTTGTTCTTCACACTTGCTTCTTAAATTCTCCTCTTCAAAATTCTTATATGAAATCGTGACACTCAAAATTTAAATCTTTAGACTTATAATTTTATTCTTTTGTATGTCGAAAAGACAACGTGTTCTCCATATAGTTTAGTTTCTCTTATGTAATAGTAAACATTTGGAGGTCAACCTTTTTCATATGTTCCATCGAGTATCTTAATCAACCCTACCGTGTCTACTATTATTCTAAACATATAGTCTTGCTTATGATATTACTCATAGGTACTTTTATTTCTCCAGTGGTAAATTTGAGATCTCGGTTATTTCATTTAGCTCAGATTGTATATAATTTACTTTACTTTTTATTTTTGTAAAATAATTACCTTCTTTTTGTAGCCATTGAGCTTTGCCTGGAAAGGATCATCTTTACAAATTAATCATCCCCACATTACAAATTACTCATCCCTACATTGTTTGAGGTGTGCTTATATATATATATATATATATATATATATATATATATATATATATCCATTCAACTTCTTGAAATTTTATTCTCTCATGATATTACTATTCACAAAGTTACAATTGCAAATTTGCTATATTAGGCTGTATATAGTGAGAGCAAAGTTCTCCTGTAATTTTTTTCATAAAGGACCCTCTGAAGTCAGTAGTAACAAATGCAGAATTTATTTGCAATTTATAAGAGCAGGCTTGAAAAGCTTCCCGATAATGTTGTCGAGATTGTTTCAAAATTTATATGGACTATTACATAAAAAAAAGGTAATTTCAGTACAATACTGCTTCTTAGGTTTCCACTAAAGATAAAGGTTTAGAAAGTATTTTTACAAAGACATTTTATGACCAAGTTTGATTATCCATCACAATTAGCAGAAAGTGAATGCACACATCAAACTTGGCCATGAAATGTCTTTATAAAAACACTTTCAAAGTCTTTTATCTTTAGTGGAAATCCTGGCAAGCAGTATTGTATTGAAATTACCTTTTCCGTGTGATAGTCCATATAAATTTCTGAAGCAATCACGACAACATTATTGGGTAGCTTTTCTAGCGTGCTGTTATAGATTGCATATAATTCTGCATTTGCTGCTACACACTTCACATGGTCCTTTATGAAAAAAATTATAGGAGAACTTTTGCTCTCACTAATACAAATTTCTAATATGCATTTTCCAAACAGATTTATAAACTCAGTAACTAACACACAATGGTAAATTTCAACATACACAGAATACTTAAAAAGAGATTAAAAGCTGAGAAGCAGAGATAGAATTTGAAAATATAATATAACAAATAACTAGAAACAGATATACATCAAAAGATGATAATAAATATCGGAACACAATTAAGCACAAATCTACCCAAGCACAGAAGCTAAACCCCTGTTCTTTGTTTTATTGTACATCGACAGCTACCCACTTTAAAAACAACAATTACCCACTTCAAAAAACACCCAATTTAGTAAAAATCATGAAAAGGCAAAAATATAAACAAAGAGGAATAAAAGTGTGAATTCACAAAATATATGATGGTTATGTTAATATGTTTGTGTGTGTCTCTGTGTGTGAGAGAGAGATAGAGAGAGCAGACCAGAATTCAGAAAATCAGTTCTATTACCTTATAAGAAAGTTCTGTCCAAAGCTCTTGCTCTTCACGGGTTCAACAAATCCTGTAGTTCTGGTAGCTGGTAGTTCCACGCTGAGTTCTATTACCATATACTCTGGTAGCCGGTTGTGGATAGAAATTGTAGAACAAGAATCATTACATACAAACTAACAATCATTTTAAAACAACTGTACATCTTTAGATTCTCACAAATCAACCCCCAAAATCTATATAATCATCAACTCTATGCTTTCAACATCAAAAACTAACAATTAACTAAAGAAATCGAAACCCCCCAATTTAACCCTAATTTTTATGAATTTGTAGAATTCGAAATTAACGAGATAGTGATATGGGGAATCAAAACCTTGTTAATTCGATTACTCACACTACTAATTTGATACATAGAATAAGAAAGACAGAGAGAGAGAGAGAGAATCAGATAGTCGAGAGGATGAGTGAACAAGCTGCGATTTTGAGATTGAAAGGGATAAGGGGCATATTATTTGTATAAAAATATTATTTGTACATAATTTAGTTTTTTTTTAATTATAATACTTTAAGCGTCGGTGAAATATACGGTGACACATAAAAAGTAAAAAAGAGTTAGTTTAGGTGTCGGTTGAGTAAAGGCCGACGCTAAAGGATCAGTTTTAGGCGTCAGTTGTTTATGACCGACGCTAAAAGGTCTGTTTAGGCGTTGGTTGAGTAAAAATCGACGCTGAAGGGTCAGTTTTTGGCGTCGGTTGTTTATGACCGACGCTAAAGGTAGGTTTTAGGTGACGATTGTGTAATGACCGACGCTAAAGGATCAGTTTTAGGCGTCGGTTGTTTGATGACCGACGCAAAAGGTTCAACACAAATGACATTAAGCGTCGGTTAAGGTAGCGACTGACGCCTAAAGTAGGTATAAGCCACGGCTCTCCATATAATCGACGCTAAAAGTGCGATGCTAAAAGGCAGTTCTGTACTAGTGTAAGTGTTTGTGTGTGCAAATATGTAGGTGCGGCTAAAGAATGACACAAGACACAATATCACTTTAATCTAATATATTATTAGATAAAGGTTGCTACAATCTGTGAATACAAATGGTAGTATTCTCGGCTTCGTTTTTCTCAGAGAGATATATCTTACAGTGTATGAAAAACTTCTCACAATGCTCAAGAAGTGAGATTGTATTCTTATAGAACATGAATACAACTTGGTTACTACAAATAAGGTTACAGGATAAATTACTTTCTTGTGTGTCTATCCTTTTTGAGTAAGCATCCAAATGGCTACAGATTTGACTTTGCAAAGTTCTGTTCAGATCCACTTCTTTAGCTCTTTGTCTCTTCTATATCTCTCCAAGCTTCCTTGTAGGCTTTCCAGAGCACGTTACAGATCATGGTCCATAAAGTGCATTGGCTTGTTGCAGGTTTCAGACTTGTATAATTTCTTCAGTATTTTGTCTCCAAGAATGTATTCGAGAAGTGGCTAAGTGATTGATTGGAGAACTAGGATTAGATAACTCTGAGTTCTCGAATACTGTCTAATTGACATATCGAATCACTTCTCGAATAATGCTTTTCTCCAGGATTCCTTGAGTTACCGAATAGAACACTTGACTTGTCGAATCCTTGAGATATCGAATAGCTTTCTGAGTCCTTGAGATATCGAATGGAACTTTGACTTGTTGACTCTTTGAGAACTCGAATACCACTTTGACTTGTTGACTTCTTGAGTTCTCGAATAGAGTATTTAGACATGTCGAATCTCTGAGATATCGAATGAGATATTGAACAGTTCATTCAAAGATATCGAATCTCTGACTTCTTAAATGCTAGACTTCTCGAATAGACAAAGATACTTCTCGAATTGGTACTTAGGCAAATTCTTCATTTCTTCAAATCCCAACTGTGATTATTTGACAGTCTTTATCTTCTTGCTTGAGGCATGAACCTTGGAACTTCTTTCAAGCATTATTCTTGACTATATAAGTACAGTTACACAACTAGGAATTGATGCCTATTACAAGTACAAAACAAGTAGAGACTCTACAACTAGAGGTTCCCTCAGTTAAGAGGTCATGTAAGTAATGCAAAACATTACAAACAATTAGGCTTGTTATTAGATGTAAACAGGCATGCCTATGTGACTAACAAATACTGCACAAGCACTTACTCAATTGTTGCTTACTGATGTCGTATTCTACTTTATTGATGCTTGTTTGGAGATTTTTTGCAGGATAAACACAACTATTATTGACACTCTAGATATTTTTCATGGTGACGTGTTTACGATCGAGAAAGTGGATATTCTGCTTTCACCGAAGTGATTTCGAGGTTAGAAGTCAAGCTAATGACTCTAAATAAGCGTTTCTTGGGAGGCAACCCAAGGTTGTTGTAGAACTTTTTTCTATTAAAAAAAACTTTCATTTTTTTAAGTAGAATTATTGTATTTTATTTTATTTTTACTCCCTCAAAGTGCCTTGATGATTTTTGTGTGAAGTGTTTCAGGTGCGAAAAGATTTTTCTTTAATATATACGTGTGCATGCTCTCTGTTCTGTTGTAAGGAGTTAATAAAAAGAAAAAAAAAGAAAAGATACCTGCGGTGCTTTATTTCTGTCTGCGGCGAGGACAGTTCCTGGAAAAAAATTGTTTATAACAGGTTCAAGCGGGACCGCGCGGAGTATTTTTCTATCCACGGTGCATGAGCTCCTGTAACACACATAGAGATGCACAAAAGGCCCATCGGGCCGGGCTTTGATCGGGCTTTGAAAAGCCCGGGCTTTTTGGTCAAAGCCCGGCCCGGGCTTTGACTTTGACCGGGCCGGGCCGGGCTTCTGTGAAAAATGTGAGCCCGTTTAGGCCCTCGAAGCGGGCCATGGTGGGCTTTTTTCGGGCCTGAAGCGGGTCGCGCCGGATCGGGCTTTTTTCGTGATCAAATCGGATCGAGATTTTATGTTATATAAGAATGTTCTTTATGTAATAATGGCATACATGTGTTAAACAATCTATATTGCCGATACAAATATTACATTTATCGATTTACTTTTTGATTTGATGATATATTAATTGATTACACGTTTACTTAACTTGTTTCGTTCATTTATCGTAATATATGCATATAAATAATCTTATTATTAATAATGAATATGTAAATATATATGTACTTAAATTAATTTTATATTTGTAGGAAGTGTAAATACATAAATGTTTATGTAAATATACTAGAATAATCGAATTTTACCCGGGCTTTTTCGGGCCGAACCGGGCTTTTAATCGGGCCGGGCCGAAGACCGGCCTTTTTAAAAGACCGGGCTAAGACCGGGCTTTTGCCGGGCCGGGATTTGCCCAAAAATATAGGGACCGTTTAAGGCCCTCGGGCCGGGCTTGACCGGGCCGGGCTTTGACCGGGTCGGGCTTTGACCGGGCTTTGCCGAATTGGGCCGGGCCAGATTTTCGGGCTCGGGCTTTTTGTGCATCTCTAAACACACAACTACACAAGTGTATTAACTTGTTCATTACTTCTTATCTCTCATTCACGCGCGCGGGAGCTCTGCATGTATGCACGCAAGTCTGCGGCCGAACCTGCCTTCCGAACGTGGCTCCGAACCTGTGCTAGTTCGTTGCACCTGCAATCCGAGCCTCCAGCCGAGCCAAAGCCTTTTTCCGAACCTGGACAGGAAGCTGTGTTGTGCTATTTACTAAAAATAATCTAGTGCTCCAAGGGAGTTGATCCCAGGTCCTCCGGACCAAGTTGATTTTCAATGCACACTTGCAACCAACATTGCTACTTGGAACTTGTGTTATAAAATGGAGCTGCTAATATATAAACTTGAAAAGGGACCAGGAGTCTAATTAAATGGGAGCTACACTTCTACATATTCAATGACAACTCGTGCTTATGCATTAGGGGAGTATTTCTAACTTACTTTGTATATATTATATTATTTTTTTCTTCATTTTCTTTATTTTTGTATTTTTTTTTCTTAGGGATCTTTTTAGTATCAATTTTTTTCTTTCATATATTTGTTCATTGAGGAAAATGAACCACTTAAGTGTGGGGATGAGTTCTAGATGATTAAAAAAAATGTATATTATAAAATTAAAAAAAAATTAAATTAAAAATCCAAAAATAAAAAATTAGAAAATTAGAAAATAATTGCCTCGTCTCATAGTGTGTTAACAGGGATAAGTACACATCTTGTGGACTTATTTTGCATGATCACTTGATATGTCATATCTCTGAAAGTCATTTGTTACTTGATGATTCCTTGTTTGTGCTTGCGAAAATTATAAAACTTGAGATTTGTCTTTGTCAAGTTTAGTGAGTACTGAAGCATGCTTTCACCTTGTGAGATCTTGAGCCTAATTTGTGGTTGATTCATTTTATATCAGTCGAATTTTATTGTTGTATGTTGTTCATCATTGAGTATGTTGCTCTAGAACTTGCTTTAAACCATTTTGAGACTACATGGTATGTGTGTGCATGAAAATGATAAAGGCACTAGGATTAACCACATTTATCCAAACAGTAGCCATGAATTATATCCCTAGTGAATTCCTTTGAGCCTTTTATCCGTTATTTTTGTATATCACCACTCAAAACTCTTGAGCCTACTTGTTTATTCTTCTCTTGATTTACTAGTAGAGCATTTTGATTCATTTGGGGGTTGGTGAGTGCATAGTGTGGGGATTTATTTGTTAAGGTATGTTCATTTGGTGGGAATCAATATCAAAAGAAAAAAAAGGAAAAAAATGAGAGGCTTGTATTAGAAATTATTCTTGGTGACTTTTCACTGCCCTTGGTTACTGAAGTTTGAAAAAAAAGATCGAGTAGAGTTTGTGTTCATTGGTTTGTGCAATATGAAAGTAAAAAAGTACATGGTAATATGTGCTTGGGATTTAATGCTTGTGAGAATTTGCTCAGCTTTTACATGATCAAAATTTCATGTTGGGTGCTTTAATTAGAAATGAACATTATGCTCTATTAGTTGTCAAGTTAGCCACTTGCTAGCCTTTTTCTTGATTCCATACCCTTCACCTTA
Organism: Kitagawia praeruptora; assembly: GCA_037693485.1. Lineage (NCBI taxonomy): Eukaryota > Viridiplantae > Streptophyta > Magnoliopsida > Apiales > Apiaceae > Kitagawia > Kitagawia praeruptora. The sequence goes on along the minus strand of CM075345.1, from coordinate 30,687,110 downwards.
GCCACGTTACAACCTTTAACAAAGACCTTTGGATTTGTGCATGCATGTATACAAAGTAGTGGAGATTTGGTGGACAACCAAATATATGGTAGCACATGACTTAATTGATTGAACTTGAGCGAATACACTTCACCTATACACTTGTGTGATTTGAGAGTTATGTGAATTTTTTTTATCCGTAGCATGTTACTCACTGAATGCGGCATTGATATCTATTTCATGATCTTTTTGTCTATCTAGACTGTGTGCGTACTTGGATAGTCTTGTATATATGATGTGTAAGTGAATAGACTTTCAATATTATGCGATTGAGGTTTACTTTTGTGGAGTGCTATGATATGTTGCTGATAAGTGGATCTTATATCCACTTGAAACATTCCAAGTTGGCTTAAATTGATTGCTTTGGCCTCAAGTTTGTGGTAGTTTTGATGTGTTTTGTGTAATTGTGCAGGGTTGAAGAAATATCGATTAAAGGTGTAGTTTCCGTCATTTTTGGAGCGTTTTGTGGAGTTGATTGATGATATGGAATGAAGAATGGTGGCTAATATCAACTCCTAAGAAGTATACAAGTCATTAAGAATGAAAGACGGAAGCTCATGCAAAAGGAACGTGAAGAAAAGGCGAAAAAAGCTAAGAAAAATCAGTTTTCGCAGAACGGGACCAAACCGGGGGCTCCCAGCCTTGTTTCCAGCGCTCCAGCCTTGTTTGGGCAGATTGGGCCGGCGCTTCAGGCGCCCAAACGGCGCATCAGGCGCTGCGGGATGCTGGTGGTGCGCGGGTGAAAAATCAGCCAGAATTTCTGATTTTGTTTTGGCCATATCTTGAGTTCTAGAAGTCCGTTTGAGGCCCGTAAGCTGTCCACGCGAAGATAACGAGATTCTCTATCATTCTAAAGTGGTCAAGAGGCCCAATTGCAGCTGGAACGGTCCAGAAAATCTGAAGAAAAGGCAGCTACGAATTTCCCTTTAAATCAGAATCAGTTTAGGAAACGTACTTCTATTATAATTCTGATTTGGTATTTTCTTGTTGGGCAAGATGTCTAGAGCCTATATAAACACATCCAACCCTTGTAATAGATCATTATTATCATCATTAGGAGTAGAACTATTACATATCAATTACTTAGGTTTATTTGTATATTTTCATACTTTGTTTTTATCATGGTTTCACTTGATCCCATGATGACGAGAGGTTCGATTATGAACTAATCGTTGTCATGGGATTCTAACAGATTTATTTATGGAGCTTTAGTATCTTGATTGCTTTAAAGATCTGTGTGTGATGTATATCTGATATCCTCGTATGGTTATGCTTAATTGATAGATGCGTCATGAACATCTAATTTGTTAATCTCTTGTGAAGTGAAAGTGGATCTTGAGATTTAGAACTTGCCATGCTAGCATAGGTTCATAATTGTTTATCAATATGATTCGTGGTGTGAGATGAGAATACTTATACTGCCCTATGTGATCAATGTGGATAACTTGTTCTTCAACCGTTATGTTTTCAAATTCTATAGAGATATAGGGTCTAAGCATAATTGGTGTCTATTCATCTTCTATCTCTTTTGTGGATGTATGTTTAGTTTGGTATTCGTATACTGAGAAGTAGCGTATACTTGTTTCGTGTTATTCGATCAGATATCATAACCATTGCATATAGTGATTAAAGGCGTCAGATCTAAGCGAAGTATTTAATGAAGTTAGGATTCCATGGTTTATCTTGCAGAAGTAATTAGATTTCAATTCTTGTTAGTTAGTTAATTCGTAGTTTTGTTAATTTGCTTCTTAGTTTAATTTAGTTAGTTAAAACCTTATTTATTAATTGTCTTAGCAGTGAATTAAGATCATACACTGTTGCATAGGTGCGTTTACTGAACTAAAACCATAACCAGATCCTTCTGGGAACGAATTTGGACTTAACCTTATATATTACTTGTGACCACGTACGCTTGCGTGATTTAGTGCAAACAAGTTTTTGGCGCCGCTGCCGGGGATCATCGGTGTTTTATTTTTGGTTTATGTGCTTGTCAATAATGGTCGTTTGAGTTCAGTGACTCAGATTTGTTTTTCTTATCTATTTTGTTTAGTTTGGTGTGTTCAGGTACTTGAGTGTTTGAAGATGGCAGGTCAGGAGTTGCCATGGTGGGCATATTCGAGTGCATCCATGCCTTATCAATGTGAGCGGTGTTTGGGCGTTCATGATCCCTCACAATATTGTTACTACGAAGGAGTTGATCCATATGTCAGTTATGAGGAACAACCATATTTTCAATACCATCCTCAACAGTACCAGCAAGATGTTCCAGATATGTCATCTTTCTATGGAAGTGAAGATTTTCAACATCAGCAACCTACTCCTACTTTTCAGTCAGATGAGGTTCCTACTAGGGAGGAGATTAGGATGCTTGTGAAGAGTAATGAGGAGTCTCTCAAATCTTTGGAGATTCTAGTTGCTCAAGCTGTGAGATCATTGGAACAAGAGACTCTGGAGGAGATTAGGATGCGTATAAAGAGTAACGAGGCGTCTATCAAATCTTTGGAAACAATAGCTGCTCAAGTTAGGAATGCCTTGGATCAAGAGAATCAGCAATTCATACCAGAGGCAATTCCAGAGAATAACGGTGACTTGGAGCAAGATACTGCATGCATAATTGAGGAAGACAAATTCCAAGGTGAGGTGAGCATTCGCAAGCCATGTGAGGAATTTGATCATGTTAGGATGGTGGAAGATTTGGAAAAAGAACTATTTGGGACAGATACTGCTGAGCTGCATAAATTTCGAGAAGTGGTATGTGCGTACCAAGAGGTTGATGATCATGGGAAAGATGCAGGTCTTATACTTGTCTCAGAGTTTAAAGATGGAGGTAGCGCATTAGAGCCAATGGAGCAAGTTCTCTTTGAGGAACCAAAGGCTTCATCAACTTACATTTACCCTCCTCCATTATATTCAAGCGAAGCCCGCGAATGTGTGTTGTTCTACAAATTGACAGATTTTGGGTCAATCGATGAAGGCATTAGAATAGGACATAGTTGTTACACGAATATGCCAAGCGAGAAGAAGGGGCAGAAAGTGTGCCGCCGTGATGACGGTGAAGTGTCACGAAGAGATGATCAGGCCAACTATTATCATCCTTAATGGAGGCTTGGAAGTAACGTCAAGCTATTGACGTTAAAGAAGCGCTTCTTGGGAGGCAACCCAAGGTATGTTTTCTACTTTCCCTCGTATTTACTTCCATTCAATGAGGACATTGAATTTTTCAAGTTTGGGGGTGGTTTGAGGGATAAGTAATGTATATATATGTGATTGTTAGTCATTGTGTTCATGTAGGATTTCATGCTTCGCATGTTAGTAGTAGTAAATTATGCATTTATGTTTGTATTATTTACGTTTGTTTCATATAGGACATTCTGTTTTTTTTTGTTTTTATATCATGTGAGTTCATAACAGTTTGCATTTGCACCCATGCTTGATAGGAATTTTGTGTTGTTGACGCTTTTGATTGAGAAGTGATATGCTTTGTTCTTGTGCACACACATACACTAGTAAGTTGAAGCTAGTAGACTTATTGAATGTTGTAAGTAATTAGAAGGACATGAATATGTGCAAGATGATTTAGTTTGCATGCTTTGAATACAAGTCGGTGCGTTAGAGAGATTTTTGCTTGGGATTGAGTATGTTTTTCCACCAAGTGAGATTTTGAGCCATATTGCATATCTGTTGCAATTTATTCATTTGCTTGAGTGTCCACAGATTGTTTGCATTGCTAGCAGTTGTTTGAGGTCTTTCTTGAAACACATGACATTATTTGACGATTAAAATGATAAAGGCATTTAGGAATAACCGCATATTTTCCCATATTACCATACCATGTTTACATGATCAATTAGTTAACCCATTGAGCTTAATCCTATTTTTCGGTGACATACCGCATTATTTGCCTAGGCCTTTTTCTTGTATTGGCCGTACAATAATTTGAACCCACATTGTCAAAGGCTAGTAGAGTGCTTAAGGGAGTAATAATGTGTGAAATGAGGGGTTTATTGTTGGTCGTAATTTTGGGGAAAATATTGAAATTAGGTTTGGTTGTTTACTTGATAGTCGGCATGTGTAATAAAATTGTGGGATCATTGTTATTCTTTATATTATTGTTTGTGTTTTATCTAGCTCTCGAAAAAAAAGAAAAAAAAATATGAAGAAAAGAAAAAAAGGAAAAAAAAAAGAAAAAGAAAAAAAGAAAAAAAATATATATTATGAGAGCATGTTTGTGTTGTTGTGATCCTACTTTAGTCGACTAGTCGAGTGTTTGTTTTAGTAAAAATTATGTGGGGGGAAATAGGGTGTTGTGTATGATTTATTGTGGTACTTACTAGCTTTTGACACTTCACCTGATTCGGCTTATTTGACATACTTTGTCCCTAGCCCCGTTACAACCCAAATAAAGACCTTTTGAATATCATCATTGATGTATGTTGTGTTAAGAGTTAGATTGATACCAAATGTCAAGCGTGTTTATGATTTTGTTGGAATTGAGTGATACACTTACCCTTGTTCTTGAGTGAATATTCTTTTGTGAGTGGATTGTGAGTGTTTGTTTGTTTTTGCGTATGAGATCCCGAGTTTTGTCTCAAAGATGTACTCTTGTAGGCTTAGCATGATTACTAACTTATTCTTACATTTGACATGGGCTTGTGAGAACTTATGCATGTTCATTGAGTAGACTATGTGAATACTTGCACTTTCGACACCAAGACATTGCGTATTTACTTTGATTCTTAAGTTGATATGACATGAGAGGATTTGAAGGTATGGTAGGATATAGTACTAGATTAATTGCATTTTCATTTAGTTGCATTCATGCATTGCATTGCATTCGGTTACATGGATTTTGTGGGTACATTCGCTATAGGCCCTCACGAGACCTTACTCGTCCACTAGGGCTGCCTAGGGGTTTAAAGGGCTTGTTGCATATGTCAAATGCAACCGTGATCACCTACGGAAGTGGTACTAGTTAGTTAGTTAGTTAGTTGTAATTGTATATGCTTGAGGACAAGCATCGGTTTAAGTTTGGGGGTGTGATAAGTGGATCTTATATCCACTTGAAACATTCCAAGTTGGCTTAAATTGATTGCTTTGGCCTCAAGTTTGTGGTAGTTTTGATGTGTTTTGTGTAATTGTGCAGGGTTGAAGAAATATCGATTAAAGGTGTAGTTTCCGTCATTTTTGGAGCGTTTTGTGGAGTTGATTGATGATATGGAATGAAGAATGGTGGCTAATATCAACTCCTAAGAAGTATACAAGTCATTAAGAATGAAAGACGGAAGCTCATGCAAAAGGAACGTGAAGAAAAGGCGAAAAAAGCTAAGAAAAATCAGTTTTCGCAGAACGGGACCAAACCGGGGGCTCCCAGCCTTGTTTCCAGCGCTCCAGCCTTGTTTGGGCAGATTGGGCCGGCGCTTCAGGCGCCCAAACGGCGCATCAGGCGCTGCGGGATGCTGGTGGTGCGCGGGTGAAAAATCAGCCAGAATTTCTGATTTTGTTTTGGCCATATCTTGAGTTCTAGAAGTCCGTTTGAGGCCCGTAAGCTGTCCACGCGAAGATAACGAGATTCTCTATCATTCTAAAGTGGTCAAGAGGCCCAATTGCAGCTGGAACGGTCCAGAAAATCTGAAGAAAAGGCAGCTACGAATTTCCCTTTAAATCAGAATCAGTTTAGGAAACGTACTTCTATTATAATTCTGATTTGGTATTTTCTTGTTGGGCAAGATGTCTAGAGCCTATATAAACACATCCAACCCTTGTAATAGATCATTATTATCATCATTAGGAGTAGAACTATTACATATCAATTACTTAGGTTTATTTGTATATTTTCATACTTTGTTTTTATCATGGTTTCACTTGATCCCATGATGACGAGAGGTTCGATTATGAACTAATCGTTGTCATGGGATTCTAACAGATTTATTTATGGAGCTTTAGTATCTTGATTTCTTTAAAGATCTGTGTGTGATGTATATCTGATATCCTCGTATGGTTATGCTTAATTGATAGATGCGTCATGAACATCTAATTTGTTAATCTCTTGTGAAGTGAAAGTGGATCTTGAGATTTAGAACTTGCCATGCTAGCATAGGTTCATAATTGTTTATCAATATGATTCGTGGTGTGAGATGAGAATACTTATACTGCCCTATGTGATCAATGTGGATAACTTGTTCTTCAACCGTTATGTTTTCAAATTCTATAGAGATATAGGGTCTAAGCATAATTGGTGTCTATTCATCTTCTATCTCTTTTGTGGATGTATGTTTAGTTTGGTATTCGTATACTGAGAAGTAGCGTATACTTGTTTCGTGTTATTCGATCAGATATCATAACCATTGCATATAGTGATTAAAGGCGTCAGATCTAAGCGAAGTATTTAATGAAGTTAGGATTCCATGGTTTATCTTGCAGAAGTAATTAGATTTCAATTCTTGTTAGTTAGTTAATTCGTAGTTTTGTTAATTTGCTTCTTAGTTTAATTTAGTTAGTTAAAACCTTATTTATTAATTGTCTTAGCAGTGAATTAAGATCATACACTGTTGCATAGGTGCGTTTACTGAACTAAAACCATAACCAGATCCTTCTGGGAACGAATTTGGACTTAACCTTATATATTACTTGTGACCACGTACGCTTGCGTGATTTAGTGCAAACAGTTGCATACTTGAGACTTGGCAGAAAAAAAGGATTTTGTGGGTAAATTCACTATAAACCCTCACGAGACAACACTCGTCCTACTAGGGCTGCCTAGGGGTTTAACGGCTTGTTGCATATGATCAATGCAATCGTGTCATCTACGAAAGTGATGTTTGTTAGGACTTAGTTTTATTTTGCTTATTTGCCCGAGGACGTGCAAATGCTTAGTGTGGGGATGTTTGATAGAATATATTTTTATATATATTTTAGATGATTTTATTCTCATATTTATTATGTTTTGCGCTTATTTGGATATTTATTTAATAGATTTTGATGTTTTATTGTAGGATACAATGAATTTCTAAACTTGGAAGGATTTGGAGAAAAAGATCTATTTTGGAGCTAAATTATAATAAAATTCGGAATTATGGGACTACACGGGCTATTGACGTTGTTTGGGCCATAACTTGAGTTCTAGAAGTCCGTTTTTAGCGATCTTACAGTCCACACGAAACTTAGAGAATTTTCTTTAATTCTGAGATGGCACAAAGATCAGAGTCCAGCTGGAATAACTCAGAAACTGAGGAGCAAAAGCAGTTACGAATTTCACATAAAGAATCCTATTCAATTATGGATATCTACTTGTATAATATTTAGAACAATTAAATACTTTTATTATTATTATTATAGAGAGGATCAGAAATATTAGTTTTATTATTAGTTTTAGGTAGGGAGAGGATGACACGTACTTTTATATCTTAGGAGCTAGGGTTTTTCCTTCTTCATCTCTTTCATGTCTTTGTTTAACTTGGATTCATCACCATTAATGTAAGCTTAAGGTATTCCTTATATTCCTTTTTCTTCGTAGTATATGTTTTATATGGCTTTAGTTATTGTTTCTTTTGCTTTTAATCTTAGTATTATAGAGTAGCTGCTTCTGGGGCATAAAAGGGGAAGCCATGTTTGCTCTAATCTTGGTATGATGTTCACAGTGGTTTGATTGGTTGTGGTTATTCTAATTTATTATGTTTTCATGCTTAATTTGTGTAATCGGCCGATATCACGAATTAATTCTATGCAAATATGAGTAATAGATCGAGAGATTTTACTCACTTGAGGCACACATACGATTAGCAGAATTGAATTTGAGTGCGAGAGCATCATTGGATTTCTGAGAGCGTTAATACTCGAGAGAGATTAACATTGCTTTAATTGCATGATTAATTGAATTACTAAAAGTGATTATATGTGTAAGCATGTTTCGAGAGTGTTATTACTTGAGAGAGAATGACAAACTCTAGTTGCGTGACCACTTTAATTGCTTTAGCTTAAAAGCCGGTTATTGTGTAAGCATGGTGGACCTGATTGCCCTAGGTTTTAAATAATTTGTTAATCATCTATTTACTTAGTGTTAATTTAGTTTAATTTGTTAGTTAGTTAATATTCTCATCAAATAATCGTTAATCCTTGAAACAATTGACAATAATTGAATCGAGATCGATAGAACCTGTCTCCTTGTGGATACGACCCGCTTGCCATTCTGTACTAGCAATAGACACCGTGCGCTTGCGGTTAGATATAATAAAACACATCAATTACATGTTATTAGTTATATAAGAAAATTTTAGTTAATTCCATTTTAATTAATTTTCATTCATATATTCAAATAAAAGAAATAATGAATATATGATTATAATAATTTTAAATTAGTAACATAAATGATATAAAAAATATAGTTCATCATTTTTTAGATATATAAAAAAATGTATATCACATAAATTGGGAACGTAGAATTTGCAACTGTAGCTTGCTCTATTTTATAGATTTTAATGTTAGATGGCAAAGTAGCTGCTTGACATACTCATTTCCACTGTGTGCAACTGTAGAATTTGACAAATGATAGATCGTGGTTTAGTCTTTATTGTGAAAAACACTTCAAATTGGTTAGTATAGCTTATAACGTTTTTGTTCGTACAGGCTCACATTTATCATTTACCATATTTTTTCAAATGAATTTAGCTCATGCTAATAGATTCTAAGTAATTCGATAAAGACGCATAATGCATAGCATCATTGTAACGAGCTGAAGACATTTGGGCCATGTGGGATACGGGTTATGAATAATTGGGCCTCTTATAGATTCAGACTATAACCCAAACCAGGCACAAAGCCCAGACAAACTCAGCTATATATACTATTCTCTGTCTTCTTGATCAAGTATCGAAGAACAGTTGTCTATCTTTCATTTTGTGTCTTGTATTTCGTTTCCTTTATTTTACAGTCTTTGATTTAATTCTGTACCAGCACTTAATTTGAGTATTATCAATTCCAGTCTATCATTTCTAGTTTACTTCAATGTATTTTCCTAGTTATTCTTCCGTTGATCTCACTTCATATATTGAGAGCTGTTCTAATGGTGTTCAAGTCGGTGTTAACCAACCAGATGGTTACAAGTGGTATCAGAGCTGTCCTTCCTCGGATGTGATGGCTGCGTCTCCATGTCTCTACGGTTGTCAATCGTCGCTTCCCCAAACGTAGGTTGGTACCCCTAATCCGTATTATACATATGAGTATGAACCACCTCCGGTGCCACTGTCATTTACCTACACTAGTCAAGGTTCTAACCCACAATTGTTGGACGAAAATCATAACAACTATTCTGCCTATAAGGTGTTTGCGGAAAGTCCTATTAACCCAAAACAGGTGTATCACTCCCCTGCATCACCATCACCTTATATCTACACTCTACCGTTCACTCTAACTTATCAAACCACCCTTTCTGCTGGCCGAACTTATTATACCCATGAGTCAACTGCCCCTGTAACAACCACTACCACTGATTTTTCCATTTCATACGCATCTGAGTTATCTGCCTATAATCTGTTTGATATAAGTTCTGAGAGAGATTTGGTGGCGAAGGGTGTTGTAGTACAGAAGGATTTGATGATAGATGAAGTTGTAGTGGCGACTCAACTGTTTAATAAAATTCCTGTGCGAAACTCTAATTCCATGGATGCGAAGGTGAGTCACGGTACTTCCTCTAGTGAGAATGTGAGTGCTGATGCCCTTGAGACTACTATTACTGGTACTGATACATTCATCCAAACGACAGATAGAATATTACTTCAAATAGAGGAGATAAAGCATCTTATATTACAGTTGTCTCCTCCCAGTAACAGAGGCGAGGTGCTTCCTAAGGTTGAGGTTGATGTACCTATTGGGAACAGTTCCGGATTGCACGTTGTTGCGACAGATAAGAAAAATGGTGGAGGTATCACGAGAAAGGAGAGTGTGGCTAGTGATACTTCTCAGCAGAAATCAAATTTGATTGGGGAAGTAGCTGTTGATATCACTGAGCAGGAGGAAGTAGATTTTGAGGTGGCAAGGCATGAGCAATTGGATTTGGAGAAGGTAAATGAGATTATAGATAAAATTGGGGGTGAGGAGATTGGGACAGTGATATTACAAGTGATATGGAAGACGAGGGTATAGCTGAAGAGAAAGGAGTGGCGAATGATGGTGAGGATAATGAAAGTGAAGATCATGGTTATGAGCACCAGAAAGAGTTTGTAAATGGTGAAGATGAGTCTGTTTTGGGTAAAACTATTGGTTATAAGGGAAGTGGAGATGTTTGTGATGAGGATATGGGTTTGTTGGGAAATGATGTCGGGTTGCTTGCATATGATGAGTATTATGATGATGATAAGGAGGCCGATGCAGTTTGGGAGAAGATTGATAATAATGTGGATTTATGGATAGGGAATAGGAAGGTGCTTTTGCAGAAGTATGGGGACTTTGAGAAGAGTAGTAGTGTTTGTGGATTGCCCGTTTGGTCTGTTTATGTTCTTGGTGTGAGTAGTGAGGTTGAAATCACGAAAGACCTCGTGATGGATGGTGCCAAGTCTATCCCTCTGCATGATGAAGGGAATTTGGAATTATGGGCTTTATTCAACAATTTCATTTTCACAGAAAGAATTATCGGATCCATTATGGTTGTTATTGAAAGTGGAGAACCTCACACCACAATTATTACCTCTATCAGAAATGACAAGATTTCAATTGTGTTGTGTGATGGGTTTGGCTATAAGTCTCGAGTCAATATGCCAAGTGCTGATTCGCTTACTATCTCATCCCTTTTGGTTGCACACAATTGTTATTTTGCCATGTTGAAGGTTCAAGAAATTCGTGTTCATTCAAAGAAATATGGTCTTCTCATTTTATTGGAAGTGGAAGGGAACTCAATGTTGCTCATGGTTCTGTTTGCATGACTCTGTGAAATTGGAAGAGAATCTATAGCTTGGGAACTGTTCTATGCAATGGCAGGAATGAAAACTGATTATCACTATAAACAAGGTTGTAAATGCCTATAGGTTGCTGACAGAAACAAGAGTCCTGAGTTCTGTTTTTGCTTCAGGGGATGCAGTGGAAAGGACAAAATTTAGTCAACATTTTGGTGGCTTTGTGGTCAGTTGTCTTAATGCTGAACCAGAAAATAGGGCATCTAAAAAGGAGCTACTTAATGTGAAGAAATACAGAGACGATATAACACCTTCTACTCTTAAGTTGTGTCAACACTGCCATGATTGTAGTGTTGAGAATCAGTGCAATACTCACTCGACTGGGAAGCATAGAGAGGGTTTAGTCTTAGAAGTTTGTCCTAATACACTTTTGCTTGCCCAATACATTTTTGGAATTTATGTCAAGGCTATAATTTCTTTTGTTCTGGCACTTGAATATGATGTTATTGTGAGGGAAACTACTTGTATCTGGCATAAGGCTGCGGAGTCAGTTTCTAGGAAGACTATCAAGCGTGGGTATATGGCTTCGAACTCTAAAGATAATCTGGACAAAGGAGCTGTCAGCTTCACACCTCAAGTCATTATCATGAACCACCCTGGACAGCTTGATGTAGACTCTAAAAGATCTCTGAAGTCATCTTCAGGACCATATTACATTTCTAAGACAGTAAGTGAAAGGGCAGCGTTAGAGTTTGCAGCAACGTATGTAGTGGATTTTGTCACTGTAGTTCTTACTTTTATCCATGGTCCTTTCATTACTCCTCGTTGTCCTAGCTCAGTGCACGCTTCAATATCAATAATATTTGTGAACACAAGTGATGCCCAGGCTAGGGACAAGTTGGAACGTGTTCTCGAGTGCCTTGATAAGGACAGATGTGACGCTTTCCAGTACTGCATTACATGGGCACATTTAAGGTTTGAAGACTATAGCTCCAACCGTGTAAAGGAGCTGATTTTGACTTTCCCAGAAGATGCCTCAACAAGTACCGAAGCTCCATTCTGGTCAGCTCCTAAACGGTTGCCCCAACCACTGCAGTTTACTTCTGATCACTCTCACTTGCATTTTCTCATGGCTTCTTCATTTTACGAGCCGAGGCATTTGGCATTCCTATTCCTGATCGGGCTGTGCAGCCCAAGGCATTGGCAGAAGCTGTTGATAGAGTAATGGCGTGTGTTTGGTATTGCAGTGTTGCAACACTCATTTTTGATCCAGGAGGCTCCACTTGCTACCAAGTTCTTGTTCAACATGCAATTCTTGAGGACAAGAATTTTTTTAAGGGGGATGGTTTGTAACGAGCTGAAGACATTTGGGCCATGTGGGATACGGGTTATGAATAATTGGGCCTCTTATAGATTCAGACTATAACCCAAACCAGGCACAAAGCCCAGACAAACTCAGCTATATATACTATTCTCTGTCTTCCTGATCAAGTATCGAAGAACAGTTGTCTATCTTTCATTTTGTGTCTTGTATTTCGTTTCCTTTATTTTACAGTCTTTGATTTAATTCTGTACCATCACTTAATTTGAGTATTATCAATTCCAGTCTATCATTTCTAGTTTACTTCAATGTATTTTCCTAGTTATTCTTCTGTCGATCTCACTTCATATATTGAGAGCTGTTCTAATGGTGTTCAAGTCGGTGTTAACCAACCAGATGGTTACACATCATCCCACAAACAGAGGACTATATCATGTTGGCGCAAAGAGCTCTAATGACTTGAAGGGAAGAAATCAGAGAAATCCCCTTAAAAGTTCTGTAAAGAACATCGAAATTGTTAACAAAGTACTTGTTGAAAATTAGGTGAAAATTTCTGTTAATACATGTCCACGAACAGCCAATAAACTTCTCTATATGGAAACTGATTTCCTGGGTGATGTTCACCGGAGAGTCTACAATGATGAGGTAAACTTCTGTACCTTTTCAGAATCCAATTGACTCGCCTGGAAATGATTCTAAATTTGTCTACATTGCAGATAAAAGATGAGAAAGGTGCTATCACAACTTATTTGTTTCTGTCCTCAAGCTAATTGAAAAAACATGGTTAGACTATTCGGAAATGAACATTCCAGTTCAAGTGTCATGGAAATACTATGGATAAAAACAGAATATTGTATCCAGAATATTTTATTTGACAATGTATTGGCAGACATTAGCCACATCCTTTGCATACTTGCTGGAAGCCTGGAAGCACCCTTCTTTTACTCTTTTTACCATTTGTTGCCAAGTGCATGATCTTAATTTTGTAATTAATTATCTAATTAATGTATGTAAATATTTAATATTGTTGTAAATTTTGATCTTAATTTAGAAAATAATTAAAATTTCGGATATCCATAATCAATAAACTCCATTTTTTTTATGCATGTATGTAAAGTAAAAATAGATTTTTAGCCATGCTTTCTAAACTGTCTTCATGTTACAATACTAATTAAATGTTATAATACTATAAGAAAAATATTATTATTATGATAACCAATTATCTAATTCAAAAATAATTAATTTTATAAAGCGAGTCGGCATTTAAATTTAAATCCAGGAGTCGTCGAAGGCGACACCGAAAAATTTGGGCATAAAATGAATTATACGTCATAACAAAAATTTATACTCGTCCAGATTAACAAACTTTTTTACTAAATTTCCAAAATAGAATTATTATTTAATTTTTTGTATTATATATATTTCACAAAATAAACGTTTTTATCATATTTTTAGAGCATCTCCAATGGGAAACACCTGTTAGCTAAATTTTCAAATTATCTACCATTAATAAGAATTATAAATAATGTGAAAAATATTTTGCACGTACCTTTAGGTAAAATTTTAGCCAAACACATTACGCCATATTTGCTCAACATCTAGAAACCTGTAGTGAAACTTTACATCATCGGTTGTCATACTAAAATAATACATTCTATTTATACTAACTTAAAATAAAAATAACATACCATTTTTCAAATGTAATAAATTATCATTGCAAGCACAACACATTACAAGTTAAGCAAATTTTACATAATTTTTTTTTTATCATTCTAGCCAACCATTATAATATTATAAATATACAAATACATTATGGACATCATGGAATAGTTGTTGTGGTAATTCAATTGTTAAAACCACTGAATTAGACCCAGCGAAATGGGTCTGGATTCGAAGAACCGTACCGAAATTCATGGAACCGAATCTTATTTTGTATCTGAATTAGAAAATCCGATAATTATCCGAAAACCAATTTGATCCGAACCGAAAAATATCTGAACTGAAAATTTAACCGAAAATCATCCAAAATATTAGACCTGATTACGACCAGGAGCCGACCAAAACCGAATAAAAAGTTATTAGAACCGAATATGACTCGAAATGCTGGATCCAATTTAGATCCGAATTCTAAAAATGATGAATTAAGTAGTTGTTATAATTTTAACGGGTTATAACGAATAGGTTGAATACATTACCGCACATTTCATTCTATATTTATCAATTCATAAGCAAGATGCACATTTAAAATAATTTTATATCAAATATATCATAATTATTTAAACATTTTTTGAATAAGTACATAATTTTTTACTAGAAATATAATATTTAATAATAAGATACTTTTTAAATTAAAATAACGAATGAAAGATGTACCGAAAGGATCCGAACCGAATTTCATCCAACTCTATGAATTTCTTCCGATTTTAATCCGAGTTAGATCCGAACTGAATCAGATCCGACCCAATCCGAATTCTGTTCAAATATATCATAACCGAAAAGTGATCAGATCCGAGATTTATCCGATTCGAAACCAATCCGGTTATCCGAATTGTCAGGTCTAACTAAATAGAGTAACATGAAAGTATTTGATATTCGTGACTCAATTTACCAGCATATTAACCAACTAATTCATAATATCGTTATATCAATTATGTTATTAACTTAAAACATTTTTTTGTATAACATATTTTTTTTACATCAATGGAATGTAATATTATATAAATAATTTTTATAAATAAAAAATATTAATTGACCATGCGAAGCGGGCAATAATTCTAGTATATATATAAAAGATGGTCGTCTAATGAGAACCAATACTAATGCAAGATATAAAATTTAATTCTAAGCATGGCATAGATTTGGAGAATATTAAGGGCAAGCAGTATCATGGGTGCATTAGGCTAGCGACATAAAAAAACCAGAACAATTATGTACAAACAATTATGTACAAGATTATATATAAAACAGTAAAACACAAACAGAACTTTGAAATAATTATTGATACTTCTAATTTATTAAAAATCTTAACTTTTGAGTTTGATCATGTACAATTACTATTGAATTTTAAAATTATTAGATATCCACAATTTAAAATAAGATAAAAATAAATATATATTAAAATATTTATAAATTAATATAGTTGGTACTAGAAATTTTATTAATTTAAAAAGGTATTAATTAATCAATACATTAATAGTTATTAATTTATAGAGAGTTTTCGATATCAAACTAAATTAAATTTTAATTATATAAATTTAAATAAAATGAATTGTACAATTTTTATTTGATACTTAATTTAATTAATTTAGTATATATTAGTTTACAAATCAAATTCACTATATATATATTAGCAAGAGTCAAAGTACATGCTTTAATTTAACTAGCGTTCTACCCGTGCTACGCACCGATCGATAAATTGTATTAATAAATTAATATAAATATATTATTTCAATTTTTATTTAAAAATGTATAATTTTATTGGAATTTTAATTAACGTAAGTATAAAATTACTTATCCGTGAATTCATACCAATGAATTAATATTATGAATCAATCATCAAAACAAATATAACCCCCGTTGAAAAGTTCAAAATCCCTCTTTATTGTTTTTTTTTTAAATTTAGCTTTCTTTTTATTTCTCTCTTTGTTAGAGAATATTTCTACGTATCATGTTAACAAAATTTTCACCCATATTCTGAGAATCGGTATATTTATTAAATATGGATTCCTTAAAATATTTGTTATATTAATTTATTGAAAAAAATTTGTATGGTCGTGGTTAATTTTTCGATTACATATTAAACATGTGTAGAAAATTAATCCTCACGACTCTAATAAATCATTAGACTGTCTATCAAAAAAAGGTTGCATGTTTCAGCGATATGAGAAATGATATCTACTGTACAAAATATATGTAACGAACGTAGTTATAACAATAAAACTTTCATCTAATCTAGTTTGCTATGTGATTGTTCAATATCATTTTTACAAATTATATGTCTTTTTATTAATGAATTGATTTACTATAAAAAAAATTATCAACTAACCAAACAAATTCAACATATCGCGCTATTAGAGTAATATATAATTGTTAGATTTTACGGTTGTTGCGCTTAGCTTATTTGTAAAGACAACTTAAAATGTGCATTTTCAGTTTGGAAGTTTGTATTTTGGTTTTTTTTTATTCTTTTCTAGTCAAACATGGAATAATAAATTTTAGTTTTCTTTTATTCTTTTATTTTTTAATTTAACTAACTTCTGAAAATAAGCTACTGTCCATAAAATTGAAATCAAGTGTGTAATATATAAACACATAATCACATTGTTATATATATATAACAATGTCCTTGTAATTCAGATTTTGGGTTAAATAACATGAAATTCCTTTAACAGTGAGTATATTTTTCTACGTATAAAAGAAGAAATAGCTTATGTAGTCCTAACAAATCGTTTTGTACATTCATGTCATGTACTTTAGGATCTTGAATGAAAATGACATGATATTAAATCATGTACCCGAAATTAGAACACAAAATGACACTAAATTACATAAATTTTTTTGTGTACACGAAATGAAATGAAATACGCGAATAGAAACAATTTTACAATTATATGAAATATTACTATGTATCCGAGTTATGTAAATATATAATTATATGTCTTAGAATAACATTGAGATGTTACAAAACAAAACTAATTAAGACTAGCATGCTTGGTGTAAAGTCTCCCAAACAAAATGTAACCCTCCTTTTTATTTTTTCTTATTTCTCGTTAACAAATATCTTTCTTTGTGTAGAATCTTTCTACCAAGTTATTTAGTTTTCTTAACCATTTTTTATGCTTCGTTGATATAAAAAAATATAGTCAACCAACCAAGCAAATTCAATATATACTCTTAGGTTAAGATATAGGAATTGATACTATTACTTTAATTCAAGAACACAAAATTTAAAAAGGCACACTTTTAATAAAAACAATATATAATTTTAAGTGTATAAACCTTTTTATTTATCATTATTAATAATTTTTATAACAAAAACTGTAGCTGCTCCTCTCTCTCTCCACCTTTCCCAAAAGATGCTAAACTAAAGTTTAGGAGCCGATATTAGTTTTTTAAGTTTTTTTTAAAAAAATTATATTGATTTTTCTTTTATTTTTGAATAAAAATATCATTGAGAGTCTAGTACCCCGTTGCCCGTTGGTGGATTTGATCTACCAAAATATTAGACTTTTTACTAACTTCTTGTAAATGATAAGCCTTATTTTCTTTTCCTTGATTTTACTTTGGCTTTTTCTAAATATCTCTCTTTATTGAGAGCCTAATAAGCCTTATTTTCTTTTCCTTGATTTTACTTTGGCTTTTTCTAAATATCTCTCTTTATTGAGAGCCTAATATCCAGTTTGTGGATTTTGTCTATCCATATATTAGAGTTTCTTATATTAGTTCATTGATTTTGATAGTATAGAATCACAGTTCTGGTCGGTTGTTTGAATACGTTATGACAAATCAGATATACATATTCCTCACGTTTATAACCAATTGTTAGATTATCTCACCGAAAAGACTATATAATTTAGTGACATAAGCTAGAGATGTACCATAATTGAAGATCTATTCAATGATTGGATAAAGGAAATTACTGATATAATTTATTATGTATTTGTTCAATTTTAATTATTTTTGTAGATGTTGTATGCCCTTTTATTGATGATTTTACAGGTTTAATTATTTTTGTGTATGACATATGTCCTTTTATTTTATTGATAAATTAATTATCAATAATTAAATAGTAATTTATAAGAAAATTTGTGCTAAATTGACCAATTTATTATGGAAATATTTAATAACAATATTTTCATTGATTCTGTAATATTTTTTTATTTTTTGATTGATAATTTATACACTAAATAATGTAAAGTACTATTTAAGAGTATATTTAATAGTTTGAATAATTTAAATACATTGTCAGGTCAAATTTTTTCCCATTAATTATTGCATAGTCAAAAATTTTCATAATTAAAATGTTAAAGGATGATTTGTTTAAAATTCATTCTAACATTTTAATTGGTTGATTAGCATTTTTTATGACTGAATTATTTAATACTTTACATAACTTAAATTTTGAATGTGTATTTAGAATAGTGTGGTAAATAGTTTTATATTGTTAATAATTTTTAATTCAAGATTTTAATTGTACCTTATGATTTTAAATTGAAAGTTTGAGATATCAAAATATCTATTATAAATATAATAGATTCATGTATTAATGTATAAATTTTTAAATTAAATAATTATTGTATTTAGAATAAAATTGTTAAGTAATCACTGAATAACATTGACAACCCAACACTGTAAAAAAACATTTATCTATAGCCACACCTAATAATGTAAACAAATCAGTGTAATGTGATAAGGATACAATCGAAATAAAAAGATAATCTGTCCAAGTATAGAATGCCATATAATAAAAAAAATAAAGTTGTACATTAACCGAAATTGATATGATTTAGGCATGAGAAGAATTGATGCATACACTTAGTTTATTGCTAAGTCTGGGAAATAGAGAATAAGCGCTTGAATTTCCTGTAATGTTTAAATTGATGTAATAATTATATATTTTAGTTTGTAAGAATTTTAGTTTATATAAATTGTTTATTTGTTACCCGTTAAAATAAAAATTAGTAGTTATTATGTTTAGTTAATTGATATGAAAAAATAAAAATTAATTGTTAATGAGTCCAATAGAGAAACATGTTACATTAAGTTTAATTGATTTAAATTTAATAGATTCTGAATGATGTTAAAATAATTCACAATCTTGTGATTGGTTAACTAATACATGTTAGATTCGGGTATCCTTTATTATAATAAAGGATGTTAAAAAAGAATTCATATTTAAAAGATAAATAACCCTATGTAATATATTGTTATGCGGATTTATAGAAAATAATATTTACGGTTAGTAGAAATTTTTAAAATTAAAAATCATGTGATATGCGAAGTTAAATCAAGATATTTTTATATTTAAATTTAATTTAACCGCGATTAGTAAATTAGAATAAGTATGGTAAATAATAAAATTTTTGTATATGATTGATTAATTTTAAGTTTAGAAGTAAATTGTGATTGCCTCTAAAATAATTTTAATTTTTTAATTGGTAATTTATTCACCAACCAATAATAATACTCTTATAGCGTATATTTAATAATTAAAATAATTAAAATATCTGTAGTGTTCGTTTATATGAATTTATTAATTATTTAATCAACAAATTGTGAATAAATATATTTTTGAACCTTTTAAAAAATCGAGTTTTTGAAGATATGGATTTTATCCAAGCTATTTAAAATTTGTTCAAATCTGATTTTGTAGTGTTGACTTGTATGCATTTATTAATTAATTTTATTAACAAATTTTGAATTTTGAGCTAATAAAAACAATCAAAATTTTGAAGGTATGGATTTTATCCAAGTTATTTAAAATCCGATTTTTTAGATTTTTAGTTAAGTTAAATTATATTTATTTAATATCGATTATAATTGTACAATATATGTTATAAAAATCAATTTATAATGTATGATAATATGATTATGACTGACTTTATACTAAAAGAGTGGTTGATTAATGAATGATTAATTATGAAATTTAATTTTAAATATATAGTGGTATATCGTGATTGATTTCAAATTAAAATTGTTATTTTATAGTAAATATTTTTTGATTTAAAAAATAGGTATTTATGGATATGTTTAATAAAATTATTAGTGTATTTAAATTAAAAGTGTTAACTAACCATGGTTAAAGAGGTAGGGTGAGATTGTAAATAAGGAAAGGTCTAAATTTTAGGAATTAGATCTGATTGGTCCTAAAATAATTCCTTGATTGTGATTGGTTAACTGGTAGACTGATAATACATAAAAAATATTTAATGCATGTTAATATGTTATGATAACAAGGAAAAGACATTCAATATATAACTTGAGGTCATAAATAATTATCCAAATTTTAATGTTGGATGTAGTAAGAAAGATTAATAAGATTAAGGATGAGTTTTATGATTTAAATTTTAAGAAAAAGTAGACAATGATAGAATCATGGGAGAGCTCTGAATCAAGCTGGTAAATCTGTCCTTATTAGAGCAGCTCTTGATAGCACTCCTATTTATTGGTACAACTTATTTCAGATGCCCGTTACAGTGGAACAGAAAATTGACAAGCTTAGAAGATCTTTCTTCTGGGGTGACAAAAAGGTAGGAGATGAGTTCAAATCCAAAATGCATCTATTGGCCTGGAATAAAATCTGTAAACCAAAGTTGGCAGGAGGGTTAGGTCTTGCGTCTTTGAGGGATCGTAATAATGCGTTACTATTTAAATGGTGGTGGCGATGTCACAGCGAGAGGGAGAAATTATGGAATAAATTCATGGTAAGTAAATATGGCCCAGCAGTGATATCAGATCCTGGTAGTATTATTATTAACGGAGCTTCTTCCCACATTATTCGTGACATTGCGTCTGTTGGTGCTAATTAATATTGTGAATAGTGGCCAAATATCCAATAATAATTTTTATTGGCATCTCGGAGATGGTAAAACAATCAGGTTCTGGGAAGATTTGTGGAACGGAGTGACTCCCCTCTCTGTTGAATTTTCTAGACTTTACTCATTGTCAATATTAAAGTTCAACTCGGTTAAGTCGGTCATTCAATTCTGGTCAAACAATGTGGAGGTATGGAATACTTTTTGGATGCGTCCGTTGAGGGCATGGGAAGAACTGGAGTTTCTCAGACTTAGCAGGATTATCGATCAGGTTGTTTTAGTTAGCAAAAGAGATAACCTCATCTGGCTTCACAACAATCACAAGTTTTCTACTAAGGAATGCTATTTAGCATTGACTCATCCTACCCTTCACTCTCTAACCTGGAAACTTATTTGGAAGATTCTGGCTCCTCCTAAAGTTCTGGTTTTCCTTTGGAAGGTGGCTCACAATATCCTCCCAACTAAGTGTTTCTTGAAGAGACGTCTTAATTTGGATCAGAGTTCGTCAATTTGCAGTTGGTGTGGTTTGCAAGACGAATCTCTGGAACACTTATTCTTTAAATGTGAAGTGGCTGTCTGGAGTTGGGAATGTATTAGATTTTGGTGTGAT
This sequence comes from Kitagawia praeruptora, assembly GCA_037693485.1. Classification (NCBI taxonomy): domain Eukaryota; kingdom Viridiplantae; phylum Streptophyta; class Magnoliopsida; order Apiales; family Apiaceae; genus Kitagawia; species Kitagawia praeruptora. Next base: position 30,665,723 of record CM075345.1, on the reverse strand, counting down.
TGGAAGTATCACCATATCTTCAACTCCAACCTGGATTTAGTGGCTATTCTGCAATCTAACCCTCGAGGTATGAATCATAAAGTATGGCATATCATAGTAGCTTCAGTATTTTGGAACATTTGGTTGTGTAGAAATGATCAAATTTTTAAAAATACTCGTTTAAAACGAGGCAACTGTGTGCAGCTAATTAAGGTCAGGTCATTTAAATGGCTTAGTGCCTTAGACATGTTGGAAGAGAAATCATCGACTTTGTGGGATTTAATCCATCAATAGGGGCTCTGCAAGTTCATTCATTGGATAAAAGATCCTCGTTCTGGAATAATATGTATTTCAACTTTGATTTTGTTTGCTCGGTGGTTGGGTCTTACTTTAATAATCCTTCCATTTCTAGTGGTGCTGGCATTGGTGGTTGGATCAGAGATTCTTCTCGAGTATTAAGGTTTTCTTTCTCTGGTCCTGTGGTATCTTCCTCTGCTTTAGAGTCAGAGTTGGTGGCGATTTGGTACGTTATCGAAATGCTTGCAAACATTCAAAAAGAATATTCAAAGATGGCCATCTATTCTGACTCTCTAGAGGCGATTTCGTGTTTCAGAAGAAATTGGGTACACGAGGACTCGCAATGTCTATTTCTCAGCTCTGTTCGGATAGACTTTCTGTATATTCCTAGGGACTATAATATGGAGGCTGACAAACTAGCTAAGGAGGGTTCACAACTATATCATTTGATTGGGGCATGGTTATAAGAGGAGAGTATTTTCGTGTTATATATTTTCTGCATATTGCTGCATGCCTTAAGTGGTTTTTTTTGTTTTGGTTCGGTCCTCTCTTGCCAGCATACAATATTCTTCCTAACTTTGGAGGGGGTGAGGTTGAGCATATAACCAATCATCACCAGCTGGTGTGGTCATTTCTCAGAGGCCTAATGCTCAGTCTTGATGTTCTCCTGCAGCCAGATTGTATCTAAGTCTGGTAGGTTTTAATCAGGCATGTTAGGAGGCTTAAGTTATTACGATTTTTCTATGTCTGGTAGCTTTGTTCCTTCAGTTCAGTAGTTGCTTGTCTAGTCGTAGTTGCTTGTCTAGTCTTTTTCGTGTTGTAAGTGCCGTTAGGCTGTTTCATTCTATATTATCTTCTGCTTATCAAAAAGAAAAAAAAAAATCTTACAAAAGTATAATCAATATATTTTTATGATTATAAGAGAATTATTAATTTATATTATTATCGGGATCATAAATTTATATAAAAAAATTAGCTCATTATCTTATTAATCATTTTTTGTACCGGTCCAAATTAGAATCGGAAAAAATTATTAATTTAAAAAAAATTAATAATTTATTGAATATTAATTTCCAAAAATTTTACTGTACAAGCTAAAATTATAAACTAGCAAGAAATTAAAGTCAATAGTTAGGCTTGTGAATTTGGTTGGAATGGATTAAATATGAGAATCAATCGGTGCCCAACAATATCTGTTACTCTGGGGTAGTAAAATACAGTAAAATGAGCAACGTAGTAACTGAGGGAGCAGAAAGTTAAAAAGTCGTGCACCCTGTGAGCCTGTCACTTCTTGTGCGGGATGTTTCTATGGAATATGGTCCTCTTCTCATTCTCTTTCAAACTAATTATTTGAGGAAAATAATTAGTATTCCGTCCGTCATTTTGAATTCTTTACGTTTGCAGACCAGTTTTCGGCACGAAATTAAGGTTTTTATAACTTATTTTTGATTTTTTATTTTTTTGTATAAAAATAGAACAATCCTATTTTTAAATAAATAAAGAAAATATCAAAAAAAAATTATAGAACTATCCTTAAAATGCACCTTAAAATGCGTATCAGACACGCACTTTTTTTTATGTAAAGAAATGGGTGGGACAGAGGGAGTAATAGACTTCGTTATGTCATATTTATGAATTTATGTTTTTTTTTATTTTCCATGATGCATTCTCAAACACTAAATTTTTTAATATAAATTTTTCCGAATTTTTTTACATATGCCATGAAGTGCCCCTGCAAATATGTGCAAATCGTAATGGGCATCTTCAGAAAGTTTTATATGATCATCTCATTACATAAAATTCAAAATCAACATAGCAACTTTTTTTTTTCCGTCCCAATGAATTATATACATTGGGGGACGGGACGTGACACGCATTTAAGGCTCCAAACTTTTTTTTTGTATAAAAATAAAGTAATCCTATTTTTGTACAAAAAATGAAAATTGTAAAATTAAATTATGGAACCATCTTAAAATGTGTGTCAGACACTATAAACATATAGAAATGAATGAGACAGAGGAAATACATGTAAATTTATAAGCTCAAATATACAAAATCCATAATATAATTTTTAAGTAAATGAAAAGGAAAAAGATTCTACAAATTATGAAAAAAGTTGTATTCCTAAAAAAAATGAAAAGGTTGTATTAAAATAATAAATACTACAAATTAAGAAAAGAGTAGTATAAAATTAAAGATATTAAAATTAAGAAAAAAAGTAATAATAAAATCCTAATTGTGTAATATATATAATAAAATTCTATAAAAATACTAGTGACCCTCTATATTAGCCAAAAGCACTCTACCAAAATCATATATTAAAATATATTTCTTGTATTAAAAGGTACAAAACCCAAAATCTGCACAACATTTTTTTTAATCTGGTTTCTTGTATCAAAATCTACAAAACCAAAATCTACAAATTATATTTTTTGGACAGACTAATCTATATAAAATCTTTAGATCTATACATTCAAATTTATAAGTTGGAAGGCCCAAAACCCAAAATACACTTTATAAGTAAATGAAAAAATAATTACTAAAAATTAAGAAAAAAGTTGTAATTAAATTCTAGATACTACAGTTTAAGAAAATAGCAGTAATAAAACTGTAGATACTAAAAATTAAGAAAAAAATTATAATAAAATCTCAATTTTATAATTAAAAGTATATATATTAAGATTCTAAAAACAAAACAATTATCACTCATAACTTTCATATGAGATGTTAGCCACTATTTACCGGAACCTGTATTAGCTGTTACATACCAAAACGCGGTATTGGCTGTTAGCCACCCGTATTAACTTAGCTGTTACCTACCAAAATCCCATATTAGCTGTTATGTTACCTACCCAAAATTCTATATTAGCTGTTACCTACCAAAACCCCGTATAAACTTAGCTGTTATCTACCAAAACCCCGAGACTAGGTAGATGCAATCCCTATAAAATCCTCTCATTTTCATACCTATGTGTAACAAGTTTACATATATTGTAGCAAATTATAACCTCTCATTGTCCATTTATTGTAAAGAAGAATGGGGTTGATATATCTTCTTCATCAGAAGAGAAGCTTTGGGTAAGTTTTTTTGAGTGTTTTTATGTTGCATTTGATTTTGTTTGATGAGTTCTCAATTTAATCTTAGTTGTAAAATGGTATTATTTCTCTCATTGTTTATTAAGGTGAGCTTGATTCTCTTGGACCAGGGATTCAACGCCTTCACATTTTTCAGAGATGCCTATGAGTGATGCAATTTTCAAACAACACATTCACAAAGAATTTCTGGACTATATTGCCCTTAAGATCCCATATTATTTAAGGTAACTTTTTTTTATGAAATTACTTTTTTATGTCAACCCCAAAAGGAATATTGAGTTGAGAGATGCGTAACAAAGCGGGAGCAGTAGAGTCATAATGTTTCTGCGTCATGGATTAGTAATGAGCCATAATAAAGTTCTAAACATAATTTCTTTTTATGTTCCCTTGTAGTGAATATACAAAAGTTTGCTTATTTAGATTTCTTAAATAAGCCTCAAGCATAGGGAACAACTTGATTTTACATTTCTGTTCCAACAATGAACACAAGAATTTTGTTCTCTGGTTCTGGTTCTATGTGGCTCATTTATTTTTCAGAAATTGTAATGCTAACTTATCTTATCTGTTTATTAATTTGATATGCACTTTGTGCCTTCTCTATCTAGAATCTGAGATATATGAGCCTATAAGGAAATGTTTGGCAAAGGGCTTGCTATTTTGATGTCTAATTTCTTATATTTGATAGCGAGTCTACCATGGCAGTAAATTTTCTACAAACTTCACTTTTATAAATAAATAATGGATTGATTTGTTCTTCACACTTGCTTCTTAAATTCTCCTCTTCAAAATTCTTTTATGAAATCGTGACACTCAAAATTTAAAGCTTTAGACTTATAATTTTATTCTTTTGTATGTCGAAAAGACAACGTGTTCTCCATATAGTTCAGTTTCTCTTATATAATAATAAACATTTGGAGGTCAACCTTTTTCATATGTTCCATCGAGTATCTTAATCAACCCTACCGTGTCTACTATTATTCTAAACATATAGTCTTGCTTATGATATTACTCATAGGTACTTTTATTTCTCCAGTGGTAAATTTGAGCTCTCGGTTATTTCATTTAGCTCAGATTGTATATAATTTACTTTACTTTTTATTTTTGTAAAATAATTACCTTCTTTTTGTAGCCATTGAGCTTTGCCTGGAAAGGATCATCTGTACAAATTAATCATCCCTACATTACAAATTACTCATCCCTACATTGTTTGAGGCGTGCTTATATATATATATATATAGGGTTGGACTCCATAACAAACACCTTATATAAAAAACAATAAAGAACACCTCATATCTAATAGATCCATTGCCCCTGCCCAATACAAAAAGTTCTTATTTTTTTTACCCTCTATCCATCCATAATCTCAAAAAAAAAAAAAAAAAGTTACTGTTCATGACGATGACGTCATCAGTGACGTCATCATGAACAGTAGAATTTTTAATTTTTTTTTGCTGGCTTGATAGAGGGTAAAAAAATAACAACTTTTTGTATTGGGTGCCCCTGGCGGGGCCAAAGGATCTAATAGATCTAAGGTGTTATTTGTTGTTTGTTATATAAGAGTGTTCTATATGGAGCAAAGGCCTATATATATATATATAGGGGCCTGCACAAATGAGACCCCCTTATAATGAGACCCTCTCTTATAATGAGTCCCCTCATATTTCTTTTATTTTAAAGGGCCCCGCCAGGGACACCCAATACGAAAAAGTCTTATAATTATATCCTCTATCCATTCATAAAAAAAATTCTAAAATTTTTTTAAAAAAAATACCAAAAACTGCTGTCACGTCATCTTTTTTTTTTTTGAAAAAAAAAAATATTTTTAATTTTTTTTTTGATGAATGAATAGAGGGTAGAATTATAAGACTTTTTTGTATTAGGTGCCCCTGGCGGGGCCCTTTAAAATAGATGAAATATGAGGGGGACTCATTATAAGAGAGAGTCTCATTATAAGAGGGGTCTCATTTGAGCACCTCCATATATATATATATATATCCATTCAACTTCTTGAAATTTTATTCTCTGATGATATTACTACTCAAAAAGTTACAATTGCTAATTTGCTATATTAGGCTGTATGTAGTGAGAGCAAAGTTCTCGTGTAATTTTTTTCATAAAGGACCCTCTGAAGTTAGTAGTAACAAATGCAGAATTTATTTGCAATTTATAAGAGCAGGCTAGAAAAGCTTCCCGATAATGTTGTCGAGATTGTTTCAATATTTATATGGACTATTACATAAAAAAAAGGTAACTTCAGTACAATACTGCTTCTTAGGTTTCCACTAAATATAAAGGCTTTGAAAATATTTTTAAAAAGACATTTTATGACCAAGTTTGATTATCCATCACAATTAGCAGAAAGTGAAGGCACACATCAAACTTGGCCATAAAATGTCTTTATAAAAACACTTTGAAAGCCTTTTATCTTTAGTGGAAATCCTGGCAAGCAGTATTGTATTGAAATTACCTTTTCCATGTGATAGTCCATATAAATTTCTGAAGCAATCACGACAACATTATTGGGTAGCTTTTCTAGCGTGCGCTTATATATTGCATATAATTCTGCATTTGCTACTACACACTTCACATGGTCCTTTATGAAAAAATTATAGGAGAACTTTTGCTCTCACTACATATAGGCTAATATTGCAAATTAGCAATTGTAACTTTGTCAATAGTAATATTATGAGAGAATAAATATTCAAACAGTTGAACATATATATAAGCACACCTCAAACAGTGTAGGGGATGAGTAATTTGTAAATATCTTCCTCGCCCATCCTTTCTTGGCAAAGCTCCTTGGCTATCGAAACAAAGTATTTTACAAAAATGAAAAAGTAAAGTAAATGTTACAAAGTAAGGTAGAAAGAAACATCACAATAAACTCTTCTTTATTGAATCAAGATTACATCACGTATTTACAGAACAAGCTCCATTAATAGAGTGCAGAACAAACTCAGAACAAACTCTGAAGAGAGAGACTTAATGAACTACATTATGAAAATCACTAACTAACTAAAATAACTATCAGCTATACTACTTATATACAGGAGCTACACAATAGTTTGTTATAACCTAATGATAGCTAATGTGATGTGGAACTATATACTTCAACATCCCCCCTCAAGTTGGAGGTTGGAAGAATCTGGAAACCTTCAACTTGAAGTTGAACATGTATCTTCATTTGTAAACTTGCTGTCATAATTCGACATGTTGATCCAACTTAGCCTCAGCATTTGTAAACTTACTCTTCTTCGAATCAAGGGTCTTCTTAGATTTGCCACAATTACGAGACTAATCATCAGAAGCATCAACTCCAGATTTTTGCTCATCGTCACTATCAAAGCAGAAGCCAAAATTGCCAAACCCTGATACAGTCATTCCCTATTGATATCTTAATCTTCTTCATTTCAGTGCCACCACACTCAGATCTCAAGTCATTTTGCCTACCAGCAGATCCCTTTCTCCAAAACGACGACCAAGATTCAAGATTTGCAGAACCACCATTCTTAGCAGTATCTATGCTCAAACTGAACTCATCCCCACAACTACCACCTCTAGACAACATCATCAAACACATAGCCACTTCCTTAATAGCATCACCCTCGGTGAAACAAACAAATGAATCCGACTGCGAAATCGAAGAATGTGATGTAACATTGCTGTACCTAGTTGTTGATCTCTTCTTCTTAACCGGAAAAACCACCTCATGATCAGATTCACTAGAAGTCTTTGACCTTTTCGAGTGATTGAGGGAGCAGAAAGTTAAAAAGTCGTGCACCCTGTGAGCCTGTCACTTCTTGTGGGGGATGTTTCTATGGACTATGGTCTTGTTCTCATTCTCTTTCAAACTAATTATTTGAGGAAAATAATTAGTACTCCCTCCGTCCTTTTGAATTCTTTACGTTTTCGGACCAGTTTTCGGCACGGATTTTAAGGTGCATTTTAAGGATAGTTTTATAACTTATTTTTGATATTTTTTTTATATAAAAATAAAACAATCCTATTTTTAAACAAAAAAATAGAAAATATCAAAAATAAGTTATAGAACTATCCTCAAATGCACCTTAAAATGCGTGTCAGACACGCACTTTTTTATGTAAAGAAATGGGTGGGACAGAGGGAGTAATAAACTTTGTTATGTCATATTTATGAATTTATGTTTTTTTTTATTTTCCATGATGCATTCTCAAACATTAAATTATTTTAATATGGATTTTTCCGAATTTGTTTTACATATGCCATGAAGTGCCCCTGCAAATATGTGCAAATCGTAATGGGCATCTTCAGAAAGTTTTTTTTTTTTTTGAAAATATGATCATCTCATTACATAAAATTCAAAATCAACATAGCATCTTTTTTTTTCCGCCCTAATGAATTATATACATTGGGGGACGGGACGTGACACGCATTTAAAGCTCCAAACTTTCTTTTTTTGTATAAAAATAAAACAATCCTATTTTTGTACAAAAAATGAAAATTGTAAAAATAAATTATGGAACCACCTTAAAATGTGTGTCAGACACTATAAACGTATAGAAATGAACGAGGAAATACATGTAAATTTATGAAATATACAAAATCCATACTATAATTTTTAAGTAAATGAAAAGGAAAAAGATTCTACAAATTATGAAAAAAGTTGTATTCCTAAAAAAAAAGAATAGGTTGTATTAAAATAATAAATACTACAAATTAAGAAAAGAGTAGTATAAAATTAAAGATATTAAAATTAAGAAAAACATTAATAATAAAATCCTAATTGTGTAATATATATAATAAAATTCTATAAAAATACTAGTGACCGTCTACATTAGCCAAAAGCACTCTACCAAAATCATATATTAAAATATATTTCTTGTATTAAAAGGTACAAAACCCAAAATCTGCACAACATTTTTTTTTAATCTGGTTTCTTGTATCAATAGATACAAAACCAAAATCTACAAATTATATTTTTTGGACAGAATAATCTATATAAAATCTTTAGATCTATACATTCAAATTTATAAGTTGGAAGGCCCAAAACCCAAAATACACTTTATAAGTAAATGAAAAAATAATTACTAAAAATTAAAAAAAAAGTTGTAATTAAATTCTAGATACTACAGTTTAAGAAAATAGCAGTAATAAAACTGTAGAAACTAAAAATTAAGAATAAAATAATAATAAAATCTCAATTTTATAATTTAAAAGTATATATATTAAGATTCTAAAAACAAAACAATTATCACTCATAACTTTCATATTATATGTTAGCCACCTGTTTTAACTTAGGTGTTTACGAGACTTAGCTGTTTATCAGAACCTGTATTAGCTGTTACCTACTAAAACGCGGTGTTGGCTGTTAGCCACCCGTATTAACTTAGCTGTTACCTACCAAAATCCCATATTAGCTGTTATGTTACCTACCCAAAATCCTATATTAGCTGTTACCTATCAAAACCCCGTATAAACTTAGCTGTTATCTACCAAAACCCCGAGACTAGGCAGATGCAATCCCTATAAAATCCTCTCATTTTCATACCTATGTGTAACAAGGTTTACATATATTGTAGCAAATTATAACCTCTCATTGTCCATTTATTGTAAAGAAGAATGGGGTTGATATATCTTCTTCATCAGAAGAGAAGCTTTGGGTAAGTTTTTTTGAGTGTTTTTATGTTGCATTTGATTTTCACTACACCATATATGGCCTATCGTAACCCCTACCGGTGAAATGTTATCCCAATATGTTACCCTAGCTATACTACTTACATCCTAAGCTAACATCGTGTTTTTTATGTTAGCTTAGCCAAACATATGATGTTACGGTAGCTATAAAGTGTTAAAGCATGTAACATAAATATGTAAGTGTTACACTAGAGTTGGCCATGACAACTCTTTTCATCTAATTTTTTTTAAATTCTTTTAATAAATTTAGTTTTTAAAATTAGTTAACCTTTTTATAAAATGAGTTGGAAAAATATTTTATTTCTTAAAATCAATTTTTTTTTTCAAAAAATATTTTTTTTCAGAAATTGTAATTTTTTTCAGAAATTGTAATTTTTTCAGATTTTTTTTTTAAAATCCTGCTCACAATTTTTTTGTACAGATTTTTTTTAAATTGTTAAAATTTTTCTCCAATTTTAAAAAAAAATCGAATAAAACAAATTATATAAAAAATATCTAAATTATTATTATTTTTTAATAAATACTTCATGTTATAAGTATTTTAGCAAAAAATTATTTAATAAAAAACACTGTATATTTTGGGGGGATTTTTTGGGGCTGAGCGGGAGGTTTTGGGGTCTAATTTTTGGCTGAGCGGGATACTTTACTTCACTTTACTTTCCCCCAATTCATTTCTCTAACTCTCAGCCGCTTTCCCCCAATTCACTTCTCTCACTCTAACTCTCTCAGTTCTCAATCTCCGCACTTCTCCCGCACTTCTCTCAATCTCAGTTCTCAGCCTCCGCACTTCTCTCAATCTCAGCCTCGGCGCTTCTCCAATTAGGGCAAGACGAGAATCTCAGCCTACCTTCTCTCCACCCAGCAATTAGGGCTTCCTCCAATTAGGTATTTTTTGTTTGTGCTTTAATGTTTATGTTTAATTTGGTGTTTTTGTTCTTTTTGTAAACCTATGTGTGTAAGCCTCTATGTAAGCCTCTGTTTTTGTTCTTAATTTTGTGCTTTATTATATGTGCCATTAATATGTTCTGTTATATATGTGTGTGTGTATGAATTAACTAATATGTGTGTGTGTGAATTAACTTGATAAACTTGATTATATATGTGGTTGAATTTGGTAAGATTGTATATTTTCTGCATGTACACTTAGGGTTTCTAGTTTATTCATTTTTGCAATTGAATCGGTGAGTGTGAACTTAAACACTGAGTTATGATGATTTTTTTGTTGTATTATTAACTTTTTCGTATCGTAAATGTTTGTTATATCGTAAATGTTTGTTATATTGTCCAGCAGATCTATGCTCCGTTGCGATTTTCGTTTATGTTGAATAATGTCCAGTGGTCTTCTGATTAAAATAAAAAGTAGTTATATAAGTTTGCTCCGCATCAACTCGATTGGTGAATCTGCACTCTTTTCTGAATTTTTATGTATTCTTAGTATAAGTTATAATTGCCTAATCTTTTGTAAGCCTAGAGTATACTTATATTTTATGACATTTTGAGTTGTCATACTGTAGTGATGGACGACATGCCTAATATTTGGATAAACCTTCCAAAGTATAGTCAAGAGTATATGATAGGGATAAAAGCGTTTATAAAAAATGCATTCCCCAAAGTGGCCGTAGGTGACGAAATGTTATGCCCTTGCAAGAACTGTAAGAACATCAAGTGGCATGTACAAGATGTTGTCTACGATCATCTTATATGCAGCGGTCCTTTTTCCCTGTATGCAAACTGGATTGTAGAAGTTTCAGAACATTTTGTCCCTGATCGCGCACGTAATGACGAGGATGTAGATATGGAGAACGATATTGATTTTGGAGATAATCTAGTAGAGATGTTGCATTTTACTAATGGACCAAACGCTGATTTAAGGTGAGGTTTTACTTTACTTTACTGTTTTAAAGTACAAGGATCACAACATTGAGTCACATAGTTCAGGGACTTGGAAAAATAAATCACATATAGTTGAACGACAAACGAATTAATTATCCCAATGAATAATACGTAGTTTTGTTTGTAATTGAATATCTGCCAGCAAGAGTACATACTACTTTTCTGCATTTTATATATTATTTCAGTAATCGATCAGTTGAAATCAAATTAACCAGTTGACTGTTATGTTTTCTTTTGTAGGGCAATATTACCAAAAAACTCACCACCGGAGATACCGCTTCTGATGAGCTTGGTGCAAAACATGGTCCTAATTGGCTAAAAGGAAGATGCTTGAAGTCAGGAATGAGCAGTTCTAATCCGCCAACAGACACATATGTGAAAGAGCTGACCACAAGGATTAAGGAAAGCCTCGCTTCTGAGTTGGAGGAGAAAGTGAAGAAAGCCGAGTCTGAAATTGAACAGAAGATGCAACGGAAATTGGCATTTGCACTTAAAAAACTTGGAGAGTCCAACTCGGACATCACAGTTGATGTCGAGAATTTGTGTGCAATTGCTACAAGTGATGCTGATGATGGTACACCTTTCACTGGAGGCAGTAGCTTCTAGTATCACTGTTTTCTAAGTTTAAGCTTCTATCACTACAAGTTTAAGCTTCTATCACTGCTTTTATCTTCTAGTTCGGATGTTAAATTAGTTTGTTTTGTTTGGATGTTGAATCAGATTTGTTAAGTTTGTTTGGATGTTGAATCAGATTTGTTAAGTTTGTTTGGATGTTGAATCAGATTTGATAAGTTTGTTTGGATGATGAATGGTATTTTTGGATTGTACCTTTAAAAAGGTCCTGTTAAATTTTTTTTGGGTAAAGTGTTACATTAGCATGTTTAATGTTACATTAGCCTGCTACAATTTTCTATTTAAAAATAGGGTCCTTCATGTGGGGCCCACATGTTGGTCCTACAGGTGGGGCCCACATGTTGGTCCTACAGGTGGGGCCCACATGTTGGTCCTACAGGTGGGGCCCACATTTTGGACCTACAGGTGGGACCAACATGTTGGACCTACAGGTGGGTCCCACTTTTTTAAAAAAACTGCAGCACCCTAAGGTAACCGAACATCTGTGTTACATTATGCTATTTTTATGTTACAACAGACCTCTATGGTAACCGAAAAGGCCATGTTACCCTAGGAGTTAAATATGTTAGCTTAGGTACCCTAGGGTAACGGCGAAATATGTAACATATAATTTATGTTACCCTAGCCCAAAAATGGTTCTATTGTAACATTTTACCACCCTACTGTAACAGAATTTTTGGGTTACAGAAGGCTGTTTATGGCGTAGTGTTTGTTTGATGAGTTCTCAATTTAATCTTAGTTGTAAAATGGTATTATTTCTCTCATTATTTATTAAGGTGAGCTTGATTCTCTTAAAACCAACCTTGCTACAAATGCTGTACAAAAGAAAAAAACTGGACCAGGGATTCAACGCCTTCACATTTTTCAGAGATGCCTATGAGTGATGCAATTTTCAAACAACACATTCACAAAGAAATTCTGGACTATATTGCCCTTAAGATCCCATATTATTTAAGGTAACTTTTTTTTTATGAAATTACTTTTTTATGTCAACCCCAAAAGGAATATTGAGTTGAGAGATGCGTAACAAAGCGGGAGCAGTAGAGTCATAATGTTTCTGCGGCATGGATTAGTAATGAGCCATAATAAAGTTCTAAACATAATTTCTTTTTATGTTCCCTTGTACTGAATATACAAAAGTTTGCTTCTTTAGATTTCTTAAATAAGCCTCAAGCATAGGGAACAACTTGATTTTACATTTCTGTTCCAACAATGAACACAAGAATTTTGTTCTCTGGTTCTGGTTCTGCAGGTATGTGGCTCATTTATTTTTCAGAAATTGTAATGCTAACTTATCTCATCTGTTTATTAATTAGATATGCACTTTGTGCCTTCTCTCTCTAGAATCTGAGATATATGAGCCTACAAGGAAATGTTTGGCAAAGGTCTTGCTATTTTGATGTCAAATTTCTTATATTTGATAGCGAGTCTACCATGGCAGTAAATTTTCTACAAACTTCACTTTTATAAATAAATAATGGATTGATTTGTTCTTCACACTTGCTTCTTAAATTCTCCTCTTCAAAATTCTTATATGAAATCGTGACACTCAAAATTTAAAGATTTAGACTTATAATTTTATTCTTTTGTATGTCGAAAAGACAACGTGTTCTCCATATAGTTCAGTTTCTCTTATATAATAATAAACATTTGGAGGTCAACTTTTTTCATATGTTCCATCGAGTATCTTAATCAACCCTACCGTGTCTACTATTATTCTAAACATATATATAGTCTTGCTTATGATATTACTCATAGGTACTTTTATTTATCCAGTGGTAAATTTGAGATCTCGGTTATTTCATTTAGCTCAGATTGTATATAATTTACTTTACTTTTTATTTTTGTAAAATAATTACCTTCTTTTTGTAGCCATTGAGCTTTGCCTGGAAAGGATCATCTGTACAAATTAATCATCCCTACATTACAAATTACTCATCCCTACATTGTTTGAGGTGTGCTTATATATATATATATAGGCTTAGGTTCAATTACGAACTAATTTATTTGGGTAACCAAGTAACTCTGTCTGATTGGTGGATTTAAAATAGATGTCACGTGCTATAGTTACATGTTTGAACACCTGACAACTGATTTTAAATTCTAAACATATAACTAACTCATTATTAATATTATTTTGCTTTATTAAGTGGTTCTAAATTCTAAACACACCACTAACTCATTATTAATATTATTTTACTTTATTAGACAATCATACACTCTCAATTAATATTAGTTTTCCTTCTATTAAAATTGTTATTGTAACAATTAAACACATATATACAACACTTGAAAAATACAAAATGCAAACAAAATGCATGTGTCTGGTGTGCCTTACTAGTACCTATTTAAAACTGACTATACACATGAGTGTATTTCTTTTTATTATTTTATTTCATATTACTTTTGTATCATTTGTTTTTTATATTCTTTTGATTTATATTTTTTATTATTTTTATCTTTCAATTCCTTATAACACAAAAGATATACAAAAGTATGTAATTAAAATTAAAAAGATAATATATAAAGAATAACAAAAAATGTAAATGTCCTGTATTTTTATTTTTAATTTTTTAAAGTATTTCACTACAAGAAAAGGGTCAATAGACATATATAGTTCATGGCCGATGTCTATGTTATTTTGCATGTGATGTCTAGGTCGGAGATGTCTATTCTAGACATCGGTCAGAAACTGATGTCTGTACTAATATAGACATCGATATTTCATTCAATACACATAGTTGTTCTACAAAATAGGTTAGATATAATTAATTTTATAAACAATTTGCATGCCTTATATTCTAGAAAACATATAATAAACTAAGTAATTTTTCACATACACATCACTTTCTTTCTTTGGAAAAGCGATATTAGACATCATATTTTTATCAGATAAAGTGATGTCTATAGTTATCTTAGACATCATGCTAGATTGATGTCTAATGTTATAAACATCAATTTCTTTGTAAAAAAATTGATGTGTATAATGACCTTAGACATCATCCTAGACTGATGTCTAATGTAGGTATAAACATCAGTTTTTTCTGAAAAAACTCATTTATATGTGTCTCTTAGACATCAGATTTTATAAATAAAAAGTGATATCTGTTTGTTGTTTAGAATCAATTTCCTACACTGTTTTATACACCAAAATAGCCAAAACTTAAATTGTGCACAAAATAATAACCAAAATTACTAAATTTATCATTGAAAGAATAAATCCAGAATACTTGCATCATTAGCAAAATCAAAATGGCTTACAATATTTGAGTCTATATATACCAAATCCCCAAAACCAAATTGTCACTACATAAATTCCAAGTATAACCGTCATCATAGCTAAGTAACTTTCAAACCCATGAAGGGTTCTTTGTGCATGTGCCCATCTAAGCTCCCTTTGTTCCCTTCCAAAATCTTTCTTCCTGGTGAAAGCAACCTGCAATGTGACCCATAATTAGAAGCCTAATTATAATGTACACATAAAGTGGTGTTACTCAACAAAATCAGGAAAATGTCCATACCCTTCGCTCAATAACAAGATCCCAGGCCCTCCCACTTATAGCGTATCGGATAAAGAATTTTATGATATCAAGGGGAAAGTAGAAGATGATATTGTAAAGCCAAATCACACCATCCCAGCCCCATTCAATTCCTTCGATTGCAGCGAAACTCCAATTTGCATAAACAGCTATCAAAGTAGCAATCTATTTGCAACAAAATATAAAGATCACTGACTTCATCCAATCATTTAATTAGGAGAAAATATAAGCACAAAAGGATAGTTTCCTCACCAGCTGTGCAATATCAAAAGCACCAACAAGCAACAAGCCAGGACGCTCAACGAAAGACCAACTTCGAGATCGTGTAACATATATAAGAGCCCGACTTACAGTGCTCACTTGAAGATATATAGCTGAAGCAAGCTTTGGGGAGATAAGTTTAGTCCTTTCAGGATTATCAAAAGGTTGCTCTTCAAGTGACGACACTCCAAAAGTACGCTGCCAGAAACCCACAAATGCACTTTTCAATAATAATCTAAGACTTTAAACTACTAAATTAGTACTATGTAGATCCCAGAATAGCAACAGCATATATGATTATATAAATATCATGATAAGTAGAAAAGAGTAGTAATGAACTCTTTACACACATAATTTATGTGCATTTACATAACAATCTATCTAGAAGGCAATTTGTCTTACAGGAAAGAAGTCAGTTTTGTATGCAGCCCAAAAGAATATAACTTTATCATCTTGTAAAGAATTAAGACTGACTATGGTATATGAGTGGCAACTCCCATCACTGGTTTGAGCCACCAATTATACATGGGGATGTATACCATTAAAAGTTTGCAACAAAACCAGGAATTTATATTGCCTTTCATCATCTTAGAGCATCTCCCAGGGACTCCCTAAAGCTTAAAAAAACATGAAAATATAGATTTTATCTACAAGTAAAACAGATTTTTTAAATTTAGCATTGCTGTCATAGCCATAAGAAAAGGCTCATGTCGACTAATACTTATCGATTGACATTAAATATATTGTAGCATCAATATTTTGTTGGTCAGACATCATAAGCGGTAACGGTATTTCCCCAGCTTAACCACTTATAACTGGTATAAACGGACAATAAGAAGCAAAGAGATAATGCACCTGTCATCATTTTCACATTTACACCCTGAAAATTTTTAACTTTCAAGGGGTACATAGTTGAACTGAGATGGAACCACTAACAGCTAGACAAGTTCGCACATGCCACTTTTTCACACCACTAATTACCAGGGCCTAACAATGAATATACATCCTTTATATCAAGTTACAAATAATGCTACAAACAAAAATGTGTAGGAAAAAACTTTTTACAATTACTCCTGTCAAAGTGAGTTACTCAGCTTAATGTCTTGTTAGGCTTAGATGGGTTACTCTGAACAACTTGGAACTTTGGAATATGACTAAACCATAAATTTAAAACTTTAAAAAAGAATTGCTCATTAGATTCCACATAATTGTCAGATAACAATAACAAAATAACACAACTTGTAGGCTGTTCAAGACAAAATAACACAAACTTTAGACGGTTCAAATTTCTAGAATTTGGAAAGGAAAGCTCTAGATTTCATATTTTTTACATGCATTGTCATGGAGTTCTCTTCTTATATATCTTTAAAAAATTGTGTACATTTCTTAATTTATTACTTTGATAAATTTTAGGTGGTTGTCAGATTGTATGCCTTGCACAAAATAAAATAATTGCACTCTATTTTACAGAATATAAATTTAGAGAGGCATCAAAATCTGGCATTACTAAGAATAATTTTAAGCAGTCTGAGATGTCATTCTAATGGAGCTTGTCCACCCAACATCATTCACTAATTTAAACGTATGTGTACAACATGAAAAAAGAATGGATCCACAGCAGAACCAATATCAGGCAGCATTAACAATAAAAGTATAAAACTCGAAGAAAATATGACCCAAGTAGAATTCACATTCACCTTCATTGTGGACTTCAGTTTAAAACTCTTGTCTCGTTGCGACCAGCTTTGATGCCTTCCAAAAAGCGGACGTGACTGAGATCCATTTTTAGCTCCATCATCCTCCGGAACAAATTTCTGAGGAGTTCTCCTTTCTGGAATAACTACTTTATTGGGGTCGTTGGCAACTGGAATAGGACAACCTAATGGCAGAGAAGCCAAATCAAATCAGTTTGAAAAATAAATATTAAGACGGAACAACAATCAGGAAAATTTCCAGCAATCTTACGATGTGGTGGTTGTACAAGTCCCATTGTGTTCAACAAGCCAAATACTTTGCTATCCTTGTTACAAAGAGCTGTGAATCATAAGGATGAAAATTGCAACTATAAGGCAAAGAAAACATATGATTTTATCTATTAAATTTTGATAAAACAACATGAAAGATATGGGCACGAGATAATATGTCAAATTTTTGCAGCCTTGATATGTCTGTGGATAATCCTTCTTTGACCACCTTCGTGAAGATAAACAAGACCTTCAGCTGTTCCCATGACAATCTTATACCTAATACTCCATTCTAATCTTCTATTTGAAGATGTAAATGATTACAGTAGTTGAATGTCAACACACAAAACAAAACAGCTTGCCAAACGGAACAGTAGACGACATTCACAATATACATAGATTTTTTAAAAAAACAACCAAATATAGAGATAATGTAAGCAAATGTCTATTGGTTAAACCAATATGTGATATACTCTCCTAAAATCTAGCGAACATAAGTGAGCTTCAAAGATCTGACACTGTTTGTTGGTGATGAGCATCCAAGCTAGATGTTAGTATATATTGCTAAAAGAGGAGGAACTGTAAACTGTCACCATTAGCCAAACAATTACTTCAGACACGTGATTTTCCTGCGGACATTTCTGCAGTTCAAGTGAAGCACAGATTCAGCAAAGGAGATGCGAATAAAGGAGGCATGAAGGACTAAATGTAACTATTTTGTTAGGAGGGGTGGAGGATAGGTTTACGAAGAAATATGTGCAATTGTGCTGATAATTATGCATTGATATGCATATATGAATTTAATAGAACACATCAGAGTAGCAGAAAAATATGTTACTAACACTAAACATCCTTGGCGAGGCTTCTTCTTCTCTTTCTGTTTTTGTGGTGGCTTCATTACCACTTTAATAGCAGCATCGAAAACTGCTTTTACATTCTGTGATAACATAGAATATTTTAGTACAATCAGACTAGATAAAAAAAGATAACCAAGTGAGATTAGCTAATCAGACATATATGTGAGGTTTCCCCTCTGGAAATAGCATAATACTACTTCATTATGTTTAACATAAATAAGAAAATAAAAGAGAAAATTCTAATTCATGGCACTTGCACTAATTTCCTGAATACTGCTGGAACAAAATATATGCGCCGACTAAAAACGTTTTCTGAAATTATGTGGGATTCCTGTGGCAGACATTAACAGACAACTAGGTCGTCAATACTCGTCATTATAAATGAAGTTCCATTTGCAGTGATGAACCAGGCTTAAAATTTCTGACCCGCCAATATATATTTTGTGTGGGAGCAAGTCAATTTTTTCTTTATAAAATCGAGCGGAGAGTAATTAAAGTAGCAGTACACTGTAGACTACAACGAAAATGTGTTTGATAAGCATGAAAATAAAAAAGCGTCGGTAGAGGAGGTACTAATTTTTGAGGCACATGACCAATTAAGCCATATGAACTAGTAAACATATGAAGTAATAGTAACAAATAAGTAGGTTAAAAGACCATAGATAAATTATACCAACCATGAAGTACCGATGCTAAACTACCAAGAGGAGAGAGCTCCAACCCAAGGTGCACCCCTCCGTCAATCCCATAACCAATCAACTTGGCAGTGTTGGGATGGTTGACATGGGCCATGATCCCAAGCTCTGCTAGGAAGTCTCCTATCCTATCCTGGGGTGATCCTTTAGTCAGTTTCTTAATTCCAACAAGCTACCCATCTCGCAAACAGCCTTTATAAACTTCAGCATAACCTCCTTTTCCAATCAGATTTCCTATGGCACAGAAATCAAGTTAAGTTAGAGATTTTTTGCGTAATATGCACTGTTGCTATCTCAAGTCATAAAAAAATTACAAACCATGGGAAAAGTTGTTGGTAGCAGATTGGAGTTGAGAGAGGGTAAAATTCTTCCAATGAGGCTTGAAATAATTCAAATCTGATTCAACATGTCACAATGCATACATGAACTTCATCAAATTGAATATAAATTATAAGCAAACCTCATCCTTTCAATTTTATAAGGCTCCACAAAGCATACATGTTGAGTGGCTCGAGCCCGTCAAAACTAATTTGTTCCTCTTGGATTATCCTAGTGAACATTAGTCTACAAAAGGACAATTCATTGTTACAAATTAAACAGGGATACAAACAAAATAAATCAATTAACGAAACAAAGATACAAACCAACACTAGATATAAACCAAATCAGTTGACAAACACATATGCAAACTAATTTAAAATTAACCTAATCAAAGTGATTAATACTAATACAAACCAGTTCACAAATATATATACAAACCCATTTAAAATTAACCTAATTAAATCAAATAATATAGACACAAACCCAAACAAAGTATATACAAACAAACCCAATTATAATTAACCTAATTAAAGCTTAAAAATCGAATAAATGGAGCAATTATATGAATTAGGTAGATACTACTTACTAACTGAAGAGCAAATCGAGCAAAGAGAATAGCAAATCGAACAAGTCGCGGGCCAAACCGAGCTTTCGAGCTTTTCTTCGTGAATTAAGTATTGAGGAACAAATCGAGCTAGGGTTCTTCGTGAGTTGTTCTTGATGTGTTGTTCTTCGATTTAGGGTTCTGATTGTAAGAGGGTGAGGGACGGAGGTGAGGAGGTGGTCGTCGTATGTAGAGCAGGTGGTCGTGGTGAGTGGTGGTGGAGGAGGGAGAGAGAGAGAGCGAGTATCGAGAGAGAGAGAGATAGAGAGTATCGAGAGAGAGTTTAATTTTTAGTTTTAGGTTGTGTTTAATTTGTCTAAAGGGGAATAATTGGGTAGAGGCGGGGAAATATTTGGCGAAAAGGGGGGAATTTTGATTTAGAGGTGAAAATTTTAGTTAAGGGGGAAAACAAAAGAAAAGGCCGCGCGTTTTGTTTTTTAAAGGCTGACTTTAGACATCAGTTTTAAAAATAAAGATGTTTACGAAATATAAAGGCATCAGTTAAGGCATCAGTTTAATTAGGGGCGATGTTATTGCATGTTTTAACATCAGTGGCATTTACAACCGATGTCGATGTCTATTGATTTTTCTTGTAGTGTTTATGTATGTATCTTAGACTTCTTAATTCAATTGTCAATGGTTTTTTCTTAATAATCACCAAGTTAGTCACTAAATTTGTTTTATTTTGCATTTCTCAATTTATGTGTTTTGGACAACAACTTTTAAAAAAATGCGGAAAACATTAAAACAAATAAATAAAATAAAAAACAATAATATGTAACACAAAATATTAAAATAAAAAATGAAAATACAGAACATATATCCAAAATAAAAATATATAACATATTAATACAAAATAAAAATACAGAACATATAAATATAAAATAAAAATAGAGAACATATAAAATAAAAATACATAACAAATACATATAAAATAAAAGTATAGAATATATAAACACAAAATAAAAATTCAAAAAATATGCGTTCTGTATATATCGAACATAAAGAACATGATTTTTTATATCAATTTAACATGTAAAAATTCATTTTGGAGTAAAATAATGTGTTTTGTGATAAAAAAAAATACATATGTTCTCTATTTGAAAAAATTGTTATCATTAAAAATATTTATAAACTTTATGCGTAAAAACAGAACTCAAAAAAATACACATTTCTGAATAATAAAATTTCAAGAATAAAATTTATAAATACAGAGCATAGTATAAAAAATCGTGTTATGCATTAATTCAATTAGTTGATAGTGATATAAAAGAAAGTGGTCCGTGAAAATAGTTTGGTGAACTAGTTATGTATTAGGTTTATAGTTAGATGATCAGTTACAAGATCACGTGTTTAGGTTGAATCAGTTTCTGATCACGTGTTTAGGTTGAATCAGTTTCTTTTTCATTTTAATCTAATGGATAGGATTGAAAGTTATTTAGTTACTCATATAATTGAGTTACCCACTGAGACTTACCCATATATATATATATCCATTCAACTTCTTGAAATTTTATTCTCTCATGATATTACTACTCACAAAGTTACAATTGCTAAGATCCCATATTATTTAAGGTAACTTTTTTTTTTATGAAATAACTTTTTTATGTCAATCCCAAAAGGAATATTGAGTTGAGAGATGCGTAACAAAGCGGGAGCAGTAGAGTCATAATGTTTCTGCGGCATGGATTAGTAATGAGCCATAATAAAGTTCTAAACATAATTTCTTTTTATGTTCCCTTGTACTGAATATACAAAAGTTTGCTTCTTTAGATTTCTTAAATAAGCCTCAAGCATAGGGAACAACTTGATTTTACATTTCTGTACGAACAATGAACACAAGAATTTTGTTCTCTAGTTCTGGTTCTGCAGGTATGTGGCTCATTTATTTTTCAGAAATTGTAATGCTAACTTATCTTATCTGTTTATTAATTAGATATGCACTTTGTGCCTTCTCTCTCTAGAATCTGAGATATATGAGCCTACAAGGAAATGTTTGGCAAAGGGCTTGCTATTTTGATGTCAAATTTCTTATATTTGATAGCGAGTCTACCATGGCAGTAAATTTTCTACAAACTTCACTTTTATAAATAAATAATGGATTGATTTGTTCTTCACACTTGCTTCTTAAATTCTCCTCTTCAAAATTCTTATATGAAATCGTGACACTCAAAATTTAAAGCTTTAGACTTATAATTTTATTCTTTTGTATGTCGAAAAGACAACGTGTTCTCCATATAGTTCAGTTTCTCTTATATAATAATAAACATTTGGAGGTCAAATTTTTCATATGTTCCATCGAGCACTACACCATATTTGGCCTATTGCAACACCGATATGTATAAGTGTTACACAAAGTGTTACAATAGACACAAAACTTGGTAGTCTATTGTAATATTTTTAAAAATGTTACAAGAAATACGAAAAGTGTTGCAAGCAAAATGATGATTTTGAAATTTTATAACAATTGCAATACTTTAGCAAAAGCGTTACAATAGACGAAACACTTTTAATCAATTTTTCCAGAATTGTAGGCGGGAACTTGTTTTTTAGACTGGGCGGGATAAAAAAGGCCGGGTTCCCAAATATTTGTTATACAAATAAACACTGAAACATAAACTTATCCCTCGACCTCACCTCTCTCTCTCGGCCGCTCTTCTCTCTCGACGCTCTTCTGTCTCGACCTCACCTCTCTCTGTAGATCCTCTCTCTCCCATCTTTCTCACTCACTTATCTCTCTCACTCATCCCTCTCGCTCCTCTCTCTGTCTCAAGTCCCTAAAATCGATCAGAGCAAACCCTAAAACCCCAAATTGATTAGAGAAAAGATTAGAGTAAATATTGATTAAAACTTCAATTAGAGGTAAAGTAACCATCTTTTTTTATTATATTGGATTATACATGTATATATGCATGCTTGTGAAAATTATCAATTATATGTTGGATTAAATCCGGTATTAAGTGTTCAATTAGTAGGATTTGGTGTAAATTAGTAGGATTTTTGTGTTAAATTTGTGGGAATTTTGTATTAATCTTGTTGTAATGTTGTGTCAATTTTGTGGTAATTTTGTGTTAATTATTAGTTTTAATTATATGCTCATAATTTTATCGATATGTTTGTGGTAAATTTAAAGACAAAGTACTCTGTAATTTTAATTTTGTCTGTGCTGAAATAGGTTTGTGTGTTTTCTTCATAGTACTTTTGTAAGATATGTTTGTATTGTGTGCTTTGTCTCTGAAATATGTTTTTATTGTGTGAAATAATGTGTTCTCTTATTGTTTTGAAATATTCTTGTAATATAGTGAAACCAATGAAGCTAGCAAAACATCAGGAGCAGCTGCTAATGGAGGATACTTGAAAAGGTATAATCTCTTAATTGCTTACTTGTGCTTTTGTATTTTCATTTCAGGGGAGAAACATATTGTGAACCTGTGTTAGTAACTCATCACAAAGCTTATTATCTCCCAAATTTTTGTTGAATTAACCATGGTCTACTAATTGTGTTGCAATTAAACAGTTTTAAAGATCATTTGTTTTTCTCTTTGCTAAATCCTGTTTTAAACAGTTTTAAACGTATTGTACCCTACCTGTTTTACTTTATCATGTTTGTGAGGAATAGATTAATTTTACTGTTAAGTAGTGGTTCTTGGTTGTTGGTTCTGAATTATAATTGATTGTTTTATTTTTATTGATACATATGATTAGAAATATGCATGGATGTATCTTGTCATCTCAGATAGTGAATTGATTGGAAATTGACAGCTTTATACGTGGAATTGAAGTTGCTTTTAACAATTTTTGCAAGTCCATACACAGATTCATTATATCCTTATATGACTTAACACTGCTTAAAATTAATTACCATGTGATTGATATCATGATGTTAAATCTTGTGATTGATATTATGATGTTAAATCTTCAACCATTTGCAGATACGGATGTCTAGCGAAACTGAGAAGAGAGTTGAAAATCTCTTGGGTGGGTCAGGAGGAACTGTATCCGTTAATAATTATCCTGGAGCTTCCTCACAGATGGTGCAGAAACCACATATTTCAGATATAGCTAAACATGCCTTACAAGTTAAAAATGATATTTCATTGTACTTTTTTGTATGAGTAAAAGCTAGAGAGTTTTGATTAGCAATAAAACTAGATAGTTTCTCTTTAATTAGCAAAAAAATATCTAGAGAGTTCATTTTATACTAGTACTAAAACTTTTTGCACATTGTCTTCCCTTCCTAGAGAGTTATTTTGCACAATTAGTGGATTTCATATGATATGCATATTGCGGAACAATGGAGTGTGCTCTTGCCTGTTTCTGATTAAATGTCTCTTATAGGCTCTTTATTAACTGTTATTGCTGCTAAGTTTAACATGATAATCTCATTCAAAATAATTACTGACATGAAGCTCCTTAATTACATGTATAACAGGTATGCTAGAGCCATACCTCTCTGGCCCATGTCAAATATTTTATGGGAAAAAAATCAGGAGATCAAAGCATTTTATACGAGGCAAAATGATGATGGAAAGACGCATGAGGACGAGGACGATGATCGCGATGATGACAATGATCATGAGGACGATGAAATGATGACTGATGATCAGTACTTAACTATTATTTTATATATGCGTACTTTCGGTAGTAGGTTGATTTTTTTACATGAACCAAATATGGCCTATTGCAACACCGATATGTATAAGTGTTACACAAAGTGCAATTTCTGGTTTGGTTGGACATTAATGAAATGTCATTTCTGGTTTGGTTGGACATTAATGAAATGTAATTTCTGGTTTGGTATATGCTTTCATGCATGGATATTGAAATTTCAAACAGGACATTGCAATGTGAACTAATAAAAATGTTGCAAATAAGTGTTGCCAATAAAATTTAAAAGTATTACAATAGTAATTAAAATGTTGCAGAGAAGTGTTGCAAAAATATCAAAAAGTATTGCAAAAGGTTCCAAAATGTTGCATATAAATGTTACAAAAAAAACCAAAAGTATTACAAAATGCATAATTATGTTGCAAAAATATGTTGCAATAAACTCATTTTGTAACATTTTTAAGTCAATTAATGTTGCAAAAAAGTGTTGCATTCGTCTGTTGTAACATATTCAAAATGTTGCTAAAACATGCAAAAGTGTTACAACAAACTACACCAAACTCTTTTTGTAATACTTTGAAAAGCGTTGCAATAAACACAAAAAGCGTTGCTATAGAAGGCTGTTGCAACGCCGGCAAATGCAACACTAACTTTTAGCAAAAGTGTTGCATAAACATCTATTGTAACACTTTTGGAGCCTAATGATACACTTTTTTGGTGTTGCAACAGCCCATATTTGGTGTAGTGGAGTATCTTAATCAACCCTACCGTGTCTACTATTATTCTAAACATATAGTCTTGCTTATGATATTACTCATAGGTACTTTTATTTCTCCAGTGGTAAATTTGAGATCTCGATTATTTCATTTAGCTCAGATTGTATATAATTTACTTTACTTTTTATTTTTGTAAAATAATTACCTTCTTTTTGTAGCCATTGAGCTTTGCCTGGAAAGGATCATCTGTACAAATTAATCATCCCTACATTACAAATTACTCATCCCTACATTGTTTGAGGTGTGCTTATATATATACATAGGCTTACGTTCAATTAGGAACTAATTTATTTGGGTAACCAAGTAACTCTGTCTGATTGGTGGATTTAAAATAGATGTCACGTGCTATAGTTACATGTTTGAACACCTGACAACTGATTTTAAATTCTAAACATATAACTAACTCATTATTAATATTATTTTGCTTTATTAAGTGGTTCTAAATTCTAAACACACCACTAACTCATTATTAATATTATTTTACTTTATTAGACAATCATACACTCTCAATTAATATTAGTTTTCCTTCTATTAAAATTGTTATTGTAACAATTAAACACATATATACAACACTTGAAAAATACAAAATGCAAACAAAATGCATGTGTCTGGTGTGCCTTACTAGCTAGTACCTATTTAAAACTGACTATACACATGAGTGTATTTCTTTTTATTATTTTATTTCATATTACTTTTGTATCATTTGTTTTTTATATTCTTATGATTTATATTTTTTATTATTTTTATCTTTCAATTCCTTATAACACAAAAGATATACAAAAGTATGTAATTAAAATTAAAAAGATAATATATAAAGAATAACAAAAAATGTAAATGTCCTGTATTTTTATTTATAATTTTTTAAAGTATTTATGTATGTATCTTAGACTTCTTAATTCAATTGTCAATGGTTTTTTCTTAATAATCACCAAGTTAGTCACTAAATTTGTTTTATTTTGCATTTCTCAATTTATGTGTTTTGGACAACAACTTTTAAAAAAATGCGGAAAACATTAAAACAAATAAATAAAATAAAAAACAATCATATGTAACACAAAATATTAAAATAAAAAATGAAAATAAAGAACATATATCCAAAATAAAAATATATAACATATTAATACAAAATAAAAATACAGAACATATAAATATAAAATAAAAATACAGAACATATAAAATAAAAATACATAACAAATACATATAAAATAAAAGTATAGAATATATAAACACAAAATAAAAATTCAAAAAATATGCGTTCTGTATATATCAAACATACAGAACATGATTTTTTATATCAATTTAACATGTAAAAATTCATTTTGGAGTAAAATAATGTGTTTTGTGATAAAAAAAAATACATATGTTCTCTATTTGAAAAAATTGTTATCATTAAAAATATTTATAAACTTTATGCGTAAAAACAGAACTCAAAAAAATACACATTTCTGAATAATAAAATTTCATGAATAAAATTTATAAATACAGAACATAGTATAAAAAATCGTGTTATGCATTAATTCAATTAGTTGATAGTGATATAAAAGAAAGTGGTCCGTGAAAATAGTTTGGTGAACTAGTTATGTATTAGGTTTATAGTTAGATGATCAGTTACAAGATCACGTGTTTAGGTTGAATCAGTTTCTTTTTCATTTTAATCTAATGGATAGGATTGAAAGTTACTTAGTTACTCATATAATTGAGTTACCCACTGAGACTTACCCATATATCCATTCAACTTCTTGAAATTTTATTCTCTCATGATATTACTACTCACAAAGTTACAATTGCTAATTTGCTATATTAGGCTGTATATAGTGAGAGCAAAGTTCTCCTGTAATTTTTTTCATAAAGGACCCTCTGAAGTCCGTAGTAACAAATGCAGAATTTATTCGCAATATATAAGAGCAGGCTAGAAAAGCTTCCCAATAACGTTGTCGAGATTGTTTCAAAATTTATATGGACTATTACATAAAAAAAAGGTAATTTCAGTACAATACTGCTTCTTAGGTTTCCATTAAAGATAAAGGTTTTGAAAGTATTTTTACAAAGACATTTTATGACCAAGTTTGATTATCCATCATAATTAGTAGAAAGTGAATGCACACATCAAACTTTGCCATGAAATGTCTTTATAAAAACACTTTCAAAGTCTTTTATCTTTAGTGGAAATCCTGGCAAGCATTATTGTATTGAAATTACCTTTTCCGTGTGATAGTCCATATAAATTTCTGAAGCAATCACGACAACATTATTGGGTAGCTTTTCTAGCGTGCTCTTATAGATTGCATATAATTCTGCATTTGCTGCTACACACTTCACATGGTCCTTTATGAAAAAAATTATAGGAGAACTTTTGCTCTCACTACATATAGCCTAATATAGCAAATTAGCAACTGTAACTTTGTCAATAGTAATATTATGAGAGAATAAATATTCAAACTGTTGAACATATATATAAGCACACCTCAAACAGTGTAGGGGATGAGTAATTTGTACATATCTTCCTCGCCCATCCTTTCTTGGCAAAGCTCCTTGGCTATCGAAACAAAGTATTTTACAAAAATGAAAAAGTAAAGTAAATGTTACAAAGTAAGGTTGAAAGAAACAGCACAATAAACTCTTCTTTACTGAATCAAGATTACATCACGTATTTACAGAACAAGCTCCATTAATAGAGTGCAGAACAAACACTGAAGATAGAGACTTAATGAACTACATTGTGAAAATCACTAACTAACTAAAATAACTATCAGCTATACTACTTATATACAAGAGCTACACAAGAGTTTGTTATAACCTAATGACAGCTAATGTGATGTGGAGCTATATACTTCAACATCCCCCCTCAAGTTGGAGGTTGGAAGAATCTGGAAACCTTCAACTTGAAGTTGAACATGTATCTTCATTTGTAAACTTGCTGTCATAATTCGACATGTTGATCCAACTTAGCCTCAGCATTTGTAAACTTACTCTTCTTCGAATCAATCAAGGGTCTTCTTAGATTTGCCACAATTACGAGACTAATCATCAGAAGCATCAACTCCTGATTTTTGCTCATCGTCACTATCAAAGCAGAAGCCAAAATTGCCAAACCCTGATACAGTCATTCCCTATTCATGATTTCTTAATCTTCTTCATTTCAGTGCCACCACACTCAGATCTCAAGTCATCCTGCCTACCAGCAGATCCCTTTCTCCAAAACGACGACCAAGATTCAAGATTTGCAGAACCACCATTCTTAGCAGTATCTATGCTCAAACTGAACTCATCCCCACAACTACCACATCTAGACAACATCATCAAACACATAGCCACTTCTTTAACCGCATCACCCTCGGTGAAACAAACAAATGAATCCGACTGCGAAATCGAAGAATGTGATGTAACATTACTGTACCTAGTTGTTGATCTCTTCTTCTTAACTAGAAAAACCACCTCATGATCAGATTCACTAGAGTGACTGAGGGAGCAGAAAGTTAAAAAGTCGTGCACCCTGTGAGCCTGTCACTTCTTGTGGGGGATGTTTCTATGGACTATGGTCTTGTTCTCATTCTCTTTCAAACTAATTATTTGAGGAAAATAATTAGTACTCCCCCCGTCCTTTTGAATTCTTTACGTTTTCGGACCAATTTTCGGCACGGATTTTAAGGTGCATTTTAAGAATAGTTTTATAACTTATTTTTGATATTTTTTTTTTATATATAAAAATAGAACATTCCTATTTTTATACAAAAAAATAGAAAATATCAAAAATAAGTTATAGAGCTATCCTCAAATGCACCTTAAAATGCGTGTCAGACACGCACTTTTTTATGTAAAGAAATGGGTGGGACAGAGGGAGTAATAGACTTTGTTATGTCATATTTATGAATTTTTTTTTTTTATTTTCCAAGATGCATTCTCAAACATTAAATTTTTTTAATATAGATTTTTTTCCGAATTTGTTTTACATATGCCATGAAGTGCCCCTCCAAATATGTGCAAATCGTGATGGGCATCTTCAGAAAGTTTTTTTTTTTTTTTTGAAAATATGATCATCTCATTACAAAAAATTCAAAATCAACATAGCATCTTTTTTTTTTCCGCCCTAATGAATTATATACATTGGGGGACGGGACGTGACACGCATTTTAAGGCTCCAAACTTTCTTTTTTTGTATAAAAATAAACAATCCTATTTTTGTACAAAAAATGAAAATTGTAAAAATAAATTATGGAACCACCTTAAAATGTGTGTCAGACACTATAAACATATAGAAATGAACGCGACAGAGGAAATACATGTAAATTTATAAGCTGAAATATACAAAATCCATAATATAATTTTTAAGTAAATTGAAAGGAAAAAGATTCTACAAATTATGAAAAAAGTTGTATTCCTAAAAAAAATGAAAAGGTTGTATTAAAATAATAAATACTACAAATTAAGAAAAGAGTAGTATAAAATTAAAGATATTAAAATTAAGAAAAAAAGTAATAATAAAATCCTAATTGTGTAATATATATAATAAAATTCTATAAAAATACTAGTGACCGTCTATATTAGCCAAAAGCACTCTACCAAGATCATATATTAAAATATATTTCTTGTATTAAAAGGTACAAAACCCAAAATCTGCACAACATTTTTTTTTAAATCTGGTTTCTTGTATCAATAGATACAAAACCAAAATCTACAAATTATATTTTTTGGACAGAATAATCTATATAAAATCTTTAGATCTATACATTCAAATTTATAAGTTGGAAGGCCCAAAACCCAAAATACACTTTATAAGTAAATGAAAAAATAATTACTAAAAATTAAGAAAAAAGTTGTTATTAAATTCTAGATACTACAGTTTAAGAAAATAGCAAGTAATAAAACTGTAGATACTAAAAATTAAGAAAAAAATAATAATAAAATCTCAATTTTATAATTTAAAAGAATATATATTAAGATTCTAAAAACAAAACAATTATCACTCATAACTTTCATATTATATGTTAGCCACCTGTTTTAACTTAGCTGTTTACCAGACATAGCTGTTTATCAGAACCTGTATTAGCTGTTACCTACCAAAACGCGGTATTGGCTGTTAGCCACCCGTATTAACTTAGCTGTTACCTACCAAAATCCCATATTAGCTGTTATGTTACCTACCCAAAATCCTATATTAGCTGTTACCTACCAAAACCCCGTATAAACTTAGATGTTATGTAACAGCCCCGACTTTTCGAACTATTATCAATCAATCAAATTATAAAAAGAAATTCAATTTTAATAAACTCATAAAACGAAATCCCAAAATATCATAAAAATATTCTAAAATCCAGAAATGATACTACATAAAATAATCCAATGTAAACCAAAATCCATAGAGACGCAGCTCCATAAATCTAAATAGCTAAAAACAAGAACATTATTAGTGACATAAGTTCCACTCTATTCCAATCCAATTGCAATACCAGCGCTAGTACCTGAAAATTCACAAATAATGAGCTACACAGCCCAGCAAGATAACTAATCGAACTAACCAATGGATCAAGAAAGTTTCACAAAATATTTTACAAATTTCCATGTATCAAAGTTCACAATTTCATAGTTCGTAAATCATAGTTTCAGAATCAAAATCCAAAAACGTATAATAAATTCCACAGTTCGCTAAGGTCACAAATACCTGGTGACACAGTATCATAAGTTCATATGTGTCAATAATGCGCCCCTTACTAAGGTATCATAAAGTGTGCGCTCCCGAAGGCATCATAAAAGCACGCCCTAGTAAGGTATCGTAGGCTAGTTCCAGAACTATACGCAATTACTAACGGATTCAAAAGTCATAGCTAGCTGGGAATTCTTATATCTAAAAATTCATACTTGATCCAAATTTTCGTAACAGAAATATTAAAAATATAAAACATTTAAAAACATTTTAATATAAAAAACATTTTAAAATATATCAGAAAGCACGAAAAGTTAACTTACCTTAATAGCTTTAACCACCCAAATAAACAACACGAGTCGATCCAATAATATTTAACAGAAATTAAAATCACAGGACATGAGTTCATGGTCGGATGCAAACAAATCAGTAACTTAAACATACATTTTCACACTTTATGTCATGTACAGACTTAACCGATTACTACTAACAAAAGAAAAATATTATAAATAGAATAAAAAGTGACATGCCTGCATGCAAATAGATTATATTAACATACAACCAAATTACATGCATTGTAATGGGCATGTGTACATTATAATTATAATACAATAATAATACGAATCATGCAAAACGGAAAACTTTCATGCCGATTAATTTATACAAAAACTGAGATTCAATTAACTACTATGAAAACTCATTTTCAATTAAAAATTAATAAAAATACAATTCTATATTCCAACTAAATAAAGAATCAATATAAACATATAATTAAACTAGTAACATAATTCGAGAATATGAAATTTAGCTAACATGTTGTTCTTTATTTATATTCAAATAATATAAATAATTGAATTTGTAACCATAGATCAATAAATCAAACAATAATAAATGAAGTTTAAACAAAACTTTTACCAACGAAGTGACTCGCTAATGGTTGCTAACATAAATTAGTGTTATTTACATGTGCAAATCAGTTATATAAATTATAAACTCTTCAATTCAAAGTAACTAAAAAAATATAAAAATTCATAAGTATTATAAACGTCATCATGATAATCGCATACAGAGAAATCAAGTATGGTGTCAGGGGAAACGTACCTTTTACCAGTACAAAAAAAATAAAGTACAAAAAAAATGAACCAGGACTCGTGTTTTAATATTCAACCAAAAGATAGTGTTGGTTTCAAGTTAAAAGACTAAAAAGACGTTAAGTTATCATATCACCATTCAAATCTCTCTTATCCTAACCAACTTTTTTTTAAGATAATGCCTCCTTTATTTTATAAATAAAAGAAAATATTACCACACCAAAATTTCATTTTGTAAAATAATCATAAAGTGTTATAATTAATTAAAAAATAGTAGGTATTACAGTTATCTACCAAAACCCCTAGACTAGGCAGATGCAATCCCTATAAAATCCTCTCATTTTCATACCTATGTGTAACAAGTTTACATATATTGTAGCAAATTATAACCTCTCATTGTCCATTTATTGTAAAGAAGAATGGGGTTGATATATCTTCTTCATCAGAAGAGAAGCTTTCGGTAAGTTTTTTTGAGTGTTTTTATGTTGCATTTGATTTTGTTTGATGAGTTCTCAATTTAATCTTAGTTGTAAAATTGTATTATTTCTCTCATTGTTTATTAAGGTGAGCTTGATTCTCTTAACACAAACCTTGCTACAAATGCTGATACAAAAGAAAAAAACTGGACCAGGGATTCAACGCCCCTTCACATTTTTCAGAGATGCCTATGAGTAATGCAATTTTCAAACAACACATTCACAAAGAAATTGTGGACTATATTGCCCTTAAGATCCCATATTATTTAAGGTAACTTTTTTTTTATGAAATTACTTTTTTATGTCAACCCCAAAAGGAATATTGAGTTGAGAGATGCGTAACAAAGCGGGAGCAGTAGAGTCATAATGTTTCTGCTGCATGGATTAGTAATGAGCCATAATAAAGTTCTAAACATAATTTCTTTTTATGTTCCCTTGTAGTGAATATACAAAAGTTTGCTTCTTTAGATTTCTTAAATAAGCCTGAAGCATAGGGAACAACTTGATTTTACATTTCTGTTCCAACAATGAACACAAGAATTTTGTTCTCTGGTTCTGGTTCTATGTGGCTCATTTATTTTTCAGAAATTGTAATGCTAACTTATCTTATCTGTTTATTAATTAGATATGCACTTTGTGCCTTCTCTCTCTAGAATCTGAGATATATGAGCCTACAAGGAAATGTTTGGCAAAGGGCTTGCTATTTTGATGTCAAATTTCTTATATTTGATAGCGAGTCTACCATGGCAGTAAATTTTCTATAAACTTCACTTTTATAAATAAATAATGGATTGATTTGTTCTTCACACTTGCTTCTTAAATTCTCCTCTTCAAAATTCTTATATGAAATCGTGACACTCAAAATTTAAAGCTTTAGACTTATATTTTATTCTTTTGTATGTCGAAAAGACAACGTGTTCTCCATATAGTTCAGTTAATTCTCTTATATAATAATAAACATTTGGAGGTCAACCTTTTTCATATGTTCCACCGAGTATCTAAATCAACCCTACCGTGTCTACTATTATTCTAAACATATAGTCTTGCTTATGATATTACTCATAGGTACTTTTATTTCTCCAGTGGTAAATTTGAGATCTCGGTTATTTCATTTAGCTCAGATTGTATATAATTTACTTTACTTTTTATTTTTGTAAAATAATTACCTTCTTTTTGTAGCCATTGAGCTTTGCCCGGAAAGGATCATCTGTACAAATTAATCATCCCTACATTACAAATTACTCATCCCTACATTGTTTGAGGTGTTCTTGTAGATATATATATATATATCCATTCAACTTCTTGAAATTTTATTCTCTCGTGATATTACTAGTCACAAAGTTACAATTGCTAATTTGCTATATTAGGCTGTATATAGTGAGAGCAAAGTTCCCCTGTAATTTTTTTCATAAAGGACCCTCTGAAGTTAGTAGTAACAAATGCAGAATTTATTTAAAATTTATAAGAGCAGGCTAGAAAAGCTTCCCGATAATGTTGTCGAGATTGTTTCAAAATTTATATGGACTATTACATTAAAAAAAGGTAATTTAAGTACAATACTGCTTCTTAGGTTTCCACTAAAGATAAAGGTTTTGAAAGTATTTTTACAAAGACATTTTATGACCAAGTTTGATTATCCATCA
Source organism: Kitagawia praeruptora (assembly GCA_037693485.1). Classification (NCBI taxonomy): domain Eukaryota; kingdom Viridiplantae; phylum Streptophyta; class Magnoliopsida; order Apiales; family Apiaceae; genus Kitagawia; species Kitagawia praeruptora. The sequence continues at coordinate 30,631,676 of CM075345.1, read as the reverse complement.
CAATTAGCAGAAAGTGAATGCACACATCAAACTTGGCCATGAAATGTCTTTATAAAAACACTTTCAAAGTCTTTTATCTTTAGTGGAAATCCTGGCAAGCAATATTGTATTGAAATTACCTTTTCCGTGTGATAGTCCATATAAATTTCTGAAGCAATCACGACAACATTATTGGGTAGCTTTTCTAGCGTGCTCTTATAGATTGCATATAATTCTGCATTTCCTGCTACACACTTCACATGATCCTTTATGAAAAAAATTATAGGAGAACTTTTGCTCTCACTACATATAGCCTAATATAGCAAATTAGCAACTGTAACTTTGTCAATAGTAATATTATGAGAGAATAAATATTCAAACTGTTGAACATATATATAAGCACACCTCAAACAGTGTAGGGGATGAGTAATTTGTACATATCTTCCTCGCCCATCCTTTCTTGGCAAAGCTCCTTGGCTATCGAAACAAAGTATTTTACAAAAATGAAAAAGTAAAGTAAATGTTACAAAGTAAGGTTGAAAGAAACAGCACAATAAACTCTTTTTTATTGAATCAAGATTACATCACGTATATACAGAACAAGCTCCATTAATAGAGTGCAGAACAAACTCTGAAGATAGAGACTTAATGAACTACATTGTGAAAATCACTAACTAACTAAAATAACTATCAGCTATACTACCTATATATAGGAGCTACACAAGAGTTTGTTATAACCTAACGACAGCTAATGTGATGTGGAACTATATACTTCAACATCCCCCTCAAGTTGGAGGTTGGAAGAATCTGGAAACCTTCAACTTGAAGTTGAACATGTATCTTCATTTGTAAACTTGCTGTCATAATTCGACATGTTGATCCAACTTAGCCTCAGCATTTGTAAACTTACTCTTCTTCGAATCAAGGGTCTTCTTAGATTTGCCACAATTACGAGACTAATCATCAGAAGCATCAACTCCAGATTTTTGCTCATCGTCACTATCAAAGCAGAAGCCAAAATTGCCAAACCCTGATACAGTCATTCCCTATTGATTTCTTAATCTTCTTCATTTCAGTGCCACCACACTCAGATCTCAAGTCATCCTGCCTACCAGCAGATCCCTTTCTCCAAAACGACGACCAAGATTCAAGATTTGCAGAACCACCATTCTTAGCAGTATCTATGCTCAAACTGAACTCATCCCCACAACTACCACCTCTAGACAACATCATCAAACACATAGCCACTTCCTTAACCGCATCACCCTCGGTGAAACAAACAAATGAATCCGACTGCGAAATCGAAGAATGTGATATAACATTGCTGTACCTAGTTGTTGATCTCTTCTTATTAACCGGAAAAACCACCTCATGATCAAATTCACTAGAAGTCTTTGACCTTTTCGAGCCCTCAGAAAGTTAAAAAGTCGTGCACCCTGTGAGCCTGTCACTTCTTGTGGGGGATGTTTCTATGGACTATGGTCTTGTTCTCATTCTCTTTCAAACTAATTATTTGAGGAAAATAATTAGTACTCCCTCCGTCCTTTTGAATTCTTTACGTTTTCGGACCAGTTTTCGGCACAGATTTTAAGGTGCATTTTAAGGATAGTTTTTTAACTTATTTTTGATATTATTTTTTTTATAAAAATAGAACAATCCTATTTTTATACAAAAAATAGAAAATATCAAAAATTAGTTATAGAGTAAGACATACACTTTTTCATGTAAAGAAATGGGTGGGACAGAGGGAGTAATAGACTTTGTTATGTCATATTTATGAATTCGGGTTGGCTAACCTGTGCCCTCAGGGCAGAGGTTAATGTGTATTTATTGCTCCTCTTTATTTGTTAACAGCTATTGTGATAGTAAAATATTATTACTTTTTACGTTTAACTAAGTTGCTAAATATTATTATTAAATGATATTGATGTAAATGCAAGGGGCCTATATATATAAAATAGTTTTATTAATTTATATATATTGATGTGAATGCATGGGGCATTATATATTCATAATAATATATATAATGCCCCATGCATTCACATCAATATAAAATATTAAAAATATTTTATATATAATGCCCCCGTGCATTCACATAAATATCAATTAATAAAAATATTTTTTCTATCACATCATTTTGTAATTATTTTATAAAAGACATTTAAATAAAATCTTTTATGTTTGATTAAAATAGTTAAATAAATTTTTATAAATACTTACTATTTTTATTTTAAAATAACATTTTTATTTTTTATGATTTGTTTTTAAAAAAAAATTAAAATAAACAAGAGTAAAAAAGTAACAAAAAACAAATAATTAAAAGGTGATAAAAAAAGAAGAGTAAATAATAAACTTGGTTAAATGTGAAAAGTAATAAATATTTTGTTTAAACATCAGCTGTTAACAAAAAAAGAGGAGCAATAAATACATTCACATTAGCTTTTAACTAGAAAAGAACAGCAATAAATACACATTAACATGTGCCCTGAGGGCACAGGTTAGCCAACCGTTATGAATTTATGTTTTTTTTATTTTCCATGATGCATTCTCAAACATTAAATTTTTTTAATATAGATTTTTCCGAATTTGTTTTACATATGCCATGAAGTGCCCCTGCAAATATGTGCAAATCGTAATGGGCATCTTCAGAAAGTTTTTTTTTTTTTGAAAATATGATCATCTCATTACATAAAATTCAAAATCAACATAGCATCTTTTTTTTTCCGCCCCAATGAATTATATACATTGGGGGGACGGACGTGACACGCATTTTAAGGCTCCAAACTTTATTTTTTTATATAAAAATAAAACAATCCTATTTTTGTACAAAAAATGAAAATTGTAAAAATATATTATGGAACCACCTTAAAATGTGTGTCAGACACTATAAACGTATAGAAAAGAACGAGACAGAGGAAATACATGTAAATTTATAAGCTGAAATATACAAAATCCATAATATAATTTTTAAGTAAATTGAAATGAAAAAGATTCTACAAATCATGAAAAAGTTGTATTCCTAAAAAAAATGAAAAGGTTGTATTAAAATAATAAATACTACAAATTAAGAAAAGAGTAGTATAAAATTAAAGATATTAAAATTAAGAAAAAAAGTAATAATAAAATCCTAATTGTGTAATATATATAATAAAATTCTATAAAAATACTAGTGACCCTCTATATTAGCCAAAAGCACTCTACCAAGATCATATATTAAAATATATTTCTTGTATTAAAAGGTACAAAACCGAAAATCTGCACAACATTTTTTTTAAATCTGGTTTCTTGTATCAATAGATACAAAACCAAAATCTACAAATTATATTTTTTGGATAGAATAATCTGTATAAAATCTTTAGATCTATACATTCAAATTTATAAGTTGGAAGGCCCAAAACCCAAAATACACTTTATAAGTAAATGAAAAAATAATTACTAAAAATTAAGAAAAAAGTTGTAATTAAATTCTAAATACTACAGTTTAAGAAAATAGCAGTAATAAAACTGTAGATAATAAAAATTAAGAAAATAATAATAATAAAATCTCAATTTTATAATTTAAAAGTATATATATTAAGATTCTAAAAACAAAACAATTATCACTCATAACTTTCATATTATATGTTAGCCACCTGTTTTAACTTAGCTGTTTACCGGTTTATCAGAACCTGTATTAGCCGTTACCTACCAAAACGCTGTATTGGCTGTTCGCCACCCGTATTAACTTAGCTGTTACCTACCAAAATCCCATATTAGCTGTTATGTTACCTACCCAAAATCCTATATTAGCTGTTACCTACCAAAACCCCTTATAAACTTAGCTGTTATCTACCAAAACCCCGAGACTAGGTAGATGCAATCCCTATAAAATCCTCTCATTTTCATACCTATGTGTAACAAGTTTACATATATTGTAGCAAATTATAACCTCTCATTGTCCATTTATTGTAAAGAATAATTGGGTTGATATATCTTCTTCATCAGAAGAGAAGCTTTAGGTAAGTTTTTTTGAGTGTTTTTATGTTGCATTTGATTTTGTTTGATGAGTTCTCAATTTAATCTTAGTTGTAAAATGGTATTATTTCTCTCATTGTTTAATAAGGTGAGCTTGATTCTCTTGAAACCAACCTTGCTACAAATGCTGATACAAAAGAAAAAAACTGGACCAGGGATTCAACGCCTTCACATTTTTCAGAGATGCCTATGAGTGATGCAATTTTCAAACAACACATTCACAAAGAAATTGTGGACTATATTGCCCTTAAGATCCCATATTATTTAAGGTAACTTTTTTTTTATGAAATTACTTTTTTATGTCAACCCCAAAAGGAATATTGAGTTGAGAGATGCGTAACAAAGCGGGAGCAGTAGAGTCATAATGTTTCTGCTGCATGGATTAGTAATGAGCCATAATAAAGTTCTAAACATAATTTCGTTTTATGTTCCCTTGTAGTGAATATACAAAAGTTTGCTTCTTTAGATTTCTTAAATAAGCCTGAAGCATAGGGAACAACTTGATTTTACATTTCTGTTCCAACAATGAACACAAGAATTTTGTTCTCTGGTTCTGGTTCTATGTGGCTCATTTATTTTTCAGAAATTGTAATGCTAACTTATCTTATCTGTTTATTAATTATATATGCACTTTGTGCCTTCTCTCTCTAGAATCTGAGATATATGAGCCTACAAGGAAATGTTTGGCAAAGGGCTTGCTATTTTGATGTCAAATTTCTTATATTTGATAGCGAGTCTACCATGGCATTAAATTTTCTACAAACTTCACTTTTATAAATAAATAATGGATTGATTTGTTCTTCACACTTGCTTCTTAAATTCTCCTCTTCAAAATTCTTATATGAAATCGTGACACTCAAAATTTAAAGCTTTAGACTTATAATTTTATTCTTTTGTATGTCGAAAAGACAACGTGTTCTCCATATAGTTCAGTTTCTCTTATATAATAATAACATTTGGAGGTCAACCTTTTTCATATGTTCCATCGAGTATCTTAATCAACCCTACCGTGTCTACTATTATTCTAAACATATAGTCTTGCTTATGATATTACTCATAGGTACTTTTATTTCTCCAATGGTAAATTTGAGATCTCGGTTATTTCATTTAGCTCAGATTGTATATAATTTACTTTTTATTTTTGTAAAATAATTACCTTCTTTTTGTAGCCATTGAGCTTTGCCTGGAAAGGATCATCTGTACAAATTAATCATCCCTACATTACAAATTACTCATCCCTACATTGTTTGAGGTGTGCTTATATATATATATATATATATATATATATAGCTTCTCCATGGGGAACCAAAAAGTTTGAGGAACCAAGTAACTCACTTAGACACCATTGATTTACATTACAAATGGACGGACAAGATTAAAAGTAAAAAATAATGATTACAGGGAGTAGGGGCATAAATGGAAAGAATGGGATAATATTAAACACTTGGCAGTTACACACGGGTAACACGATTCATTGTTCTGTAGTTCTGATTGTAGAAGAGACATGAATAAAGAACGGTAGTGAAGCATCACGTGAGATCTCCCTTCATCGTCTTCTCGGCCCATTATCATGAACCTCCTCCTTATATAAAGGAAGTTTGTTTACCAATCTATATACATATACCCCCTCACCTATACATAAACAAAACACTTGATTACCAAAAACAAAATACACGGGCAGTTACCAAAAACACAGGATTCATTTGAATCCATTCTGTATTATTTTTAAGATTGTTCTATAGTTCGGGCTTCTTAAAATCAACTGTTCTGTAGTTCGGGCTTCTTCAAATCAAGTGTTATGTATTTTTTTAAGATTGTTATGTATTGTCCATTGTTCTATTTTAATTTTAATCTAGTTCTTGGGGTTCTGTAATTCGTATTATCTTTTTCACATGTGTTATGTAATCTAAAATTCTTTGGTATGGCATACTTTTTCGGTGGTGATTCAAATGCCTTCTATATTTTGGGTGTTAGTACGATTCAGAGAATGGCTCTGAATCATCACCTGGTTTTTGATAGTGGGGGAGTTTTGTGATTTCAAGATTTGACGCAAATGCCCCATGAGGTTTGGGGTGATTTATTTCCTTTGTTGTTGCTGGTTTGCATCTGATTAATTTGGCACTTATGTGTGGTAAACCATTTTTTAGTGAGTGGCCTGATAGAAGGTTAATGCTTAGGTCGCCTAAGTTCTTCTTTTAAATGGTTTGGTGTTGCCTATATTTCTTGTGGGTTTTTATTCTGCTTTGACTGGGAGGAGTCGGTTTATTTATTGGTAATGCTACTGTTCATAATTATTTTGTTCTACCAATGAAGGATTGTTCTGCAAAGTTGTTGGCTAAGAATATAATGTGCAGGTAGATAATGCAGCAGGTGTATACATTAGCGAAACATCTAAAGAAAGTTTATGCTACAAATACAGAACATTGGATGATAGACCCCGTTCGCTCAAATCTACATCAAGGTCTTCGTTATGGTATATTTGTATGTAATTTATTGGAGAAGGTGGTGGAGAGGCCTGCGGTCCCAGAATTCGGGGAAGGGGGCGGGTAGATCGGAGTCGAAGATGTGGCGATGGTTGTGGAGGTGAGGTAGGGTTGGAGAAGGTGGTGGAGAGGCCTGCGGTCCTAGAGTTCGGGGAAGGGGGGCGGGTAGATCAGAGTCTGGATGTGGCAGTGGTTGTGGAGGTGAGGTGGGGTGGAGAAGAAGGTGGGTTGAAGAAAAGGAGAAAAGAGAAGAAATGGGATGGGATAAAGTGAAGTGTATTGTTCTATATTTTTCAAAAAATTAGCAGTGTCCTGTGTATTATTTTGTAAAACAGAGTTATCAGTCATCCTATTTTCAAACTAAACAATGTCGTATCAATATTACTGAACGCATATTATGATATGGAAAAAGGTAAGACCATGAAAAATTTCAAGATGTGAAACCATTATGTATTGTTTAAAGGTTGTTCTGTAGTTCAGACTTTCTTCTAATCAAGTGTTCCATAAATTAGCACTGTCCTATAAATAGGTGTTTTGATCAGCTCAATTGAAAACCATTCTGTATTGTTTAAAGGTTGTTCTGTATTGTGTTTGTACTGGAAGGAGGGCGAAGATAAAATGGTATGTAGATGTGTTTCTTTAAACATGTACCTATAGTATAGAACAAACTATAATACACACCATGAAAATTAAAAACTCCATTGAAGCAAAATACAGAACATTGGAATATAGGAGATAAGCATTTTCAAACTAAACGATAAGCATCAATGTTAATGAACTAATATAGGAGATTTTATTAAATTGATTTAACATACAATACACTAGTCTTTATTTGGGAACAAAATGTTGATCGATTGAAGCGCATACTGGAATATGTAAAAAGATAAGATCATGATGAATTGCAAGATATGAATCTATTATATATTGTAATAAGGTCGTTCTGTATTGTTCTGTAAAACAGAGTTACCAGTCATCCTATTTTCAAACTAAACAATGTCGTAGCATAATTGCATTTTTCATAATTGTTCTGTATGTGAATCCATTTTTTCATTTTATTAAGGTTGTCCTGTAGTTCGGGCTTTTTTTAAATCAAGTGTTCTGTAAGTTAACAGTGTCCTGTAAATATATGTGTTGTCCTGTATGGAGTTCAAAAGTAGAAAAACACCATCAAAAAATAAGTAATTTATGGATTGTGGAGGTTAAGAAAATGTTAGGGTGGAGTGGAAACATGGGCATCAACTTGAGGATACTAGATTGTGTACAGACTGCTCTTCGTATTATCAAAAAATTACCTTCACAAGTACTACTACCTAAATAAACTCATGTTTTTACAACCCATCCTCTATATATATGCAAATGATCTCCAATGTTCCACTGCCAAATATTTACAAGATGTTAATATCTCAATGCCATATTAACACAATGCTGTCAACCGAACTGCAACTGTAACAGTGACTGGGTTGGTTGTCCTGTACCCAGCACTAGAAGGTCCACATGGCCGATTTTGCATCTTTCAGTAAGAATCACAGCCTAATCACTTCAGGCTAACAAGACCGCGTTCTTCCCGGAAACATTATCTCTAAAAGTTTCACTGGATATGATGATTAGATAGTGCTTCCACCATTGCTTATTACAACCTGATTCCTGAGAAAATTGTTATAAAATATCAGGAGGCCTGTTTGGATGGAAAAACTTCTATAAAAACAAAAGATTGAAAGAGTAGATGCCATAGTCCATTATGCTGAATGGATTGCTAGTCTTAAATATTGAACAAAAATGTCAAAACACAGTGTATTGGTGACTCCAAATACTAGAATTCAATTAGCAAAACTGACTTCAAAAAAACACCTCAAATACTAGAATTCAATTAGCAAAATTGACTTAAAAAAAACACCTAGAACTAGAAGCATTCTGGCACAGTTAAAATTTGACCCTCCCCGAAAGCCAGTTAAGAGGTTGTTGTTGCTCAATCCTCGGCTTAAAAAAAAAACAATCTGGACCTTCGTAATCATTGAAATCATTCCTTTGATGATGAACTCCTTCTTCATGATCATTAACATCCTCTCTTGATTGATTAGGCACTTTTGGACCATTAGATGATGTACCTGCAATAACATAAGAAAATTTAAAAAACAATTTTACAGAACAATACACAGGACACTAATAATTTTTTGAAAAATACAGAACAATACACTTCACTTTATCTCATCTCATTTCTTCTCTTTTCTCCCTTTCTTCAACCCATCTTCTTCTCCACCCCACCTCACCTCCACAACCACTACCACATCACCGACTCTGATCTACCCGCCCCCTTCCCCGAACTCCGGGGCCGCAGGCCTCTCCACCACCTTCTCCAATCAATTACATACAATTATACCATAACGAAGGCCTTGATGTAGATTTGAGCGAACGGAATTTAATTATCGTGAAAATCTGGTGCTTCGTAGTATCTTAATACCTTCTTCGATTTCTTTTTTTGGATACTTCAATTGGGGTAAAAACAACGTTGAGATACACGGGCCATTAAAGATTGTTCTGTATTTTTGATTGGAGAAGAGACATGAATGAAGAAACTCACTCAAACCCAATCCTCTGACTCTTCCTTTTCAATCGAACCCAAATACAGAAACCCACTACCTTTTTCCCTCTTCTTCTCTCTCTAATTTCTACAACCCAGCATCTCCTCCTCTTTTCTTTACTTGTCTTAACGGAGAAGAACAAGATTGTAGAAACCGCTTAGCACGTATTTTAACAAATTGTTTTAATGGATATATCAGATTGTGATATTAGCATATAAAAAGACTAAAATACCCCCATAAGTTAAATATAATGTAAAAACACTTTAAATCTCAGCTATAGATGGGAAAGCAATCCAACGGTCTACAATAAGTTCCCCAGTTACTCAAATTAGAAAGTTCCTAATTGAACCAAGGCTTATATATATATATATATATATATATATATATATATATATATATATATATATATATATATATATATCCATTCAACTTCTTGAAATTTTATTCTCTCATGATATTACTACTCACAAAGTTACAATTGCTAATTTGCTATATTAGGCTGTATATAGTGAGAGCAAAGTTCCCCTGTAATTTTTTTTCATAAAGGACCCTCTGAAGTCAGTAGTAACAAATGCAGAATTTATTTGCAACTTATAAGAGCAGGCTAGAAAAGATTCCCGATAATGTTGTCGAGATTGTTTCAAAATTTATATGGACTACTACATAAAAAAAAAGGTAATTTCAGTACAATACTACTTCTTAGGTTTCCACTAAAGATAAAGGTTTTGAAAGTATTTATACAAAGACATTTTATGACCAAGTTTGATTATCCATCACAATTAGCAGAAAGTGAATGCACACATCAAACTTGGCCATGAAATGTCTTTATAAAAACACTTTCAAAGTCTTTTATCGTTAGTGGAAATCCTGGCAAGCAGTATTGTATTGAAATTACCTTTTCCGTGTGATAGTCCATATAAATTTCTGAAGCAATCACGACAACATTATTGGGTAGCTTTTCTAGCGTGCTCTTATAGATTGCATATAATTCTGCATTTGCTGCTACACACTTCACATGGTCCTTTATGAAAAAAATTATAGGAGAACTTTTGCTCTCACTACATATAGCCTAATATAGCAAATTAGCAATTGTAACTTTGTCAATAGTAATATTATGAGAGAATAAATATTCAAACTGTTGAACATATATACAAGCACACCTCAAATAGTGTAGGGGATGAGTAATTTGTACATATCTTCCTCGCCCATCCTTTCTTGGCAAAGCTCCTTGGCTATCGAAACAAAGTATTTTACAAAAATGAAAAAGTAAAGTAAATGTTACAAAGTAAGGTTGAAAGAAACAGCACAATAAACTCTTCTTTATTGAATCAAGATTACATCACGTATTTACAGAACAAGCTCCATTAATAGAGTGCAGAACAAACTCTGAAGAGAGAGACTTAATGAACTACATTGTGAAAATCACTAACTAACTAAAATAACTATCAGCTATACTACTTATATACAGGAGCTACACAAGAGTTTGTTATAACCTAACGACAACTAATGTGATGTGGAACTATATACTTCAACATCCCCCCTCAAGTTGGAGGTTGGAAGAATCTGGAAACCTTCAACTTGAAGTTGAACATGTATCTTCATTTGTAAACTTGCTGTCATAATTCGACATGTTGAGCCAACTTAGCCTCAGCATTTGTAAACTTGCTCTTCTTCGAATCAAGGGTCTTCTTAGATTTGCCACAATTACGAGACTAATCATCAGAAGCATCAACTCCAGATTTTTGCTCATCATCACTATCAAAGCAGAAGCCAAAATTGCCAAACCCTGATACAGTCATTCCCTATTGATTTCTTAATCTTCTTCATTTCAGTGCCACCACACTCAGATCTCAAGTCATCCTGCCTACCAGCAGATCCCTTTCTCCAAAACGACGACCAAGATTCAAGATTTGCAGAACCACCATTCTTAGCAGTATCTATTCTCAAACTGAACTCATCCCCACAACTACCACCTCTAGACCACATCATCAAACACATAGCCACTTCCTTAACCGCATCACCCTCGGTGAAACAAACAAATGAATCCGACTGCGAAATCGAAGAATGTGATGTAACATTGCTGTACCTAGTTGTTGATCTCTTCTTCTTAACCGGAAAAACCACCTCATGATCAGATTCACTAGAAGTCTTTGACCTTTTCGAGTGACTGAGGGAGCAGAAAGTTAAAAAGTCGTGCACCCTGTGAGCCTGTCACTTCTTGTGGGGGATGTTTCTATGGACTATGGTCTTGTTCTCATTCTCTTTCAAACTAATTATTTGAGGAAAATAATTAGTACTCCCTCCGTCCTTTTGAATTCTTTACGTTTTCGGACCAGTTTTCGGCACGGAATTTAAGGTGCATTTTAGGGTTAGTTTTATAACTTATTTTTGATATTTTTTTTTATAAAAATAGAACAATCCAATTTTTATACAAAAAAATAGAAAATATCAAAAATAAGTTATAGAACTATCCTCAAATGCACCTTAAAATGCGTGTCAGACACACACTTTTTCATGTAAAGAAATGGGTGGGACAGAGTGAGTAAGAGACTTTGTTATGTCATATTTATGAATTTATGTTTTTTTTTATTTTCCATGATGCATTCTCAAACATTAAATTTTTTTAATATAGATTTTTCCGAATTTGTTTTACATATGCCATGAAGTGCCCGTGCAAATATGTGCAAATCGTAATGGGCATCTTCAGAAAGTTTTTTTTTTTTTTTTTGAAAATATGATCATCTCATTACATAAAATTCAAAATCAACATAGCATTTTTTTTTTCCGCCCCAATGAATTATATACATTGGGGGACGGGACGTGACACGCATTTTAAGGCTCCGAACTTTATTTTTTTGTATAAAAATAAAACAATCCTATTTTTGTACAAAAAATGAAAATTGTAAAAATAAATTATATATGGAACCACCTTAAAATGTGTGTCAGACACTATAAACGTATAGAAATGAACGAGACAGAGCAAATACATGTAAATTTATAACCTGAAATATACAAAATCCATAATATAATTTTTAAGTAAATTGAAAGGAAAAAGATTCTACAAATTATGAAAAAAGTTGTATTCCTAAAAAAATGAAAAGGTTGTATTAAAATAATAAATACTACAAATTAAGAAAAGAGTAGTATAAAATTAAAGATATTAAAATTAAGAAAAAAAGTAATAATAAAATCCTAATTGTGTAATATATATAATAAAATTCTATAAAAATACTAGTGACCGTCTATATTAGCCAAAAGCACTCTACCAAGATCATATATTAAAATATATTTCTTGTATTAAAAGGTACAAAACCCAAAATCTGCACAACATTTTTTTTAAATCTGGTTTCTTGTATCAATAGATACAAAACCAAAATCTAGAAATTATATTTTTTGGATAGAATAATCTATATAAAATCTTTAGATCTATACATTCAAATTTATAAGTTGGAAGGCCCAAAATACACTTTATAAGTAAATGAAAAAATAATTACTAAAAATTAAGAAAAAAGTTGTAATTAAATTCTAGATACTACAGTTTAAGAAAATAGCAGTAATAAAACTGTAGATACTAAAAATTAAGAAAAAAATAATAATAAAATATCAATTTTATAATTTAAAAGTATATATATTAAGATTCTAAAAACAAAACAATTATCACTCATAACTTTCATATTATATGTTAGCCACCTGTTTTAACTTAGCTGTTTACCCGACTTAGCTGTTTATCAGAACCTGTATTAGCTGTTACCTACCAAAACGCGGTATTGGCTGTTAGCCACCCGTATTAACTTAGTTGTTACCTACCAAAATCCCATATTAGCTGTTATATTACCTACCCAAAATCCTATATTAGCTGTTACCTACCAAAACCCCGTATAAACTTAGCTGTTATCTACCAAAACCCCGAGACTAGGTAGATGCAATCCCTATAAAATCCTCTCATTTTCATACCTATGTGTAACAAGTTTACATATATTGTAGCAAATTATAACCTCTCATTGTCCATTTATTGTAAAGAAGAATGGGGTTGATATATCTTCTTCATCAGAAGAGAAGCTTTCGGTAAGTTTTTTTGAGTGTTTTTATGTTGCATTTGATTTTGTTTGATGAGTTCTCAATTTAATCTTAGTTGTAAAATGGTATTATTTCTCTCATTGTTTATTAAGGTGAGCTTGATTCTCTTAAAACCAACCTTGCTACAAATGCTGATACAAAAGAAAAAAACTGGACCAGGGATTCAACGCCTTCACATTTTTCAGAGATGCCTATGAGTGATGCAATTTTCAAACAACACATTCACAAAGAAATTCTGGACTATATTGCCCTTAAGATCCCATATTATTTAAGGTAACTTTTTTTTTATTTATGAAATTACTTTTTTATGTCAACCCCAAAAGGAATATTGAGTTGAGAGATGCGTAACAAAGCGGGAGCAATAGAGTCATAATGTTTCTACCGCATGGATTAGTAATGAGCCATAATAAAGTTCTAAACATAATTTCTTTTTATGTTCCCTTGTACGGAATATACAAAAGTTTGCTTCTTTAGATTTCTTAAATAAGCCTCAAGCATAGGGAACAACTTGATTTTACATTTCTGTTCCAACAATGAACACAAGAATTTTGTTCTCTGGTTCTGCAGGTATGTGGCTCATTTATTTTTCAGAAATTGTAATGGTAACTTATCTTATCTGTTTATTAATTAGATATGCACTTTGTGCCTTCTCTCTCTAGAATCTGAGATATTTGAGCCTACAAGGAAATGTTTGGCAAAGGGCTTGCTATTTTGATGTCAAATTTCTTATATTTGATAGCGAGTCTACCATGGCAGTAAATATTCTACAAATTTCACTTTTATAAATAAATAATGGATTGATTTGTTCTTCACACTTGCTTCTTAAATTCTCCTCTTCAAAATTCTAATATGAAATCGTGACACTCAAAATTTAAAGCTTTAGACTTATAATTTTATTCTTTTCTATGTCGAAAAGACAACGTGTTCTCCATATAGTTCAGTTTCTCTTATATAATAATAAACATTTGGAGGTCAACCTTTTTCATATGTTCCATCGAGTATCTTAATCAACCCTACCGTGTCTACTATTATTCTAAACATATAGTCTTGCTTATGATATTACTCATAGGTACTTTTATTTTTCCAGCGGTAAATTTGAGATCTCGGTTATTTCATTTAGCTCAGATTGTATATAATTTACTTTACTTTTTATTTTTGTAAAATAATTACCTTCTTTTTGTAGCCATTGAGCTTTGCCTGGAAAGGATCATCTGTACAAATTAATCATCCCTACATTACAAATTACTCATCCCTACATTGTTTGAGGTGTGCTTATATATATATATATCCATTCAACTTCTTGAAATTTTATTCTCTCATGATATTACTACTCACAAAGTTACAATTGCTAATTTGATATATTAGGCTGTATATAGTGAGAGCAAAGTTCTCCTGTAATTTTTTTCATAAAGGACCCTCTGAAGTTAGTAGTAACAGTAACAAATGCAGAATTTATTTGCAATTTATAAGAGTAGGCTAGAAAAGTTTCCCGATAATGTTGTCGAGATTGTTTCAAAATTTATATGGACTATTACATAAAAAAAAGGTAATTTCAGTACAATACTGCTTCTTAGGTTTCCACTAAAGATAAAGGTTTTGCAAGTATTTTTAAAAGACATTTTATGACCAAGTTTGATTATCCATCACAATTAGCAGAAAGTGAATGCACACATCAAACTTGGCCATGAAATGTCTTTATAAAAACACTTTCAAAGTCTTTTATCTTTAATGGAAATCCTGGCAAGCAGTATTGTATTGAAATTACCTTTTCCGTGTGATAGTCCATATAAATTTCTGAAGCAATCACGACAACATTATTGGGTAGCTTTTCTAGCGTGCTCTTATAGATTGCATATAATTCTGCATTTGCTGCTACACACTTCACATGGTCCTTTATGAAAAAAATTATAGGAGAACATTTGCTCTCACTACATATAGCCTAATATACCAAATTAGCAATTGTAACTTTGTCAATAGTAATATTATGAGAGAATAAATATTCAAACTGTTGAACATATATATAAGCACACCTCAAACAGTGTAGGATGAGTAATTTGTACATATCTTCCTCGCCCATCCTTTCTTGGAAAAGCTCCTTGGCTATCGAAACAAAGTATTTTACAAAAATGAAAAAGTAAAGTAAGGTTGAAAGAAACAGCACAATAAACTCTTCTTTATTGAATCAAGATTACATCACGTATTTACATAACAAGCTCCATTAATAGAGTGCAGAACAAACTTTGAAGAGAGAGACTTAATGAACTACATTGTGAAAATCACTAACTAACTAAAATAACTATCACCTATACTACTTATATAAAGGAGCTACACAAGAGTTTGTTATAACCTAATGACAGCTAATGTGATGTGGAACTATATACTTCAACATCCCCCCCTCAAGTTGGAGGTTGGAAGAATCTGGAAACCTTCAACTTGAAGTTGAACATGTATCTTCATTTGTAAACTTGCTGTCATAATTCGACATGTTGATCCAACTTAGCCTCAGCATTTGTAAACTTACTTTTCTTCGAATCAAGGGTCTTCTTAGATTTGCCACAATTACGAGACTAATCATTAGAAGCATCAACTCCAGATTTTTGCTCATCGTCACTATCAAAGCAGAAGCCAATATAGCCAAACCCTGATACAGTCATTCCCTATTCATGATTTCTTAATCTTCTTCATTTCAGTGCCACCACACTCAGATCTCAAGTCATCCTGCCTACCAGCAGATCCCTTTCTCCAAAACGACGACCAAGATTCAAGATTTGCAGAACCACCATTCTTAGCAGTATCTATGCTCAAACTGAACTCATCCCCACAACTACCACCTCTAGACAACATCATCAAACACATAGCCACTTCTTTAACCGCATCACCCTCGGTGAAACAAACAAATGAATCCGACTGCGAAATCGAAGAATGTGATGTAACATTGCTGTACCTAGTTGTTGATCTCTTCTTCTTAACTGGAAAAACCACCTCATGATCAGATTCACTAGAAGTCTTTGACCTTTTCGAGTGACTGAGGGAGCAGAAAGTTAAAAAGTCCTGCACCCTGTGAGTCTGTCACTTCTTGTGGGGGATGTTTCTATGGACTATGGTCTTGTTCTCATTCTCTTTCAAAGTACTCCCTCCGTCCTTTTGAATTCTTTACGTTTTCGGACCAGTTTTCGGCACGGATTTTGAGGTGAATTTTAAGGATAGTTTTATAACTTATTTTTGATATTTTTTTTTTTATAAAAATAGGACAATCCTATTTTTATACAAAAAAATAGAAAATATCAAAAATAAGTTATACCTCAAATGCACCTTAAAATGCGTGTCAGACACGCACTTTTTTATGTAAAGAAATGGGTGGGACAGAGGGAGTAATAAACTTTGTTATGTCATATTTATGAATTTATGTTTTCTTTTATTTTCCATGATGCATTCTCAAACATTAAATTTTTTTAATATAGATTTTTCCGAATTTCTTTTACATATGCAATGAAGTGCCCCTGCAAATATGTGCAAATCGTATTGGGCATCTTCAGAAAGTTTTTTTTTTTTTTTTGAAAATATGATCATCTCATTACATAAAATTCAAAATCAACATAGCATCTTTTTTTTCGGCCCCAATGAATTATATACATTGGAGGACGGGACGTGACACGCATTTTAAGGCCCCAAACTTTCTTTTTTTGTATAAAAATAAAACAATCCTATTTTTGTACAAAAAATGAAAATTGTAAAAATAAATTATGGAACCACGACACTATAAATGTATAGAAATGAACGAGACAGAGGAAATACATGTAAATTTATAAGCTGAAATATACAAAATCCATAATATAATTTAGAGGAAATACATGTAAATTTATAAGCTGAAATATACAAAATCCATAATATAATTTTTAAGTAAATGGAAAGGAAAAAGATTCTACAAATTATGAAAAAAGTTGTATTCCTAAAAAAAATGAAAAGGTTGTATTAAAATAATAAATACTACAAATTAAGAAAAGAGTAGTATAAAATCAAAGATATTAAAATTAAGAAAAAAAGTAATAATAAAATCCTAATTGTGTAATATATATAATAAAATTCTATAAAAATACTAGTGACCGTCTATATTAGCCAAAAGCACTCTACCAAAATCATATATTAAAATATATTTCTTGTATTAAAAGGTACAAAACCCAAAATCTGCACAACATTTTTTTTAATTGGTTTCTTGTATCAATAGATACAAAACCAAAATCTACAAATTATATTTTTTGGACAGAATAATCTATATAAAATCTTTAGATCTATACATTCAAATTTAAATTTATAAGTTGGAAGGCTCAAAACCCAAAATACACTTTATAAGTAAATGAAAAAATAATTACTAAAAATTAAGAAAAAAGTTGTAATTAAATTCTAGATACTACATTTTAAGAAAATAGCAGTAATAAAACTGTAGATACTAAAAATTAAGAAAAAAATAATAATAAAATCTCAATTTTATAATTTAAAAGTATATATATTAAGATTCTAAAAACAAAACAATTATCACTCATAACTTTCATATTATATGTTAGCCACCTGTTTTAACTTAGCTGTTTACCAGAGTTAGCTGTTTATCAGAACCTGTATTAGCTGTTACCTACCAAAACGCGGTATTGGCTAAAATCCTATATTAGCTGTTACCTACCAAAACCCCGTATAAACTTAGCTGTTATCTACCAAAACCCCGAGACTAGGCAATGCAATCCCTATAAAATCCTCTCATTTTCATACCTATGTGTAACAAGTTTACATATATTGTAGTAAATTATAACCTCTCATTGTCCATTTATTGTAAAGAAGAATGGGGTTGATATATCTTCTTCATCAGAAGAGAAGCTTTCGGTAAGTTTTTTTTGAGTGTTTTTATGTTGCATTTGATTTTGTTTGATGAGTTCTCAATTTAATCTTAGTTGTAAAATGGTATTATTTCTCTCATTGTTTTTTAAGGTGAGCTTGATTCTCTTGAAACCAACCTTGCTACAAATGCTGATACAAAAGAAAAAAACTGGACCAGGGATTCAACGCCTTCACATTTTTCAGAGATGCCTATGAGTGATGCAATTTTCAACTAACACATTCACAAAGAAATTCTGGACTATATTGCCCTTAAGATCCCATATTATTTAAGGTAACTTTTTTTTTTATGAAATTACTTTTTTATGTCAACCCCAAAAGGAATATTGAGTTGAGAGATGCGTAACAAAGCGGGAGCAGTAGAGTCATAATGTTTCTGCGGCATGGATTAGTAATGAGCCATAATAAAGTTCTAAACATAATTTCTTTTTATGTTCCCTTGTAGTGAATATACAAAAGTTTGCTTCTATAGATTTCTTAACTAAGCCTCAAGCATAGGGAACAACTTGATTTTACATTTCTGTTCCAACAATGAGCACAAGAATTTTGTTCTGTGGTTCTGGTTCTATGTGGCTCATTTATTTTTCTGAAATTGTAATGCTAACTTATCTTATCTGTTTATTAATTAGATATGCACTTTGTGCCTTCTCTCTCTAGAATCTGAGATATATGAGCCTACAAGGAAATGTTTGGCAAAGGGCTTGCTATTTTGATGTCAAATTTCTTATATTTGATAGCGAGTCTACCATGACAGTAAATTTTCTACAAACTTCACATTTATAAATAAATAATGGATTGATTTGTTCTTCACACTTGCTTCTTAAATTCTCCTCTTCAAAATTCTTATATGAAATCGTGACACTCAAAATTTAAAGCTTTAGACTTATAATTTTATTCTTTTGTATGTCGAAAAGACAACGTGTTCTCCATATAGTTCAGTTTCTCTTATATAATAATAAACATTTGGAGGTCAACCTTTTTCATATGTTCCATCGAATATCTTAATCAACCCTACCGTGTCTACTATTATTCTAAACATATAGTCTTGCTTATGATATTACTCATAGGTACTTTTATTTCTCCAGTGGTAAATTTGAGATCTCGGTTATTTCATTTAGCTCAGATTGTATATAATTTACTTTACTTTTGATTTTTGTAAAATAATTACCTTCTTTTTGTAGCCATTGAGCTTTTCCTGGAAAGGATCATCTGTACAAATTAATCATCCCTACATTACAAATTACTCATCCCTACATTGTTTGAGGTGTGCTTATATATATATATATATATATATATATATATCCATTCAACTTCTTCAAATTTTATTCTCTCATGATATTACTACTCACAAAGTTACAATTGCTAATTTGCTATATTAGGCTGTATATAGTGAGAGCAAAGTTCTCCTGTAATTTTTTTCATAAAGGACCCTCTGAAGTCAGTAGTAACAAATGCAGAATTTATTTGCAATTTATAAGAGCAGGCTAGAAAAGCTTCCCGATAATGTTGTCGAGATTGTTTCAAAATTTATATGGACTATTACATAAAAAAAAGGTAATTTCAGTACAATACTGCTTCTTAGGTTTCCACTAAAGATAAAGGTTTAGAAAGTATTTTTACAAAGACATTTCATGACCAAGTTTGATTATCCATCACAATTAGCAGAAAGTGAATGCACACATCAAACTTGGCCATGAAATGTCTTTATAAAAACACTTTCAAAGTTTTTTATCTTTAGTGGAAATCCTGGCAAGCAGTATTGTATTGAAATTACCTTTTCCGTGTGATAGTCCATATAAATTTCTGAAGCAATCACGACAACATTATTGGGTAGCTTTTCTAGCGTGCTGTTATAGATTGCATATAAGTCTGCATTTGCTGCTACACACTTCACATGGTCCTTTATGAAAAAAATTATAGGAGAACTTTTGCTCTCACTACATATAGCCTAATATAGCAAATTAGCAATTGTAACTTTGTCAATAGTAATATTATGAGAGAATAAATATTCAAACTGTTGAACATATACACCTCAAACAGTGTAGGGGATGAGTAATTTGTACATATCTTCCTCGCCCATCCTTTCTTGGCAAAGCTCCTTGGCTATCGAAACAAAGTATTTTACAAAAATGAAAAAGTAAAGTAAATGTTACAAAGTAAGGTTGAAAGAAACAGCACAATAGACTCTTCTTTATTGAATCAAGATTACATCACGTATTTACAGAACAAGCTCCATTAATAGAGTGCAGAACAACTCTGAAGAGAGAGACTTAATGAACTACATTGTGAAAATCACTAACTAACTAAAATAACTATCAGCTATATTACTTATATACAGGAGCTACACAAGAGTTTGTTATAACCTAATGACAGCTAATGTGATGTGGAACTATATACTTCAACATCCCCCCTCAAGTTGGAGGTTGGAAGAATCTGGAAACCTTCAACTTGATGTTGAACATGTATCTTCATTTGTAAACTTGCTGTCATAATTCGACATGTTGATCCAACTTAGCCTCAGCATTTGTAAACTTACTCTTCTTCGAATCAATCAAGGGTCTTCTTAGATTTGCCACAATTACGAGACTAATCATCAGAAGCATCAACTCCAGATTTTTGCTCATCGTCACTATCAAAGCAGAAGCCAAAATTGCCAAACCCTGATACAGTCATTCCCTATTCCCTATTGATTTCTTAATCTTCTTCATTTCAGTGCCACCACACTCAGATCTAAGTCATCCTGCCTACCAGCAGATCCCTTTCTCCAAAACGACGACCAAGATTCAAGATTTGCAGAACCACCATTCTTAGCAGTATCTATGCTCAAACTGAACTCATCCCCACAACTACCACCTCTAGACAACATTATCAAACACATAGCCACTTCCTTAACCGCATCACCCTCGGTGAAACAAACAAATGATTCCGACTGCGAAATCGAAGAATGTGATGTAACATTACTGTACCTAGTTGTTGATCTCTTCTTCTTAACCGGAAAAACCACCTCATGATCAGATTCACTAGAAGTCTTTGACCTTTTCGAGTGACTGAGGGAGCAGAAAGTTAAAAAGTCGTGCACCCTGTGAGCCTGTCACTTCTTGTGGGGGATGTTTCTATGGACTATGGTCTTGTTCTCATTCTCTTTCAAACTAATTATTTGAGGAAAATAATTAGTACTCCCTCCATCCTTTTGAATTCTTTTCGTTTTCGGACCAGTTTTCGGCACGGATTTTAAGGTGCATTTTAAGGATAGTTTTATAACTTATTTTTGATATTTTCTTTTTTTTTATATAAAAATAGAACAATCCTATTTTTATACAAAAAAAATAGAAAATATCAAAAATAAGTTATAGAACTATCCTCAAATGCACCTTAAAATGCGTGTCAGACACGCACTTTTTTATGTAAAGAAATGGGTGGGACAAGGGAGTAATAGACTTTGTTATGTCATATTTATGAATTTATGTTTTTTTTTATTTGCAATGATGCATTCTCAAACATTAAATTTTTTTAATATAGATTTTTCCGAATTTGTTTTACATATGCCATGAAGTGCCCCTGCAAATATGTGCAAATCGTAATGGGCATCTTCAGAAAGTTTTTTTTTTTTTTGAAAATATGATCATCTCATTACATAAAATTCAAAATCAACATAGCATCTTTTTTTTTCGACGTGACACGCATTTCAAGGCTCCAAACTTTCTTTTTTGTATAAAAATAAAACAATCTATTTTTGTACAAAAAATGAAAATTGTAAAAATAAATTATGGAACCACTTAAAATGTGTGTGAGACAATATAAATGTATAGAAATGAACGAGATAGAGGAAATACATGTAAATTTATAAGCTGAAATATACAAAATCCATAATATAATTTTTAAATAAATGAAAAGGAAAAAGATTCTACCAATTATGAAAAAAGTTGTATTCCTAAAAAAAATGAAAAGGTTGTATTAAAATAATAAATACTACAAATTAAGAAAAGAGTAGTATAAAATTAAAGATATTAAAATTAAGAAAAACAGTAATAATAAAATCCTAATTGTGTAATATATATAATAAAATTCTATAAAAATACTAGTGACCGTCTATATTAGACAAAAGCACTCTACAAAAATCATATATTAAAATATATTTCTTGTATTAAAAGGTACAAAACCCAAAATCTGCACAACATTTTTTTAAATCTGGTTTCTTGTATCAATAGATACAAAACCAAAATCTACAAATTATATTTTTTGGACAGAATAATCTATATAAAATCTTTAGATCTATACATTCAAATTTATAAGTTGGAAGGCCCAAAACCCAAAATACACTTTATAAGTAAATGAAAAAATAATTACTAAAAATTAAGAAAAAAGTTGTAATTAAATTCTAGATACTACATTTTAAGAAAATAGCAGTAATAAAACTGTAGATACTAAAAATTAAGAAAAAAATAATTATAAAATCTAAATTTTATAATTTAAAAGTACATATATTAAGATTCTAAAAACAAAACAATTATCACTCATAACTTTAATATTATATGTTAGCCACCTGTTTTAACTTAGCTGTTTACCAGTTTATCAGAACCTGTATTAGCTGTTACCTACCAAACGCGGTATTGGCTGTTAGCCACGAGTATTAACTTAGTTGTTACCTACCAAAATCCCATATTAGCTGTTATGTTACCTACCCAAAATCCTATATTAGCTGTTACCTACCAAAACCCCGTATAAACTTAGCTGTTATCTACCAAAACCCCGAGACTAGGCAGATGCAATCCCTATAAAATCCTCTCATTTTCATACCTATGTGTAACAAGTTTACATATATTGTAGCAAATTATAACCTCTCATTGTCCATTTATTGTAAAGAAGAATGGGGTTGATATATCTTCTTCATCAGAAGAGAAGCTTTCGGTAAGTTTTTTTGAGTGTTTTTATGTTGCATTTGATTTTGTTTGATGAGTTCTCAATTTAATCTTAGTTGTAAAATGGTATTTTTTCTCTCATTGTTTATTAAGGTGAGCTTGATTCTCTTAAAACCAACCTTGCTACAAATGCTGATACAAAAGAAAAAAACTGGACCAGGGATTCAACGCCTTCACATTTTTCAGAGATGCCTGTGAGTGATGCAATTTTCAAACAACACATTCACAAAGAAATTCTGGACTATATTGCCCTTAAGATCCCATATTATTTAAGGTAACTTTTTTTTTTTATGAAATTACTTTTTTATGTCAACCCCAAAAGGAATATTGAGTTGAGAGATGCGTAACAAAGCGGGAGCAGTAGAGTCATAATGTTTCTGCGGCATGGATTAGTAATGAGCCATAATAAAGTTCTAAACATAATTTCTTTTTATGTTCCCTTGTAGTGAATATACAAAAGTTTGCTTCTATAGATTTCTTAACTAAGCCTCAAGCATAGGGAACAACTTGATTTTACATTTCTGTTCCAACAATGAGCACAAGAATTTTGTTCTCTGGTTCTGGTTCTATGTGGCTCATTTATTTTTCTGAAATTGTAATGCTAACTTATCTTATCTGTTTATTAATTAGATATGCACTTTGTGCCTCTTCTCTCTAGAATCTGAGATATATGAGCCTACAAGGAAATGTTTGGCAAAGGGCTTGCTATTTTGATGTCAAATTTCTTATATTTGATAGCGAGTCTACCATGACAGTAAATTTTCTACAAACTTCACATTTATAAATAAATAATGGATTGATTTGTTCTTCACACTTGCTTCTTAAATTCTCCTCTTCAAAATTCTTATATGAAATCGTGACACTCAAAATTTAAAGCTTTAGACTTATAATTTTATTCTTTTGTATGTCGAAAAGACAACGTGTTCTCCATATAGTTCAGTTTCTCTTATATAATAATAAACATTTGGAGGTCAACCTTTTTCATATGTTCCATCGAATATCTTAATCAACCCTACCGTGTCTACTATTATTCTAAACATATAGTCTTGCTTATGATATTACTCATAGGTACTTTTATTTTTCCAGTGGTAAATTTGAGATCTCGGTTATTTCATTTAGCTCAGATTGTATATAATTACTTTACTTTTGATTTTTGTAAAATAATTACCTTCTTTTTGTAGCCATTGAGCTTTTCCTGGAAAGGATCATCTGTACAAATTAATCATCCCTACATTACAAATTACTCATCCCTACATTGTTTGAGGTGTGCTTATATATATATATATATATATATATATATATATATATATATATATATATATATATATATTTATATCCATTCAACTTCTTGAAATTTTATTCTCTCATGATATTACTACTCACAAAGTTACAATTGCTAATTTGCTATATTAGGCTGTATATAGTGAGAGCAAAGTTCTCCTGTAATTTTTTTCATAAAGGACCCTCTGAAGTCAATAGTAACAAATGCAGAATTTATTTGCAATTTATAAGAGCAGGCTAGAAAAGCTTCCCGATAATGTTGTCGAGATTGTTTCAAAATTTATATGGACTATTACATAAAAAAAGGTAATTTCAGTACAATACTGCTTCTTAGGTTTCCACTAAAGATAAAGGTTTAGAAAGTATTTTTACAAAGACATTTTATGACCAAGTTTGATTATCCATCACAATTAGCAGAAAGTGAATGCACACATCAAACTTGGCCATGAAATGTCTTTATAAAAACACTTTCAAAGTCTTTTATCTTTAGTGGAAATCCTGGCAAGCAGTATTGTATTGAAATTACCTTTTCCGTGTGATAGTCCATATAAATTTCTGAAGCAATCAAGACAACATTATTGGGTAGCTTTTCTAGCGTGCTCTTATAGATTGCATATAATTCTGCATTTGCTGCTACACACTTCACATGGTCCTTTATGAAAAAAATTATAGGAGAACTTTTGCTCTCACTACATATAGCCTAATATAGCAAATTAGCAATTGTAACTTTGTCAATAGTAATATTATGAGAGAATAAATATTCAAACTGTTGAACATATATATAAGCACACCTCAAATAGTGTAGGGGATGAGTAATTTGTACATATCTTCCTCGCCCATCCTTTCTTGGCAAAGCTCCTTGGCTATCGAAACAAAGTATTTTACAAAAATGAAAAAGTAAAGTAAATGTTACAAAGTAAGGTTGAAAGAAACAGCACAATAAACTCTTCTTTATTGAATCAAGATTACATCACGTATTTACAGAACAAGCTCCATTAATAGAGTGCAGAACAAACTCTGAAGAGAGAGACTTAATGAACTACATTGTGAAAATCACTAACTAACTAAAATAACTATCAGCTATACTACTTATATACAGGAGCTACACAAGAGTTTGTTATAACCTAACGATAACTAATGTGATGTGGAACTATATACTTCAACATCCCCCCTCAAGTTGGAGGTTGGAAGAATCTGGAAACCTTCAACTTGAAGTTGAACATGTATCTTCATTTGTAAACTTGCTGTCATAATTCGACATGTTGAGCCAACTTAGCCTCAGCATTTGTAAACTTGCTCTTCTTCGAATCAAGGGTCTTCTTAGATTTGCCACAATTACGAGACTAATCATCAGAAGCATCAACTCCAGATTTTTGCTCATCATCACTATCAAAGCAGAAGCCAAAATTGCCAAACCCTGATACAGTCATTCCCTATTGATTTCTTAATCTTCTTCATTTCAGTGCCACCACACTCAGATCTCAAGTCATCCTGCCTACCAGCAGATCCCTTTCTCCAAAACGACGACCAAGATTCAAGATTTGCAGAACCACCATTCTTAGCAGTATCTATTCTCAAACTGAACTCATCCCCACAACTACCACCTCTAGACAACATCATCAAACACATAGCCACTTCCTTAACCGCATCACCCTCGGTGAAACAAACAAATGAATCCGACTGCGAAATCGAAGAATGTGATGTAACATTGCTGTACCTAGTTGTTGATCTCTTCTTCTTAACCGGAAAAACCACCTCATGATCAGATTCACTAGAAGTCTTTGACCTTTTCGAGTGACTGAGGGAGCAGAAAGTTAAAAAGTCGTGCACCCTGTGAGCCTGTCACTTCTTGTGGGGGATGTTTCTATGGACTATGGTCTTGTTCTCATTCTCTTTCAAACTAATTATTTGAGGAAAATAATTAGTACTCCCTCCGTCCTTTTGAATTCTTTACGTTTTCGGACCAGTTTTCGGCACGGAATTTAAGGTGCATTTTAGGGTTAGTTTTATAACTTATTTTTGATATTTTTTTTTATAAAAATAGAACAATCCAATTTTTATACAAAAAAATAGAAAATATCAAAAATAAGTTATAGAACTATCCTCAAATGCACCTTAAAATGCGTGTCAGACACACACTTTTTCATGTAAAGAAATGGGTGGGACAGAGTGAGTAAGAGACTTTGTTATGTCATATTTATGAATTTATGTTTTTTTTTTATTTTCCATGATGCATTCTCAAACATTAAATTTTTTTAATATAGATTTTTCCGAATTTGTTTTACATATGCCATGAAGTGCCCGTGCAAATATGTGCAAATCGTAATGGGCATCTTCAGAAAGTTTTTTTTTTTTTTTTTGAAAATATGATCATCTCATTACATAAAATTCAAAATCAACATAGCATCTTTTTTTTTCCGCCCCAATGAATTATATACATTGGGGGACGGGACGTGACACGCATTTTAAGGCTCCGAACTTTATTTTTTTGTATAAAAATAAAACAATCCTATTTTTGTACAAAAAATGAAAATTGTAAAAATAAATTATATATGGAACCACCTTAAAATGTGTGTCAGACACTATAAACGTATAGAAATGAACGAGACAGAGCAAATACATGTAAATTTATAACCTGAAATATACAAAATCCATAATATAATTTTTAAGTAAATTGAAAGGAAAAAGATTCTACAAATTATGAAAAAAGTTGTATTCCTAAAAAAATGAAAAGGTTGTATTAAAATAATAAATACTACAAATTAAGAAAAGAGTAGTATAAAATTAAAGATATTAAAATTAAGAAAAAAAGTAATAATAAAATCCTAATTGTGTAATATATATAATAAAATTCTATAAAAATACTAGTGACCGTCTATATTAGCCAAAAGCACTCTACCAAGATCATATATTAAAATATATTTCTTGTATTAAAAGGTACAAAACCCAAAATTGCACAACATTTTTTTTAAATCTGGTTTCTTGTATCAATAGATACAAAACCAAAATCTAGAAATTATATTTTTTGGATAGAATAATCTATATAAAATCTTTAGATCTATACATTCAAATTTATAAGTTGGAAGGCCCAAAATACACTTTATAAGTAAATGAAAAAATAATTACTAAAAATTAAGAAAAAAGTTGTAATTAAATTCTAGATACTACAGTTTAAGAAAATAGCAGTAATAAAACTGTAGATACTAAAAATTAAGAAAAAAATAATAATAAAATATCAATTTTATAATTTAAAAGTATATATATTAAGATTCTAAAAACAAAACAATTATCACTCATAACTTTCATATTATATGTTAGCCACCTGTTTTAACTTAGCTGTTTACCCGACTTAGCTGTTTATCAGAACCTGTATTAGCTGTTACCTACCAAAACGCGGTATTGGCTGTTAGCCACCCGTATTAACTTAGTTGTTACCTACCAAAATCCCATATTAGCTGTTATATTACCTACCCAAAATCCTATATTAGCTGTTACCTACCAAAACCCCGTATAAACTTAGCTGTTATCTACCAAAACCCCGAGACTAGGTAGATGCAATCCCTATAAAATCCTCTCATTTTCATACCTATGTGTAACAAGTTTACATATATTGTAGCAAATTATAACCTCTCATTGTCCATTTATTGTAAAGAAGAATGGGGTTGATATATCTTCTTCATCAGAAGAGAAGCTTTCGGTAAGTTTTTTTGAGTGTTTTTATGTTGCATTTGATTTTGTTTGATGAGTTCTCAATTTAATCTTAGTTGTAAAATGGTATTATTTCTCTCATTGTTTATTAAGGTGAGCTTGATTCTCTTAAAACCAACCTTGCTACAAATGCTGATACAAAAGAAAAAAACTGGACCAGGGATTCAACGCCTTCACATTTTTCAGAGATGCCTATGAGTGATGCAATTTTCAAACAACACATTCACAAAGAAATTCTGGACTATATTGCCCTTAAGATCCCATATTATTTAAGGTAACTTTTTTTTTATTTATGAAATTACTTTTTTATGTCAACCCCAAAAGGAATATTGAGTTGAGAGATGCGTAACAAAGCGGGAGCAATAGAGTCATAATGTTTCTACCGCATGGATTAGTAATGAGTCATAATAAAGTTCTAAACATAATTTCTTTTTATGTTCCCTTGTACGGAATATACAAAAGTTTGCTTCTTTAGATTTCTTAAATAAGCCTCAAGCATAGGGAACAACTTGATTTTACATTTCTGTTCCAACAATGAACACAAGAATTTTGTTCTCTGGTTCTGCAGGTATGTGGCTCATTTATTTTGCAGAAATTGTAATGGTAACTTATCTTATCTGTTTATTAATTAGATATGCACTTTGTGCCTTCTCTCTCTAGAATCTGAGATATTTGAGCCTACAAGGAAATGTTTGGCAAAGGGCTTGCTATTTTGATGTCAAATTTCTTATATTTGATAGCGAGTCTACCATGGCAGTAAATTTTCTACAAATTTCACTTTTATAAATAAATAATGGATTGATTTGTTCTTCACACTTGCTTCTTAAATTCTCCTCTTCAAAATTCTAATATGAAATCGTGACACTCAAAATTTAAAGCTTTAGACTTATAATTTTATTCTTTTCTATGTCGAAAAGACAACGTGTTCTCCATATAGTTCAGTTTCTCTTATATAATAATAAACATTTGGAGGTCAACCTTTTTCATATGTTCCATCGAGTATCTTAATCAACCCTACCGTGTCTACTATTATTCTAAACATATAGTCTTGCTTATGATATTACTCATAGGTACTTTTATTTTTCCAGCGGTAAATTTGAGATCTCGGTTATTTCATTTAGCTCAGATTGTATATAATTTACTTTACTTTTTATTTTTGTAAAATAATTACCTTCTTTTTGTAGCCATTGAGCTTTGCCTGGAAAGGATCATCTGTACAAATTAATCATCCCTACATTACAAATTACTCATCCCTACATTGTTTGAGGTGTGCTTATATATATATATATCCATTCAACTTCTTGAAATTTTATTCTCTCATGATATTACTACTCACAAAGTTACAATTGCTAATTTGATATATTAGGCTGTATATAGTGAGAGCAAAGTTCTCCTGTAATTTTTTTCATAAAGGACCCTCTGAAGTTAGTAGTAACAGTAACAAATGCAGAATTTATTTGCAATTTATAAGAGTAGGCTAGAAAAGTTTCCCGATAATGTTGTCGAGATTGTTTCAAAAATTATATGGACTATTACATAAAAAAAAGGTAATTTCAGTACAATACTGCTTCTTAGGTTTCCACTAAAGATAAAGGTTTTGCAAGTATTTTTAAAAGACATTTTATGACCAAGTTTGATTATCCATCACAATTAGCAGAAAGTGAATGCACACATCAAACTTGGCCATGAAATGTCTTTATAAAAACACTTTCAAAGTCTTTTATCTTTAGTGGAAATCCTGGCAAGCAGTATTGTATTGAAATTACCTTTTACGTGTGATAGTCCATATAAATTTCTGAAGCAATCACGACAACATTATTGGGTAGCTTTTCTAGCGTGCTCTTATAGATTGCATATAATTCTGCATTTGCTGCTACACACTTCACATGGTCCTTTATGAAAAAAATTATAGGAGAACTTTTGCTCTCACTACATATAGCCTAATATACCAAATTAGCAATTGTAACTTTGTCAATAGTAATATTATGAGAGAATAAATATTCAAACTGTTGAACATATATATAAGCACACCTCAAACAGTGTAGGATGAGTAATTTGTACATATCTTCCTCGCCCATCCTTTCTTGGAAAAGCTCCTTGGCTATCGAAACAAAGTATTTTACAAAAATGAAAAAGTAAAGTAAGGTTGAAAGAAACAGCACAATAAACTCTTCTTTATTGAATCAAGATTACATCACGTATTTACATAACAAGCTCCATTAATAGAGTGCAGAACAAACTTTGAAGAGAGAGACTTAATGAACTACATTGTGAAAATCACTAACTAACTAAAATAACTATCACCTATACTACTTATATAAAGGAGCTACACAAGAGTTTGTTATAACCTAATGACAGCTAATGTGATGTGGAACTATATACTTCAACATCCCCCCCTCAAGTTGGAGGTTGGAAGAATCTGGAAACCTTCAACTTGAAGTTGAACATGTATCTTCATTTGTAAACTTGCTGTCATAATTCGACATGTTGATCCAACTTAGCCTCAGCATTTGTAAACTTACTTTTCTTCGAATCAAGGGTCTTCTTAGATTTGCCACAATTACGAGACTAATCATTAGAAGCATCAACTCCAGATTTTTGCTCATCGTCACTATCAAAGCAGAAGCCAATATTGCCAAACCCTGATACAGTCATTCCCTATTCATGATTTCTTAATCTTCTTCATTTCAGTGCCACCACACTCAGATCTCAAGTCATCCTGCCTACCAGCAGATCCCTTTCTCCAAAACGACGATCAAGATTCAAGATTTGCAGAACCACCATTCTTAGCAGTATCTATGCTCAAACTGAACTCATCCCCACAACTACCACCTCTAGACAACATCATCAAACACATAGCCACTTCTTTAACCGCATCACCCTCGGTGAAACAAACAAATGAATCCGACTGCGAAATCGAAGAATGTGATGTAACATTGCTGTACCTAGTTGTTGATCTCTTCTTCTTAACTGGAAAAACCACCTCATGATCAGATTCACTAGAAGTCTTTGACCTTTTCGAGTGACTGAGGGAGCAGAAAGTTAAAAAGTCCTGCACCCTGTGAGTCTGTCACTTCTTGTGGGGGATGTTTCTATAGACTATGGTCTTGTTCTCATTCTCTTTCAAACTAATTATTTTAGGAAAATAATTAGTACTCCCTCCGTCCTTTTGAATTCTTTACGTTTTCGGACCAGTTTTCGGCACGGATTTTGAGGTGAATTTTAAGGATAGTTTTATAACTTATTTTTGATATTTTTTTTTATATAAAAATAGGACAATCCTATTTTTATACAAAAAAATAGAAAATATCAAAAATAAGTTATACCTCAAATGCACCTTAAAATGCGTGTCAGACACGCACTTTTTTATGTAAAGAAATGGGTGGGACAGAGGGAGTAATAAACTTTGTTATGTCATATTTATGAATTTATGTTTTCTTTTATTTTCCATGATGCATTCTCAAACATTAAATTTTTTTAATATAGATTTTTCCGAATTTCTTTTACATATGCAATGAAGTGCCCCTGCAAATATGTGCAAATCGTATTGGGCATCTTCAGAAAGTTTTTTTTTTTTTTTGAAAATATGATCATCTCATTACATAAAATTCAAAATCAACATAGCATCTTTTTTTCGGCCCCAATGAATTATATACATTGGGGGAGGGGACGTGACACGCATTTTAAGGCTCCAAACTTTCTTTTTTTGTATAAAAATAAAACAATCCTATTTTTGTACAAAAAATGAAAATTGTAAAAATAAATTATGGAACCACGACACTATAAATGTATAGAAATGAACGAGACAGAGGAAATACATGTAAATTTATAAGCTGAAATATACAAAATCCATAATATAATTTAGAGGAAATACATGTAAATTTATAAGCTGAAATATACAAAATCCATAATATAATTTTTAAGTAAATGGAAAGGAAAAAGATTCTACAAATTATGAAAAAAGTTGTATTCCTAAAAAAAATGAAAAGGTTGTATTAAAATAATAAATACTACAAATTAAGAAAAGAGTAGTATAAAATTAAAGATATTAAAATTAAGAAAAAAAGTAATAATAAAATCCTAATTGTGTAATATATATAATAAAATTCTATAAAAATACTAGTGACCGTCTATATTAGCCAAAAGCACTCTACCAAAATCATATATTAAAATATATTTCTTGTATTAAAAGGTACAAAACCCAAAATCTGCACAACATTTTTTTTAATTGGTTTCTTGTATCAATAGATACAAAACCAAAATCTACAAATTATATTTTTTGGACAGAATAATCTATATAAAATCTTTAGATCTATACATTCAAATTTAAATTTATAAGTTGGAAGGCCCAAAACCCAAAATACACTTTATAAGTAAATGAAAAAATAATTACTAAAAATTAAGAAAAAAGTTGTAATTAAATTCTAGATACTACATTTTAAGAAAATAGCAGTAATAAAACTGTAGATACTAAAAATTAAGAAAAAAATGATAATAAAATCTCAATTTTATAATTTAAAAGTATATATATTAAGATTCTAAAAACAAAACAATTATCACTCATAACTTTCATATTATATGTTAGCCACCTGTTTTAACTTAGCTGTTTACCAGAGTTAGCTGTTTATCAGAACCTGTATTAGCTGTTACCTACAAAAACGCGGTATTGGCTGTTAGCCACCCGTATTAACTTAGTTGTTACCTACCAAAATCCCTGTTATGTTACCTAACCAAAATCCTATATTAGCTGTTACCTACCAAAACCCCGTATAAACTTAGCTGTTATCTACCAAAACCCCGAGACTAGGCAATGCAATCCCTATAAAATCCTCTCATTTTCATACCTATGTGTAACAAGTTTACATATATTGTAGTAAATTATAACCTCTCATTGTCCATTTATTGTAAAGAAGAATGGGGTTGATATATCTTCTTCATCAGAAGAGAAGCTTTCCGTAAGTTTTTTTTGAGTGTTTTTATGTTGCATTTGATTTTGTTTGATGAGTTCTCAATTTAATCTTAGTTGTAAAATGGTATTATTTCTCTCATTGTTTTTTAAGGTGAGCTTGATTCTCTTGAAACCAACCTTGCTACAAATGCTGATACAAAAGAAAAAAACTGGACCAGGGATTCAACGCCTTCACATTTTTCAGAGATGCCTATGAGTGATGCAATTTTCAACTAACACATTCACAAAGAAATTCTGGACTATATTGCCCTTAAGATCCCATACTATTTAAGGTAACTTTTTTTTTTATGAAATTACTTTTTTATGTCAACCCCAAAAGGAATATTGAGTTGAGAGATGCGTAACAAAGCGGGAGCAGTAGAGTCATAATGTTTCTGCGGCATGGATTAGTAATGAGCCATAATAAAGTTCTAAACATAATTTCTTTTTATGTTCCCTTGTAGTGAATATACAAAAGTTTGCTTCTATAGATTTCTTAACTAAGCCTCAAGCATAGGGAACAACTTGATTTTACATTTCTGTTCCAACAATGAGCACAAGAATTTTGTTCTCTGGTTCTGGTTCTATGTGGCTCATTTATTTTTCTGAAATTGTAATGCTAACTTATCTTATCTGTTTATTAATTAGATATGCACTTTGTGCCTTCTCTCTCTAGAATCTGAGATATATGAGCCTACAAGGAAATGTTTGGCAAAGGGCTTGCTATTTTGATGTCAAATTTCTTATATTTGATAGCGAGTCTACCATGACAGTAAATTTTCTACAAACTTCACATTTATAAATAAATAATGGATTGATTTGTTCTTCACACTTGCTTCTTAAATTCTCCTCTTCAAAATTCTTATATGAAATCGTGACACTCAAAATTTAAAGCTTTAGACTTATAATTTTATTCTTTTGTATGTCGAAAAGACAACGTGTTCTCCATATAGTTCAGTTTCTCTTATATAATAATAAACATTTGGAGGTCAACCTTTTTCATATGTTCCATCGAATATCTTAATCAACCCTACCGTGTCTACTATTATTCTAAACATATAGTCTTGCTTATGATATTACTCATAGGTACTTTTATTTCTCCAGTGGTAAATTTGAGATCTCGGTTATTTCATTTAGCTCAGATTGTATATAATTTACTTTACTTTTGATTTTTGTAAAATAATTACCTTCTTTTTGTAGCCATTGAGCTTTTCCTGGAAAGGATCATCTGTACAAATTAATCATCCCTACATTACAAATTACTCATCCCTACATTGTTTGAGGTGTGCTTATATATATATATATATATATATATATATATATATATATATATATATATATCCATTCAACTTCTTGAAATTTTATTCTCTCATGATATTACTACTCACAAAGTTACAATTGCTAATTTGCTATATTAGGCTGTATATAGTGAGAGCAAAGTTCTCCTGTAATTTTTTTCATAAAGGACCCTCTGGAGTAACAAATGCAGAATTTATTTGCAATTTATAAGAGCAGGCTAGAAAAGCTTCCCGATAATGTTGTCGAGATTGTTTCAAAATTTATATGGACTATTACATAAAAAAAAGGTAATTTCAGTACAATACTGCTTCTTAGGTTTCCACTAAAGATAAAGGTTTAGAAAGTATTTTTACAAAGACATTTTATGACCAAGTTTGATTATCCATCACAATTAGCAGAAAGTGAATGCACACATCAAACTTGGCCATGAAATGTCTTTATAAAAACACTTTCAAAGTCTTTTATCTTTAGTGGAAATCCTGGCAAGCAGTATTGTATTGAAATTACCTTTTCCGTGTGATAGTCCATATAAATTTCTGAAGTGGGTAGCTTTTCTAGCATGCTGTTATAGATTGCATATAAGTCTGCATTTGCTGCTACACACTTCACATGGTCCTTTATGAAAAAAATTATAGGAGAACTTTTGCTCTCACTACATATAGCCTAATATAGCAAATTAGCAATTGTAACTTTGTCAATAGTAATATTATGAGAGAATAAATATTCAAACTGTTGAACATATACACCTCAAACAGTGTAGGGGATGAGTAATTTGTACATATCTTCCTCGCCCATCCTTTCTTGGCAAAGCTCCTTGGCTATCGAAACAAAGTATTTTACAAAAATGAAAAAGTAAAGTAAATGTTACAAAGTAAGGTTGAAAGAAACAGCACAATAGACTCTTCTTTATTGAATCAAGATTACATCACGTATTTACAGAACAAGCTCCATTAATAGAGTGCAGAACAACTCTGAAGAGAGAGACTTAATGAACTACATTGTGAAAATCACTAACTAACTAAAATAACTATCAGCTATATTACTTATATACAGGAGCTACACAAGAGTTTGTTATAACCTAATGACAGCTAATGTGATGTGGAACTATATACTTCAACATCCCCCCTCAAGTTGGAGGTTGGAAGAATCTGGAAACCTTCAACTTGATGTTGAACATGTATCTTCATTTGTAAACTTGCTGTCATAATTCGACATGTTGATCCAACTTAGCCTCAGCATTTGTAAACTTACTCTTCTTCGAATCAATCAAGGGTCTTCTTAGATTTGCCACAATTACGAGACTAATCATCAGAAGCATCAACTCCAGATTTTTGCTCATCGTCACTATCAAAGTAGAAGCCAAAATTGCCAAACCCTGATACAGTCATTCCCTATTCCCTATTGATTTCTTAATCTTCTTCATTTCAGTGCCACCACACTCAGATCTAAGTCATCCTGCCTACCAGTAGATCCCTTTCTCCAAAACGACGACCAAGATTCAAGATTTGCAGAACCACCATTCTTAGCAGTATCTATGCTCAAACTGAACTCATCCCCACAACTACCACCTCTAGACAACATTATCAAACACATAGCCACTTCCTTAACCGCATCACCCTCGGTGAAACAAACAAATGAATCCGACTGCGAAATCGAAGAATGTGATGTAACATTACTGTACCTAGTTGTTGATCTCTTCTTCTTAACCGGAAAAACCACCTCATGATCAGATTCACTAGAAGTCTTTGACCTTTTCGAGTGACTGAGGGAGCAGAAAGTTAAAAAGTCGTGCACCCTGTGAGCCTGTCACTTCTTGTGGGGGATGTTTCTATGGACTATGGTCTTGTTCTCATTCTCTTTCAAACTAATTATTTGAGGAAAATAATTAGTACTCCCTCCATCCTTTTGAATTCTTTTCGTTTTCGGACCAGTTTTCGGCACGGATTTTAAGGTGCATTTTAAGGATAGTTTTATAACTTATTTTTGATATTTTCTTTTTTTTATATAAAAATAGAACAATCCTATTTTTATACAAAAAAAATAGAAAATATCAAAAATAAGTTATAGAACTATCCTCAAATGCACCTTAAAATGCGTGTCAGACACGCACTTTTTTATGTAAAGAAATGGGTGGGACAAGGGAGTAATAGACTTTGTTATGTCATATTTATGAATTTATGTTTTTTTTTTATTTGCAATGATGCATTCTCAAACATTAAATTTTTTTAATATAGATTTTTCCGAATTTGTTTTACATATGCCATGAAGTGCCCCTGCAAATATGTGCAAATCGTAATGGGCATCTTCAGAAAGTTTTTTTTTTTTTTGAAAATATGATCATCTCATTACATAAAATTCAAAATCAACATAGCATCTTTTTTTTTCGACGTGACACGCATTTCAAGGCTCCAAACTTTCTTTTTTGTATAAAAATAAAACAATCTATTTTTGTACAAAAAATGAAAATTGTAAAAATAAATTATGGAACCACTTAAAATGTGTGTGAGACAATATAAATGTATAGAAATGAACGAGATAGAGGAAATACATGTAAATTTATAAGCTGAAATATACAAAATCCATAATATAATTTTTAAATAAATGAAAAGGAAAAAGATTCTACCAATTATGAAAAAAGTTGTATTCCTAAAAAAAATGAAAAGGTTGTATTAAAATAATAAATACTACAAATTAAGAAAAGAGTAGTATAAAATTAAAGATATTAAAATTAAGAAAAACAGTAATAATAAAATCCTAATTGTGTAATATATATAATAAAATTCTATAAAAATACTAGTGACCGTCTATATTAGCCAAAAGCACTCTACAAAAATCATATATTAAAATATATTTCTTGTATTAAAAGGTACAAAACCCAAAATCTGCACAACATTTTTTTTAATCTGGTTTCTTGTATCAATAGATACAAAACCAAAATCTACAAATTATATTTTTTGGACAGAATAATCTATATAAAATCTTTAGATCTATACATTCAAATTTATAAGTTGGAAGGCCCAAAACCCAAAATACACTTTATAAGTAAATGAAAAAATAATTACTAAAAATTAAGAAAAAAGTTGTAATTAAATTCTAGATACTACATTTTAAGAAAATAGCAGTAATAAAACTGTAGATACTAAAAATTAAGAAAAAAATAATTATAAAATCTAAATTTTATAATTTAAAAGTACATATATTAAGATTCTAAAAACAAAACAATTATCACTCATAACTTTAATATTATATGTTAGCCACCTGTTTTAACTTACTGTTTACCAGTTTATCAGAACCTGTATTAGCTGTTACCTACCAAACGCGGTATTGGCTGTTAGCCACCAGTATTAACTTAGTTGTTACCTACCAAAATCCCATATTAGCTGTTATGTTACCTACCCAAAATCCTATATTAGCTGTTACCTACCAAAACCCCGTATAAACTTAGCTGTTATCTACCAAAACCCCGAGACTAGGCAGATGCAATCCCTATAAAATCCTCTCATTTTCATACCTATGTGTAACAAGTTTACATATATTGTAGCAAATTATAACCTCTCATTGTCCATTTATTGTAAAGAAGAATGGGGTTGATATATCTTCTTCATCAGAAGAGAAGCTTTCGGTAAGTTTTTTTGAGTGTTTTTATGTTGCATTTGATTTTGTTTGATGAGTTCTCAATTTAATCTTAGTTGTAAAATGGTATTATTTCTCTCATTGTTTATTAAGGTGAGCTTGATTCTCTTAAAACCAACCTTGCTACAAATGCTGATACAAAAGAAAAAAACTGGACCAGGGATTCAACGCCTTCACATTTTTCAGAGATGCCTGTGAGTGATGCAATTTTCAAACAACACATTCACAAAGAAATTCTGGACTATATTGCCCTTAAGATCCCATATTATTTAAGGTAACTTTTTTTTATTTATGAAATTACTTTTTATGTCAACCCCAAAAGGAATATTGAGTTGAGAGATGCGTAACAAAGCGGGAGCAATAGAGTCATAATGTTTCTGCGGCATGGATTAGTAATGAGCCATAATAAAGTCCTAAACATAATTTCTTTTTATGCTCCCTTGTACTGAATATACAAAAGTTTGCTTCTTTAGATTTCTTAAATAAGCCTCAAGCATAGGGAACAACTTGATTTTACATTTCTGTTCCAACAATGAACACAAGAATTTTGTTCTCTGGTTCTGCAGGTATGTGGCTCATTTATTTTTCAGAAATTGTAATGCTAACTTATCTTATCTGTTTATTAATTAGACATGCACTTTGTGCCTTCTCTCTCTAGAATCTGAGATATATGAGCCTACAAGGAAATGTTTGGCAAAGGGCTTGCTATTTTGATATCAAATTTCTTATATTTGATAGCGAGTCTACCATGGCAGTAAATTTTCTACAGACTTCACTTTTATAAATAAATAATGGATTGATTTGTTCTTCACACTTGCTTCTTAAATTCTCCTCTTCAAAATTCTTATATGAAATCGTGACACTCAAAATTTAAATCTTTAGACTTATAATTTTATTCTTTTGTATGTCGAAAAGACAACGTGTTCTCCATATAGTTCAGTTTCTCTTATGTAATAATAAACATTTGGAGGTCAACCTTTTTCATATGTTCCATCGAGTATCTTAATCAACCCTACCGTGTCTACTATTATTCTAAACATATAGTCTTGCTTATGATATTACTCATAGGTACTTTTATTTCTCCAGTGGTAAATTTGAGATCTCCGTTATTTCATTTAGCTCAGATTGTATATAATTTACTTTACTTTTTATTTTTGTAAAATAATTACCTTCTTTTTGTAGCCATTGAGCTTTTCCTGGAAAGGATCATCTGTACAAATTAATCATCCCTACATTACAAATTACTCATCCCTATATTGTTTCAACTTCTTGAAATTTTATTCTCTCATGATATTACTACTCACAAAGTTACAATTGCTAATTTGCTATATTAGGCTGTATATAGTGAGAGCAAAGTTCTCCTGTAATTTTTTTCATAAAGGACCCTCTGAAGTCAGTAGTAACAAATGCAGAATTTATTTGCAATTTATAAGAGCAGGCTAGAAAAGCTTCCCGATAATGTTGTCGAGATTGTTTCAAAATTTATATGGACTATTACATAAAAAAAGGTAATTTCAGTACAATACTGCTTCTTAGGTTTCCACTAAAGATAAAGGTTTAGAAAGTATTTTTACAAAGACATTTTATGACCAAGTTTGATTATCCATCACAATTAGCAGAAAGTGAATGCACACATCAAACTTGGCCATGAAATGTCTTTATAAAAACACTTTCAAAGTCTTTTATCTTTAGTGGAAATCCTGGCAAGCAGTATTGTATTGAAATTACCTTTTCCGTATGATAGTCCATATAAATTTCTGAAGCAATCACGACAACATTATTGGGTAGCTTTTCTAGCGTGCTGTAATAGATTGCATATAATTCTGCATTTGCTGCTACACACTTCACATGGTCCTTTATGAAAAAAATTATAGGAGAACTTTTGCTCTCACTACATATAGCCTAATATAGCAAATTAGCAATTGTAACTTTGTCAATATTAATATTATGAGAGAATAAATATTCAAACTGTTGAACATATACACCTCAAACAGTGTAGGGGATGAGTAATTTGTACATATCTTCCTCGCCCATCCTTTCTTGGCAAAGCTCCTTGGCTATCGAAACAAAGTATTTTACAAAAATGAAAAAGTAAAGTAAATGTTACAAAGTAAGGTTGAAAGAAACAGCACAATAAACTCTTCTTTATTGAATCAAGATTACATCACGTATTTACAGAACAAGCTCCATTAATAGAGTGCAGAACAACTCTGAAGAGAGAGACTTAATGAACTACATTGTGAAAATCACTAACTAACTAAAATAACTATCAGCTATATTACTTATATACAGGAGCTACACAAGAGTTTGTTATAACCTAATGACAGCTAATGTGATGTGGAACTATATACTTCAACATCCCCCCCTCAAGTTGGAGGTTGGAAGAATCTGGAAACCTTCAACTTGAAGTTGAACATGTATCTTCATTTGTAAACTTGCTGTCATAATTCGACATGTTGATCCAACTTAGCCTCAGCATTTGTAAACTTACACTTCTTCGAATCAATCAAGGGTCTTCTTAGATTTGCCACAATTACGAGACTAATCATCAGAAGCATCAACTCCAGATTTTTGCTCATCGTCACTATCAAAGCAGAAGCCAAAATTGCCAAACCCTGACAGTCATTCCCTATTCCCTATTGATTTCTTAATCTTCTTTATTTCAGTGCCACCACACTCAGATCTAAGTCATCCTGCCTACCAGCAGATCCGTTTCTCCAAAACGACGACCAAGATTCAAGATTTGCAGAACCACCATTCTTAGCAGTATCTATGCTCAAACTGAACTCATCCCCACAACTACCACCTCTAGACAACATCATCAAACACATAGCCACTTCCTTAACCGCATCACCCTCGGTGAAACAAACAAATGAATCCGACTGCAAAATCGAAGAATGTGATGTAACATTACTGTACCTAGTTGTTGATCTCTTCTTCTTAACCGGAAAAACCACCTCATGATCAGATTCACTAGAAGTCTTTGACCTTTTCGAGTGACTGAGGGAGCAGAAAGTTAAAAAGTCGTGCACCCTGTGAGCCTGTCACTTCTTGTGGGGGATGTTTCTATGGACTATGGTCTTGTTCTCATTCTCTTTCAAACTAATTATTTGAGGAAAATAATTAGTACTCCCTCCGTCCTTTTGAATTCTTTACGTTTTCGGACCAGTTTTCAGCACGGATTTTAAGGTGCATTTTAAGGATAGTTTTATAACTTATTTTTGATATTTTCTTTTTTTTTATATAAAAATAGAACAATCCTATTTTTATACAAAAAAAATAGAAAATATCAAAAATAAGTTATAGAACTATTGCACCTTACGTGTCAGACACGCACTTTTTTATGTAAAGAAATGGATGGGACAAGGGAGTAATAGACTTTGTTATGTCATATTTATGAATTTATGTTTTTTTTTATTTGCAATGATGCATTCTCAAACATTAAATTTTTTTAATATAGATTTTTCCGAATTTGTTTTACATATGCCATGAAGTGCCCCTGCAAATATGTGCAAATCGTAATGGGCATCTTCAGAAAGTTTTTTTTTTTTTTGAAAATATGATCATCTCATTACATAAAATTCAAAATCAACATAGCATCTTTTTTTTTCCTCCCCAATGAATTATATACATTGGCGGACGGGACGTGACATGCATTTTAAGGCTCCAAACTTTCTTTTTTTGTATAAAAATAAAACAATCTATTTTTTTACAAAAAATGAAAATTGTAAAAATAAATTATGGAACCACTTAAAATGTGTGTGAGACACTATAAACGTATAGAAATGAACGAGATAGAGGAAATACATGTAAATTTATAAGCTGAAATATACAAAATCCATAATATAATTTTTAAATAAATGAAAAGGAAAAAGATTCTACCAATTATGAAAAAAGTTGTATTCCTAAAAAAAATGAAAAAGTTGTATTAAAATAATAAATACTACAAATTAAGAAAAGAGTAGTATAAAATTAAAGATATTAAAATTAAGAAAAACAGTAATAATAAAATCCTAATTGTGTAATATATATAATAAAATTCTATAAAAATACTAGTGACCGTCTATATTAGCCAAAAGCACTCTACAAAAATCATATATTAAAATATATTTCTTGTATTAAAAGGTACAAAACCCAAAATCTGCACAACATTTTTTTTAATCTGGTTTCTTGTATCAATAGATACAAAACCAAAATCTACAAATTATATTTTTTGGACAGAATAATCTATATAAAATCTTTAGAACTATACATTCAAATTTATAAGTTGGAAGGCCCAAAACCCAAAATACACTTTATAAGTAAATGAAAAAATAATTACTGAAAATTAAGAAAAAAGTTGTAATTAAATTCTAGATACTACATTTTAAGAAAATAGGAGTAATAAAACTGTAGATACTAAAAATTAATAAAAAAATAATTATAAAATCTCAATTTTATAATTTAAAAGTACATATATTAAGATTCTAAAAAAAAACAATTATCACTCATAACTTTCATATTATATGTTAGCCACCTGTTTTAACTTAGCTGTTTACCAGTTTATCAGAACCTGTATTAGTATTAGCTGTTACCTACCAAACGCGGTATTGGCTGTTAGCCACCAGTATTAACTTAGCTGTTACCTACCAAAATCCCATATTAGCTGTTATGTTACCTACCCAAAATCCTATATTAGCTGTTACCTACCAAAACCCCGTATAAACTTAATTAGCTGTTATCTACCAAAACCCCGAGACTAGGCAGATGCAATCCCTATAAAATCCTCTCATTTTCATACCTATGTGTAACAAGTTTACATATATTGTAGCAAATTATAACCTCTCATTGTCCATTTATTGTAAAGAAGAATGGGGTTGATATATCTTCTTCATCAGAAGAGAAGCTTTCGGTAAGTTTTTTTGAGTGTTTTTATGTTGCATTTGATTTTGTTTGATGAGTTCTCAATTTAATCTTAGTTGTAAAATGGTATTATTTCTCTCATTGTTTATTAAGGTGAGCTTGATTCTCTTAAAACCAACCTTGCTACAAATGCTGATACAAAAGAAAAAAACTGGACCAGGGATTCAACGCCTTCACATTTTTCAGAGATGCCTGTGAGTGATGCAATTTTCAAACAACACATTCACAAAGAAATTCTGGACTATATTGCCCTTAAGATCCCATATTATTTAAGGTAACTTTTTTTTATTTATGAAATTACTTTTTTATGTCAACCCCAAAAGGAATATTGAGTTGAGAGATGCGTAACAAAGCGGGAGCAATAGAGTCATAATGTTTCTGCGGCATGGATTAGTAATGAGCCATAATAAAGTTCTAAACATAATTTCTTTTTATGTTCCCTTGTACTGAATATACAAAAGTTTGCTTCTTTAGATTTCTTAAATAAGCCTCAAGCATAGGGAACAACTTGATTTTACATTTCTATTCCAACAATGAACACAAGAATTTTGTTCTCTGGTTCTGCAGGTATGTGGCTCATTTATTTTTCAGAAATTGTAATGCTAACTTATCTTATCTGTTTATTAATTAGATATGCACTTTGTGCCTTCTCTCTCTAGAATCTGAGATATATGAGCCTACAAGGAAATGTTTGGCAAAGGGCTTGCTATTTTGATGTCAAATTTCTTATATTTGATAGCGAGTCTACCATGGCAGTAAATTTTCTACAGACTTCACTTTTATAAATAAATAATGGATTGATTTGTTCTTCACACTTGCTTCTTAAATTCTCCTCTTCAAAATTCTTATATGAAATCGTGACACTCAAAATTTAAATCTTTAGACTTATAATTTTATTCTTTTGTATGTCGAAAAGACAACGTGTTCTCCATATAGTTCAGTTTCTCTTATGTAATAGTAAACATTTGGAGGTCAACCTTTTTCATATGTTCCATCGAGTATCTTAATCAACCCTACCGTGTCTACTATTATTCTAAACATATAGTCTTGCTTATGATATTACTCATAGGTACTTTTATTTCTCCAGTGGTAAATTTGAGATCTCGGTTATTTCATTTAGCTCAGATTGTATATAATTTACTTTACTTTTTATTTTTGTAAAATAATTACCTTCTTTTTGTAGCCATTGAGCTTTGCCTGGAAAGGATCATCTTTACAAATTAATCATCCCCACATTACAAATTACTCATCCCTACATTGTTTGAGGTGTGCTTATATATATATATATATATATATATATCTATCCATTCAACTTCTTGAAATTTTATTCTCTCATGATATTACTATTCACAAAGTTACAATTGCAAATTTGCTATATTAGGCTGTATATAGTGAGAGCAAAGTTCTCCTGTAATTTTTTTCATAAAGGACCCTCTGAAGTCAGTAGTAACAAATGCAGAATTTATTTGCAATTTATAAGAGCAGGCTTGAAAAGCTTCCCGATAATGTTGTCGAGATTGTTTCAAAATTTATATGGACTATTACATAAAAAAAAGGTAATTTCAGTACAATACTGCTTCTTAGGTTTCCACTAAAGATAAAGGTTTAGAAAGTATTTTTACAAAGACATTTTATGACCAAGTTTGATTATCCATCACAATTAGCAGAAAGTGAATGCACACATCAAACTTGGCCATGAAATGTCTTTATAAAAACACTTTCAAAGTCTTTTATCTTTAGTGGAAATCCTGGCAAGCAGTATTGTATTGAAATTACCTTTTCCGTGTGATAGTCCATATAAATTTCTGAAGCAATCACGACAACATTATTGGGTAGCTTTTCTAGCGTGCTGTTATAGATTGCATATAATTCTGCATTTGCTGCTACACACTTCACATGGTCCTTTATGAAAAAAATTATAGGAGAACTTTTGCTCTCACTACATATAGCCTAATATAGCAAATTAGCAATTGTAACTTTGTCAATAGTAATATTATGGGAGAATAAATATTCAAACTGTTGAACATATACACCTCAAACAGTGTAGGGGATTCTTGGCAAAGCTCCTTGGCTATCGAAACAAAGTATTTTACAAAAATTAAAAAGTAAAGTAAATGTTACAAAGTAAGGTTGAAAGAAACAGCACAATAAAC
Organism: Kitagawia praeruptora; assembly: GCA_037693485.1. Taxonomy (NCBI): domain Eukaryota; kingdom Viridiplantae; phylum Streptophyta; class Magnoliopsida; order Apiales; family Apiaceae; genus Kitagawia; species Kitagawia praeruptora. The sequence continues at coordinate 30,586,817 of CM075345.1, read as the reverse complement.
TCTTCTTTATTGAATCAAGATTACATCACGTATTTACAGAACAAGCTCCATTAATAGAGTGCAGAACAAACTCTGAAGAGAGAGACTTAATGAACTACATTGTGAAAATCACTAACTAACTAAAATAACTATCAGCTATACTACTTATATACAGGAGCTACACAAGAGTTTGTTATAACCTAATGACAGCTAATGTGATGTGGAACTATATACTTCAACATCCCCCCTCAAGTTGGAGGTTGGAAGAATCTGGAAACCTTCAACTTGAAGTTGAACATGTATCTTCATTTGTAAACTTGCTGTCATAATTCGACATGTTGATCCAACTTAGCCTCAGCATTTGTAAACTTACTCTTCTTCGAATCAATCAAGGGTCTTCTTAGATTTGCCACAATTACGAGACTAATCATCAGAAGCATCAACTCCAGATTTTTGCTCATCGTCACTATCAAAGGAGAAGCCAAAATTGCCAAACCCTGATACAGTCATTCCCTATTCCCTATTGATTTCTTAATCTTCTTCATTTCAGTGCCACCACACTCAGATCTAAGTCATCCTGCCTACCACTAGATCCCTTTCTCCAAAACGACGACCAAGATTCAAGATTTGCAGAACCACCATTCTTAGCAGTATCTATGCTCAAACTGAACTCATCCCCACAACTACCACCTCTAGACAACATCATCAAACACATAGCCACTTCCTTAACCGCATCACCCTCGGTGAAACAAACAAATGAATCCGACTGCAAAATCGAAGAATGTGATGTAACATTACTGTACCTAGTTGTTGATCTCTTCTTCTTAACCGGAAAAACCACCTCATGATCAGATTCACTAGAAGTCTTTGACCTTTTCGAGTGACTGAGGGAGAGAAAGTTAAAAAGCCTGTCACTTCTTGTGGGGGATGTTTCGTCTTGTTCTCATTCTCTTTCAAACTAATTATTTGAGGAAAATAATTAGTACTCCCTCCGTCCTTTTGAATTCTTTACGTTTTCGGACCAGTTTTCGGCACGGATTTTAAGGTCCATTTTAAGGATAGTTTTATAACTTATTTTTGATATTTTTTTTTATAAAATTAGAACAATCCTATTTTTATAAAAAAAAAAATAGAAAATATCAAAAATAAGTTATAGAACTATCCTCAAATGCACCTTAAAATGCGTGTCAGACACGCATTTTTTATGTAAAGAAATGGGTGGGGCAGAGGGAGTAATAGACTTTGTTATGTCATATTTATGAATTTATGTTTTTTTTTATTTTCCATGATGCATTCTCAAACATTAAATTTTTTTAATATAGATTTTTCCGAATTTGTTTTACATATGCCATGAAGTGCCCCTACAAATATGTGCAAATAGTAATGGGCATCTTCAGAAAGCTTTTTTTTTTTTGAAAATATGATCATCTCATTACATAAAATTCAAAATCAACATAGCATATATTTTTTTTCCGCCCCAATGAATTATATACATTGGGGGACGGGACGTGACAGGCATTTTAAGGCTCCAAACTTTCTTTTTTTGTATAAAAATAAAACAATCTATTTTTGTACAAAAAATGAAAATTGTAAAAATAAATTATGGAACCACCTTAAATGTGTATAGAAATGAACAGAGGAAATACATGTAAATTTATAAGCTGAAATATACAAAATCCATAATATAATTTTTAATTAAATGAAAAGGAAAAAGATTCTACAAATTATGAAAAAAGTTGTATTCCTAAAAAAAATGAAAAGGTTGTATTAAAATAATAAATACTACAAATTAAGAAAGAGTAGTATAAAATTATAGATATTAAAATTAAGAAAAAAAGTAATAATAAAATCCTAATTATGTAATATATATATAATAAAATTCTATAAAAATACTAGTGACTGTCTATATTAGCCAAAAGCACTCTACCAAAATCATATATTAAAATATATTTCTTGTATTAAAAGGTACAAAACCCAAAATCTGCACAACATTGTTTTTTATCTGGTTTCTTGTATCAATAGATACAAAACAAAAATCTGCAAATTATATTTTTTGGACAGAATAATCTATCTAAAATCTTTAGATTTATACATTCAAATTTATAAGTTGGAAGGCCCAAAACCCAAAATACACTTTATAAGTAAATGAAAAAATAATTACTAAAAATTAAGAAAAAAGTTGTAATTAAATTCTAGATACTACAGTTTAAGAAAATAGCAGTAATAAAACTTTAGATACTAAAAATTAAGAAAAAAATAATAATAAAATCTCAATTTTATAATTTAAAAGTATGTATATTAAAATTCTAAAAACAAAACAATTATCACTCATAACTTTCATATTATATGTTAGCCACCTGTTTTAACTTAGCTGTTTACCAGACTTAGCTGTTTATCAGAACCTGTATTAGCTATTACCTACCAAAACGCCGTATTGGCTGTTAGCCACCCGTATTAACTTAGTTGTTACCTACCAAAATCCCATATTAGCTATTATGTTACCTACCCAAAATCCTATATTAGCTGTTACCTACCAAAACCCCGTATATACTTAGCTGTTATCTACCAAAACCACTATAAAATCCTCTCATTTTCATACCTATGTGTAACAAGTTTACATATATTGTAGCAAATTATAACCTCTCATTGTCCATTTATTGTGAAGAAGAATGGGGTTGATATATCTTCTTCATCAGAAGAGAAGCTTTCGGTAAGTTTTTTTGAGTGTTTTTATGTTGCATTTGATTTTGTTTGATGAGTTCTCAATTTAATCTTAGTTGTAAAATGGTATTATTTCTCTCATTGTTTATTAAGGTGAGCTTGATTCTCTTAAAACCAACCTTGCTACAAATGCTGATACAAAAGAAAAAAACTGGACCAGGATTCAACGCCTTCACATTTTTCAGAGATGCCTATGAGTGATGCAATTTTCAAACACATTCACAAAGAAATTCTGGACTATATTGCCCTTAAGATCCCATATTATTTAAGGTAACTTTTTTTTATTTATGAAATTACTTTTTTATGTCAACCCCAAAAGGAATATTGAGTTGAGAGATGCGTAACAAAGCGGGAGCAATAGAGTCATAATGTTTCTGCGGCATGGATTAGTAATGAGCCATAATAAAGTTTTAAACATAATTTCTTTTTATGTTCCCTTGTACTGAATATACAAAAGTTTGCTTCTTTAGATTTCTTAAATAAGCCTCAAGCATAGGGAACAACTTGATTTTACATTTCTGTTCCAACAATGAACACAAGAATTTTGTTCTCTTGTTCTGCAGGTATGTGGCTCATTTATTTTTCAGAAATTGTAATGCTAACTTATCTTATCTGTTTATTAATTAGATATGCACTTTGTGCCTTTTCTCTCTAGAATCTGAGATATATGAGCCTACAAGGAAATGTTTGGCAAAGGGCTTGCTATTTTGATGTCAAATTTCTTACATTTGATAGCGAGTCTACCATGGCAGTAAATTTTCTACAAACTTCACTTTTATAAATAAATAATGGATTGATTTGTTCTTCACACTTGCTTCTTAAATTCTCCTCTTCAAAATTCTTATATGAAATCGTGACACTCAAAATTTAAAGCTTTAGACTTATAATTTTATTCTTTTGTATGTCGAAAAGACAACGTGTTCTCCATATAGTTCAGTTTCTCTTATATAATAATAAACATTTGGAGGTCAACCTTTTTCATATGTTCCATCGAGTATCTTAATCAACCCTACCGTGTCTACTATTATTCTAAACATGTAGTCTTGCTTATGATATTACTCATAGGTACTTTTATTTCTCCAGTGGTAAATTTGAGATCTCGGTTATTTCATTTAGCTCAGATTGTATATAATTTACTTTACTTTTTATTTTTGTAAAATAATTACCTTCTTTTTGTAGCCATTGAGCTTTGCTTGGAAAGGATCATATGTACAAATTAATCATCCCCACATTACAAATTACTCATCCCTACATTGTTTGAGGTGTGCTTATATATATATATATATATATATATATATATATATATATATATATATATATATCCATTCAACTTCTTGAAATTTTATTCTCTCATGATATTACTACTCACAAAGTTACAATTGCTAATTTGCTATATTAGGCTGTATATAGTGAGAGCAAAGTTCTCCTGTAATTTTTTTCATAAAGGACCCTCTGAAGTCAATAGTAACAAATGCAGAATTTATTTGCAATTTATAAGAGCAGGCTAGAAAAGCTTCCCGATAATGTTGTCGAGATTGTTTCAAAATTTATATGGACTATTACATAAAAAAAAGGTAATTTCAGTACAATACTGCTTCTTAGGTTTCCACTAAAGATAAAGGTTTTGAAAGTATTTTTACAAAGACATTTTATGACCAAGTTTGATTATCCATCACAATTAGCAGAAAGTGAATGCACACATCAAACTTTGCCATGAAATGTCTTTATAAAAACACTTTCAAAGTCTTTTATCTTTAGTGGAAATCCTGGCAAGCAGTATTGTATTGAAATTACCTTTTCCGTGTGATAGTCCATATAAATTTCTGAAGCAATCACGACAACATTATTGGGTAGCTTTTCTAGCGTGCTGTTATAGATTGCATATAATTCTGCATTTGCTGCTACACACTTCACGTGGTCCTTTATGAAAAAAATTATAGGAGAACTTTTGCTCTCACTACATATAGCCTAATATAGCAAATTAGCAATTGTAACTTTGTCACTATAGTAATATTATGAGAGAATAAATATTCAAAACTGTTGAACATATATATAAGCACACCTCAAACAGTGTAGGGGATGAGTAATTTGTACATATCTTCCTCGCCCATCCTTTCTTGGCAAAGCTCCTTGGCTATCGAAACAAAGTATTTTACAAAAATGAAAAAGTTAAGTAAATTATATCCTATATGAGTGAAATGAGATGAAATCAATGAGTGCAGAAGTAACCATGACCGCTATGACATAGACCCGCAAAATCAACACCATTTGGAATAGGTACATCAAATTTCATACCATTTTAACGAAGGTTGTCTGCAAAGGTGATACTAGATGTTTGACAAAGGATTGATATAGTTTTGCACCATAAATCATGTTGCCCGAATATCAAACAAAGCAAATATTAATAAAAAAGATAGGTTTTAAACTAATAAGCAAGAAAGGGAAAAAAATAAATATTATGGAGTAGTAGTGGTTCCAAGTGAAGAAGTTGCCCGACTCCCCTACTCATGACAATAGAACATCTAATTTGAGCATACACATATCTACACAATGACACAATGATTTTACTTTAATTTTTACTTTTTATCTTTTCTTGTTCAGTATGATTTGATCCTAACTCTTTGTTTTCATATACTCCGTCCGTCCCATAATAGTAATCTCTTTTGAGAGAATTTTTTTTCCCATAATACATGTCCATTTCAATTTTTAATGTAAATTTGTAATCATTTTTCCTAAATTATCCTTTTTGAAAATTGTATAGCAATTAATGAGGAATGACCAAGAGTATAAAATAGCTCATATTCTTAAAAATCAATGCATTTATAATGGGCATAAGAGGAAATGTATCATCTAATTAATGTTTTCTTAAAATGCATAATTTTTTCAAAAGAGAGGGAGTATTTGTCACTGAGATTGTTATTCTAAGTCTCGGAATCATAAAATTCCGAGCACTCATATCAAGTTAATTTTTATTTGAATACTCCCTCCGTTCCTAAAAACGTGAGGGAGTACTTTATTGCACAGGACCTGTAACAATGGGACTTATGTACGAGTATGAAGTCCCCACTACAACATAGTATATGCAAAACCATCAATATAGCAGGAAGAAGAAACAAGAACCAACAATAATAACATGCCATTTTTTCCCTAAACACTGAACACAAAACACAGTTGTAGAAGTTTTTCTGAAAGAGATAATGTTGAATATAAGATGCTAGAGATAGAAGAACCTATAAATCTAACTCTGTCATCTGATCAACACAATTTCATTATAGAAGATAGTAGAAAATAAAACGAAGACACTTTTTTGAATATGCATGAACTCATCCAAGTTCTCAATGTAAACTAGATGAATAGTGTAGAATGTGTAGTGGCCAAGGATATTAGGAGATTTTGTTTGATGAATATCATTAAACATTTAATTTAAGGATATTGATATTAACACATATTGAATTTAAGGTCATTATTAGAAAACCTAACACCTTAGAGTTTTAGAAAATAACATGATATCTAAGCACATATTGTAAGATGTCTCTTGAGTTTGAGTTCCTCATTGTCTGATCTGCTCTCCTTCGATTTCGCCAATGTAACTTTGAGGGATTTTGAGTGAGGAATTGTTGAAGATATAATATGATAACGACTTTTTGAAATTTTAAGTGAGGGGGTGTTTTAGATATAATATGATAGGATTAAGACACTCTCACAACTTACACTTGTACTCCTTTGTTTCCAAATAATTATGTGGTCAAAACTATTAAAAACGGACGAAGAATAATGAAATGTCAATTATTTAAAAATTTCTAGCTTAACAAAACTAAAACCAATATTTGGCTACACCTGTGGGTGACATAGAAGATATAAATTTGCCATTATTATTAAGATTCTCAACCCATTACCAACTTATTTATATGCAATTAAGATTGACTGTATAGAAGCTATCATTGTGACTTACATCTAAAATAGCCAAGGTCTCTAGGTATGCGATGAAGTATGAGAAGGCCAAAATCCATGCAGACTTGGTGACCCGCTGACCTTTTTCTGGCAGCGAGCAACTGTTGGAAATATTGTCTAAACATGTTTATTTTTAGTTAATACGCGTTAAGAATAAATCAACTGTGATGTTGACTTGGTCTGATTGAGTTGCCATGTATTAGGTGATTCAGTCCATACTCCTAATATGTAGGAGTGATCAATTAGTTACGATTCAGTAGGATATTGTGCCATATCATGTGGCTGATTTTATTGCTTTTACATTGCTAGCTAGGTCCTATAAAAAGCCTTGTAATCCTTTCATTACATTTAATCCCAATTGTTTACATTCAAGAGTACAATCTGTTCTGTTTTCATATATAATTCTCAGAGTAGTTCTATCATCTGGTATCAGAGCTTCTCGTTGCCTGGAGACTAGTATCTTGTTAACACAACGTTATGGCGGAGTCGAGTAAGAAAGAAGGACAGATCGGCATCACTTATCCAATGCTAACAAAGACCAATTACACTGCCTGGGCTATGAAAATGCGTGTCTTCATGCAAGCTCACAGTGTATGGGAGGCTGTAGAGCCTAAGGATACAAAGGTTGTGATAGAAGATAAGGTGGACAAGCGTGCACTGGCCATGATTTACCAAAGCATCCCAGAAGACTTGTTGTTGACTCTTGCAGAACGAAAAACTGCAAAGGAGGCTTGGGATGCTATCAAAACCGTGTCTCTAGGTGCTGATAAGGTCAAAAAGGCTAAGGCTCAAACACTTAAATCTGAGTTTGAGTCCTTAAACATGAAGGATTCGGAACAATTGGACGACTTTTGTATGAAATTAAATGGCTTGGTTGCAAGGATCAGGGCACTTGGAGAAACAATTGGAGAAGAGTATGTTGTTAAGAAATTGCTAAGGGCAGTCCCAACAAAATTTCTACAAATTGCCTCAGCTATTGAGCAATTTGGAAATCTTGAAACAATGTCAGTTGAAGAGGTGATCGGGTCGTTGAAGGCTCATGAGGAGAGACTGTCAGGCCAAAGTGATAGCAAAGAGGGACAACAACTCTTATTGACCGGAGAAGAGTGGTCAAAACGTGAGAACAGCGGTGGAAAACTCCTGCTTACACGCGAGGAATGGCTGAAAAAGGAAGAACAGGCTGGAAGTGGCTACAGAGATAGAAACAACCAAGGTGGTCGAGGTAGATTTGACAGAAGTAAGATAAGGTGTTTTAACTGTGGTACCTATGGACATTTCCAGTCCGAATGTAGAAAACCAAAGAAGGATAGAATGCAACGTGGAGAAGCAAATCTGACTAAAACGTACGACGATGAACCTGCACTTTTAGTGGCCATGAATGAAGAAGGTGCAGAGGACGTGATATTCCTGTCTGAAGGTGCAGACTCGAACTTAAACATGAAGGAGGAGAACACTTGGTACTTGGACAATGGGGCTAGCAACCATATGACTGGGTGTCGTGAAAAGTTTGAAAGCTTGGACAAGACAAAGAAAGGGCAGGTCAAGTTTGGTGATGGTTCGTTGGTTAAAATTGAAGGTAAAGGCACAATTCGAATTATGTGCAAGAATGGTGAGACACGAGTATTACAGGGAGTGTATTATATTCCTACGTTACGCAGTAATATCATCAGCTTGGGCCAACTCTCAGAAGAAGGGAATCGTGTTGTTCTAAATGGAGGAAGCTTATGGATTTACGACAGTTGTGGCAGACTACTTATGCATGTAAGACGTTCACCTAATCGTCTCTACAAAATTCACATTGAGGACACAAAAGAAACTTGTCTGCTGACAAAAGAAGAAGAGAAAACATGGCTCTGGCATCAGCGTTTAGGGCATGTGAATTTTAAAGCCATGAAGTTGATGTCAAAAAACCAGATGGCATATGGTTTTCCTTCCATTGATCAACCAAGAGAACTCTGTAGTGGATGTCTTATGTCCAAACAATCTCGTAAGCCTTTCCCTATTCAGTCTAAATTTACTTCTGAACATGTCTTACAGTTAGTTTATGGGGATCTTTGTGGACCTATCTCACCTCCTACCCCTGCTGGAAATCAATATTTTATGTTGTTAGTGGATGATTATTCTCGTATGATGTGGGTGTATATGCTTAAATCTAAAGACGAAGCATTGAATTGTTTTAAAAAATTTAAGTTGTTAGTTGAAAATGCATCTAAGGAGAAAATTCAGGTTTTTCGTACTGACCGTGGAGGAGAGTTTTGTTCCAATGCGTTTGAATCCTTTTGTGAACAATCAGGCATTCTAAGGCACTATACTGCGCCCTACACACCACAACAGAACGGTGTTGTGGAGCGTCGTAATCGGACTGTGATGGCTATGACACGTAGCTTATTAAAAGAAAGGGGAGTTCCTGCAAAATTCTGGGGCGAAGCTGTCCGGCATTCTGTTTATCTCTTGAACAAATTGCCCACTCGAGCACTCTCAGACATCACTCCATATCAGGCATGGTTTGGTCAAAAACCATCTGTAGAATCACTCAAAGTCTTCGGCTGTCTATCCTATATGAAAGTGCCATCTCCACTTACTCGTAAACTTGATGACAGAAGCAACTTGTTGGTTCATTTTGGACGAGAACCAGGTACAAAGGCCTACAGGCTGTATGACCCGATTTCAGGCCGCGTCCATGTTAGCAGGGATGTCACTTTCATTGAAGACAAGGGGTGGACTTGGGACAAAATAGCTGACACAAATACTTCAAGTGGTGGTGAGCAGATTCAGTTTGAATTCGAAGTAATCACACCAAATGCTCAAGAAAGTGATGAGTCCAGTAGTGGTGAGTCTAGTAGTGACAGTTCACAGCCTACCAGTCCAGTATCACAAATGACACCAGTTACGCCTGTGTCTGTCCCATCATCACCTACAACTGAAGAATTCTCCAGTTCTAGTGCATCTACAACTGAAAGTGCACCAAAGCGTTACAGGCGTTTATCTGATATTTATAATGTTACTGAGGAAATCGAACTTGAAGATGAGCTGTTGCTGTCAGGGGTGGATGAACCAGTCACTTTCGAACAAGCTATTAAGGATGAGGCTTGGAAGGAGGCAATGGATACAGAAATCACTGCCATAGAGCAGAATAAGACATGGCAACTAACTGATTTACCAAAGGGTCATAAAGCCATCGACCTAAAGTGGGTGTTCAAATTAAAAAGGGATATCAATGGAAATGTTATCAAGCACAAAGCACGTTTAGTGGCTAAAGGATACGTACAGAAGCATGGCATTGACTACAACGAGGTATTCGCTCCAGTAACAAGGTTAGAAACGGTTCGTTTATTATTGGCTTTGGCAGCAAAGAATGATTGGGAGGTTCACCACCTCGATGTTAAGTCAGCATTCTTGAATGGTGTTCTCTTGGAAGAAGTTTATGTGTCGCAACCAAAAGGCTACGTGAAAGAAGGACAAGAACAGAAAGTTTACAAGCTATTCAAGGCTTTGTATGGCTTACGACAAGCGCCCCGTGCCTGGTATTCTCAACTGAACAAGTACTTATTGAGGCTTGGTTTCACAAAATGTCCATATGAACATGCTGTGTACATTCGAAAGGAAGGATCTGAAACATTGCTTGTCGGAGTCTATGTTGATGATTTAATCATTACGGGTTCAAATCTTACTCATATTGTCAAATTCAAGGGGGAGATGAGCAGTGAATTTGACATGACAGATCTTGGAAAATTATCTTATTATCTGGGCTTGGAAGTTGAACAAGGAAGAGGCTATATTGAGATCAAACAAACCACGTATGCTAAGAAAGTGCTTCAGAGGGCTGGTATGAGTGAGTGCAGAGCTGTGAAGTATCCTATGGAAGCCAACATACAGATTGATTCAGACATAAATGGTATGCCAGTTGACTCGACACTTTACAAAAGTCTAGTTGGAGGACTACGCTATCTAGTCTACACTCGCCCTGACATAGCGTACGCAGTTGGAATAGTCAGTCGTTTCATGGAAAAGCCGACATCATTGCACCTGAATGCTATTAAAAGGATATGTCGATACATAAAAGGTACATTACATTACGGTCTGACATATACAAAAGGACGTGGAAACTATATTTTGTCTGGATTTTCTGACAGTGACTTAGCTGGTAGTCTGGAGGACAGGAAAAGTACAAGTGGGATGGCTTTCTACCTTGATGAGAGCTTGATCTCATGGGTTTCACAAAAGCAACGGTGCGTAGCCCTCTCATCGTGCGAAGCTGAGTTTATGGCAGCCACCACAGCAGCTTGTCAAGGCATATGGCTCCAGAGAGTTCTTAGCCAGATTACTGAAACTGATTCAGGCCCAATTGTGTTGTACATTGACAACAGGTCGGCAATTGATCTAGCAAAGAACCCTGTTTTCCATGGTAGGAGTAAACACATTGATGTGCGATATCACTTCATTCGCGAATGTGTTGAACAAGGACTGATTGTGATCAAGCATGTCAAAACAGGTGAACAGCGTGCTGATATATTAACAAAAGCTTTGACTACAGTGAAGTTCGAAAGAATGCGAAGATTACTTGGAGTTAAGAATCTGGAACATGTTTAGACTAAGGGGGAGCATGTTGGAAATATTGTCTAAACATGTTTATTTTTAGTTAATACGCGTTAAGAATAAATCAACTGTGATGTTGACTTGGTCTGATTGAGTTGCCATGTATTAGGTGATTCAGTCCATACTCCTAATATGTAGGAGTGATCAATTAGTTACGATTCAGTAGGATATTGTGCCATATCATGTGGCTGATTTTATTGCTTTCACATTGCTAGCTAGGTCCTATAATAAGCCTTGTAATCCTTTCATTACATTTAATCCCAATTGTTTACATTCAAGAGTACAATCTGTTCTGTTTTCATATATAATTCTCAGAGTAGTTCTATCAGCAACAACATGTTGTAGCCTACGTAGTGTAAAATTTGATGCAACATTGTAGAACAAGAAGCACATATGTGCTAGGAAGAAAGTCGCGTGAGGTACCTACAAGTCGTGACATATATATGGTACTAAAACCAAAGTTAAGATATATATTAATCAAAACATCCAACTGACACGACTATGTAAAAAATTATGCATCAAATTTACATTATTCATCTTTCACGCTGGGAAGGTATACGAAGAACACAAGACTCTGATAAAATAATAAGTCCAAAAATAGTTTCTAACATATATAGCTCAAGAAAACTATCTGAACACTAGCCTGCAGAAATGTAAATGTAAAACTTTAGACTAAGAAAGGCAGCATTACTGATAAAGTAGTCGCAAAGTGTATTATTATTAAATCGTGAAGGCATAAGTCTTGATTCATTTACAATATAACGATCATTTATATAGCCAACACCTAATCAATAATAAAGGTAACTAATTTAATAAAGATATTAATATTAACATATATTGAATTTAAGGATATTATTACAAAACCTTACACCTTAGAGTTTTAGAAGATAACAAGATATCTAAGCACATATTGTGAGAGGTCTCTTGAGTTCGAGTTCCTCATTGTGATCCGCTCCCGTTTGATTTCGTCGATGTAAGTTATAGGGATTTTGAGTGAAGAAGTGTTAAATATATAATATGATAACGACTTCTTGGAATTTTGAGTGAAGGAGTGTTATAGATATAATGTGATACAATTACACTACAAGAAAAACTCAATCAGACAACACCTTTCACACAACAGTTAAACAAAAAACTGTTGTCCCGAAAAAATAAACAACGGTGAAAGTTTTGTCCTCGTAAAACTGTTGTCGGAGTCTTTCTATGACAACAGTTTTGCAACCATTGTCTGAGCGGTATGCTCTGATAAAATCAGACAATAGTTCTAGAATATATGTGTTGTGTGAACCTTTTCATACAAGTGTGTAGAACTGTTGTATGTCGACAACTTCATATTATCTTCAGACAACGCTTTTGGACAAAGCCGTGGTGTAAGTTAGACAACAGTTTATTGGAAGTGTTGTTGTATGGAACATCAGACAATGTGTTTTAAATACCGTTGTTAGAAGGAAAGTTGATAGACAATGGTTATTAACATTGTGAGATAAATGGGTTTCATACAACAGAGCAGAAAACTGTTGTTTGATCCTATTTAGAAAACGGTTATAAACATTGCCTGCTAGAATAACTGTTGGCCCACCCTCCTGCAGATTTTTCTTTCATAGAAAAATTGCATTGGGACATATTTGTTGCTGATCGCATCTCGCCTGAGTTCTTGGAATGTCATGTTGAACAATAAAAAAGAAGCAATTTGAGTTTATTTCCACATCGGATGTCTCGAAGAGGTTATGCCAACCTCGAGTATGAATGGGTGAGTAATAATGAAACAACATGCTTATTTGTGGACACATACTATTTTTCCAAACATGTTTATATTGTTACTAAAGTGATCATCAACATATGAATGCAGTCTCAATCGCATCCGGATGAAGAGGAATTAGAAGATCGATCGGACAGTTGGATCGTAGCAAGGATGGACGAAGATGGTAAATTTTTAAATGATGCTGTTACAGAAAAAGCTAAGGAAATTGTTAGTTATTAATTTGTATCTTAATTCAAAGTATTCATTAGCTCATGCTTTCAACCTTTTTTTCTAAACTATTAGCAAACTTTGAATATATGGTACACTTGAAATTGTAGGCAAAGTTGAAGGCGGAGGTTAAGGAAGGGAAAGTAAAAGTGGACGGTCTTAATGATGTTTTGACAATGGCGATTGGTAAGCCTGAGCATCCAGGAAGAGTACGTGGCCAAGGAACTACTGTGAAGCAGTCAGTTTACTTCGATCTTCCAAGGCAAAAGAAAGCCAAGACTATGGATGAAAAGATACAGGATAGAGTTAAGAAGTACGTGGCAGAGGAGACTGCAAAGGTTTTTAAAGAGAGAGATGCAGTTTGGGCTGATGTAGTGGAAAAGCTCAAAGCAGAGTTATTGACAAAGACTGCGGGACAAGATGGTAGTCTGAAACAGGCTTCTCAACAAGCAAGTTGTCACTCTAACGGTGGGATTGATGTAGATGTAGGTGTAAAGAATCTTGAATCACCTGAAAGTGCAAGGAAGATGCATAATGTTCAACAAGATAAAGATGTTCATAAAGTGAAAATGATTGACACTATATTTGTTGATTTTGGTGACATTAAGGATGATAACAAGGTGGCTGGTGAGGATTCCAAATGTAAGGTGGCTGGTGAGGATGGAAATTATAAGGTGGATGGTGAGGATGAAGATTGTGAGGTGGATGGTGAGGATGGAGATTGTAAGTTTGTTGTTGAAAAGAAGATAGGTGAGGAAGTGAAAGTGAATGCATCCGGTAGTTCTGTTTGCAAATTGGCTGTTGGATCGCTGAGCAACGTTGTAGCTTATGCAGAGATTTTTATGAAGTACTAGTTCTTGAAGGACGTGAGCAGACAATCCATGGAGTAAGACTTGGAGAAGAGAATGTAAGAGTTTCAATCACTCGAGTCATTCAATGCGGTGCTAAGATTCCCTTCCCTATCGGTGATGACATTGTGACTGTGGAACAAGCCATAGGAACTTTTATTGCATGGTCGAGAAACCTGATAGCAATAGGAAACAATAGCACTTCCGATGGTTTCTCAAAGGTCAGATTGTTTTTCTATTAGTGTGCTTAGTATATCTAGTATGTTTATTTAGTCTGTTTCTTCTTACAATTTTCACGTGCATTTTTTCAGAAAAAAAAAAAAGAAATGTCATCACAAGAAAATGAAAAGGACGTATAAAGTAGTTGAAGATGTTCGAGCAGAGCTTTTTGTTGAGATGGATGCAAATTATCCATCTGCAATGAAGCGTTTATGGACATGGGCAAAGGATGCTTTGGCTGATGAACGGACAATGTCTTTTCAGCTAAGCGAAGAAGCCTTTGGCTCTACAAAGAGGCAAGTCATTTTCTTATCAGATATACATGCAGTGTGTTCTGGAGGTGAAATTGCAGGGTCTCTCATTTGCCTTTTTATTAAGTAAGTTTCTCTGCAATTTCTTTTATTTTTCGTAGATAGTCCCGTAATAAAACTGAGAATCTGTACTCACTACTACTTAATTTTATATGTAGCCTCTTAAATGAATTTGTGAAAAAGCATAAGATGACCAACATGATAAGCTTCGTAGATCCTAGCACGATTGGTGCCATTGTATGTGGTAATGCAGGGCAAAGGTCACGTGCACTCGCTGCACGATTTAAGAATGCTAAGAAAGATGAATACTTTCTCATACCTTACAATGCCGTGTAAGTGTTCATACCATAACTAGCTACTTAGACATTCTCAGATAATTTTTTGAGCTTTAATTTCAAACTTGCACCATGGTTCATGTTTGCGTAGGAACCACTGGACTTTGACTGTTGCAAATCATGAGGCAGAGATTGTCTACTACATGGACCCTCTAAAACGTCGAATTGCAAATAAGGAATGGGTGGATGTTGTCGACAAGTAAGTTCAACTTCTAAAGTTTGTGTATTGACTCTTGAACCTTAATAGACCATATCTTTTTGTGCTTTGAATTTTTGTTGATAAATATTAATTTTGTTACAGCGCCATTAAAATGTACAAGGAGGATCTGAACAAGGTTGCAAAGAAGAAAATATTATGGGAGAACATGGTGGTATTAATTCATTCTCATCATATTTTATCTATGTCATCGAAGGAGATTGTAAATAAATTTTTATTTGGTACTTCAGGGAGTTCCACTGCAGACAGGGAGCAAGGACTGTAGCATGTTCGTGATGAGGTACATGAAGGAAATCGTTGAGGACAAAGAGCTTCAATTTGCTGCTAAGGTTAGAATTTCACTTTTTTTTGGTTTTCTGATCAACTTTAGACGTACTTGGTTCTTTAGGATACTAGTAAAAATATGTGACTTACAAAAAACCTTTGGTTATTTTTCAGTGGATGCGCAGGTCGAACTTAGTTTATACTGATGAGGACATTAACGAGATCAGGATTGATATTGCGAAATATTTTATGAAATGCCATGCACGTTAGGTTCTACAGTCTGGTTCTTTCTCTTGTTATGAACTAGTAGTGAAGTGGAAGTTTTATGTATAGTTGGTGATGGGATGATGTATTTGGTGTCCGGTGAACTGGTGAACTCTATTAGCTTGTTTTGTGTTTTTGGTGGATTGATCGGTCGTTAATTTGGTATCTATTTCGTGGTTTTCTTTTGTGTTTGGTATAGTTTTGTTTTATAATGTATTTTCTCATTTGGTTTGTCACCTGGTTGAACCAAATGTTGATTGATGGAATTTAGTTTTCAGATTCCATTCGTGGTTTGTATAAAATGTGAATTTGATTTGCAAAAAGTCTACGCTTAAACAGATTACGGTGTTTTAAATCGAAAATAGCCATTGTACGAACATAACTGGGACAACAGTATAGCATTGTTATACTGTTGTGTCTGCAATCTTTTTATAACGGTGAACTACAATATGGCGTTGTCTTAAAACTTAAACTACAATATGTGTTACACTTAAAATGTTGTCTAAAGAGTTTTCGGATAACGGTAAACCACAATTAAGCTGCTTTACAAGCTGTTGTCAAATGCTTACACAATAGTTAATGCTTGAAACAAACTGTTGTCTAACGCCAAAAACGACTACATGTGTGTTTGTCTACACCGTTGTCTAACACCAACTGAGATGACGGGGTTGCTAGAAAACTGTTATGTTTAGGTTTTCAGACAACAGAGGATTACAATAACTGTTGTTTGAAAAAGAGCCTGGCAAGATTGAAAACCCTTGCATAACATCTATTACATGTTGTCTATTAGTCAGAAAACCATTGCATGATCCTGTTTTCAGTAACGGTTCTTATTATATAACTGTTGTGTTACGTAATTATTAACAACAATTTAAAACTGTTATGTTACCGTCTTTTACGCATCGGGTGAAAAACCGTTGTCTGCCTTCAAACAGACAACTGCCGGATAGACAACGAAAAAAACGCAGCTCGACAATGGTGAAAATGTGTTGCACCGATGGAATGTGTTACAGTGAAAAGTTACGTGTCAATTATTTGAAAACAAAGGAATACAACTGTAAGGTGCAAGGGTGTCTTAACACTACAAGAAAAACACGATCGATCGTGATAATGTGGAATTATTATGTTAATTAAGAGAACAATGGAAGCAATTTTGTCGATCAAGATGAGCTTGATTCCCTTCAATGCAACTCTGCTATGAATGTTGATAGTTTGTAGTGATGATGCTTACATCGTAGTAGTATGCAAAATGGAAGGTATCATAGACACAGGAAATGTAAGCTTGAATGTCTTGAAGATAATGTAGCTAGAGAACCTTTTTCTTTAATATGTAGCTATACTCGTTTCTTTTTACGTAAAATTGAGTAAATTTTTTGAATGCAGACAACAGAAGAAAAAGACTGAATAAGGGATTCGATGCCTTCACATTCTTCTGAGATGTGATGCAATTTTCAACACAAACCATTCACAAAGAATTTCTAGACGAACGTGACATTAAGATGCCTTTTAATGATTTAGGGGTTTCAAATTTCCATTAAACAACTTTTTATGTCACCTCCAAAAGGAATTTTTGTTGAAGAGATATATATGTAACAAAGTGCGAGCAGTAGCTCACTACAAGAAATATGGCAATAGATGACACGTATCAGACAACACCCATGGAAAAAAGTGTTGCCCGAAATGATCAGACAACTGTTATTTTCCTTCTCGAGAAAGTATTGTGTAATCTGACATTCACACAATGGGCCAAAACTGTTGCGTGAAAAATCTTATCAGACAAGCATTTCTTGACCCGGGGTGTTGTGTAAATGCATAAGTGTTTTTAAGATTAGACAAGCGTTAGCAAATAAGTGTTGTGTGAATGCCTGCAACACAATATCCCGGAAAACAGTTGTTGTATTCAGACAAGTGTTTTTAGGTCTGTTGCCTAAGAAGCAGTCATACAATATGTTATCCATAGTGTTGTGTGACAGTGAACCAACACACAACATTTTTCAGAAATATTGTGTGTTTCAACTCATACAAGTGTCTTATGTTTAAAACTGTTGTCTAATGAACTGTACATGAAAAAAAATATATTTAAATGATGACTAACCTACCAAATTGGCATCCAACAAATCAACAAAGGCTAAACACCAAATTGGCATCCAACAAATCAACAAAGGCCAAACAGAAGAGAACAAACCAACCAACAATCTATCAAGAGTTATAGTTACAAATTAAAGAGCACAAATTAATTTACTACATTACAAAAGTTGTATTAGTTCATCAACATCATGCAAGTACCAGTAGCTAGAATAATATGATCATATTATTCAAAACATGATATATCAATTTATAAGATCTAAATATTTTCTCATACTAGTTCGATTCTTCAAGTATTTACAACTTTCTCATAGTCCCATGCATGTATATAGCTTCAACTACAAAATGTACCCTTCTCCATATACGTTTATACATTACACACATACACTAGAGTCATTGTCTGGTCTCACAAATCGAACTTTCTATGCTATAATCTACCCCCCGAACAGATTAGGCATTGTAAGCTTCCCGGAATTGTTGCAATCAAGCTTGTTGAATTGATCAATTATCTGCAATATGTCTTTTTCTGATATCTCAATAGACCATTGTCTAGTCTAATTTTAGCCAATGGAGGCATCTTTGATAAAAGTTGTTTTAAATCATATGAGACAATAGGTACGTAACAGACAACACCTCAATATACAACTGGAAACAAAGGTATCAGACAACGGGCAAAAATTATTGTCTAACGACATCTCAATAGACGACGTGAACAAAGTATCAGATAACGGACAAAAACAGTTGTCACATAATTCCTTTATATATAAAACCGTTGTCTGTCATGCTCTCCAACAATGGTTTTATTCCGTTATCTTTTCTATTAAACAACAACGGTCATGGTTTAGAAACCACTTGTTTGAAATGATTTCAGACAAGCGTTTTTAAAGCGACTGTTGTTGTTTCTGGGTATCAGACAACATTTTTCAGGTGATTTTTACTTTCACACAACAGTTTACTTGTGTTATCTGAGGTGTGTATCAGACGGCTTCTCAATAGTCAACAATTTTTGGTACATTCAGACAACACGTTTTGCCTGTTGTCTAAAGCAAAAATCCTTGTAGTGTAGAATCATGATGTTTGCGTTGCTTACATTAGTAGTGAGCCATGATAAAGTTCTAAACATAATTTCTTTCGATGTTCCGTCGGTGAACACACAACATGTTTGCATCTTGCAGTTTCTTATATACACCTCAAGCCCGGTGAATTGATTTTACATCTCTACGTCCAACAATAAAGCTGAGAAATTTTTCTCTGGTCATGCAGGTATGTGGCTCATTTCTTTTCCTCAAATTTCAATGGTAAATTAACTTTTCTTTCTCCATTTTGCCTTCTCTCTGAGATATAAAGGAAATGATGGCAAAGGCTCTTGGTAATTATTTTGATGTCATCTTGCGTATAAGATAGTCATCATAGTCTATCATTATTAACTTTTCTATAAACTCAACTTTCATTAAAAAAAATATTAGATTAATTTGTTTTTTTACACTTGCTTCTTAAATTCTCCTCTTCAAGTTTTTGATATGAATTCATGCTACTCAAAATTTTGAGCTTACTTGTAATTTTACTATATTGTATGTCAAAATTATAAAAAAAATGTTCTCGTTAAAATTCAATTTCTCTTTCTTTATAAGTAATTTACATTTGGGGACCAACCTTTTTCAAATGTTCTCGCGACCTACATTTGAGTATATTATATAATTGAAAACCATATAGTTATACTGTTTATTTGTCTAAATATTTAGTTGTTAGAGGCCCAACTTCTTACTGGGCTGGACCGAAGGCCCAGTCACCGAATGAGGAGTATTGGTTTGGAGAGGCTCCAGACTGGCGAAGGCCCATATCATTCGGCCCAGTTATTTGTAACGGTCCGTTCAGTTGTGTGTCCCTGGGAACGTGGGAGCGTGGGGCATGTTCTCCACTCGCTTTACTCTCCGATAACTGCCAGCATAGAGGATAAGAGGTTAAGAGAGGTTTGGGTTCTTCCATTCAATCACTTACACACAATTTACACAATACAAACACTCTACGTTCAATATTACTCATTCTAAAAAACCAGTTAACTTATTTTCACACCGGAGGTGAATCGGGGGGCAACGCCCTCGCATTCTTCTTCACTTGCAGGTCCGACCGAACGGATACGCTAACGGAAACTGGTTGTAACATTTGGCGCCGTCTGTGGGAACGTAGAGATACATTTGTGTTGAATTATACAGTCAATAATGGCGAATGAAACCGAGATACCAACGGCTGACGATAGCACTATGGCCGGAAATAATCGCATCACCCCTCCCATCACCCCAAGGCTTTTGATTTTTGATGAAGAGGGGGACATACCATCTCCCGAAGAGCAACGGGAGATTCTCATGAAGTGGCGAGAGGAACAAAAGGCCAAGGGGAAACAAAAAGAGATAGAGAAAGAGAAGAACAGCAGGGAGGCCGAACGTCTGGCCAAAAAGAGGGAGGCCGACCGTTTAAGGCTAGAAGCCCTAAAGCTCCAAAGGGAGGAGATCGAGTTACAGGAGAAGGCACTCCGCGAGGCTCTGGAAGCCGAAGACCCGGGGTTAGACGACCGAAGAGACAAGAGGCCAAGAACCAGAAATGATGAAGATGAGTCAGGGGACTCTGAATCAAACTCGAGGAGAACCCGGTCAATGGTAGTTTATTCCTCGGATTCGGAGGAGGAGGGTCCACATACGGACGATCGCATCCGAAGGATTGAGAAGGCCATGTTTGGAGAGAGAAAGGTCAGTCACGAGCCAGTGGTGACCGAGGACGTGGAACATTTTCGACCGCCTCCCGGAAGGCAGTTCCCGAAGATGAATGAATTTAATGGAAAGGGTGACCCCGAAGATCACTGTGAGAAGTATGAGTCGCTCATGACTGGGATGGGGCACTGTGATGTGATGCTCTGCAAGATGTTTAAGACCTACCTAAAGGGGAATGCATCCATGTGGTACAGGTCACTAAGACCTAGGTCGATAGGCTCATATGAACAAGTAAAGAAAAAATTCTTGAGGCACTACTCACATTTGTGCCGAAGAGAGAAGGATACGGAAGCCCTGATCCACTGTAGGCAGGGACCGAACGAGGATTTGGGTGATTATTTAGCAAGGTTCAAAGAGGAAGCCGGCATGGTCACCAACTTGGACAAAGTCAAAGCGGCTGGATTCCTCGCAGCAAGTCTCGACCCTGTTAAAGGTAAGAAGCTTCGATCTTCTCTTTATGATATGCCTCCCAAATCTTTAAACGATATATATGTGAGAGGAGAGGCTATTAGAAGAAAATTGGAATCAATTGGGGGGTACAAGGAGAACAAGAAAAATGACAGATATGACAGGGGGGATGACAGAAGGGACGACCGAAGGGGTCGAGGAGACATTAAGAGCAGGTTGAATGATACGAGGCCCGACAAAGGGGCCGAACGAAGAAGAGATAGGGATAGTACTGTGTTCACACCACTAAACACACCTTTCTCGAAGATTCTCCATGAGATAAAGGGTAAACCTGGGTTTGTCAGACCACCCAAGTTGAAGACCCCTGAGAATAGAAGAAGCGACAGCAAATATTGTGACTACCATCGGGACAAAGGTCACAACACCGATGAGTGCTATCATTTGAAGAAGTTAATTGAAAGGATGATCAAGGATGGGGAACTGATCCAATTTGTGGGCGACTTGAGGGACAAACTCGAGTCCAAGGAGAAAAGGAAGGAAGCTGAAAGTTCCGAGAAGTACCGAGGGGAAGTCAGAACAATTTTCGGAGGAACAGTGCTTGATCGGGATAGTAAGACAGCAAGGAAAAAGTATGCCAGACAGATCTATAACCTGTACCAGTCAAGTTCAGCCAAGCAACCATTGCCTATCTCCTTCACAGAGGATGACTATGAGGATGTGATATGGCCGCACGAAGACCCACTTGTTATAAACCCAGTAATCGGGGAAAACAAGATATGGAGAGTGCTGGTGGACGAAGGGAGTTCAGTTAACATCCTATATCACCGAACTTATTGCAAGATGAATTTGGGAGGCGAACAGCTGGAGCCATGCCACGAGGCACCTTTATATGGCTTCGGTAATCAGCCCGTACCAATAGAGGGGACCATTACCTTGTCTATCATGTTGGGAAAAGCGCCATACACTGTGACGAAGGAAGCAAAGTTCTATGTCGTTCGGGTCGATAGTCCGTACAACGGAATTCTGGGAAGGCCAGCCTTATCTTTGTTCCAGGCTGTATCCTCTGTCCCTCATCTGAAGTTGAAATTCCCGACAGAACATGGAGTCGGAGAACATGGAGTCGGAGAAATTGTTGGAAGCGAAGTTCATCGAAAAAATAGACTATCCCGATTGGTTGGCGAACGTAGTGGTGGTGAAGAAATCAAATGGCAAGTGGAGAATGTGTGTCGACTACACCGACCTGAATAAGCATTGTCCGAAAGACCATTATCCCTTACCGAACATTGATCAACTGATAGATGCTACTTCGGGGCATCAAATACTCAGTTTCCTGGATGCATTCTCAGGATACCACCAAATTGCCATGAATGCCGAGGATGTTCCAAAGACAGCATTCATCACACCGAACGGCACTTACGCCTATATAAAGATGCCTTTCGGCCTGAAGAACGCCGGGGCAACATTTCAAAAGATGATCAACAAGGTGTTCAAAGCCCAGATCGGTCGGAACATGGAGTGCTACGTGGACGATATGATTGTTAAGTCCCTTTTCAGGGATCATGCCGAGGATCTGAGGGAATGTTTTGAAACGCTCAGAAGAAACAACATGAGGATCAACCCGAACAAGTGTACATTTGGAGTAAATAGTGGGAAGTTTCTGGGATACATGGTTAGTGCCCGAGGAATTGAAGCAAACCCAGAGAAGATTAAAGCAGTTATTGACATGGAAGCGCCGAAGACGATCAGGGACATTCAAAAGCTGACCGGACGGCTAGCAGCCCTGAGGAGGTTCATTTCTAGATCGGCCGAAAAGGCCCTACCATTCTTTGAAGTACTTCGGGGGTCCAAGAATTTCGAGTGGGGGCCAAATTGCCAGAAAGCATTCGAAGAGGTTAAAGAGTACTTAGTGAAGGCTCCACTCTTAATGAGACCCGACCCGAAAGAAACATTGCAGCTGTACTTGGCTGTGAACGACCGAACACTCGGAGCCGTGTTGGTCAAAGAGCACGAAGGGAACCAGCATCCGGTGTTCTATGTTTCTCATATTCTCAAAGATGCAGAAACAAGATATCCAAATGCAGAGAAGTTCGCCTATGGACTGGTAATGGCCGCAAGAAAGTTAAGGCACTATTTCCAAGGAAGGACGATCAAAGTTGTAACCGATCAGCCGTTAAAGAAAATCTTGCAAAGGCCAGAGGCATCGGGCAGAGTGGTTGCTTGGGCGATCGAACTGGGGGAGCATGATTTGGAATATACACCAAGGACTTCGATCAAAGCCCAAGCACTAGCAGATTTCATGGTAGAATGCTCTTTCTCGGGGCCGAACGACTTGGCTCCTGAAGAACAAATGATTCAGACACCGGGAAAATAGAAGTTGTTTGTCGACGGGTCGGTCGCCAAGGAAAAGTGCGGGGCAGGGTTAATTCTTACAAGCCCAGAAGGATTTGAGATTTGTCAAGCTATCAGGTTCACTTTCCCGTTAACGAACAATGAGGCCGAATATGAAGCACTCTTGGCAGGGTTAGATTTGGCAAGAAGTCTAGAAGTTAAGCACATTAGGGCGTTCAGTGATTCCATGTTGGTGGTAAAACAGTTCTCAGGAGAGTATGGGCAAAAAGATCCCTGAACCAAGGCATACGCCCTTAAGGTACGTGAACAATCTTTGCTGTTTGAAACTTTCGAGTTAACTCAAGTAGCTAGAGAAAACAACAATCGGGCAGACGCCCTCTCGAGGTTAGCTTCGGCAGAAACCCAGAACCTAAATGGGTCCATCTATCTGACCGAAGTAAAGACGCCTTCGATAGACAAGAAGCAGTGCATGGAAATTCATCAAGGGGTCAATTGGATGACTCCCATCAGGGCATTCTTGGAAAAAGGCACCCTACCGCTCGACTGAAGAGAAGCACAGAAGGTGAAGTATCGGTCGGGAAATTACACTCTGGTCGGGGGTCGCTTATTTAGACGATCGGCGAGCCAACCACTACTTAGGTGTTTAGACCAAGCCGAACAGCAACTAGCCTTGGAGACGGTTCATGAGGGAATTTGTGGAGAGCATTTGGCAGGAAGATCGTTAGCCTTCAAAATTCTCAGGCAAGGGTTTTTCTGGCCAAATATGAAAGAAGATGCATCCGAATATGCCAAGAGGTGTAGACAGTGCCAACTTTTCAGCACAATACCAAAACAACCACCCGAAGAAATGTCCTCAGTCCTTAGCCCGATCCCATTTGCTATGTGGGCGGTCGATATTGTGGGGATCCTACCCACCAGCACTAAGCAAGCGAAATACTGTATTGTGGCAATCGACTATATGACTAAGTGGATAGAAGCAAAACCCCTTTCGGCCATTACCGAAGAGGCCGCGAAGAAATTCATGCTGGAACAGGTCATCTTGAGGTTTGGCATACCTATGGTGTGTGTGTCCGATAACGGTACTCAATTCATTGGGAGCAAGTTCAGAAAATTCCTGGCTCAATTCGGGATAAAACAGAAGTTCAGTTCGGTAGGGCATCCCCAGGGAAATGGGGCGATCGAGGCGGCCAACAAAATCATTTTTGATGGAATCAAGAAAAGGCTAGGGGAAGCTAAGGGACTTTGGGCCGAAGAACTACCATGGGTCCTATGGGCTTACCGAACTACTACAAGATCTTCAACCGGACAAACGCCCTTCAAACTGGCCTTCGGGACTGATGCCCTTCTACCTATTGAAGTTGGTTTAGAGTCTTACCGAACAGAAGTGTTTAACGTGGAGACAAATGAGTTCGGACTCCGAGCGAATGCGGACTTACTGGAAGAAGAAAGAGAGGCTGCCCACCAAAGAAACTTAAGATACCAACTACAGGCAGCTCAGTACTATGATTCGGGGGTGAAGAAGAGATCGTTCCAAGTCGGGGACTTAGTACTTCGGGAGTTAGCCACCTCCATGCCAGCCAAAAAGGGCAAACTTATGCCCAACTGGGAAGGTCCATACGTGGTAATTGAAGTGGTTCGACCGGGCACCTACAAATTGGCTCATCTGGACGGTAGCTCAATCAAAAACACCTGGCATGCCGCTCGCCTTCGCCGTTTCTACCAGTAAGCTTACTGGACGTATTCTTTAAGCTTTTTCATTCAGTATTTTGCTTTGTGCAAGTTAATTTCGAATTCCCTAAGTGAGCATCAATCTGTAATCTAAAATTATGTACAACCTCTTTGCATGCATAATTAGTGAAAGATTGTTTGCCCCATTTCCATATTCATTATTATTAGCCAAGTACACTGATAACCGAACGGTTAAGTACACAAGATTAAGCTAAATGGACCCATGTTTGGGGCCGACCGAATAAAACATGCGACCTTTATCTTGTTTAATATTTTAATACATCACAAAGGCCTAACGGACCCATATTTGGGGTCGACCGAATGAAATATGAGTCCTTGTAAAAGTCTTAGTATTTAAGTTGCTTCGACATCAATTAAGGCCGGGAAGACATATTTTTCACCGACCGAACGGGACCTTAATCATTTACAAAACCCCTTAAATACTTGGGGGCAGCTAGGTTACGACCAAAGATGCACAAAAAGGCAAGAATTATGCTAAGGTAAAAACAACCGAAGAGGCATAAAAATATAAGTAATTATGCTAAGGCAAAAATGGCCGAAGAAGCATAAAAATATAAGTAATTATGCTAAGGCAAAAATGGCCGAAGATGCATAAAACAAGAACAATTATGCTAAGGTAAAATAACCGAAGAGGCATAAAAATACAAGAAATTATGCCAGAGGCAGAATTAAGCCGAAGACGCATAAAACAAGAACAATTATGGTAAGGTAGAGTTATACCAAAGATGCATGAAAACGAAGTTGTCCACAAATTATGCCAAGGCGATAAATGACCGAAGATGCATGGAATACAGACTATGCCAAGGTAAAATAAAGCCAAAAGAAGCATAAAATAAGGATAATTCAAATAGCCCGAAGGCGAGAACATCATGCCCGAAGGCGAAGTTAGAGTTTACAAGGCCCAAAAACTGGTAAAAATTACAAAGCCCGAAGGCCACCAAAATAGCGAAAAGTAAATATCTAGTCAGAAAGATCCTCATCTTCACCTGAGGAGACCACCAAGGGACCATCGGTTGTCTCCCTGCCAACCGGATCGGTCATACCAGCCTCAGCATCAATCATCTGAGTATGATCAAAGCCAAGGGAATTCGCCTTCACCATGGCAGCGTCATAACCCATTTGAAAGCACCTCTCCTCAGTCAGCTCGAGGGTTTTCTGAAGCTTCCTCACATTCTTCCTTGTAGACTTGAGCTGCTTGTTTCTCCATTCGATACGCGCCCGGAGGGTGTCCAACTCCTTCAGCTACTCCCTGAGAGCCTCATTATCGGCAGACAGAGTCTTGGCTTGACCGGTGACCCTCTCCAGTTCAATGTCGGAGTTCCGAAGGTCCCCTTCAGCCTTGACAGCCCGAACTTTCAGCTGGTCAACTTCAGCCAGCCTGTCCTGTATCCCCTCCACCCGTTCGGCGACTACAGCAGCCCAGGAAACTCCCTGAAAATAAACAAGGGAAAAGGTCAAAAAACCTAAAGGCAAATAAAGTAATGGCATAAAGGAAGAAGGCTTACCATGGAGAGGAGGGCTAGCATCTCCGTACACGCCTCAAGGTCATTCGCCTTAGCAATCGTCGGCCGATCGGCCGGAAGGATGAGGCCCCGGCAGAGATCGGGACCCACAACAGTAGACAGCTGCGGAGTAGGAACGATGATCTGGTCAGTCTCGATAACTCCCCAGGGAGGAGAATACACCTTCGGATCAGCATCTCCCGACCGAAATCTCTTTCGGGAATCGGTCGAGGTGGCCAAACCCAAAGTCAGATCTTGAGGAGGGGAAGAAACAGGTGGAGCTTCAACCCTCTCTCCCTGGTCGGGGACCGACTTCTCCTCCCCCTGGGTCAGACGAGCAGCGGCCTCTTCTTCGGCCGTAGCGGTTGTAGAAAGCTGAGCCGCCTTCTTTCGCTTGCGCTCAATAATGTCCTGAAGAGAAGACACTGCACAAAACAACAGAGTGTTACACAACAGAATATTGAAATCGAAAACAAGTATCTTCGACCGAATATATAAAGCTGAAAACAAGTATGGGTGTTACCACTACCCCAAAGGGCAACCAGCCAGTCGTTATTCCTTCCGTCCGATCGAGGGACCTGGCCCATGTCAAGCTCGCAGAGTAGGCGGTAATCGTGCACGTCCGCTTGCAACAGGTCGGGATATGTCAACCGGGACGGATCTAAATCATACCATCGGCCGTATTTTTCCATCCTCGGCCCCAAAATAAATGTCCAGCTCTCATGAGTCCCTTTGTTGCTGGAATTGGTTTGAGCCCAATCGGCCCTGCCGGTTCGACGGGCTATGGTGTAGTAGCCGTTACTCTTCGAGTTCCTTCGCAGCTCATAATGATGCCAGAACAAGGTGGTCCTTGGAGTCATTTGCTTGGCAAGACATCGAGCTTGGAAAGCGTTGATATGGAAGAAACTGTTCTGGTCTAACTGCCCTATGGCAATCCTCAATTGCTTCAGTATCTTCTTCAAGATCGGCAACATCGGTAACCGGAAGCCACACTTGAACGCCATATCCGAGATACCGGTCGCCACGCCCCCTCCGCAGAGGGCGGGGATCTCGGGGTTGTGCCAGATGCGGTCCTTCTTCCGCGGTGCGAAGAAGAACCAGACATTCTTCTCCACCATGTACTTGGAATGAAAGCGTTCAATTTGCTCCTCGGTCAGATGTGACCGAAGGTTAGCGGCTGGGAATAATTTGGCGTCGCTGAAGGGCGAAACCTCCGAAGGGCCAGCACCCTCGGTTGACCGATCCATGTCCCTGCATTCGGAAATGAAGAGACATTAGCTTTGTACTCGGACAAAGAAGAAGAAAACAAAAAGGGGGAGGCCGAGTACAGTGAGCCAGGATCGGTCGGAGAATCCTAAAATCTAAGGTAAAGCAAATTAAGGATCGTCTAAAAGTTACCAGGGATTGGGACAGACCAAAGGGAGTTCTCAGGGTTTGAAGATCCCGAAGGACATCTCTACCCAGACAACTTCCAAGCAAATCCCAAGATTCAAGTAAGGGATTACATCAGAACAACACAACAGAAATTAAAAGGAAAAGACATGCGCGTGTTCTACTCAAAACGATAAGAATAAACTGCACAGGTAACTTTGCATATGTGTACATATAAATACATACATGTGTGTATGGATACGAAAAGCAGATATATACACAAAAGCAGGAATGAAAGTAATACAAGTGCGCGATTAATCGAAAAAGGAAGGGAAATAATGAGAACTTACTGGTTTGTTTAAGATCTCTGATAAGATCGAGTTCGCGGGGATAGACTTCTTGAACGTGAACGACGACTGAAATCGGCGATTGGGGGGCCTCCGGTGACGAAATGACGCTCCCAATTGCTATTGAAATATCTCTGGAGGGAGTTTTTGCTTTGAATGTTAAAGAAATGATATGTGCGTAAAAAAAAGAAAGAAAGAAACTGTGGAGTTAAAATAGAGAAGACGCGACGTTTGGACAGTGGGCGTTTCAAATCCAACGGCTGGGATTGAGGCGTATATCTCGAGGACAGACAGCTGTCAGCCATAAAGGGACACGGCTTCCCAAGAGGCGTCTCAGTCTTGTCCATCGCCATTCTTATCCGAAGGAAACGTACGAAGACAAAATTCCGAAGATGGGCTTGGACTTTAGCCTTCGTCCTGAGGATAACTCCGAACGAAGCCTAGGGACATGTTAGAGGCCCAACTTCTTACTGGGCTGGACCGAAGGCCCAGTCACCGAATGAGGAGTATTGGTTTGGAGAGGCTCCAGACTGGCGAAGGCCCATATCATTCGGCCCAGTTATTTGTAACGGTCCGTTCAGTTGTGTGTCCCTGGGAACGTGGGAGCGTGGGGCATGTTCTCCACTCGCTTTACTCTCCGATAACTGCCAGCATAGAGGATAAGAGGTTAAGAGAGATTTGGGTTCTTCCATTCAATCACTTACACACAATTTACACAATACAAACACTCTACGTTCAATATTACTCATTCTAAAAAACCAGTTAACTTATTCTCACACCGGAGGTGAATCGGGGGGCAACGCCTTCGCATTCTTCTTCACTTGCAGGTCCGACCGAACGGATACGCTAACGGAAACTGGTTGTATTGCTTATGTAAAAAGTAACTCCCTTGCATTTTACATGCATTTCATATTAAAAGCGTAGCATGGTACTTTGCAATATGTTCCTTTTATGAAAGCGAGTCTTATGTGAATTGTCTAATTAGAAATCAAATGTACATGATTCTTTTTAATTAGTCAGTTTCATAGTTACATGCCTTGTTTCACTCATGTGAAATGTGAATATACTTGGGATCACATGATGATTCTGAGACTAGAATTAACTGAATGAAAAAAGGAAAAACATTAAAATAAAATCATTGTACCCTATGATGCATATATGCATATGTACTAGATTATATGTTGGGGTGCCTACAAATTCAAGATCAAGCTCAAATAGTTATATAGTTGATTCAAGATCCTATTTCTAGTAGAATCAGGCTATCCCATGTCTTATATCTTTGAAAGCAACTAATGTCTATGTGAAGTATTTTACGTATCCTGATCTTTTTAGAATTAGGTTTACAGCTTCACAGAATCTTTACGCCGCCACAAGTTTTGGATTACTCTTCATTTATTTGATCAGGATCAACATGTTTTTTAATTGTTGATTAAGTAGTCTTCGCCTAAAAATTATTGATGGGTCATTATTTGATCCTTAAAGACTATTTGAAAAATACCCCTCAAAACGACGATCTTTGGACACAAAACAAATATTTTTTTTGTATAAATAGATACAAAATCCAAAATCTACGTTTTTTTTTTGACAAAAAAATCAACATTTTCTTTTTAGATCGATATTTTAAGATTTATAAATTGGAACACATAAAATCAATAAGATAATTTATTGAGGCCAAAAGTTCTTTAACTAGAGTACTTGGAGTACATATATGTTCTGCATTCAAAATATTTTAAAATTTAGTATTTTGCAATTCTTGTTACATGAATATCATAATTTCATTGATAATCTTGAAAATCATGTATGTTTTGCAATATGTTCATCTTGAAAATTCTTTATGTTTTGCAATCGGAACATATATGTTTTGCAACACAAATGTGTTTCGCAGAACAATTCATTTTGCAATATTTTGTTAGCAAAACATACAAAATTTTCAAGATTTTTAATGAAATAATGATATTCACGTAATAAGCTTTGCAAAATAATAAAGTTTGCAAAATTTTGAATGCATAACGTATATGTACTCCAAGTACTCCAATTAAAACAGTACTCCATAGAACTTTACTCCAACTATATAAGTAAATGTAAAAGAAAAGATACTACCGATTAAGGAAAAGGTTATGAAAAAATTCTAGATACTGCAAATTAAGAAAAAGTAGTAACAAAATTCTAGATAATGAAAATTACGGAAAGAGGTAACTAAAAAATCTCAAACGTAAGGTAATTAAAAAATAAGTTTCAAATACTCATTTTTGATTTTAAATGTATGGTCTTGTCTATTGACATGGTGAGAGTGTTTCTTTGTTAAAGGTCTGTTCTATTCTTGTTAAAGATTTGTATTCTTTTCGTATGGCTGGGTATCGTTCTGCAATGGATGAAATGGAGGATGAGTTTGTCATGATTTCTATGGAGGATGAGGAGACCGAAGGCATAACTTATGGCGACAATGATGAAGGTTTGAGTGAGATTGACACTAGGTGGTGTCTTGTGGGCAGATTCTTGACTGATTCACCTATTGATTTCCAAGCCATGCAACATAAGATGGCTGCATTATGACGTCCGGGTAAAGGAATGTATGTCAAGCAGTTAGATGTTAATCGTTTTATCTTTCAATTCTACCATGAGTTAGATATCACAAGGGTCTGCAATGGAAGTCCATAGACGTTTGGGCGTTTTCATTTAGTTTTTGAAAGGCTGAAGGAAGGAGATAATCCACGTACTTTGTCAATCAGTAATCTGGAGATTTGGGTCCAACTACATGGGATGGGATCTAGTTTCATGTCAAAAAGAGTGGTCACAGACATTGGCAATTACGTTGGGAAATTGTAGAATCTGATGCAAACAATTTCACTGGCGTGTGGAGAGAATACTTACGAGTTCGTGTGGTGATTAATCTGGAAAAACCACTCAAAAGAAGGATGAAGTTAAGGAAAAGTGAGACAAATTGGTGTTGGGTTAATTTCAAATATGAAGGCATTCCGACATTTTGTTTCATCTGTGGTATGGTAGGGCATAGCGATAAGTTCTGTGAGAAACTATTCGATACTCCGGAGGATAAAATAGAAAAACCTTTTGGTGCCTGGATGCGTGCAGACCCAAGACGTCGTATGCATACAATGGGGAGTAAGTGGTTGCGACTGGGAGGTGTAACTCCGGCGAAAGGCTCGGTTAATGAAAGTGGAGAGAGGGCTGGTAGCGTAACAACCGCTAGTGGGATAAACCACGGGAAATCAGGAATGGATTTAGGAGATAATTTACAAGCAATAACGCCATCTGTGGCAGTGAATAAAGGAGAGGCGGGAAAACAAATTGTTACGTTTGAAAGTTTGTTACCACGAAGTCAGGGGAATAAAAGCTCGATAAATGGAAAGAGTATGTTAGTGGACCCAAAGGAGATTTTTAGCAATGACCCAAAAAAGCGCAGAGTAGAGGATATTTATGGGCCAGAATCAAGGGAAAGCCCAGAACTGGAAATGATATTGAGCCCACGGGAACATGAAATACAGAACCAAAAAAACTTGCTTATGGCGGGTGCTGCTTTGCAGGCCCGCCAATCATCATAAGTATTATAAGTTGGAACTGCCAGGGTATGGGGGCGCCCCGAAAATTTCAGTTCCTTCAGGACTTAGTCCGCCAAGAAAGGCCTTCGTTTGTGTTTTTGAGTGAAACGTTGAGTAATAAAGAAAAGATGGAATGGGTTCGATCTCAGTTAAAGTTTAAAGGGATGGTGGTAGTAGAAGCTCAAGGGCGGAGTGGTGGTTTGGCTTTATTGTGGAGAGATGCTGATCAGGTGAAACTTATTAGTTTATCTAATAATCATGTAGATGTAGAGATTCATATGGATGGTGTTCAACCGTGGCATTTAACTGGTTTTTATGGAGAACCAAACAGGAATTTGAGAAGAAGAACCTGGGAACTTTTGAGAAACTTAGCTCGCGATTCCAACTTGCCCTGGTGTGTAATAGGCAATATGAACAATATAGTATCTCAGAATGACAAAAAAGGTGGAGCTGCATATCCTCAAAGTTTGATTGATGGTTTTAACAATGTGCTTAACGAAACGGAGTTGACAGATTTAGAGTTGATTGGACACTCGTATACTTGGGAGAAGGGTCGAAATACTGCTCATTGGCTGGAGATTAGGCTTGATAGAGCCTTGGCTAGTAGTGCTTGGTGCTATCTATTCCCATTGGCAAAGTTATATAATTTGGAAGGAACACATTCAGATCATAGTCCGATTTATTTGGAACCAAAAAGGGCTGATACGTGGACAAGGAGGAGGTTTTTTAAGTTTGAAAATGCCTGGTTGCTAGAACCGTTATGTTCTCAGATTGTTAAGGATAATTGGGAGGATGAGGGGACTCAAAGTATAATACAGAAGGTAAGGCAATACAGTGAGAGTTTAGAAGTTTGGGGTAGAGAAATCACTGGGTGCTTCAGTAAAAGGATTAAAGAATGCAAGTCGATTTTGAAGCAACTTAGAGGTGCTCGAGATGGTTAGTCTGTAGAGAAGTATAAGGAAGTGAAGCAGCAATTGTTCCTGGTTCTTGATCAAAAGGAAATAATTTGGAGACAAAGATCAAAACAGTTGTGGCTTTAGTCGGGGGATAAAAATACGAGGTACTTCCATGCATCTTGTAGTACTCGTCGTCGTACAAATAATATACAGAAGCTCAAGGATGATAATGGGAATTGGTTAGATTGGCAGAGTGGTCTCCAACAGTATATCACTAATTTCTATCAAAGTTTGTTCACTGCTGGTCATACTAGTACTGAGGAGGTGATGGATTGTGTTCCGCAAACAGTTAGTCAAATGCAGAACACGGAGTTGCTTTGAGAAATCACTACGGAAAAGGTTAAGTTGGCACTCTTTCAAATGCATCCTGATAAAGCGTCGGGTCCCGATGGTATGACACCAGCTTTTTTCCAAAGACATTGGGAGATAGTTGGGAATGACATTACCAGCTTGACAAAACAATTCTTTGCTACTGGTGAGATTCTTTCTGATCTTAATGCTACAAATTTAATTTTAATTCCGAAGAAAAAGAATCCTACCATTGTAAGCGAGCTTAGGCCGATGGCTTTATGCAATGTGTTAATGAAAGTAATTACAAAAGTTATGGCTAATAGGATGAAGGAAGTGTTGGATGGTGTTGTATCGGATACGCAAAGTGCTTTTATTCCGGGACGGTTAATCTCAGATAACATTATGATTTCATATGAGGTTATGCACTATCTCAAACGTAAGAAGGTGGGAAAGGATGGGTTTATGGCCTTGAAGCTTGACATGAGCAAGGCTTATGATCGCATTGAATGGAGTTTTTTTAGAGCAATTTTGCTAAGAATGGGTTTCTCGGAGTGGTGGGTTTACTTAATTCTGCAATGTGTGTCTACAGTGATAATTACTTTATAATTCATGGTAAGAATGTAATGGGTCCGATAAGTCCTACTCGAGGGATTAGACAAGGAGACCCCCTGTCTCCTTATCTTTTTATCATTTGTGTTGAAGGGCTTTCTGCTTTGATTCGAAAGTATGTGAATAAGCAATGGATTCATGGCATTAAAGTGTGTCGTAGAGCACCTGTTATATCGCACATGTTGTTTGCAGATGACAGCTATTTCTACTGTAAGGCTAATACTGCAGAAGCTTAGAAAGTTCTGTAATTGTTAGAGGTCTATGAGAAAGCTTCGGGCCAGAAGGTGAACAGGGGAAAATCATTGATATTTTTTAGTTCAAATGTTATACAGTACAATAGGGTGCAGGTCTGTCAAGTATTACAGATTGTTTGCACTAAATCACGCAAGTGTACGTGGTCACAAGTAATATATGAATAAGTCAAGTTCGTTCCCACAGAAATCTGGTTATGGTTTCAATTCAGTAGGTGTACCTATGCAACAATGTATGATTATTATTCACTGCCAAGACAAATAACAATTTTGGGTTTAATAAACTAAATTAACTAAGAAGTAAACTAACAAACTAAGAATTAACTAATTAACGAGAATTGAAATCGAATTACTTCTGCAAGAGAAAACATGGAATCCTAACTTCATTAAGTACTTTGCTTAGATCTGACGCCTTTAATCACTATATGCAATGGTTATGATATCTGATCGAACAACACGAAACAAGTATACGCTACTTCTCAGTATACGAATACCAAACTAAACATACATCCACAAAAGAGATAGAAGATGAATAGACACCAATTATGCTTAGACCCTATATGTCTATAGAATTTGAAAACATAACGGTTGAAGAACAAGTTATCCATAATGATCACATAGGGCAATATAAGTATTCTCATCTCATACTACGAATCATATTGATAAACAATTAAGAACCTATGCTAGCATGGCAAGTTCTAAATCTCAAGATCCACTTTCACTTCACAAGAGATTAACAAATTAGATGTTCATGACGCATCTATCAATTAAGCATAACCATATGAGGATATTAAATATACATCACACACAGATCTTTAAAGCATCAATATACGAAAGCTTGATGTGTAAAATTATGTCTAACTGCAAGCGCGCGGTATCAATTGTAGTAGATACTAGCAAATACGGGTCGATTCCTCAAGGAGACAGTTTCAATTTCAATTCAACTATTATCAATTGTTTCTAGTCACAAACGATTATTTGGGAATTTTATTAACTACTAATGCAAATTTAACAAAGTTTTAATTCAATTAATAAAAGGATCTAGGGCAATTCAGGTTCACCATGTTTACACCAAACAAATCACAAAAGTATAGCTTTTCAATGGGATTAAGTAATTAAAGCAATGGTTAATCTTTTTCAAGCATTAACACTCTCAGAATATCTAATGATGCTTCCACAATCACCTTCAATTCCGCTAATTGTATGTAAGCCTCTAGTAGTAAAATCTTTCGATCTATTACTCCTATTGCAATCAATTAATCCGTGATATTGCGCAATTACACAATTTAAGAATTATAACATATCAATCAGGATTACTCTTTACCCATCAATCTACTAATCAAATTAAGTCCAAATCATGGTGCAAACATGGCTCTCCTTAATACCTTAGAATTAAATTACTCACTCATTCTAGGATTAAAACTAACAACAATAATCAAGAAAGCCATAATAAACATGTAATTAATAAGGAGAAGATAAGAAATACCTTAAACCTTTGAATAACGAAGAACAATTAAATCCAAGAATTAAATTGAGCTTGCAAAGATGGAGAGAAGAAAATAAAACCCTAGCTTTTAACATTAATAATGTATGTAAAAATTTTGTGTAAAAAGATATCCCCCCAAAAGATAGATCCCTCAAAGTATTTATATAGAGGAGGTTACAAATTCCTCAACAACTAAAGTTATTGCCAAGAATAATAAAGCCCAGCTGATTTTTAATTAGAAGTAAATTCTAAATAGGAAATAGAATTAATTCTATTTATTTCTGAAATTTCCCGCACAAGCACAGGAGGTCCAAAGCGCTGCTGCTCCAACTAAAGCGATGTTGCGCGTTTCCAGGCAGCGTCTCGCGCTGTAGCGCCAAAACTGGCGCTGTTGCGCTGTCTCAGGTTGCGCAGCTGCTCTAAAACAGGCGCTGTTGCGCCTTCAGGTTATGCGTGTCGCACGCTCCTGCGCGATTTCCAGCGCTGTTGCGCTGTGGAGCTCCTGGAATTTTCTGTTTTTCTGCCAAGTCAAGTAGCGCTCTTGCCCTTCTTTTCAGCGCTCTTGCGCCAATAGCTCCCTGGAATTTCATTTTGTTGCTCCAAAATTCCTCAACAACGAACCATAATTCCACAATTTCTCCTCGTAATTTCACAAAATAAATCCTTCGAGCTAAAAAACACATAAAATCTTTAAATAATGCTCAATTCCTTCCGACTTGGCATTTATTTATTTCCTGCAACAAACTCAAATAAAACTAATTAAATTGATACGATTATTCGCAAAAGCATCGTAAATGTGGGAATAAAATCCTATAAAATATACTCTATCAAATATCCCCACACTTTGCACTTTGCGCGTCCTCGTGCAAACTAACATAAAAACTATACTAAACTAACTAGTACCACTTCCGTAGGTGATCACGGTTGCATTTGACATATGCAACAAGTCCTTTAAATCCCTAGGTAGGCCTAGTGGACGAGTAAGGTCTCGTGAGGGTTTATAGTGAATATACCCACAAAATTCATCCAACCATGCAAAAGATTAATGCCAACACAACACCACACACACCCGTCCTCTCATGCCACTTCAACTTAAGAATCAAAATGAACATGCAATGCCTTGGTGTCTAAAGTGCAAGTATCCACATAGTCTACTCAAAGAAGATGCATAAGATCATAGAAATTCCTTTCAAATGTAAGAATAGGTTGGTAAACATGCTAAGCACACAAGAGCACATCTTTGAGACATAACCTGGGATATCCCATGCAAAAGCAACAACTCACCGTTCACTCACAAAAATATTCACTCAAAACAATTGGTAAGTGTTTCACTCAACTCCAACAATATCATAAACATGCTTCGTCCTTGTTATCAATCTAACCTTTAACGCAACATACATCATCAATGACAATCAAAAGGTCTTTGTTAAGGTTGTAACGGGGCTAGGGACAAGGTATGTCAAGAAAGCCAAAGAAGGTTAAGTCAAAAGCTAGTACCTGACATTGAAATTCAAACAACTCCCATACTTATTAAAACCACTAAATACCTCCCCACACTTGAGCTTTTATTTATAAACAACTTGACTAGTCGAATCAAAGTAGGATCACAAAGAATAAGTATGCTCTCGTATTTATTTTTTTCTTTTTTTTCTTTTTTTTTTCTTTTTTTTTCTTTTTTTCTTTTTTTTTCAAGAGAGCTTAGTAATAGCAAGAACAATGATCCCATAAATATGATTCAAACTTCGACTAACAAACTATGAACCAAACCCCAAATATTCCCCCAAAGTTATGATCATCAATAAAACCCCCCTTTTATGCACACCTTATCACTCCCTTACGAACAATACTAGCCTTTGACAATTGGGTTCAAATTTAATGTAAGGCTAATACAATAAAAAGGATAATGGCAAATAATATGGTGTGTCACCGAAAGAATAAGATTAGGCTCAAAGGGTTAACTAATGGATCATGTATAAATGGTTTGGATATATAGGAAATATGAGGTTATACCTAATTGCCTTTATCATGTTATCATCAATTAATGTCATGCATCTTAAGAAAGACCTCAAGCAAGTGCTAGCAATACAAACAACATGTGGACACTCAAGCAAACGAAATCATACAAGAGATATGCATATAGGCTCAAAACTCACTTGGTGTGACAAAACATAATCAATCCCAAATAACAGTCTCTCTAATGCACCTACTTGTACTCAAAGCATATAGACCAAATTACCTTGCACATATTCATGTCATTCTAATCACTTAGCACATTCAATAAGTCTACTAGCTTCTACTTGCTAGTGAAAGTGTGTGCACAAGAACATCACATATCACTTCTCAATCAAAAGCATCCATAAACACAAGATTCCTAAGCATGCATGGGTGCATTTACACAAGTAATCTTCACATGGCTAGAATTATTTTTGGTATTTTTCAAAAAAAAATTTAATTTTTTTTTAATTTTTTTATATACACTACGTTGAGAACACCGAGAACACCTCCCCACACTTAAGCGAGTCAATATCCTCAATGACTCATTAACTAAACAAAGAAATCTACAATATATAAAACAGAAGGAAAGAAGAACTCCCCTTTGCAGAAGCATGATCCATGGGTTGCCTCCCAAGAAGCGCTTTTGTTTAACGTCGTTGGCTCGACTCAGCTGGTTCAGATCTCCGTGGAGGGGTTGTTAGGTCCAAATGTGTTGTAGAGGGGGGGGTGAATACAACTTTTCGAATATGAGTAGCAATAAATACGATGCAAGAAATGAACACGCAGATTCAAGGAATATATTTCTTTATATATAACTTGAAAAGGTTGCTACAACATTCATTACAAAGTATAACAGAAGTTCAGAGAGAAGTGAATGATTCTAAGCTCTGTGAATATACTCTCTCTCTTTTTCTTGTGTTTTCTCAATATTGCTCACTAACTAAAACATTACACAAGTGCTTCTATTTATACTACATGTAATCTATGTCCTGTAGTCTTCAAAGACTAAGATGTACGTGGCCCAATGATGTCCACATAAATCTTGCCTTATCTTGAAAGCTTGGAAATCTGCCAATCAGAAGATGCCATGTGTCATGTTGAAGCTGCACTCTAAGTAGAACTTCTACTTGAGAATTTCTACTTAGCCATCTCGAAATTTCTAAGTCGAACTTCTACTTAGAAATATTCTACTTGGCCATCCAGAACATTTAGTACTTAGAAAAT
Organism: Kitagawia praeruptora; assembly: GCA_037693485.1. Taxonomy (NCBI): domain Eukaryota; kingdom Viridiplantae; phylum Streptophyta; class Magnoliopsida; order Apiales; family Apiaceae; genus Kitagawia; species Kitagawia praeruptora. Next base: position 30,548,198 of record CM075345.1, on the reverse strand, counting down.
ATTCTGGTCTTCAACTTGAAACTTCAATGCACATCTTGAGCTTGTGATATCTTCATGTCTTCTTTATTCTTCAGCAAGCTCTTGAACATGGATCTTTATTACTGACATAAACTTGCTATCAATGTCCTGACACTTGATGCACTGGTCTGGTTCATAAGTGACTAGTCTTGATAGTGTTTCTGCTTCTTGAATAAATTACCATATTCACTTAGTAACTTGGCTTTCCAATATTCGCTTTCCTTCTTGTTCACTTGAAATCAATTGGTCTTGTTGATACTGATAGTTATGATCTTGATTCTCGATTTCTCAAATCACTGAGGCCTGAACAACTTTGACTTGAACTTCTCTCAATGATTTCTTCTTGGCTTGATCATAGTTAACATGTTCAATTGTATCAATTACCTTGTCTTCATATAGTGTTGATTTCTTGTGACTTCTTGTTCTTGATTGTCTTCTGGTTAAGTATCTTTTCTTTTAATTGAGTTACATTAGTTATAGTGTTACAAGTTAATACACTCTGCCTTTCAATCTCCCCCAATTTGATTGTCTAACAATGACATTCAAATTAATGAAGGATAACTCAACTAAACAATGAGACGAGAAAAGATAATTAACATTACAGTCTTGAAAAATATACAATTGAAAAGTATTTGAAAACAATACAAAGAACTTAAACTAGAAACAGAATTCGAACCTCGAATTAAAGATCATTTGAATGATTCCTATCACCTGGATTATTTCATATCTTTTAGTCAAACTTGTATCACCTTATTGGATTCACTCTAAGGTGAATTTTCCTCAAGTGAGTTAAAGCAACCGAAAGACATGAAGTTTTTCCAACTTCAAGTTCACACCACTCTGACCTTTAACCCTAATTCCGTTTCCTTTTCCTAGCTTCAGCAGCTTGGTCTTTTTCTTCTTTCTGCCTTCTGCGCTTCTCCTCCTGCTGCTTTTGTTTCTTATATACTGGATCATGAAGCTGCGTCCACCTAGCATTCAACAAACTTACTGCTTCCATTTCTAGAGGGTTCCTGGGTTCTGGGTAAGGATGTTTGAAAAGCCTTCTGAGTTTGTCCACCTCCTGAGTAGTCCTGATCTTTGGAATGTCCTCAAATATCTTCATTATAAGCCGAGGTTTCCTATGAGTTTTATCAGCTTTAAACTGACAATAGATCATTTTGGGATAGCCCTTGACACGGTTAGTATTGTGGACACTAGCCGCATCTTGCTCCAATCGCTTCTTTTCCACTACTACATCAGACAGGTAACTCACGAGTCTCTGCTTTTCTGTCACATACTTAACTTCCACATCTTCCCATTTGAACACATATAACACTTTCTCCAGAAATGCAGCATCTTGAGTCTGCAGCAGCCATTGTCTACTCATATGCAAGAATGTTTGATTCTGGTCTGCATCTATGAATACTAAGGCATCAGCTGTATTATCAACAAAAGAGTGTATCCAGTATACACTGTCTCTTCCTGGAACACCAACTGCCTCCCTTATCTCTCCTTGTTCCAGTTCTCCAGTAGGAAGATTCAGAGCCTCATCTACATTCTTCATAGCTTGAAGAATATTCCATTTCTTCTCTATTAGCTCTGGTTCAATCTTCACATTATCAAGAGGGTTTGGAGCAATGACATCACACTTCCACACCTCATTGCTCTTCTTGAATATGGCACTTTCAATGATCTTCACTGATTTATCTTTAAGCTCAGACGTGAATCCCTTACTCATCATTTGTCTACAGACGGCCTTAAGAGATTCCACTGAAAGTTCCATTAAGTCCTTTTCCTCCATGCTCACCCTCTTCAATTTACTGTCAACTACCATCCGGACAACATTTGGATATGCTGAGAATTCTGGACCCTTGTCCTCTGCTAGCTACATTAACTGATCCCTATACAGAATGCTTAGATTCTCAGAATGAGAGTATTGAATTTTTGTTGCTAGCAAGAACAACTCTGATGCAGATCTTCTCGTCATGAATTGGTCATCCACATACATGAAAGACATTGGGACTCCTTTTGTCAAAGACAAGATAACCTGCCACTCCTTTTGCGTTGCATTGTATCCAACCCTGACTTTAGAAATTAATCTCTTTAAAGCACTCATGTAGTCAGCAGCCATTGGATTCTGCAAATTTAGGTTGTAGAACAGATCATCTGCCTCCTTGTTATGAGCTCCTTTCGTACATGGTCCCATCAATATCTTCCTTGCGTCATCCCACTTCTGCCCTAACCTTCTATTGTCCAGATCAATTTGAGGATCAGCTAGCCTTGCAAGCTCATAATCGTACTGCTTCCCTTGTAGCTCCGCTTTCTTTTCCTGAAACGCAGCACGATCTTGCATTGCCTTCATTTTAAAGAACTCAGCTTGTTCCAAGGCTAATCGTTGAGATTTAAGGGTTTCCTCATCAACAGTAATTTCTTCAGGCCTTCCGACAGACATCCCAGCACCTCCACCTTGATCTTTCAATGATCTCTTTATAGCATGTTTCAAAGGTGCGTCTTCCATATCGGAATCTGAGTCAAGTACCACCTGTACTTTTTCTTGATAACTCAGGTCAACGAATGGCTCATCTTGCTCAATCGCTATGGCCTTACCCTTTTTTCTTTCTCAGAGCCTCTTCATCAATAGACGGCTCAATTTCTATTTCTTTTACAAGATCAGCTTGTTCTGGAATTTCTTCGATTTGAACTCCCTGCTGTCTCGTCTCCTTTATACTCTCCCCCTTAGGTGAGTTATCCTGAACTCCACCCTGGTCTCCAGATCCACCAGCTTCGTAAGAATCTTCAAAACCAGAACCATAGGGTCCTGCTCCACTAGCACCACCTGTACCAGCATCGGGGGGAGGTTGTTGCGGCGCGAAACACTCTGGGGGCACAAAACTTCTGATTGCGAACATAACTCTACTGATCTCCACAGCCAGAGTATCCATTGTAAGCTCCATTGCTCCCATCCTGTCATTCAGAGTGTTTCCCAAGACACCAGCAGCATGGCCCAAGTCATTTACCTTGTTTGTCAAATCATTAAAAGCTGTAGCTTGACTTGCCATTCGTGCTGCGTAGTCGTCAAGAGCCCTTTGATTGTTTCCAACGTTCATCCCTAACTGCCCCATCGTCTGCCCAAACTGCTTCATTTGATTTTCCATAGAAGTCATACGAGTATCAAGATTTTCAATATTAAGGGACGGTGTTTGGTTTAGGTGACCTCGCTCTAATACTCGTTCTGTTAGTATTTGACGCTCGGTTTCGGGCCTTAAAAATGAAGGTCCCTCTCTCCCTAACCTCTCACACACACTCCCTGTCTCACGCTCGTGTATGTCTTCAATAATTGATCCAAAATATGAAGCAGTACCTGCAGAAACTGGATAAGCAATATAATTTGCAGTTATGGGATCAATTGCTGTTTGTTCCTGAGTTGGAATCTCAGGCTGAGAGGCTACAAAGTGTTCATGTACAATATCAGAACCGATCCTCTTTGCAGCATCAGTACGTACCGGTGAAGGTACGGTGGAAGCTTTTAAAGCTTCATGTTCTTTTGAAGCAACAGTATCTTCAAGAGGTACATAATCATCATCAAAATCCCTATGTGCAGATTGTTCAAGGGGAAAACCACTCTCGTGAGGTGGAGTGGTTGCGTGTGACACGCTAGGGTTTGACTGAGGTTTAGAAGTAGCAGCATGAGAAATTTTGGCTTTCTTTCGAATAAGAGGCTGCTCTTCGGGGTCACTCTCCTCATCATTTCCTACATCTATATGTGCTGGCTGTTTGGATTCCGGTGACATGGGTGACAAAGAATTAGAAATATAGCTCTCACCCTGGGATAGATCCTGCGGGCTGGCAGTCTCTTGGGTCTGGGAATCAGAAACATAGGAAGAGGAATGAGTAGAATGTAGAGAGAGATTACCTGATTCATTACCTTGTTCGTCACCGCTTTGCTCATCAGGAATCTCTTCAAATGCCTCAGCATGAGCAGACCGATTCTGAGCATGTGATGAAACTTGCGAGAATTCCATCAAAGTGGTAACTCCCTCATCATATGTAAGCCACTGTTGTAAGGTATCAGGAATAGACATCGGTTTTCCATGATGTTTATTCTGATTATCAATTGTTGAAAGTGACTTAGTGCCCATCCCTAGTGGTGCAGATGTTTGACTTCTGGCAAAACTCTGTCTAACTGCAAGAGAATCCTTCGGTATTAAATGATTAATCAGCATCTGTAAGAACCGAGGAAACCAGCAGACAACATCTGTTGTGTTGAGGTCTCTGCTTGCAGGAGATCCCATCACAGCCACCATCTCAGAGAGAACTATTCGTCCATAATTTATATTCAGCTCTCTTGCTAGGGCAATTCCAAGGTTTTGCATGGGAATGGAAATTTGATGGAAATCGCTTTCTCGTGCCCGAAAACATCTTGTGATGGCCTCGAAAAAGTAATTCCATTCCACATGAAAGAATTGTTTTTGGATGTTTCCAGTGATCCGGCCAGTCGGAGGATAACATCCTATTTCTTCAAAGAATCTTAGGCGTTCTGCAGCTGTAGGTTCTGGATCATAAGCATCTTTTATCGGGAATCCCAGAACCCTGTTGACAATTTGTTCATTCACCTCATATTCCTGACCCGCTAAGGTAAACCTGAAACCAAAGGGGGTTGATTTGCTCCCAAAAGAAACCGCACTAGTCCATAATTGCTGTAAAGCATCATGTACTAGTGTAGGTTTAGCAGTAAAAGCATCGCTAGCTTTGGAATACAAATTGAGAAATCGTATCCAAGACTTAAAGCGCGGGAGTTGATCACCAATTTCCGTAGAAATATTATAAAAATTGTTTTTGGCAAGTGAAAATTGGTGAGCCATTTTAATTAAAAGTTTTTCTTTTAAAAGATGTAAATTTTAATTTTAATTTCTGAAAAACAATTAATTTTAGAATTAACCGTTATATCCCTTTTAATTTATCAAGAACAACAAAAGTCCCTTTTTGAAAAATTAAACTACGGGATCCAATTAACAGTTAATGGAAGGCAAATTTCGAACCAATGATTAAATCTCCACTAACAGTGAAATGGGTGTGTGTGAAATCGTGTATGAACAGATCTGTGAAATTTTGTGTGTATATACGTGTGTGTATATATCGATGAAGATGAACAGTTATACAAGACACAATCACAGAGATTAATGATGACACACAGGTAAGAGGAGTCTAAAATCGGGCATTAATTCGAGATCTGTATGAGTTTAGTCACAAAAATCACGAACAGTGATTGTAAGTCGAAATCGCCTGAATGAATATGGATGCGGCTGTAAAACTGAATTAGGTAAAAGTGAAAGAATAGATCGAGTTAGAGATGTATATATAGACATGAATGTGAAATGACAGAAATGCCCCTGTTAAAAAGTGTGAAAAACACCAAGTACATACAGGGAGAATCTAAGTCGAAGTCTTATCTCGAAGTCTATCTCGAAGTCTATCTCGAAGTCTATCTCGAAGTCTATCTCGAACATTTTAAGTCGAACTTCGAGATGGAGTTCGAGATAGCTGTTAACTCGAAAAACTTGAACCATTTATCTATTAAAGACCATGTAAACAGCACAAACCACCAACATTACTAGGGAAACCTATCTCGAAATTTAAGTAGAAATTCGAGATAGACTTCGAGTTAGGAGTTAACTCGAAAAATCCCCTTAAGACCAACTGAGAGCTCTATCTCGAACATCAAGTCGAAATTCGAGTTGAGTTTCGAGATAGAGGATAACTCGAAATTATTAACTAACTCGAAGTTATTCTCTCAGATCATTTCAAAAAATATTCCCTGTAAGATAGACATTATATGAAATATTTTGTCTAGGGAAATAGGCACACTGGTAACTCAAATTCGAACCCTAAGTCGAATTTCGAGATAAATTTCGAGATAGAGGCTAACTCGAAATTCTTCCCAGACTTAGAATTTTCAAAACTTCACTCTGGAAGCTCAAATCGAAATTCAACTAGAATTTCAAGATGAGTTTCGAGATAGTGATTAACTCGAAATTTTGAAGATACTTAGAATAATTTGACAATTTTTTTCTTTGAAAAACTTCAACAATTAATTTTGTCAAATTAATATAAATATCAATTCAAGGATTTTAATATATGACATAATTAAAACATTCCTTGATAATTCTAAGGCCTCTAATTACATGAAAAACACAGGTAAATTCATCTCAAAATCATGCAAAATTTAGAATATTATGAATTTAACTCCCCCTATGATCATGCAATCTAACAATCATAAATTCAAAGATTTGTGCTATAAAAGACACTTAAAACACACTGAATTCATGTAAAATCACACTATATGCAACCTATAATAATCATTAATTAGGCATTTTAAAGTCTAAACACATAATGATTAAATAGCTTGCATATACAAACATAACCATGGATTTTACAGATAGAAGGCTTTACTAACTTGTGTTAAGCATTCCCAATTCACCAACCAACCTATTGAATGTTACTTCATCAAGAGGTTTGGTGAATATATCTGCAATTTGTTGCATTGTGGGCACGAAATGTAGCTCCACAGTCCCCTCCTCGACATGTTCTCTTATGAAGTGATACCTGATGTCAATGTGCTTGGTTCTTGAGTGATCTACAGGATTGTTGGTTATGGCAATGGCACTTGTGTTGTCACACATAATTGGAATTTTCTTGTGCTCCATGCCATAATCCTTCAATTGGTTCCTCATCCACAGTATTTGAGCTACACAGCTTCCAGCAGCAATGTACTCAGCTTCAGCAGTAGAAGTAGATACTGTATGTTGCTTTTTACTTTGCCAGGACACCAATCTTCTGCCAAGAAATTGACAAGCACCAGATGTGCTTTTCCTATCAATCCTGCAACCTGCATAGTCTGAATCCGTATAGCCAATTAGATTAAAACCTGTATCTCTTGGGTACCAAATTCCTAGATTTGGTGTGCCCTTGAGATACCTAAAAATTCTTTTGACGGCTATGAGATGTGATTCTTTAGGATCCGCTTGGAATCTTGCATATAAACAAGTCGCGAACATTATATCGGGTCTACTTGCAGTTAAATAGAGAAGTGAGCCAATCATACCTCGATAGCTTGTGATGTCAACTGATTTACCTGATTTGTCTTCATCAAGCTTCGTGGCTGTTGCCATGGGATTCTTAGCTGCTGATGCATCTTCTAGATTATACTTCTTGAGTAAATCTCTGATGTACTTGGATTGACAGATAAAGATACCATCTTTTCTCTGACTGATCTGTAATCCAAGGAAGAAGGACAGCTCTCCCATCATGCTCATCTCGTATTTCTCTTGCATTAGCTTAGCAAATTTCTCGCACAAGCGCTCATTAGATGACCCGAAGATAATATCGTCCACGTAGACTTGAACAAGTATTAAATCATTCTTCACATTCTTATAGAACAATGTTTTGTCAATTACTCCCCTAGTAAAACCACTTTCAATTAAGAATACGGATAGGGTTTCATACCAACATCTTGGGGATTGCCTGAGGCCATAGACAGATTTGAAGAGAAGATACACAAAATCTACAAGTTCTGGATCAATGAAGCCAGGCGGCTGTTCCAGATACACTTCTTCTTCTAACTCTCCGTTCAGGAAGGCACTTTTCACATCCATCTGGAAAACCTTGAAGTTCTTATGTGCTGCAAATGCCAAAAACATCCTGACTGCCTCAAGTCTTGCAAATGGTGCATAGGTCTCATCATAATCAATTCCTTCTCGCTGAGAATAACCTTTTGCAACCAAACGAGCCTTGTTTCGTGTTACAAGTCCGTTTTCATCCATTTTATTTCTGAATACCCACCTTGCTCCAATTACTAATTTGTTCTTTGGTCGGGGTACCAGCTTCCAAACTTTCTGCCTTTCAAACTGATTGAGTTCCTCTTGCATTGCAATCACCCAATCAGCATCACCAAGAGCTTCTTCTATTTCTTTAGGTTCAAGCTTGGATAAGAACCCAGAATATAAGCAAATATTAGCCAGGTCAGCTCTTGCATTTCTTCTAGTAGACACACCAGCATCTGGATCACCAATAATTAATTCAAACGGATGGTCTCTATTCCATACCCGTTCTCTTGGAAATTGTCTTGATGATTCAGCATGACTTTCTGAGTTGTGGTGCTGACTACTTTGATTACTTTCACTAACTCCCCCTGAGTTAGTACCAGCTCCTACAGAACTAGAGTCAACTCGACTCGAGCCTTGAACAGTAGTTCTTGAGCTGCTATTTACTCCCCCTGAGTTGTTGCCGGTTCGTACTGAAGAAGTCTCTCCTGATCTTGTAGAATTAGCTTGTTCACTAGACTCAGGTTCTTCACGTACACTTGGAACATTTAATGGGACAACCAACTCAGGTTCATCTTCAAGTTCTTCTAAGTCCAGATTCTGAAATTTTAGGGACTCAGGTTCACTAGAATCTCTTGAAATTGATGAGAGTTTGGTATCGTCGAATCTGACGTTGTAGCTTTCAGTCACTTTTCGATCATTTACTAAGAACACCCTATAAGCTGCTACCACATCTGTGGAGTAACCAACAAAGATTCCTTCACGAGCTTTTGCTGCGAACTTGCCTAGATTTTCATCATCTATAAGTACATAGCATTTTGATCCGAAGACATGAAAGTATTTGATTGTTGGTCTTCTACCGTTCATTAGCTCACATGGTGTCTTTTCTTTATCTTTTATGATCAAGGATCGATTTTGAGTGTAACAAACAGTACTCACTGCTTCTGCCCAGAAATACAGAGGAAGTTTCGAATCATACAACAAAGTTCTTGCTGCTTCAACCAATGTTCTATTCTTCCTTTCAACTACTCCATTTTGTTGTGGAGTTCTCGGGGCTGAATACTGACGACGTATTCCCTTAGATACACAGAAGTCATTTAGCACTGCGTTTTTGAATTCAGTGCCATTGTCTGATCTAATCGTCTTCACAGTAAGTGTTGAAACATTCTCAATTTGAGTGATGTGATCAATGATTAGGAAAGGTACTTCGTCTTTCGTCATTGCGAACAATACCCATGTATACTTGGAGAAGTCATCCACGATTACCAATGCATATCTTTTCCTAGACAAAGATAAGACATTCACTGGGCCAAACAAATCCATATGAAGAAGTTGCAGAGGCTCAGTGATACTAGAAATTTCTTTGCTTTTATGCGATGCTCGTTTCGACTTTCCCATTTCACAGGCTTCACAGAGTCCTTTCAGAGCGAACTCCATTTGAGGTAGATCTCTCACCAATTCTCGCCTCGCGAGAGCATTCATCGTTTTGAAGTTTAAGTGAGATAACTTTTTGTGCCATAACCAGCTTTCATCATCCGAAGCTTTGCTGTAGAAACAGGTGACTTCATTCTGATTTGCTGAATCCATGTCTGCAACAAAAAGATCTGCCTTTCGAACTCCTCTCAAAGCCAGTGAACCTTCCTTGATGTGAGTGATTGATACACCTTTCTTGTTGAAGACAATTTCGTAACCTTTGTCACAGAATTGACTGATACTCAACAAATTATGCTTTAATCCCTCAACATAGGAAATATCTTCAATGATGACATTGCCAGTTTTCAGTTTGCCATATCCCTTTGTCACACCTATGCTGTCATCTCCAAAGGTAACATAAGGGCCAGCTTTCATAACCAACTCTGTAAGCAGGGACTTGTTTCCAGTCATATGCCTCGATGCTCCACTGTCTAGCACCCATATAACTTTATTTCTTTTCTGCTTAATGCCCTGCAATGACAGATTGGTTAGACATTCTTCGGAACCCAACTTTGATTGGGCCCGGCTTTTCGATAAGATCGATAATCAACAGATTTAACAACAGGAGATGCACTTTTCTTAACATTACTAGAGCTTTCGACTTCCTCCTTTCCTTTCTCAGACTTGACATGTTTGTAAGTCCTAGGAGAAGGTTTGTCACTCCTAACTTTAGGAGGACTGACAGTCTTGGCTCTCACATGCTTTTTCTTGATGTTTGAACTAGCAGCAGTGTTTAAGCATGACTTGCTAGATGCATTCATTAAATTCACAAAAGTTTGCATGACATTAAAAGTGCATGGCATACAATTAGGTTGACCACACTGTGCATGATTCTGATGCAGATTATTCATTGTATGTGTGACAGGCATGGCATGTGCAGCAGGAACATTTATGTTAGCTTTACATGCATAAGAAAGATGTTCAGTAGATTTGCAGTGATAACATGCTTTCTTTATTCGTTCAGCCTTAACCTCTTTTATGCCTTTCTTCCCTTGTTGTTTAACAGCCTTAGCTCCTATTCCTAGTCTAGATTCATCACTAGGGAAATTGATTTTAACTTGTTTAATAGGAGTTATAGGTTGTGCTTTCTGACGATCTTCCATCTCAATCTCATATCTAGCTATCAATTCAGTCTCTTCTTCTTCTATTCTAGGAACAAGGTGTTTGTAGATGGGTTTGACAGAAGGTTTAAAAATGCTAGGAATATCATTTTTAAGGTCACTGGAAGTAGTGTCGATAGGTCTCTTCCCTTCTTTCTTAGAAAGGTTAGAATAATTAAGTCCTACACCTACTCCAGTTATCTTCTTAAATACGTCATTATCTACATACACTTTACTAGCAGCTAGTTTGTAAGCTTCACATTTAGTTTCTAACTCAGCTAGTTTGTTCCTTAAACATGATTCTATTTCTGCCTTAAGGACGAGCTTGTGTTCCAAAGATTTAATAAAATCTCTTAGGGAAGTATCTACAGTGCAAGCAGCCTCTAACTCTTCCACTTTTGCCTCAAGCATTCTGCTTTTGGCGACAAGTGTTTTCTGTTCCTTTTGAGAAGTGTCTAGGCTTTTGCACAACATGTAGATCTCTTCGCTAAGAGCCCCGTTCTGTTCCTTATAATCATCAATAGACATTTCTACTTTAAGGGTTAGAACTGGTACCTCTGGTTCCTCTGATGTCTCAGCCATGAGCGCAAAGTTTGCTACATGAGTAACATCTTCCTCATCTGAATCATCCCAAGCTCTTCCTTCTGTTACTACTAAAGCTCTTTTACCATGTTTTTCTTTCACCAGCGATTCATACTTGCTTTTGAGGGCTTCAAATGTCTCTTTTGGATAAGTCTGTTTAGGCTTTTTGCAGTCCGAGGCAAAATGTCCAGGTTCACCACAATTATAGCAATTGAACTTCATTTTGAAATCCAACGGAGATTTGTAGCTGGTACTCTTGCCTTTGCTTTTGTAGCCTGACGAACTACCACCACCCTTAGCAGCCCGATAGTAAGATGAAGAATTTCTCTGTGGTCGGTTGCTCTTTCTGAATCTCATGTTGCTGAACTTCCTTGCCATGTATGCCACGACACTATCGTCCATGTTGTCCAGCTCTTCTTGGGTGAAGTAGTCATCATCACTGTTAGATGCACACTCGTCATCATTATCAACTTGATGCGGTGCAGGTGATGATTTAGGTTTTGCTGCAACCATTGCCTTCTTAGACTCTTCCTCATCAGCAACTAATCCTGATGCAGTTTCTTTTCCTTTTGAATCATTGTCCCATGCTTGATCTTGAAGTGTTTCCAGCTCATAGGTCTTTAGAATTCCATAATATTCTTCCAGAGAAGTTGTATGCAAATCTCTGGTTTCTCTGATTGCGTAGACTCTATGTTCAATGCTCTTTGGCTGGTTCCTCAGATATCTCGTATTGGTCTCAACCATGGGGAGAGTTACACCTCTCAGATTCAAATCCAATACCAACTGACTGAATCTTAGATAGACATCTGTTATGCTTTCTCCTTTTCGTATTCTAAAGGTGTCATACTCCATCTTGAGTATAAGTGTCTTGTTGCTTCTAACCTCTGCAGATCCTTCCATGACAACTTCTATCTTGTCCCAAATCTTCTTTGCTGTATTCAAACCTTTGACTATGTTGAACATTTCATGATCAAGGGATTCCATCAAGGTTTGTCTTACAGAAGTATCATAAGCTATTTGCTCCTTGTCAGCATCCGTAAAGTTCGCTGCCTTTTTAGGCTCAGACCGAGCAGGTATAACCTCCTCTCCTTCCGTACGCTCAGGAATAGCTTTCATTGGAACAAATTTACCCTTTTCAAGGACTTCCAGATACTCAGGGTTAATAGTCTCTAAGTAGAGTCTCATTCTGAAAACCCATTCTTCATAGTGATCTCGGTTGAACATTGGGATCTTGAAAGAATTTTTAGGAGCCATTTCAAATCTGGTCACTAAAAGTTTCTAAGTACCCAAGACTAGGCTATGTAGAATATCTATGTAGAACTTCTGCCAAGTCGAAATTTCTCTAAGTCGAAATTTTGCTCAAGTCGAAATTCACCAAGTAGAAATTGTCCAAGTCGAAATTCTATGTAGAAAATCTCAAGTAGAAATTCTATGTAGAACTTTTTGTCCTTAGAATAATTTTCTGCAGATTACTTTAATATTGAATAAACAATATCACCTTTTTGACTTTTGATACTTTACACACCGAAAGCAACTAACCCACTTGCTAGGCACTGAGTATGTCTTGTTACACTTTCGGCCAAGGAATATTTATCAAATCAAAAGTACAAAAACACCTTTTTGACTATCTTATTTGTTTGAAAAAGGAGATCAAAAAGTTGTTGGGTTATCTTCTTTGATAAGAACAGATGATGAACACTCAAGAACACCAAATATCAATGAACCCAGATTAATTCACAAAAATTAATTAAAATACACCCAAGCTAAATAATCACACCTGGAGTATTTAAATAATTTTTCGGATGAGTTTTCACTACCAACGAATTAAAGCACACTTTTCGAAAAAATGAAAAGTAGATCTAGAAAATGAAAACTCACGATTCTTCTACCAAACACAAGGATCTATGTTTTGTATGTTAAACATCCGCTCTGATACCAATTGTTAGGTCCAAATGTGTTGCAGAGGGGGGGGTGAATACAACTTTTCGAATATGAGTAGCAATAAATACGATGCAAGAAATGAACACGCAGATTCAAGGAATATATTTCTTTATATATAACTTGAAAAGGTTGCTACAACATTCATTACAAAGTATAACAGAAGTTCAGAGAGAAGTGAATGATTCTAAGCTCTGTGAATATACTCTCTCTCTTTTTCTTGTGTTTTCTCAATATTGCTCACTAACTAAAACATTACACAAGTGCTTCTATTTATACTACATGTAATCTATGTCCTGTAGTCTTCAAAGACTAAGATGTACGTGGCCCAATGATGTCCACATAAATCTTGCCTTATCTTGAAAGCTTGGAAATCTGCCAATCAGAAGATGCCATGTGTCATGTTGAAGCTGCACTCTAAGTAGAACTTCTACTTGAGAATTTCTACTTAGCCATCTCGAAATTTCTAAGTCGAACTTCTACTTAGAAATATTCTACTTGGCCATCCAGAACATTTAGTACTTAGAAAATATTCTGGTCTTCAACTTGAAACTTCAATGCACATCTTGAGCTTGTGATATCTTCATGTCTTCTTTATTCTTCAGCAAGCTCTTGAACATGGATCTTTATTACTGACATAAACTTGCTATCAATGTCCTGACACTTGATGCACTGGTCTGGTTCATAAGTGACTAGTCTTGATAGTGTTTCTGCTTCTTGAATAAATTACCATATTCACTTAGTAACTTGGCTTTCCAATATTCGCTTTCCTTCTTGTTCACTTGAAATCAATTGGTCTTGTTGATACTGATAGTTATGATCTTGATTCTCGATTTCTCAAATCACTGAGGCCTGAACAACTTTGACTTGAACTTCTCTCAAAGATTTCTTCTTGGCTTGATCATAGTTAACATGTTCAATTGTATCAATTACCTTGTCTTCATATAGTGTTGATTTCTTGTGACTTCTTGTTCTTGATTGTCTTCTGGTTAAGTATCTTTTCTTTTAATTGAGTTACATTAGTTATAGTGTTACAAGTTAATACACTCTGCCTTTCAGGGGTTGTCAAGATAAATCACTTCCATCTTCCCTACGAATGCACCATCCACATATAATTTAAGGCGTTGACTATTGACCTTAAATTTTGTTCCATCTCGTCCCATAACTTCAATAGCACCATAAAATTTGACATCGGTGACAGTAAAAGGTCCAGACCATCTTGATTTGAGCTTTCCCGGAAAAAGTCAAAGTCTGGAATTGAACAACAACACCTTGTCACCAACCTGAAAATCTCTTTTCTAAATCATCTTATCATGCATCTTCTTCGTTCTCTCCTTGTAAAGCCGACAGTTGTCATAAGCATCAAAACGAAGCTCATCTAACTCATTAAGTTGAAGAAGTCTCGCTTGCCCCGCAGCCTTCAAATTCATGTTGAGTTCTTTTATAGCCCAGAAAGCGCGATGTTCCAATTCCACTGGCCGGCAAGTGACATGCTTTACCATAAACCAACCGATAAGGAGTGGTTCCTTTAGGTGTTTTGTACGCCATCCGATAAGCCCACAAAGCATCATCTAACTTCAAGTACCAATCTTTCCTTGACTTTGCAACCATTTTCTCTAAAATGCTTTTGATTTGGCGGTTAGAAACCTCCACTTGGCCACTTGTTTGGGGGTGATATGCAAGAGCACCCTTGTGAGTAACGCCATATTTCTTCAACAAAGTTTCAAACTGGCGATGGCGAAAATGAGAACCACCATCACTTATCACTGTTCTAGGAACTCCAAAACGAGGGAAGATAATATTCTTGAAAAGCTTCATAACTACCTTAGAATCATTGGTTACTGATCCAACTGCTTCAACCCACTTGGACACATAATCGACAACAACTAAGATGTATCTCATCCCACAAGAACTTGGGAAGGGTCCCATAAAATCAACACCCCATACGTCAAATATCACGACCTCAAGAATACCAGTTTGAGGCATCTCATGGCGTTTTGAAATATTACCCATCCTTTGACATGCATCACACGCTAAACAGAAAGCACGAGCATCCTTAAATAGAGACGGCCAAAAGAAACCGGATTGAAGTACCTTAGCAGCAGTTTTTGAAGGACCATGGTGGCCTCCACGTGCGAGAAAATGACAATACTTGAGAATGTCATGTACTTCGAACTCAGGGACACATCTACGAAAGATTCCATCAGCACACTTGCGGTACAAGAAAGGGTCATCCCAAAAATATTGTTTAGCATCATAATAGAACCTCTTTCTTTGCTGATAAGTCAATTCTCGAGGGTGAGATCCACTAACACAGAAATTTGCAAAATCTGCATACCATGGAGTTTGAGTAGTAGCCGAAAACAAGTGATCATCTGGAAAAGAATCGTCAATAGGAGTACTTGACGCAATATCAGATTTGAAACGCAACCGTGAGAGATGATCCGCAACCACATTCTCAGCACCCTTCTTGTCTTTGATTTCCAAGTCAAATTATTGGAGTAACAGAATCCAACGAATAAGCCTTGGCTTTGCTTCTTTCTTCGCCAATAGATACTTAAGTGCCGAATGATCAGTGTGAACAATGACTTTGGAGCCAATGAGATAGGCTCGGAATTTGTCAAGAGCGTAGACCACAGCTAGAAGTTCCTTCTCAGTCGTAGCATAATTAACTTGAGCTTCATCCAAGGTCTTACTTGCATAGTAGATGGCGTGCAATACCTTGTCTTTCCTTTCACCGAGAACTGCTCCAACTGCATAATCACTTGCATCACACATGATTTCAAATGGAAGATTCCAATCTGGAGATTGAATGATTGGTGCACTTATCAAAGCTTCCTTAATTCTGTTAAAAGACTCCAAACAAGCGTCAGTAAACACAAAGGTGGCATCCTTAAGCAACAATTGAGTGAGGAGTTTTGCAATTTTTGAAAAATCTTTTATAAAGCGACGATAAAAACCCGCATGACCAAGGAAACTCCTCACTCCCTTGATATTAACAGGAGGAGGAAGTTTCTCAATCACTTCAATTTTTGCTTTGTCAACCTGGATGCCACGTTCAGAAATCAAATGATCAAGTACCACTCCTTCATTGACCATGAAGTGGCACTTTTCCCATTTCAAAACCAAATTCACCTCTTCACAACGTTTAAGCACTTTAGAAAGATTATGCAGATATACATCAAAATCAGACCCATAAACACTGAAATCATCCATAAATACTTCCATGATAGACTCTATGAAATCAAAAAATATGGCAGTCATGCAACGCTGAAAAGTAGCAGGGGCATTGCACAAACCAAAAGGCACTCTACGATATGCAAAAGTACCATATGGGCAAGTAAATGTAGTCTTTTCTTGGTCATCAGGATGTATAGGGATCTGAACGAACCCTAAATATCCGTCTAAATAGCAAAAGTACTTATGCTTAGAAAGTCTTTCTAACATCTGATCAATGAAATGGAGAGGTAATGGTCTTTTCTAGTGGCAGTGTTTAACTTACGGTAATCAATGCACATTCACCAACCGGTGACAATTCGAGTGGGAATTAATTCATCTTTTTCATTTTTAATTACCGTTGTTCCTCCTTTCTTAGGGACTACCTGAACTGGGCTTACCCATTTAGAATCAGAAATTGGGTAAATGATGCCCGCATCTAACAACTTCAAAACTTCTTTTTTAACAACCTCTTGCATGTTAGGGTTCAAGCGATGTTGTCCCTGTATGCAAGGCTTATGGTCATCATCTAAGTGAATTCTATGCATGCAAAAGTCTGGGCTAATCCCTGTAAGATCATTGATACTATACCCAATAGCTTTTCTATGCGCACGCAAAACAGTAAGAAGCTTAAAGACCTGGTTATCATCAAGACTAGAGCTAACAATCACAGGACAAGTCTTTTCATCATCAAGAAACACATATTTTAGATTAGATGGCAAAGGCTTTAGCTCTAACTTATTTACCTGAGGTTCACCACAAGAAGTGACAGTGCTGTTTACCTCACAATTCAGATCAGCTGCACCATCCAACTCAAGAATCAATGAATCGACTTCAGCATGTCCTTCTCCTTCGTAAGCTTCAAGCATGAGCACTGCTTCCAATGCATCATTCAATAGAATCTGAGGTGTCTCATCTTGGACAATTCCATCTATAACATCAATCCTGCAGCAAGTATTCTCAAGCAAAGGGGATTTAAGAGCAGAGGTTAGAGTAAAAGTAATTTTATCATCACCAACGCTCAATGTGAGAGTCCCACTTTTAACATCAATAACAGCACCTGCAGTACAGAGAAATGGTCTACCTAAAATAATAGGTATCTGGCTATGCTCTTCCATATCTAGAACTACAAAGTCTATAGGAATATAAAATTTTCCAACCCTAACAGGCACATCCTCTAAAATTCCAAGGGGACATTTTATCGAACGGTCTGCCATTTGCAAAGTCATCTGTGTACATTTTAATTCTCCCATATTTAGTTTTTGAAAAACCGAAAGAGGCATGACTGAGACGCTAGCGCCCAAATCACATAAAGCTTTATCAATGAACAATGCACCTAAATGACATGGGATCGAAAAACTACCAGGATCTTTAAGCTTAGGTGGAGACTTATTTTGTAAAACAGCACTACACTCTTCAGTAAAAGCTACTGTCTCCACCTCACCAAAAGACCTTTTCTTAGTGAGAATATCCTTAAGAAACTTTGCATATGATGGAACTTGATAAATTAAATCAGTGAAAGGAACTGTTACCTCAAGATTTTTGACAAGTGTCATGAACTTACAAAACTGCTGGTCCACCTTAGTTCTGTTCATCCTACTAGGGAATGGGAGCTTTGGCACAAATGGTGGAGGAGTAACTGCAGTCTTCTCTTTGTCCTTTTTCTTGCTTTCCTTAGTTTCACCTTCGTTTGCATCTTCAACAACTTTCTTTACCTTGTCTTCCTCAGAATCCTCTTCTTCTTTCTCAGTAGGAACATCATCAGTAGGCATTGGAGGAGTATCATATGTACGACCACTCCTAAGAGTAATGGCATTCACATTTTCCTTTGGCTGAGTTGGTTGTGCTGGTAGAGAGCCTTGTTGCCTTGTAGACGAAGAACTGGCCATTTGAGCAATCTGAGTTTCCAGCATCTTGTTATGTATCTCCATCTGGTTCATCTTTGTTTGCATTTGTAACAATATCTTCATCATATCACCTTGATTATCAGACTGTGCAGCATGATTTGCTTGAGGAGCATAATTCTGAAGAGGCCTTTGGAATCCAGGGGGATTCATAGGTCCTTGAGGAGGCCAATACTGTTACTGTGGAGGAGGCTGGTACGACTGCTGATATTGCTGCTGATTTGGAACATTTGAATTCTGAGTGTTATTGTTCCTATATGAGAAATTCGGATGATCTTTCCAACCAGGATTGTAAGTGTTGTAGTACGGATTATACTGCTGCCTCTATTGGAAAACATTCGCTTGCTCCATCTGAAAATGTTGTGAATTTTGAGCATTATATTGGCAATCATTACCATAGTGGCCTTGGATGCCACAGACTTCACAAACAGGATTATTCATAGGAGCCATGGATGACAATGCATTGATACTCATAGGTTGAGTAGAGGGCTGAGATGTCTTCAACGAGTGGATCTCCTGAGTTAATGCAGCGAGTTGAGATGATAATAGAGAGTAAGCATCCACTCCAAGTTTACCCCATTTCTTGGCTGCTCTCGGATTACTGAAGTGATTGGCAGCCAAATTGGAAAGAAAAGCATGTGCATCATCAACTCCTTTGTCTAAAAACACGCCACCTACAGCGTTATCAACCATCCCTTTTGTTTCAGGATCAAGACCATTGTAGAAGCGTTTAAGCAGAAACCACTTCTCAAGACCATGGTGAGGGCATGCACGTTGATAATCCTTGAATCTGTCCCAAGCATCCCGTAGAGATTCGCCATAATCTTGCTTAAAACCCATCATCTTGTCGATCAAATCGTCGGTTCTGTTAGGAGGGAAGAACTCAGTTAAGAAAGCCTGAGCAATCTTATCCCACTCGGTCAGGTCAATATCATTCAACCATTTTTGAGCTTTGTCACGAAGAGAGAAACCGAACAACATGACTTTCAACTGGTCTGGAGTGACTCCCTGATGTTTAATTGTAGAACAGAGCTGTTGAAACCGTTGCAGATGATTTGTAGGGTCTTCAGAGGCAAGCCCAGCAAATTGATTCTGTTGGATCATAGTGAGCAAAGCAGGCTTGATCTCGAAATTTGTTGCTTGAATCGCTGGCATAGCAAGGCCAGTAGGTACCCCACTTGGAGAGGGCTGTGAGTAGTTCTTCAAAGATTTTGGAGGGTCTGCCATCTCAATCTTTGGTTCAGGTATCTTTTGCTGCTTCTCTTTCCTTTATTGATCTATGTATTGTTGACAAGAAAGTTCAGAATCTGGACTAAGAGGAGTTGTATCCTCCTTCGCTTGATCTTCTTTCGTTTGAGACCTGGTCCTGGGCATCAACAACTAAACAAGGAAAAGCAGTAAGATCGGTCTCAGTTGGAACAAGAGTTCCAAAGAGACAAGAGAAACAATCTAAAACAATCGAACTAAAATAATAGAAACTAGGCGTCTCCCCGGCAGCGGCGCCAAAAACTTGATGTGTAAAATTATGTCTAACCTTAAGCGCACGGTATCAATTGTAGTAGATACTAGCAAATACGGGTCGATTCCTCAAGGAGACAGTTTCAATTTCAATTCAACTATTATCAATTGTTTCTAGTCACAAACGATTATTTGGGAATTTTATTAACTACTAATGCAAATTTAACAAAGTTTTAATTCAATTAATAAAAGGATCTAGGGCAATTCAGGTTCACCATGTTTACACCAAACAAATCACAAAAGTATAGCTTTTCAATGGGATTAAGTAATTAAAGCAATGGTTAATCTTTTTCAAGCATTAACACTCTCAGAATATCTAATGATGCTTCCACAATCACCTTCAATTCCGCTAATTGTATGTAAGCCTCTAGTAGTAAAATCTTTCGATCTATTACTCCTATTGCAATCAGTTAATCCGTGATATTGCGCAATTACACAAACTAAGAATTATAACATATCAATCAGGATTACTCTTTACCCATCAATCTACTAATCAAATTAAGTCCAAATCATGGTGCAAACATGGCTCCCCTTAATACCCTAGAATTAAATTACTCACTCATTCTAGGATTAAAACTAACAAAAATAATCAAGAAAGCCATAATAAACATGTAATTAATAAGGAGAAGATAAGAAATACCTTAAACCTTTGAATAACGAAGAACAATTAAATCCAAGAATTAAATTGAGCTTGCAAAGATGGAGAGAAGAAAATAAAACCCTAGCTTTTAATATTAAGAACGTATGTAAAAATTGTGTGTAAAAAGATACCCCCCAAAAGATAGATCCCTCAAAGTATTTATATAGAAGAGGTTACAAATTCCTCAACAACTAAAGTTATTGCCAAGAATAATAAAGCCCAGCTGATTTTTAATTAGAATTAAATTCTAAATAAGAAATAAAATTAATTCTATTTATTTCTGAAATTTCCCGCACAAGCACAGGAGGTCCAAAGCGCTACTAAAGCGATGTTGTGCATTTCCAGGCAGCGTCTCGCGCTGTAGCTCCAAAACTGGCGCTGTTGCGCTGTCTCAGGTTGCGCAGCTTCTCTAAAACAGGCGCTATTGCGCCTTCAGGTTATGCGTGTCGCGCGCTCCTGCACGGTTTCCAGCGCTGTTGCGCTATGGAGCTCCTGGAATTTTCTGTTTTTCTGCCAAGTCAAGTAGCGCTCTTGCCCTTCTTTTCAGCGCTCTTGCGCCAATAGCTCCCTGGAATTTCATTTTGTGCTCCAAAATTCCTCAACAACGAACCATAATTCCACCATTTCTCCTCGTAATTTCACAGAATAAATCCTTCGAGCTAAAAATCACATAAAATCTTTAAATAATGCTCAATTCCTTCCGACTTGGCATTTATTTATTTCCTGCAACAAACTCAAATAAAACTAATTAAATCGACACGATTATTCGCAAAAGCATCGTAAATGTGGGAATAAAATCCTATAAAATATATATATAATATACTCTATCAAAGCTCCATAAATAAATCCGTTAGAATCCCATAACAACGATTAGTTCATAATCAAACCGCTCGTCATCATGGGATCTGATGAAACCATGATAAAAACAAAGTATAAAAAGATACAAATAAACCTAAGTAATTGTTATATAATTGTGATACAAATTACAATGGTAGGATGTGTTTATATAGGCTCTAGAAGTCTTGCCCAACAAGAAAAACAACCTACAATCACTACGCCATAAATGGGCTATCGTTACATCTTTTTCATGGATGTTGCTAGAATATGTTACCTTAGCATGTTATTTTGGACCTAATATAACATTTTGTTTTTTGTGTTACCTTAGCCACAAACATGATGTTACCTTAGTTTTAAAGTGTTGGATGTTAGCAACATACATGATATGTTACCTTAGATCATTAATAAACTCAATTTTTAATTTTTTAACCAAAAAATTATTTAATAATTTAAAAATCACAATTACCTTTAAAATAATGTATTTTTTAAAAAAGTAAGAGTTTACCAATAGACTGAGGTCTTATTTTTAAATATCAAGATATTTAATTGTTATTATTTTTTAGGTTCTATTTATTTATTAAATGTAAAATAAATATTATAAAAAATAAAATAAAATAACAAAAACAAATTGTAAAAACTGGAAAAATAAGGATGCACGGTTCCCAGTGAAAATTTTTAGCGGCCAATTATCCCGCCTATCTGAACCTCTCTTTACACTTAAACAAAATAATACTCCTCTTTACTCTCATTCTAATCTCTCTCTCTCTCTCGCACTCTCTCTCTCGTAAACCTCACTTTCTCTCTCAATCTTCTCTAAATTAGTACGTTATACAAATTATGCTATAAATTATGTTGCTCAATTGAATGTGGCTTCGGTTTGAGGCTTCAAATTAGGACTTCTTCAAATTAGGGCTTTTTCAGATTAGGGGTTCACTGTTTTGAGTTTAATTGTTTCAATTTTTGCACTTTAACTTCAACTAATTGCTGTTTGTTTTCAATTTTAGGCCTTCTCCAGTTTGGGCTTTGGATTTGGGGCTTCTTAAGTGGATTTCGGGCTTCGATTAAGTGAATTTGGGATTTTTAGTTGCATCTGCTTCATAATAGCACTTCAGCTGGGCGAGCCTTCGCTTTTTGGAGGGTTCTTACAATACCAGTTCATTTCCGTAATTCAGATGGATCTAATTTTGGTTGTTTATGGCTGCAGGATTTGGACTTTTCATCAGTGAAGAAGCTTTAAATATATGGGTCTATCCTTTATACTGGTATTTTAATTCACATAAACTAGTGTCAGGCCTCTCTTATCAAAGAAGTGCTCTATCTTACGTTGGTGTTTTTATAATTGAGTTCTCCTTTTAGTTTTCAGCAGGATCAACTTTTACCGAACTCTATTTCTTTTAAACATTATAAAGTACATCTCAGGAGAGTATGCATCAGTGTGATGAATTACCAATTTTAACTTTTCAATGCGATTCTATGTTGAAAATTCAACCTTGAAATGACTATTGGCTAACCAGGTGAGCATATCTACCAATACAAGGAAATTATAACACGATTGGTCAACAATTTAGGTTTTTACTAGATTGTCCTGAAACAGGAAGATTATAACATCGATATTTTTTGCTTTTATTTGATAGAATATGTAAAAGAAGCAATTAGATGTACTACTAATAGAACTGAGAAAAATTTTTCTAATAAAGGTGGCACCACTTTGTTGTATTTCTGAATCCTCAATCAAAAATAGCATTTATGGTTGTACTTCTTTTCTTTCTTCTATTTGTGCGACTTTGTGGTGGTGTATGTATGGTTTTACATGTGTGCAGTGTGGATGCCTGTGTATGAATTAAACCAAGTTGTATTCATATAAAAAACCACATTTATAAATTCTTAACTCAAAATATGTTTAAAAACCTGCATGAAAAATACACTTTTAACACTTCGGCTTAAAAGAGTTGCTTATGTAAACACATCTGACAGTTGATAGGGGACATACACAATGAGGTGGAAAGTCATAATCGTAAGCTGGATCGAACAATAAGAATCTTACTTGCAGAAAATTTCACTTGGTGCATTAAAAAGCAGCGAGAAAGAGGAAGGGTGAAGAACCTCTTGGCTTGATTCTTTTAGACATTCTCTCTCCAATTCAGGTTAGTTTTGAAACTGATGTTGTGTAAGTGTTCCTTGTGTACATACTTTACTTTCATATGTTTAAATTAAGTTTTATTTGGTTTTGTTATCGAAATTGTTGTCCCAAAATCATGTAAAAACTTGGTAATTAGTTGTGCCAGGAATCTTGTATTGACGATGGAATAGTTTGAAGGGTATAAGATTTAATATCATGTACTGAAGAATCAAAATTGTAGAATTAGGGCTTTAGAATAAATCTACAAATTATTGTAAGGAACAAATATATAGATAATTTTGTGGAACATACTGAGACGTTATCAATACTAATTAAAGTTTTATACTCCCGTTATTTCCTCAGGTTTTAGTTTGCTTCGTGTTATTAATGATCTTTCTGCAGAAGTTACTTCCAGTTCATCAGACTTTTGGATAATGCTTTAGCTTTTCCAACTCACTTCTTAATTATTTCTTTTAGGTGAGAATATTATTTAGCTCGCTTTGATACAAGTTATAAAAAAGATCCCGACAACTGTTTTCTTAAAAAAAATTATTGTAGACGTGAACGTAGTGTCATCGAAATGAAAACTCACCTATGAATTTAGCGATCTTAGGTCATTTTCTCTGAGCTTAAATTGAATTCCACATCATTATTTTTATGGTATAGTATTTGGCCTTTCTAGCATATATAGTCTGCCCCTCTGTATAAGACTATGCTGTCACCAGGTATACCTCTTAGAAAACTTATTTTTTTTAAAAAAAGAAAATCATTTCCTAGACCTGCTGAAACCATGTACCAGGATATACCAACTTGGCAGTAGGTCCCCTGCCTCTTTTTTTTCCTGTTCAGTTTAAAGCGTAGTAGTAATTGATTACTTTGTATAATACTCATATAGAAATTTTTTCTGCTTTCTCATACCTGATCAACTCCAGAACAGTTTATTGTAGTCGAGTTGCAAAGTTTCAGACCAGGTTTTACAAATTTTGTCCTTTATTAAGTAATATAAGGGTACTCCATATCTGGTGCATGTGATGCATATATATTCTAGATACCTATACCCATTCAACTATATGGTACGTTTCCATGATATTTTGATGTTCTTTTTCCATATTTGAATCAAGATGCAATCAGTAAAATCAACTTCTTGCAGGTTTTTTTTATTTCTATTACTCCTTTTTTATAAGTTCGTATTTGAGCTCAGAGATATGTATTTGCAGCTGCTTCCTTGGTCTATTCATGTCAACACTGTTCTACATGGCTTCTATGTGTGGAATAGGGGTGATGTATTTGCTCTATGCTCCAAGTGCCTCGTGCAGTTTCAACATATTTTTCATCACCTGGACTGCAATTTTATTATCACGTGAACCGTTTACAACCCACTACGTGTTTGCACTTGGCATTGCTCAATTTATGGGATCTGCCCATTGGTTAGTTCCTATCATACTATATTAATTTATCGCATTCTTCGTCTTCATTCATATATGCTACATGCTTCAAATGTTTGATCCTCTGCTATCATTTGTAGGTTTATGATACTGCTGGAAAGTATTTGTACTTTCTTGGAAGCTGATACGTTTGGCTTCTAATGGTCCTGCTAACTGAAATTGTACAAACTTTCATCTTGGCAGACTTTTGTTATTACTACGTGTTTTTTACAACAATTTTGATTGTGTAACAATTAGATTATAGAAAATAAGGCTGGATTCGTAGAATTCTGATCTAACTTGTTCCACCGTGGATGTGGTTGTTTTGGATTATGAATTATGAATTATGTAGTAATTTGTTGGATATTTAAGCTATTTTTTTTGTATGTGCAATTTTTTTTCAATTTTTTCTGGTAAAGATGCATTAGCTAATGAAAATGTTGCTAAATAGTGGGGCCCACAGTGGGGATCACATTGGGGCCAGAGTGGGCTCCTTTGTGGGTCCCACAGTGGCCCCAATTTTTTTTAAAAAAAATTGAATCTCTAAGGTAACACATTTATTAAGTTGCCGTAGAATTCACTTTTGATACTATAGCAAGCTACGGTAACATAAAACTGCATGTTACCTTAGGGATCAAGGATGTTACCTTAGACACCTAAGGCAACATGCTGATAGCTATCACCAGAAAAATGTTACCTTAGCTACTTTATGGGCCTAAGGTAACATATAATGTACCTGTTGTAACATTTTTTTGTGTTACTGTAGGCTGTTTATGGTGTAGTGAATACAATTAGATATAGGTTTGGATACCAAAAATACAACTAGAATTCGAAATAGGGGCAAAACGGACATTTCAGGAATTTTTCAGCGATTTTACGCGCTCCCAGCGCATGCCACGCGCTGCAGGCGCACGTTCCTTCTGTTTCAGGCGCTCCAGGCGCACGGTTACGCGCTGCAGGCGCGTGATCTTCCTGCCGAAACTGATTTTCTTCCTTTTTCCTCGTTTCTGAGCCGTTTTCTTCCGTTCTTCTTGCACAAACTTCCCGTCTTCAATTCCTTGAATCGTAACCCTCTAGGTAGTTGATATTAAGACGCCGTTCTTCATTCCATATCATAAATCAACTCCAAACAACGGAAAATTCATCCATAATCGACATTCTTGCAAAGCTGCACATGTAAGCAAAACGCATCAAAAATACCACAAACTTGAGGCCAAGTATACCAATTTAAGCCGATATGGAACGTTCCAAGTGGACTTAAATCCACTTATCACACCCCCAAACTTAAACCGATGCTTGTCCTCAAGCATAAACAATTACAACTAACTAACTAACTAACTAGTACCACTTCCGTAGGTGATCACGGTTGCATTTGGCATATGCAACAAGCCCTTTAAACCCCTAGGAAGCCCTAGTGGATGAGTAAGGTCTCGTGAGGGCCTATAGCGAATGTACCCACAAAATCCATTTAACCTAACGCAATGCAATGCATGAATGCAACTAATATGAAAAAAATGCAAGGATCCCCCTCAAACTCACCAAAACCAACTAACAAGCAAACATCTCAAAGAATGCAAATAAATCCAAGCAGAGCTCGACTAAGTCCCCGTATACTAACAATACATGAACAGAAACGTGCGTGTGTGCAATGCTCATCCAAAATACTTCCAAACCTAAGTCAAAAATCATACATGTCCTTCGCCAAGACAATCACAGGTTTATAAATAGAATAGACTGTAGACACTTCATAACCTAAGAACACCTCCATCCTCGTTCAAGTTAGCCAGAAATTCATGCTTTATTACTGCGACACATAATACTATATACAATACGCATGCTTATTTAACCGTGCAATGAATGAGACCCCAAAAGGCTTATACAATAATACCCATGTAGCGAGTGTTAGGTCAGCAATCCCAAACCACAAGGGCTTTAGGTTACTAGGACTAAGTCCCCTCAGACTTAATTACTCGAGTATTAAAGAGCTCACTCGTGGTTAATTTTGCATAAAAACAATTAAACTTATTGATTTTTTTTTCTTTTTTTTCTTAATTTTTTTTCTGTTTTTTTTATACAATCTGGAATGAGCCTTTCTCATTTCCAACCCTAGACTACTCATATAAATATGAGCCGGCTACTAGCCATTTGACGCCTAGCCAATATTGACAATTATTACAACTAGCATGAAATCCCTGATTTCCCCCAAACTTAGACTTTAGTGCTCCTACGCCATCAAGGGAATAACGAAAATTCTAAATATAATCAAGTGATTAAATCTTAAAACAACCAAACAAGCATGACCCTAACCTAGCTCAAAAGCACCCAATGAGACTGTGAAATTATTGTGTTTCCGTAACATGCAAGTCAATTTTGTAGGAACTATAAATCAACCCTCTACTCATCATCACCACACTCAATTAAACATCTACCTATCAATCAGAATCAGCTCGTCCTAAGGGATCATGAAATATGCATGCCATGAAAATGCAACTAAAATGAACTCACATGGTATACGAAAATAAAAAAAACCGAATGTCCTATATGAAACAAACGTAGATAACACAAACAAAACAATCATGCATGAATTACTACCATTACTATGCAAAACATGATATCCTATATGAACACAAAATACAACAATAAATACAAATACAACTACTAATCCCCCAAATCACCCTCAAACTTGAAAGATTCAATGTCCGCATTGAATGGAAGTAAATAGGAGGAAAAGTAGAAACATACCTAACATTAGAACCACATGGGTTGCCTCCCATGAAGCGCTTCTTTAACGTCATTAGCTTGACATTCTTCCAAGCCTCCATTAAGGATGATAATAGTTTGCCTGTTCCTCTCTTCGTGAAACTTCATCGTCATCTCGGCGGCATACTTTCTGCCCCTTCTCCTCGTTTGGCCTATTCGTGTAACAACTATGTCCTATTCCAATGCCTTCATCTGTTGACCCAATATTTGTCAATTTGTAGAACAACACACACTCGCGGGCTTCGCTTGAATATAATGGAGGAGGGTAAATGTAAGTTGCTGAAGCCTTTGGTTCCTCAAAGAGAACTTCCTCCATTGGCTCTAATGCGCTAACCCCATCTTTAAACTCTGAGACAAGTAGAAGACCTGCATCTTTCCCATGTTCTTCAGCCTCTTGGTACGCACATACCAATTCTTGAAATTTGTGCAGCTCATCAGTGTCTGTCCCAAATAGTGCCCTTTCCAAATCATCCACCATCCTAACATGATCAAATTCCTCACATGGCTTGCAAATGCTCACCTCACCTTGGAATTTGTCTTCCTCAATTAAGCATGCAGTACCTTGCTCCAAGTCACCGTTATTTTCTGGAATTGCCTCTAGTATGAATTGTTGTTTCTCTTGTTCCACAGCACTCACAACTCGAGCAACTAGTATCTCCAAAGATTTGAGAGACTCCTCATTACTCTTTATAAGCATCATAATCTCCTCCATAACATCAACCTCATCTGACTGAAAAGTAGGAGTAGGTTGCTGATGTTGAAACTCTTCACTACCAAAGAAATATGACATATTTGGAACATCTTGCTGGTACTGTTGAGGATGGTATTGAGAATATGGTTGTTCCTCATAAGTGACATATGGATCAACTCCTTCGTAGTAACAATATTGTGAGGGATCATGAACGCCCAAACACTGCTCACATTGCTGAGGCATGGATGTCCTCGAATATGCCCACCATGGCAACTCCTCGCATGCCATCTTCAAACACTCAAGTACCTGAACACACCGAACTAAACAAGATAGGTAAGAAAAAATCTGAGTCAGTGAACTCTAACTACCACTATTGACAAGCACATAAACCAAAAATAAAACACCGATGATCCCCGGCAACGGCGTCAAAAACTTGTTTGCACTAAATCACGCAAGCGTACGTGGTCACAAGTAATATATGAATAAGTCAAGTTCGTTCCCACAGAGATCTGGTTATGGTTCCAATTCAGTAGATGTACCTATGCAACAATGTATGATTATTATTCACTGCTAAGACAAATAACAATTTTGGGTTTAATAAACTAAATTAACTAAGAAGTAAACTAACAAACTAAGAATTAACTAATTAACGAGAATTGGAATCGAATTACTTCTGCAAGAGAAAACATGGAATCCTAACTTCATTAAGTACTTTGCTTAGATCTAACGCCGTTAATCACTATATGCAATGGTTATGATATCTGATCGAACAACACGAAACAAGTATACGCTACTTCTCAGTATACAAATACCAAACTAAACATACATCCACAAAAGAGATAGAAGATGAATAGACACCAATTATGCTTAGACCCTATATGTCTATAGAATTTGAAAACATAACGGTTGAAGAACAAGTTATCCATAATGATCACATAGGGCAATATAAGTATTCTCATCTCATACTACGAATCATATTGATAAACAATTATGAACCTATGCTAGCATGGCAAGTTCTAAATCTCAAGATCCACTTTCACTTCACAAGAGATTAACAAATTAGATGTTCATGACGCATCTATCAATTAAGCATAACCATATGATGATATCAAATATACATCACACACAGATCTTTAAAGCATCAATATACTAAAGCTCCATAAATAAATCCGTTAGAATCCCATAACAATGATTAGTTCATAATCGAACCGCTCGTCATCATGGGATCTGATGAAACCATGATAAAAACAAAGTATGAAAAGATACAAATAAACCTAAGTAATTGTTATATAATTGTGATACAAATTACAATGGTAGGATGTGTTTATATAGGCTCTAGAAGTCTTGCCCAACAAGAAAAACAACCTACAATACAATTAGATATAGGTTTGGATACCAAAAATACAACTAGAATTTGAAATAGGGGCAAAACGGACATTTCAGGAATTTTTCAGCGATTTTACGCGCTCCCAGCGCATGCCACGCGCTGCAGGCGCATGCTCCTTCTGTTTCACGCGCTCCAGGCGCACGGTTACGCGCTGCAGGCGCGTGATCTTCCTGCCGAAACTGATTTTCTTCCCTTTTTCCTCGTTTCTGAGCCGTTTTCTTCCGTTCTTCTTGCACGAACTTCTCATCTTCAATTCCTTGAATCGTAACCCTCTTGGTAGTTGATATTAAGATGCCGTTCTTCATTCCATATCATAAATCAACTCCAAACAACGGAAAATTCATCCCTAATCGACAATCTTGCAAACCTACACATGTAAGCAAAACACATCAAAAATACCACAAACTTGAGGCCAAGTATACCAATTTAAGCCGATATGGAACGTTCCGAGTGGATTTAAATCCACTTATCATAGATGTTTGAAGCTGATGCACAATGCAAATATTTGGGGTTGCCCAATATTATAGGGAGGAACAAATCAGCAATTCTGGGTTTTCTTAAGGAGAAGGTTACATCGAGGATAAGAAGTTGGGATGGGAAGTATGTGTCCAGGTCAGGGAAGGAGACTTTAGTAAAATCTGTGGTGCAAACACTACCAGCCTATGCTATGAGTGTTTTTCTTCTGCCTCTGGAAATCACCAGGGACATAGAGAAAATACTGACGAAGTTCTGGTGGAGTTCTGATCAAACGAACAAGTCACGAATCAACTGGATGGCCTGGGAAAGACTAGCAAAACATAAGAGTACAGGTGGGTAGGGTTTTCGGCATTTTAGGGATTTTAATCTAGCTATGCTAGGGAAACAAGGGTGGCGATTTGTTGATAATCCGGATAGTCTGGTATCGAGGTTGTACAAAGCACGTTACTTTGCTGAAAATGACTTTTTAAACTCCACATTGGGAACAAACCCAAGTTTCGTGTGGAGGAGTATCTTTGAGGCAAAACAATTAATTCTGGATGGGATTAGATGTAGAGTGGGAAACGGTGAGAGTATAAAGATTGTAGGACAGCCTTGGTTGGCAGTGGAGGAAAATCCCTACATCACGACTATGTCACCAGTCATTGATAATAATTATGTGTCATCGTTGATGTGCGTAGATAAGAGGGAATGGGATGTTGAAGTGATCAGGGATGTTTTTAACAGCAGGGATCAGAAACGGATTCTGGAAATTGGATGCAGCAAGTCATGAAGATGGTATGTACTGGAGATTGGAGAATTCAGGAGTTTATTTGGTTAAGAATGTGTAAGAACCCAGATTTTTGGGTAGAATTAAAACATTTTATTATCTAATAATATGGGAATGAATAGTGGTTATGACTGCGATGTAACGACTGTCTATTTAATGAATGGAATGGATTTGGATTCAATTATTATATGTCATGCAGAATACCTTTGGTTGACAACATAGATAAGAATGATCTATCTCCTAAGAATATGAGAAGATTACTTCAAGTAAGATTATTCTTGTGTCATCCAAATCAATATCTATTATAAGTCCAGCGATTCCGTAAGAAGGTTAAGGAACACTCGAGAGTGAACCAGGTTCATTTTCCTAATTATAGGAATTAAATAAAAATAAGTGATGAATAGTGATTTTGGTGGAATTTGGAATATTATTATAATAATGCTATATCCGGTATCCGGAACGGATTTCTGAGTTCGTATTAGTGATCCAGGAGGAAAATAAGTGTATGTAAAAGCTGTCGGATTCAGAAAATGAGCACTTTTATTTTCTCCGAGAATTCCCTGGACACTGAAGGATTTAAGGATTTATTTAAGAGATTTAAGGGATTTAAATTCAAGGATATTAAAGGAGGATCAAGGATATTAGTATAAATATTAAGAAGGTTTCCGGTAAAACCCTAACAAGAAATACTTGAGATATTACTCCGAACGATCAATGAAACGAAGCAATAACCGGACAAGAAACAAGCAGATAGCCAAGGTGCAAGCATGTGCAAGTGGATAAGATCAAGTAACTAGGTTGGTTACCAAAGGAACTAGGATAACTAGAAGCCTAACCAAGTGTTTAGCTTCATTACATCATCAAACCACAAGATCAAGACACATGCCCCTTAATTTACCTCATGCATGACATACCACCTTTAATAAAGCTACTTTAGCTAGATATTATCAAGATGTGGTGTATTATGCAAGAGAACCAAGCAAGCCAAGGTCAAAAAACTTCATCTCTCCATTTCTTTCAAAACTGCCCAGCACAAACACCTCCAAGAATAAAATTCATATCTCCATTTTCATCCATGATAAATTCACCAAATTTTAACCACAACCTCTCCACTCCATGGGCAATATTCGCTCCAAATTTCATAGCAATCAAAGTAGTATAGCCTAGGCAAATCACTTCCCCAAGTTGAAGAATTAAACTGTCCTGATGCTTGACAGTTTCTGGACAGATTTTCTAATGGCCATATCTCCTTCATTACTCAATGAAATTTGGTGTTCTTTAGCTTTTTGGAAAGCTGGTTAGATTCTCTACAATTCTTCTTTAGGACCCTCATCCAGAAAAGCAAGGTAAGGACCTCGTTTTTGCATTTCTTTGGGCTGATGAATAGTAACTCCGAAGTGATTAACTAGTTTTCTTGTTTTGTTCTTAAGGATTAAGCTATATAAAGACTATCTAAGGCTTGTTAAGTGTTTATAAACACTTGATAGTGTTCCTAGAGCTTCCAAGAAGGTAAACCCTTAACCCACCTTTGAGTTTTATATGAGATTTGATGGTGTTTATGGCTTGTATGCATGATTTAGAGCGTGTATGTTATGCGGGTGTTATAAAAATGTTAAAATATATTTTGTGGCTCCAAGACCTGTTGAGACAGTGAGGAAGATGATAAATAGTGTCCATGAGTGTTGGTTGTTGGTTGAATGATTATTTGGGTTGTTTGAAAATTGGATTATTCGTTTTTAAGCCGTTATAATGCCAAAATTTTGTTAACCTTAAGAACACGAGTTTGACAGTAGGTATAAGTCACTGATTAGCTTCTATTTCTTCCATGATAAGCTAGATTATGTTATAAGCTTCGTTTTGATATAAAGATCGTATGAAATGGACTTACGGTTTAGGAGTTATGATTAAATTCGTAAAAGAGGTTCGAAACCGTAACTGAAAGTTCGTAACTGAAATTGGATTCTTTTAATTGTACGAAATCAGTGGCGAATCTTGATAATTAAAAATTAGAGATCATAAGGATGGTGTGAGAAAATACCTCGTATTAAAAAGATCATTTTTCGATTTTATAAAAATGTTCGAATCGAGATTAAACGCGAACGAACCCCTTAAAAGTATGACTTTGGTTATAACTTAGAAAACGGGCGATAACACTCGAGGTATAATCTTGATTCGTAAACGACCAACCTTAGAACTTATACGACTTAAGTATACACCAAGTATAAGCATGATGACATGTCTTGATAACGAACGAATGTCGGATCGTATCGGTGATAAAAAGAGTTACACTAAAAGAGACGTAACGAGATAACTCGAAAACATGTTTCGATTTAAGTGGAGTTTATACTTAGCCTTTTAATAAGCGTTAAGTGGTTAATCTTAAATATTCTGATTGTTTATAGATTGTCGAGCTGACCCGGGACACATTACCCCTACCCGCACTCGATTCTCAGGCAAGTTTCCAATACTTGGAACTGTTGTTGTGATAATATATATATATGATGATTGTTGTATACATATGCCATAGCATGCATGTCTACTTTCAAGTATATTGGAATACTTGTTCCCTGAATTAATATTCGCTTATAGACTAGATATGGATTATCAGATATAAGCATGATTGTTTTGGTAGGACCCTTAGTGAAGGGCATATGATATGTATTCTTTAAATATAGACCGGGAGTCGGTATTTTGAGATATAGATGTAGTCGTGGAAACCCGGAGGGATTCCAGCGACAGATTAGTATTCCTTTTGAGGAATGTTATTATTAAACATTATTTATATTTCCATAAAAGTATCAAATACTTGGAAATCTTTCGAGAAATGTTAGTTGAGTATTATCTCAGTCGAGAAATATTAAATGAATATTATTTTTTGAATATTCATTAGATTTGATTATTAATGAATAATTACTTTGATATTCATTGGAATTTTATTCATTAAATGAATATCACTTTCGGATATTCATTTAAGTTTTATGTAATTGATAAATATTATTTCAAAAGTATTCTTTGGAAGTTCTAATTACTCAAGGAATATTATTTCGAATATTAAGGTTTCGATTACTAAATGAATATCATTTGGATATTTTTTCTAGAATATTATTTGTTTAATGAATATCAATTGAATATTCATTTGGAATTTATTTATTAAATGAATATTATTTTGAATATTCATTTAAGATATTATGTACTTGATAAATATTATTTTGAATATTCATTTAAGATATTATGTACTTGATGAATATTATTTTGAATATTCATTTAAGATATTATGTACTTGATGAATATTATGTTAAAATATTCATTTGAAGTTCTATTTACTTAAGGAATATTGCTTCGAATATTCCTTTAAGGTTTTGATTACTAAGAATATTATTTGGGTATTCATTTAGAATATTATTTATTAAATGAATATTATTTTCAAATATTCATTTAAGGTTTAATTTATTTAGTGAATATTATTTTAAATATTTACTTGAGTTTTATTTAATTAATGAATATTATATTGAATATTCATTTAAAGAAGAGAATTATTTAGTAAACGATTCTCTATATTTATTTGAGGATTACTTACGAGAAATATTATGATTTAATCATATCCCTTAATTATTATTGATAAAATAAATATTCTTGGAATATTTATTTAAATTCTTTTAAGTTCTTTCTATAATAATTCATATTACTCAAAGATTATCTTTCACCTTCAGATATGGTGTAAAATATTTCGGAATATCTTATGACTATTTATATCAAGGGGAGGTTCCTAAACTTTAATTTCACTAAATCTATCTTAAAGAAGATTTAAATACTCGCTCAACTTCCAAACGTATATAAGGGGACCTCACTTGAGCGATGTTATTTATTGGACTGCCCGGTCCTATACTTGCTAAAACTATCTTGTCACTCACATCTTGATTCTTTCAAGCATCGATATGAGTCTTTTGGTTACCTCCTCAACGCTCGAGGGGTATGATTGATGTAACAAGTTTATATCCATTAACAAGCATCAGCTTGGGAAATATTGGTGAATTTTCCTTTCCAATTAGATACGACTACTTTGTGGAGTCCTATCAACAAGTGTTACACTTGGGGAAAAGGGGAACGAACTTTACGTTTCAGAGTCATGGATGATATTCGAACTAGGAGACGCGTAAGTGGCCGAGTGGCGCCGGTCCAGCAATAGCCCAACCGTTGGCTGAGGAGTTCCAGAGGGCGGTAGATAAGTAAATCCGTCGGAGCTACCTTCTACATGTAGAGAACGACTGATGAAATGCATGACATACGACTGATCATCGTAAACGTCAGGGCATCTGGCGCGGCAATGCTCCCGTATTAGTTCATCTTCTAAAAGTGAGAAATTTCTGCAACACTGTTGGTGTTGGCAAGGTGAAAAAGTGTTGAAACCGGAATTGCAATATTTTTCCTGCAAGTTCCTCTTTTATGATAATTGAGAATATCTTGCTTATCTTTTGCATAGCAGATATTTATTCAAAACAAATATATTTTTGAGTTACCTTGTAACTTCATCTCATACCTTATATTGGTACTACATCGTTAATGCATGGCATATGGTTTCAAAGATATTTTGGACTGTTATACATTATCACTGTTCAATTATATTTTGGTGGGCTATTGCTCACCCTTGCTTTATTTATTTATATCACAACAACAGCTAGATCAGATGGCCGCGCAAGGCGTACCCAACATAGGCAGATTTCAGCCGTCAGAGGATGAACTGCTGAGGTCTTAGCTACCATTGCTGAGGATGCAGCTTCTGGTAGGCTAGTTGTTAGCATTTGATCATCAAATGTATTTAGTATATGGCATATACCAATGGATGGCAAAGAATATGTAATGGTAAAAATTATAATTCTTTGGGTTGTAAGAACTCAAACTTATGATTAATAATATTGATGGTTACTCTGATTTCATCTCTGGGACTATAACGGGTGTGTTTTATGCTGTTGTTTTGGGTCACATGGTGGTAATTTAAATTATGTTGGTTTATGGATGGATATTGAGACCGTAGCGACCAGATCCCTGACCCCGGATCTGGGGGTGTTACAGAAATGGTATCAGAGAGAGCGTTATAAATCCCAGAGATGACGTGACGTTAAAACAATAAATTCATTAAGATAATAAGAACTCTTGCCAAGTTCATAGTCAGACTACATAATGTGGTATTGACATATAAAACCCTTATGGGAACCCTAAAGTATCATGATAGTAACTTAGCTCGTTCTTGTATCGACTAGTAAGGCGACAGACCTTGGGGATTACGAGCAGTAACATAATGATGCTTGTTTTGATGTTGAAGATCGGATGATGGATTCGATAGAGCACCCTACTGAGGGCCCGGTTGAGGTCCCAGCAGACGAAGGAAATATTAATAAGAATAAGGAGTTTACACTTCAGGAAATGAGGGCTACAGCCA
Source organism: Kitagawia praeruptora (assembly GCA_037693485.1). Lineage (NCBI taxonomy): Eukaryota > Viridiplantae > Streptophyta > Magnoliopsida > Apiales > Apiaceae > Kitagawia > Kitagawia praeruptora. Next base: position 30,512,106 of record CM075345.1, on the reverse strand, counting down.
GAGAGACTGTAAGAGTTAAAGTATAGAGCTCATAAAAGTGAGCATAAAGAACTGAGATATTATTAAGAGAACTAAAGATGCGTATTGGATTCATAGCTGGACTGCTAGATGAAGTACCAGCAGGTAGGATGGATTTGAGGAATTACTTGAGATCCTATATGGGGATAGATTAATGAGGAAAGAGATAGAGTGGTACATGATTATCAAAGACAACAATAGAGGACAAGGAGCAGAGTCTCCGGGAGCAGTTAAGATAGAGGCAGCAAGTGCCATATCATGTGATAAATGAATTAGTGTGAATATTGTTAATGATAATTCGCCATGGGAAGGGAGATTTCATAACTGATAATTTGTAAAGTCAAACTTAGATTGATGAGGTGGGTGGGGTTCAAGGAAACGCCCATTTTATGAATGGATCAACTTAGAAAATAAAGACATTGAACGGTGATGGCATGATTGAATAAAGTATATAAGGAAGTAGTAAGCAAGACGAGGATCTCAGAATCTACAAGAGGAGAAGACCAATGAGTCTGTGATAAACTAGTAATAAGGCTATCGTCAGGAACCAAGTAAAGTCTAATTCAATTCAGTGGAATGATGAACTAGAAACATCAGATGCATGTGATTCAAAGGAATATTAAATTCCTTCTTTTCCTTGAATGGATTATGGTAGTTACCTTAAGTTTATTCTGACACTGAATCATAAATGGATTAGGCAAGGCGAGCAGTGGTTGAGATGTAATTGAGAATGCTTTTAGATGCAACCTGAAAGAACAGGTGTAGGACATGTTCTCGAAATAAGAGTTTTGGCAAAATGAAGTCCAGCAATAGGACACATGATCAATAAGAGTAGTGTTGGTCGGCCCTACCAAGTTAAAGACAGTTTCAAATGAAGATTGGCCAACCACACTGGCAAAGGTGAGAAATTTCATAAAATTCACAAGGTATTACCAAAGATTTGCTCAGGACTTTACAGAAAGTGTAGTCACGTAACCCGACTTATTATAAGAATAAAAGTTTGAATGGACAAGATAAACGTGAGAAGATCTTCCTGGAGCTAAAGGTAAAGTTGGTGATGACCAGGGTTGGCGTTGCCTGATGGAAGAAGGAAACTTTGGGAGATATTATGATGCAACTCATACAGGTATAGGTCTGCGCTTATGCAGCACGATAGCGTAATTTCGAATACATTTAGACAGTGCAGTTCATCGGATTCGGATGGCCTTGGTAGTGCCAATGTTGAGAAACGACTAACCCCGACGGTAGTGTTCCTTCTGAGACTAGTTGTTAAGAAGACTGGTATTTGGTAGTATCGACTAATAGGACGAATATGTATCGGGAAGATGTGGCATGTTACTAGTGGGTGAATAGATTAACTGAAATTTTCCCAAATTCTGGAAAGGAATTCAACGAATTTTGGCAAACCTTGTCTTTCTGATTATCAAAAGACGTCATTGAAGAGAGTGGAAACTGGAGCGAACCCTGTGGATTGGGTAAAGTAGCCGCTATACAGGTGGGGAGACATACCCCGATTATTACAGTTGAATGTAGGGATAAAATTATGAAGTTGAATGTAATTAAGAAACAAGCCGGACTGAGAAATTCTGGGATTGACTTAAATGAAAAGGTTGTTATGCCAGAAGTGTTAAGCTTTTGTGGTACGTGGAATTGATAAGATTAACTGAAAGAAAAAAAAAATAAAAAAATAAAGGAAAGGTTACCGGAGACGGTACCGAGAAGTCGATTGAGACTTATATGGAGAAGGGTTTTGAAAAGATCAAAAGGTATCAAAGTAGAAGGCACTATGCCAGCAATTGCTAGAAAAGTAATGCTATTAGCCGACCCCTAACTCACATGTTTTAGTATGGCAAGTTGAGGCCAAGTCACAAAGGATTAACAATTAACTAGACCAGCAATGAAAGGATATATCGGGGTGGCTTCTAATCAAGCGCCAACCGCAAGGACTTTTGATATAAAATGAATTGAGATACATGATAATGGATTTTATAAATACCATGGATGTGTTAGGAATGAGGATGGTGAGAAGTAAAGGTTATGAGGATTGTCAGAGATGGTGCAGTATGATGCAAAAATGTTATCTGAAACTTAGTATCCTCAAGAGGAGCATTAGGCATTAAGAGATTCACGTTGAACATGACCAATATCTTTCAGAACATCCTTGCTACCATTACCAAGTTCTGTAAGAAAGAGCAGATAGACATGTGTTGTCTTTTGGAAGGTCATATAGACTAACATTCGTTTGAAAGAAGAGGTTAGCATTAGTCTACCTATAGACTATCAAGATGAGAATGATTAAAGAGACCCTTATTAAGGATATATGATTGAATTGCCAAGTACAGGATATAAGTATTCCTTGAAACTAGAATTGAGCATAGAATGTCCATATATTAGGACGAACCCTGGGGATGCACAAAGGATAGCATCACCCCTAACAATAGGCACTGTGAAATCAGACGATATAAGTTGAATCGACCAAGGTATCAATAACCTATAAGGATTTGTGGAAAGGAGTCTCGAAAAGTACATAGACAGAATCATTATAGAATTGGTTAATGATGTTTGATATACCCTGTACCCAGAAGATATAGGAAGAATGATGAGGATGACCTAAGAAACCTTACAAGGAAAAAGGTAATACTCTGAGTTTCAAAATGGAAGTTTGGTAGAGAATGTATGACATAATAATGATGTTGCCGGATGAGGCATGTAAGAAACCATGAGAAGGTATGGATTGAACCAATAAGGTTGAGTTTGTTTTAAAGCAAGAAAGACCTGAGACAAAAGATATCCTAGACCTGATGAGGATATTAGCCGGGATGAAAGTCACATTTAAGGATTAAAGTAGTAACTTATGGAAAAAGACTGATGGATATTTTTCCTTCAGCAGAATTTCAGGAAGAATACTTTCACCCAACAGTGATGGGAATAAGGTAGAAAAAGTTGAGTTGAATAGATCAAAAAAAACATTGATTGCAAGAAATTATTATCAGGAAAGGCCAATGAGGTGGCCGACACTTTAAGTATTGAGGAGTAATTATGAATGCTCATACCAAAGAAACGAAATGGTATTGAGAAGGACTTTGAAGGTCAGAATATGGTGGAGGAATTTACATTCCCTCTAATGATTGGGCAAGAATCAACCATAAGAGTAGTTTAAGTAAAGATTCGATTCCTGATGTCGTCTTAAGCATATTACCTGCGTTAGGAGGTCCTATATTGAGGTAAACCAGGACCTCGTACGAAATTGACTAAGTAAACCGTTAGCTTCCAGTCTTCTACTAAAGATATATGATTGATAATTTCGTCAACTTGGCATAGCTACGATGCTTGAAGCTCTTCTGCAATTTTATCTGCTTCATGTAATATCTACATAAAGTTCAGGAAGCGTTCCTTATGGATAGGGAATAGTGATTATTTTGCTTTCCTAGAGGATCTTGGATTGACAATTATGAAACCTGTATGTTTAGCTACTAAAAACACTGCGTAAATGATAAGCAATGATGACCCTTCTGAGAAATTAAGTGTTAACGACTGCGGAAATGTCGAATTGAATCTAAGTTAGAGAAATCGTCCAGGTCAATTTCGGATGGTTTAATTTTGGAGACGAAGGGATATTTGTAATAAATGATCCGGCTATGATGTTTCATAGAATGATAATAGTAGAAATGAAGACAAGTGACTGATAGAGATCGAAATAGAATTGAAAATCAATAAAAGAGTCAGATAGGCGGACTCATGAGAAGCTCCAGTAATGAAGCGAGAAAAGTATGGAATTGACAGGGCAAGGGTATTGGCCAAAACAGAAAGTTGGGATTATGAGCATAAATAACATACAAATTGACTCCTTAGTAAGTTTGGAAAATTCGAGGAAATATGAAATAGATTGATTGAGTAATAAAGAGACTCATGAAATGAGAAAGTGAAAATTTGATGGTTGAACAGAGGAAAATTTGACCCCAAACGTGAAACACGTATTAAGTAAAAGTGATGAGTGTCTCAACCCTGAGATGACGGTGGGGTTAAATAATAGAAGTAAATGAGAATTAGACAATAAGAAGGATGTGATTGATAAAGAAAAGATGGGGAAATAATTATGGAATGTGAAGTAAAGAATGTTATGAATGGATTGATGAATGGGTTTTCCTAACGAACTCTCGGGATGACAACCTGATGGTGTTAGAATTATGAATATGAAATGGCCAGTGTCGTGGCGTGAAATGCCAGTAATAATAATGTCAAGCGAGAAATCCAAGATTTTAACCTGAGAAGTTGAAGGATTTTCCAAAAGTAAGTGATGCTAATATCAAACAAGAGTATAGGTCCACAGAATGATGGACAGAGCAGCAAGGAAATGTGATATTTGAGATTACGAAAAAGTAGTATTTGATACGTATATGATTATTTTCTTCTCTAATAAACCTCTATAGTTCAGAGGTAAATTCTAAGTATGATATTTTGACAATCATGAAAACTTTCTTATATAATTTTGTGAAATTCGTTCCTTTTCTTCTCCCTTATTTATCTTCTTCTAAATTGAGAAGAACAACCCTTTAAGGAGGGGAGGTAATACTACGTGACTCTCTGTCTGTGTGATAGAAGTCTAAGTGGAATGCCATTAATTGTTTAATTGCTTGTCAAGTACTAAAGGCTGGCCCCCTTTTGTACTAACTATGCAATATAACAAATGTTCATTGATCATAGTGATCTCTCAACAAATTCCTCTAATTCTATATATTGATCGAGATTGCGAAGATTAAAAGCGATCCAGAACGTAGTACGAGTAAGGTTATCTCCAAATTCGTAGCACGTTAGTGATACCGAAGTCACTGCACGTACCAATAAGGTTAATAGTATAATACCGGACAAGAGCGTATACCGGATAATGTGTCATGTGAAAGTATCAAAGAATTGGTAGAACGGATAAAGGGTGTATTGTAACACCAGTACGATGTGCTTTAGAAAGATTGGAATGTGTAAGGATCGACCAGAGAATTGGAAAGCGAAATAACCAACAAGTACCCAATTGTCTTCTACCTGATTCCGGGACGGAATCCTTTTAAGGAGGGGAGACTGTAAGAACCCAGATTTTTGGGTAGAATTAAAACTTTTTATTATCTAATAATATGGGAATGAATAGTGGTTATGACTGCGATGTAACGACTGTCTATTTAATGAATGGAATGGATTTGGATTCAATTATTATATGTCATGCAGAATACCTTTGGTTGACAACATAGATAAGAATGATCTATCTCCTAAGAATATGAGAAGATTACTTCAAGTAAGATTATTCTTGTGTCATCCAAATCAATATCTATTATAAGTCCAGCGATTCCGTAAGAAGGTTAAGGAACACTCGAGAGTGAACCAGGTTCATTTTCCTAATTATAGGAATTAAATAAAAATAAGTGATGAATAGTGATTTTGGTGGAATTTGGAATATTATTATAATAATTCTATATCCGGTATCCGGAACGGATTTCTGAGTTCGTATTAGTGATCCAGGAGGAAAATAAGTGTATGTAAAAGCTGTCGGATTCAGAAAATGAGCACTTTTATTTTCTCCGAGAATTCCCTGGACACTGAAGGATTTAAGGATTTATTTAAGAGATTTAAGGGATTTAAATTCAAGGATATTAAAGGAGGATCAAGGATATTAGTATAAATATTAAGAAGGTTTCCGGTAAAACCCTAACAAGAAATACTTGAGATATTACTCCGAACGATCAATGAAACGAAGCAATAACCGGACAAGAAACAAGCAGATAGCCAAGGTGCAAGCATGTGCAAGTGGATAAGATCAAGTAACTAGGTTGGTTACCAAAGGAACTAGGATAACTAGAAGCCTAACCAAGTGTTTAGCTTCATTACATCATCAAACCACAAGATCAAGACACATGCCCCTTAATTTACCTCATGCATGACATACCACCTTTAATAAAGCTACTTTAGCTAGATATTATCAAGATGTGGTGTATTATGCAAGAGAACCAAGCAAGCCAAGGTCAAAAAACTTCATCTCTCCATTTCTTTCAAAACTGCCCAGCACAAACACCTCCAAGAATAAAATTCATATCTCCATTTTCATCCATGATAAAATCACCAAATTTTAACCACAACCTCTCCACTCCATGGGAAATATTCGCTCCAAATTTCATAGCAATCAAAGTAGTATAGCCTAGGCAAATCACTTCCCCAAGTTGAAGAATTAAACTGTCCTGATGCTTGACAGTTTCTGGACAGATTTTCTAATGGCCATATCTCCTTCATTACTCAATGAAATTTGGTGTTCTTTAGCTTTTTGGAAAGCTGGTTAGATTCTCTACAATTCTTCTTTAGGACCCTCATCCAGAAAAGCAAGGTAAGGACCTCGTTTTTGCATTTCTTTGGGCTGATGAATAGTAACTCCGAAGTGATTAACTAGTTTTCTTGTTTTGTTCTTAAGGATTAAGCTATATAAAGACTATCTAAGGCTTGTTAAGTGTTTATAAACACTTGATAGTGTTCCTAGAGCTTCCAAGAAGGTAAAACCTTAACCCACCTTTGAGTTTTATATGAGATTTGATGGTGTTTATGGCTTGTATGCATGATTTAGAGCGTGTATGTTATGCGGGTGTTATAAAAATGTTAAAATATATTTTGTGGCTCCAAGACCTGTTGAGACAGTGAGGAAGATGATAAATAGTGTCCATGAGTGTTGGTTGTTGGTTGAATGATTATTTGGGTTGTTTGAAAATTGGATTATTCGTTTTTAAGCCGTTATAATGCCAAAATTTTGTTAACCTTAAGAACACGAGTTTGACAGTAGGTATAAGTCACTGATTAGCTTCTATTTCTTCCATGATAAGCTAGATTATGTTATAAGCTTCGTTTTGATATAAAGATCGTATGAAATGGACTTACGGTTTAGGAGTTATGATTAAATTCGTAAAAGAGGTTCGAAACCGTAACTGAAAGTTCGTAACTGAAATTGGATTCTTTTAATTGTACGAAATCAGTGGCGAATCTTGATAATTAAAAATTAGAGATCATAAGGATGGTGTGAGAAAATACCTCGTATTAAAAAGATCATTTTTCGATTTTATAAAAATGTTCGAATCGAGATTAAACGCGAACGAACCCCTTAAAAGTATGACTTTGGTTATAACTTAGAAAACGGGCGATAACACTCGAGGTATAATCTTGATTCGTAAACGACCAACCTTAGAACTTATACGACTTAAGTATACACCAAGTATAAGCATGATGACATGTCTTGATAACGAACGAATGTCGGATCGTATCGGTGATAAAAAGAGTTACACTAAAAGAGACGTAACGAGATAACTCGAAAACATGTTTCGATTTAAGTGGAGTTTATACTTAGCCTTTTAATAAGCGTTAAGTGGTTAATCTTAAATATTCTGATTGTTTATAGATTGTCGAGCTGACCCGGGACACATTACCCCTACCCGCACTCGATTCTCAGGCAAGTTTCCAATACTTGGAACTGTTGTTGTGATAATATATATATATGATGATTGTTGTATACATATGCCATAGCATGCATGTCTACTTTCAAGTATATTGGAATACTTGTTCCCTGAATTAATATTCGCTTATAGACTAGATATGGATTATCAGATATAAGCATGATTGTTTTGGTAGGACCCTTAGTGAAGGGCATATGATATGTATTCTTTAAATATAGACCGGGAGTCGGTATTTTGAGATATAGATGTAGTCGTGGAAACCCGGAGGGATTCCAGCGACAGATTAGTATTCCTTTTGAGGAATGTTATTATTAAACATTATTTATATTTCCATAAAAGTATCAAATACTTGGAAATCTTTCGAGAAATGTTAGTTGAGTATTATCTCAGTCGAGAAATATTAAATGAATATTATTTTTTGAATATTCATTAGATTTGATTATTAATGAATAATTACTTTGATATTCATTGGAATTTTATTCATTAAATGAATATCACTTTCGGATATTCATTTAAGTTTTATGTAATTGATAAATATTATTTCAAAAGTATTCTTTGGAAGTTCTAATTACTCAAGGAATATTATTTCGAATATTAAGGTTTCGATTACTAAATGAATATCATTTGGATATTTTTTTCTAGAATATTATTTGTTTAATGAATATCAATTGAATATTCATTTGGAATTTATTTATTAAATGAATATTATTTTGAATATTCATTTAAGATATTATGTACTTGATAAATATTATTTTGAATATTCATTTAAGATATTATGTACTTGATGAATATTATTTTGAATATTCATTTAAGATATTATGTACTTGATGAATATTATGTTAAAATATTCATTTGAAGTTCTATTTACTTAAGGAATATTGCTTCGAATATTCCTTTAAGGTTTTGATTACTAAGAATATTATTTGGGTATTCATTTAGAATATTATTTATTAAATGAATATTATTTTCAAATATTCATTTAAGGTTTGATTTATTTAGTGAATATTATTTTAAATATTTACTTGAGTTTTATTTAATTAATGAATATTATATTGAATATTCATTTAAAGAAGAGAATTATTTAGTAAACGATTCTCTATATTTATTTGAGGATTACTTACGAGAAATATTATGATTTAATCATATCCCTTAATTATTATTGATAAAATAAATATTCTTGGAATATTTATTTAAATTCTTTTAAGTTCTTTCTATAATAATTCATATTACTCAAAGATTATCTTTCACCTTCAGATATGGTGTAAAATATTTCGGAATATCTTATGACTATTTATATCAAGGGGAGGTTCCTAAACTTTAATTTCACTAAATCTATCTTAAAGAAGATTTAAATACTCGCTCAACTTCCAAACGTATATAAGGGGACCTCACTTGAGCGATGTTATTTATTGGACTGCCCGGTCCTATACTTGCTAAAACTATCTTGTCACTCACATCTTGATTCTTTCAAGCATCGATATGAGTCTTTTGGTTACCTCCTCAACGCTCGAGGGGTATGATTGATGTAACAAGTTTATATCCATTAACAAGCATCAGCTTGGGAAATATTGGTGAATTTTCCTTTCCAATTAGATACGACTACTTTGTGGAGTCCTATCAACAAGTGTTACACTTGGGGAAAAGGGGAACGAACTTTACGTTTCAGAGTCATGGATGATATTCGAACTAGGAGACGCGTAAGTGGCCGAGTGGCGCCGGTCCAGCAATAGCCCAACCGTTGGCTGAGGAGTTCCAGAGGGCGGTAGATAAGTAAATCCGTCGGAGCTACCTTCTACATGTAGAGAACGACTGATGAGATGCATGACATACGACTGATCATCGTAAACGTCAGGGCATCTGGCGCGGCAATGCTCCCGTATTAGTTCATCTTCTAAAAGTGAGAAATTTATGCAACACTGTTGGTGTTGGCAAGGTGAAAAAGTGTTGAAACCGGAATTGCAATATTTTTCCTGCAAGTTCCTCTTTTATGATAATTGAGAATATCTTGCTTATCTTTTGCATAGCAGATATTTATTCAAAACAAATATATTTTTGAGTTACCTTGTAACTTCATCTCATACCTTATATTGGTACTACATCGTTAATGCATGGCACATGGTTTCAAAGATATTTTGGACTGTTATACATTATCACTGTTCAATTATATTTTGGTGGGCTATTGCTCACCCTTGCTTTATTTATTTATATCACAACAACAGCTAGATCAGATGGCCGCGCAAGGCGTACCCAACATAGGCAGATGTCAGCCGTCAGAGGATGAACTGCTGAGGTCTTAGCTACCATTGCTGAGGATGCAGCTTCTGGTAGGCTAGTTGTTAGCATTTGATCATCAAATGTATTTAGTATATGGCATATACCAATGGATGGCAAAGAATATGTAATGGTAAAAATTATAATTCTTTGGGTTGTAAGAACTCAAACTTATGATTAATAATATTGATGGTTACTCTGATTTCATCTCTGGGACTATAACGGGTGTGTTTTATGCTGTTGTTTTGGGTCACATGGTGGTAATTTAAATTATGTTGGTTTATGGATGGATATTGAGACCGTAGCGACCAGATCCCTGACCCCGGATCTGGGGGTGTTACAGAATGCATATAAGTTTCTTCAGGTGCAGAGGGGACATTGGAATGCAGAAGAGAATGATAATATTTGGCGCATGTTATGGCGTATTAAAGCTCCCCCTAAGGCTATTAACTTGGTTTGGCGTGCGATCTCAAATTATTTACCAACAATGACTCAACTGCACTACAAACATGTTCCAGTTCAAATGTTGTGTCCGATTTGTGCTAATGAAGAGGAGACTATTTTGCATAGCTTGACATTATGCCCGTTTGCTAAGTAGTGTTGGATGACGCTGAGGCAGGGCATTATTTGGGATCAGGTCTCGAATTTTAGGGGTGGATTCATGAAATGTGGACAGAGGGAACTGCAAAACAAAGTGCTGAGTCTGTGGTGCTTTGTTGGGCGATATGGAGAGCTAGGAACGATTGGCTCTGGAATCAAAAACTCTCGACAGTTAATAGAGTAGTGGCAGTGGCAAAACAATTCCTTACACAATGGACATTAGCCCAGAGCAGGTCTTCTACGGCTCTTCTTCAACCACAGTTTGATGGAGATGGAGCTTCTTTCTGGGTAAAGCCTCAACCAAACACAGTTAAGGTGTCAGTCGATGCAACTATTTTTAAGGATCGAGAGGAGGTTGGTTTTGGTCTGGTGGCGAGGGACTCAGATGGTGTTCTTATTGAGGCCAAAACAGTGGTCCATCATGAGCTTGCCTCACCTGTTCTAGCAGAGGCCATGGCAGTTAAAGAAGCATTGAGTTGGATCGATACTAGGCAATGGACAGGAGTCACGTTGGAGTTTGACTGTCTTGTTGTGGTTCAAGCCATCAGGAGCAAAACTCCAATGAGGTCTCGATTTGGTCTGGTTGTTAGGGAATGTTGTTTGCAATAAATCACACAAGCGTACGTGGTCACAAGTAATATATGAATAAGTCAAGTTCGTTCCCACAGAGATCTGGTTATGGTTTTAATTCAGTTTAGTACCTATGCAACAATGTATGATTATTATTCATTGCTAAGACAAATAACAATTTTGGGTTTAATAAACTAACTTAACTAAGAATTAAATTAACAAGCTAAGAATTAACTAATTAACGAGAACTGGAATCGAATTACTTCTGCAAGAGAAAACAAGGAATCCTAACTTCATTAAATACTTTGCTTAGATCTGACGCCTTTAATCACTATATGCAATGGTTATGATATCTGATCAGACAACATGAAACAAGTACACGCTACCTCTCAGTATACGTATACCAAACTATCCATACATCCACAAAAGAGATAGAATATGAATAGACACCAATTATGCTTAGACCCCATATGTCTATAGAATTTGAAAACATAAGGACTAAAGAGCAAGTTATCCATTAAGATCACATAGGGCAATATAAGTATTCTCATCTCATACTACGAATCATGTTGATAAACAATCATGAACCTATGCTAGCATGGCAAGTTCTAAATCTCAAGATCCACTTTCACTTCACAAGAGATTAACAAATTAGATGTTAGCTACGCATCTAACAATTAAGCACAATCATACGAGGATATCAGATATACTTCACACACAGATCTTTAAAGCATCAAGATACTAAAGCTCCATAAATAAATTCGTTAGAATCCCCTGACAACGATTTATTCATAATCGAACCTCTCGTCATCATGGGATCTGATGAAACCATGATAAAAACAAAGTATGAAAAGATACAAATAAACCTAAGTAATTGATATGTAATTGTGATAATAATTACAATGGTAGGATGTGTTTATATAGGCTCTAGATTTCTTGACCAGCAAGAAATAACCTTCTATTACAATTAGAATTCGATTAAGGTACCAAAAACTGCCCAAAATACAATTAGAACTTGAAAAGGGCAAAATAGTAATTTCCCTGCTCCCATCAGTCTGCTTGTCGTGCTGCCTGCTCTCACATCGCGCATCCTGAACGTGTAAGACCTGCTCAATGTTGTAGAAAATCTCCCAAGCTTCGCGTGGACAGTAAAATCGCTGAAAACGGATTTCTAGAACTCCAGATATGGCCAAAACAGTGTAGACTGCGCAACCTTCCCGGAAAATCCGAATTTTAATTAGTTTAACCTCAAAAACGACAGAAGCATCCACCATAATCGACATTCTTGCAAACCTGCACAACTACACAAAACTACAACAAACTTGAGTCCAAGATAATCAATTTAAGCCGATATGGAACGCTCCAAGTGGATATAACATCCACTTATCACACCCCCAAACTTAAACCGATGCTTGTCCTCAAGCATAAACAATTACAACTAACTAACTAGTACCACTTCCGTAGGTGATCACGGTTGCATTTGGCATATGCAACAAGCCCTTTAAACCCATAGGCAGCCCTAGTGGACGAGTAAGGTCTCGTGAGGGCCTATAGCGAATGTACCCACAAAATTCTTCAAACTAAACAATGCAAAAACAATGCAATGCATGAATGCAACTCATATGAAAAAAATGCAAGGATCCCCCTCAAACTCACCAAAACTAACTAACAAGCAAACATCTCAAAGAATGCAAATAAATCCAAGCAGAGCTCGACTAAGTCCCCGTATACTAACAATACATGAACAGAAACGTGCGTGTGTGCAATGCTCATTGTTGACGGAGGAATTTGGTAACAACAAAATTCGAGGTACGACGCCGGAAACAAGATCTACAACGGTGGTTCTTTTTCGAAAAGAGTGGTGGCGTGTGGTTGCTGTGTGTAATTGGTGGCTGAGATTGATAGGGTTAGTGGCGGCTATTCAGAGCTCTCGACTTCCAACCCCCCAATTGGCCTACGTACCCCGGTATTTATAGGGGATCAAGCCATACGTAGTTCTTGGAGAACAAGAAACCCCAATGGGCTTGGATAACGGACCAGCTTCCGGAATGTTCTACCATGAGGCCTAACCACAAAGGCCCAAGGCTCATCCAGGATCTCAAGACTTCACGGATAAGGAAACTTCCCCCGTCGAGGACTAGTCCTATCCGCTACCAGCTATTTCTTGATTTCAAGGATTCAGGTATAGCCGTGATTTACCCCAAGTGCAGAACGCATCCCTGTCCCCCGAATGAGAAGCACCCACCAGATAGCAGGACAGGTGATCCAGAGCTTTTGGGTGCAAAGTGCAAGATTACTCCAAAGTTCCCCAATGAGGGCGCGCCCATTGGCTACAGGAACAGAGCTCCCAAAGCACACACCAAAAAGTCCCCATCTTTCCACCTTAGGGCACGCCCTTAGTGTTTAAGAAGGGTCCTTATATCCAGGCAAACCCCAGGAGGCCTTCTGCGACGGACATCCCCCTCCTGAGATACGACAGGAGGGAATTCTTCAATAGTCTTCATAAAATCAGTTAATTTCAATTTCTTGGACCTTCTTCAACCTTGAGGGCGCGCCCTCCTTGTAAGAAGGAGAGGGCGCGTCCTATTTCTTCAATAGTTTATCAAAACCCTAATTTATCTAAGAAATCCCCAAATTGAAACCAAATTGAACCCGTATCCGACCCGAATCCATCCTGAAATACCCGAACCGAATTTTGGCTATAACAACTACCCCCCAATTCCATGTGAAATCAGAGATGATGTATGGAATTCTTCTGAAAAAACTCAAAATTCTCACAAAATACCCTAAGGGCGCGCCCTACAACAAGGCGCGTCCTCTGAAGTTGAATCGACTTTGTGTCATACAGCTGTCATCCACTATCTTCTACACTCACTATAAATACCCAAACACTTCTCACTGTACTCTTTTTACTCTCTCTCTTAACAAAATCCTTCCCCGGCGATTTCGAGTTTTCAGACGAAAATCCGGCCAATCTCATCACGTTTTCGTGCATTTCTTCACCAAATCGTATACTAGAACTTACAAGGTACATTTTGATGCTCTTTTTTTAAGTTTTCACCGTTCGTTTTGCATGATTTCGTACTTTGACTGTTGGTTACCTTCGTGTTCTTCAATATATATATGTATGTATTTCCGTTTGATCCTATTTTGTAGTCACCATCTTCACACAATATGTTTCTGAATATTAGATTAATTTCTTGGGCGCATCTTACACTTACGGCGCGCCCTAATGTCTTCTGAACAACTTTGAACGTCCAACTAATAATGTTAAGTCACAAAATTAGTTTAATTCGTAGTACAAACTTTCCTTCATTTTTCTTCCCTTGGGCGCGCCCTTAGTGCTCTTATTTTTAATTTTGCAGCTGGAGGGCGCGTCTCCGCCTTTTCACCCATTTAGGGAATTCAACAATCGTTTAGGGATCCATTCTCCATTGTCACCCCCCTTATCTCCTGAACATTATAGGAGTCCTTTCTAGTTTACTTCTCCTGAAGACAAGGCGCGCCTTATCGAAGATTTTAACGAAGGCAGGAAGAGTTTTCCCAGTGAAGATTCCCTTAATACTATCCCCCTTAGCTCCAGAAAAGGTAAACTCAAAATTCCCCCAAAATCTCCCACTATCTACAAACCCTACCTGGAGGATTGGTTAGATGATGACCTTACTGACATTGGGCCTTCCCAAAATATCGGGAAAAAAGTTGTTTCAGACGAAGACAGTGACCATGTCAATTCTCAGGGCGCGCCCTCGCCTGATGCTATTTCTCCTCAGAATCCTCTCTCTCCACCTCCTTCCCGAAATCCATACATTCATTCTCCAATTGATGCAGATGCCTTAGATTTGAACTGGAGCGATTTTTCTGAGGATTTCACCGAGGTAGAAAGAAATAGAAAACGAAAATTGGCAGGCAAATTTTCTTGTGTTGGCCTGTCCAGTACTGCCACTGCTGCAGAAGTCGAATGGTGCATGAGGTACTACAACATGAATGGGATATGGGGAATCCCTCCTGACATGATGAGACCACATATCTTTAATTACGGGGGTGACTTTAGAATTCCAAGAATGGTATTAACTCCCAAATTGATTGCCTTAGGATTGGGCGCGCCTTTACACCCTTACTACAAAGAAATCATTGAATGGTACAACATAGCGCCTGCACAACTATCTCCCAATAGCTTTAAGTTAGCTGCTGCCCTGTATATTCTTTACCGCGATAAAGGATATAATGCTCCAAGTATGCCCGAATTCAGTTACTTTTTTGGAATCAGGAAGAGTAACAAAGGTTACTTCTACTTTGTGGTGAATAAAAAACACAATAAGAAAGGTTTTTCTGAAGGCAAGGTTTCTCACGTAAAGAAATGGAAGGAGCCATTCTTTTACCTCTGGGACGTTGAAAGGATCAGAGTTGTTTTCAACCCAAAACCTTGTAAGGACGCGCCCTCTTAAGTTTATTTCTTTTAATTACTTTTATTCAACTGCTAATCTTCCTTCTTCCATTCTTTGTTCTTAGTCAAAAGAATTCAAAATGATTTATTTGGTGAGCCTTTACTTCGTGCACAATCTATTCTGGAACTCCCTCCCGGCAGCTTTGATTTGAAGACCCTTGTAACTGAGGAAAACCTCAAGAGAGTGGGAATCCTTTCCAAAGAGGTTGGAACAATAGTTCCTTTCCAACACTTTAGGAATGGATTACCCATAAAAAATCCTTTAAATGACGAAGATGAAGACCTTGAGGATGCTGAAAATGATGATATAGTCGAAGAAGGCGCGTCCTTTGATCCTGGTATTCTGGGGACGCGTTCTCTTGTTATTACTTGATCTTTTCTTATCACATTCATGCTATACATGCCCTATGCTTATGTGTCATATGTATTTAATGACTTATATTAATCACTTCTGTATTTTCCTTTCAGACATGGCACCAAAAATTCCTCGTGGGTTTGGAGCCAGCAAGAAAAAGGATGATATTGCAATCCCTTCTGATTCAAGAGCACACCCCGTGCAGAAGAGAGATCCTAAAGATAAGAAAGTTTCATCTGTTCCTGCAGAGGCTTCAAAGAGGAGTGTTGAAATTTCTCAAAACTTGATCAATGATCCTAACAAAAGGCAAAGGGTTGAGGACGCGTCCTCATATGTTGAAACACTCATTGGTCCAACAGCAGCCTCCTATGTCGGAAGTGACAAAGTCCAAACTTGGCAGAATTTGAAAGCTGAGGACGAGATTCACTCCATGATTCAAGCCTCATCACAACTTTTGATTCAATCTTTAGGGCGCGCCCAAAGACTTTATAAAGAAAAACTTCATCTCAACAAACTGGAATCTGACAACAGGAAGCTTGAAAAGATGGTGGTAGAGAGTGATAACAAATGGAAGAAAATCTGCGATGCTAAGGATGCTGACCTTGCTGCTATGAGAGATGAGCTTAAAGAATCATTTGATCACCGCCAGTTCCTTTGTGCCAAGAATGACAAATTGGAAAAGGAATTTGAAGAGTTAAAAGTAGAACGTGATGCTCTTGAAATCGAAAAACTTGACTATTGGAAGGAGGAAAAACAAGCTGTTGAAGATCGCAACTTTCAAGCAGGTTTCGATTTCTATCTTCTTGGCTTCATATCTAATGATCCTGATTATGACTGGAACAAGTTCGGACCTGGCTGTGCTGAAGATATAGCAAAGTTCAAAATCGATAATGTTGATGCTATCAAAGCAAAAAGAGTCGAACTGGGGCTGGAACCACCTCTTGAGGGCGCGCCCTCTACAGAGGAAGTACCCCTTGAAACCGTGCAAAATAATGAACAAAATGAAACTGCCATCCCAAACCCAGACAAGGTACCTGAAACTGCTTCTAGTGTCCAACCTTCTCCAATCAAGGATGCTTCCCCAAGCAAGGATGCTCCTTAAGATTTATTCACTTCACCCTTTTGCTTTGAAATTCATTAACTTTCCAAGGTGCGGGTCCTTTGTAAAACCCTGCAAGTTGTAATACATAACTTTGATGTCTCTTGAACTTCATTATGTTTAATGCTTTTAATTTGATAATTACTTCCAATAAGGGCGCGCCCTTTACAGGAGTGCGACCTTTTGTTTTCAAAATTTCCTTTAAGAAAAAGGTGACAAACACCTTCAAAAAGTTGAAACCACACAGAATTCCTTTAACTTGTCAATTTTTTGCTTGAAACTACACAGAATTTCACAGGGCGCGCCCTAAGACATGGACACGACCTCTTGTACTTCAATCAAAAATCTTCATGCAATAAGGGGCCAAAAAATCTAGTTATACTTTATTAATCTTCAAATAAACTCAAATCCCGACAGAACAAGGGAAGGTATACATGTACTACCCCCCGAGCTAAGGAGAATCTCGACTAGAACTAAAGAAGGCGTATATATACTACCCCCTAGACTAGGAGAATATTTATTTATGCTGGTCTATAACTTGAACATAAGCCTTCATACAATAGGGGGCCAAAGCCGCACCCTACTGATAATATTTCTTCAAATGCTCCGCATTCCATGCTCTTGGGATTGTGTTGCCATCCAAGTCTTCTAGATGATAAGTTCCTTCCCAGATGATAGACTTGATCTTGTAAGGTCCTTCCCAGTTGGGACCAAAAACTCCATGTGCTGCTACTCTTGTATTTGGCATGACTTTCCGCAGAACTAGATCACCCACATTAAAAGGACGAATCTTCACTTTCCTGTTGTAATACCTTGCAATCCTTTGCTGATAAGTTGCCAACCTCAACTGTGAGTTAGTCCTTGTCTCTTCCAAAAAATCCAGATTCAACCTTTGATTTATCATATTAGATTCTTCCTCATAGAAATCTCTTCGGACTGACCCTGCTCCAATTTCTACTGGAACCATTGCCTCACACCCATAAGACAACATGAAAGGAGACTCTCCAGTTGTGTTATACGACCATAAGACCATAGGAAGCTCATCGGGCCAATTTCCTTTGCTTTCTTCTAGCTTGGTTTTCAAAGTATGCTTGATTATCTTGTTGATAGCTTCAGTCTGCCCATTGCTCTGAGGATGATACACAGCTGCGAATTCCTTCTTGATTCCCAAGTCTTCGCATAGCTTTCGCAATTCCTTACTGTCAAATTGCTTTCCATTATCTGAAATAAGCTTGTAGGGAATCCCGAACCTGCACACAATGGAGTTAAACACAAAATCCCTGATTTTCTTTGCTGTGATTGTGGCCAAGGGCATTGCTTCCGCCCATTTGGTGAAGTAATCTACAGCAACAACAGCATACTTGACTCCTCCCTTAGACTTGGGGAGTTCTCCAATAAGATCGATTCCCCACATAGCAAATGGCCATGGACTCATCATAGAAGTCAAAGTAGTTACCGGAACCGTTGAAAAATTGGCAAATCTCTGACATTTATCACATGCCTTGACAAACCCATAGGCATCTTTCTTCATAGTAGGCCAATAATAACCTTGCCTTAACACCTTCATTGCCAACGAACCACCCCCCGAGTGATTACCACAAATTCCTTCATGCACCTCCCTTAGGATATAATTGCATTCATCTCCATCTATGCACTTCAGAAGCGGTTGATTGAAACCTCTCTTATATAGAATTTCATCATACTCTACAAACCTGGCAGCATGATATCGAAGACGCCTTGCTTCAATCTTATTGCTCGGAAGAATCCCCTTACGGAGATACTCTAAAATTGGAGCCATCCAAGTAACTTGCGGGATAATTTCCACTTCCATGATTTCTACTTCCGGAATACTGGGCACTTCTTGAACTTGTAGAGGAACCGTTCCCAACAACATTGCATCTTTTTGAGATCCTAACTTAGCTAAAACATCCGCACTACAATTTTTATCCCGAGGAATACAGTCCAACCTTACTTCTCGAAACTTCTGAATTAATCATTGTGCACACTTCATGTAAAGCTCTGTTCTTGGACCTCTACACTGAAAACCTCCTTTGATCTGCCTGACTACTAATTCCGAATCACTCAATACGATCAAATTTGCTACCTTCATTTCCAAAGCCATCTTCAATCCGTTAATCAAAGCTTCATACTCCGCATCATTATTAGTTGCCTCGAATTTGAAGTGAATTGCACTCATGAATTGATTTCCTTCAGGCGTCACCAAAATTACTCCTGCACCAGCTCCCCCATTGTTCACAGCTCCATCTACGTGCAACTTCCACCAAGGTTGGGGAACTTCCTCAAGAGGGCGCGCCCTCTTAGGAGGAATTCCAGGTTCCACTAATACAATCGACTTTTCCTCGGTCTCTGAATCAAATTCCAGGATGAAATCCGCTAAAGCCTGACCTTTAATTGTTGTTCTTGGTGTATATTCCAAATCAAACTGCCCTAATTCGATGGCCCATTTCAACATTCTTCCCGAAGCTTCCGGTTTGTGAAGAATACTCCTCAATGGATAAGCAGTACGAACCTCGATCTTATGAGCTTGAAAGTAAGGACGAAGTTTTCTTGCCGCCAAGATTAAAGCGTAAACCAACTTTTCCATACTGGTATATCGGGTCTCTGCATCATGCAAACGTTTGCTCACATAGTAAACCGGGGACTGATGATCAATCTCTTCTCTTACCAATACTGCACTAATGGAGTATTCCAAAACTGCCAAGTATAATATCAAAGTTTCTCCTTCCACAGGCTTGGCTAAGAGCGGAGGATTCCCCAACTGCTCCTTGATTTTCTGAAAAGCTTCTTCACATTCAGGAGTCCACACAAAATCTTTGGACGCTCCCTTGATTGCCTTGAAGAATTCTCTGCATCTATCCGAAGATTTTGACACAAAGCGATTTAGTGCGGCAATCCTCCCAGCCAAACTTTGAACTTGCTTCACACTAGATGGAGATTTCATGTCAAGTAAGGCTTTAATCTTGGCTGGATTCGCTTCGATCCCACGATGGTTGACAATGAATCCCAAGAACTTTCCGGATTCCACTCCAAACACACATTTTTTAGGATTCAACTTCATCCTGAACTTTCTCAATACTCCAAACATCTGCTCTAATGCCTCACATGGTCTTCCGCCCTCAAAGATTTAACAAGCATATCATCCACATATACTTCCATAGTTTTCCCAATCAGATCTTTGAACATCATGTTTACTAACCTCTGATAGGTGGCTCCGGCGTTGATCAAACCAAATGGCATTCCAATGTAACAGTACAAACCCCTATCTGTGATAAAAGAAGTATGATCTTGATCTGGCTCATACATAGGAATCTGATTGAAGCCCGAGTAAGCATCCATGAAACTCAAAAGAGCATGGCCAGGTATAGCATCCACCAACTGATCAATTCGAGGGAGAGGAAAACTATCTTTAGGACAAGCCTTGTTCAAATCCGTGAAATCCACGCAAGTTCTCCACTTTCCATTAGGCTTCTTGACAAGAACTGGATTAGCCAACCAATCTGGATAATATGATTCCTTGATCAAACCAACATCTAGAAGTCTATCAACTTCCTCCTTTAATGCTATAGCTCTTTCTCCACTCACAGGTCGACGTTTCTGGCGAATTCCTTTCTTGGTGGGATCTATGTTCAGATGGTGACACATAACCTTTGGATCGATTCCTACCATATCAGCATGACTCCAAGCATAGACATCCAAATTTTTCAAGAGAAAATTGGTGAGCATTCCTCTCAACTTGGAATTCAGTTGAGATCCAATTCTCAAAATTTTACCTGCATCTTTCTCATCCACCATAATTGAGATGGTATCCTCTGCAGGACCAGTCTTTTCCACGGGTTGTGGTGTTCTCAGATCTAGATCAAAATCAAAGTTTCGTGGATCCTCGATTGGTGCTGCATCCTTGGAGGGCGCGTCCTCTCTAAGAGGGAAGTCTTCCTCAACAAGGGTATGCACCAAGCCTTCAAGTAACATTCTCCTCCCTTCGATCTGCTCACCTTTGATATTAACTGAAATCACCTCCTCTGAGTCTTCTTCAATTTCCTCCAGAATTCCATCCTGAAGATCATCAAGTACTGGAATACTCTCCTCAGGGCGCGCCCTAAATGGGGGCGCATCTTCCTGGTTCTTGGACAAGATAGTGGACGTTTACTTCTCCCGGGACAATACTCATAATCCCTGAACTACTTTCATTGAGGACGCGCCCTCCAATATGCTGTTTCCTGAATCCCTTGATTGCCTTGTGATAACAATCTCTCGAATCATGCTGGGATCCTCGGATTGTTCCCACACCGTTTGGCATAGGAAACTTCATTGCAAGATGATATATGGAGGTCACAACCTTCATTTCTTTTAACAAAGGACGTCCTACTAAAGCATTGTGTGACGATTCCACATTCAAAATCATGAAATCCATCATTTGAGTCACAGAAAGAGTTCCTTCCCCGAGAGTTACTGGTAACTTGATAGCTCCAATGACCTTTACAGATTCGCCCGAAAAACCATAGATCCATCCATTGTCTTGAATCATATCCTTATCTATAAGTCCCAGCTTTTGGTAAGTGCTGTAATACAGAATATTCACCGAACTTCCATTATCAACAAAAACTCGATGTACATTCTTGGAACCAATCTGAATCGCCACCACCAAAGCATCATTGTGAGGATGGTGTACCCATCTTGCTTCTTCTTTAGTGAAAGTGATATCAGCACATTCTCCTTTGAACAATTTAGGCGGCCTCAATTCCAAACTATTCACATTTGTAAGAGGTCGGTATCTTGCTTCCCTAGTATACCTCTCCATAGCATGATTGCTGTCACCTCCCAGGTGGTGTCCACCAAAGATGATGTGAATACTTCCTTCCTTAACAAACTTCTTCTCTTCAGGCTTGTCATCAACATGGAGGGCGCGCCCTCCATCTCTCTTATCAGGATTCTCCCTATGTTTTTTCACCTCTCTGACAATCCATTCCGCCAAATATCCTTCTTTGATTAAATCTTCAATTTCATCCTTCAATTGATGGCACTCATGAGTATTGTGCCCTGAAGACTCATGGAATTCACAATACTTTTTCTTGTCTTTGCTTTGCCAATAAGAGAGAGGCTCTGGCTTCTTGAAGAATCCTTTATTTTTGTTCACTTCGAAGATATGTTCAATGGAGGCTGCGAGGGGAGTATAATTACCCGGCCTTTGATCATAGGTATAAGTATCTGGAGGGCCCCAATTTCTTCTAGAATCAGTTAAATTCACTCAATTGGCACCAGTCACTATACGACGTGTTGGGCTAGGTGACCTGTCCTTCCTTTTATTAGTCTTTCCCTTAACACCGCTTTGAAAATCTGATTTCCGATTGTCTGCTAAGGATTGCTCTACGATTTTGAAAGACTCGGCCTGTGCGAACACATCAGCTAGAGTCGGTGGATCTCGCCCTTGAAGATGTTTCCAGAAATCAGTTCCTACTGACAATCCAGCTATTAAGAAACTCTTGAGCGTTTCATCAGTCGCTCCTCTCACCAGAGTTGATTTCGAGTTGAATCTCTTGAAGTAGGATTGCAGACTTTCACCTTCCCTCTGCTTGATATTGGCCAAAGTTGTGACTGGAGGGGCATATTTCATCGTCGCCTGGAATTTAGTCAAAAACAAATTCCTCATCACCTGCCAAGATGTAATAACTCCCGGGCCAAGTTTCTAAAACCATTGTTGAGCACTCTCTCTGAAAGTTGTTGCCAACAATCGACACCTAGCTAACTCCGTCACTTGATAAACATCCATCTCGATATCAAAGCGTCCGAGGAATTCAACAGGGTCTGCATTTCCATGAAAGCGCAAATCATTTGTCATAGATCTATACCCAGTAGGGAGCTGCGCCTCTCTTACTTCGGTTGAGAATGGAGAGGATGTTTGTGCAGTAGCAGATATTCTTCCTCCATCCAAGTGAGCAAGGAGCTTCTTCAAGTCATCCACATTGAAAGTTCCAACCCCGGGAACATCTTGAATATTTGGTTGTGCCGCAGTTTGAGTACCCCCCGAGGGTGGAGGTGGAGCCGCTGTCATAACACCTCCTTGAGTTCCTGCTTGAGGTTGAACCTCAACATCCCCTTGAGTTTGAGTTTGCTGACCTTGAGGATTTCCCTCACTCTCTGGATTTCCCTGAGGCCGTTGATTCCCTCGAGGTTGTGGATTTTCTCGCGATCCTCTTTGATATTGCTCCCCTGAGTTAGGGCGCGTCCTTGACCTGGACTCATTTGAAGTGCTCGAAGGAACTTGATGAATGCGAGGGGGTCTAAAACCTGAGGGCGCGCCCTCTCTATTATGAGGTTGCACGTCTCCTCTATATAGCTCCATTCTTCTATCACCGTCAGCATGGTTATTTCGCCTTCCAGCATTACCTCGAT
Organism: Kitagawia praeruptora; assembly: GCA_037693485.1. Classification (NCBI taxonomy): domain Eukaryota; kingdom Viridiplantae; phylum Streptophyta; class Magnoliopsida; order Apiales; family Apiaceae; genus Kitagawia; species Kitagawia praeruptora. The sequence goes on along the minus strand of CM075345.1, from coordinate 30,488,863 downwards.
AAGGAGCTTGTCCAAGTCCAAGGGGCCGCGTCCTGTCATTAACAGGGGGCGCGCGCTGTGGATTTCCATTCTGAGGAAGGGCTCGCTCATGTCCAAGGGGCCTCGACCTGTCATCGACAGGGGGCGCGCGCTGCGGATCACGGGGCCGCGATTCCAAATTTTTGTCTTTCTTCTGAAGTTCGAGGAGATATATTCTAAGGTCATCGTCACTGAGCCTTATTCCAAGGCGTTCTTTCAAGCTTGCAAAATCTCTCTTCTCCTTAGCAATCTGTTCTTCATCCTGCTGGATCTCACTAGGGGTGCGCCCTGAACGGTGAGGGTGAGGGCGCGCCCTAACTTCAGGATTCAACAACCTGCGCTCAGAATTATCTTCACTAGGATGTTCAATAATAGGATCAGAGTATTCTAACCTTCGATGAGTAATTAGCTGAAATCTCTTCTCCTGCACTTCGCCGTCTCTACGAGAGCTTTCCTCGACTTGAAGGGCCTTCCCTGTTCGATGATGATTTCGTGGGATACTCCAAGATTTTCTCCTTGACTCTTGATTTTCCTCCACGGAACACAATCTTGCCCCGAAATTATTTAGGGCATCACCCATGCGGTACAGTTGTTCCATTAATGCCGCGTTACTGATAAGAACAGGCGGTTGACCACCCACGGTGATTGGAGTCCCCTGATGGTGCGGAGGAGCGGAGATTTCCTCCGGAACATAAGCCTCATGGTGGGTTTGGTTACCCCCCAAACTATCTTCAGAATCGTATTCTTCTTCTTCGCGAGAACCCCTGCGTTGATTGTGAGACATCTTTTCCTCCTAAGATGAAGATCTTGATAGGCTCCCCTCCTTCTAGCGCCAATTTGTTGACGGAGGAATTTGGTAACAACAAAATTCGAGGTACGACGCCGGAAACAAGATCTACAACGGTGGTTCTTTTTCGAAAAGAGTGGTGGCGTGTGGTTGCTGTGTGTAATTGGTGGCTGAGATTGATAGGGTTAGTGGCGGCTATTCAGAGCTCTCGACTTCCAACCCCCCAATCGGCCTACCTACCCCGGTATTTATAGGGGATCAAGCCATACGTAGTTCTTGGAGAATAAGAAACCCCAATGGGCTTGGATAACGGACCAGCTTCCGGAATGTTCTACTATGAGGCATAACCACAAAGGCCCAAGGCTCATCCAGGATCTCAAGACTTCATGGATAAGGAAACTTCCCCCGTCGAGGACTAGTCCTATCCGCTACCAGCTATTTCTTGATTTCAAGGATGCAGGTATAGCCGTGATTTACCCCAAGTGCAGAACGCATCCCTGTCCCCCGAAAGAGAAGCACCCACCAGATAGCAGGACAGGTGATCCAGAGCTTTTGGGTGCAAAGTGCAGGATTACTCCAAAGTTCCCCAATGAGGGCGCGCCCATTGGCTACAGGAACAGAGCTCCCAAAGCACACACCAAAAAGTCCCCATCTTTCCACCTTAGGGCACGCCCTTAGTGTTTAAGAAGGGTCCTTATATCCAGGCAAACCCCTGGAGGCCTTCTACGACGGACATCCCCCTCCTGAGATACGACAGGAGGGAATTCTTCAATAGTCTTCATAAAATCAGTTAATTTCAATTTCTTGGACCTTCTTCAACCTTGAGGGCGCGCCCTCCTTGTAAGAAGGAGAGGGCGCGTCCTATTTCTTCAATAGTTTATCAAAACCCTAATTTATCTAAGAAATCCCCAAATTGAAACCAAATTGAACCCGTATCCGACCCGAATCCATCCTGAAATACCCGAACCGAATTTTGGCTATAACAACTACCCCCCAATTCCATGTGAAATCAGAGATGATGTATGAAATTCTTCTGAAAAAACTCAAAATTCTCACAAAATACCCTAAGGGCGCGCCCTACTACAAGGCGCGTCCTGTGAAGTTGAATCGACTTTGTGTCATACAGCTGTCATCCACTATCTTCTACACTCACTATAAATACCCAAACACTTCTCACTTTACTCTTTTTACTCTCTCTCTTAACAAAATCCTTCCCCGGCGACTTCGAGTTTTCAGACGAAAATCCGGCCAATCTCATCACGTTTTCGTGCATTTCTTCACCAAATCGTATACTAGAACTTACAAGGTACGTTTTGATGCTCTTTTTTTAAGTTTTCACCGTTCGTTTTGCATGATTTCATACTTTGACTGTTGGTTACCTTCGTGTTCTTCAATATATATATGTATGTATTTCCGTTTGATCCTATTTTGTAGTCACCATCTTCACACAATATGTTTCTGAATATTAGATTAATTTCTTGGGCGCATCTTACACTTAGGGCGCGCCCTAATGTCTTCTGAACAACTTTGAACGTCCAACTAATAATGTTAAGTCACAAAATTAGTTTAATTCGTAGTACAAACTTTCCTTCATTTTTCTTCCCTTGGGCGCGCCCTTAGTGCTCTTATTTTTAATTTTGCAGCTGGAGGGCGCGTCTCCGCCTTTTCACCCATTTAGGGAATTCAACAATCGTTTAGGGATCCATTCTCCATTGCCACCCCCCTTATCTCTTGAACATTATAGGAGTCCTTTCTCGTTTATTTCTCCTGAAGACAAGGCGCGCCTTATCGAAGATTTTAACGATTGTTAGGTCAGCAATCACAAACCACAAGGGCTTTAGGTTACTAGGACTAAGTCCCCTCAGACTTAATTACTCGAGTATTAAAGAGCTCACTCTAGTTAATTTTGCATTTAACAATTGAAACTATTGGTTCTATTTTTTTCTTCTCTTTTTTTCTTTTTTCTGAATTTTTTTTTCATGCAATCTGGAATGAGCATTCTCATTTCCAACCCTAGACTACTCACATACATATGAGCCGGCTACTAGCCATTTGACACCTAGCCATTATTTAACAAATAATTACAACTAGCATGAAATCTTTCGTTTCCCCCAAACTTAGACTTTAGTGCTCCTACGCCATCAAGGGAATAACGAAAATTCTAAATATAAATAAGTGATTAAATCTCCAAACATCCAAACAAGCATGACCCTAACCTAGCCCAAAAGCACCCAATGAGACTGTGAAATTATTGTGTTTCCGTAACATGCAAGTCAATTTCGTAGGAACTATAAATCAACCCTCTACTCATCATTACCACACTCAATTAGACACCTACCTACCAATCAGAATCAGCTCGTCCTAAGGGATCATGAAAAATGCATGCCATGAAAATGCAACTAACATGAACTCACATGGTATACGAAAAAAAAACAAAATGTCCTATATGAAACAAACGTAGATAACATAAATAAACATGCATGAATTACTAATATTATGCAAAAATGATATCCTATATGAACACATAATACAACAACAACTACTAATCCCCCAAACCACCCCCAAACTTAAAATATTCAATGTACGCTTTGAATGGAAGTAAATACGAGGGAAAGCAAAAAACATACCTACTCGATTTAGTAATCGACCTTGTCATCAATTTATCATACACGTTTTGAGCTAGCATCTTCATCCGAGGTTGGACGGGTACTAGTACTACCTCGTTGACGCTTAGGTGCCATAAAAATCAATACCCAACTCACAAAATTCACCAAAATCCACAAAAATTTCGAACTCACAAATACCCCCAAATAATCAAGAACACACAACCCTAATAATGCAAGAACACAATTCGTAATATCAAAATAAAAGGAAGAAATATACCCCAAATACGAACCGGAGAGGTGAAGCTTGCAATTAAAAATCCCCCAAACTTGAATCTTGAAGCCTTGAAATTGATTGTAGGAAATATAATTGGAATGGGGTAGGATTTGTGTGTATATATAGGTGTATATATAGATGGGTATATAGATTTGGGAAAAAAATATAAAAAAAAAAATAAAAATAATAAAAAAATTGAAATAGAAGATGGATTGGGAATAATTTGGAATTAATATAGGACTAGAATTAGGATTTTAGGTGGAGAAAATAATTAGAAAAGGGCTTGGAATTGATTGGGAGATGAATATTTTTTTATATATATACACACGTACAAACAAACCTGGCCAGAGACTAACTGTGCTACATGGCGCGTGAAATTGTGGCTGTTGAAAACTTGTTCACGATTTTTGAAATTTTTTTTTTCATAACACAACACACTCTCGGCAAATAACCTCCTGAACAGAAACCTTGACGCGCGGGGTCCTGAATAGTGCGCCGTGGCGCGTAAAAATTCCTGCTGATTTTTTTTTTTTTTTGAATACAACACTCATTTTTTTTTTCTATACTAATGCGTGTGTTGCCTCCCACGAAGTGCTCCTTCAACGTCAATAGCTTGACGTTACTTCTAAGCCTCCATTAAGGATGATAATAGTTTGTCTGGTCATCTCTTCGGGAGACTTCATCGTCATCACGGCACAACACTTTCTGCCCCTTCTCTTCGCTTGGCCTATTCGTGTAACAACTATGTCCTATTCCAATGTCTTTATCTGTTGACCCAAAATTTGTCAATTTGTAGAACAACACACACTCGCGGGCTTCGCTTGAATATAATGGAGGAGGGTAAATGTAAGTTGCTGAAGCCTTTGGTTCCTCAAAGAGAACTTCCTCCATTGGCTCTAATGCGCTACCTCCATCTTTAAACTCTGAGACAAGTAGAAGACCTGCATCTTTCCCATGTTCTTCAGCCTCTTGGTACGCACATACCAATTCTTGAAATTTGTGCAGCTCATCAGTGTCTGTCCCAAATAGTGCCCTTTCCAAATCATCCACCATCCTAACATGATCAAATTCCTCACATGGCTTGCGAATGCTCACCTCACCTTGGAATTTGTCTTCCTCAATTAAGCATGCAGTACCTTGCTCCAAGTCACCGTTATTTTCTTGAATTACCTCTAGTATGAATTGTTGTTTCTCTTGTTCCACAGCACTCACAACTCGAGCAACTAGTATCTCCAAAGATTTGAGAGACTCCTCATTACTCTTTGTAAGCATCCTAAGCTCCTCCATAGCATCTACCTCATCTGACTGAAAAGTAGGAGTAGGTTGCTGATGTTGAAACTCTTCACTACCAAAGAAATATGACATATTTGGAACATCTTGCTGGTACTATTGAGGATGGTATTGAAAATATGGTTGTTCCTCATAACTGACATATGGATCAACTCCTTCGTAGTAACAATATTGTGAGGGATCATGAACGTGTGCTCACATTGCTGAGGCATGAATGTCCTCGAATATGCCCACCATGGCAACTCCTCGCATGCCATCTTCAAACACTCAAGTACCTGAACACACCGAACTAAACAAGATAGGTAAGAAAAAATCTGAATTAGTGAACCCTAACGACCACTGATGACAAGCACATAAACCAAAAATAAAACATCGATGATCCCCGGCAGCGACGCCAAAAACTTGTTTGCACTAAATCACGCAAGCGTACGTGGTCACAAGTAATATATGAATAAGTCAAGTTCGTTCCCACAGAGAACTGGTTATGGTTTTAATTCAGTTTAGTACCTATGCAACAATGTATGATTATTATTCACTGCTAAGACAAATAACAATTTTGGGTTTAATAAACTAAATTAACTAAGAATTAAATTAACAAGCTAAGAATTAACTAACTAACGAGAATTGGAATCGAATTACTTCTGCAAGAGAAAACATGGAATCCTAACTTCATTAAATACTTTGCTTAGATCTGACGCCTTAATCACTATATGCAATGGTTATGATATCTGATCAGACAACACGAAACAAGTACACGATACCTCTCAGTATACGTATACCAAACTATCCATACATCCACATAAGAGATAGAAGATGAATAGACACAAATTATGCTTAGACCCTATATGTCTATAGAATTTGAAAACATAACGGTTGAAGAGCAAGTTATCCATTAAGATCACATAGGGCAATATAAGTATTCTCATCTCATACTACGAATCATGTTGATAAACAATCATGAACCTATGCTAGCCTGGCAAGTTCTAAATCTCAAGATCCACTTTCACTTCACAAGAGATTAACAAATTAGATGTTAGCTACGCATCTAACAATTAAGCACAACCATACGAGGATATCAGATATACATCAGACACAGATCTTTAAAGCATCAAGATACTAAAGCTCCATAAATGAATCCGTTAGAATCCCATGACAACGATTAGTTCATAATCGAACCGCTCGTCATCATGGGATCTGATGAAACCATGATAAAAACAAAGTATGAAAAGATACAAATAAACCTAAGTAATTGATATGTAATTGTGATACTAATTACAATGGTAGGATGTGTTTATATAGGCTCTAGATTTCTTGCCCAATAAGAAATTACCTTCTATTACAATTAGAATTTGATTAAGGTACCAAAAACTGCCCAAAATACAATTAGAACTTGAAAAGGGCAAAACAGTAATTTCCCTGCTCCCATCAGTCTACTTGTCGTGTTGCCTGCTCTCACCACGCGCATCCTGCACGTGTAAGACCTGCTCAATGTTGTAGAAAATCTCCCAAACTTCGCGTGGCAGTAAGATCGCGGAAAACGGACTTCTAGAACTCCAGATATGGCCAAAACAGTGTAGACTGCGCAACCTTCCCGGAAAATCCGAATTTTAATTAATTTAACCTCAAAAACGACAGAAGCATCCACCATAATCGACATTCTTGCAAACCTGCACAACTACACAAAACACATCAAAACTACAACAAATTTGAGTCCAAGACAATCAATTTAAGCCGATATGGAACGCTCCAAGTGGATATAACATTTGACTGTCTTGTTGTGGTTCAAGCCATCAGGAGCAAAACTCCAATGAGGTCTCGATTTGGTCTGGTTGTTAGGGAATGTCGTAACTTCATGCACCGTCTAAACAATATTAAATTGTTATTTGTTAAACGATCTGCAAATATGGTTGCCCATACGCTTGCTAGGAAGTCATATGCTTTACCAGGTCGTAGTTTTAATAGGTGGTCTGTACCTATTAATGTTCGGAGTTGTGTTGAGTTTGATTTAATTTATAAAAAAAATCTCAAACGTACAATACAGCAGCGTAGTAACTAGTAAGTTTACACTTATAGTAGCAATTTATAACCTCTCATATTGTCTAATTATTTTAAAGAAAATGGGGCGATGATATCTTCATCATCAGATCGAGAAGCTTTCATCTCCTAAGCATTTAATTGTTTCTTTTAAAGATTGAGTCTTTTACTTTCTTGATTTTGTTAGAAAACTATTGTGAGTGTTTTTTTTTTATTGCATTTGTTTTTGCTTGATAAGTTCTCAATTTAATCTCAGTTGCAAAATGCATGTTCCCGCAACCTGCATTTGAGTTGTTTGTTGAAAACCTTACAGGATCTACAAGTTTGTTTGAACAGATAGTCATACCTATGCAGTGACGAACGCAGGAAACAATTTCAGGGGGGTTACATTTTTTTATTTTAATTTTTAAAGTAATTTAACTCATGTTCTCATGTTAATAACGATTAAATTTACTGTTTGATAATTAGTGATAGTGTTAGAACTTAGAAATCTTTATATTTTTTGAAACCTGTAAAAAGATTTAATGGAAAATTTTAAGAAGTAAAACCAATTAAGTTACATAAGACATATGATGAAGATGAACTAAAAGTTACTTACAAATTTTAACTTAGCCCAGAGATGACTTAGCCCAGAGATGAGTTATAAACTTATAAAACAAAAAAACAACCAACAAGTAACATAAGACATGCATAAGAATCGAACTCGGGCCTCCTACCAAACAATACAGAAGATGACCAACTGAGCTGAGCTACATAACACTGTACTAAGAAGAGAATACTACCCAGGTTTTATTCAAATTTCAGGGGCCAGGGCCCCCACTGGACCCCCTAGATCCGCCTCTGTACCTATGACAAAAACTAACTCCCTTGCATTTCAATTAATAGTGCAGGCTGGTACTCTGGAATATGATTCTTTTGTGAAAGGGAGACTTATATCAATTCAAAGCATTAATTCAAATAACCAAATGAGATGCGCATTTGTGACTTCTACTAGGAGGAGCTTATACACCTCATGATCCTGCAGTACTCTGCACATCTTTTTGGAAACTGGATGTACATAAGCACATTTGGGTTGCTAATCTTTTGGTTGGGAAATTTCCTTGAATACTATTTGGAGTGTATTTACAGCAGACTACTGAGGGTATATTCATCCGTGATCACATTTATTTTTTGATATTTAAAAAAAAAGGCTGAAAATAGGCGGGAAATGGGGTATATTCTTCCCTTGGGCTGGGCTGTCCTGTTTCTAATAAATTTATGTCTAAGTTTTCCCAATACTACTTTTACATCAGCAAGGGAGGCCATATAATTTTTTACTGAACAAGCAACATAAATGAGAGATTCATTTGAATACGAATCTATGTAGCATGTCCAGAAAACCACGGTAGCCCGGGTTGGAGGCATTGGTTTGTATTTGGAATATGAACAATTGGACCCAAGAAAATACGCCACAGGTCAAGTACTATTGTGACAAGCATTGCAGCACCTAAAGCGTCAACAGCTACTCTCGGCAAGTCCCATTTATCACCGGGTTTCTCGTCGATCCTGCAATAACGAGCATGGTCATCAATTAAATCAGAAAGTCATCTATATAACATTCTAGTAAAGACATTCTTTACTACATCCTTTGAACTTCATAGATTGTGAATCATGTATCATTGTAATTGACAATATGTGTCATACTTGATTAGGACATCAAGTTTTGATTATCCAGCATTTAATGTAGCTTGACACATATAATCATATTATTTGTGGATTAAAATCTTACCTTGAAAACATGGGGAAGCTTATGGTAAAATTTATTGCATAAAATGCCGAGCCAACTTTGTACATGGAAGCCCGATCCACGAATTCATAGTAAGGGAACTGCACGTTTTACATTAGAAAAACTAGTTATGACTTATGAGCAATATACGTGTAAATTGTACGCGCCATATTCTAATCACAGAAGAGTTAGTGGGGACTAAGTAAGAAGAAATGAAGTAGAAGATATGAATTTGCTATTAGTATTAAGATTGCCAACCCATTGCCAACTTACTTATATGCAATTGAGATTTACTGAATAGAAACTTTCATTGTAACTTACATCTGAAATAGCTAAAGTCTCTAGGTATGCAATGAAATAAGAGAAGGCCAAAATCCATGCAGCCTTGGTGACCCACTGTACTTTTTCCGGTAAGCGAGCAACGACATGTTGTAGCCTACGCAGTGTAAAGTTCGATGCAACATTGTAGAACAAGAAGCACACATGTGCTAGGAAGAAAGTTGCGTGAGGTACCTACAAGTCGTAACATTTAGTACCAAAACCAAAGTAAAGATATATAATCATCAGGACATCCAACTGACACGGATATGTAAAAAAATATGCATCAAACTTACATTATTCATCTTCCACGACGGGAAGGTATACGAAGCACCCAAGACTGTGAAAAAATAATGGGTCCAAAAATAATTTCCAACATAGCTGAAGATAATTATCCAAACATTAGCCTGCAGAAAGTGTGAACTTAATACTTTGGACTAAGAATGCGGCATTTTAACACCAAGGCAAATAGAAATTAAGAAAAAAAACTGGGTAACATTATGCATTGAAAGGCCACTTATGTACAATAACTCAGAGCATCTCCAACCCATCACACCATTTTGGTGTGATTTTTACATCAAAATGGTGTAAAAATTACACTATTTTCAAATTCAACTCCAACCCATTTACTCTAAATTTTACACCATTCTTGTACTATTTAAGTTATTTTATTGCTAAAGTACAAAAATAAGGTACAAAAATAATAAAGTTGGTTGGATACATATGGAACAAATTTGTTTTAGGGAAGGAGGACAAGGGCAAAGTTGGGATTAACAAAAATTCTAAAAAATTGGTGTAACACCAAATTTGGTGTGACACCAAAATGGTGTAAATTTTAGTGTTGGATTGGAGAGGAATTTTACACCAAAATGGTTTAAAAGTACAAATTTGATGTTGGGTTGGAGATGGTCATGGTTCCATTAGATTAGTATCACCAATACGTTTATAATGTACTATATTCATATAAAGTTATAATATACTTCAAATCTTAGTACAGATTTCAACTTTTATCACTCTGGAACTACCGGCTCGATCTCAGTTGAAGAAAACAATTTAGCAGGTTGGAGACAAATACTTAAATTAGAGAAAGAGCAGTCTTGTTGATACTTTTCACCTCTGCAAATTAAAGGTGGTAATTCATAAAAGAAAATTTACCTTGACCCAGTAACGATCCTTCAAATTGATATAGCTATCGGCCTGAAAAAATTGGAAAAATGAAATTGGAAGTATTTTAGCAGGATGAGCGATACATTTCATTCAGGTTTTTACTTTTATCATACTGATGACAATAGTTGATCTAAATAACTTCATTATGAAATACGGAAACTCACACTGAATTTCTTGCTAGCTTAAATAAAAAACTAACACATGAGAATGTGGAAATATCATTATGCAGAGTAAGAGAACAATGGAAGCAGTTCAATCAGGCTTTTTCTAACACTTCTTGGTAAACATTTGTGGTAAGCTGCGGGAAAGAATGTAATTGGCTGTCTAAAAATTATCCAGAACACTTAGAAGGAAAATATTGCGTCTTGCTGTCTAAATTCTAATTTCAAATATAAAAGCATATCATGTTGATCAACATGACGATTCAGCAATATCATAGTAGTAAAAGTGATCTATCTCCTTAACAACTTCTCAGAAGGGGCAGGGCTCTCTTTAACAACTCTGCTAGCCTTGCGAATAGAAAAAGTTAACCAACACATCTAGAAATTCACCTTTCCAACAACAAACAGTGGTATGACAAAGGCAGGCACCACTGAAACTAATCCAACTATTAGGTACTCCAATTCCTGGAAATCCTGCCAATAACAATTGATACCAGCTGTTACCATTATTATTTTTGTTATTATGAGAGTCTCTGCCAGTAAAATCAAAGGAACAAGTACAAGAGGCTTTACTACTTACTAGTGTTCCGATATACAAAAAAAAAATTTATACATATGTTATGCAAAGATATTCTTCAAATCCGGAAGATATCACAATGCCAAGATTAAATCAGATAAAATCAGTAATTGCCCACATTAATGAAATTTATTCCACAAGTCTCTCAGGGACACAATTTCAAAGAACTGTGGCGTGACAAAAGAGATCCCAAGTACAACCCCTCTATTTTTCATAAACCTCAATCCCCTAAAAACAACCACATTCATACATAAATCGCTCTATTATTCCAGCACACCTCCGATTTCGTGTTACGAAATTCCTCCTACGACAACATAAATGTTTATAAAAGTGGTTTTTAAGTATCAAGTTAAACTGCAGTTCTTTGATCTATTTTTCATATCTAACTTTAACATGTGTCCGTTCATTTCTCTTTTATTCTTCGTTTTTTTATTAGTTTTTCAATATTATTTCGGTTTTTAGTTATAAGTTTATACTCCAGCTCATTAATTATAAAAACATAATGAGCAAATTAATTTTCTTCAGTAGTCATATTCGATTGATTTGTATCAGTATAACTTGTGATTGTATTATTTTGACCAGTGATTTGTGTATTATGTGTTTATACACAGACATTTCTTTGTGGAACATGACAATATGCGTACCTCGTAGAGCTTGTAGGGAACAATAATACCAAGTATAAGAGTAATCCAAATGGGAGAATAAAGGAGGAAGAACATTTCGCCCCATCTCTTGCTTGGATTAGGAGCTAACCACAGACTGCTAGTTGAAGAAACTGCTGCTACTTTTTCACCTGCCAGTGTTATGCATGCCCTCATTAAGTAACAACAGAAAATCGATACAAAAACGATACTGACATGCGTAGATTGCTAAATCACAAGTGAGTCTAGTCACGAATAACCAAAGGCTTCTTGGTCTAATGGTATCACCCTTTATTCAGCAAGACATGTGAGTGCAAGACGTGTGAGTGTGTTAAATTACCTTAAAAGAGTTTAATCGCGTATGAAATGTATGAAGTTACCTCCCATTTTGCAATCTTTGATGTCGTGTTTGTGGTCTCTCTCTTCACTTTTCTCCAATGGTGGTGTTAACATTCGAACAAGACTCTTATACTACTGCATTACTGCATGAATCCATTATTATCTCTCTACTATATGATTGGTTTGTACAACAATGATTACATTTAAAATTGATTTAATGATGATGAGCTCAATTAATAGACATTTAAATAATTTAAAATTTAATCATCTGAATAAGACTATATTTTTATCATATCAATAGTCTTGCTGGTCCTGTTTCTGGTTTTGTTTGATGGTGTTAATTTTCAATTCTATCTTTATGTGTGTACCTACTGAGTAACTATTATATCTGATGTTGAGTTTGAAAAATGTATATTTTAATATATTGAATTTCAGTTTTTTGCCATTTCTCCCATCAGTTTTTTTGATTGAGTTTCGAAGTTTTGGCCACTACTAACAAGTAAATTTCAGAAAATAAAAGCAAGTTGCAATAGAGTTGTCCAAACAAAAACTTCTCGTTTCAATGAAAGAAAACCATGAAAGCAAGCTGTTCTTATAGAGTTATGGTCCCTCTCCCTCCCTTTCAAAAATTGACTTAATATCAAGTGGACCATCGGCTGACATATGTTAAACTGATAAGAACAAATAATGTACTAGATTTTAGCCATTGAGATGGCAATAAATTAAATTCTAAGCGCGGCCTTATTTTTATCAGAGGGTTGCTGTTGAATAGAGATTTATTGAACAACATTGTTGAAGAATTTCGAAATGGATTTGGAGCCTCTACTGAGTTGCAACTCCTTCTAGTCCAAAAAAGAAAACTCGAAATGTCAATCAGATTCGTATAAGCACGCCATTAGCATAGCACCACAATGACTATGCATGGATAAGTTAAAACCACAAACCAGAACAGTATCTGCCACCAGAGATATATCCTGTACAAAAGGGGAAGATCAATCGTTAATTAAAGACATGTTAGTATGTCACGACAATCAGAAATGGATTAATTTGAAGTGGAAAACAGTGGCTTAACTCTTTCGTGTAAATAAGCACATCTTACATCTCATGACATTAGAGTCAATTTAATAAGGTGTTAGATATCTCTTAACTTAAACCAGATATCATTTCAAAACTAAAATCAGGGCTGTAGCCTATAATTTCACAAAGAGAAACCTTATGATGTTTTCAAGAGCACTTTTTTGTATGAAGAAAACGAGGTATCGCTGATCATACGACGGGCCACTACTGCTATGCAACACAGTAATGTTAAGCTACTTAAGGAAATTGGGGATCCCTAAAGACTAAATTATATTGCCAGCCCTCATGATAGAGAAGCTAGGATATCGGTACAAGGAAGAACCTAGTCATGGATAAGCGAATATTTTGGTCTAGCACTATGTATTCTCTTTTTAGAATGGTCAAGAGATTTAACATTTTTAAAGACACGAGGAATGTAAATGTTTTTGGTCTAGCTTATCTACTGTTTTAACCATGGTAGGTGTAATTTGAGCTAAGCTGAGCTTCACGAGCAGCTCAAACTCGAACTCGTTTATCAGACTTGGATTGTGTTAAAATGTAAACACAAACATACCTTAGCTGCCATTGTTGAACACCTTAGCACACCTTACCTGCCATTGTTGAAATATAAACACACCTTAGCTGTCACATGTCACACCTTGTTTTATGCTTGCTAGCTCTCATTTATGCTGCTATTTAAGGACTACATCTCCTTTGTATTAAGCATCTCATTCACAATGTAATCTTTAAGTTCTTCTCGGTTGTAACCTTATGTTTTGTTATCATTATACAAACACATATATAACACACACATTCATATTCTGATTTCATATATAACACAAACACATAAGTTATATATTCACATCAGTTGATTCCGGTCACGATCGTCAACAAGTTTAAAGGTTCTGTATTTCCAGAACTGATTTGTTCCGCTGCCCATTCCGGTCTTCCGCTGCACCTCCTTGCCTCAACAAGTGCACACACTGTCTTTATAATACAAGTAACGCAAGATTCAGTTATTATGTATACATCACAAGAAGTAGCATAGGCTGTTTACAAACTTAAGTTGGTTTTTTTCAACCATCTTAAGTTTGAGGGAGGGTGTTAAAATGTAAACACAAACACGCCTTAGCTGCCATTGTTGAACACCTTAGCACACCTTAGCTGCCATTGTTCAAATATAAACACACCTTAGCTGTCACATGTCACGCCTTGTTTTATGCTTGCTATCTCTCATTTATGCTGCTATATAAGGACTACATCTCCTTTGTATTAAGCACCTCATTCACAATGTAATCTTTAAGTTCTTCTCGGTTGTAACCTCATGTTTTGTTATTATTATACAAACACATATATAACACACATATTCATATTCTAATTTCATATATAACACAAACAAATAAGTTATATATTCACATCAGTTTTGTCAGATCGGCCCAAACTCGTTTCCCTGAGCTCAGTTCGGCTTGATTCAAACCCATATGTGAGCATATTTCAAACTCGTTTAGTTAAACGAGTCAAGCCGAGTTTATGCTAAACTTAATTAAAATTCGAACTCGTTTATTAAGTATCCGGCTCGACAGATTAAATTTTGATAAAGACAAGGGTAATGCGGATGTCTTTTGTTCTTGTGTGATCTAATTTGTTTGCCACCGTTGTGAATGTGTTTAATTATTTACAAAAAAAAAGACTTTAATCACAATCGAAAATTATGAACTAATCTTCCATTTTTCAATCTTGATCTTGTGCTTGTGGTCTCTCTCTTCACTTTTCTCCAACGGTTGAGTTAAATATGATTGGTCTGACAATGAATACTTTTATATTAGATTTAACGATAGGGAAGTTGATTTAATATGATGTTTCATTGATATTTATTCATCTGAATAGGACTTTCTTTATTATTCATATTTATTTTCCAGTCTTGCTGGTCCTATGTTTGGTTTTGTTTGATTGTGTCCATTTTTAATATGTATATATTAACCTACTGATTAAATAACATAACTGATGTCGAGTTTGAATTATATGTATTTCAAGTATATTAACCAATTATTTGTCAATCAATTTTGCTCGGTCGAGTCTTCAAGATTTTGTCTCAATTATATTATTTTAAAATTGTTTTATCTTCATTTTCTCACCTTTTTATTTTATTACACTATTTCATTTCCAGCCATCATTCTAAAATAATACTTCATATAATCTTTTCCTTCACATGTGTATGGTATTTGAAGTTATAATACTGAATGATTGAAGGTTGCACACGTGCAGCATTTGGATTCATTACTTCGTATGTATAGTAAGATTATATATTTGAAGCCAAACAGTGCATTACTTTAAAAATGAGGATAAAATTAAGTATCATTGAAAACAATTTATGGCTCTTTAACTTCAAATATAAAGTAAAAATGGATTTAGAAATGTCCTTAGAAGACCAGAAAAAATAATCTCGAGGTATAATATTGGTAGGGGGCGCACCCCTCCAAAATAAAATAGTGCAACTTATTTAGCAAAAAAAGAAAGAAATAGTGCAACTTAAAGGCAACGCTTGGAAATAAGAACAAGAAGCTATTCTTATGTTCCCTTCCCTTCAAATAATTCAAGAAAATGCTAGAGTTACTTACATAAAGTTTCATAAAAACTTTTACAAAATGGTAGGTGTTGTGATTGGTTATAATTCAATGAATCCCCTGCACTCACATTAATATCAACCAATAAAAATATCAATTAATGGAATTCAATTCATTATATAAATTTTTCTGTGCATATTTTCTGTGCACCTAGCACTACTCAATAATTCACTTAATTTAGGTGAACCATTGGCTGGCATATCAGATATTAAACTCATAGAACAGTTACTATACTTGATTTTAGCCCGTCGAGAAGGCCAGAGACTAAATTACCTGTGCAATCTTTTTTTTTTTAATTTAAGAGTTGTTGTAATTTGATAGTACCTCACTCAGATTTCGGACAAAACAACAGATAGCTAGGAACACTAACATAAGCCAGGGTGTTATTATTCCAGAAGTCCATGTTATTGCATTTTAACATCTTATTCCACTATAGAACCAAATCTAACGATTGATTAAAGATTTATCAAACAATAACATCATAGAACTTCTAATGTATGCAAATTGCAAACACATGGATTTGGACTTTGAGCCCCTACTTTTTACCACAATAAAACTCAATTTGTCATTCAGATTCGTATGAGCATGCCAGTAGCATAGCACTCCAACAACTATGCATATAGATCAGTTAATTATACCAGAAGCCAGAACCATATTTGCCACCAGATATATCCTAATCCTTCACAAAGAGAAGATTGATCAGTATCTGAAGACATGTCAGTATATCACTGAAAGAATTATATTGTCTGTCTTTCATTGATATTCTGAATCTGTTGTTTTGCCTACAATTAGTACAAAGCTGATATTAAGGCTATAGTTACAAAGCTGATATTAAGGATACTGTTAAGGAAGATATACAACCAGAATATTGGCATGAAGAAAATTGGAGTTCCTCTGAAGTATGTTGCCAAACCTACTTATGCAAGGGGGCCTTGTTTAAATTGGAGATCAGAAGCTACGACCTTGAGAATACACTATGATTCATTCAAAAATCATATGCAAGGGGGGCTTGTTTAAATTCGGTGTAAACTACGGCCACCACTCTGCAATTTACTCTTTGTCTTGAAGGTGAAGCTCCTTGTTAAAATTTAGAGTTAAACCAAGAAAAAAAAAAGATATAAAAAAGCTCTTTTGCCTTTGCACAGATGCACCCCGAGCACCCCTCCCAAACTGTATTACTCGCAAGCATTCTCTGTTATATGTGCCGAAACAAGTCCTTAAAAGTCAATTAGAGTATCTTGAAGGTGAAGCACCTTCTGGAAATCTATTTATATGGAGGTGAAAAAAAAAATGCTCTTCTGCCTCTGATTACTCGCAAGCATTCTCTAATATATGTGCCGAAACAAGTCCTTCTAAGACAATTCAAGTCACGAACTGAGAGATTTCATAATTATATTGTTGTCTTCTGTAGGTAACAACTAACAAGTGGTGAACTTCTAAAGATATAGCGTGGTCAATTGGTCATACTAATATCATTAACATGTCCGATGATATGGTTCACTTCTCACAGCTCATAGCTGGTGTTAGGATCTAGAGTGCGGAAGCGATATAATTCAACCAAAGATTTAAAGAGAAAAATATAAAGACTGTAAAAATAACACCTGGATTTTTAGGTGGAAAAACCCTCTTTGAATAGAGGTAAAAAACCACCGGCGAGAGAGCCAAAAATATCCACTATAATAAAATGGGAGTACAAGAATATTTCCTTTTAAGGCTAACAGAAAATAGCCCAAGTTAACAACTCTCTACGGGTTAAATAATTATACCCGAAATATAGAAAGAGAGGATGAATAAGAGAGGAAATATAAGAGAGGAGGTTGTGGTGTATTTGAGGTGTGTTGTTTGTGTTGTGGTTTTGTTGTGTGTTTTGCAAATACATGCAGTGGCTATTTATAGGCTTTCAAAGAACAAATACACCTCATGGCTTACATCAGATAATAGTTATCAGCCTACCATAATTTACAAATTCAAAGATGGCCTCCTTGTTTGACTTCAAGAATGGTGAGTACCGTCCAACAAATCTCCACCTTGACTCATCATTCAGCAAAATGCTCTTCTCGCCATGAACACCTTGATTAGGTGTGGATGATACCAGCTAAGTTAAGACAATGATCAAACTTAGCTGATGGAAGTGGCTTGGTTAACATGTCTGCAGGATTATCGGCTGTATGAACCTTCTCGACAGTAAGATTTCCTGCAGCAACAGTATCTCGGATAAAGTGGTGCCTTATATCAATATGCTTGGTCTTGGAATGATATTTGCTGTTCTTGGTTAAATGGACAGCACTCTGACTATCACTGAATACTACCAGAATATCTTGTTGTATACCAAGTTCGCTTACCAAGCCTCGGAGCCATATAGCCTCTTTCATACCTTCAGTAGCAGCAATGTATTCTGCTTCAGTGGTTGATAATGCCGCAATGGCTTGTAATGAAGAATACCAGCTGATTGCAGAACCACACAAGGTAAATATATAAGCCGAAAGAGATCTTCTCCGATCTAAGTCACCACCATAGTCAGCATCAACATATCCAACTACGCCTCCGGGATCAGCTCTGTGTCTATCAAATACCAAACCAATATCAGATGAACCCTTCAAATAACGAAGAATCCATTTCACTGCATCCCAGTGTTGTTTTCCTGGATTGTGCATGAATCTGCTAACCATACTAACAGCATAGGCCAAATCAGGCCGGGTACATACCATGGCATACATTAAACTTCCAACGGCATTAGAATAAGGGATGTGTGACATGCGCCTTTTACCTTCTTCGGATTGTGGACACTGTTCTGATGATAATTTGAAATGAGCAGCAAGTGGAGTGTTAACAGGTTTACAATCTTTCATGTTGAACCTGTCGATCATCTTCAAAACATAATTCTTCTGTGACAACAGAAGCTTACCTGCTTGACGATCTCTACTAATCTCCATTCCAAGAATCTTCTTGGCGGGACCTAAGTCCTTCATATCAAATTCACTACTCAACTGGGCTTTTAGCTTGTTAACGAGAGATTTATCTCGAGCAGCAATTAACATGTCATCGACATAAAGCAACAAGTACACGAAAGACCCATCTGATGTCTTCTGAAAATAAACACAATTATCATAACTACTTCTAGAGTAGCCGTGTTCAATCATGAAGGAATCAAACCTTTTATACCATTGTCTAGGAGACTGCTTCAGGCCATAAAGAGACTTCTTCAACTGGCATACACAATCTTCTTTTCCCGGAACTATAAACCCCTCAGGTTGATGAATATAAATTTCTTCTTCGAGATTTCCATGAAGAAATGCAGTTTTCACATCTAACTGTTCCAACTCCAAATCATGCAACGCAACCAGAGCAAGTAATGTACGAATAGAGGTATGTCGGACAACAGGAGAGAATACCTCATTGAAGTCAATGCCTTCATGTTGATCAAATCCTCTAACAACAAACCTTGCTTTGTGTCTTGCACTTTCAACGCCAGGAATGCCTTCTTTCTTCTTAAAGATCCACTTACAACTGATGGCTCTCTTACCCTCAGGTAACTTCACCAGATCCCAAGTATCATTTTTATGAAGACTCTCAATCTCTTCTTGCATAGCTGTAACCCATCTTGCTGAGTCGGTACTAGAGATAGCCTCAGAGTAACTTCTGGGCTCATTAGAATCATCAATCTCTTGTGCAACAGCTAATGCAAAAGCAATGTTGGCACTTTGGTCAACGTATCTTTGAGTCATCCTTTTTGGTCTCTGTTCAGGAAGATTTTGAGCCATAGACCATGGTTGTGGTAAACCTCGCCTTTGTGGTTGACGTTGTGGACTTCTGTGGTCAGCAACAATAGTTTGATCATTGGAATTTTGTGGAGTAGAGGAAGTTGGGACATTTTCCTCTTCATCTGAAGTTTTGACTTCGAACTCCACCTTCTCTCCGGTACTGTCTATATCATTTGTACCTGTAGGGGAAGCAACAACATCTTTTCCAGAAGATAGCATAATATTTTCATTAAATGTAACATTTCGGCTATGAAAAACCTTTTTAGACTCGGGGTCATATACCCGATAGCCTTTGACCCCTAAACCATAACCCAAGAAAATGCATTTTTTCGCACGTGGTTCCAATTTTCCCTCGTTCACATGGGAATAAACATGACAACCAAATATTCTAAGGTTAGAATAATCAACAGGTTTTCCTGACCAAACTTCTTCTGGAATATTACCGTCAAGTGAACTGTTTGGGGAGCGATTTATCAAATAACATGCCGTGGATGCCGCTTCTGCCCAAAACTCTTTCCCCAAGCCAGAATGAGAGAGTAAACAACGAACTTTCTCCAATATAGTTCTGTTCATACGTTCTGCAACTCCATTTTGTTGCGGGGTCCCTGGAATGGTGTGGTGTCTAGCAATACCTTCCTTTTTGCAGAAAACATTAAATTCAGTAGAACAGAATTCAAGACCATTGTCAGTTCTCAATCTTTTCACCTTCCTACTAGTCTGGTTTTCAATCAAGGTTTTCCAATCCTTGAAAGTTGAAAATGCATCATTTTTGTGTTTTAGAAAATAAACCCAGAGCTTTCTTGAGAAATCATCAATAATGGTCAGCATATAATGACATCTTCCTTTAGAAGGAACTCGTGAAGGACCCCAAAGATCCGAATGGATGTAATCCAATGTACCTTTAGTTCTATGAATGCCTTTTGAAAAACTAACCTTTTTCTGCTTACCAAAAATACAGTTTTCGCAGAAATCAACCTTACCGGTACAATGGCTTCCAAGTTTTCCTTCCTTGTTGAGGACCTGCATTCCTTTTTCACTCATGTGGCCCAACCGCATATGCCACAAATTTGTATCATCAGTGGATGAGATAACATCTGCAGAACCTGAAATAGTTGAACCGTGCAGCGTATACAAACTACCACCAGATCTATTTGCCTTTAGTAATACAAGAGCACCTTTGGACACTTTTAGAACTCCACCTTCAGCTGAATACTTACACCCTAGTGATTCAAGGGTGCCTAAGGAGATGAGATTCCTTTTTAAGCCGGGGACATGTCTGACACCGGTCAAAGTTCTAGTAATACCATCATGAGTTTTAATTTGGACTGTACCTAAACCGACAACTTTGCATTGAGCATCGTTGCCCATTAAAACAAGACCACCATCAATTTTCTCATATGTAGTAAACCAATCTCTATTAGGTGACATGTGAAATGTACAGCCAGAATCAAGTATCCACTCATTTCTAGACCTTTGTTCTACGTCAGCCGCTATTAATAACTCCCCATCAGAACCAGACTCGACGATACTAGCTTCAGCATGGTGATCGGGTTGTTTAACTTTACCCTTATCTTCTTTATCTTGCTTATTTTTTAATTTAAAGCATTCAGAGACTTCGTGTCCTTTCTTCTTGCAATAACGACAAAACTTAGAGTTTCTACCTCTAGATTTTGATCTGGGCCTATTCTTACTGTTACTACCAATTTCAGCATTTCTCCCTCTAATAACCAAGCCTTCACCCGAATTTTCAGAATGAATTTCGGTATCAAATTTTTCTTTTGACAATAAATGTGACTTGACATCTTCAAAAGACAAGCTAACACGATTTCCATATAGCATAATTTCTTTGAAGTGTTTATATGAGGGTGGTAGTGAGACAATAAGTAAAACGGCTTTATCTTCATCATCAATAGTGACGTCTAGGTTTTCTAAATCAACAGTAATTGAATTAAACTCATTTAAGTGAGTTTGAATAGGAGTACCTTCTGACATACGGAGTGTGAAGAGACGCTCCTTAAGCCGCAATTTGTTTGCAAGGCTCTTGGTCATGTAGAGAGATTCCAATTTAGTCCACATACTTTGGGTGGACTTTTCTTTAATGACCTCACGCAATACTTCTCGTGATAAACAAAGCTGGATCACGGATAATGCCTTCTCATCAATTTCAACCCACTGATCTTCTGTCATAGTGGCCGGCTTCTTTGATTTACCATCCAGAGCTTTCTTTAAACCATTTTGGATTAAAACGGCTTGCATTTGGACACGCCATATAGCGAAACTAATTTTACCGTCAAATTTCTCAATATCGAATTTTGCCGACATAGTAAAAATCTTAGTTGAAAAATATAATGGCTCTGATGCCAATTTGTTAGGATCTAGAGTGCGGAAGCGATATAATTCAACCAAAGATTTAAAGAGAAAAATATAAAGACTGTAAAAATAACACCTGGATTTTTAGGTGGAAAAACCCTCTTTGAATAGAGGTAAAAAACCACCGGCGAGAGAGCCAAAAATATCCACTATAATAAAATGGGAGTACAAGAATATTTCCTTTTAAGGCTAACAGAAAATAGCCCAAGTTAACAACTCTCTACGGGTTAAATAATTATACCCGAAATATAGAAAGAGAGGATGAATAAGAGAGGAAATATAAGAGAGGAGGTTGTGGTGTATTTGAGGTGTGTTGTTTGTGTTGTGGTTTTGTTGTGTGTTTTGCAAATACATGCAGTGGCTATTTATAGGCTTTCAAAGAACAAATACACCTCATGGCTTACATCAGATAATAGTTATCAGCCTACCATAATTTACAAATTCAAAGATGGCCTCCTTGTTTGACTTCAAGAATGGTGAGCACCGTCCAACAGCTGGTACTGCTAGTCAGCCTTTTCTTTTTCTGTTGATTCAATACATTGTTACAAACCATGATAACAAGATCTGACAGTTTACTAGATAGGAAATAACATGACATTTGATGTTAAAAATCATACTCGACAACTAAAAAACACAAGGACTACTTCCACGGCTTGAAACTAGTCAGAATGGTGAGATGTTTTGGTCAATCTGTACCAACTTCTAACATTGTTTAGTTCTTGCCGATGTATTAAAGCCTCATTAAGTTATCTTAAAGCCTCGATAAACTGTAGTTGGCTAGTTGCTAATTTGCTATATGCACCAGGAGCATGTTTAGGGCTCCTTTTCCTTTAAGTGAAGCGCGTGTAGCTTTTAGTAAAAAACGGGCTGTTTGGATAATCTAATTAAAATGGGCTTAATAGTTCAAAGTGGCCCATTAACTAAAAGGAGCTGCTAAGAACTTTATGGGCTAATTAAGAGCCCGTTTGGCAATTCTGTCATGGAGCTTATAAGTTACTTATTTCGAAAAAAATTTGAATTTACATACATTTTTTAAAGAAAATATGTGTATGGGAGTTTAATATTCATAATCTTGCAAAAATAATTTACTTATTTCAGAAAAAAGTACATATTTCCAAACTTTTTTCCAGAATAAGTAACTTATTTCTAAAAAATAAGATTTCCCAAACGAACCCTAAATATATCAACTAGGCACCAAGGGCGAAGCTTCATAGGGGCAGAAGGGGTCATGACATATTAGTGATGTATATTAAAATTTTATATAAATTTGTATTTTTACTTATATATTTATGTAAAGAAAAAAATTTGGCCCCTACTGAATAAAAATCTTGGTCCTTACAAAATAAAATTTATTAGATTGTCTAGTATTTCTGAGTTGTGCCGATGGTTGGTACAGTCAAGAAGTTGGATATTTATCAATTTATTTTTTTTGTAGATTAATTAAGTTGGTATTGATTTTGCATGTTTCAACGGCTATTACTGAGCGCGCTACAAGTAACAAGATGAGTGATGGATTTCTCGATCATTGTATGCTTATCTATATCGAAAGGGAAATAGTCAAAAATTTTAGTACTGATTCAATTATAGATGGTTTCGTGATTTGAAGGAACGTAGAGTGCTACTATAAGTATTTGACTAGTACTTTTGTGTATTTAATTTATGGATACTTTATTAACCAAACCAAACCAAACATACCCAGCATATCCCGCTCAAAGCAGGGTCTGGGGAGGGTAAGATGTACGCAGACCATACCCCTACTTTTTACAGTAGGGAGGCTGTTTCCGTGAAGACCCCCGGCCTAGTGCACCACAAAACAATGTGAATAATGAACAAGTACGATAAGGATGGGGAAATTATTTAACCGAACCTGGGCCCATGGCCTGGATCTCATGGGACTTACCTAAGCGAGCAATGGGCACTCCTCTCCTGATCTAGGATGGCCTCTGGCCAAGGTCCCTGCACCTGCAAAACCAGAAAACAAAAGAAGACAATATGAAGGCGAAAAGCCAAACTTCTAAGCTAGTGCTAACCGAGAAAACCCAACTCTGAGGCTCTCAACCACAGAACCGCTCCCTAGAAGAGAATCGACTACTCTAATCTGGCGCCTCCAACAACTCCTATCAGCGGTCAAGGTCTCATTCAAGTTTAAGGCCTTCAAATTCATCCTAAGCTGTTCTTCCCACGACCTCCTCGGTCTGCCTCTCCTCCTCACCCCAACAACCGAAAGACTCTCGACCCTCCTCACCGGGGCTTCCAGTAGCTTCCTACGGACGTGGCCGAACCATCTCAACCTCCCTTCCCTAACTTTCACAGAAAGAGGCGCCACCTCCAACTCGCTCCTGAAAACCACATTCGGGATTCTATCTAACATCGTGCGGCCACAGGACCACCGCAACATCCTCATTTCAGCTGCTTCCAGCTTACTCTCGAGGGCCTTCTTCGCCGCCCAGCACTCCGAACCATATAACATCGCAGGACGGATTGCCGCTCTATAGAACTTCCCTTTCAACTTTAACGGGACTTTCTTATCGCACATCACCCCTGACGCTGCCCTCCACCTTAGCCACCCCGCCTTGATACGGTGTGTGACATCCTCTTCAATCTCACCTTCCTTCTGGATGATCGAACCCAAATACTTGAACTTATCCGTACGGGGGATGATCTGATCTTCAATCTTAACCTCCACCCCTTCCTCGTTGACCTCACCACTGAAGTTACACCATAGGTATTCGGTTTTAGACCTGCTCAATCGCAATCCTTGGGGCTCCAAAGTGGATCTCCATAACTCCAACTTCTCATTCACCTCCCCCCTCGATTCCGCCACTAGCACGATATCATCGGCGAAGAGCATACACCAAGGGATGTCATCTTGAATCCCTCGCGACATGACATCTAGGATCAAGGAGAAAAGAAGAGGACTAAGGGCCGACCCCTGGTGTAGCCCAATCTCAACAGGGAAGTAACGAGCATCACCAACTGGGGTCCGAACGCAGGAGCTAGCTTGAGAGTACATGTCTTGAATCGCCCTGACGTACTCTGACGGCACTCTCCTCTCCTCAAGGCTCTTCCAAATAGCTTCACGGGGGATGCTATCATAAGCCTTCTCAAGGTCAATGAACACCATGTGGAGGTCTTTCCGACGCTCTCTGAACTTCTCCATAAGGCGTCTAACGAGATGAATGGCCTCGGTCGTCGATCTCCCCGGCATAAAACCAAATTGGTTCTCTGAGATTACAACTTCTCTTCTAATCCGAGATTCAACCACTCTCTCCCAAAGTTTCATAGTATGACTGAGTAATTTAGTTCCCCGGTAGTTACTACAGTTCTGGGCATCACCTTTGTTCTTGAAAAAAGGGACGACAATACTACGCCTCCATTCCTCTGGCATCTTCTCACCCAAGAGGAGAACATTGAACAGATCTGTTAACCATTGTACGCCAACCTAACCAAGACAAAGCCACACCTCGATGGGGATCTGATCCGGACCTACCGCCTTCCCTCTAGCCATCTTTAGAAGGGCACCCTTGACTTCCTCTTTGCTGATACGATCACGTGGGCCGAAAGAGCGAACGGGCGATCGAGGGACCTCTTGCGCTACACTTGCACCACTCCTCCTAGCCTCATTGAAAAGATAGTGAAAATACGAACTTCACCTCTCCTTAATGGCGTCTTCATTTACTAACACTTGGCCTGAATCATCCTTAATAAACTTAACAGAACCCAGGTCGCGCCGCCTTCTCTCCCTAGCTTTAGCTAGTTTAAAAATAGCGTTCGCTCCTTCCTTGGTATCTAGGCGCTTGTACAGCCCCTCGTAGGCTTCACTCTTGGCTTTCGCCACAGCCTTTTTTGCCTCTCGTCTCGCCACCTTGTAGGCTTCCAACTTCAGAGACCTCTCCGCCCCTGAACCACTCGACAAAAGCTCTTTAAAGAGCACACGTTTTGCCTTTACTTTCTTATGAACCTCCTCGTTCCACCACCACGACTCCTTATGACCACTGAACTTTCCTGAAGAGACCCCCACCACCTTCTCGCCCACACACCGAATAGCCTCCGCCATGTTAGACCACCTACAGTTAGCATCTCCACTAAGATCGAAACAACCTTCTTTTTGCAGAGACTCTCTGAACTCGGCCGCCTTCTCGCCCTTCAAGTCTTTCCAAAGGATACTTGGTCTGGACTCTCTCGATCTGCGAACATCTCAGCCCCCCATGGATAGATCCATGGCCAACAGACGGTGTTGGAAAGCACACGCCTCACTTCGGAACACCTTGCAGTCTATGCACTCCCTAGCATCCCGCCTGCGCATAAGAAGGTAATCTATTTGAGTGTTGAGACCCCCACTGCTAAAGGTAATGAGGTGCTCAGTCCTCTTCTGAAAAACAGAATTCACAATTACCAACTCCTGGGCAGTAGCAAACTCCAACAATGTTGACCCACCGACGTTCCTGACCCCGAAGCCGAAACCTCCATGGGCGCTGGGATAGCCATCCGACCTCTCACCAATGTGACCATTAAAATCGCCACCCAACACTAAAAGTTGATCATCAAGAATGCTTCCGACTAACTCATCTAAACAGACCCAGAAAGCCTCCTTCTCCGAGTCGCCCAAACCGACTTGAGGGGCATACGCGCACACCACGTTCACCACCTTCTCCCTAACCACCACTCTGACGGACATGATCCTGTCATTACACCTCTTCACATCCACGACGTTGTCTATAAGATCCTTCGCCAGAAGAATACCCACTCCGTTCCTCGCGTTGACAAGACCTGAGTACCACAATTTATACCCGTTCGCTTCTCTAGACTGAGCCCCCTTCCATCTAGTCTCTTGAATACATGCCACATCCACTCTTCGCTTCTTCAACACATCCACGAGCTCCAAAAATTTGCCCGTTAGGGTACCTAAATTCAGACTGCCGATACGTAAAAAAAGCGACATCAATAAAACAAACGAGAAGCTAAAATAAAATAAAAATCAAATAAAATAAAGAATAGAATAAAAATAAAAATAAAATAGTAGTAGTAAAGATAGAAGTAAAAGTAATTAAATAAATAATAACAATAATAATGACAGAGACTGCAAGTAACTGGACCGAACAAAAGCAAAAAAAACAAAGCTTAGTATACCAAAAAAAAAACGGGGGAGGCAAATAACAAAAGAAAACTAGATTAATAGCGAGGTGATTGGGGTGGGGATGAAGGCGGGGGTGTAAAGGCTATGTTGAGGGGAAAAGGATGGTGGAAGGGGTGGCGAAGAGGCGTAAGGAGGGTGAAGGTTGGGGTGTGCTAAAACGGAATACTACAGATGGTGATTTAAACGGTGGTGGTGATGTTGGACGGGAAGGGGGAGAGGAAATGGCGGAGGGTGAAAGGCTGGAGAGGAAGAAATGGGGGGCTGAGAAGAATGAAGGTGGAGGTTGTGGAGGTGTTGAGGGTGGTAGAGATGTAGCCGAATGGAATGTTGTAGGTGTTTGGACAAGTGGTCGGAGGCGGCAGGTGTAGTTGCAGAAAGGGAGGGGAAAGGGAGGTACGCTGGTGGAAAATGGTGGTGGTGTTGGGCCGGACGGAGGGGTGGAAATGGAGGATGGTGAAAGACTGGAGGGGAAGAAATGGGAGACTGTGAAGTTTGCACGGGTACAATAGTTCTAAGACTAAAGATACAGAATAAATTAGAAAGAAAATGAACAGATTCAGCTGGGTGTTTGCTTAGATTTCCGGCGATGCGCCGGTCAGATGTGATCGATCTGAGTGAAGGCAACCGTTAACGGCTAGTAGGTGCAATAAGATAGAGCGTTTAATTTACATTTCTAGTCGCTGCATTTATTTATGGATACTTTATTGTGTTGATGAAAAATAAAAATTGGCCCCCCTTGTGAGGGAGTGCTGGCTTTGCCCCTGCTAGGCACACTGGTATTTAAAAATTAATTAATAATTATAATAAATTATATAATTTTATATTTAAAAATTGAATAATTTAATTGTGAAGAAAATATAATTAGTACAATAAGTGCATTTCTTTATATATTGTAATAAATGTTGAGTATTGAATACGACAAAAGAATACAGAGGGGGGTGAATGGATTCTTGAACTTTTCTTGTTCTTGAATCTGTGTAGCACGATATGTGGTTGTGTGTGAAGATGTGTAAGTGCTGATTATGAACAACACAAGGCACGATATCACTTTAATCTAATATTTTATTAGATAAAGATTTGCTACAACCTGTGAATACAAATGATAGTATTCTCAGCTTCGTTTTTCTCAGATACTCTTGAATGTGTATATGAAAAACTTAATCTCTAAAGAGGTGAGGTTGTATTCTTATAGAACATGAATACAACCTACTTACTACAAATAAGGTAGCTAAACAAGTTTACTTTCCAGTGTGTCTATCCTTTTTGAGTAAGCATCCAAACGGCTACAGATTTGACTTTGTGAAGTTCTGTTCAGATCCACTTCTTTAGCTCTTTGTCTCTTGTACATCTCTCCAAGCTTCTTTGTAGGCTTTCCAGAGCACGTTACTGATTGTGGTCCATAAAGTGCTTTGGCTTGTTGCAGGTTTCTGAATTGTACAATTTCTCCAATAGTTTGTCTCCAAGAATGTATTCGAGAAGTGGCTAAGTGATTGATTCGAGAACTAGGATTAGATAACTATGAGTTCTGGAATACTGTATAATTGACATATCGAATCACTTCTCGAATAACACTTTTCTCCATGGATCCTTGAGTTGTCGAATAGAACACTTGACTTGTCGAATCCCTGAGATGTCGAATAGCTTTCAGAGTCCTTGAGATATCGAATGGACCTTGACTTGTTGACTCCTAGAGAACTCGAATGATGCTTTGACTTGTTGACTTTCTGAGTTCTCGAATAGAGTAGTAGACATATTGAATCTCTGAGATACCGAATGAGATATCGAACATTGTATTCAGAGATATCGAATAGTGTCTTTTGAGATATCGAATCCCTGACTTCTCGAATATAACAAACATACTTCTCGAATTGGTACTTAGGCAAATTCTTCATTTCTTCAAATCCCAACTGTGATTATTTGATAGTCTTGTTCTTCAAGCTTGATGCATGAACCTTGGAACTTCTTTCAAGCATTATTCTCTGACTTTTAAGTACAATTACACAGATAGGAATTGATGCCTATTACAAGTACTAAACAAGTAGAAACTCTACAACTAGAGGTTCCCTTAGTTAAGAGGTCATGTAAGTAATGCAAAGCATTACAAACAATTTGGCTTGTTATTAGATGCATACAGGCATGCCTCTGTGACTAACAATAAATTTATTTCAAAATTATTTTAATTATAAATTTTATTATATTTGTTATATATATTATGAGATCATTTAAATAAATAATATTTTATTATATTTATTATATATGTTATGAGATCATTTGCATTAATCAAGTTACCAAAATTTAAAGATTAATTCAAATCTATATTAATAAACTTACCATAGATAATATATATTGCATTAATGATATTTAAATTTTATATACAAACTTTCCATAATGAAAAATGGATCAAATAATCATATGAATCTTCTATAAACCAAAAATGGATACCAAACAAAAAATATGGATATTCCATGGATCTAAATAAAGTTAAAAAAATTTAATCCAAAGCTGAATATGAATACCGAACCTAAGGTATGGGTTATCCGCTAATTTATAATACTAGCTTAAAACCCGTGCCATGCACGAATTTTCTTTAATATGATATGATTTTTTCAATAATTTGAATGAATTTTTTATGATATAAATTTTGTAAGTTAAATTTTTTAATGATAAGATTTGATAGTATATATGTATATATATACCATATTATTTCTAATAAAGGAAAAATTTAGTTATAAGATGATTAGATGATACGTTTTACCTAAAAAATGTAATCAGTCAATTATTAATTATTATAACATTATTTTATTGAATGTAATTATCCGTAATACTATTTAAAAATAAGAGATTTTAGTAAAAGAAAATATGAAAGGTAACATGTTTTAACTGAAAATGTAATTTGTTAGTTAATAGTAATCATAATAATATTATATTATTATTAAATATAATTGCCGTAATATTTTTAGAATATTCAAAATAACGCATTTTACCTAAAAATGAAATTAATTGGTTATTAAAAAAATATAAAAGATAACATGTTTTTACCAATAATATATATATAATATCGTTATTTTATTTTATAAAAGAAAATTATTGGTTAGTTAGAAAGATAATGTGTTTTAGCTAAAAAAAAGATAATTGGTTAGTTATTAGGAATTATAATATCGTTATTTTATTTTATAAAATAGAATTACATGTTTTTACTAATAATAAATATTTAAGTAAGGATAATTAAGTTGAAAAATCAAGTTTAAAAGTGATATATTTTAGTTAAAAAATTTAAAAATATTTTTTTTAGCCAGAAAAGATAGTCAGTTAATTATTAATAATTATAATATCATTAGTTTATTTCATTAAGTAGAACGACCATATTTTTGGAAATAAGAGATTTTAGTTAAAAAGTTAGAAAAAGTAATAGCTGAAAAATATAATTGGTTAGTTATTAATTTATTATTAGGAGAAAATGAGATATTTTAGTTAAAAAATATAGAAAGAATATTACCTTTTACCTTTTAGCTGAAAAAGGTAATTAATTAGTTATTAGTGATTATAATATATTTAGTTTATTTCATTAATTCAAACGACCATATTTTGGGAAGAAAATATTTTAGTTAGAAAAGGTAATTGCTGAAAAAGGTAATTGATTAGTTATTATTTAGAAGAAAATGTGATATTTTAGTTAGAAAATATAAAAAAGATATTACCTTTTGGCTGGGAAAGGTAATTAATTATTAGTAATTATAACACTATTAGTTTATTCATTAATTAGAACGACCAAATTTTTAGAAAGAAGATATTTTAGTTAGAAAAGGTAATAGTTGAAAAAGGTAATGGATATTACCTTTTAGCTGAAAAAGTTAATCAATTAGTAATTAATAATTATAATATAATTAGTTTATTTCATTAATTAAAATGACTATATTTTTGGAAAGAAATAGTTTAGTAAGAAAAATTAGAAAAAGTAATAGCTGAAAAAAGTAATTGGTTAGTTATTATTTAAGAAAAAATTGAGATATTTTAGTTAAAAAAAAATTAAAAAGATAGTACCTTTAAGTTGGGAAAGGTAATTACATATTAGTAATTAATTATAATATTATTAGTTTATTTTATTAATTATAACAATCATATTTTTTGAAAGAAGATATTTTAGTTAGAAAAGTAATAACTTAAAAAAGGTAATTGGTTATTTATTATTTAGGAAAAGTGTTGGGAAGAGTTGCATGTAATATTTTGAGAAAAGATTGTGCTTTGGTTTTTTATAATTAAGGATAATAAAGTAAAATAATTAAATAAGGTAAGTACTGTACTGTACCGTACCGGACCAAAACTTTTAATGTTTCGTCTTTTATAATAGACTAGCTTATAACCCGTGCGATGCACAGATTTTTTTTTGATATGTACCAAATTTTATTTTATGTTATAAATATATTTTTATATAATCATTATTTATAATATTTTATTTTAATTATAATATTAATAATTTAATATAAATTTAATTAATGATATGCATGGTTTAAAATTTATATTATAAAATTTTAAAATAATATGTCGTTGATAGGATTCGAACATTGAAAATATAATATATTTAATCATTAGATCTAACGATTTTGATTTTTTACTAAAAATCTATTGGTCATTATTCGTAGTATACAGATTTTTATTATATTTTGTTAATGATTAGAAGATATGATGTGAAATTTTTTGGTATATATTAATTATTGCTAGATATGATATGATTGGAAGATATGATATGATTGATGTTTTTAGGTGTTTATAAAAGGTAGTATTTTCAACTAAAAGTAAATGTGAAAAACACAATCGACTAATTACCGTAATTATATAATGTTATAATTTATTTTAGGCATGTGAAAAACACAATCGACTAATTACCGTAATTATATAATGTTATAATTTATTTTAGGCGTTTTAATAGTATAGATATTGTATATATTTTTCTTTATAATAAAGGTTAAATAAGTAAATTCACGATATACTAAGAAACATATACCAAAAAATAAGTTTCAAAATTTTTAATGTTTCGGCTAATGTTTTTTCTTATTATAAACAGCGTATACATATTTTTAATATATTTATTAATAATTGAAAAATATGATATTACATTAATCTATACATATACACAACATCTTTATATGCACCAATCTATGCATATATGAATCAAAACCATCAACTCGAAGTCAGACTTTTAATATAATAATGATTATAAGATTAGTTTTAAATTAAAAGGGTAACGTGTTTTAATTTGGAAGAAAATATTGATGATTGGAAGATATGATACGATTGATGTTTTTAGGAGTTAATAAAAGGTAATATCTTCAATTAAAAGTAAATGCGAAAAAAGACAATTGACTACTTACCATTAATTTATATTATGTTATTATTTATTTTAGAAGTTTTAATAGTATAGATATCATATATATTTTTTTATAATGAAGGGTAAATAAGTAAATTCACTTAGTACCAAAAAACAGGTACCAAAAGTTTCAATGTTTCGGAATTTATATAATAGTATAGATTATAGATATAGATATATCACCGGGGTGCCCGTTTGACATTTCTTTTTCTTTTCTTTTTTTTTTCCCGTGGGAAAGTTAGATTTTTTGGATAAATAAGTAATAATTTATTAATAAATGATCAAATGGAATCTACAAAAATAACAATCAATATTGAATAAATACGTAATAAAATAGATCAAATTAATATTTTCTTCAAACGAGTCACGATCGATGAATAGATCATTCATTGTGGCACATCTTTAGCTCTTATCGTTGAAATTTGCAATATTTTTTGAGAGAAAATCTAACAAATTTACGTGAAACTAAAAAAGGAGTCACAATCGATCAATAAAAAATGAGTGAAACTATTTTCATTCAAGTGTTCTCCAGTAGAAAGGAAAACAACTAATTATGATTAAAATGATAAATTTACCCTTTTATATTAAAAGAACTAAAATATCTAATAGTATAGAAAATGGTATTAATGGAATATTACAGTTTATTGGTCATTTTGCTTTCACTTTCATTCCAATTTTGGGATGAAAGCATGGTAAATTTACTTTAACTTTCATTCGCTTTTGTTCCTAAAAAAATTTCGAGAGCACAAATACAAATGTAAATTATGTTACTTTACTTCCTTTTTACTTACTTTCCTCCGTTTTTATGCTCGGGAGCAGGATGTTATTGAATTGGAAACAGAAATGAGAAAAAATGTTAAAGAAGGGGTTTTTTATCTTTGGATTGAATTGAAAACAAAATGAAAAAATAAAATTAAATAGAGGATTTATTATCAACTAAAGACTATGAGGGTGTTTGGAAGTTAGAGGTTTGGAATAAAATTAGAGGTTTGGGGGTAGATTAGAGGTTTGACCAAATGAAACCTCTAATGTGAGTGTTTGGTTGTTAGAGGTTTGAGTTAGAGGTTTGGGATCAAAAAGCTAATTTTGAAAAAGCTCATTTTAGGAGCTTTTTCAATTAGAGGTTTGCTATGTGTCACAAAAAGTTATTCAAAAAGCTATTTACCAAACACTTTTATTCAAAACAGCTAATTTCAATCCGCTAGTCAAAACAGCTAATTCAATCCGCTAGTCAAAACAGCTAATTCAATCCGCCATCAGCTAACAGCTATCATCTAATTGCCAAACAGGGTCTATGAGAGCCTCTAAAATGAAAGATGAAAATTAAAATTAGAGTTTTGGAGATGAGGAGAAGAGAGCGGGTAAGAGTTGGGAGTACATTCTTTCCAGAATAAACATAAAATCATACTCGTTGTTTTAAGAGCGACATCATTCTTTTAAGAAATAGATAAAAATACGGAGTAATTGTTTGATAAATTGAATCAACCATCAATTTTAACATCAAATTTCACAAAAGATATTAGTTATTTTACATATTATATCAAAAAAATTCACATAGAAAAAATATTATCTAATAGCAAGTCAAGTAACTCCCTTATATGATATCATAAGTTTAAATATAAGGGATATGGTACAAATGACATTCCAACAGTGTTCTAATGATTTCTTAAATCACTAGGACATCCATCCTCTACCTTATTTTTTGTGAATTATTAGTCATTTCTTATATAATTTTTATCAATATAAAATTCATTTCACTCTCTCCTTTTAAGTTATTTTCTCTTTCTTCACTACATTTCTTGTCTTTCCCTTCCAAATTTATTATTATAATAATAAGGAATGAGTATAAGAATTATTGTTGGAGTTGAAATATAAATTTTTAAGTGTCATTTTTTGACCATGAACACTTATTAAGAATAGAATTTATTAGGCTATTTTATCACTAATATAATTTTATTTTCCAATTTTATCCTTCATATACCCTTATTTAATACTAATACTTAAAGAAAGGATACATTTAATAATAGGGTAATGCTAAACATTACCTTCCGGCTATGGTTAAAAATTAGTGTAGATAGATAAATGTATTTAATATATATCAGTTTTGCACTTAATACATCAATATTGCACGAAGTTCAATATGATTATTTAGCAATTTGTAATGTTTTTATTGGTGGAAATTAATATGAATGTAGGGGTCCACTATTATTACTCAGAAAATTAAATTAATGTTGCACATAAACATTGGAAAACTAAAAATAATTAAATACCTAAAAATAAAAATAGATGTTGAAAATATGAGAGTATTTAATGCTTAATCATAGCCCTAAGAGACTATGGTTAGCATTTCTGTTGAGTATTGAATACAGCAAAAGAATACAGAGGGGGGGTGAATGGATTCTTGAACTTTTTCTTGTTCTTGAATCTGTGCAGCAAGATAAGTGTTTGTGTGTGCAAATGTGAAAGTGCGGATAAAGAACACAAGACACAATATCACTTTAATCTAATATATATATTATTAGATAAAGATTTGCTACAATCTGTGAATACAAATGATAGTATTCTTAGCTTCGTTTTTCTCAGAGAGATATGTCTTACAATGTGTATGAAAAACTTCTCTTCAACTAAAGAAGTGAGATTGTATTCTTATTGAACATGAATACAACTCACTTACTACAAATAAGGTTACAGGATAAATTACTTTCTTGTATGTCTATCCTTTTTGAGTAAGCATCCAAACGGCTACAGATTTGACTTTGCAAAGTTCTGTTCAGATCCACTTCTTTAGCTCTTTGTCTCTTCTATATCTCTCCAAGCTTCCTTGTAGGCTTTCCAGAGCACGTTACAGATTGTGGTCCATAAAGTGCATTGGCTTGTTGCAAGTTTCTAACTTGTACAATTTCTTCAGTATTTTGTCTCCAAGAATGTATTCGAGAAGTGACTAAGTGATTGATTCGAGAACTAGGATTAGATAACTCTGAGTTCTCGAATACTGTATGATTGACATATCGAATCACTTCTCGAATAACACTTTTCTCCAGGGTTCCTTGATTTGTCGAATAGAACACTTGACTTGTCGAATCCCTGAGATATCGAATAGCTTTCTGAGCCCTTGAGATATCGAATGGAACTTTGACTTGTTGACTCTTTGAGAACTCGAATACCACTTTGACTTGTTGACTTCTTGAGTTCTCGAATAGAATATTTAGACATGTCGAATCTCTGAGATATCGAATGAGATATCGAATAGTTCATTCAGAGATATCGAACAATGTCTTCTCAGATATCGAATCTCTGACTTCTCGAATAGACAAATGTACTTCTCGAATTGGTACTTAGGCAAATTCTTCATTTCTTCAAATCCCAACTGTGATTATTTGACAGTCTTTATCTTCTTGCTTGAGGCATGAATCTTGGAACTTCTTTCAAGCATTATTCTTGACTTTATAAGTACAGTTACACAACTAGGATTTGATGCCTATTATAAGTACAAAACAAATAGAAACTCTACAACTAGAGTTTCCCTCAGTTAAGAGGTCATGTACGTAATGCAAAGCATTATAAACAATTAGGCTTGTTATTAGATGTAAACAAGCATGCCTCTGTGACTAACAATCTCCCCCAAATTGTGAGTGAGACCCTTAGTCACAATTTCATGTCTGATAACAAGCCTAACATACATAAAGATAAAACTTGAAATGTACATGTATGAAATTTGATTGAGAACATGAATGAAATTACAAGTTGAGTAATCTTACAATATGGTGAAATACTAGCCATTCTCATTTGATTCCATCTCCATTGCTTTGGCTTGTAGATCATCATATGCTTTCTGTTTTCTTTCTTTCTCCTTTTTTGCATTCTCATCCATGGCCTTTATGATCTCTGCCAAAGCATCCAATTCTTCAAGCATGATAGAGTTTTTGAAATCTTCAAGTACTAGTTTCAGAATGTTGGCAGGATAGTGACTGAGTAGGTTCATTCTTATATTGACATTGTCTTCATTTCTCCTCCTATACTTCATCACATAGGGATTGAATTGAACTCTACACAATCCTTTTGCCCTTAGCTTTTCTGCTTCAACTCCCAGCCTATCAATTTCCTTCTCCCTTTCTAGCCATTTCTCAAAGCACCCCTTCCTTATCTTCTCAGCATAGTCTCTCTTCATCTTCACAAAGTCAATCAACTCCAGCTTCCATATTCTCTCCACTTTGTCTTCAGAATCCAATAATACAATGATTCTTTCTATTTCATCTAATTTGCCCCAATTTTGACACTGTCCTTGTTTGAATTTCTTCTCCCTTCCATCAGTATATTTGATCTCAAGACAGTCATTCACAATGGCAGCATAGTAGATTCTTTGAGCTCTTAGATATTGCAATTGGTCTTCATCAAAATCTTCATCAAGTGGTTGGAGTTTCAGTCCTGGATAGATAGTTAGGGCTCTAGACTTGGGTAGCTTCACTCTTCTTGCAGCTTGTTTGAATTTGAACTTTTTCAATTGGTGACTTGGCAGAAACTTGTGACCTTTGCTTGTAGACCATTGTAGTACTCCATTAGCAGTTTGCTTTTGGAAACATACACCTGGTTTCTTGATTTCAATCCTCTTCTCTTCTTGAGATGGCAAAACAGTTGCAGAATCCATTGAATCAGATTTTGGTAGGTCATTACTAACATTATCCACCCTAGACTTAGAGTCTTGTGTTGTGGTGAGTTTACTGCTAGCAATGCCTAAGGTTTGCTGTTTTCCAATTTTCCTCTCATAGACTTTACCTTGGTCATCACCATCTTTCTTATCCTTGCTATCTTTCTTCTTCTTCTTCTTATCTTCATCACCCTTATTACTCCTGTGGTGGCTTCTCCTCCCATCACTCTTGTCTTCATCTTTATCATCCTTATCCCTCCCGATTCTGGCCATTTTTGGAATTGCACCAGTTGCAATGAATGTTTTGAGGATGTGTAGCGCTTACAACTCTTCAACAGTTCTGACTTCATCCTTCTTTTGTAGCAGATCAGTGACAACAATGATGAGTCTGTGGTTTCTAGGGGTGAGATCACTGGGGATAACCAACTGATTAACATCTTAAATTTTGGTAATAGACTGATAGAAGATGGTTCTTGGTTTGATGAATACTTCAGGAAGTCTAGCTTGTTGACCATTTCTCAGTTCAGTATACAGACTCTTGTTGTTCTCCCATTTCTGCTCAATTAGTTCCAAGATAGCATCAATCTCAGTGAATTTTAGGGCTTTCAAGGTGTCAATAGATAGGTGCCATATCTTGCCATTGGTCACCATCATAATTTCCTTGAGAAAGATTTGATTTAGCTTTCTTGGAATAACTGTTAGATAATTGATTTGATCTTTAAGGCTTCTTCTATATAGCAAAGTATCTCCTCCAACCTTTGCCTTTGAGGCTCGCAGAAACTTCAAGAATGCAGCATCATGATAAATCTCTGAATTTGCTACTTCTTGTTAGGTCCGATAAGATTGTAGAAGGGGGGGTTGAATACAATCTATACCATTTTATCATAAATTTGTCCTTTGAATAAAATTTGATTTAGACAAATTTGTGCGGAATAAATTAAAACAAATTTCAAGTTGAATATAACAATATATTAACTTGATGGGTGTTACAATTTCAGTACAGATTATTATCAAGTAATTAATAACTAATTAGAAAATTCGACATGAACTTTTCTAATTTAGTTAATAAAAATCAAGATAAGAACTAGGAAACTTAATTCGCTAGTAGTACAAGAGTCACAAATAATCAAGTTCTATCGGATAAAATATTACAAATATTGAGAACTTGATTTTACAGAAATTTATTTGTTCTTGCTGGGTGTGTTCGTCAGGAGAGAGAAGAGAGTTTCTGTGTTTGGATATTATGTTCTGTGTGTTGCTCGACTGATGTCTTCTGTCTATATATCAAAAACAAGCTTCTGTCTTTGTTTAACACTTCTGCAGACTATCGAAAGACTATCAAATGACTTGCAGACTATCCAGTTGATAATATAGACTATCAATTACTCTTGCAGACTGTCGGTATGACTATCAACTTAAAATCCAGACTACCGGTGTGACTATCAAGATAGTCTATAAATGAATTAACAAAACTGATTTCCATGCTGAAACCAACTCGCAGGAAGGGCAGGTGTGCAACACGCGGAGCTTTTGCTGTTTAACCCGGGCGCGTGACGGACACGCGCTGATAAGAGAGTGAGACCTCTACCGACAGCTTCCATGTGCACATCCTGCTAACTTTTACTTTGCCATTTGTTTCTTTGTTTAAACAATTCATTTCTTTGTAAACAAATAAATGACCTGCTAGCAAATTGAATCAATACCGGGGCCTATTTTGTTTTATATGAAATTGGCTCCGTAGAAATGCTTTTTATCCCGCACAACTTATAATCTTTAATTAATAAATAATTATTTTAATCCAGAAATTATAAAAATAAATATATAATATTATTAGATATTTATAAATATAATTTTCTAAATAAATAAAATATTCATTAATAGAAAATTATACTTAAACTCTAAAATGCGGTTACTTGAGCGTTTGGAACCGGACTCCTTTTGCTTAACAAAAAATATATCAATTCCAACCGGGGTTTCAGCTTTAAGAATATATCACTTTCCATTCTGTTGTGATAATTCTATTTTCTCATAACCCGTCCAGGTGTAAGCTACGGTCTCTTGAGGATGTGAAACCGGACTCCTTTTGCTTAGCAAAAAATACAACAATTCTAACCGGGGTTTCAGCATTGAGAATATATCACTTAGAATTTCTTTGTGATAATTCTTTTTCCTCACAGCCAGTTCACTTGATAGTAAAATCCTTGTGGTTAATTAATATAGCACTTCTTTTGCTTGCACAATGATTTTCTCTCATACTAGTCTTGATATCTTGAACCACTGAAGTTAATGATGAACAACCACTGTTTAATGTTGACACTTGATGTACTGTCTAGTTCATGAGTGACTAACCACAATGACTGTTCTTCATATATTGACTTTAATATCTGGTTCATTTTCTTTTCTCCTCTCTCTCTTTAATCTTCTGTACAGTCTCTGTCACCTTGAAATCTTTGTCACTTTAAACGAATCCACTTCTTAACGAATACTGCACTGAGGCTTGATCAGATGTCTGAACTTCTTTCAATGTAGTAATTCCCCAAGTCTGTAGATTGACCTTGATCTTTTTCTTCTGACAGATAATATAATCTGAGATTCCTTGTGACAGTCTATATACTATTTACTAATACATTCTTGTTTAAGTTGAGTTGTATCCTCGAAATACAAATAGGCTACATCATATGCCTTTCAATCTCCCCCTATTTGTTTGTTAGACAATAACAAGCAAATACCTAGAGGATAACTCAACTAACTCAATTAAACAAGAAAAAGATTAAACATTTAATAGCTTAGTAAATAAAACAAAAAAAAAAAATTCTCTGGTTTGAATATAACAATTCCAGAATCCTCAGTTGATGAAATGATAGATGATTGTTCCTCTAGCACTGAACTGATCTTCAATAGATAACTCATCTTCATTTCTGATTCTTCATATCTCTGCCTGATAATCCTTCACATCTTACATTGGTGTTTATCAGCAGTTCTTGATTTACAATCACTTCCCTTCTCTGACACAGCTTTTCTCACTAAAGAAAAACAATTGTTCCTACTATGTAGACAATGGTGAATCAATACCATTTCTATAACTTCTAGGAAATCTACTACTCCTCCTCTTAGCCTTCATACATAGTACATTGAAAGACTAATAGAATAGTATTGTGATGTACTCCTCCTTATATCTCCACTTTCTTCTCAACTGAATCTTCCCTTACTTCTCCATCTAAGGCTCCCCCTTAGTAACTTGACTTGCCTCCCCCTTAGTAACTTGACTTGCTTCTCTTCCAAAGCATAGTCTGTAAATGCTCCCCCTTTCTAACCTACTCTTTTTTCTTGTACCCCTTTACTTCTCCCCCTTAGTTGAGGAATCCTCCAATCAACTAGTTGACAAAGTAGTTGTACCAATTATAGAGTTCTTTGTTAGAAAGAAAGTTTCATTTTCTTTCTCACTGTAAGTGTGTGATAGTGTTTAGTGTACCTCACAAGTGTTTCACTCTTCTCTCTGTGTTTACACTCTTGCTCACTAGTGTATCACTCATATCACTCATAGCTCCAACATCCATTAGTGTACCTGCAAGGAAAACTCACCCTAGCCCCTTCAAGAGAGGTCAGTGGTGGTGCAATGGGAGTTCGCAAATCCCAAATCCTCGTTGGACTCGTCAGACGAATCTGAGTCATAATCTACAAGTTGCTAGTTTTCCCTTTTTAGGGTTTTCAGATTTAAATTCTGAGAAGGTAAACAATGATCTAGAAATTTAGCATTGAGATCAAGATTTCCTTCTAATGTCTGTGAAGACACTTGGTTCATTAAAGAACCTTTAACTTATAATCCTAACCGTAAAATGGTTGGATTACAGGTTTCCGTCAATTCATCGTTAGTGTGTGCAATCTCACTTTGTGCATATGAAATATTTTGGATAGTGTATAAGGTAGTGACTTTCCAACTGAATATCCCACACATCCTTATTTGCTGCATCAAGTGCAGTTACTCCCTGGTGACCTCTAGTCTGATAGGTTACTTCCTTTTAGGGTGTAAGATAGAATGTGTTTAAGTTTGCCTGTAGTCTGGGATAAAAGTTGTTGGGTTTACAACCTCATGACTAATCATGTGAGAAAACAAAACTCCATTTAGATGAACCTGCATCACAGAATATGAGCAATAGAGATAGAATGCATTTTTATCAATGAACAGTTTTCTAAGAAAATATTGCATTTTATCTTAAGAGAAATGATATACAGTTGTGATTTCAAAATATTTACAATGTAAGCAATCGCAACTATAGAAAGAAATTTTGAGTTAGGAAAGATATAGATCTTGAGCCTGTTTTACTAAACAAAAACATAAACAAAAATCCAGTTAACAATAAATATTAATCAAATTAATGAATGTTAATGTTTAAACCAATACAAACAAACTATTTTATCATGTTTTAGATCCTGTATGTTAGATACCAACTGTTACCACTTGTTAACACTTGTTAGGTCTTGTCTTCCAATTTTTAGAACCTGAAAAATCAAATGTTAGTTCCTAAACAATTGAATTGACATATACCATTTTGATACCAACAATGGTCCTATATAAGAAATTCTGTTAATAACAACAACACAACAAAGATTAGAAGTTAAAACAGCATGATATGTGTGTGTTAAACAGAAGAAATACAAAAGAACCAAATACAGTGACCTGTTTGTAAGTTTTGAAATTATAGTGACTAAACTGAAAAACTATACAAACTATTTATATACACATGAAAAATAATATACAAAAATAAGAAATAATATACATAAAAATATTATTAAATAAAAACTAAAAAGAAAAGAAAAATACGATTTTTTTATTTTTATTTTTCTTTATTATTCAAAAATAATTGTATTAATAATATTTACAGAATATTAGAAATAAAAGAAAATAATTTATAAAAATATTTACAACAAGTAACTACTTAAAAATAGCTAAAAAGAAAATAAGAAAATACTAAAAAATACCATATGTTATCCTTTTTATGAAAACAAATATTAATAACAAAAGGACAAACACTACAAACCATTTAATAAACTATTAACTATTTACATAAATATTTGTAATAAATTAATAAATCTATATATTTTCTTAATAAAATAACTTTCTTATAGAAAATCATTTAAAGAGAAAATATGACTTTTTAAATCAACACAAATATTTATAAGTAATTTTAAAATAAAGAATTTTCAACAAAAAATAGATTTCTCACTAATTTCAACTTGTAAAATTTGAGAAAAATATTTTTAGAGAAAATAAAATTATTCTAAAATCAAAAGAAGTAAGTAGGAAAATATTAAGAAGATAATGACGATGATTTGAGAATTAACAAGCAAGATTATTACTTGAAAAAATAATTACACAAGTGATTTTAATAACAAATATTTACAAAGTAATCACTTATGTTGTGGAATAAAAACTAGGTTACGAATTGTATTTAATGCTAGGGTTCGGGAGCTTCGTGCTTTAATGGCTGTTTCCGTGTTCGAGACTGATCGGTCCTCACAGAGTGCCTACGTATCTCGTTATTGAGAATCAAGCCAAAACGTAGTTCTGAGATGAGGGGTCTGACCCTTTATATAGGCTGAGAAGCCCTAGAATCGTAGTAGAATTAGGTGACTTGGTGGGCAAGTCATCGCCTTGAGGAAGGTTCTAGACTCCTACCTTGTAGGAATCAGTTTCCTTGTTGAAGTAGGTGCCTTGGAGGCTAAGTCAGGCAGGAGTAATATCCTTATTTCACTCTTATTGCTGAGCTGGTTGTTACCCCTAATATTAATTACGAAATTAATATTGTAAATATGGTTTTGGCCCATCTGGTGGGCCCCACGTTTGGACCATTCCGGGTCTAATTAATGACACATTAAATGTGTCTTTAGGGCTTACTTTTAGCCCATATCATTTGCCCCCCAACTTCTAGGAAAACTGATCAGGTTTTCCTTGAAGTTATTATGGTCTTATTCGAGACTTGGGTCAGGGTTTATCTCAACAATATCATCTTAATGTAAAGCGTGGAGCGACCGACGCATTTACGACGATGTTGAACGACACTAAGCGGTGTCAAATGGCACTAGACAGCGCTAATCAACCTTAAACAATGTTTAAACAGTGTTAAACAATATTAAATGGCATAAAACGGCACTAACAGCAC
The DNA here is from genome assembly GCA_037693485.1 of Kitagawia praeruptora. Taxonomy (NCBI): domain Eukaryota; kingdom Viridiplantae; phylum Streptophyta; class Magnoliopsida; order Apiales; family Apiaceae; genus Kitagawia; species Kitagawia praeruptora. Next base: position 30,445,767 of record CM075345.1, on the reverse strand, counting down.
TAATCGGTGCTAAACGGTGCTAATCGGCACTACTCTGTGCTAACAGGCACTAAGCAGTGCTTAAACAATACTAAACGGTGCTAATTTCAAACTCAGTTTTCACTTTCTTTAATTACCGAATCGAAAAAATAAAATAAAAAAAATGAATTTTGCAACCCCGACTCGAACATCGCCACCAGTCGGCCGGGCAAAAAATCCGCACTGACGGTCGATGCCGGTCGGCCGAAGCATGCAAAGGAGGCCAGTCGGCCGGTCCGCCAGTCGGCCGGTTCGCCAGTCGGCCGGTTTTTTCTTCGGTCGGCCGTTTTTTTTTTTTCAAACGGAGCCAAAAAACCCATACCAACGATCAACGTCGGTCGGCCGGAGGACCCTCGGGAAGCCAGTCAGCCGGGAGAGGGGTCGGCCAAAATTTTTTTTTTTTTTTTGTTCGAACCCATATCGACGATCAACGTCAATCGGCCGGAACTTCTCCGAAGTGGCAATCGGCTAGGGGTCCAGTCGGTTAATCCAAAATATCATATTGACAGCAGACATCAGTCGGCCAAGGCTCAACCGGGGAGGCGGTCGGCCGGTGAGGCAGTTGGCTGAGCATAATTTGCGTACCGATGGTCGACTCCAGTCGGCTGGAGCATTTCGTAAGGCCCGGTCGGCTTCTTTGCGATCGGCTTGGGCTCCGGGATTTTGACTTTCGCATACCAACATCGATCATCAACATGGAATCAGCTCGGTCACTATCAGTGATTTTGATTTTCTCATACTGACATCGATCATCGATATGGAATCTTATTACCGATATCGATTTTCGTTCTTTGAAAACCAACAACTTGGCCATTCATGGCTTTGTTTAAGGTTTTACTTAATACCTTGATTCAACATCACTAATCCTGTGTTTAGGACTAACCTCCCAATTAAGCTTTTCTTAAACGTGCTTAGCTTTCTAAGCTCATCTGACTGCTCCGGTAGAATATTTTGCCGGATATTCACTTAAATTCTCCGTTTTCTCCCAAAATTTCATGAGTTTTTGCCCCTTTTTTGTATATTAACGATACTTGACCTGTAAATGCGAACCAAGCTGTGTTTCAACCTGAGATAACAGGTCACCTTTTTCTTATAAAAGGAGGGGAGCATCCTTCATTTCTCTTCACTTCTCCACTTCTCAAACTTTCTTGAGTTCTCTAGCTTTCAAGCTTCCAAGTTCAAGCTTCAAGTTTCAAGATTCAAGATTCAAGATGGCTGACAAGCACGCTGCTGCCCTCCAAATCTCCATGGAGGAGGCCTTCAGAAAAAGGAGCATGGCGCGAACAATGAAAGGTAAGCTAAAACTCATGCCTCCTAGATATATTGAATGTCGGTTTGAGTCTACGCTAGATTTGCTAAGCACTATGGGAGAATCATTCCCAAATAGCTCAAGCTTAGTTGCTTTTAATAGTCCTTCTAAATTAAGAAAGAAGGATGTTAAGAAGATTAGGAACACTTACGGCTTTCCAAGCGCAATCAAAGTATGCCTTCCAAACCCAGAAGACAGAACTTGCAACTGGCACCCCGAAAGGATTTTCGTCATGAAATGAGCATTGGAGGCGGGACTTAGGTTCCCTGTTCACACATTTATCATCAGGTTCTTAGCAGAACTTCAAGTCCATCCTTGCCAGCTATACCCCAATTCCTGGAGGTTCCTAATCATCTTCTTGTTAAGATGTCACGAGTTGGAAATCCATTGGAGTACAACCATGTTTAGAAGCATCTTCGCAATAAAGAACTCCCTTGAGTCCAAGCCGGGGTGGATTAGCTTTCAGCTTAGAAATAGGCTTCCACATATAGTAAACTCTTTCTCCTTTCCTGACTCCCACCATTCCTGGGAAAGGGACTTTGTTGTTTTGGAGTGGGAAGGTGGCAACTGGGGTTACTTCTTTGTTAAGAGATTCGGATTTGTGGAGGATAATTCACACTTCGTGTGTGACCTTGACCTCAAAGAGTTGGCAGACCGAGATAGGCTACTTGCTGATGATGGTCGCACCCACTACAGAACTATTCTGACAGAAAAGAAACTCATTGAAGCTGGCTTAAGCTTCCTTTCTTTAGAGGGTAATTTTTCTTTCGTTGTACCATTATGAGCTATGTTAGTTCTTATTCCAATGTTTTTTCTTCATCTTTCAGCTGCTGAGGAGCTGGATAGCCGACCCGAGAATTAACCTCAAGTTACAAGAAGAATGATAAAGAAGGCGGCAGAGCAACTGAACCCTACTGACCGAAGGGTTCCTTCATTCTTGGAGGGATGTTCCTAAGGGGGAAAGAGGTCCCGGAACGCTGATGAGGGTGTGAGAGTCCCCTTTACTCCAGACTGGGGTATTTGTGAGCAAGATTCCATCCTAGGGAGCACTGATTTAGCTTTTTCCTGGTCCAGGCTCTCTATCACTGCCCCTGATCTCCTAACGGTAACTGCAGGAGACAAGATTGATGAATCTGAGCGCCTTGGTGCTCAAGCTCTGTATCAGGTATCAACCCTTGTATTCGATATCCTTGTCTGCACCTTTTTTCTAAAATAATGTCCTACTAATTTTTTTATAGGCCAATGCTTATCTTCAATCTGCTACTCGTCAAGGCCGAGCCTATAGGGACAGCAACGTGGAACTGAAGAATGAACAAGCAAAGTTCAAAGAGCAACTTCAAGATTTAAACTCCAAAGTTGTTCGATCTGAGGCCAACAGCTTTTCCTATCAAAAGAAACTTCGCTCACTTGCCAGGAAGAAACTTTCTGATGCTAACAAGATAATTGATTCATATCACCAGTCGGAGGATTTTATGAAATTTATGGACAAGCACGATGATGAGCTGCGGCCTTTTAACATGGAAGTTGGGTGGAACAAAGCTATTGGCGTTGTGAGCAACAAGTACCCTTTGGTGGTGAATCCAGAAGACTTCCCTTGCCCTTCTTGGGCTGTTGATAGCGGAAGTCATGATGTGGATCATGCATCCGGCTCTGGGGGCAGTCGTCGTCCTTCTCGTATGAGGAAGGCGGCCAATGTGGTTAGCTCCGGTTCTACCTCTTCCCGTTCTGCTGGGAAGAAGGCCATGTCAGAGAGGGAAGCAGCTACAAGGCGAGCTTTCCCCGGAAAGCAACTTCGTGCCAGAGTCGCCTCCTCGATCGAGACTTCAGAAAAGGAAGGGGACGTGGTGAAGAAAGGGACGGCGCAGCCAATGGAAACGGAAGCCGAAGAAGATGAGGATGAGGAGAGCTCTGGGGAGAAAGAAGAAGATGATGATGATGATGAGGAGGAGGGCGAGGAAGTGGTGGAAGAATCTGCCGAGGAGTAAGTGGCCTTGCATGGCCTTGTTAGCCGCTTGTGGCTTTATCCTTTCTGCTTTCAATCAAGGTCCTTTGGGACTTAACTTTTATTCGGTTATGTAATTTAACTTTAGCCCCTCGGGGGTGTTTATTCATGCATTTGTTTTATTTCCACTTGTGTGTTCTTTATTTTCGTTACTTGGTCATCCTTGACTCGCACTCATCAGGTGCTTGGCACATAAATAAAATCACACAACCATGAAATGGTAAATAAGCTTGCATTAATAACTTGAGACGAGTTCAACCCTTACATAAATATTCTATCTCTTACTGGGAGCAACATGCTCTGTAATGGTTTCATAAAACCTTATTTCTACTTCTCCTAATAGATAGATAAAAGCCAAGTCCTTACCAGGAGGGCTTACACATAATAAATCTTCAGGTTCAGAGCATGCCAAGTTCGTGGCACTTCATTCCCATCTAATGTCTCCAACTTGTATGATCCTCGTCCTAGTGTTTTCCTGACTCGATACGGCCCTTCCCAATTAGGGGCTAGCTTTCCCTTTTGGCCAACTCCAGAAGCCTCTATCTTTCTCAAAACCAAGTCGCCTTGTCGAAAGAACCTCTCCTTAACCCTCTGGTTGTAGTGGAAAGATGCCCTCTTTTGATGCTCTGCATTCCTGGCATTTGCTTCATCCCTAATCTCATCAATCAAATTAAGGGCAAGCCTCATGCCTTCTTCATTAGTCTCTGGCTCATATGCCTCAACTCGAGGTGACGCATGCATGATCTCCAAGGGCACAACTGCCTCGGCTCCGTAAGCCAACAAAAACGGGGTTGCTCCGGTTGTCACCTTACAAGTGGTGCGATATGCCCAGAGTATAGGCAATAACTCATCCACCCAAGTGTTCCTTGAGCGTTCAACTCTTTTCTTTAGCCCATCAAGGATAATTCGGTTAGCTACCTCTGCCTGTCCATTGGCTTGCGGATGCACTACTGAAGTAAAACGAAGCTCAATAGCATTTTCTTCGCAGTACTTCTTAAACTCTTCATTGTTGAACTGTATAGGTAGAGAGTCTCCCCCGGACTGGGTTTAGCCAACAACGGGGATTCAACCATGTATCTCTTCAGCTGCTTAAAGGCCTCTTGGCTTTCTGTAGTCCACTAAAAAATTTTCACTTTCTTCAAGGCCTGAAAGAAAGGCAAGCACTTATCACCAGACTTGGAGATGAATCTCCCTAGGGCCGCAACTCGGCCAGTTAGCTTCTGTACATCTCGTATAAAGCGGGGTGGTTCCATGTCCAAGATTGCTTTGATCTTATCAGGGTTGGCCTTTATGCCTCTCTTCGAAACCATCAATCCCAAAAACTTTCCTAATCCAACACCAAAAGCACACTTGACTGGATTCAACATCATCTTGTGGTGCCTCAGCACTTCGAATGCCTCTCTGAGGTGCTTAATGTGGTCCGCCTTGGAAAGGCTCTTGACTAACATATCATCAACATAGACCTCCATGGTTTTTCCAATCAGATGGGCGAATATCTTATTCACCAATCGTTGGGAAGTGGCTCCTGCATTCTTTAGACCAAAAGCCATAACGAGATAACAAAAAACACCAAAGTCAGTTATGAAAGATACCTTAGGGATGTCATCCTTATGCATCTTAATCTGATTGTAGCCGCTGAACCCATCCATAAAGCTCAACATCTCATGTCCAGCAGTGGCATCTATTATCACGTCTATCCTTGGGAGGGGAAAACAATCCTTTGGACATGCATCATTCAAATCAGTGAAATCTATACACATCCTCCACTTCCCATTCGCCTTCTTGACCATCACAGGGTTAGCTAACCATTCGGGAAATTGGATCTCTTCGATGAACCCAGCCTCTAAGAGCTTATCAACCTCTTGTTTAATGGCCTCTTGCCTTTCAGGAGCAAAATTCCTCTTCTTCTGTTTTATTGTTTTCCGTTCAGGATCAACATTCAACCTGTGAGTTATGAGTTGGGGATCAATCCCAGGCATGTTAGCCGCAGTCCAAGCAAACACATCACTGTTTTCTTGCAAGAAGGCCGCCAATTTGCCCTTCAAGGGTTCCTTCAGTGAAGCTCCTATATAAGTAAATTTCTCAGGGTTGCCCAGCTCTAGAGGTATGGGAACCAAATCCTCTGTTGGCTTCCCTCGGTATTCATCATCACCACGGACATCCATGTCTTCAATTGGGAGTACCTGCCCCCCGACTCTATCAGCTCTCAATGCAGACACATAACAACTTCTTGCCATCTTCTGATCGCCCTTTTGTTCTCCAACACCGTTCCGGGTTGGAAACTTGATTTTCATGTGGTAGGTTGAGGCAAAAGCCTTGAAAGCATGAAGTCCAGTCCTTCCCAGGATTGCATTATAAGTCGAGGATGCTTTGATTACCAGAAAATTCAACATCTGCGTAGCCTCCTTAGGTTCTTGCCCGATTGTCATGGGCAACTCAATAGTCCCTTCCACCTTGGACTCAACTTCATTAAATCCGTAGATGGGCATGTTGGTTGGGGTCAACTGTGAATCAGTGTATCCCATCTTCACGAATGCATCATGAAACAAAATATCCACAGAAGCCCCATTGTCTATCAAGACTCGCTTCACTTCTGAATTTCCAATCACATGGGTTATGAACAAAGGGTCATCATGGGGGAACTTCACCCCTTCAAGGTCAGAGTCATCAAAGCCGATTGCAATTTCGGTTCTAGCACGCTTCGGGGCCTCTCCCACGATGTGCATCACCTCTCTGGCATATGCCTTTCGAGAGTTTCGAGTTGTACCAGCCGCTGTCGGGCCTCCCCAGATCATATTAATAACTGGCCCTCGGGGCTGTGTGTTACGATCACGATTATTATCCCTTCTGTCATCATCTCTCCTATCGTAATCCCTTCTTTGGGTTACACGATCTTCACCCTTGGTGAAATTATTTAGCTTTCCTTTGCGGATCAGGAATTCAATCTCATCCTTTATCTGCCTACAATCATCTGTGTCATGCCCCACATCTCGGTGGAATCGACAATATTGATCCTTGTTTCTCTTTGCGGGGTCTCCCCTGAGTGGCTTCGGCCATCGGAAGTCCTTATCCTTCTCGATCTCTAACAAGATTTGACTCCTAGGAGCATTCAACCTTGCATAGTCAGAAAACCTTGGTCCCAGACTCTTTTTTGGTGGCGAATTAGAGTCTTTGCTAGTTCGGGAATACTTGTCCCTAGCATCGTACTCCTGCTCTTGCTTTCGCTTCTTCGTATCATTGTTACCCCGACCATTGCCTACCGTGACCTCCTTCTTCGTGCTGTCCTCAGCCTTGATGTACTTATCAGCCCTTCGGTGGAGCTCAGCCATATTCTCGGGAGGATGTTTTGCCAATGACCTTTTAAAATATAGGTCGGTGGTGCCATGCTCCAAGGCTACCATCGCCACCTTATTCTCCAAATCAGTGATGTTCAAAGTCTCCTTAGTGAACCTCTTAAGGTAGTCTCTCAGATTCTCATTCTTCCCTTGTACCACATACATAAGAGACACAGAGCTTTTCTCATGCACTTTTCTGCTGATAAACTGGCTAACAAAAGCAGCACTTAGCTCCTTGAAAGAGCCAATTGAGATTGCAGGCAACCGGCTGTACCATCTCTGCGCCATACCCGACAGGGTTTGAGGGAACGCCCTACACTTTAAGGCATCACTTGCGGGCTGTAGCAACAGCGCGTTTGAAAACGTCCTGACGTGGTTCGCAGGATCACCTGTTCCATCATAAGCCTTAATTGTCGGCATCTTGAACTTCTTTGAGATGCGTGCATTCATCACCTCCTCAGTAAACGGGGGCGTGGGATCATCAGGATCTCCAAGTGGTATCAGATCCTTAGGGTTGCTCCTGGGGGTTTCCACCCTCGTTGTTCTTCCAGTTGGGGCATCAGTCCTTCTCTGTCTCCTTGAAGACCCCTCTAGATCTATAAATGGAATCGGTCCTGAGGTTGGAGGAGGCTGGGTTTGATTCAACCTAGCTTGTTCTCTGGCAATATCTTCCTTTATCCTTAAAATCTCGGCCTCATGAGCCTTGATTCTTTCAGCAGCTGTCAAGGGGGGTCCATCATGGATAGTTTGTGTTCTCCTTCTTGGCTCTCTGCTAGCACGTCGCCTTCTCGGGGCTTCATCACGATCATCATCAATCGATGAATCATCAGTATAGGGTCCAGAGTAGTCAAGATACTCTCGATCTCTGATCTGCAAGGCATGACCACTGGGTCTAGGAGGGTAATTAGGCAGACCATACATCGGGTTAGTATTCCTGGGGAGATCCGTGGTATGGATCTGTACTCCTGGTGGCGGGCGACTGAGATCTACTAAAGGAGAAACCAACGTTTGAAGGGAGCTGGTTCCCGGGTGGATGACCATAGGTAAAGTCCTCTCGGAATGGGGATTCGTCCCTGGAGGTTGAGAAACCTGAGTTTGAGTAATCGCCCCTGTGGCTGGGGGTACCTGCTCAGTGACAGGCGGGGCAGAGCTTAGGGGGGGAGCCTCAGTAGTGATTGGCTCTGTAGTGATTGGTGTTGTTCTTCGTGTTTGAACCATGGTTGATGTCTTTTTCCCACAGACGGTGCCAAATGTTGTGGAATAAAAACTAGGTTACGAATTGTATTTAATGCTAGGGTTCGGGAGCTTCGTGCTTTAATGGTTATTTCCGTGTTCGAGACTGATCGGTCCTCACAGAGTGCCTACGTATCTCGTTATTTGATAAGTGGATTTATATCCACTTGGAGCATTCTAAATCGGCTTAAATTGATTGTCTTGGACTCAAGTTTCTGGTAGTTTTGATGTGTTTTGCTTAGTTGTGCAGATTTACGAGAAGGTTGACTAAGGTGGATGCTTCTATTATTTTTTGGGAATTAATTGATTAAAATTCGGATTTTTAAGAAGGGTTGCGCAGTCTACACTGTTTGGGCCATATCTTGAGTTCTATAAGTCTGTTTTCAGCCCGTAAGCAGTCCACGCGAAGATAACGAGATTCTCTATCATTCTAAGGTGGTCCAGAGGTCCAATTACGTTTGGAACGTTCCAGAAAAATTGAAGAAAAGTCAGCCACGAATTTTCCTTAAAAACAGAATTAGTTTAGGAAACGTCTTTTGCAGAAATTCTGTTTTAACTCTATTTTGGGTATTTTCTTGCTGGGCAAGACTTTTAGAGCCTATTTAAACACATCCTACCATTGTAATAGATATACAGATTATCATAGTTTTATTATTTGTAACCTAGCTTAGATCTGCAAGGGAGAAAAGGAGAGAAGGGTTCAACGCTCGTGACAAGCAACGGATCTAGATCTACTTCATCCTTTGTGTTACTTTTAATTATAGATTTGTTTTCTCAACTCTTTAGTTTTATTAATATTATTACGTCTTTTATTCATATCTTGTTATTTACCATGTTTTCATCAAATCCCATGGTGACGAAAGGTTTAGTTATGAACTAATCGTTGTCATGGGATCCTAGTGGATTTATCTATGTAGCTTAGTAGTTTGCATGCCTTAAAGATTTATGTGTGGTGAATTCTTGATATCCTCGTATGGTTAATCTTAATGCTTTTGGATGCGTAGCTAACATCTAAATTGAATTGTTAATCTCTTGCGAAACGAGAGTGGATCTTGAGATTTAGAACTTGCCATGCTAGCATAGGATAGGTTGGTGTTTTGACATCATGATTTGTGGCATGAATAGAGATATTATGCTACCCTATGTGATCTAAGTGGATAACTTGTGCTTCAACCTTTATGTTTTCAAATTCTATAGAGATATAGGGTCTAAACATAATAGGTGCCTATTCATCTTTTATCTCTTTTGTGGATGTATGCGTAGATTGGTACTAGTATACCGAGAGGTAACTTTTACTCTTTTCGTGTTATTCGATCAGGTATCAAAACCATCGCATGTTTTAATTAAAGGCTGCAACTCTAAGTGAAGTAGATGATGAAACTAGGATTCCATGTTTTATTCTCATATTAGTAATTTGATTTTAATCTCTTTAATTAGTTAATCTTTAGTTTGATAATTAATTTAGTAGTCAATAAAAATTCAATTTGTTATTTTTCTTAGCAGTGAGTTAAAACCATACATTGTTGCATAGGCATATTTACTGAATTGAACACCATTCTAGATCTCTGTGGGAACGAACTTGATTTAATCATATATTACTTGTGACAACGTGCGCTTGCGTAAATTTTGCATAACAAGTTTTTGGCGCCGCTGCCGGGGATCATCGGTGTTTTTAATTTAGTTTATGTGCTTGTCATCAGTGGTCGTTTGCGTTCACTGACTCGGATTCTTACTTAGTTTGTTTGTTTCGTGGTGTTGCAGGTACTTAAGTTTGTATGCGAACACGCTTACAAGCTCGTTTGGAAGAACTGGCGGAAGACGATCTTGTAGAGAATTTAGAGAATAAGGAAGAGGAAACTGAGACTACTGTAGAGATGGGTGATGCAGCAGCAGCAGTTAAGGCTTTGAGGGAGTATTCTCAGCCAAAACTCAATGATATCCAGTCTAGCATTATTAGGCCAGCTATTGTAGCGAACAATTTTGAGATTAAGTCTGGCACAATTCAGATGGTGCAGAATTCAGTCCAGTTTGGGGGAGCTCCTACGGAGGATGCCAACATGCATGTTCGGGACTTTATCGAAATCTGCGACACTTTCAAATGTAATGGTGTGACGGATGATGCTATCAGGTTGAGGCTTTTCCCATTCTCTCTGAGGGATAAGGCTAAGAGCTGGCTACATTCTTTGCCACCTGGTTCCATTACTACATGGGAAGATCTTGCTCAGAAGTTCCTTACTAAATTCTTCCCTATGGCGAAAACTGCAGCATTAAGGAACCAGTTGACTCAATTCCAACAGCAATCTGGTGAGTCATTATGTGAGGCTTGGGAACGCTACAAGGAGATGCTACGCAAGTGTCCTCATCATGGCATGCCTGATTGGATGGTTATTAATGGTTTTTACAATGGGTTGGGAGCACAGTCTAGGCCCTTGCTAGATGCAGCATCAGGTGGAGCTCTGTGGGCAAAGAGCTATGATGAAGCTTATGATCTTATAGAGATGATAGCTGCTAATGAATATCAAAATCCTACCCAAAGGCTATCTCAAGGCAAGGCAGCAGGAATTTTTGAAGTAGATACAGCTGCAATGATTACGGCTCAGTTGAAAGCTCTTGCTATGAAAGTGGATTCTCTTGCTAATTATGGAGTTCAGCAGGTGGCTAGTGTTTGTGAGTTATGTGCGGGCGCACATGAGACGAATCAGTGTGCTATCTCTTCCGAATCAGCACAGTTCGTGAGTAATTTCCAGAGACCTTCTGCACCAGTTCCAGCCACTTATCATCCTAACAATCGGAATCATCCTAACTTCAGCTGGAGCAACAATCAGAATACTCAACAGTCGTATCAGCAAACGAAGCCATATAATCAAGGCTATCAGCAGCAGTATGCTCCAAGGCAACAATTTCAGCCTCCGGGATTTCAGCAGCAACCCCAGGCTCATGCGGGGCAATCTTCTAATGAGATAGATGATATGAGAGTGATGATAAAGAACCTGCAAGCTGGCCAGAAAGTTTTGGAAACTCAGTTGGGGCAGATTACAAGTGCCTTGGTAAATATGCAACAAGGAATTCTTCCTAGTGATACGGAGATTAATCCAGGCATAAGGGAAAGCAAAGAACAGGTCAATGCAGTTACTTTGAGATCAGGAAAAGTCATGAGTGATTCTAAATCAGCAACTGAAGAAGATGCAGATGTTCAGAATCAGCAAGTTGAAAAATCTGCGGTGCCCGAAATTGGGAAATCTGATTTAGTGGCTGATCAGCTAGATGGTGAGAAGAGCAAGAAAACTGTTGAAAAGTTTACTCCGGAGCAATCTTCAATGAATAATCAGATCTATCCTCCTCCTCCATTTCCTGGACATTTGCAGAAAAGTCAAGAGAAACAGTTTCAGAAATTTATGGAGGTCTTCAAGAAACTGTCCATTAATATTCCTTTTGTTGAAGCATTGGAGCAAATGCCAAGATATGCAAAGTTCATGAAGGATATTTTGTCAAGGAAGAGAAGGTTGGAAGATTTTGAAACAGTGGCATTGACGGAGGAGTGTAGTGCCGTTCTTCAGCAGAAGTTGCCTCCTAAATTGAAAGATCCGGGAAGTTTCACTATTCCATGCACTATTGGCAATCTTTCTTTCAACAAGTGTTTATATGATTTGGGAGCTAGCATCAATCTTATGCCCTTGTCTATTTTCAAGCAACTTGGTCTACCGGAGCCAAAGCCAACTAACATCTCTTTGCAGTTGGCTGATAGGACGATCACTTATCCGAGGGGCATAGTAGAGGATGTTTTGGTGAAGGTTGATAAGCTCATATTCCCAGCTGATTTTGTTATTTTGGATTTTGAGGAAGATAAGAAGATTCCCATAATCTTGGGAAGACCGTTCTTGGCTACAGGAAAGACTTTGATTGATGTGCAAATAGGAGAGCTTACAATGAGGGTGCAAGATCAGAGTGTCACCTTTAATGTGTTCAAGGCCATTAAATTTCCAACAGAGGATGAAGAGTGTTGCAGTGTGGAAATAGTTGATACGGGTCAGAGAAAGAAGTTTGATCAGTTGCTGAGCGAGAAATTTGACAGTTCTTCAATTCGAGATCTTTCGAAAGTAAAGCTTGGAAAACTTCCACCACATTTGAGGTATGTCCTTTTGAATAATGAGCTAGTGATTTTTGAAGAAGGGCATGATCACGTGTTGCGAAGGTGGAAAGCAGATGATAAGGAAGAAGAAATTTTTGTTCAGCAGGTTGAGTCGGAGAAGCACCTTAGAGGTGTGAAGAAGAAAAAGAAGAAGATTTGGCCGTTGGGTAGTAAAATTAAGTTGAAGTCTGAAGGAAGAGATTTGTGGAAAGCAAGTAACCAAGATGTCAACGTTCGTATGAGTGGTTTGTCTGTTGAAGATGGTTCAGTTATTCTTTTGAAACCACCTTGATTTGAGGAAGTAACGTCAAGCTATTGACGTTAAAGAAGCGCTTGGTGGGAGGCAACCCATTGCATTAGTGTAGAAAAAAAAAAAAAAAATTGAGTGTTGAAAAAAAAAAAAAAAAAAAAAATCAAATTTCGGGCAAATTGCAGGTCTGTAACGCAGCTAGCCCCTGCGTTACTGGAAGAGAAGCAAACTGCGGCGCTGTCACGCAACTTGCAGTTGCGTTACTGGAAGGGAAGCAAATTGCGGTCCTGATACGCAAATTGCATGGGCGCATCTGGATGTGAGGCAGTTTGCCCCTCACGGGCGCAGCTGGCGCGTGGGCAGTGATTTTCAGAAAAAAAAAAAATTTTTTTCCTTCCGGTTGTTCAGTGTGGTGCGTCTGTGTATATATATAATACTAAATTCTTTCTACACCCCATTCTTTTTATACTCCCCTTTCTAAACCTTTTCTAATCCTTTTTCAATTCCAAAACCTTCCATCTTTTCTCCAAAATTCTAAACCAATTTCTTTTCTAATTCTAATTTTGTATTATTATTATTATTTTTATTATTTTTATTTTTATTTTTTTTATTTCTTATTATTATTATTATTATTAGTATTTTTATTAGGATTATTATTATTATATTTATTATTCTTATTCTTATTCTTATTATTATTTTATATACACACCTATACATACAAATCCTATTCCTCTTCTATTTTATTTAATTCTCTAAAAATTCAATTTTAAAGAGGAATTTATTGCAAGTTCACCTCTTTGATTCATATTGGGTAAATCTTTTTCTCTAATCTTATTTTTATTACGAATTTGTGTGCTTGTCAATTGTGGGTTTTGTAGTATTCAGGCAAGGTGGCCAGTCTATGGAGTTCGTGCGCACTATCCTCCACCAGATTCCTCCGAAGAGGAGGACGAGCAGGTATGTTTTCTACTATCCCTTGTATTTACTTCCATTCAATGAGGACATTGAATATTTTAAGTTTGGGGGTGGTTTGAGGGATTAGTAGTTGTTGTATTATTTGTTCATGTAGGATTTCATTCTTTGCATATTAGTAGTAGTAAATTATGCATTTATGTTCGTGTTATCTATGTTTGTTTCATATAGGACATTTTGTTTTTATGTTCGTATATCATGTGAGTTCATAATAGTTGCATTTGCACCCATGCTTGATAGGAATTTTGTGTTGTTGACGCTTTTGATTGAGAAGTGATATGCTTTGTTCTTGTACACACATACACTAGTAAGTTGAAGCTAGTAGACTTATTGAATGTTGTAAGTGATTAGAAGGACATGAATATGTGCAAGATGATTTAGTTTGCATGCTTTGAATACAAGTCGGTGCATTAGAGAGATTTTTTCTTGGGATTGAGTATGTTTTTCCACCAAGTGAGTTTTTGAGCCTTATTGCATATTTGTTGCAATTCATTCGTTTGCTTGAGTGTCCACGGATTGTTGCATTGCTAGCAGTTGTTTGAGGTCTTTCTTGAAATGCATGACATTATTTGGAGATTAAAATGATAAAGGCACTTAGGAATAACCGCATATTTTCCCATATTACCACACCATGTTTACATGATCAATTAGTTAACCCGTTGAGCTTAATCCTATTTTTTTTTCGGTGACATACCACATTACTTGCCTAGACCTTTTCTTATATTGGCCTTACATTAATTTGAACCCACATTGTCAAAGGCTAGTAGAGTGCTTAAGGGAGTAATAAGGTGTGCAAGGAGGGGTTTATTGTTGGTCATACTTTTGGGGAAAATATTGAAATTGGGTTTGTGTACTTGATAGTCGACATATGTAATAAAATTATGGGATCATTGTTATTGTTTATATTATTGTTTGTGTTCTATTTAGCTCTCGAAAAGAAAAAAAAAAGGAAAAAAAAAAGGAAAAAAAAAATATTATGAGAGCATGTTTGTGTTTGTTGCGATCCTATTTCAGTCGACTAGTCGAGTGTTTGTTTTGAGTAAAAATCTTGTGGGGGGAAATATGGTGTTGTGTACGATGTATTATGGTACTTACTAGCTTTTGACACTTCACCTGTTTTGGCTTATTTGACATACCTTGTCCCTAGCCCCGTTACAACCCAATTAAAGACCTTTTGATTGTCGTCATTGATGTATGTTGTGTTAAGAGTTAGATTGATACCAAATGTCAAGCATGCTTATGATTTTGTTGGAATTGAGTGATACACTTACCCTTGTTCTTGAGTGAAAATTCTTTTGTGAGTGGATTGTGAGTGTTTGCTTGTTTTTGCGTATGAGATCCCGAGTTTTGTCTCAAAGATGTACTCTTGTAGGCTTAGCATGTTTACTAACTTACTCTTACACTTGACATGGACTTGTGAGAACTTATGCATGTTCATTGAGTAGACTATGTGAATACTTGCACTTTCGACACCAAGACATTGCGTATTTACTTTGATTCTTAAGTTGATATGGCATGAGAGGATTTGAAGGTATGGTAGATTAGATTAATTGCATTTGCATATTAGTTGCATTCATGCATTGCATTGCATTAGGTTAAATGGATTTTGTGGGTACATTCGCTATAGGCCCTCACGAGACCTTACTCGTCCACTAGGGCTGCCTAGGGGTTTAAAGGGCTTGTTGCATATGCCAAATGCAACCGTGATCACCTACGGAAGTGGTACTAGTTAGTTAGTTAGTTGTAATTGTTTATGCTTGAGGACAAGCATCAGTTTAAGTTTGGGGGTGTGATAAGTGGATTTATATCCACTTGGAGCATTCTAAATCGGCTTAAATTGATTGTCTTGGACTCAAGTTTCTGGTAGTTTTGATGTGTTTTGCTTAGTTGTGCAGATTTACGAGAAGGTTGACTAAGGTGGATGCTTCTATTATTTTTTGGGAATTAATTGATTAAAATTCGGATTTTTAAGAAGGGTTGCGCAGTCTACACTGTTTGGGCCATATCTTGAGTTCTATAAGTCTGTTTTCAGCCCGTAAGCAGTCCACGCGAAGATAACGAGATTCTCTATCATTATAAGGTGGTCCAGAGGTCCAATTACGTTTGGAACGTTCCAGAAAAATTGAAGAAAAGTCAGCCACGAATTTTCCTTAAAAACAGAATTAGTTTAGGAAACGTCTTTTGCAGAAATTCTGTTTTAACTCTATTTTGGGTATTTTCTTGCTGGGCAAGACTTTTAGAGCCTATTTAAACACATCCTACCATTGTAATAGATATACAGATTATCATAGTTTTATTATTTGTAACCTAGCTTAGATCTGCAAGGGAGAAAAGGAGAGAAGGGTTCAACGCTCGTGACAAGCAACGGATCTAGATCTACTTCATCCTTTATGTTACTTTTAATTATAGATTTGTTTTCTCAACTCTTTAGTTTTATTAATATTATTACGTCTTTTATTCATATCTTGTTATTTACCATGTTTTCATCAAATCCCATGGTGACGAAAGGTTTAGTTATGAACTAATCGTTGTCATGGGATCCTAGTGGATTTATCTATGTAGCTTAGTAGTTTGCATGCCTTAAAGATTTATGTGTGGTGAATTCTTGATATCCTCGTATGGTTAATCTTAATGCTTTTGGATGCGTAGCTAACATCTAAATTGAATTGTTAATCTCTTGCGAAACGAGAGTGGATCTTGAGATTTAGAACTTGCCATGCTAGCATAGGATAGGTTGGTGTTTTGACATCATGATTTGTGGCATGAATAGAGATATTATGCTACCCTATGTGATCTAAGTGGATAACTTGTGCTTCAACCTTTATGTTTTCAAATTCTATAGAGATATAGGGTCTAAACATAATAGGTGCCTATTCATCTTTTATCTCTTTTGTGGATGTATGCGTAGATTGGTACTAGTATACCGAGAGGTAACTTTTACTCTTTTCGTGTTATTCGATCATGTATCAAAACCATCGCATGTTTTAATTAAAGGCTGCAACTCTAAGTGAAGTAGATGATGAAACTAGGATTCCATGTTTTATTCTCATATTAGTAATTTGATTTTAATCTCTTTAATTAGTTAATCTTTAGTTTGATAATTAATTTAGTAGTCAATAAAAATTCAATTTGTTATTTTTCTTAGCAGTGAGTTAAAACCATACATTGTTGCATAGGCATATTTACTGAATTGAACACCATTCTAGATCTCTGTGGGAACGAACTTGATTTAATCATATATTACTTGTGACAACGTGCGCTTGCGTAAATTTTGCATAACATTATTGAGAATCAAGCCAAAACGTAGTTCTGAGATGAGGGGTCTGACCCTTTATATAGGCTGAGAAGCCCTAGAATCGTAGTAGAATTAGGTGACTTGGTGGGCAAGTCACCGCCTTGAGGAAGGTTCTAGACTCCTACCTTGTAGGAATCAGTTTCCTTGTTGAAGTAGGTGCCTTAGAGGCTAAGTCAGGCAGGAGTAATATCCTTATTTGACTCTTATTGCTGAGCTGGTTGTTACCCCTAATATTAATTACGAAATTAATATTGTAAATAGGGTTTGGGCCCATCTGGTGGGCCCCATGTTTTGACCATTCCGGGTCTAATTAATGCCACATTAAATGTGTCTTTAGGGCTTACTTTTAGCCCATATCAACTTATAAATTATTAAAGAGCAAACCTCAGATATTAACTAGTTTAATTACTAGGACTATTTAACATACCCAATTCACCAACAATTCTGGTAAATGTGGATTCATCAAGAGACTTAGTAAAAATATCTGTTGTTTGTTCTTCCGTGGGTACAAAATGTAACTCCACGGTACCATTCATGACATGCTCTCGAATAAAATGATACCTGATGTCAATGTGCTTGGTCCTCGTATGCTGCACAGGATTGTTGGAGATTGCTATGGCACTTGTATTATCACACAGGATAGGAATCCTGTCAAGTACAAAGCCATAGTCCCGTAGCTGATTCCTAATCCACAAGATCTGAGCGCAACAGCTTCCAACAGCTATGTATTCAGCTTCAGCTGTGGAGTTGGAAACTGTTTGCTGTTTCTTGCTGTACCAGGAAACCAACCTGCCTCCTAGGAATTGACAACTCCCAGAGGTGCTTTTCCTATCTACAACACTTCCTGCATAATCTGAATCTGTATATCCAACAAGATTAAAACCAGAATCTTTAGGGTACCAGATGCCTAAGTTAGGCGTACCCTTAAGATATCTCAATATTCTTTTAACAGCAATGAGATGAACATCTCTAGGATCCGCTTGGAACCTTGCACACAAGCATGTAGCATACATAATATCAGGTCTACTTGCAGTAAGGTAAAGTAATGAGCCTATCATACCTCTATAGCTTGTGATATCTACCTTAGCAGAATTTTCACATGTTCCAAATTTCACAGCTGTAGATGATGGTGTTCTTGCTGAAGATGAGTCCTCCATTTGATATTTCTTGAGAAGCTCTTTGACATAGTTGGATTGACAGATAAATATCCCATCTGTCCTTTGACTTACTTGCAATCCAAGAAAGAACTTCAGCTCACCCATCATGCTCATTTCAAATTTACCCTGCATTAACTTAGCAAATTTCTTGCAAAGAAGATCATTAATAGACCCGAATATTATATCGTCCACATAGATTTGAACTAATATTGTATCATTTTTATGTTTCTTTGTGAAGAGAGTTTTGTCTATGACACCTCTAACAAATCCATTTTCAAGTAAGAATTCAGATAGAGTGTCATACCATTTCCTTGGTGCTTGCTTGAGACCATAAATTGCCTTGAAGAGAAAGTAGACATAATCCATGAATTCTGGATCTTCAAAGCCAGGGGCTGTTCTACATATACCTCTTCATCTAGCTTACCATTCAGAAAGGCACTCTTGACATCCATTTGATAAACCTTAAAGTTTGAGAATGCTGCGAATGCTAAGAATATTCTGATAGCCTCAAGTCTTGCCACTGGAGCGTAGGTTTCATCATAATCAATGCCTTCAGCTTGTGAATAACCCTTTGCTACCAGTCTTGCTTTATTTCTTGTCACTGTCCCATCTTCATCAAGTTTGTTTCTGAATACCCACCTTGTGTCAACCACTTTCCTATCTTTGGGTCTGGGTACCAGCTTCCATACTTCTTGTTGTTTGAATTGATTGAGTTCATCTTGCATAGCAATCACCCAATCAGGATCAGAAAGAGCTTCTTCAGTTTTCTTTGGTTCCATTTCAGATAGAAACCTTGAATAATTACATTAATTTTGAAAAGCTCTTCTAGTTTTCACACCAACATCAGGATCACCAATGATTAGCTCAAAAGGATGAGCTCTATTCCAAACAGTCTGTCTAGGAAGATTAGATCTTGATGATTCACCTTGATCTTGATTGTGATATTGAGTGTGACCAGTTGATCCTTCATTGTCTCCCCCTGAGTTGTTGCCGGGTTGGCTAGATGATTGTTCAGGAGTGTCAGGTGTATCTCCAGTACTATCATTGTTTTCATCACCATTACCCTGATCATCATCATTGTAATTAGCATCAGCAAAAACATCAGGTGGATTGTCATCATCTGAATCTGGATCTGTCATATCATCAAAAGAAAGCTTTTCAGATGAATCCTCAGTTTGGATACTAGGGAGTTTAGTGTCATCAAATGTTACATTGACACTTTCAAGCATTTTCTGCTGATCAATCACGTACACCTTGTAAGCTCTTCTTGTATAACCAATAAAAATTGCTTCATGTGCTTTGGCCTCGAATTTTCCACCTTGATCATCTCCTTCTTTAAGCACAAAACATTTTGCTCCAAATACATGAAAGTATTTGAGTGTTGGTTTCTTTTCAGTCATAGCTTCATATGGTGTCTTCATCAAGTATTTGTTGATAAGAGTTCGATTCTGGGTATAGCAAGTAGTGTTGACAGCTTCAGCCCAAAAGTACAATGGAAGCCTTGATTCACTTAACATAGTACATGCAGCTTCAATCAAGGTTCTATTCTTTCTTTCCACTACCCCATTTTGCTGAGGAGTTCTTGGAACTGAGTATTGTCTAGTTATACCCTTTTCAGTGCAGAAATCATTCAGAACTGCATTCTTGAATTCAGTTCCATTATCTGATCTTATAGCTCTCACTGGATACTTAGAATCCAGCTCAATCAACTTGATGTGATCAATCACTAGCTGTGGAGTTTCATTTTTAGAATTCAGAAATAGGACCCATGTGTACTTTGAAAAATCATCAACAATCACAAGAGCATATCTTTTCTTTGATATTGACATCACATTAAATGGACCAAACAAATCCATATGAAGTAATTGTAGAGGTTCAGTTATTGAAGATGTGTTAGTGCTCCTGTGAGTTGCCCTTTTAAGCTTGCCTTTTTGACATGCATCACATAGTCCTTCCTGTGTGAACTCCATTGAAGGTAAACCTCTCACCAACTCTCTTCTAACCAGAGAATTCATTGTTTTGAAATTTAGATGAGAAAGTTTCTTGTGCCATAGCCAGCTTTCATCTTTGGATGCTTTAGAGTAGAAGCAGTTGATTTCTTCAGTGCTTCCAGTGTTCATATTGGCTACGTACAAGTTTCCTTTTCTGACTCCTGTAAGAGATGGTTGATCACTTCTCTTGTGCGAAATCAGACAACTCTTCTTGTTAAAGTGGACTTCAAATCCTTTATCACAGAATTGACTGATACTGAGCAAATTATGCTCAAGTCCTTTTACAAAGGACACTTCCTCAATGATAACATTTCCAGCTTTAAGTCTGCCATATCCATCAGTTCTACCTTTGCTGTTATCTCCAAAGGTAACTACTGGGCCGGCCTTCTCCACCACATTTGTCAGCAGGGTTCTGTCTCCAGTCATATGCCTTGAACATCCACTATCCAAAATCCAGGTCACTCGTTCAACCTGGTTCACACCCTGCAATGACAAATGGATTAAACCTTCTTTGGAACCCAAATTTGATTGGGTCCAGAATACTTAAAGAATTGGCCTTTGTCAGGCAAAACAACATTTTTCACCTTAATACCAATTTTACCATTAGTCAACAAACATTTTACCCTATAAACAGATTTGACAATCTTTTGTTTCATTTTGGGTATCCATGTTTGTTTACCAGCAATAACACTTGTTTCATTGACTGGACATTTGACCTTGTAGACAGCCTTAGTAAAACTTTGTTTAGGCTTAGGTATAATTGTCTCTCTCCTAACATTAGGAGGACTAGCAGTCTTTGATCTAACATTTGTGTTTCTGTTCATATGTTATCGAGGGGTAGTCTTATCAGTACATGCATGATTACCATTAAAGTAAGCAGACATGACATTAAAAGCACAAGACATACAATTGACAACACCACATGCTTTATTATTAGAATCAATGATAGGCATGGTATTCATGTTAGACATGTTATTGTCCTTTTTCAACTTGTTATCACCTAACCCAATTTTAGATGAATTAGTTGACTCAACAAACTTAACTGGTTTCATAGAAACAACCTTATTAGATTTAACATTTTTGGTTGTAGGTGCCTTAACAGATTTTTCATTAAGTTGGACACTTCCACTAGAAATGTCCTCAGTACGCATCTCTTCTTGAATAACAAGAGAAGTCATATCTAGAGGCTCTGCAACAGACTTCTTAAAGAGTGGATCTTCAACATTCTTAAGCACATGTGGTATTCCCCTTTCTTTAGTACTAACAGGATTAGGGGAGTTTATGCCTAACATTCCAACAGCTTCGTTGTAGCCAAACCCTATTCCTACGGTTCGTTCTACAGCTTGTTTATTGAATAACTCTTTAGAAATTTTAACAGAATTAAAGCAAGCAGATAATTTGACATTCTGTTCCTTTATCTTAGTTTCAAGTTCAGCAACTTTAGCAATTTGTTTATGCATGTATTCTGAAATCGACTTTTCTCTGTGGTTAAGTCGAGCTATTTCTTTTATTTGCTGATCTTGATTATCAGGCACCTTTTTTAGTTCTAACACTTCATTTTCAAGATTAGTGTTCAACAGAACTTGTCTAGCATTTTCATTTTGTGCATTAATTAAGCAATCACGTAAGCTACGAATCAACTCAGTGTCAGTAAGAATTACCGGTGTAGTATAACAAGTTGATGTATCAACATTTGCCACCAATGCAAAATTTCCATATTCTTTGTCTTCGCTATCTGTGTCATCCCAGCTTTTACCAGCAGCTACATAAGCTCTTCCAGTCTTCTTCTTTTCAGAAGCATAATCTCTTTTCTGTGCTTGTTTGGGTTTCTGACACTCAGTAGCAAAGTGTCCCAATTCATTACAATTAAAGCAACGAATCTTGCTTCTGTCAACAGTTCCAGTTTTGTATCCTCCCCTGTTACTAGAGGATGAAGAACCTCCTCTCTGGAATCTACTATTAGACTTAAACCTGAACTTGGGATTTCTTCTAAATCTGAAGTTGCTGAATTGTCTCACCATCATAGCCATAGATTCATCTTCTAGTTGATCCAGCTCTTCGAGTGAATAAAATTCTCCACCATCCTGAGTAACTGGTGTCTGACCATGTTCCACTTCAGTTTGTTCCTTGTTGGAGCTGTTAGATTGAAAAACTTTAGCTTCCACTTCCTTAGGAACCTCAACTACTAGAGCTGTAGAAGAATTTGCCACTCTGCCTTTGCCAGAAATCTCTTTCTGTTGTACTTGTTCCAACTCATAGGTCTTCAGAACACCAAACAGTCTTTCAAGAACAATCTTATTCAAATCTCTAGATTCTCTGATGGCAGTTATTCTATGTTCTAGGTGAGTAGGCATAGTCAGCAAAAACTTCATGTTAATCTCCTTTTGGGTATACTGTTTGCCATGGACTTGCAAGTTGTTGATTATTTTGTTATACCTTTCAAACACTTCCTGAATGCCTTCATTAGGACCAGCTCTGAAGTGTTCATATTCAGAGGTTAAAATCTGGAGTCTGTTTTCCTGGACATCATCAATTCCTTCATTGATGATCTCAATAGTTTCCCAGATGTGTTTAGCAGTTTTACAATTCATCACATGACTATACATCACAGCATCTAGGGAATCTATCAGAATGAGTCTCAAATTCTTGTCTAGTCTAGCATCCTCCTTTTCATCAGAAGAATATAGCTTAGGGTCCTTTTCATAGGTTCTAGCAGGTGCTGTAACAACTCCATCAGTAACAGTTTGTTATTCATGAACCATAAGAATTTTTGGTCCATTTTACAAAAAAACCCACAAATATTTTGGATTTGTAACATCAAAAAACAACTCCATTTTATTTTTCCACATATCATAATTATCCTTATTAAATATGGGAATCTTAACAATGGCTTTTGAAGACATGATGAATTTTTAAGTGAGTTAAAAATTCAAGATAAATTTTTGATTGAATAAAAATAGGATCTTGATTTGTGTATCAATCAATAGGCTCTGATACCAATTGTTAGGTCCGATAAGATTGTAGAAGGGGGGGTTGAATACAATCTATACCATTTTATCATAAATTTGTCCTTTGAATAAAATTTGATTTAGACAAATTTGTGCAGAATAAATTGAAACAAATTTCAAGTTGAATATAACAATATATTAACTTGATGGGTGTTACAATTTCAGTACAGATTATTATCAAGTAATTAATAACTAATTAGAAAATTCGACATGAACTTTTCTAATTTAGTTAATAAAAATCAAGATAAGAACTAGGAAACTTAATTTGCTAGTAGTACAAGAGTCACAAATAATCAAGTTCTATCGGATAAAATATTACAAATATTGAGAACTTGATTTTAAAGAAATTTATTTGTTCTTGCTGGGTGTGTTCGTCAGGAGAGAGAAGAGAGCTTCTGTGTTTGGATATTATGTTCTGTGTGTTGCTCGACTGATGTCTTCTGTCTATATATCAAAAACAAGCTTCTGTCTTTGTTTAACACTTCTGCAGACTATTGAAAGACTATCAAATGACTTGCAGACTATCCAGTTGATAATATAGACTATCAATTACTCTTGCAGACTGTCGGTATGACTATCAACTTAAAATCCAGACTACCGGTGTGACTATCAAGATAGTTTGTAAATGAATTAACCAAACTAATTTCCATGCTGAAACCAACTCGCAGGAAGGGCAGGTGTGCAACACGCGGAGCTTTTGCTGTTTAACCCGGGCGCGTGACGGACACGCGCTGACAAGAGAGTGAGACCTCTACCGACAGCTTCCATGTGCACATCCTGCTAACTTTTACTTTGCCATTTGTTTCTTTGTTTAAACAATTCGTTTCTTTGTAAACAAATAAATGACCTGCTAGCAAATTGAATCAATACCGGGGCCTATTTTGTTTTATATGAAATTCGCTCCATAAAAATGCTTTTTATCCCGCACAGCTTATAATCTTTAATTAATAAATAATTATTTTAATCCAAAAATTATAAAAATAAATATCTAATATTATTAGATATTTATAAATATAATTTTCTAAATAAATAAAATATTCATTAGTAGAAAATTATACTTAAACTCTAAACTGCGGTTACCTGAGCGTCTGGAACCGGACTCCTTTTGCTTAACAAAAAATATATCAATTCCAACCGGGGTTTCAGCTTTAAGAATATATCACTTTCCATTCTGTTGTGATAATTCTATTTTCTCATAACCCGTCCAGGTGTAAGCTACGGTCTCTTGAGGATGTGAAACCGGACTCCTTTTGCTTAGCAAAAAATACAACAATTCTAACCGGGGTTTCAGCATTAAGAATATATCACTTAGAATTTTTTTGTGATAATTCTTTTTCCTCACAACCAGTTCACTTGATAGTAAAATCCTTGTGGTTAATTAATATAGCACTTCTTTTGCTTGCACAATGATTTTCTCTCATACCAATCTTGATATCTTGAACCACTGAAGTTAATGATGAACAACCTGTTAGATCGAATACACAATAAGCAATCAAATACTGTATGAGTAACTTAACAAGAACACACTGTTTAACACTTAAAAACTGTTTGGAATTAACAATTCCTCTCTCAGTGATGTAAATATCACAGAGAGCTGCTTAGGTTACAATCAATGAATTTTTCAATGTTCGACTACCCTTCTAGGGTTAACCTAACTGTATTTATAGAACATACAGCTTCGTACAATCAGTAACTGATTCTCCTATAATCAAGCTATACAATTGATATCAATCACGATTGCTCCAGTCTTCCAAGTCAACTCAATCTCTTTGACAACTTTCCAATCTTCAAAGATATTGCTTCCATATTTATCTTGAATCAATCTTCAAACACTGTTGACTCTTCAGACAATACCGCTACAGAGTTTAACAACCTCTGTTGCGCTTCCAGTTAGTGTTTAACTAAACTCTGACCGCTTCCAGCTAAACTCTGTTTTGTCACTTTAGCTTCCAAACACTGTTCTCATCAATCATTTCTAACAATCTCCCCCAACTTGTCCATTAGCAAAAATGTACAAGTTTTACAGTAAATGATGATGTCAAAACAAATACAAAGTTTACAGTGTTTAACATACAAACAGAGTTTAAGCTATTACTTAACAATTTCTACAGAAAATAATAAAATTCTTACAGACTTTAATTTCTAATCTCTTGAAGATCAGGCATTGTTCTGAGATAGTCTATAAGCAATCTTCTCTCAGCATTTTCAAGCTCTATTTGCATAGCTTCCTTGATTTCTCTCAACTGAGGATCATTCTCATCAGTTTGATAGATAGCAGCTCTAAGATCGTAGATTATGTTTCTTCTCATCTCATTTCCCAGTCTGATGTATTTCACTTCCTCAGATTTCACATTAAAATCCAGAACAGTGATTCCAAGATCAGTCTTCAGCTTTGTAGTCCCCTTCTCCATTTCTATCAGATTTCCATTCCAATCTCTGTACTTAGGAACATACTTACTGTTGATCTTCATTTGTCTTCTTGCAAGGTTCTGAATCATCCTCTGTCTGAGCACATTTCCAACTGACTGAGCTCTTTGATTTCTCACTCTGAAAATATACAGGACATATTCAAGTTCTTCCCCATATTTTAATTCAATATCCTTTTCAGAAACTTTAAACACTGTTCCATCAGCCATGAAATATAGCAGGAAATCCTTCTCTAAACTCTTCTGATATACAAGCTGTACTGACTCCAGTCTGTCTAAACTCTCTTGAGTGACACCACGACCTGGAACAGACAGTGAAGAAGGATCTCTAGGACCAACATATTGTCTTTTGTCTCTGTGTGAGCCTATGCCTTCTTTGTTGTATCCAACTTTACCAGATAAGGCTCTACTATCAGTGAAATCCATTGGAACTGTAGCTTCTAGCCTTGAATCATGAAGAACACCCTTTCCAAATTTTGATTTCAACTGAGAAGACAATAATGGTGTGGTCACAACTTGTGCAGTAACAGAGGTTGTGTCTTCATTCTTCTGTACAACATGTGTATCAACAGAGGTTGTAACAATACTTTTCAGCTTTTGCTTAGCTTCTGCATCAGTTGATTTTCTGAACACTTGCATTCTTTGATTTGTACCAACTGGTTCTTTGATTTGAATGCCTTTAAGAACAGGCTTTGCAGCTTTAGCAACTTTCACATTCTTCTTCAGTTTATCAGACTTTAAAGTCTTCAAATGCTTTTCTTGCAGACTCTTCTCTTCAGCTTTAGCATCTTCTATAGTAACTCCTTCTGCATTCTCCTCCATGAAAAGCTTAACAGCTAACTCCTCATCAGTCTTTGGATTTGATATTAATTCCAAACTCTTGGTTTTTGAAGTACCTTGAGTTTCAGTGTTTATTCCAACAGACTGTGACTTAAGAGATTTGCCAGATCTCAGAGTTTGTGTCTCAGAGTTTAAAACCTTACCCTTATCACTTGCCCCTCCATCTCCAGCATCATCCTTTTGAGATAGAGTTTGAGAAACTCTGCATTTAGACTTAGCAACTCTCTCCCCCTTTTTGACATCATCAGGAATGAGTATAGATGTGATGAGCTCCAAAGAGTTAGCAATAGAATCAACCTTAGCCAACAAAGTAGCTTGATTTTCTTCAACCTTTCCTAGCCTGGCAAAGAGAGTATCTTGAACTTTAGAAAGCTGTGCAGCTTTGATTTTTGACTCTCTTTCCATCTTCAGTTCTCTTGACTGTATCTCTGTCTTCAAAGAAGCAATTTCTTGCTTTGTATCAGCAAAATTTCCATCCAGAGTTTTGACCTGTACCACAGTTGCTTTTAAGCATGATAAAATCTCTGGATTTGAAATTTGACTAGCAGTTTGCTTAACAAAATCAGCTGCTCTCCCTTTTGGAAAAATACAGTCTTGTTTATACCAATTAGCAGCAGATTTAGCAAGATACTCTTCTTCAATTGCATGAGATGGACAAGGCTGATCAAAAGGTGTATGTTTATTTTCAGTCTGTACTGGTGCACTCAGAAAAGAATCAGAGTTTGCACTGCTGTCAGATTCATCTTCAGCACTTGCATCTTTAGCTTGAGCATCTTTTAAAGAACCACTGTGCTGAGCTGTGTCAGCCACAGTTTCTGCAACAACTTTTGCAATCTTTTCAACAGTCTCCTCATGTTGCACAGGTTTTGCAACAGAGTTTATATTTGTATCTTCAACAGGCATAGATTCAGAAATTATCTTAGTTGCCTGATCAACTTCATCACCTTTGTCTGGAATTGGAGAAGCATTAGATATCAGTTCTGTATGTGATGCTGCAGCTTCAGGAACATTAACTGCAGGCTCATCAGCTACACCAGGAGCTTCAACATGATCAACAGGTGAGATAGGATCAAGAATTGAATCAAGAACATCATTCACTGGTAAAAAACCATCTCTGTGATCCTCTTCTACAGGCATGTTATCCTCTGTAGGTACTTCAACATTGACAGCCACAATATCCTCTGCAGGCATTTCAACCTCTGCAGGTATAGCAACATTCTCTGCAACCTCAACAGTAGGTGTTTGTTGTGAAACCACCTCTGGAGCTTCAATAACATTCTCATCTTCAGAATCTGAAAGAATTAATTTTCTCTTCTTGACTTGAGGCACTACAATCTCCTCTTCTTCTTCACTAGAGCTCTCTTTAGGTGGTGAAAGTGAAGGTCTGTTTGCCTTTTGTTTCATTCTCCTAGTATAAACAGCTCCAGGTGATGTCTGTTTAGCCTTTGAGTGTTTAGTGTTTTGGGCGGTGTGTATTTTTCTTTTTGGTTTGGATTTGGGTTGTTCAGTAGATGCTGGCTCAGAGTTTAAGGTTTCAGAGTTTATGTGTTCTGGTTGTGGTTGATGAGATGTAGTAGGTACAGTGGTTGTGGGTGTTGTGGGTGTTGGTTCAGAATTTATGGTGTCTAATGGTTCAGGCATGTGATGTGGTGATTGAGAATCTTGAGGTTGGTTTACATAGTTCTGTAAGGCTAGTGGCATAAACATATCAGGTATGTGCTGTTTAGTAACATCTTTGTTTGTCAAATCAGAAAACATTCTTTTAGCTACTTGAAAAGGCTGAATCACATCAGCTTCATCAATTGGAATGTTAGGCACACAAGCAGTAAATAGCATTTGACAAAAACGAGCAAAATAAACAGTAGTAGGCTCAGACAAACGCTCTCCCAGATTCATTAGCACTAATCTACCAAAATCGAAATTACCTCCATATAGTAGAGCATGACCAATTTGAAGAGTGTCAAGAGGAAGTGCATCCCAGTTTGTTGTCTTCTTGCCAAAAGCTCTTGTAATGCAATCGAAAAAGAAACTCCATTCCTTTCTCAAAAGTGGTCTTCTCAAAGACCCTATATTATTCAAGTTGCCTGCACATCCAATTTGCTGCAACATTGTCCTCAAGCGATCATGACCAACAACACTATAAGAAGTGTGTGTCTCAAAATCCAGAGCATCCCTAACCGTAGTTGGAGTAATAATATACTCTGATTCATCATGAGTGAAAGTGATTGTTGGAGTGCCAGACTCTTCTCCATCATCATATACAGAGTTTGTCCAGAAAGTAGCAATTTGTGAAGCAGATAGTGTTGGTGGTGCAGTTAGAGCCTTCCCTATTTCAGAGTCTTTCAAGAAATTTTGGAACACATGAAACGCCTCTGGAGCATTTGCAGTCTCCAGTGGTGCTGCATAGTTGCTAGGAAGAAAAACTAACCCTGCTGCATCAAACGCTTTAGTTGCCATTAGTAAGATGTGATTCGAAGATATTCAGAGAAAAAATGTACGGTAAGTGTTTAACAAAATGTGAAGGAGAGTGTATGAGAATTTTGAAAGTGAATGAATATGCAAGTAACTGTGAGTGGGTGAATATGAATAGATGTGAAGTGAGAGAACAAAAACGATTAGAGTAAAACTAAAACTCAATCGTTTATTTAGTAAAAGCGCGCAACTGATTGTAGAGTAATGTGTGAGTGGGACACTATCATGGGACACGTGTCAAACAACCAATGGATCACTTAATAATTACCGCTGTCATTCCTATAATCACGACACCTTGACATATTTACACTAATTAACAGTTGTCAACTACCCCAATTACTCCAAAATAGTCAATTTATCTCAATGAAACTTTACCTTAGAGTACTTAACACAGCTCAACAGTGTTTATCAATTTTCCAACTTTATCACTAACAACCCCTTTCAAAAATTGCACAGTTGTGAATGTTTGTGAAGCAGAGTTTACCATAATCAATTTTTAGAGCATCTAATATTTCATAAAATCCATAACAAGAATCAATAAACACTGAATGCACAAACTCTCATAGTAAACACTGATTGTTTGATGAATGCTAAACTCTGTAGTTACTGTAATACAGAAATCTGAAAACTTCTATTCCCTTTGATGTCCATGATTATCCAAGTAAGCACACAGTCTTTGAAGACAAAATGATCAAGAGATAGAAATCAGAGCATCATTCAGTGAATAACAGTCATGAACTTGATAAACTCACAAACTCTCAAAGCACACAAGTGTTTAGGTGAAGTGTTTACACTCACATTCAATCAGAAATAGCAGATTCTACCATATGCTTGAATGTCCACCAAATCTACACTACTTTGAATACATGTATGCACAAATCAAAAGGACTTTATTAAGGGTTGAAATGAGGTAAGATCAAACAGATGAAAAAGATGTTTTATTCATGAGTGAATTCAAACTGAACATTTTAATAGACCAAAGTGTTCAGTCACAATGATAGTACATATTTGTACAAGATCAGTATATATGCCCCTTTTTTTTTCTTTTTCTTTTTATTTAGCATATATACTGAGTAAACTTTTCTTTTCTTGAGAAACACTCATCTGCTTGATTTTTTTTTTTTTTAAAAAAAATATAACTGCTCTTAATACTTCAGAGAATAAGAAAAATGAGCAGTTAATTAGGCTCAAAGGGGTTTACTAAGGATGGTATTTATGAACAGTGTTTATACAGTGTTTGAACAGTGTTCAAAAGAATTTAGAATAGTGTTTGAAGGAATGGTAAATCCTATTGCCTTTATCATTTTCATGCAAACACATATCATGTAGTCTCAATATGGTTTAATACAAGTTCTAGGGAAACATACTTCCTGATGAATATCACACAACAATAAATACTGATTGATAGAAAATGTATCAATCACTGATTTGGCTCAAACTCTCACAGGGTGTAAACATGAATCTGAACTCACCAAACTAATCAATGACACATCTCAAGTTTTATGGTTTTCACAAGTACAAACAAGGAATCATCCGGAACCATACTTTGGAAATAGAATGTCACTTATCAGAGTTTAGAGTTCATCAATAACCAAAATAATTTATGAGAGGCAATGCACACAATATTCATAGACTCAGAGTTTAGGACTAGATAAACTAAGAGATGCTATAAATATGAAACAGTATCATGCTGTGTTGATTTACTGCACAAAGTCTGATTAGATTACAGTGACTCAGAAAGAATCATGATTTAATTACTGAGAATCATACATTTTTCTTCATTGGTGTTTTCATTCAGACAAAAATCAATTCTGAATTCACTGAGTGTATCCAACATATTAACAGTGTTTAACAGACAGACATGCTGACAGAGTTTAACAAGGTTTAAACATAAGCATGCATAACAGAGTTTAATACTAAGGTTCACATAGCACTTAACAATTTGTATAACATGAGCAATAAGTTTTTGAGTCTAACCAACATCTCTAGTCAAAACTAGAGACCATCCCTAGTTCATTGACCAGTCTTGTAAATGTAGCTTCACTCAATGGCTTGGTGAAGATATCTGCAAGTTGTTGTTCTGTAGACACAAAATGAAGCTCAATGTTGCCTTCCTCTACATGTTCTCTGATGAAGTGATACCTTATGCTGATGTGCTTTGTCATTGAATGTTGTACTGGATTACCTGTCATTGCAATAGCACTTTGATTATCACAGTAAATAGGTATCTTGGTATACCTTAATCCATAATCCAGTAGTTGATTCTTCATCCATAAAATCTGTGCACAGCAGCTACCAGCAGCAATATACTCTGCTTCAGCTGTAGATGTAGATATTGACTTCTGTTTCTTGCTGTACCAGGAAACAAGTCTGTCACCCAGAAATTGACAACTTCCACTGGTGCTTTTTCTGTCTATCTTACATCCTGCAAAGTCTTCATCTGAATAACCAAGTAGTTTAAACTCTGATTCTCTTGGATACCACAGCCCCAAAGTCATAGTGCCCTTGAGATACTTAAAAATCCTCTTTACTGCTGTTAAATGTGGTTCTCTTGGATCTGCCTGGAACCTTGCACACAAACAAGTTGCATACATGATATCAGGTCTGCTAGCTATCAAATAGAGTAGAGAACCAATCATTCCTCTGTAACATGTCATATCTACTGATGACCCTGCATCTTTGTCCAATTTTGTTGCAGTTGCCATGGGAGTTGTTGCAGATGAACAGTCAAGCATACCAAATTTCTTGAGAAGGTTTCTGGTATATTTTGCTTGATTTATAAAAATTCCATCATCTGTTTGCTTCACCTGTAGGCCTAGAAAATAACTAAGCTCTCCCATCATACTCATTTGATATCTTGACTGCATGAGTTTGGCAAACTTCTTACAGAGTTTATCATTAGTAGATCCAAAAATGATGTCATCCACATATATCTGAACTAAAAGCAAGTCACTACCAGATTGAAAGTAAAACAGAGTTTTGTCAATAGTACCTCTGTGAAACCCACTTTCTAGTAAAAATTTGGCAAGGGTTTCATACCATGCCCTTGGTGCCTGCTTAAGTCCATAGAGTGCCTTGTATAACCTGTAGACATAATCTGGATATTTTGGATCAACAAAGCCTGGTGGTTGTTCCACAAACACTTCTTCTTCAAGTTTTCCATTCAAAAATGCACTTTTTACATCCATCTGAAACACTTTGAATTTCTTATGAGAGGCATATGCTAGAAAGATTCTGATTGCCTCCAATCTAGCCACTGGAGCAAATGTTTCATCATAGTCTATTCCTTCCTGTTGTGAATAGCCTTTTGCAACCAGTCTTGCTTTGTTTCTTGTGATAACACCCTCACTATCAGTTTTATTTCTGAAAACCCATTTAGTACCAACAATGGATCTGTTCTTGGGCCTTGGTACAAGTGTCCACACTTCATTTCTTTCAAATTCATTTAGCTCTTCTTGCATTGCTGTTATCCAGTCAGCATCTTTAAGAGCTTCTTCCACTTTCTTTGGCTCAGATTGTGACAAGAATGCATGAAACAGACATTCATTTGTTGTTGCACTTCTTGTCCTTACTTTTGCATCAGGATCACCAATAATCAAATCAGGTGTGTGAGATTTAGTCCATTTTCTTGCAGAAGGCAGATTGCTTCTTTCATCATGTGATCCTCCCCCTTGATCCATGTTCTCCTGATTTTCTTGGTGTCTCTCTTCATTTTCTGATGCTCCCCCTGAATGTGACTTCTCAGAATTATCAACAGAGTTTGAATCAACAGAGTTAGATTCAGAATTATCAACTGAGTCACTTTCAGAGTTTGAATTATCACTTTGATGTGATTCTTCATGCTCCCCCTCAACTGGTTCTTCCCTTGTTTCTGATTGAAGAGTTTCTTCAGTATTTACCAGTAGAGGTTCAGAGTTTAGATCAACAGAGTTTGTCAGATCAGTCTGATCAGAGTTTACTTTTTCAGAGAATAAATCTTCATTTTCAAAGTGGAGTAGATCATGTTCATTGACATCTTCAAGTCCAGCTATTTTCTTGTCATCAAATGACACATGAATTGATTCCATGATCACTCTAGTTCTCAGATTATAAACTCTGAATACCTTTGTTGACAGTGGATAGCCAACAAAAATTCCTTCATCTGCCTTTAGGTCAAACTTGGTCAACTGTTCAGGATGAGTCTTCAACACAAAGCATTTGCATCCAAAAATATGAAAATATTTTAGATTTGGCTTTTTCTTCTTCACCATTTCATATGGTGTTTTACCATGCTTGTTGATCAGTGTTGCATTTTGAGTAAAACAAGCAGTTTGAACTGCTTCTGCCCAGAAATATGTTGGCACTTTTGCTTCATCTAGCATGGTTCTGGCAGCTTCTATCAAGGTTCTATTCTTCCTCTCCACTACACCATTTTGTTGTGGAGTGCCAGGTGCAGAAAACTCTTGCTTGATCCCTTTACTCTTGCAAAATTCTTCCATTGATGAATTCCTGAATTCAGTTCCATTGTCACTTCTGATTATCTTCACTTGATTTTCTGACCCTTTGTCCAGTTGGATTATATGTTCTGTCAGTGTTAATGCAGTTTCATCCTTCTTTGCAAGAAAATATACCCATGTGTATCTGGTATATTCATCAACAATGACTAGAGCATATTTCTTCTTTCCAAGAGACATCACATTCACTGGTCCAAAAAGATCAACATGTAGGAGATGATAAGGATCAACAATTGAAGACTCAGATTTGCTTTTGAAAGAGACTTTTCTCTGTTTGGCCTTTTGACAAGAATCACACAGGCCTTCTACATTCAACAAAGACCTTGGTAGACCTCTTACAAGATCATTCTTGATTAGCTCATTGATGTTGTTCAGGTTCAAATGAGAGAGTTTCTTGTGCCATTTCCAACTCTCTTCACTGGACATTCTTGTTGACAGACACACTGTTTTGCCATCAGAGTTTGTTGACAATTTAATTTCATAGATGTTATTGTGTCTGTTTCCAACTAGAGCAACTTTCCCTGTAGATTTACTGATCACTTGACAATATTCAGGCTGAAAATCCACATGATATCCTCTGTCACAGATTTGACTCACAGATAGCAAATCATGCTTGAGTCCTGGAACCAGAGCTACATTTGTGATGATGACATTTCCAAGATTAATGTTGCCATATCCCAGAGTATGTCCTATGTTGCCATCCCCATAGGAAACTTTTGGGCCAGCCTTCTCCTCATACTCTGATAGCAGGGCTTTATTTCCAGTCATGTGTCCTGAACATCCACTGTCCACGACTAGGGTACTCACCCTGGTGCCCTGCAATCACAAACAATCACTGATTGTTAGTTTTAAGGATCCAGACTTGCTTGGATCCTTTGGCTTTCTTAATTCTGTTAGCTTTTGCACCGGAATTCACATTATCAGAGTTTAAGCTAACTTTTTCAGAGTTTACATTTGCAGAGTTTACTTTAACCCATTTCAAATTTGGTTTGGGTTCATAGTAATTATAGTAAATAGCATGATAATCTCTGCAAGCGTAAATAGAATGCCATGTACTTCCACAGTGTTTGCATAAAGTCTGTGGTCTAGTTCTCACATAATCACTCTTTATTGCAGTTTTAGAGGGCAAAGAATTAATGTTCTTATTCTTACTGCAGAAACTAGCAAGATGATTAGTGCTACCACAATTAAAGCATGTTTTTCTAGGAGCTAATGAAGCAAGCATTGGCTTAATTCCTGATGTTATGCCTACCTTTCCATTTTTGTTTTTCCTAGGCATTTTCTTTTTGTTGACAGATTTTATCTCCTTAAGCTTATGCTTGAGTTGTTTATCTGTCATTAAACCAATGTTAGCCTCTTTAACAAAAGTCTTAGCATATGACTCTTTAACAGCCTTTTTCTGTGCTTCAGTCTTAGGTCCACCTGTTCCCATGACATTACCTTCAGATGAACGATGTGGTCTAACTTTTACCAAATTTTCAAATCTAAGTTCATCTCCTTCAGAGTAACCTAGACCTACTGTATCTGACTGAAACACTTCTTGAGTGTCTTTACCAGAGTGTGTCCAAGTTTTAATGATGTGTTTAGTATCCTCCAACTCAGATTCTAGTTGCTTATACTTACCTAGCAACTCCTGTTCAATAAACACTGCATCATCTCTCTCCTTCTGAATTTTATTCATGTTCTCAAGCTTTTGCTCAACTAGTTTGTTTCTGTCTTTGAGTTGAGAGCACTCAGTCTTTATCCTCTCATTTTCTAAAGTCTGATCCCTATAACTGATATGCAATGCTTTAAGATAAATTCTTAATTCAGTTATATTATCAGTGTTATAAGCATAGGTAGTTGGGGGTACCTTGAGATCATCATCTTCATTTTGAGTAGTAGCCATGAGTGCATAGTTGACTTCCTCATCTGAATCTGAAGTGTCTGCCCAATCTCTGCCTTTGGTGTAGAGTGCCTTTTCAGTTTTACCCTTCTTGCACTCAGGAGCATAGTGACCCATCTCCTTACACTTGTAGCATTGAATCTCAGACTTATCTTTCTTACCAGATTTGAAGTCCTTTCCCTCAGATTTCTTGAAATTCTTCTTGTCAAACTTTGAGTAGTCCTTGGAGAATCTCTTTCCCTTCTTGAAGTTCTTGTATCCCATCTTCTTGAAGGTCTTCACCATCAATGCAGCCATTTGCATCATCTCTTCATCATCTTCAGAATCAGATGTTCCATCTGTGTTTGAGTCAACATCAGAGTTTGATGACTCACTTTCTGAGTGTATGACTAAAGCTTTTCCTTTTGCCTTTTTCCTTGATGCTTCCTTCTTTGATGGTTTCTCCTCAACCTTAAGAGCAACAGACTTTAACTTTCTACTTGATCTCTTGTTTCTCTGCTCCAATTCCAATTCATGGGTTTTGAGCAGTCCATAAATTTCATCAATCTCTGTTTCACCAAGTTCATAATTATCTCTTATAGTGGTTGTTTTCACATCCCACTTTTCAGGTAGAGAAAGAAGAAACTTGAGATTTGAGTCTTCTAAATCATACTCTTTGTTAACCAATGACAAATCATTGAGCAGTTTACAGAATCTGTCAAATGTTTCTGTCATGGTTTCTTCAGACTTTGCCTCAAAGTGCTCATACTCCTGAGTGAGTATGTTTCTTCTGTTTTTCTTGATTGCAGGAGTTCCTTGACACCTAACCTCAAGTGCATCCCATATTTCCTTTGCAGTTGTGCAATTAATCACTTTATTAGACATAACATTGTCTAATGCACTGTGAAGTAAGTGTCTTACTTTTGCATCCTTTGCAATAGATGAAAGATCCTCAGCAGTTAGATCTTTCTTTTCTTTTGGAATGACCTTTGATTCCTCACCAGCAGCAGCAGCAGATAACTTTGTAGGTTTGTGAGGACCTTCATAAATTCTATCAAGGTATTCTGGATCTGTAGCCTCCAGAAACATGGTCATTTTCACCTTCCAAATTGCATACTCTGATGGCCTAAGTATAGGAACCCTAATTGTTTCATACCTACTAACAGTAGTAGGGGCTTTCTCAGATGGTGGAGGTATCTCTGCCATTGATTACTATTGTGTTTTTGGATCTTTAACTGTAATAAAGTAACAGATTGGCTCTAATACCACTTGTTAGATCGAATACACAATAAGCAATCAAATACTGTATGAGTAACTTAACAAGAACACACTGTTTAACACTTAAAAACTGTTTGGAATTAACAATTCCTCTCTCAGTGATGTAAATATCACAGAGAGCTGCTTAGGTTACAATCAATGAATTTTTCAATGTTCGACTACCCTTCTAGGGTTAACCTAACTGTATTTATAGAACATACAGCTTCGTACAATCAGTAACTGATTCTCCTATAATCAAGCTATACAATTGATATCAATCACGATTGCTCCAGTCTTCCAAGTCAACTCAATCTCTTTGACAACTTTCCAATCTTCAAAGATATTGCTTCCATATTTATCTTGAATCAATCTTCAAACACTGTTGACTCTTCAGACAATACCGCTACAGAGTTTAACAACCTCTGTTGCGCTTCCAGTCAGTGTTTAACTAAACTCTGACCGCTTCCAGCTAAACTCTGTTTTGTCACTTTAGCTTCCAAACACTGTTCTCATCAATCATTTCTAACACAACCACTGTTTAATGTTGACACTTGATGTACTGTATGGTTCATGAGTGACTAACCGCAATGACTGTTCTTCATATATTGACTTTAATATCTGGTTCATTTTCTTTTCTCCTCTCTCTCTTTAATCTTCTGTACAGTCTCTGTCACCTTGAAATCTCTGTCACTTTAAACGAATCCACTTCTTAACGAATACTCCACTGAGGCTTGATCAGATGTCTGAACTTCTTTCAATGTAGTAATTCCCCAAGTCTGTAGATTGACCTTGATCTTTTTCTTCTGACAGATAATATAATCTGAGATTCCTTGTGACAGTCTATATACTATTTACTAATACATTCTTGTTTAAGTTGAGTTGTATCCTCGAAATACAAATAGGCTACATCATATGCCTTTCACTTCTATCAGCTTGGCCTCTGTAATCACATTAACTTCCACTGGATCATCTTCATGTCTGAAGGCTTGGACTGGATCACTTGGCATGGAACCTGCCACCACTGTAGTAGTGATAGTTTGCTTTTGGCCACTTGGATTAGTGATATGCACAGGTGGTAGAGTGACCACTGGCAGAGAGGATGGATGTTCATCAACCTTGGCTTTCCCTTTGCCTAGAATATGGGATGTAGATTTTGAAGTTCTTGTTGGTTGACCACCCTCAGTTATTTTGATGCCTTTCTCCTTAGGTTTCTCCCCATTTGGATTTGAGTTCCTTGATGTCCTTTTCTCCCCCTTAGGCTTGTTGTCAGGCACATAGGCTGTAGGAGTGACCTTTGGGGTGGAAGATTCTTCAAGTAGAGGGAGACCCATGTGCTTCATCCTTGCAAACAACATTAATTGTTGATGCAGAAGAACATCAGCTGTGGTGGTTGCTTGAGTGCTCAACTGCTCAGTTAGAGTTGCAACTTTGTCTGTCAAATGAGCATTGGATTCTTTGAGAGAAACTACCTCCTTTTCAAGAGTATCCACTTTAGTGAATAGCTCATTGGCCTTAAAACCAGAGAGGGATTGATCTTGCAGTCTCTTCACTTCATACTTAGTCATCTCATGTACAGGGACCTCAGTCACCAGCTTATCTCCATATTGATTTTTAAAGAGGGTCCTGAGCATGGCATTGGCATCAGTTGTCTGATCAGATAGAACTTGAAATTTATGCCCCAGACCTGTGACGGTATCCTTTAGTAGAGCTAGACTATTAGTCTATTATCCACCTTGGTGCAGGTGGTGTTGCAGTGTTTGAGGTCCTTGAAAACATTGTCTAGTTGAGGGAATTTTGCATCAAAGGCCCTCTTGATTTCTTCCACTATAGTAGCTGTCTTATCACACACTCTGTTGACTTCAGTTTTGACTCCTTTTCCAAGATAGTGTGCAGCCTTGAGGAATCCCTTGTGTGAATCATTCATAGCCTCATACACTTCACCAGGAGTCAGAGATTTGGCATTGGAACCCAGTAAAGTGATGTATTCCTCTCTGAGATATTGAAGAGCTTCATCAAGAGTAATATCATGTTTTCCTTGCAACCAGGCATCTACATTGCCATCTCTCTCAGCATCATCAATTATCTTTGTCTTCCGCATCTCCATATCATCTCTATGGCAGAGCAAAATTGCTTCATAGTCTGGATTTGGCATGTTGGAGGTGACCAAGTTCTGAGCTATTTTTACAAACTCAGGAATTTGATCCACAACTAAGCTTTGAAGTGCTTCAACCGTCAATTGTGGTGGAACAGATCCTGATCCTGAAGCACTGTCATGTTGCACAGGCTTCAACCATTGTGACATAAAGTCAGAGCTAGAGCTAGGCAAGCTAGACTCCTCAGTTACAGATGCAACTTCTGCAACCGGATAGAATGACTCTACTACTGTTGTCTCCACAGGAGTGGGATGAGTTACAACAGTAGTTGACACAGGCACAGAGTCTCTAGTAAAAACTAGTGAATCCTCTGTGTTTGTGATGGTGTCATCAGGATATGCCCCAGCATGCATTCCCTCACCATCTAAATGTGGTACCTAGGTGGTGAGCAAAGTGTCATGCACTAAGTCACTTGAGTCCATTGGCTCACCAAGAGAAAAGAATTCTTGGTGATCAATGCCTTGCTCTTCAATTTCTTGAATTACGGGCTCCAAAGAAATTTGAGATGTAGATTCTGGAAGAGAAGTGTCTTTTAGAATGGATTTTGGCAACTCCCCCTGAGAAATAGAGGGAGTTTCAAGTGTGATGTGCTCTCCACTCAGTGTTGTGCCAGCCTTATCACTCCCATGTGCTGACTCTTTACAAATAGGTGCATTGGGGAGGATGCTTGATTCTATAGATGCACCCTGTTGAGAGGATACATCTAGTGAACTGTTTGCCCCTGATTTTACAACTTCAGCCATTTGTGTGACTGAAGGGGTGGTTTTAGATTTCTTCTTCTTTGGCCTTTTCAAGGGTGACTCAGGTTCCTCACTTTCTACACCTAATTCTACAGCCAATGTTGCTTCAGATAAGATGGTTAATGGTACAGAATTTATCTCCTTTTTTTTTCTTTTTACTAACATCACCCTTTTGAGAGGATGATGTAGTTGGCTCAGTGTTTGGTAGAGTGTTTGGTTGAGAGGGTTGGTTAGCAGGCCCTGGGTTAGCATTGTGTTCTACTTGCTTGGGCTGTGCTAACTGAGATTTGAGTCAAATATTGGCATGCTATGGGGGTAAGTCCTGAATAAACCCTCCATATGGGGAGTTATGTTAAGTCTTACATCCACTTCATTCCTAGTTTCCAAATTACCAAAAATGAGTTTGGTCATGGATTTAGGATAGCCTATTCTATTTCTATCTATCCCATGTAATTCAATTAATTTATCATTTTTAAAGTTAAGTACAGATTGAATAAAGCGAGGGAAGAAAATGTCAGTACCTCTCTTGGTTGAGTTCTTACCAAGTCTCCCATACAGCTCCTGCATAATGAGTTGACTAACATTGATCTTTTTCCCATATGCTAAGGCATAGCCAATTTGCTGTGCAGGTGCACTGATTTGATCATAGCTTGACTTCCTTGCAGTGAAGACTTGAAGAATGGTGGCAAAAACATAACTCTATTCCTTCCTCAAGAACTTTCTATTCAAGTGACCAAGTTTGATTTCGTCTGAGTAGTGAATGAAATCAAAGAAGTCCTCCAATTCACCATTTGTGGCTTGATTGTCATACACCTCCTGTTGTAAGCCCAGTACTTGATTCATGTCTTCAGTGGTGATTGTGAATTCCTTGTCCTGAATCTTGCAGTAGACTATGTATGATGTTATTACGCTTTCTAGGGCTACAACTTCCACAGTAACAGTTCTCCAAAATTGTTCCAGGAGGTCTAGATACAGAGTTGGGTTGGCTGAGAGTGCATCCTTGATGTATGACTCAGACATCCACTTTACAAATCATTTGAAATTGATATTGGGTGCCTCAACATCACTGGTTAGGGTGATAAAGTTGGTGTTGAATTTCACAGTTGCCATTGATACAGAGGGAAGAGAGAAAAGAGTAAAGGTTGAAGAAGAAATTTAGCTTTTGCAGTTAGGGTTTTCAGAGGTTTTGGGGGTTTAGATGCTTGAGAAATCGAATGAAATGAATCGAATAGATGTAGAATTGTATAAGTATGAAGTACTTGAATTGTCGATTAGATATATGTTTTGTATCGACAAGTCAAGCATTCGAGAAATAGAAAAAAACTATTCGAGAAGTAAAGAAAGGCTTAATCGATATCTCAAGCAGGTTGAAAACTCATAGCTGGCAATTATCTAACTTAGAATAAATTCTAAATTAGGTAAAAATATGTTTTTATGAGTGATTTAAAAATTTTGAATAAAAATCCAAAAACGGTTAAGATTCAGCGAGAATTCAGCCTTTTCAAATGATGCGAGAACTCAAACATAGTATTCCAGAACTCAGTCATTAGAGAACTAAAATACTCTATTCGAGAACTCAAGAGTGTCTTAAATAGACTTGTTAGAGAAGTCGAGCATAAGCAAGAAATGAATCATTCGAGAAGTCTGAATTATCGAAACGTTCTTTTCACTCATAAAAATTCAATTTTCACTATCTTTAAAAATTCGCCAGACATATTCTATAAATAGTATTCTAACAAATTAAATAGTGATTTTCTCAAAATTTCATAAAAATTTTAAGTTGACAAAATATGATTTTCCAACATATGCAACAGATTTGAAATATTTATAAATCATATTTCAGCCAACACTTACTCCAAAAAAATTGAGAATTTAGATAAAGTAAGTGTTTACTGTTGCAACAATCTAGGTGATGTATTCACTTAGCCAGAATCTGAAGAATTCAGCATTCCAATCTCACTAACCAACCTTGTGAAGGTGTCTTCATCTAATGGCTTAGTGAATATGTCAGCTAGTTGTTCATCTGTAGAGACATAATGCAACTCAATGGTTCCATTAGTTGCATGTTCTCTAATAAAATGATATCTGATGTCAATGTGCTTTGTCCTAGAATGATTGACAGGATTGACAACTATAGAGATTGCACTTGTGTTATCACACATGATTGGAATTCTTTCCAACACAAGTCCATAATCTCTAAGTTGATTTCTAATCCAAAGCACTTGAGCACAGCAACTTCCAGCAGCTATGTATTCAGCCTCAGCTGTAGAAGTTGACACAGATTGTTGTTTCTTGCTATACCAAGAGACTAACCTTTGTCCAAGAAACTGGCAGCTACCTGAGGTGCTTTTCCTATCCACTCTGCATCCAGCATAATCAGCATCAGAATAACCAACCAGATTGAACCCTGTGTCCTTAGGATACCATAAACCCAA
Organism: Kitagawia praeruptora; assembly: GCA_037693485.1. NCBI lineage: Eukaryota > Viridiplantae > Streptophyta > Magnoliopsida > Apiales > Apiaceae > Kitagawia > Kitagawia praeruptora. Next base: position 30,404,388 of record CM075345.1, on the reverse strand, counting down.
GTTTGGAGTGTCCTTCAGATATCTAAAGATCCTTTTTATAGCAATCAAATGTGACTCTTTTGGATTTGATTGAAACCTTGCACACAAACATGTAGCAAACATGATGTCTGGCCTACTTGCAGTGAGGTAGAGTAGAGAACCAACCTTGCCTCTGTAGACTGAGATATCTACTTTCTTGCCTTTAGCATCTTCATCCAATTTAGTGGCAGTGGCCATGGGTGTCTTTGCAGGTGAGCAATCTTCTAAGTCAAACTTCTTCAATAAATCCTTGATGTACTTGGTTTGATCTTCTAAGTCAATCTTCTAAGCCAGGTGGTTGTTGCACATAGACTTCTTCTTCCAACTCTCCATTCAGAAATGCACTCTTAACATCCATTTGATAAACTTTAAAGTTTGAATGAGCAGCAAATGCCAAGAATATTCTGATGGCTTCCAATCTAGCAACAGGGGAAAATGTCTCATCATAATCAATGCCTTCATGTTGAGAGTATCCTTTTGCAACCAACCTTGCTTTGTTTCTTACTATTACACCATCTTCATCCATCTTATTCTTCAGAACCCATTTTGTTCCAACAATGGTTCTGTTCTTTGGTGTAGGCACAAGTTCCCATACTTTGTTTCTTTCAAATTGATTCAGCTCCTCTTGCATGGCAATAATCCAATCTGGATCCAACAGTGCATTATCAAGTTTCTTAGGCTCAATCTGAGATAGAAAACAGCCATAGAGGCACTCATTTTGAGTTGCTCTCCTAGTCCTCACTCCTGCATTTGGATCTCCAATAATCTGCTCTGTAGTGTGTGATTTATCCCATTTCCTTGAATGCTCAATCTGATTTCTCATTCTTGATGTTGCTTCATCATCCAAGTCATGATCATTCTCATTTCCTCCCCCTGTGAGATTGCCACTTATCACAGGTGTGTCTTGGATGCTTGTTTCTCCACTATTGATTGACACAAATTCTTCTCTTCTATCATCATTCACTTGAGTTTGTTGAACTTGAGTTTCAACTCCAGTTTCAATCTCTTCATCAGAATCATCTAGATTATCAAACTTTAATGGATCTTTATCTTCATCATTGGCTTCTTCTAATCCAGGTAGTTTGCTGTCATCAAATGCCACATCTGTGCTTTTCATAATTTTCTTTTGACTGATGACATAAACTTTGTATGCAATTCTTTCCATAGAGTAGCCAAGAAAAATTCCTTCAAATGCCTTTGCATCAAACTTCCCAACATATTCTGAATTATCCTTCAATGCAAAGCATTTGCTTCCAAAAGTATGAACATACTTTAGAGTAGGCTTCTTTCCAGTCATCAAATTGTAAGCTGTTTTTCTAGTGTTTTTGTTGATGAGGGTTCTGTTCTGGATATAGCATGCAGTGCTCACAGCCTCAGCCCAAAAACATGTAGGCATCTTTGCATCAAGCAACATTGTTCTAGCAGCCTCAATTAGAGTTCTATTCTTTCTCTCAACAACTCCATTTTGTTGTGGAGTCCTTGGAGCTGAGAATTGTTGAGAAATGCCACTCTCTTTGTAGAATGCTTCAAGCATGGCATTTCTGAACTCTATTCCATTATCACTTCTCAATGCAATCACACTTGCATTGTTGGCATTTGCTTCCTTGTCAACTTTCTTTATGTGCTCAATGATTACTTGTGGAGCCTCATCTTTTGATGCCAGAAATTCCACCCATGTATACCTTATAAAGTCATCAACCATCACCAAGGCATACTTCTTCCTTCCTAGTGACATAATATTGACAGGCCCAAACAAATCCATATGAATGAGTTGCAGGGGCTTGGTTATTGATGTCACTGTCTTTGACTTGTGGCTTGATCTTTTCATCTTTCCTATTTGACAAGCCTCACACACTTCTTCTTGACAGAATTCAAGTGTGGGCATGCCTCTCACTAACTCTCTTTTGACTAGAGAATTAATGGCTTTGAAGTTCAAGTGTGATAACCTCTTGTGCCACAGCCAACAATCATCATTTGATGCTTTTGAGTAGAAGCAACAAACTTTGTCCTTGTTTGTAGAGTCCATATTGGCTACAAACAGGCTTCCTTTCCTTATTCCAGATAGAACAAAATCACCAATCTTCTTGTAGGTGATCAAACATTCATCTTTGTCAAAATCCACTTTGAATCCTCTATCAGTAAACTGACCAACACTTAGCAGATTATGCTTGAGTCCCTTGACTAGTGCTACATCTTCAATGATGACATTACCAACTTTCAACTTGCCATATCCCAATGTGTTACCCATGCTGTCATCTCCAAAAGCAACCATTGGGCCAGCCTTCTCCTCATACTGTGATAGCAAAGCCATATCACCAGTCATGTGATTTGAGCATCCATTGTCCAAAATCCACATGACCTTCTTTTCACTTTCTTTGCCCTGCAAACACAAAGGTATTACTTCTCCTTTGGTACCCAAACAAGTTTGGGTCCATGTGACTTAGAAACAGTTTTATCATAAACAACATGCTTATCAACTTTCTTGGTGTTAGTTTTCTTGTCACTGTTAGAAGTCTTAGAATCTGAGGTTTCAGACTTAGGTGACAGAGGTACCTTCCTAGCTCTAGGAGGACTTGAAGACTTTGACCTTGTGTAGTGTGTGTGAGAATTGTGACTGATACAACCATCAATGAATTGCCTTCTTAAATTAAAACAGCTAGTCATAACATTCATATTGCATGGCATACAGTCAAATTTATCACAGAATGGAGCATCTCTATGTCTTAAAGGCACAGAACAATCATAGAAAGGTTTGGGCACACTACCAACAGGTTTCTTGCATGCATGAGTTAAATGATTAGTACTGAAACAATTCTGACAAGTTTTCCTAGGGGCATTAGGCATATATGCATAGTTGTTATCTTTGTTAATCCCTAGCTTGCCATTTCTGTTATGTTTCTTCTTAGCCACTTTCTTCTCAGATTCATTATTCCCAGCTGAAACAAACTTAACAAACTTCTTAGGTCTAGACCTATCACCTACTGGCTCTTTGGCTTTTGGCTTGACACTCTCACTCTTAGAGGATGCTTGTTGTTCACTAGATTATGCCTCATCCTCATCATTCAACATTTGCTTGATGAGTAAGGCATCCTCATCAATTTCAAATGTTGATTCTTTAAAAATTGGAGTCTCAGCCTTTTTCAAAATGTGAGGCACTTCCTCCTGAACAACTATGTCATCTTCAATGACATCATAGTCTTTTCTCTGTTTAAGAGTGCCATAGTCAAGTCCAATTGCAGCCTTGGGTTTAGCTTGAATTTTCTCATGATAGGATTGCAGTAGAATAGATGAGTTCTTAAAAGTTTTCAGTTTAAATTCATTTTCAGCTAGTTCATCCCTAAGAGCCTTTTCAACTAGACTAGCACATAGAATCTTATTCCGCAGATATTCAACTTCTTTCTTAAGGTTTTCTACTTGCATAGCAGTTAGCTCAAGTTCCTCATTCTTTTTTATTAACAATTCATTTCTAGTAGACAGTTTAGCAATTTTCTCATTAGCAGCAGTCATACTAGTATGAATGTTAAACATTTCAACAGATAGTTGTTCAATCATATACTTGTACTCAGAAACAGACATGTCTATGGTAGTGAAAGATGGTACCTGAGAGTCTGATGAAGATGTGTCATCCTTGGAATTGGCCATCAAGGCATAGTTGCAAAATTCTTGCTCTTCTCCATCACTATCAGAATCATCCCAACACTTCCCTTCAGCTATGTAGGCCTTACCTTGTGTTTGCTTTTTCAGAAGGACCTCATACTTAGCTTCAAGCTCTAGAAACTTTTTATCCTTCTTTTTAGGCTTCTTGCATTCACTGGCAAAATGCCCTAGGTCATTGCATCTATAACACCTTACAGATGACCTATCCACATGGCTGGTTTTAAATTTATTCTTGTTTGCTTTCACAGGTGCCTTGCTCTTGTTGAATAAATGGTTTTTGGTTTTAGGTTTGAAGGGTTGGTTCCTCTTGAATCTGATGTTTGGAAATTTTCTGGCCATGAAAGCATATGAAGTGTTTCCCATTCCATCTAGTTCTTCAAGAGTATAGAACTCTTCTTCCTCCTTCTCCTCAACTGGTTCACTTACCTCAGCTTCAGTTTCTTCATCATCTACTATCTCCTCTATCCTTAGTTGACTTGTAGATGCTTCTAGGTCTTGAATAGATTTGTTGACAATCAAGGCACATGATGTGTTTACCATCCTACCTTGGTTGGCTTGGATATCCCTCTTCTGAAGCAACTCAAGCTCATGAGTCTTTAAAACCCCATAGAGCACATCATATGTGATTTTGTTCAAATCTCTTTCCCTTAGAGAAATGACCCTCTGCTCTAGGTGGTTTGGAGAAGACAATAGAAACTTCATATTCAACTCCTTGGTGCTGTAAACCTTACCATTCATCTGCAACTCAGTAACTAGCTTGTGAAATCTCTCAAACATCTCAGTGATGCTTTCCTTGGGCTGTGCCATGAAAGCTTCATACTGTGTAACCAGTATCTATTTCTTATTTTCCCTAACCTCATCAGTCCCTTCACATAACACCTCAATGTGATCCCATATTTCTTTGGCAGATGTACACGATGCAATGTTTGCAAACATTGACATATCCATAGAATCAATAATTAGCAACATGAGGTGACTGTCAAGAGCAACCATCTCCTTTTCTGATTCTGTCCATTTGGATGGTTCCTTGGCCACATAAGATCTTGGAATAGTTGTGGTTCCAACAGTCTTTTCAGGTATTTCTTGTTGTGGAACAAAAGGACCATTCTTGAGAATCTCAGGATACAAAGGATGAGAGGCTTTGATGAACAACATAATTTTTATCTTCCAGAGGTTGTAATTTTCTTTTTCAAACTTAGGGACTTTCACCGTTCCTGTGGTTTTTAGTGTATTCGAACTCATGATCATTTTTCTATTTTTGAATAAACAGCCCGCTCTGATACCACTTGTTGAGTATTGAATACAGCAAAAGAATACAGAGGGGGGGTGAATGGATTCTTGAACTTTTTCTTGTTCTTGAATCTTTGTAGCAAGATAAGTGTTTGTGTATGCAAATGTGAAAGTGCGGATAAAGAACACAAGACACAATATCACTTTAATCTAATATATTATTAGATAAAGATTTGCTACAATATTTGAATACAAATGATAGTATTCTCAGCTTCGTTTTTCTTAGAGAGATATGTCTTACAATGTGTATGAAAAACTTCTCTTCAACTAAAGAAGTGAGATTACATTCTTATAGAACATGAATACAACTCACTTACTACAAATAAGGTTACAGGATAAATTACTTTCTTGTATGTCTATCCTTTTTGAGTAAGCATCCAAACGGCTACAGATTTGACTTTGCAAAGTTCTGTTCAGATCCACTTCTTTAGCTCTTTGTCTCTTCTATATCTCTCCAAGCTTCCTTGTAGGCTTTCCAGAGCACGTTACAGATTGTGGTCCATAAAGTACATTGGCTTGTTGCAAGTTTCTGACTTGTACAATTTCTTCAGTATTTTGTCTCCAAGAATGTATTCGAGAAGTGACTAAGTGATTGATTCGCGAGAACTAAGATTAGATAACTCTGAGTTCTCGAATACAGTATGATTGACATATCGAATCACTTCTCGAATAACACTTTTCTCCAGGGTTCCTTGAGTTGTCGAATAGAACACTTGACTTGTCGAATCCCTGAGATATCGAATATCTTTCTGAGCGCTTGAGATATCGAATGGAACTTTGACTTGTTGACTCTTTGAGAACTCGAATACTACTTTGACTTGTTGACTTCTTGAGTTCTCGAATAGAGTATTTAGACATGTCGAATCTCTGAGATATCGAATAGTTCATTAAGAGATGTCGAACAGTGTCTTCTCAGATATCGAATCTCTGACTTCTCGAACGCTAGACTTCTCGAATAGACAAATGTACTTCTCGAATTGGTACTTAGGCAAATTCTTCATTTCTTCAAATCCCAACTATGATTATTTGACAGTCTTTATCTTCTTGCTTGAGGCATGAACCTTGGAACTTCTTTCAAGCATTATTCTTGACTTTATAAGTATAGTTACACAACTAGGATTTGATGCCTATTATAAGTACAAAACAAATAGAAACTCTACAACTAGAGGTTCCCTCAGTTAAGAGGTCATGTAAGTAATGCAAAGTATTACAAACAATTAGACTTGTTATTAGATGTAACATGTATGCCTCTGTGATTAACAATTTCCCTTAATATTATAGTTATAATCAAGGGTATTTAGGTGGAAAAAAATTGTTTATCTTAAAAATGTATATATGATACTTAAATTAAAATTAAAACCTAATTAAAAAATAACACTTAAAATGAAATGGAGGAAATAATCTTCGAACAACATTTATTTTATCAAACACAATTTTCCATAATACAAAAACAAACTTAAAGGAATATTAAGTACTAACATAGACTTCGTCCTCAACAAAAAAAAAAAAAAAAAAACAAAATGTTTGTGCACGTGTAATTTCCTATCATACTCCCTCCAATCCAACGGCCAGAAATTCTCCAAATACTCACAATCAATACACCCGCGCCGTAGCATATAACCCCTCCTATCCCCAAAACTGTATCTACAAAACCCTAAACCCTAGCTTCTCTACTAAACACACTCTCTTTGTCAAACAACAAAACAGAGTGAAACGGCGACAGAAATAATACATACAAAGCAATGTCTCTATATCTCCTCTATGAGTTTGCTTCTGGGTACGCCTTGTTTAATTGCCATGGTCTCGATGAAATCGGACAGAACACTGAGGCTGTTCGTAACTCGGTCACGGACCTGAGTCGGTTCGGTAAAGTTGTTAAACTCGTTGGGTTTAACCCGTTTGACTCGGCCCTTGATGCTTTGAATCAAATCAATGCTGTCTCTGAAGGTATTCACTCTTTCTTATGTATTGGGGTTTTGAGTATGTGTGTGTTGATTTGGTTTTGTGTGGTTAATTAAGTGTTGGAGACTAATTTGAGGGTTTTGTACACTGGGAAGTGTGAAAATGATGGAGGGTTTATGTGGGTTTGTTGGAAGATTAGATTTTAGGGCTCGGAAGCTAGTAATGTGTCGTAAATGTTTAGTTTTGTGCTTTATTTGTGAGTATGTATGTGTTTATTGGGTAGTGGTAGTGTATTTATGTTTAAGTTTGATGCTAGAAATTAGAATGTGTGGTGATGTGTGAGGATTTAGCAATGTTTGTTTGTATTGTAAGTGTTTAGTTTTATGTTTGTGAATATGTTTGCGTTTATTTGGTAGTGATAATCTGGTTATGTTGTAATTGATGCTAGAATGTGTGGTGAAATGTGAAGATTTAGCAATGTTTGTTTGGCTAAAATTCGGGTAGGTTGTTGGATTCTATTTGCTTTTCAGGATGTTGTTGTTTTGGCTTTGGGTCTTGCTGTATGGTTTTTTAACATTACTCTGTGCTGTTTGTACTGATTGCTTGGAATGTAGATTGTGACGATATGGTAGCACTTTAAGTAAATGTTTTTGTGTTTTACGGTTATTCAAGTAACCATTACTATAGTTGTTAAAGGAAAATTTGAACTTGCTGATTATTCTTGATCTATTCAAATAGATGATTAATATTGCAATTGATCTATTTACACTGCTGTTTTCTCATTCACATACTTCATTTCAGCTAAAATATACTATTCACTGATAAATTGTAATATATATTCTAACGTTATGTGTGAAATTGTAGGTCAAATGACCGATGAATTGCAGAACTTTTTGGAAGCTAATCTTCCTAAAGTTAAGGAATCAAAGAAAGCTAAATATAGTTTAGGACTAGCAGAACCCAAACTCGGTTCACATATCTTTGAAGTAACAAAGATACCCTGCCAAAGCAATGAGTTTGTTCTTGAGCTTCTTCGTGGAGTGCGGTTGCATATTGATAGGTTCATCGAGAACCTTAAGGTTACTTGCGTCGTTTCTTTCTCATATCTGTTTTTTCTTTTAAAATACCTTGTTGCTAGTTTACTAATTGGGTTCTCCTATCCTCTTACTTTGAACTTATACAGCCCGGTGACTTGGAGAAGGCTCAGCTTGGTCTTGGCCACAGCTACAGCAGAGCAAAGGTCAAGTTCAACGTAAACCGTGTTGACAATATGGTTATTCAAGCAATTTTTCTACTTGATACTCTTGATAAAGATGTTAACTCCTTTTCCATGAGAGTCAGGTTTGTAGTTTATGCTCCCGCTCCTGATTATGCAATGTTGAGTATCTTGAGTTTATATGTTTGGTATAATTGCTCGTAGTCATCTTTCACTAATTAGTAATTATTCAGCTCATTCTACTTGTAGTTACTAAAACTGTGCCTTTATTTTAGAGAATGGTATTCCTGGCATTTCCCTGAACTAGTAAAGATCGTCAATGACAACTATCTGTATGCCAAAGTCGCCAAATATGTGGACAATAAATCCGAGTTGTCTGAAGATAAATTACCAGGTTTGATCGACTTGGTTGGGGATGAAGATAAAGCAAAGGAAATTGTGGAAGCTGCGAAAGCCTCAATGGGTATGTCAACTTAGAGTTGGTTTAAGTTCATAATTGTGTTGAATTACTTCTTTTGTGTATTTTAACCATTTTACCTGCTTTATAGGTCAGGATTTGTCCCCTGTTGACTTGATAAATGTCAAGTTATTCGCCCAGAGGGTTATGGACCTTGCAGAGTACAGGAAAAAACTTTACGACTATCTGGTTGCAAAAATGAGTGATATAGCTCCTAATCTTGCTGCACTTATCGGTGAAGTTGTTGGTGCACGTTTAATATCTCATGCTGGCAGTCTTACAAATTTGGCCAAGTGCCCTTCTTCTACCCTTCAGATCCTTGGTGCAGAGAAGGCACTTTTCAGGTGTTCTGTTTTAAACTTTGTATTGTAATTATGTCTTTAAATCAGTTTCTTATGTTACTATTTTGCTGATATACATTTATACTTTTGAAACCATTATGTGCCAGATGGTTTTGAAAATCTATATATGTAACATAATATGCCTTAGTTACTGTATCTCTAAATCCTTTTTGTTCCAGGGCATTGAAAACCCGTGGTAATACACCGAAGTATGGCCTAATATTCCATTCGTCATTTATTGGCCGGGCATCTGCTCGTAACAAGGGACGAATGGCTCGTTATCTTGCCAACAAGTGCTCAATTGCCTCCCGCATTGATTGCTTCTTAGGTAATGTTTTTATTGTAACTTTTTACTCTTTCTTTTCCCTGTGGCTGAATACTTTTTCTTGCAGTAGATTAATATACCTTTTTTTTTGTGAACAAAGATAAAAATACCACTGCTTTTGGGGACAAGTTACGAGAGCAAGTTGAGGAGCGACTTGACTTCTATGACAAGGGTGTTGCACCTCGCAAAAATATTGATGTGATGAAAGTTGCCATCGGAAATGTGGATAATGAAGGCATGCGAAATTCTCTGTACTTGAGACATTTGGTTTACATTATTTTGTGCTTTTTACTAACTAGAATACCTTGATATTCAATGTTTTTGTATTTGTAATTATTGTGATGTCCTTATCGTAGATGGTTTCAAGTTGCAGGTGCAGAGGAGGATGTAAATGGAGCAACTGCAAAGTCCACAGCAAAAAAGAGCAAGAAAAAGAAATCCATAGAAATGGATGTGGATGAAGTTGCTGAGGCAGAGGATGTGAATGGAACACCTACGAAGCCTTCATCAAAGAAAAACAAGAAAAAGAAATCCTCAGAAATGGATGTGGATGAAATTCCAGCAGAGCCTTCAGCGAAGAAAAGCAAGAAAAAGAAATCTGCAGACATGGACGTGGATGAAGCTCCTCTTGAACCTTCTACTAAGAAAAGCAAAAAGACAAAATCCAAAATTGATTCTGTAGGCAATGGTGAAGAGAAACAAACTGCTGTAACAAATGGAGATGGTACTGGGAAGAAGAAGAAAAAGAGTAGAAAATCGGGACAAGACTCTTGATTGCATGTTATGGTATCGTTTTGAGCTGGTGGGGACTAAGATTATATATTTTGTACGAGTACTGTGTTTCTGGTTGTAGTTTAACTAAAATTTTCTAGTACTTTAATCTTTCTATTGCTCAAGTTCTTAAAAATATTTTGGCACCATGTGTGTTCATTGGTTGATTTATATATCTTTTTGCTTTTAGTTGCTGGAAGTTTGGTGTTTCAAGTTTGCACTTTTGGTCTAATAGATTTTCCAGGGTTTCCTAGAAGTTAAGATTTTTTTTTTACTGCCTAAGAGACTTTAGAACCTGCATTATTATACTCTTCTGAAACAGTTTTAGCTGAGAATCTTTCCTTACAAATAATAGTATCAATGAATGCCATATAAGCAGTTAGTTTTCATTTATCGAGTTGGGAATCAAACTTTATGTAGTGGAAAGAATGATGGTTCTGGTTGTAGAAAGAGATGCTCGTTTGATTGTGAGCCATGTAGAGTAGGAGCAAGTTTTGTCAGGTCATTTAACACCGCAGTTCTAATGGTCGCTGCGTATGCTGTGCCACACGGAGTAGTGATCTTCGAGGAATGAGTTTGAATTAAGTTCGCTGCATGTTCAAAATCAAACGTGAATCAGGAAGCAAGCAACAAGAAGAATAATGTGTGTTGAGCTCGAATGGACCAAACCAGGGAAGTCGCGACCAAGATCCAAGATGTAAAATTCAGAGTAATAAACGGAGCCGAGTGTTTGAAGTTATGTATGAGAAACTCTTGTTGAGTACTTCAATCGGCATCTCTACAGAGAAAGCTTTGAACAGATATCGTATCAGCTATTTAAATGCACCTTTTTTTTTCCATCGGTATGAACAATGAAGCTGAAATATTCAAACTAATATGCCTCACAGAAATTTGGTCCTTAACATTCACAAAACGAATTTAAAATACGTTTGACAATGATGTGCAAATCAAAATTGCATTTTCTTCAATCTTTTATGCAGTTTATAATTTGAAACATGTTTGGTTAAATTATACAGACAGAACGCAAAGCCAGACGTAGCACCTTAAACTTAAAATTGTAGAAACTTAAAACTGAACTGTGGTGGGTGCGCCAAACTCAAGCGATAGTGCAAACACAAGAGCAACGCTGGAACGCCACAATAGCATAGCTATTGCCTGCATTCACCCTCAAAAAATTATTTTAATATCATGTGAACCATTGGCTCACCTATCAGGTATCAAACTGATAAGAACAGATACTATTCTCTAGATTTGAGCCTCGAGAAGGGCCGCCTGTTAAAGTGGCAGAGTCCTTGTTTTATCATAAATTCTTCCCCTGTGTTTTGTGGTACATCATCACATATATTACTTTTTATTTCTTCTCTCCTCCATCTCATTGTTGGTAGGGCTGCACATGGGTAGGGTTGGGTCGGGTTTTCGTCAAATTCCGACCCAACCCAATTAGTTCGGTTTTATAAAAATTCAACCCATTAACTGAAAAGAAATTATGTAACCCAACCCTGACCCAACCCAATTACTTCGATTTGATTCGGGTTGGGTTGGGTTAAATTTGCTAATCAAAAAAAATTTGCTAGAAAATCCCGCACATTGCAGAAAATTCTGCACTTCGCAGAAGATGTTGTAGGAAATGTTGCAAAAGTAAGAAAGTGTTGCGAAATGTTGCAGAAAGTGTTGCGGAATGTTGCAGAAAGTGTTGCAGAATGTAACATAACCCAGAAAGTGTTGGAGAGTGTTACAAGAAGTGTTACAGAAAAGTTATATAGTGCATAAATTTGAAGAAAATATGTAGAAAACATATAGAATATGTAGAAAATATGCAAAAAATTCTACAGTTTATGTAAACGGGTTGGGTTGGGTTGGGTAAGGGTTAAAATGTGTTAAACCCTTACCCAACCCAATTAGTTCGGGTTTTTAAAAAATTAACCCGTTCAACCCATAGTTTTGGATGCTTCGGTTTGAACGGTTAAAAATAGGATCGGTTTGAGTTGTTTTGGTCGGTTTTCGGAACCCATGTGCAGCCCTGATTGTTGGCAATTTTTGTTACAAATCTACTTCAATAGTTGACAACTTTAAAAGTTGCCAATATGGTCCCATACATAAATTTTATATTATCTTATAAATATATTTAAAAAAAGGGTAAAGTCAAATACATTTTTGTGAAGTTGTATGTGTTTTAACTAAATGGGAAGTTGCCAATTGGCAACTTTGATTGACAACTTGTTGGCAACATTGATACTCCAATAGGAAAACATTGATACTCCAATAGGAGGGCAACCAAGGATGCCATGCCACATAGAACACTTGGTCATGTGTAACACATGAGCGACGCTGGAACACCAAAATAGCTTAGCTATTGCAGGAATTTCCCCTTGGAAAAAATTATTTTAACATCATGTGAACCATTAGTCCACATATCAGATATTAAACTGATAAGAACAGATACTAATCTTGATTTGAGCCACGAGAAGGGCCACCTAATAAAAGCACAAGCCCTTCTTTTATCACAAGTTTTGCTTACGTACTTTCAGTAAGCCTTCGATGTGGTAGATTTGTTGTAGAACATAGTTATAATTTCCCATGGCCCATGCAGCACAAATCCCACGCCAACTACTTTTTTCACAAATATTTAAAGGCCGACGACAGCTTATATACGAGACTGAACATTCAACCAAAATAGCAAAATATTGAACATGGAATCTAGACTATTACATTCACCAGAAAACCAACTGGACACGTTCATTCTAATGAAAATTGAAAGATAGTTTTTTCACTATCCTTAAAGTCTAATAACTTGGTCAAATATTAATTGTATGCGAGTATAGTTTTGGCAATTCAAAATTTTCTTTAAAGAATGTATGTGTTATGAAAGTAGTACAAATTTTCAAGCAGCTAAAATAATTCAAAAATAATTCTTCAAGATGCATACCTAAACTCCGATATCATATTAAGTAACCAGCTTAGTTAAATCTCAAGGTATGAATGAAAGATCCGGATTGGATCTTATATTATATTCAAAGAGGAAGTTACATGCCTGGGGACCTTTGGTCAATCAATTCTCGCTCGTTAAGCATGGACAAGCGGACGGGTAAGAGCTCTAGCACTCCACGACTGCAGTAGTGGGTATGTAGACCGACATTCGAGGTCGAACATGAACCTATGGCTATTTCAGGTTCATAGATTATCCCTGTAAATGGAGGCATATATCTAGCCGTTTTTAAAATTAATCCAATTACGGAGTATAATAATATACGCGCATGTAAAGTTACAAGTTTGAGTTCATTGCCCCTTAACTATGCTCTGCCCCGTAAGTTGGTAGTAATAACTCTAGTTTCTCGGATGGCCTTTTCTTCCTGCACGTGCGGGAGTTGGGCTACGTGTGCAAGTTTATTACCTACGGCGTAAGAATAAATGTTTGTTTTCCATTTTTTCACCTTCTCTTCTCTTCTTCGACTAAAAAGTTTTGGAGCATGGTGAGTGTAAGACTCTTCGGCTGGAAAACATATTTGGTGCCGGGTTGGCTCATTGGTTGGTGCGGGCGGTTTCATGGGTTGACGTTGGTGGCATGGGTGACCGTTTGGGCAGTGGTGCCAGATTGGTTAAAACATGGTTGGCTAAGTTTGTTGGCTTGCTGGGTGGTTTTATGTGGGCAACACAAGGCTGGAAGCTGAGCTAGGAGTCCAATATGACTAAGGGCAAAGTCAAAAACGTGGGCACATGTTGGTGACATATATATGTGATATATATGATGTGTATTGCTGGGGAAAATGCAAAAAAAAGTAGGTGAGATAACTACCTTGCAGTTGTGGCTCAAGGGATGGTGGAAAATGCAGTTGAAGACATTTCAAATATTGGTAACTGCTGGTGACTGCCAAGTAGTTAGGTGCTGAGCATGGGTCTTGGCTTATATATAGAGATAGACATTTAATATGTATTCTGAAGTTGGTTTTGCACAAGTTCATATTGTATTCTGCACTTGTATTTTTATGCTAGGCAGTAGGCAAAGTCTGTAAGCATAAATCTGGGTTGTATCCTTATATTGTGATTAATATAAAGGTTGGGCTTGGTGCCTGTAAATTGTGTGTGTGTTTAAATTTGCTTGGTAATTAAACACACCTGCACACACTTGGTTCCTGTGTTGTGTTTTTGGTTAAGTGTTCGGCTGTGCAAGGTTTTAACGGGTTGCTTGGAGACAACCTCTCTGGAAGGCTGACTGTTCTTGAAGTTGGGCTACAAGGGCAGGCCGCACAAGGGTGAGAATTCAGGTTCGAAAATCCACCCCTGTGACAGTGAGCATGGTGGGCATTGGGCTCCGTACCAACTCGACTATTGGGAGAAGAAACTACATTTAATGAATCAATTATTAGATGTCACAAGTAACAAGTATGGCTTTATTGTTGTATGGATACTGTTGAATCTGAATCGGTGACTATGTATATGGCTGAACTTGAATTTAGGAAAAGTTGGAAACTGGAAAAACAAATACAACTGCTTGCGCATGAGTTGTTCATGACCATGAGATCAAGTGAAATGTTAATTCCATAGAAGTCGCATGAAATTATACAAATGCTAATTTAATGTAAGATTTATATATAGATGCACACATTTCAGTTGTCTACAAACAAAAAATGATGGTTAAATTACATTGTTCTAATTTGCGTCTATTATTATAGTTTAGTCAGTCTATTATTACAAACAAAAAATGATGGTTAAATTACATTGTTCCGCTGTGCAAGCTTTTAACGGGTTGCTTGGAGACAACCTCTCTGGAAGGCTGACTGTTCTTGAAGTTGGGCTACTAGGGCAGGCCGCACAAGGGTGAGAATTCAGGTTCGAAAATCCACCCCTGTGACAACTGGTATCAGAGCCAGGTTGTAAGTTCGTTGGTTAGACGGAATCATGGTTGGAGGAAATTCTACTGGTGAAAGGTTGGCAAGGCTGGAAGAATTTGTGGGCACGCCTTTGTCGACTGATGAGATTTGCTTGGCAAATCAGATTCAAGTTTTGAGGGATGACTTGAACGAATTCAAAGGAATGGTTGCTGCGTTCATGGCTACAAGTGATGGCAAATTCACTGATTTGTTTGCAACAACGGTTACTTCATCTGAGAATGTTGGGGATCAGTTGCGAACGATGGGTAATGAAATTGCAATCATGAAGGGGGCTGTGGCGAGTAGTTTAGCAGGTGGTTCCAGGGAGGGCCATTTGAATGTGAAAATTCCAGAACCGAAGTCATATGGTGGCGCAAGGGTTGCAAAGGATCTGGAGAATTTCTTGTGGGATATGGAGCAATATTTTAAGGCTGCTCATATTGATGAAAGGGAGCAAGTTTCAATCACGAGTATGTATTTGGTTGGCGATGCGAAATTGTGGTGGCGAACTCGTACTGATGGTGATGCGAGTGTGGACAGGCTGGCAATAACCACATTTGAGGCATTGAAGAAGGAACTTAAGGAGCAATTTCTGCCTCTTAATGCTTCTTGGCTTGCTAGAGAAAGTTTAAGAAATCTCAAACAAACGGGAACTGTTCGAGATTATGTGAAAGAATTTAGTTCTTTGTTGCTGGATATAAAGAACATGTTGGATGAGGATAAGTTTTTCAATTTCTTGGCTGGACTCAAACCTTGGGCACAGGCAGAATTGAGGAGGCAGGCTGTGAAGGACTTGCCGACTGCCGTGGCTGCTGGTGATGGTTTGGTTGACTACAACAAGCATGCTGGTTCTGAAACTGAGAAGGGTAAAAACGGTGGAAAGAATCACAAGGATGAGGGCAGGAACAAGAAGAACAATGGGAAAAACGGCACTGGTGATGCCAAGGGTGATAAGCAGTCTCAAGGTGTTGGTGACAAAGGTTGTTTCATATGTGGAGGGCCGCATTTTGCAAGACAATGTCCCAAGAAAGAGAGACTGAATGCTCTTTCTGTTGAAGAAGAGAAGGATGGAGACAATGAGGAAAATGAAATGGGTTTTGCAAGGGCGAATCCTATGCGTTTGGTTACACTAAGGACTGAAAAATCTGTTGAGGGTGATGGGTTAATGTATGTCAAGGCCTTAGTGAATGGGAAAACAGTGATGGCTATGGTGGACACGGGTGCTACTAATAGTTTCATTGGGGGTAAATGTGCTGATGAACTTGGACTGAAGTTGGAATCATGTTCGAGTCAGATTAAGATGGCTAATGCTGAGGTGCAGAAAATTCGGGGTTATTCAAGTGTGGACTTGAAAATTGGTGAATGGCAAGGTAACTTTACTTTTCATGTTGTTGCCTTAGATGATTTTGATTGCATCCTAGGAATGGATTTCTTTATCATGACTAGTAGTACTGTTATGGTGCGTTATGGTGGGATTATGATCATGGATGAGGCATGTCCATGTTTTGTTAAGGCTGTTCCTATGCAAGTTGATAAGGGCAAGAAGAAAGTCAGAAAGTTGGGGGCTCTACAGGTGGTTGTTGGCAGTGTGGTTTGTAGAATCGAGCCAAAGGCTAGCGACTCTTCTGGTCATAGTGGCGAACTTGACGGTTTTCTGGTTGGGCCTAACTCAATGTCTCCAAAGGTTGGGGGCGCTGCTGGAACTTAAGTTAGATTGGAATTGGTGTGTGGGCGACTGGGCGTCTACACAGAGTCATCAGGTTATGGTGACAATGGGGGCTAGTTTATGGAGGTTTACTTGATCAGCTTATGGTAGTTGGTTTTGGGGCAGTGGCATACCGCAGAAGGAATTGCAGCCTTGGGTTTTGAGGTGTTGGTTTGCTACTTGGAGAAATGGTTTCTCAGAATTGTTGATGTTTTGATGAGGACATCAAACTCAAAGTGTGGGAGGGTTTGTAAGACTCTTCGGCTGAAAAACATATTTGGTGCCGGGTTGGCTCGATTTGTTGGTGCGGGCGGTTTCATGGGTTGACGTTGGCGGCATGGGTGACCGTTTGGGCAGTGGTGCCAGATTGGTTAAAACATGGTTGGCTAAGTTTGTTGGCTTGCTGGGTGGTTTTATGTGGGTAACACAAGGCTGGAAGCTGAGCTAGGAGTCCAATATGACTAAGGGCAAAGTCAAAAACGTGGGCACATGTTGGTGACATATATATGTGATATATATGATGTGTATTGCTGGGGAAAATGCAAAAATAAGTGGGTGAGATAACTACCTTGCAGTTGTGGCTCAAGGGATGGTGGGAAATGCAGTTGAAGACATTTCAAATATTGGTAACTGCTGGTAACTGCCAAGTAGTTAGGTGCTGAGCATGGGTCTTGGCTTATATATAGAGATAGACATTTAATATGTATTCTGAAGTTGGTTTTGTACAAGTTCATATTGTATTCTGCACTTGTATTTTTATGCTAGGCAGTAGGCAAAGTCTGTAAGCATAAATCTGGGTTGTATCCTTATATTGTGATTAATATAAAGGTTGGGCTTGGTGTCTGTAAATTGTGTGTGTGTTTAAATTTGCTTGGTAATTAAACACACCTGCACACACTTGGTTCCTGTGTTGTGTTTTTGGTTAAGTGTTCGGATGTGCAAGGTTTTAACGGGTTGCTTGGAGACAACCTCTCTGGAAGGCTGACTGTTCTTGAAGTTGGGCTACAAGGATTGGCCGCACAAGGGTGAGAATTCAGGTTCGAAAATCCACCCCTGTGACACTGAGCATGGTGGGCATTGGGCTCCGTACCAACTCGACTATTGGGAGAAGAAACTACATTTAATGAATCAATTATTAGATGTCACAAGTAACAAGTATGGCTTTATTATTGTATGGATACTGTTGAATCTGAATCGGTGACTATGTATATGGCTGAACTTGAATTTAGGAAAAGTTGGAAACTGGAAAAACAAATACAACTGCTTGCGCATGAGTTGTTCATGACCATGAGATCAAGTGAAATGTTAATTCCATAGAAGTCGCATGAAATTATACAAATGCTAATTTAATGTAAGATTTATATATAGATGCACACATTTCAGTTGTCTACAAACAAAAAATGATGGTTAAATTACATTGTTCTAATTTGCGTCTATTATTATAGTTTAGGCTTGTAATTTTTTGATATGGACATTTGAGAAAACTTAAAAGAATTTTATCAACAAAGCATATCTTAAATCTCATCTAAAATGGGGTGGGCTAGGTGGTTACAGACTACCATGTACCACATTTTTAATATTTATTATAACCAAAGGTCCAAAGCAATTGCACATTATTATTTATTCAATGTTATTAGAATATTTTTGTACGATGTACTATGGATTATTCCTTCGTTATTCATATATTATAACTAGTTTATAATCGATATGATGCACAATCTTTTTTCAACATTAAAAAAAATTTAATGTGTATTTTGATATTTGGTATTTAAATTTGTTCCTTTTTTTTGACAATATTTTTATATTTTCTCGCATTCAATATTAATGTGATTGAATATAACAGTACAAATATTAAATTTTAGTATGTGGTTGATAGAATTTGAACCTTTATTTATTTAAAGCAAACGAGTACTTGAAATACTACAAAATATTACTCCCTCCGTCTCATTTTACATGTTCCTTTTCTAAAAAGCACACATATTAAGATAAAGGTTTGTTGGATAATATTCCAACTAATACCCTTAATTAATATATTGGAAAATGAGAATGGTGTTTAGTTTGAAAAAAGTCAAATTTTAGATATAATAAATGTAGGGATAATTTTAGAAAATTGTCTTAAATTTGTATTGAAAAAAGAAAATAGACATATAAAATGGAACAAATCTATATTTCAAAAGGAACGTGTATTTTGGGAGTTGGGACGGAGGGAGTACTAAATAGGTAGTTAATGAGTTCCCAATCCAGAACTTCAGTTTCTAAATTAAATTAGGTATTACACGAATCATATTTGTTATTCAATTATGATAATATAGTATTGATAGTACTAGTTTATAGTAAAGAATCTATAACCTTTATTAATAAGCGAAACACCCTTTTAATGGTACTATTTTTGGTTTCATTCCTATTTTGGTTTCACCCCTATAATCCTTTTTCTACTATAATTCTATGATGTTTTTTTTAATAAAATAGAAATTCTATTATAATTATAATTTTTTATTACAACTTTAAATAAAAAAAATAGTTTCATCCCTAGAATCATATTCCCTTTTAATTCTATGTTATTTTTTAAAGAAAAAAAAAAGGTGAAATCTTATTATAATTATAATACAATTTTTTTAATCATAATTTAGAATAAAAATTAATACACCCATTTAACGGTACAACTTTTGCTTTCAATCCTATTTTAGTTTCACCTCTATAATCATATTTCTACTATAATTCTATTATATGATATTTTTTAATAAAATAGAAATTCTATTATAATTATTATTTTTTTATTACAACTTAAAATAAAAAAATAGTTTCATCCCTAGAATCATATTCCCTTATAATTCTATGTTATGTTTTAAAGAAAATAATAAAATTGAATTCCTATTATAATTATAATACAATTTTTTTAATCATAATTTAGAATCAAAAAATAATACGATCAATTCTCCAAAAGATTTTTCAAGGAACACCCATTTAACGGTACCACTTTTGGTTCGGACCGTATTTTGGTTTTACCCCTATAATCCTATTTTTACTATAATTCTATGTTGTTTTTTAATAAAATAAAAATCCTATTTTAATTATAATTTTTTTATTACAACTGATAAGTGCATATTTTTGCATATTTTTATTACCTATTTATTGCTTGAACTCGTATTTTAATAATTTATTTTTTTGCATTTCAGGAAATTCGTGAATAAATAAAGAAATGGCAAAATAAAGAAATAAAGTGCAAGGAAGGGAAAAAGAGGAAGAAAAAGGACCAAAAAGAAAAAGAGGAAAAAGAATTAGGAGTTTGGTGGAAATGGAATCTTGGAGGACACATGGAAGGTGGAGATCATCCCAACACATTTAAAAAGTGTATGGCCAAGATCAACTCTACCAAAGCTTAATGGGGAAGGAATCTTTTAATGGCTAGGATTACACCACCACACAAACCAAATGTAGGGTCAAGATTTACCCACACCCCCCCTAAACCCTAATTCCCATCCTATAAATACCCCCTCATTTCCCTTGTATTTAACAACTTAGGAGTAGATAGTAGTGTAGTTTTAGGGTAGATTTAATTTCTTGTTTTAGTTCTAAATTTTGTAAACACTCCCTTTTATTTTAATGCAATTTTATTTCTTTTAAATTCTTGTCTTGCACTTTCCTTTATTGTTGCCTTGTTTCGTTACTTTCGTAAATCCGTTTAGTGGACAAAGTAGCGAAATGCTAACCACTAGGGGTTGAGAGTAACGAGATTTTAAATTCGTGTTCTAGTTTAATTCGTAGTTTTGCCCCTTTAAAAATCAATTTTATTGTGGGCCATTTATTTCTACAACATCGTTTTAGTTTATTTTTAATATCGTAGTTTATTTCTTAAATTTTCGTTTTTAATTTAAAAAAAAAAACCCAAAAATATTAGTTTTAATTTTTAGTACGTATTTTTCCTGCTTTAATTTTCTTTATTCGAAGCCATAGCCCTGTTTTAGCTTTTTAATATTACGTTTTGTTTCCCCTGTTTTAGCAGCTTAAATCCACCTCCCCTGTTTCTCTATTTGTTCAAAACGAACCCAGTTCTTGCTTCCTGTTGCTTCTTCGTTCTCTGCAGTTAAACCAATCTCCTTCCTCTCCTCTCTCCCTCTTCTCTTTCTCTCGAACGAATCCTTCTCCCCCGTTTTCTAGTTTTAATCGCAGTTTCTTCTTCTTCTTCCTTCGTCTTCTTTAAACATAACCCACACTCCTCTCCTTGCTTTAGCTTTAATCGAACCAGTCTACTATTTAGTTTCGTTTTGTTTTCGTCTGAACTGTGCGCTCGAGTATTGTTTAAAGTCGTCTTCTTCTTTTGTTTAAATGTTCCTGTTTTAAGTTTAAGTTTGGTTTCGAGTTTGAATTCTCGCTGTTGGTCGCAGGGGTTATTGATTGAGTACCGAGTTCTTCACTGAGTTACCGAGTCTGCCGAGTCCAGTTTGTGTTTTTGCCGAGTTGACTCATTTTGTGATACGTTTCTGAATTTTTGTTTCGTTATTGAGCTTTGAATTGTAATCGAGTTGTGCTGCAAGGTGCTAGAGTTTTTAATTCTTGTGATGATTGTGTTTTTGGCTAGTTATAATTACGAATATATAATGCCCAATTTTTCTAAAATTTTGTGTAAATAATTTTTAATTCAAAAGGAGTTTTAGAATAAAATTTAGTTTTAATCTCGAATTTAGATTTTTCAGAGTAATTTAGTTTTTATTCTTTTCGCTTTTAGTTACTTAGTTTAAAATTACATTTTCTTTTATGAATTAAAAATCCGAAATTTTCAAAACCCAATCATTCTAATCCGCCTAAGTTAAAAATTAAGGCTTGCGAAAATATTAGTCTCTGTGGAACGAATCTCAAATTTTACAACGAAACGAATTGTGCGCTTGCGATTCAATTATTTAAATATCTATTTTTAGCACAACAAGTTTTTGGGCATTTGATAAGTGCATATTTTTGCATATTTTTATTACCTATTTATTGCTTGAACTCGTATTTTAATAATTTATTTTTTTGCATTTCAGGAAATTCGTGAATAAATAAAGAAATGGCAAAATAAAGAAATAAAGTGCAAGGAAGGGAAAAAGAGGAAGAAAAAGGACCAAAAAGAAAAAGAGGAAAAAGAATTAGGAGTTTGGTGGAAATGGAATCTTGGAGGACACATGGAAGGTGGAGATCATCCCAACACACTTAAAAAGTGTATGGCCAAGATCAACTCTACCAAAGCTTAATGGGGAAGGAATCTTTTAATGGCTAGGATTACACCACCACACAAACCAAATGTAGGGTCAAGATTTACCCACACCCCCCCTAAACCCTAATTCCCATCCTATAAATACCCCCTCATTTCCCTTGTATTTAACAACTTAGGAGTAGATAGTAGTGTAGTTTTAGGGTAGATTTAATTTCTTGTTTTAGTTCTAAATTTTGTAAACACTCCCTTTTATTTTAATGCAATTTTATTTCCTTTAAATTCTTGTCTTGCACTTTCCTTTATTGTTGCCTTGTTTCGTTAGTTTCGTAAATCCGTTTAGTGGACAAAGTAGCGAAATGCTAACCACTAGGGGTTGAGAGTAACGAAACTTTAATTTCGTGTCCTTAGTTAATAATTATAATTAAGCCCCTTTAAAAATCAATTTTATTGTGGGCATTTTAATTTACAAATCCTCGTTTTAGTGTAATTTTAATTTCGTAAATCATTTCTTTGTCTTGAATTTACTTTCCAAAGATTAAAAAAAATCACAAAAATATTAGTTAATTAATTTTCAGTAATTGTTTTATGTGTCTCGTTTTATTTCGATAATTCGAACCGATCTGTTTTAGCTTTATTCGTAGCGTTCCCCTGTTTCCCTGTTTTACAAACCCAGCAAACACAATCCTCTTCCTTTCTTCGTTAGATACACCGTCTCTCCCCTTCCCCTCTCCCTGTTCTCTCTCTCTCTCTCTCTCTCTCTCTCTCTCTCATTCGAACCAACCCCAGCCTCTTCTGTTTTCGTTTAAATCCCACAAAATGCCACAACCCTTTCTTGTTTTTTTTTTTTTTTCTGTTTTCCTGTTTTGTTTTTCGGTGTTTGTTGTTCTAGTTAATCGCTGTTTATGTTTACTGAGTTAATTCGAGTTGTAGTTCATCAAATTAGTTTGAATTTTGATTTATTGAATTGTACTGAGTCGACCCGCGAGTGTCCTGAGTCGTGGTTGTGGTCGAGTTCTTATTACTGTAGTATTAATGTTTTCTTCCGAATTCTGAGTTTTAGGCTGAGACGTTTGCTGTGAGTCGAATTATTGTTTACGATTTTCTGAGTTTGTAGTCTGCGTCTTGTTCAGCTGTTGTCAAGTTTGAATCTTTGGTACTGAGTCGACGTTTCTGTTTATTTGAGTTTTAGAATTAAGTTTGTATGTTTGTTCTGTTTTGCGAGTCTGTGTTCTGCGTGTCACTGAGTTTTAGTCTAGTTTGTGTGGTCGTTGTCTTGCTGCGTTTATAGTTGGTCTCTCTGAGTCGTCGGAGTAGTGTTACTGAGTCGCTGAATTATCTGCTACATTTTGTTGATTTTGTTACTGAGTTGATTGAGTAGTTTGCTGAGTCTGTTTCGTTTTGTGCTTCTGTTTGTGCCGCGAATCCATGAGTCCGCGTTTTGTTTTGTTCTTGAATTTTGTTTTGAGTTACGTTGAATTCTTGTAAGTGATAGTGAATTGTAATGAATTGTAGTTTCCCCTAGTCCTTGCAGTTCTTGTTATAGTTTGTTTTCAGTTCTTGCAGTTCGTTGAAATTTTATGTCCGCGTTACCAAGTCAATTGCTGTTAGTTTTGCTGAGTTGTTACCGAGTCTGCCGAGTCCAGTTTGTGTTTTTGCCGAGTTGACTCATTTTGTGATACGTTTCTGAATTTTTGTTTCGTTATTGAGCTTTGAATTGTAATCGAGTTGTGCTGCAAGGTGCTAGAGTTTTTAATTCTTGTGATGATTGTGTTTTTGGCTAGTTATAATTACGAATATATAATGCCCAATTTTTCTAAAATTTTGTGTAAATAATTTTTAATTCAAAAGGAGTTTTAGAATAAAATTTAGTTTTAATCTCGAATTTAGATTTTTCAGAGTAATTTAGTTTTTATTCTTTTCGCTTTTAGTTACTTAGTTTAAAATTACATTTTCTTTTATGAATTAAAAATCCGAAATTTTCAAAACCCAATCATTCTAATCCGCCTAAGTTAAAAATTAAGGCTTGCGAAAATATTAGTCTCTGTGGAACGAATCTCAAATTTTACAACGAAACGAATTGTGCGCTTGCGATTCAATTATTTAAATATCTATTTTTAGCACAACAACAACTTTAAATAAAAAAATAGTTTTATCCCTAGAATCATATTCCCTTACAATTCTATTTATTTTTTAAAGAAAATAATAAAACTGAAATTCTTTTATAATTATAATACAATTTTTTATCATAATTTGGAATAAAAAAATAATACGACTAATTCTTCAAAAGATTTTTCAAGGAGAACAACTAGAACATGTTTCTATACACCACTCTAGAACATTCTTCCCTGCGATTATATGTTATTTTTAAAAAAATATATAATAAAATTGAAATCGTATTATTATATAATTCTTACATTGTATTAGCAAATTTTTTTTATTATAACTTATAATAAAAAAAAAGATTACGATCGATTATCCTAAATATTTTTCAATGAAAACAACCGAAACGTGTTTCCATGCATTTCTATTAAACAATCTAAGTTTATAGTTTGTTAATCGAATAAATTTTTTTATGCAAATAACATAGTTCTTTTTATAAGTTTTTGTAATATAATTTTATAAATATTTAATTAAATAAAAATTAGTAATTATTTAACATAAATCTCCGAGCCCGTGCTTCGCACGGGTTATCATCTAGTATTACCAAAATATTACTCCCTCCGTCCCAAAATACATGTTCCTTTTCTAAAACAAATTTGTCCCAAATTACATGTCCCTTTTCTCCTTTCAATGCAAATTTTAGTGTAGTTTTACAAAACTATCCCTACATTTATTGTATCAAAAATTTGACTTTTTTAAACTTAACTGTAACACCCCAGTCCCACATCGAAGAGATTTGGGGCTTTAGTTCAGTTTATAAGGCAAAGTACTACTACTAAGTGCACCAACAAATCATGATCTTTTGGGGGCCTGTGGTGGGCTTGTGGATTACCCAAGTTGGTGGCATTTGGGCCAGTTTACTTTGCTTATTTCGGATTCGTAATCGGGACTCGACCCGATTTTCGAAAAAAGACTCGGGATTTGACCCGGGTTGTCACATATGGTATCAGAACCGACTCTCGAAAGCTTGATTCGTCAAGTTGCCGGAGGTGGGGACACGAAGGCTGGTGGTATTATCCCACAATGGACAGAGGTCCGGAGGTGGGGACACGAAGCCAGCCGGTATTATCCCACAATGGCTAGGGAGGAACGATCTTGGACCTATGGGAGATATCCGTTTAGGCCTGACGAGAACGTCAGGAGTTTAAGTGGGGGAGTTTGTAACACCCCAGTCCCACATCGAGGAGATTTGGGGCTTTAGTTCAGTTTATAAGGCAAAGTACTACTACTAAGTGCACCAACAAATCATGATCTTTTGGGGGCCTGTGGTGGGCTTGTGGATTATCCAAGTTGGTGGCATTTGGGCCAATTTACTTTGGCTTATTTCGGATTCGTAATCGGGACTCGACCCGATTTTCGAAAAAAGACTCGGGATTTGACCCGGGTTGTCACATTAACTCTATTCTCATTTTTCAATGTATTAAATAAGGGTATTAGTTGGAAAAATTTATTCAACTAACTTTATCTTAATATGTGTGTTTTTTAGAAAAGGAAAATGTAAATTGGGACGGAGGGAGTAAAACGTTACAAAATAACTAAATTGAAAATAAGAAAAAAATTAGTTACTCATAAAGTCATTGTTATTAACAATTTGTTACCTATCTAGGTTTCTAGCCGCCAATTCTTTACTATCCAAACCTTCATCCCCTTCATCCATTAAGCCTCTTCGCTCTCTCATCCTCTTTTCTATTTACCAGTTTTTCACCTTCTCTTCTCTTCTTCGACTAAAAAGTTTTGGAGCATGGTGGGCATTGGGATGTTGCTCTGTACCAACTCGACTATTGGGAGAAGAAACTACATTTAATGAATCAATTATTAGATGTCACAAGTAACAAGTATGGCTTTATTATTGTATGGATACTGTTGAATCTGAATCGGTGACTATGTATATGGCTGAACTTGAATTTAGGAAAAGTTGGAAACTGGAAAAACAAATACAACTGCTTGCGCATGAGTTGTTCATGACCATGAGATCAAGTGAAATGTTAATTCAATAGAAGTCGCATGAATGTAAGATTTATATATAGATGCACACATTCCAGTTGTCTACAAACAAAAAATAATGGTTAAATTACATTGTTCTAATTTACGTCTATTATTATAGTTTAGGCCTGTAATTTTTTGATATGGCCATAGATATAGATGTAAGACATTTGAGAAAACTTAAAAGAATTTTATCAACAAAGCTGTCAAAGCATATATTAAATTTCATCGAAAATTATGTGTTCGTTGATGGGCTAGGTGGTTACAGACTACCATGTATCAAATTTTTAATATTTATTATAACCAAAGGTCCAAAGCAATTGCAAATTATTATTTATTCAATGTTATTAGAATTTTTTTGTACGATGTACTATGGGTTATTCCTTCATTATTAATATATTATAACTAGTTTATAATCGATATGATGCACAATCTTTTTTCAACATTAAAAAAAATTTAATGTTTTTGATATTTGGTATTTAAATTTGTTCCTTTTTTTGACAATATTTTTATATTTTCGCACATTCAATAATATGATTGAATATAACAATACAAATATTAAATTTTAGTATGTGGTTGATAAAATTTGAACCTTTATTTTTTTAAAGCAAACCAGTACTAGAAATACTACAAAATATTACAATTTAAATAGATGGGTTAATGAGTTCCCAATCTGTTAGGAATATGTTGTAGTTGATGATAACTTAACATTCAAGCAAAATTGTATAAGTCAAGTTTTGTAACTGTCAACGGATAAGACCTTATAACTCTATTCGTTGACAGGTAGCTCATCAACGGATGAGGTTTTGTAGCATACTGCAATATCTCTATTTATCAGTTGATAGTGTCTTTATTCAGAGTCATGTTGACCATCAATGGATAGGCAGAATAGGGTAGCCAATTGTAAATAAGCTATGCTATGTAATTCTGTCTAAGTGAAAATGTATCAACGGATGAGAACAGGGCTCTATCAACGGATACAACTCAAATCTACTCGATCAACGGATACAGCTCAAACTACCATCAACGGATAAGTAGGCACAACATCAACGGATAATCATTGTCACTTTATCCTATGCTAGGAATTAGCAGTTGATAAGGACAGGTTTGACTGACAGATCACATGGGTTGATAGTAGGTATAAAAAGCAATATGGCAGCCATACTTTGGAAACACAGAAGAAAGAAGCATTCCATTTACACAGTACATACAAGAAAGGTGCAGGGGACATATCTGTTCACAAGGACAACCTTTCGGCTACATGTGGATTTGGAGTGGAGTAGCAAGTCAACTTGAATTAGATTAATATTATCTTATTCCTGTAGCACTTGTAAACTTGGAATATATAACCAAGTGTAGCAACTCTTTAGATGGTAAGAAAACATACATATTTGCTTAGGGTTTCTTGAATATCTTTAGAAGCAAAGAGTTGTAAACACAGAAGCTGTGTACATTTGTATCACAGGGTTTTCTTCGAATAAAAGTCTCAGGTGGTACATTTAACCACCTGATTTTTATGTGGGTGTGAACTATTTCTATTCGGCAATTATTTCTTTATAGATTTCTGTGGTTTTTATCAGAAATTTTATAACTATCAAGAATTGTATTCAACCCCCCCCCCTTCTACAATTATACAAGTGTGTAATCTGGGAATAACAATTGGTATCAGAGCAAGCTTCTAATATATTTGAAGTTTAAAGATCAACACACTTTCAACATGTCTAAGAAGGATTATGGAGTGAAGATACCGGTTCTTGATAGGGAAAATTACTTTCACTGGAAAGTAAAAATGCGTCTACATCTCATGTCTATTGATGTAGGTTTTGTAGATTGCATTGAGAAGGGTCCTCATGTTCCAATGAAGGCTGCTTCAAGAGTTGGTCTTGCTGCAGATGCACCAGACACGTACATCCCAAAACCTGTTTCTGAGTGGAGCGCTGAGGATATTGCAGAAGTTCACAAGGACAAAAAGACCATGAATATTCTGTTTAATGGCTTAGAAACAGACATGGTTGACAATGTTATCAACTGTACTACCGCCAAGGAAGTATGGGACATTGTTCAAACCCTTTGTGAAGGTACAGAACAGGTAAGGGAAAACAAGATGCAACTACTGATCCAACAGTATGAGCACTTCCATTTCAAGAATGGAGAGACATTGAATGATACATTTAGTAGATTTCAAAAGCTACTGAATGGCTTGAAACTGTATGGAAGAATCTACCAAGTGAAAGATTCTAATCTCAAATTTCTGAGATCACTGCCCAAAGAGTGGAAGCCTATGACTGTTTCTCTAAGAAACACTCAAGAGTACAAGTCATTTACTCTTGAAAGACTCTATGGAACTTTAAAGACATATGAACTAGAAATGGAGCAGGATGAAGAAATTGAGAAGGTCCAAAAGAAAAGTGGGTCAGTTGCACTTATTGCCAACTTGGAGCAGAAGGAGGAAAAGAGGACTGAAGCTGCTAAATCTACACCAAACAGGGAGGTTTGTGAAGGTAGAACAGAATCAAGCAAAAGCAAGGAAAAGGTGTCTGAAGTAATGAGTGTCCTACAGCAGGATGAATTGGATGAGATAGATGAGCATTTAGCCTTTCTATCTAGGAGATTCTCTAAGCTAAAATTCAGAAGAAACTCTGGGGTGGCCAAGCCATTTAACAAGGATTTTTCTACAAGCAATTATGTGGATAAATCCAAAATTAAATGCTACAATTGTGGTATTGCTGGTCACATGATAAGTGAATGCAGGAAGCCTAGATCTGAGA
Source organism: Kitagawia praeruptora (assembly GCA_037693485.1). Lineage (NCBI taxonomy): Eukaryota > Viridiplantae > Streptophyta > Magnoliopsida > Apiales > Apiaceae > Kitagawia > Kitagawia praeruptora. The sequence continues at coordinate 30,375,736 of CM075345.1, read as the reverse complement.
ACAAGGGAAAGTCAACTGAAACTATTGACTACAAGAAGAAATATTTTGATCTTCTCAGACAGAAAGGGAAGGCATTCATGACCCAAGAGTATGACTGGGCTGCTGATGGAAATCATTCTGATGATGATGCTGAGTTTGTCAACCTTGCATTAATGGCTGATTCTGAGCAGGAAGCAAGTTCAGCTAGCAATCAGGTATATTCTACTAATCTCTCTGAGCTCACCAAAGAGGAATGCAATAGTGTTATAGATGAAATGTCTACTGAACTATATCACTTGAGTGTTACTCTTAAATCACTTACTAAAGAGAACAATAGGATTAAAGAAACTAATCAGTTCTTAAGTGATAGAAATGCAGTTCTAGAAGTTCAATTTCTAGAATTTGAGAAAATGAGAGTTGATTGCAATGATGCTAAAAATGAACTTGAAGCTGTGTTAAAAAGAGAACTGATCTTAAGAAACCAGCTTGAAAAAGAACAAGGGATAATTGCTAAATTTCAAAGTTGTAGGAATATTTCTCAAAACATAATAGAAGTCCAGGGAATAGAATCATTTGTAAGGGATACCTGGACTCAGAAGAAAAAGGAGCTAGAACCTTGCCTTGAGGATCTAGAGACTATTTGTGAATCAACGGATAGTGATCATCCGTTGACAGATGAACCATCAACGGATGAGAGGTATCCGTCGACTAACAAAAAGTCTGTTAGTAAGAAGGAACTCAAGAGACTGAACAATCAGTATGGTCCAGTAGCCAAGAACTTTGTTTCTGGTGAAAGTAGCCAAGCCAAATCAAGTGAGAAGGCTAAGGCAGGTGATTTACCCAACAAAAAGGCTGTTGGTAAGTCAGTTAATGAAAAGGTAGAGACTGAGGGTAAAAAGAAAAAGAACAGAAATGGTAAGATAGGCATTAACAAGAAAAACAATTATTCTCCTGACAAGTTTGCTCCTAGGAAAACTTGTGGTAATTGCAATAGTGTCAATCATCTATCTTCTAATTGCAAGTCTGTTAAAAGGACTCCTGTTCATGTACCTCAATCTATGCCAAGTATGCCTGCAATGCCTGTTATGCCCAGTGTTCTAAAAATCAGCCTAGGCGGCCGATTAATCGCCGCCTAGGCGCTAGGCGGCCTCTAAACGCCTAAAATCGGCAAAAATCGGTCATTAGGCGTTTTTTTCATTAGGCGGCGCCTAGGCGGTCTAGGCGGGATTAGGCGGCGCCTAGGCGGCGCCTAAGCGGTCTAGGCGGCGCCTAGGCAGCGCCTAGGCGGTATTTTTTTCATTTTTTTTTCAATTTTTAAATTTAATTCTTTTCTCTTTTAAAAACTTTTTGTTTGATATAATAATAATTGATTAAAATTCCCTCATTTTAACTAATAGTAATGGTCAAATTTAACGGAAAATCAACAAAGGGGTGAAAATTGCGAGGGTACTCAAAATTATGGGATGTAAAGTGCATAAACTAAAACAAACGAACCTTAATTGCAATTATGTTAAATCAAAGGAATGCAAAATTATTTATTAACATGAAAATTATTATTTTTTAATATAAAAAATAATATTAAAATACATCCGATTAATTTTCCGATTAATCTCCGATTAATCGCCGCCTAGCCGATTAATCGCTAGAAGGTAGGTTCACCGCCTAGACCCGCCTAGCGCTTTCTGGAACATTGGTTATGCCTGGTTTGTATCAGAATGCTAGTTTTTCAAATCCATATGTGAACATGCCATATGTGCCTAATCCTTATTTTCAATCTGTGAATATGCCACAAATGTCATGGAGCATCCCCAGCATGGATAATATGTATGCCAATTTTTCACAAATGCATGCATCAAATATTTATGCAAATGAGCATCTGTCTAAACCTATCACTCAAGCATCTACACCCAAAGTGAAGATTGCCAAGAGTGTAAAACCAAAGGCTAACAAGAAAGGACCCAAGGAAACTTGGGTACCAAAATCAACTTGATTTGTATTTTGGATTGTGTGCAGGGAAATAAGAGGAATCTATGGTACCTAGACAGTGGATGTTCTAGGCATATGACAGGAGATTCAACCCTGCTCACAGAGTTCAAGGAGGAAGCTGGCCCTAGGATTACCTTTGGAGATGACATCAAAGGATATACTAAGGGATATGGCTTGATTACAAAGGACAATGTCATCATTGAAGAAGTGGCTTTAGTTGAAGGTTTGAAGCACAATTTGCTGAGTGTCAGTCAGATTTGTGACAAAGACTATGAAGTAAAGTTCACTAAAGAAGCATGTGTTGTTTCTACCAAGAAAAACAACAATGTAGTTCTGACAGGCTTTAGAAAAGGAAATGTTTACATAGCTGACTTCAACTCAGTATGCTCAGAATCCATTACTTGTCTCTTCAGCAAAGCAAGCAAGGATGAGAGTTGGCTATGGCATAAAAAGCTGTCTCATTTGAATTTTAAAATAATGAATGATTTGGTAAGAAAGGATCTTGCTAGAGGAATCCCTCAATTGGAGTTCATCAAAGATGGACTGTGTGATGCCTGCCAATTAGGGAAGCAAAAGAAATCATCCTTCAAGAGCAAGACAGAGTCATCTATTGTTAAGCCCCTTCAATTGCTGCATATGGACTTATTCGGTCCAGTAAATGTCATGTCCATCTCAAAGAAGAAATACTGCCTGGTGATTGTGGATGATTTTTCTAAGTTTACATGGACTTTCTTCCTGCACTCCAAAGATTGTGCAAGTGAAATCATCATCAATCATCTCAGACAAGTAAACAATGGTTCTGAAGTAAAAGTACAAAGAATCAGGAGTGACAATGGCACTGAATTCAAAAATTCCACAATGAATATTTTCTGTGAAGAGAATGGAATTGTCCATGAGTTTTCTGCTGCTAGAACACCTCAACAAAATGGGGTTGTTGAAAGGAAAAACAGAACTCTCATTGAAGCAGCTAGAACAATGTTAAGTGAATCAAGATTGCCAACATATTTCTGGGCTGAAGCTGTCAGCACTGCCTGCTTCACTCAGAATATTTCCTTGATCAATCAAGCTAGAGGAATGACTCTTTACCACTTATTCACCAACAAGAAACCAACGTTAGCTTTTCTCCATGTCTTTGGATGTAAGTGTTTTGTGCTAAGGAATCATGGAGATAACTTGGGCAAATTTGAAGCAAAGGCAGATGAAGCTATCTTTGTTGGGTATGCAGCAGGGAAAGCCTATAGAGTCTACAATTTAAGAACCAACATTGTCATGGAATCTGTACATGTTGTGTTTGATGATCAGAAGATTCTAGGTCTGAATGATGAAGGCTTCCATGAAAAGTTGAGATTTGAAAATGAGGTAGAAGGAAGAATGTACATTATGATGATGAGGAAAATGAAGATCATGACCTTGGAAATTCACCTAGAGCTGTTGGTACAACTAGAAGTGATGCTAACACTGGAAATGAAGCATCCGTTGACAGTCATACTAGATCATCAGATGCATCCGTTGACAGACATTCTCATGTATCCGTCGATAGGCAAAATGGAGCATCCGTTGATAGACAAAATGATGCTTCTGTTGACAGTCAACTTCATAATTCCTCAAGGACAACAAACTCAGGGGGAGTTTCTCAAAGTCAAAACTCAATATCCAATCAACAATATCATACTCACGTAGATGAAGCAACCTCATCTAGATCAAACCTTCCACCTTCAAGAAAATGGACCAGAGATCATCCTTTTGAGTTAATCATTGGTGACTCAAACTCAAGAGTCCAAACTAGGAGAGCCACACAAGAAGAATGCCTATACAGTAGTTTCCTGTCTCAAGAGGAACCTAAGAAAGTGGAGGATGCTCTTCTAGATCCAGATTGGGTCTTAGCAATGCAAGAAGAGCTAAACCAATTTGAGAGAAATAAAGTATGGAAGCTTGTGCCCAAACCTGATGATAGAGGTATCATAGGTACCAAATGGGTTCTCAAGAATAAGACTGATGAAAATGGCATAATTGTGAGGAATAAAGCTAGATTAGTGGCAAAGGGCTATTCTCAAGAAGAAGGAATAGATTTTGATGAAACTTTTGCACCAGTGGCAAGACTTGAGGCCATCAGAATTTTCCTAGCCTATGCAGCACATGCCAACTTCAAAGTCTATCAGGTGGATGTTAAAAGTGCCTTTCTAAATGGGGAACTAGAAGAAGAGGTATATGTCCATCAACCTCCTGGCTTTGAAGATCCAGAATTTCCAGATTATGTATATCTTCTCTTGAAAGCACTTTATGGTTTGAAGCAAGCACCAAGAGCCTGGTATGACACTTTATCTCAATTTCTTTTGGATAATCACTTCACTAGAGGTACAGTAGATAAAACTTTATTTCATAGAAATGTCAATGGTTCTTCAATACTTGTTCAAATCTATGTAGATGATATTATTTTTGGGTCTACAGATGAGAAGCTTTGTAAAAGGTTTGCCAAACTTATGCAAAGTAGGTATGAAATGAGCATGATGGGTGAATTAACTTACTTTCTTGGCTTACAAGTAAAGCAAGTTAATGAGGGAATTTTCATAAGTCAAACAAAATATATTTATGATCTCTTAAAGAAATTTGACTTAATGGATTGTGCCTCTGCAAAAACACCTATGGCCACTGCAACTAAGCTTGAGTTGAATACTAAGGAAAAATCTGTGGACATCTCAAGCTATAGAGGCATGGTAGGCTCACTTCTATATCTAACAGCTAGTAGACCTGATATAATGTTTTCCACATGTCTTTGTGCTAGATTTCAAGCTGACCCTAGAGAGTCTCACTTGATTGCTATTAAGAGAATTTTCAGGTATCTCAAGGGAACACCAAACCTTGGCATTTGGTACCCAAGAGATTCTGGCTTTGATCTAATTGGCTATTCAGATGCAGACTATGCAGGTTGCAGAATTGATAGAAAAAGTACTACAGGCTCCTGTCAGTTTCTAGGGAATAGGCTTGTGTCATGGTTCAGTAAGAAACAGAACTCAGTCTCCACTTCTACAGCCGAAGCTGAGTACATTGCAGCTGGAAGTTGTTGTGCACAGATTCTTTGGATGAGGAATCAACTTATTGACTATGGTCTAAAAGTTGAGAAGATTCCAATTTTCTGTGACAACACTAGTGCTATTGCCATCACAGAAAATCCAGTGCAACACTCGAGAACCAAGCATATTGACATCAAATACCATTTCATCAGAGAGCATGTGATGAATGGTACAGTAGAAATGCACTTTGTGCCAAGTGAAATGCAGCTTGCAGATATCTTCACCAAGCCTCTTGATGAATCTTCATTCACAAGGTTGGTAGGTGAACTAGGTATGCTTAATTTTTCATAATTCCTAGTGGTATCTAATAATACTGTATTGCAGCTAGAAATGTGTTTTGATTTACTTGAGAATTAAAAACTCTCAGAATAACTCTTAGCAGAAATTTTGTCTAAGGCAAAATTTGCTTATCAACGGATATCCTTTTATCCGTTGGTAGTATAAACACATTACTAGATTTTCGTATGTCAACGGATAACAGGTTGTCCACGTCATCGATGGATAAACTGTTTTCTCAACCGTCCAATCTTTATCCGTTGATATACATATTCTTTTTATATAGCCGTTGATAAACGTGTATAATTAGTCACGGCTGTACTTCTTTTCTTTTCATTTATTGTCTGACAGTTACTTTTGACCAATGGGATAATTACTCTTAATTATTTCATTTTTAATTCTTGGAATATATAAAAGGCTGTTGTGTATCCTCACATTTCACCTTTATTCATTTTCAAGAGTCTCATTAGTTAACTGCATCTTCTTCACTAAATCTCTCTCTGCAACAAAAGCTCAAACACTCCAATGGCGCCTATTGTTAAGATGATATCTTCCACCGGGTTTACCTATGAGAAGAACAATTTCGCGGCCTTTGTTGATACTGTGAACGCTCCAGAAGCATATCACACCATGATGAATTTCGTGAAGAAATGCAAACTGTCATATGCTATGACTGCCACCACTCCTCTAATCCATGAGGTTATCGAAGAGATGTGGGCATCTGCTGAGTACAATGGCACAGACGGTACACTTGCTTTTTCTTTAAAGGGTAAAAATTATGTAGTTAATTCTGATGTGTTAACTGCTTGTTTAAAATTGCCTGAGAATAACTGTCTGAAGGAACCCAGTAATGCTGAAATTGTTACCATGCTTAATTCCATAAATTATACCCTTAGTACTGAGAACTTAGGGAAAATTGTTAGGAAAGGTATGGTTAAGGAATGGAGTTATCTTTGTGATGCCTTCATTAAAACTTTTTCTGGCAAGATTAGTAACTTTGATGCTGTTACCAACTCCATGCTAGTTATGCTATGTATGCTTTTAACTGATAAATTCTATAATTTTGGCACACTAGTCATGTATGAGATAGCAGCTAAATTAGGTAAAAAGGAAACTAGGAGCAAGAATGTTTATTTTGCTAGATTTTTAATGCTCCTAGCACTGCATGTATCTGAGAATGAGCTATCCATTGCTAACCCGGATAGCAAGTTCAATTGTTTTGTTCAGGAGAAGAGAGTCTTAAGTGATTTGATTCGAATGAACCTAAATGCAGAAGTACAATTGGTATATCTACCAATTGTTCAGGTAACTGTTTCCAACCCTGAAATTCCTATCTCCAACCCCCAAATTTCTTTGCCTTCTAGTGTCACAATGGAGTCTGTGACTGTGACCAAACAGGCTCCTACCAAAGTGACCAAATCCAAAGTTCCTAAACCACAATCTAAAAGACAAACCTCAGGTGTCTCTCAAAAGGCATCTGTTGCAAAAACTACCAAAGCTCTTGAGGGGAGTGTGAAGGTGGTAGTGAGTGGTGAGGGACAGGGTGAACATCAAAGAAGCCCTAAGGATAAGGAAGGTACGGCAGGTGCAACCAACATTTCAGTCTCTCAAAAGACTGTTAATGAACCTACAAGCCAAATTCTAGTTACATCCTCTCAACAGGGTGTGACTACTAATTTAAGTTCCATTTCAGGAACACAGCACAAAAGGGCAAGGGACACAGATAGCTCTCACTCAAAAACCTATGGTAGAAGGGTAAAATCCAAAACCATTGGGGAATCACAGGGTGCACACACTGTACAGCAAACTGTACCTTCTCAAATTCAGTTTGATGTGACTTCAATAAATGTGGAGTCACAGCCCCTTGATCTTAACCTTCAAATCGATACACATTTTGATCCACCATCACCAACTCCATCTCTGGATGTGGATATGATATCTACATCAATTCCTGATTCTCCATCTTTAAAATTCATGGAGAAGCCCCACTCAACAATTGGTGGTCATCCTCTTTTAGATGATTTATTGGGCCATCAATCTTCCATTCCTGAATTCACAACACTATCTGTGGCCTCTTCCTTAAAATCAATCACCACAGATTCAGTGTTGGTTTTCACTTCAACGGATACTCGTTTACCTTCATCAACGGATATCCTTCATCCGTTGACAAGTGTTTCTCCATCAACGGATATGTCTTCAACTAACTATCCGTTGACAGCAATAACTACTACATCAACGGATAAACCTTACCCGTTGACAACTCTCTCTACCACTGCAAAATGTGACATTCCTATGTCAACTGTGGAGGAGTTTGTAGTAATTGAAACACTTTTAGGAATGAGGGAAGGGAGTGAGAGGCTGCCTTGTGAGCAGGCAAAAGGAGAGAAAATCAATGAGAGGCTGACCATTTCTTCCGGTCAGGCAAAAGGAGAGCTAGAGAGTTCCACCTTAGTAGGTGAAGGTGAGGGTGTGAGAGGTGTGAGCCAGGGGGAGCCCCTGATGCAAGAAAAGAGAGATGAGAGGAAAGAAGGGACTACAGGAGAAATAAGGCAGGAAGAATCAGCCATTGCAAGTGAGTTAATGGAGGTTAATGAAGCTTCCAAAGAGATGGAATTTAGACAAGAATATCAGTCAGTTATTGACTCCATCTCTTTGGATCCTGAAACCTTTACTCATCCTGTTTCTGCCTATCAAGTCATGGCACAACAGGGCAATGTGGAGGCAGAGGAGGCACTGCACCTAGTGCACACCTCAGAATCTCTTCAAAGAGCAAAAGAAGCTTTACAAACCCTGTCTCCAAATGCTGGAAGTGAAGAGTTTGGCAGTGATGACAGTCAAAGTTCAGATGGTGAAGAAATAAATGAAGATGAAACTCCAGGATGGATGTTTTCCAATGCCACTGAACTTGGGCATCTCAATGTGGAAATCATGAAGCAATACCAATCTGCTAAGGCTGAGCACCAAACTGCAGAACCACAGAGAAAGACTGTTCTTGAGCAAGTAATGGCCTCCCTGAAATTACAAAAGATGCAATCTGTTATTCAAAGAACACAACAAGAGGAGGTCCAGTCTGCAATTAGAGATATGAAAATAGCACTAGATGCCAGGATAGAGGCACTAGCTCCTACTACCACTCAGAAGGTGCTTTCTAGCAAACTTCTCAAAGAAGATAGCCTGGCTAAGTCTGTTCAGCTTCTTTCCTCAAGGGTGGATAGTATGGAATCTCAATTGCACACCATCATTGCCAATCAAACAAAACAAACTCAACTACTGGAAATGCTACTTGCAGCTTCAACCCCAACCCTTGATGCTAACAAAAAGGGGGAGAAAATGGGAACAAGCACAGAAGAGGCTGCAACATCTACTGACCAATTTCAAGCTACCAGTAGTGAGATAGCACAGATTGAGGGGGAGCAACAGCCAATTGTAGTGGTCAATCCAACAGAGTTTGAGATAAAGGCTTCCCCTGTGAAGAAACAAGTGGCTTTGCCTGAGATTCAAAGCTTAGAAGACATCTCAGATGGTGAAAGGCAAGCCAGGATAGAAGCTTTGGAAAAGATAAACAAGGAGGCTAATGAAAGAATTCTAAGGACAGAGAGGATGATCAATGAATCAATTGCATCATCTCTGTTCCTTAATGCTCAATCTTCTGCTCCAACAATATCAACCACAATCATGAAGGTGCTCACTCCAAGGGTTGTGGCTCCTACATTCTATGATGCTGAGCCATCATTTGTCAAAGAATTTGAACCAGCTATCAAAACCAGAGCCTACTCACCACCAAAGGAAAATGGGAAGAACAAGCTTCAATTGGACTACCCATTTCCCAAGAATGATGAAGAAAAGCTAATGGGAAAAACAATTATGGAGTTCAAAGTTCAGACAAATAAGAGTGTAAGAGATTGGATGGCTGTAATCATGAGGAATGGAAAAGTATTAAATATATCCAACAGTCATCCTAGATTTGTGGAAGCTAAAAGAGAAGAAGTCTCCAGAATCCAAAGGGAAGCCCATCCAAGTACAGAAAATCAACATGAAAACTCAGAAGAGAAGCAAGCCAGGCTAGCTCAAGAGTTAATGGATGAGGTAGAGGTTGAAATGAAGGAACCTGAGGAAGTTCCCAAAATCAAACCTAGAAGAAGGAAAGCTAAAACCAAGAGGGTTCTTTCTCCAGAACCCCCTCCAGAAAAAGAAACAATTGGTTCACCAGTACCTATGTCTGCAACAGTAATCGACCCAACTGTAAACTTTCATGGTGACCCCATAAGGCCTAAAGAGGAACCAGTGAATTTTGATTCAATTTAAGTTCCTTCATTCTTGCTAAATCCAAAACAGAAGAAAAGGGCTCCAAAGAAGAAACTTTCAAAGGGACCAGTTCAAGTTGCTAGGGTACCTGCCATTGTCAAACAACCAATCTTGGAAAACAAAGAAGACTTTATCTATCAGGCAGAAATTGAAGAATACTCTGACATGAATCTATATTTGGATGAACTGTCAGAAGTAAGAGGAATTGACAAGTACAAGAATCAGCCTGAGAGATTAGTGTTTGTCTACAAGGGAGGAAGTCAGAGGACATGGCCACTAAAGAAGGTTCTTGGAGAGAATTATCATACACTGATCAGAGTGTTCTCAGCATTCAAGAGACACACAGGGTTCTCTGAGATAGCCAGAAGGGAGATAATTAGCAGAATAGAAGAAATAAGGAGAGAATGGAACTCACCCTCAAGTCTACCAAAGAAAATGAAGATCCCTTATAATGGACAGAAAATCCACATTCAACCCTTTTGGATGATGGAGTTCAGGGATGATGAGGGCACTAGGAGATTCTTCAGGTTAGAAGACCAACTGTCAAAGGCTAGTTCTGACTACCTGAGATGGTTACAACTAAAGCTAAATCCAAAGGTTGTTGAAGAAGATACCTTCTATAGGCAACTTCAAGTGCAAATTGAGTCCAACTCTGCCAAGAAAGGAAAGTCAAGGGTGCAGCCAACCAGAGAGAGGAAACCTCATTAATCTGCTCAATCTAAAGGAGCACATCTCTGATAAGTTTCTTAAAGCTTTCTGTTTTTAATTTTTGTAGCTTAATACAATGTTTGCATACTGTAGTGTGTTTATATCGTTAGGAATGTTTTGTTATCATCAAGGTTCTGAATTTATGCTTTATTGCCATCAAGTATAAATTGGGGGAGATTGTTAGGAATATGTTGTAGTTGATGATAACTTAACATTCAAGCAAAATTGTATAAGTCAAGTTTTGTAACTATCAACGGATAAGACCTTATAACTCTATTCGTTGACAGGTAGCTCATCAACGGATGAGGTTTTGTAGCATACTGCAATATCTCTATTTATCAGTTGATAGTGTCTTTATTCAGAGTCATGTTGACCATCAATTGATAGGCAGAATAGGGTAGCCAATTGTAAATAAGCTATGCTATGTAATTCTGTCTAAGTGAAAATGTATCAACGGATGAGAACAGGGCTCTATCAACGGATACAACTCAAATCTACTCGATCAACGGATACAGCTCAAACTACCATCAACGGATAAGTAGGCACAACATCAACGGATAATCATTGTCACTTTATCCTATGCTAGGAATTAGCAGTTGATAAGGACAGGTTTGACTGACAGATCACATGGGTTGATAGTAGGTATAAAAAGCAATATGGCAGCCATACTTTGGAAACACAGAAGAAAGAAGCATTCCATTTACACAGTACATACAAGAAAGGTGCAGGGGACATATCTGTTCACAAGGACAACCTTTCGGCTACATGTGGATTTGGAGTGGAGTAGCAAGTCAACTTGAATTAGATTAATATTATCTTATTCCTGTAGCACTTGTAAACTTGGAATATATAACCAAGTGTAGCAACTCTTTAGATGGTAAGAAAACATACATATTTGCTTAGGGTTTCTTGAATATCTTTAGAAGCAAAGAGTTGTAAACACAGAAGCTGTGTACATTTGTATCACAGGGTTTTCTTCGAATAAAAGTCTCAGGTGGTACATTTAACCACCTGATTTTTATGTGGGTGTGAACTATTTCTATTCGGCAATTATTTCTTTATAGATTTCTGTGGTTTTTATCAGAAATTTTATAACTATCAAGAATTGTATTCAACCCCCCCCCTTCTACAATTATACAAGTGTGTAATCTGGGAATAACACAATCCTAAACTTTAGTTTCTAAAATTACGTATTACACGAATCATATTTTTTATTCAATTATGATAATATAGTATTGATATATAGTACTAGTTTATATTAAAGAATATTACCAAAATATTAAAATGTTACAAAATAACTAATTTGAAAATTTGAAAAAAAATTAGTTACTCATAAAGTCATTGTTATTACACTACAAGAAATTTGATTTTTACCTACCAAATATAAGTGTAGGTAAAAATATAATATTGGTAGGTAAAGAATTTTACTTACCAATATATTAATGGTAGAGATTGGTAGGTGATCCAAAGTAGAGAAAGACTTTTTCTTACACATACATATATTAGTAGGTAAAAATATTGCATGGACCCCACTTTATTTAATGTGAATGTTGAGTCATTAAGTGATGTGTCGTTGTCTACGTTGTCTTGATAATCCACATGGCACTTTATGATCATAAATATATTTTACTTTATTGGGTCATAATAATAATAATAATAATAATAATAATAATAATAATAATAATTCAATTTTTTTTCTAATTGTAAATATAATTTATTTATTTTCTATTTTGTTGCTAATAAATAAACGAATATATTATAATATACGTTCTTCACGAAATTCATGATTGTTGCTAAAAACTTGTATCCATTATATTATTCAACAATACTTAATTACACAGTTACAAATTACACAAATAAAATTACACAAATAAAATAAGGTCGAGAACTAAGGAGCACATTGAAATTTTTCTAAAACTATTCTAAATGTAAAGCTGAAAAAAACAACGCCTCCAAATCTCTAAACGTCGTGTCTCTGGACTCATGCTCAGTGCACATAACTGTTTAAACATTTCTACTTTACATATCAACTGATGATCCAAACTCATGCGCAATCCAGGTTTTTCTTTGGTTGCCCCACTTTTGAATGCAAAACAATCCTGTACAAACAGAAGGATTCCAAAAAAAAAGTGTAAGGACTGACATTAAGATAGTTTTAGTGTCTCAAAACAAACAAAAAGCATACAATTTTAAATAACAATATCTTAAACATCCTCGACTCAATTTAAGAGAATACAAGAAAAAATCATACCGTCCAATTATAGATGGTATCTAATTCATCTTAGACGTCCAAGGCAAATTGCCTTTAAGAGCACTGCAAAATTGAAAATCCCCCATTTAGATAATCAATAAATAAGAACAACGTTCTTGGAGAAAATAAAACCAAAAACACTCATAATTCGTAGATATTGACAATTTCAACATGCTCACTTGTCAACTTCAGCAATCATGGAAGGAACACGCTAATTTTTGAAGTATCTTGAAGTAATATGTATTTGGACTTTTAAGAATGGAAATAGTAATAGATGAATGTAAAGCTATAAAATAGGGAGATAGATTCGGGAGACAGTTATCACTTATCACGATTTCCACTTAAAATATTGTACCAACTACTAGCCCGCCTGAAATGTTTTTACAAAAACAAGCAGTTATCACTTATCACGATTTCCACTTAAAATTTTGTACCAACTACTAGCCCGCCTGAAATGTTTTTACAAAATCAAGCGGGTGTATTTGATTTTTTTCATCCAAAAAGCAGCGGGGAAATTAGATTTTTTTTTTATAACAACAGTGGGTAAATTTCTATTTCCAAATACTTTATGGGATATGTATGAAAAAATATTAAAAATTTATAAATAACCATCGACTAGACTAATTTTACCAAAAAATAATTCTAAAAATTTCAAACACGTTTTATCATTCCATATCAACAAGTATGAAAATATGATAAACTCTTAACCGGTTGGTAATTCATGTGATATTTTTTTTTAATTATTTAGGCTTATATGCCTTATAAATAAATATATGTTCTAACACTAGTCAAATTTATCAATTTTAAAAATTTTCAAATTTATATTAATTTTTTTAAAATTTATAGATGTTATCAATTTTAAAATTTTAAAATTTATCAATTTTATAAAATTTTAAAATATATCAATTTTTAAATTTTAAAAATTTTAAAATCGTGATAATGAACAAGACGGTTGCAACTTCTACACTCAAGTCATGTTCCTACCACAAAATCAAAGCACGCAGTTACATGTTTGTACAATAACAATAGTTATAAATTAGATTTAGTTAATGTTTAATTATATTCTAAATAAAATGTAAGAAGGTATAATCATATTTATCAGTAAAATATAATCTATTTAATTTGTATTTTTTTACATTTATGAATTGTGTAATGTTAACTCTTATTTATTTTTATTTTGAATGAAATCTTATCTAGGTGACAAATATTCCCCCTCGTTTTGCTTCATTAAAAAAATTTGGAAAATAATGCACGTATCAATTTTCGGTTTATTTTTTCATAATTTTAATTCCGTACTACTAAAGTGAGGCTCACAAATTCAAATTCAATCTAATTAATAAATTAGCAAATCGATTGAAAATTAGTTATGCTCTTTTTTTTGCCAAAAACGCTAGGCAAAAGAGAGAGTATGCAGAGCAACATTTAAAGTTCAATTGTTATGTTTATATAAAAATGAATTGATTTTTAATTAGCTAAAAAATGAATTGATTTTATCTAGATGATGTGGCAATAAAGATATTAAAATTTAGAAATATTTTGACACGTCCTCGGCACATAGTGCATACATGTAAATTTAGAGTTGAAGTTTTTAACCGCCTTTCCCTTATAACACTTATCTAGTTACACGTGGGTTTATACGTGGGTCCATGGTTAAATGTTTAGTACAATTTCAAAGATCATAAGGTTTACCTACTGATAATCTAAACATATCAATATTAGTAGGTAAAATTAATCTTTATCTACAATTATATAATGGCAGGTAAATTATTGGTAGGTAAATATTAGATTTGTTGTAGTGTTAACAATTTGCTACCTATCTAGGGTTTCTAGCCGCCAATTCTTTACTATCCAAACCTTCATCCCCTTCATCCATAAAGCCCCTTCGCTCTCTTATCCTCTCTTCTATTTACCAATTTTTCAATAAAATCGAGATCTAATCCATTTTGGATGAGATCTTGTTGAGTACCTTGTTATCAAGGTTGTTAGTCATGCCCATATTTTTGGAATATTAATATTTTAGGTTTTGATGTTTTTATTTGTTTTGTTACAGGTTTTGGTAGTTTTTTTTAGAATGATTTTATATGATCTTCTGGAAGATATGTAAGGCTCGAATCGAATCTGAGACGGTGATGGATATATATTGCAAGAGCTCATCTTTTACAACAAAAAAATGTTCATATTTTGGGGGCATTTGTTGCTCCAATACCAGTTGATATAACTAACCGATATTTTGGGGGGTGGTGGGAGTGGAGTGGGGTGGGGTGGGTGGGGTTGTATATTATAGAATATATTTGTATTTAAATTTTGGTGATTCGATTTATAAATTTAGTGATTCTGAATTTGTTCTTAGTTCTCACCAGAGTAGCTCCCTAATAGGGTCTTGCTCAAATGAGAACCCCCAACTATTATGAGATATGAGATCTAATCTCATCCACTCAGTTATATATCCTACATTCATCTACCACCACTCATTCATTTTTTTAAAAATACTAATATTACTGCTTCTTCACCATCCACCACCTCTGGCCACCGGCGACCGCCATCTCCGACGACCACAGTAATCACCACCACCATCATTAAAATCACCACTGTTCATAATAAAATCACCACCGAAAAATAAAAATCACCGACTTCTCCTTCCAATTTTCAACCATATTCCACCATCATTTCCGGCCACCCCTAACTCCGGCCATCACTTCCGGCTACTGCTTACAAATAATCACTCCAATACTATCTCAAAACACCCAAATTCAACACAAAATCACCATGTTTTCAACACAACCACCACTAATTACCACCGTCGTCTCCATTAATCACCACCGATGACACAGTAATCACCACACAGCCACCACAAACATAATATTCAGATTGCAAAAAATCACCCAAAATGAACGAAAAATCACCACAAATCACCGACGCCATAACAAAAATCAACACAATAAAATACTAATCTTCACATTGAAAAATTTCTCCTGCCATCACAAGTATCACCAGGACCACCATTAATATTACCTGCATATTGCTATCACCACCTTTTTCATTGCAGCAACCATTAATCACCACCCTCATCACCAGTAATCACCCCCAATAAACATCTCCGACCACCACCAGATTTACTAATCCAAATAGGATTACTAATCCAAATCGACGGCGGGAAGCGGCGGGAAGGGACGGGAGGGAGGCAGGTGCTGGGGAGGTGTTGATAAGTGAAGGCAGATGGGTAGAAGATAAAAAGATGATAGTGTGGGCGGTGGCGGCGATTGCCGATGGCAGCAATTGGCGGTGGATGATGGACGGTGGGCGGGGCGGTGGGCAATGGCGCGGGAGTGTGGCAGGGGCGGATGACAGTGGTTAGAGGTGGATAGATGAGAGAGTAGAGATAGTAAAGGAAAGAGATGTAGGGTGTAGATTAAAAGGAAATTTATAAAATAAAGGGCTAAGATTATATCTCAGATCTCATTTTTAATTGGGTTCTCATTTGAGCAAAATCCTAAGTAAATAAGATCGATGATGTGTCACGATATAAGTGGAGATAATGAATTATAGATACTCCATTATCTATATATTATTGATGTCCTCCAAATATAGAGGATGTCATGATTATCTAAAAATTTACCTAACAGAAAGTATGGTTGGGGAAAAAAATATACCTATTATCTAAAAATTATGTCATGTCATCAATTTTAGCTAATAGGTATGTAAAAATTATTTCATGTAATCAATTTTAGCTAATAGGTATGTAGCATTGGAGATGCTCTTATTAACAATCTTGCCTATCAAAATTCCTCAGTTTTAAGAGATTACAAAATTATTGTAAGTACATTTTAAAAAGAAAAAAAAATTCCTCAGTCTTAAGAGATTACAAAATTATTGCAAGTATATTAAAAAAAAATCAAGATGAACAGTCTATTTTGTTTGTGAGAGAGAGTAAAATTTCGGAAAGTCGAATAACTGTAAAATTGAATAAAAATAGCTGACCCTTCGAACCAAATAAGTGTAATTGAATCGAACACTTGGTGACATTCTGCACGAATCAGCGAGATATTTATAACAAGAACGCACTAAGGTTATGTTCACTTGGATTGAATGAAATGAGGGGAGAATAGAATGAAATTTATACTATTATTTGGGGGATATTGGGGAAAGTGTTTATAAATTTCATTCCTTGGTTCATTCCTCTCCAAATAATTTGAACTAGAATTCTAACCCACATGTTTTGGAAGGAATGCTCCATTCTCAATCTTCATCATTTTCCTTGCAATCTTCATCATATTTGTTCATTATTTCCCCCAACATCCCCCTTTCTTCATAAATTTTGTTTACAATTTTCATTCCATTCCTACCCCATTTCATTCTTTCCAAGTGAACACACCCTAATGATTTAAAGACCACTTGAAACCTGAACTTGATTTGTGGGGTGTGCGCCTGGCTCTAGTAACAGTGTAACACATGAGCGACGCTGGAACACCAAAATAGCTTAGCTATTGCAGGCATTTCCCCTCGGAAAAAATTATTTTAACATCATGTGATCAGATATTAAACTGATAAGAACAGATACTATTCTTGTTTCTTGATTTGAGCCAAGAGAAGGGCCACCTAATAAAAGCATACAAGCCCTTCCTCTATCACAAGTTTTGCTTACGTACTTTCAGTAACCTTCGATGTGGTAAATTTGTTGTAGAACATAGTTATAATTTCCCATGGCCCATGCAGCACAAATCCCACGCTAACTACTTTTTTCACAAATATTTAAAGGCAGGCAGAGGTTATATACGAGACTGAACATTCAACCAAAATAGCAAAATATTGAACATGGAATCTAAACTATTACATTCACCAGAAAACCAACTGGACACATTCAGTCTAATGAAAATTGAAAGATAGTTTTTCCACTATCCTACTTTGAACACTCTTCAAAATATGACAAAAGCAAATCCTCTCAACACAAGACAGCAAGGGCACATAAGTTGCCATTATTTAGATATCTCAACAACTGCAGGAGGACAAGATGACCAAGCTGCTTTATCCAAAGCAACAATCCACTACTTAGTGAACAGATGCCATGTGTACGATCAAATCGACCACACGGGTGCTGCATTAACCAGGCAAAAAGACCATCATAAGCAATATATCTAATGACAGTCAACTGTGTTCACAGGATAAACAATAGAACCCCAAACCGAACCCCAAACCGCAATTAGATGAGAAGAAGAATTGGTTGTTTACCTGTATCCCCATTCATTGTCATACCAGGAAACAAGCTTGACAAAGTTATCATTTAGAGCAATTCCTGCTTTGGCATCAAAGATGCTTGACCTGGAAAATTTAAGTGTGATAACAAATTAAGATGCTACATCGTTATTCATGGAATAACTTGCAAGGAATCAAACTACTTGCAAAGAGGCTAGTTCTAAAAGTAAGCTATTTAGGAACACTTAAGCGAACAACTAACTCCGTTTCACAATAGACCATCCTTACAAGGTTTGGTCTCACAAATCATATATCCATATAGAGTGCTAAGCCACGTAGATGAAAAGAAAATGAAAGTAAACACAACCACAAGCTCACCTGCTGTCACCAACAAAGTCAGTGGAGACTACATCATCTTCAGTGTATCCCAAAATTCCCTTGAGCTTCCCCTCAGACTCTTCCCTGATAAGGTAGAACAATATATTATAAAAACAATGAAATGACTGAAGACAAACCGAACTTTAGACATTATCCATAAATTCTTGTAAGCTAAATTTCAACTTTTTCATCAAATTGGTTCATAAGCAGTAATTAGATGATTCTTACTTGATAGCAGCTTTAATTTGTTCATAAGTGGCCTTCTTTTCCAGCCTAACGGTGAGATCAACCACTGAGACATCCACAGTAGGAACTCGGAATGACATTCCGGTCAACTTCCCATTCAGAGAAGGCAGCACTTTTCCAACAGCCTAGAAAAATTATACCATAGTACAAGTACACATTTCAGAAAAAAGCATGAACAAACCATAGCAATTGAATGATTAAAAAACCATAAACATGCTCCATGACTGCTAATATACGATTAAAATTGACCCATTAAACATGTTTAAACAGTTTGCAGGTACCTTGGCAGCTCCAGTGCTGCTAGGAATGATGTTGAATGAAGCAGCTCTTCCACCTCTCCAGTCCTTAGCAGAAGGTCCGTCAACAGTTTTTTGTGTGGCTGAAATGCAAGGAACCCTTTTAAAACAGGCTCACTACATATTCTTAACCTAGACTACAACTAAAAGAATAAGCAGACACCTCACCTGTGATTGAATGAACAGTGGTCATAAGCCCCTCAACAATGCCAAACCTATCATTGATCACCTGCATATGAACAAAAAAAAAAAGAAGAATGATGTCTAATCCCTTAAAATTTTATCAGAAATACATCAAGCTGAGATAATAATTTACCTTAGCAAGGGGAGCAAGGCAATTTGTGGTGCAACTAGCATTGGAAACAATGTGGAGGTCAGACTTGTATTCCTTCTCGTTGACACCAACAACAAACATGGGAGCATCTTTGCTTGGGGCAGAAATGATGACCTTCTTTGCACCTCCCTGAAAAGCAAAGAAAATTGCCTAATTAAGATCTGATATACAGTATAGCCTAAATAAATACAATCCTTTCGTAAAAGAGTTCAACAAAATGCAAGTTCACGAGCAATACACAAACATTACTATAGCAAACCATTTGCAGATACAAAACACTTCCCACACAGAAAATACTCCAATGTCAATACTTGACAATAAATGTAACAGACATGTACAGAAATTGACATTATTGTGAGCATTATACCATTTATGCACATGACCATAAAAAAGCAAAGCTTTTTTTCCCTTATATATCAATTGTAAAAATATATAAAAATTTACTAGGCAGTAACAAATAATTGACCCACCATCTTCAACAAAAGAATATAAATCAACTAATCAAATCTACACAACATAATACTAAAAGATTTGTAACATCACAAACCTTCAAATGTGCAGCAGCCTTGTCCTTGTCAGTGAAGACGCCAGTTGATTCAACAATATACTCTGCACCAGTGCTAGCCCATGGGATCTCCTCTGGGTTCCTGCAAACCCAGTCAGTAGACCACACATAAACAGTTAAGACTTGCACATTACTAAACAAAACATACAAATAATACAATACACTTAATGAGCCAAGTGACGCCCATACCTTGCTCCGAATACAGCAACAGGCTTCTCACCGAATAAAAGGGTCTTCTCATCCTTAACCTTGAGTTCATGATGCTTCCATGCACCATGGACACTGTCATACTTAAACATATATGTCTGCATCAAACAAAAAACATCAAAAACTAATCAGTTCATTCTCTTCACAAAAGCAAACAATGCTGATCAGTTTTACTTGTCAACAGCTAATAAAATTAACATCAACTAGTTAGCACACACACCCATATTTAAAAAAAAAAAAAACCAACTAAAATTTGATTCAGAACATACTCTGCTGACTAGCTAGTTGACTCTGAACTACTCTCTACAATAATCAACTTATTCTTATAACTATAACAATGACGTGTAGTTGACAAAGTGAGCTGGTGCCTATTTCAGTTTCGTTTTTTCAATTGAACTCGTAAATATTAATAGTATCCATTCTAGAACATAGAACTATTTATTTAACAACTAGATAGTAATAGTACATAGTTTTTGTAAGTTAATAAAACTGCTTATACTAGCAATTAACATGATTTTAAAAACTTAAGTGTAAGATTAGTGAGTTAAATCGATATCAAACAATAACTCAAAACATCTAACCCTAACAATATCCAGAATAATAACACACAGAAAATGAAGAAACAGTTCAGCAACTCAAAAGAGCAAAACTAGATAAATACCACGAATTCAAACCTGTTTACTCATATAAATAACACAAATAATAAAAGAATAGAGTTAAATTAAAAAAATAATTACCATGTAATCAGTAGAGATGAAAGGATCATTAACAGCAACAAGCTCAACATCATCTCTTTGCAAAACAACTCTAGCAACCAATCGTCCAATTCTTCCGAAACCTATACATCAAAATCATCGCCATCGATTAACAATAGGATCTATTAAATTAAATTTAGAAATATAATTACAAGATGAGGATAGATCTAGTACCGTTGATTCCGATCTTGATAGGGGCTGCATAGTTACATAGAAAAATCAACAAAAAACACAAAGATCGGATGATGAAAAGTAAGTGTAAAAGATAGGATCAATGTAAATGTATGTTATAAGAAACGTACCCATGATTCTCAGGATAAAAAGTTCAGAGAGATCGAGAGAGAGAGAGATAATAGTAATTGAGGGAGAGAGTGGTGATTAGTGAGGGAGAGAGAGTGGTGTGTGGAAGGACTTTAAAAAGGTGAGATTCGTGAACAAACAAGTGGGGAATACCGGGTACTGGAACAGCCGGTTGGAAAAAGTAGAGGCGGTTTGTGCGGGTGTATGGTAATGATGGGGTGTTGGCTAGATGTGCGTTGTTAGATTCGGTTATTTCTAGGGGCGTGGATCTCGAGAACTGTGGACAGCCGTTGATTTTGGGTTTACATGTCTTGGGCTGGGGGTTACTACTTTGTTTCCATTTGATCATCCTGGTTAAGCAGTTTTTATTTTTTTATTTTTTTTTTGCCATAATTATTTTTTTATTTTTAGAAAGAAAAAAAAAATGGAAAAAGGTTGGTCGACGTCGAACATTCTAGAACAGAACAGAAAGTGGTTGATTTTTGTTTTAACTCGGCATATATGAAAATAATATTCGAGTAATATCCGATATATAACATAACACCGAGTTATCTAATAAAAAAAACAACGATTTATATTTTATTTTAAAATTATTTCTTTCTTGTACAGTATCAACTATCAACTATCATGCGTGTATATTTTCATCTGCCAGTGTTTTCTTTCAAAGTTCAAAATTTATGTACATTAATAAAATTAAATACCACACTTACAACAGTTCATACATAAAAACAAAATATATCTGTAAACTAAGTCAATCAATTTAGAAAATGTATGATATCATAAATTTTCAATACAAAAATAATATTTATCAATTTGTAATATTCATTTAATAAATATTTGACAATCTATATATATATTATAAATTGCTCGATAACCCTTTCCTCAGGTTCGGGATCCATATTCAGGTTTGATAGATATCCATGACCCATTATAGTAGTAAATTATATGCTTAGTATTAGGTTCGGGATCCGTTTATATTACCCATCCAGTTATATGATATGATCCATATTTTAAAAACTAAAAATAAATATGAAAAAAGGCAATCGACTAATTGCCATTAATTTTATTATATTAATGTGAAAAAAGCAATCGACTAATTACCATTAATTATAACGTGTTTTAATTGGAAAAGAAATATTAATGGTGGAAAGATATGATACGATTGTTGTTTCTAAAAGGTAATATCTCGACTAATTACCATTAATTGTATTATGTTATTATTTATTTTAGGTGTATCAACTTTTCAGTACTACTATCATTTTTCATTTCTACATTATAAAACTACACATAATTTATTAAAATTTAAAATAAAATTTATTTAAAATATGAACTCCCGTGTGAGAAGCACAGGCATTAAACTAGTTGACTTATAATTAGTGAATACTAGCATGATAGCCCGTGCAATGCACGGGCCACATGTTAATTCATAAATTTTTTTCAAATCATTGCGATAGAATCCGTCATTTCATGTCAGTTTCACGTGTCTCGGTCTATCTAAGATCAGCGGTTGGTCGTGTTTTAATTTTAAAATATTGGCATGCTCTAAATTCTAAGAAGCATATTTATAGCGATGCTTGTTTAATGTGTGAATGACGACAGATAAAAATGGTAGATAAGAGTTAATCGTTAGATTTCATGTATTACCATAAGAATAGTGTGTGCATAGTTTATTTTCAACATGTATCCAAAAAAAAAACTACCACGATAATAGTATGTCATATAGTTTGTTTCTCATTGCAATATTACGATCTACACGAATCAACTCCCGGTTTCGATTCCGAAATAAGTCAAAATACTCTATCCCAAATGCAAAAATTTGAGTAGTGTTCAAGTCCATGACAGACCCCCAAAAGAACATGATTTATTGGTTCAATTGGTTGTAGTATTTTACCTTATATACTGAATCAAAGTCTCCACTCTCCTCGATATGGGACTGTGATGTTACATATTAATTTAGTCTTAATTTTCACTTATAAGTATGATTTGAAATGTAACAATTTTCTTTTGTGCCTACTTGAAGGCAAAAATAAGGACTAAGTGTAATTCGATTATATAAGTACAAGAACGATTTTAAAATTATTGAATAATTAACTCATTTTAAAAATATATAACTAAATAGGTGCTTTCTTTGTAATTGACGTTGCTTTAGAAATTAATTATCCTCTAATTTATAAATTATACTAAGATAGTTTGCATTATATTAAACTTATAGAGTTTGTCATTTAAGAAATTTATATTCGAACACAATATCATATATCTATACTATTATGTTAAAGACAAATTTAAGATAAACCGTTAATCAGTACAATGAACTTAAACTTTTTTACATCTTAGCCCCACATTTTTAACTATTTTGAATCTTAGGCACAACATTTTTAATAGATCTATTACCATTTTTACTAATCTTACCACCTTATATGCTCATATTTATTCCAACTAATTATCGGTCTCTGACCTCATCACTTCGAGCTCTTTTTGACCACTCTCTGGCCATCTGACTACCTTTCAGATCTGCCTATCCCTCCGACGACATGATATATGTGCATTCATCTTTCCCCTAACCACCTCTTTTTCATCTTCGACGATCTTAAATTTGCCCCCATCTTTACTTCATTCTCTTCCCTCCGACCACATCATATATGTGCATTCATCTTCTTCCTGACCACCTCTGTTTCATCTTTGATGATTTTAAATTTGCTTATCATTCCTTCCTCCGATCATCTATTATTCATATTTGATGTAACCTCTATTCGACTTACATTTCCAAAATTTCTTAGATTTTATTGCTTTTGTAGAGTTGTGATTATGACAATAATGGTGAATACGAGACAATATAGATGGAAGGGTGTGCTAATAATTTTATACATTAGCGATTTATGAGACTGTCGACACTCAAATTTATGACAACACAACCTATTCAGATTTGATTATTTCTTTGAATTTTGGGTTCAGAAAATTTGGTATTTGTGTAAAAATATTCTTAATTTGCATTAAAAATTTGGATATTATAGATGAACTTCGGTAAATCAGTGGTTAGCTATACTATGATGATGGCAACATCTTAATTTTTACTGATTATGGTATAATTTTTGTGATTCATGATAGTGGTGGTATTAATAATTTGATATTACACTTTTATAAAAGGAATATATGTTTGCATGAATATTTAAATTATTGTGATTTGGATTGCAATTTGAATTAATTTTTACATACACTAAAAGGCATTTTTGTAATAATGATATTTTTTTTGTAAATATAATTATTTTAATAGTCTCAAGATTTGATTAATTGAATATTATAACTTTTGTAATTATGTAAAAACTAGTATCTTATTTGTTAAATAAAGTCCCTATAAATTTTTTTATAGTCTTTACAATCATCTTTTTAATATTGTAATATAATTCAGTTATTTATTTTTATTTAATAAATTAATTCGATAATGATGTAGATTTGAAATCTTAAATTTGAAATATTTCTGATTTTCTTTCAATTATATATTTTATCTAATTATTTCAAATTCTAACTAAATCTATAAATCAAATATAAAACGTTATATAAATATTAACTAAATTTATTCACTTTATCTATTTTCTTCGTATACATAAATCATTATCATTATGTATTCTAATCATTTATATAATATACATTTTTAATTATTAAAAGAAAGAATGTTCCTATAATTTATCCGAAATAAAAGTTAAAGTAGATATAATAAGGAGGCTATTTATGCATGTGGTGAATGATTTGAAGATTAATGTATGAAGAGTTGTGTTGGTTCAATGGTTATAGACATGATTATAAAATTTTCTACACAAGGAAGTCTTGGGTTCAATTCCCATTAAAAACAATTTTTTTTAACATTAATATAACTATAAGGGTATAAATGTAAATTACTAAATAGGTTCAAAAGCCATGTTCAGCTATAATATTGTAATATAATTCAGTTATTTATTTTTATTTAATAAATTAATTCGATAATGATGTAGATTTGAAATCTTAAATTTGAAATATTTCTGATTTTCTTTCAATTATATATTTTATCTAATTATTTCAAATTCTAACTAAATCTATAAATCAAATATAAAACGTTATATAAATATTAACTAAATCTATTCACTTTATCTATTTTCTTCGTATACATAAATCATTATCATTATGTATTCTGATCATTTATATGATATACATTTTTAATTATTAAAAGAAAGAATGTTCCTATAATTTATCCGAAATAAAAGTTAAAGTAGATATAATAAGGAGGCTATTTATGCATGTGGTGAATGATTTGAAGATTAATGTATGTAGAGTTGTGTTGGTTCAATGGTTATAGACATGATTATAAAATTTTCTACACAAGGAAGTCTTGGGTTCAATTCCCATTAAAAACAATTTTTTTTAACATTAATATAACTATAAGGGTATAAATGTAAATTACTAAATAGGTTCAAAAGCCATGTTCAGCTATAATAGATATAATATAATAGATTATGGTTATGAAATTTTATAATTTCAAGTTTTCAACGTTTCTAGATAAAGGTAGCAGCCATGATGACACTAGTTTAGGAAAAATAGGATTTTGTGACCGCAGAAAATGACTTTAAGGATATTTTGGTCAGTTTGGCTAATTGGCTTAAAGCTGAGCTTTAAGTTAAAAAACTCCATTACGTCATAAATTTTATTTAGGTACTTTCGATTTATGACTCATGACTTATTTAATTTTTTTTTTTTTTTTTTTGTTTCAGGTTTATTGTAAAGTTTAAATATTATGATTTGAAATTTTTTTAAGTCAAAATTCAATTTAAGTCAAAATTATTAAACCCCCATTTAACTTTAAGTAAAATTACTCAAACACATTCATTTAATTTAAAGCAAAAAATTTTACTTTTTCCTTTAAATTAAAAACACCTTAATTAAGTCAAAAATAATTTATTTTAAGCAATCCCAAACGGCCTCTAATACAACCGAAACTCTTCTCTTTTAACAGATCCTCTAACAAGTTGATTTGGATTTTTTCATGTTAAAACAAAACAGACTGGGCCAATAAACACATATCACTATTATCTCTTTACTTCTTTAGGGCTTGTTTGGAATGGGGTTGGGTGGGGCCAATAATCACATAATATCACTAGTAGAGATGCACAAAAAGCCCGAGTCCGAAAATCTGGTCCGATCCGATTCGGAAAAGCCCGGTCAAAGCCCGGCCCGGTTAAGCCCGGCCCGAGGGCCTTAAACGGTCCCTATATTTTTGGGCAAAACCCAGCCCGGCAAAAGCCCGATCTTAGCCTGGTCTTTAAAAAGCCCGGTCTTCGGCCTGGCCCGATTAAAAGCCCGGTTCGGCCCGAAAAAGCCCGGGTAAAATTCGATTATTCTAGTATACTTACATAAATATTTATGTATTTACACTTCCTACAAATATAAAATAATTTAAGTACATATATATTTACATATTCATTATTAATAATAAGATTATTTATATGCATATATTACGATACATGAACGAAAACAAGTTAAGTACACTTGTAATCAATTAATATATCATCAAATCAAAAAGTAAATCGATAAATGTAATATTTGTATCGGCAAAATAGATTGTTTAACACATTTCTGCCATTATTACATAAAAAACATTCTTATGTAACATAAAATCTCGATCCGATTTGATCCCGGAAAAAGCCCGATCCGGCCCGGCCCGCTTCAGGCCCGGAAAAAAACCCACCGCGGCCCGCTTCGAGGGCCTAAACGGGCTCACATTTTTCACAGAAGTCCGGCCCGGTCCGGCCCGGTCAAAGTCAAAGCCCGGGCCGGGCTTTGACCAAAAAGCCCGGGCTTTTTAAAACCCGGTCAAAGCCCGGCCCGATGAGCCTTTTGTGCATCTCTAATCACTAAACACTTATTATTTCTTTAGGGCTTATTATCAATAAGCTGGTTTAGGTGAGCAACTCCAAGAGACTAGCTATATGAGCTCTTACCTTAAAAATATAAGGATTTTGGCAAAATATGTCACTCCAACAGTCTTCTAGTTGTCCCTTAAAAATTTAGAATGCTTCTCTTCTTCCTTATTTATAAGATGCTCCTAGTCATTCCTTATATCATTTTTCATTAATAAAATATTCATTTCCCTACCTTTCTAATACACTTTTCTCTCTCTTTCACCTTTTTTCCTCTTTTTTAATATTATTATAATAACAAGGAGTAAAGATGAGGAGCATTGAATTATTTATAATATTTATAAGGAACATGTTAGGAGACTGTTGGAGTTGCTCTAAGAAGTACTATTTTAATCCCAGTTTAACTACAAAAAATGCAAGAGTCCAAATCAGCTACTGTTGCATCACTCTGATGCAAGTCTGAAAATATTACAAACTGTAGTGCAAGTCTTACATGAAACACATAAAAAATATTTGAATGAACAAATGAACGTACCAAAACATACTATGAATATGATCCTAACATATATGCCGGCGGTCATCAGCAAACTATTATTTACAACAAACTGTATCGCATAAAATTTATACGATACATGTTTTCAACATTTACTACAACAAACGTTTGCCCTGACCAGCCCCCTAAGATATATAGCTAAGTACTAGCCTGAACCATGCCTCTACACTCTGCTCACCACATCATGCTGGATCTCATCAAACACCTTACATAAATATATAGTCTGGTTCAAAGAAATGTTTTAATTGCGTACTGTCTTTCCATAAACCTCACATGATTGGGATCCCTGATCCCTCACACGGACAAATGCATGCTGCACCCTGTAATCTGTAAAGCCACAATGTAGGTAAAAATTCAACTTCAGTTATCAATTTTATTAATAAAGTTGACTTGTGCGATGACCTACCACCTTGACCTTGATGTGCAACCAACTTACCATTAACAATGCTTAGATTATGAGTCTATGACCATTTATCTCTGTCCATGAGCCGCAAGATTCCATATTCATCCTCCCACCACAACCCTTATCTTGTTAGATACCCAAAAGGGCATCTCCACGTGTATAGCCTCGTATGATACTCGAGTCCGATATTTTCTGGACCTCCACCTCCCCCCTCCTCGAACAAATATGAACCGTCTAGTAAAACCTCCATGGCTCCATTCTCAGACCTGTCTTCCAAGCCAGCAAAAAGTGAGAGAACCACTAATTCTGGGAGGTACAGATTCTTTATATATTAGCTAATAAATCAAGCTGCATAGATACTTTGAGGCACAATTTTTGTTGCTACCAGGTAAGGAAGGCCTTTAAGAAAAGTTCAACATTCGTGCATCATGTGAAGACTAAATTGATAACTTAAAAACAGTAACTTAACAGAGTATTAGATCTAAATATATATTATCAAGGAAATGAAAAGGCCAAAATATTAAAGAGCCATAGTATACACAACATATTAATAAAATCATGATCCTTTAGGCCTCAAGTAAATGTCTGTAGTGCATTACTGGCAAAAAGAAATTATAAAATCCATTCAAGTATAGTTAAAATTAGCTGGCAATCTGTCAGTTCAGTTTACATGTGCTACTAAGATTAATGATAAAACATGTTATCTCAATGGCATGCTCTGCAGAATGAAAAGAACTAACATCACTCGTTAGTCATATCATATAAGATCGATATGTTCATATTCTACTTTATTGATTTCAACACAATATTTTCACATGTTTAGAACAGAATAAACTCTAGATTCACTGACAATCATACTGCAACTTATTTAGAATATAGGATATAAACACTCTGCTAATAAGACATTAACTAAGTAAACAAGTCCCTGGCTCCTTTCCAAGTTAGCTTGCTTCTCCTTGTAGCTTGCAAATCATCATTCATGTCATCACCAAAATCTCTCACATCAATAACAACATAGTCACGCCTATTAACGGGATCAGACCTTGCCTCTGCATTGTTGCCACTAGCAGCAGGAGCAAAAGCAACTGATCCTCGACCAGGAGTATACGAAAACTGAGTAGGTTGCTGCGAGAAAGAAGCCTGCCTATGATATTCATTATGGTAAGGTTGTGAAGTTTTCGAGAAACCCATTATCGGATTTTCAGTAGTATTCTTGACAAATCTATACTCCGATTCCTGTCCATTCGTTGCAACAAACGTATGTGCATTATTACCGATGGTTCGAATTTCCGGAGGATGATGAATAGCTCCCATAGTTCTGGTTGGAGTCGAAACCGATGCAGGAGGATGATTGAATGCACCAGTTTTTGTGGAGTTTTCATCAGAAGGATGGGCTGGAAGGGACAATATCGGCGCTGAGCCTAACATACTCGGTTGACCTAAACTCTGTACTGCTCTCGTCCTAGAGGAATACATCTTAATGATTTATTTATAAGGCTTTAAAACTTGACAAATTTAAGACGGAGACTAACCCTAATACAAAACACAACTCTAAAATTTGGGTTCAACTTAATTAATACCGCGATGACCGTGCTTTACTCCGGCTGATTGCCCTTTCTACCCACTTTTTATTGTGGGGAACCAAAATACCCACCGCTGGAAGGAACCGCCCTATATACCCAGCTGATACGCCTCAGGAAGAGGCGTGACTTCAGTTACGCCAACCGAAATAACGTATCCAAAGGATACGTTTAATTTGCTGCTGAACCGCCCTCCACGTACGCCAACACGTCCCACGTATCAAGTGATACGCCTTCTGAAAGCGCGCATCTTACGTCAGAAATGACGTAAGATACGCGGTTCCAACATGCGTATCACTTGATGCGCATGTTCGAACGGCGCATCTTAAGTCGTCTTCGTCGCTTGCACAGTCGCCGAGAAACACGATTCCGGCTTGTTTTTTGTTCGTCTCCGTCCGTCCAAATCACAGAGTTTCGAACCACATAATATATATCATTCGAACCGCAAATCGATGCTCTACACGAATATACCAGTTTCATTGCATTTGGTTTACTAAATTAGATTCGCCCAAAATGGCGATTTTTATCGCCGTCGACTTTCCGACATCGTCTTTCACGCCCCTGCGGGGCCATAGGAGATGAACGGAGATTGTGAAGATTAAGGACAACAGCTTGTGGTCGATTTGTGGTCGATTTGTGTTCGTTTCGAGGTGGAATAGCCTCGTAATCGACGATTTCAGTCGATGGCGATGAAGTCGCCGGCAAGAGCTCTCCCCAGACGACCGGACTTGCATACAAATTCTGGCGATGAACAGTGCCCGGATGCGCCTTCCCAAACGGCGCATCGCGTGGGCAATTTGGTCGGTGTTCCCGCATCTGGGCATTTTGGGCAGTGGGTAGGGGATTTTTGGGTATTTTGGGCATTCTTTCCTTTACTCCTGCATGGTTGACCATGTGGGACGCATATCAGGTATTATATTACAAAAAATTACTTCTCTTTTTTTTTTTGAAACAAAAAAAAAATTGTTTACCCATTTTAATATACAGGAACTAATTTTAATATATACTAGCTTATAACCCGTGCGATGCACGGATTTTTATATAATAAATTTTATTTTATGTTATAATTACATTTTTATATAATTATATTTACAATGTTTTATTTTAATTTTAATTTTAATAATTTAATATAAATTTAAATGATATGGATTGTTTAAAACTTATATTATAAAATTTTAAAATAAATATGTCGTTGATAGAATTCAAACCTTGAAATTTTAGTAATTTAATTTAATCATATAATATATTTAATCATTAGATCTAATGATTCTAATTTTTTACTAAAAATCTAATGATCATTATTTACTACGAATTTCTATTATATCGTAGTATACGATTTATATTATATTTTGTTAGTGATAGATTTTATATAATAGTATTAATAATTGAAAAGTATGGTGTGATATTTTGAGATTAATTTTATATCAAAAGGTAACTTGTTTTAATTTGAAAGAAATATTAATGATTGGAAGATATTATATGATTGATGTTTTTAGGTATTTATAAAAGTTAATATTTTCAACTGAAAGTAATTGTTAAAAAGTCAATATGTGTTTATAAAAGGTAATATCTTCAATTGAAAATAAATGTGAAAAAGGCAATCGACTAATTATCGTTAATTATATTATGTTATTATTTATTTTAGGTGTTTTAAAAGTATAGATATCATAAATATTTTTCTTGATAATGAAGGCTAAATAAGTAAATTCACGAAGTACCAAAAAATTGGTACCAAAACTTTTAATGTTTATGGTGTGATATTTTGAGATTAGTTTTATATCAAAAGGTAACTTGTTTTAATTTGAAAGAAATATTAATGATTGAAAGATGTGATATGGTTGATGTTTTTAGGTGTTTTTAAAAGGTAATAACTTCAACTGAAATTAATTGTGAAAAAGTTAATAGGTGTTTATGAAAAGTACTATATTCAATTGAAAGTAAATGTGAAAAAGGCAATCGACTAATTACCATTAATTATATTATTTTATTATTTATTTTAGGTGTTTTAATAATATAAATATCATATATATTTTTATTTATAATGAAGGGTAAATAAGTAAATTCACGAAGTACCAAAAAATAGGTACCAAAAAATAGGTACCAAAACTTTCAATGTTTCGGAATTTATATAATAGTACTAGCTTATAACCCGTGCAATGCACGGGTTTCTTTTAATATGTTATATAAATTTTATTTTATGATATAATTATATTTTTATATAATCATTATTTTGTAAAAATTATTTTAATATTATTTCAATATAATTTAATATAAATTTAGTTAATCATGATTTAAAATTTACAACATTATAGAATTTTAAGTTAAATATGTCGTTGACGGGATTCGAAACTTGAATTTTTAGTAAAATACTTTAATCATAAAATATATCTTATAATTACATCTGACGATTCTTATTAATTACTAAAAATCTAACAGTAAAATGGTTTAATATTTTTCGGTATATATTAATGATTGCAAAATTATTGGTTTAAAATTTATATTATAAAATATTTTAAAAAATTATGTCTGACAGAATTCGAACCTTGAAATTTTAGTAAATTAATTTAAAATCTAATATATTTAATCATTAAATCTAATGGTTCTGATTTTTTACTAAAAATATAACGGTCATTATTCCTTGTATATATGTGTCTATTATCTTTTGTTAGTGATTAGACGATATAGTGTTCTTTTTTTGGGTATATATTAATTATTGTAAGATTATATTTTAAAATAAAAAATAACGTGTTTTATTTAGAAAAAAATATTATTGACTGAAAGATACGATATCTTAAAAGGTAATATCATCAATCAATTAAAAGTAAACCTCTTTTAATTAAAAAAAGGCAATCGACTAATTATCACTAATTATTTATTTTACTATTTATTTTAATAGTTAGGATGACCGTGCTAAAGATCGAACGGACAAATTTTCAATGCCCGTGTGATGCACAGGTTTCTTTTATTATATTATATTAATTTTATTTAATATTACAATTATATTTTTATATAATCACTATTTTTAATATTTTTTTAATTTTAATTTAATATAATTTAATATTCTCATGTTTACGGATTATACTAATGTTTTCTTATTATAAACAATGTATACGGATTTTTAATATATTTTATTAAATAGTGATATAATTGAAAAAAAAAATATTTTTGTTAGAGAAAAGATAAAAAATTTATTTATTATTTAAAAGTAATTATAATTTTTTTTAATTAGAAAAAATATAAAAGATATTATATTTTTCTTGAAAAAGGAAACTGTTTAGTTATTAAAAAAAAAGGTAACATGTTTAACCTGAAAAGGTAGATTGATTAGTAAAGTAAAAATTTTAATTAAATAAAATATAAAAGAAGATTTTTAAAAGGTAACCCGTGATATAATTGGAAAAAGATATATTTTAGTTAGAGAAAAGAGAAAAAATAATTTGAATGAAAAAATTAATTAATTAGTTAATAGTAATTATAATATGCATTTTAGTTAGATAAAATATAAAAGATATTATATTTTATCTGAAAAAGTAAACTGCTTAGTTAGTAAAAAGAAAAGAAAAGGTAACATGTTTAACCTGAAAAAGGAAATTGATTAGTAAAGCAAAAATTTTAGTTAGATAAAATATAAAAAATATTTTATCTATAATTAAGTAAGGGTAAATTAGTAAAATCAATAGGTACCAACCAACCAAACTTTTAATGTTTCGGTTTTTATATAATAGTATAGATAGATATTAATTAATATTAATAATTTTAATGTTAATTGGGTAAAGGGTAATTAGGTAAATTCAACAGGTACCAACCAACCAAACTTTTAATGTTTCGGATTTAATATAATAGTATAGCCTAAAACCCGTGCGATGCACGGATTTTTTTTATATTATATAAAAAATTTCATTAATTAAAATTAATTTTTTTAACACATGAATTTTGGAGGCTTACTTTTTTATATGAGATGATTTGATAACAATTATATAAATGTTATTCGTGATATTTCTATAAAAGGAGGGATTTAGTTAGAAAATATAGAAAAAATGATAGGTTTTAGTTAAAAAGAATAATTAATTAATTATTAGTAATTATAAAATTATTACTTCATTTTATTAAATAGAATGTCCGTGGTATGATTAGAAAAATAGAGAATTTAGTTAGTGAAAATTAAAAAGATTACTAGCTTAAAACCCGTGCGATGCACGGAATTTTTTTAATATTATATGAATATTTTTCATTAATTTGAATTAATCTATATATTATAAATTAGTGGATAACCCTTACCTAAGGGTGGTATCCATATTTAGGTTTGGACAAAAGTTTGTATTGATTTTGACCCACTGGATAATCCATTTTTATCCATACATATTATGTTTGAAAAAGATCCAAATTCATTATTTGACTCATTGTTAATTAAAGAAAGTTTGTATACAAATTTAAATACTATTAATATATTCTCTTAATATTTATGGTAAGATTATTAATGAAAAATTGAATAAATCTTTTAATTTTGGTAAGCTTATTATTACATATCATCACATAATATATATAAAAAATCTAAGTAAATTTATCTTTGATTGCATTTGTTATAATATAGAAAAAATAATATTTTATTAATATTATTTCTTTCAATATTAATTTATTTGATCTTGAATTTCTTTCAATATTAATTTATTTGATCTTGAATAAAAAGTTATTTTCTTTATTTAATTATTATTCTTATATATCATAATTATTATGAAATTTAAAGTTAAACTACCGTGTACGTAGGACGGACTATAATCTTTTTTTTAAAACATGAATAACTTAAATTTTTCAATGAGATGATTTCATAATAATTATATAGATGTTATCTGTGATATTTCTAAAAAAGGGGGATTGTAGTTAGAAAATAGAGAAAAAATGATAGGTTTTAGTTAAAAGAGGTAATCGGTTAATTATTAGTATTTTAATATTATTATTTTATTTTATTGAATAGAACCGTACGTGATATAATTCGAAAATGAGAAATTTTAGTTAGAGAAAATAAAAAATGTAAGGTGAAAATTTAAAAGGTGACATGTTTTAGGTGAAAAAGGTAATTAATTAATTTATAGTAATTATAATTTAATTATGTTATTTTACTAAATAAAATTGCTCGTAGTGTTTTTAGAAAAGGAGAAATTAATGTTGCGCGTGATATGTCTAGAAAAAGAGGGATTAAAAAAGATAGAAAAGATTATACTTTTTAGCTGAAAAAAGTAATCGATTAATTATTAGTATTATAGTTTTATTATTTAATTTAATAAATAGAACCGCCCGTGATATAATTGGAAAATGAGAGATTTTAGTTACATAAAATAGAAAAGGTAACATGAAAATTAAAAAGTTGACATGTTTTAGGTGAAAACGGTAACTGATTAGTTTATAATAATTATAATTTAATTATGTTACTTTACTAAATGAAATTGCTCATAGTTTTTTTTAGAAAAGGAGAAATTAATGTTATCCGTGATATTTCTAGAAAAAAGAGGGATTTTAGTTAGAAAATATAGAAAAGATGATACGTTTTAGCTGAAAAGAGAGATTTTAGTTAGAGAAAAGAAAAAAGGTAACATATTTTGGTTAAAAAGGGTAACTGATCGATTAATTAATAGTAATTATATTAAACAAAATTGCTTGTAGTGTTTTTAGAAAAGGAGAAATTTTAGTTAGATAAAATATTGTGCATGTTTTAGGTGAAAAATGTAATTGATTAGTTTATAGTAATTATAATTTAATTACATTATTTTACTAAATAAAATTGCTCGTAATTTTTTTTTGAAAAGTAGAAATTAATGTTGCCCGTGATATTTCTAGAAAAAAGAGGGATTTTTGTTAGAAAATATAGAAAAGATGATAAATTTTAGCTGAAAAAAAAGATTTTAGTTAGAAAAAGAAAAAAAGGTAACATATTTTGGTTGAAAAAGGTAATTGATCGATTAATTAATATTAATTATATTAAACAAAATTGCTCATAGTATTTTTTTTAAAAGGAGAAATTTTAGTTAGATAAAATATCATGGGTCGTCTGATTTAATGAAATAAATTAATAATAACTAACTGATTACTTTTTTTAGGTAAAAGGAAATATATTTTCTATATTTTATAACTAAAATATCTCATTTTCAAACTTTTTTTTTTTTACTTCTTTTTCAATTACCCTTACTTAGTTATTCTTTTCTTATTTTATATATGTTAATAAGTAACCAATTACTTTTTTCAGTTATTACCTTTTGTACATTTTCCAACTAAAATATTTTCTTTCCAAAAATAACATGGGTCGTTCTATTTAATAACTAACTGATTACCTTTTTCAGCTAAAAGGTAATATCTTTTCCAAAAATATTTTATTAATAACTAACTGATTACCTTTTTCAGCTAAAAGGTAATATCTTTTCTATAATTTTAAACTAAAATATCTCATTTTCAAACTTATCTTTTTTTACTTCTTTTTTCGAGTATTATTTAGTTAGATAAAATATCATGTGCATGTTTTAGGTGAAAAATGTAATTGATTAGTTTATAGTAATTATAATTTAATTACATTATTTTACTAAATAAAATTGCTCGTAATTTTTTTTTGAAAAGTAGAAATTAATGATCCGTGATATTTCTAGAAAAAAGAGGGATTTTAGTTAGAAAATATAGAAAAGATGATACGTTTTAGCTGAAAAGAGAGATTTTAGTTAGAGAAAAGAAAAAAGGTAACATATTTTGGTTAAAAAGGGTAACTGATCGATTAATTAATAGTAATTATATTAAACAAAATTGCTTGTAGTGTTTTTAGAAAAGGAGAAATTTTAGTTAGATAAAATATTGTGCATGTTTTAGGTGAAAAATGTAATTGATTAGTTTATAGTAATTATAATTTAATTACATTATTTTACTAAATAAAATTGCTCGTAATTTTTTTTTGAAAAGTAGAAATTAATGTTGCCCGTGATATTTCTAGAAAAAAGAGGGATTTTTGTTAGAAAATATAGAAAAGATGATAAATTTTAGCTGAAAAGAAAGATTTTAGTTAGAAAAAGAAAAAAAGGTAACATATTTTGGTTGAAAAAGGTAATTGATCGATTAATTAATATTAATTATATTAAACAAAATTGCTCATAGTATTTTTTTTAAAAGGAGAAATTTTAGTTAGATAAAATATCATGGGTCGTCTGATTTAATGAAATAAATTAATAATAACTAACTGATTACTTTTTTTAGGTAAAAGGAAATATATTTTCTATATTTTATAACTAAAATATCTCATTTTCAAACTTGTTTTTTTTTACTTCTTTTTCAATTACCCTTACTTAGTTATTCTTTTCTTATTTTATATATGTTAATAAGTAACCAATTACTTTTTTCAGTTATTACCTTTTGTACATTTTCCAACTAAAATATTTTCTTTCCAAAAATAACATGGGTCGTTCTATTTAATAACTAACTGATTACCTTTTTCAGCTAAAAGGTAATATCTTTTCCAAAAATATTTTATTAATAACTAACTGATTACCTTTTTCAGCTAAAAGGTAATATCTTTTCTATAATTTTAAACTAAAATATCTCATTTTCAAACTTATCTTTTTTTACTTCTTTTTTCGAGTATTATCTTTTCTAACTAAAATCTATTCTTTCCAAAACTTGGCTTTTTTACTTCTTTTTCAAGCTATTACCTTTTCAAATATGGATTTTATCTATATTTAAGTAATTATATATTTTAGCTATATTAATTGGATATATGGATTTTATCTATATTTAAGTAATTATATATTTTAGCTATATTAATTGGATGCAAGGGTAATTAGGTAAATTCAATAGGTACCAACCAACCGACCAACCAAACTTTTAATGTTTCGGAATTTATATAATAGTATAGATATGTTCTAGGTGAAAAAGGTAATTGATTAGTTTATAGTAATTATAATTGAATTACGTTATTTTACTAAATACAATTGCTCATAATGTTTTTGGAAAATGAGAAAATAATATTGTCGATTTTAGTTAAAAAATATAGAAAAGATGATATGTTTTAGCTGAAAAAGGTAATCGGTTAATTAAAAATATTATAAGTTTATAAGTTTATTTTATTAAATAGAACCGTCTGTGATATAATTAAAAAAAATTAGTTAGAGAAAATAGAAAGGTAACGTGCATGATTTATGTGGAAAAAGTAATTGATTAGTGTATAGTAATTATAATTTAATTATGTTATTTTACGAAATAAAATTGTTCATAGTTTTTAGAAAATGAGAAATTAACGCTACCCGTTATATTTCTAGAAAAAAAAGGGAATGTAATTAGAAAAAATAGAAAAGATGATATATTTTAGCTGAAAAGGTAATCGATTAATTATTAGTATTATAATATTATTATTTTATTTGTATTAAATAGAAACGCCTGTAATATAATTAGAAAAATGGAGGTTTTAGTAAGAAGAAAGAAAAAAGGTAACGTGTTTTGCTGAAAAAAGGTAACCGTCCATGATATAATTGGAAAAAGAGAGATTTTAGTTAGAGAAAAGAGAAAAGGTAACGTGTTTTGATTGAAAAAGGTAATTGATTAGTTAATAATAATTATATATAATTATGTTATTTTTTAGTTGAAATGGTAATTGGTTAATTATTAGTATTATAATATTATTATTTTTATTAAATAGAAATGCCTGTAATATAATTAGAAAAATGGAGGTTTTAGTAAGAAGAAAGAAAAAAGGTAATGTGTTTTGCTGAAAAAGGTAACCATCCATAATATAATTGAAAAAAGAGAGATTTTAGTAAGAGAAAATAGAAAAGGTAACATGTTTTGACTGAAAAAGGTAATTGATTAGTTAATAGCAATTATAAATAATTAATTTATTTTTTTTAAACAAAATTGCTCGTAGTGTTTTTAAAAAGGAGAAATTTTAGTTAGATAAAATGTAAAATATATTTTATTTTAAATGAAAAAGGAAATTATTTAGTTATTGAAAAATAGAAAAGGTTATATGTTTAAACTTAAAAAAGAAATTGATTAATAAATGAGAAATTTTAGTTAGATGAGAAGTTTTAGTTAGATAAAATATAAAAGATATTGTATTTTACTTGAAAAAGGAAATTATTTAGTTTTTGAAAATAGAAAAGATAATATGCGTAACCTGAAAAAGGAAATTGATTAGTTAATAGATCCGTAATTAAGTAAGGGTAATTAGGTAAATTCATTAGGTACCAACCAACCAAACTTTTAATGTTTCAGCTTTAATATAATACTAAAGAGTATAAGACAGCTAAGTCTATATACTTACATAACTTATCACGATTCGATGGAATAATATTGCTTAAGCACTAAAACCCGTGCGATGCACGGATTTTTTTATATTATATAAAATTAATTTATTAATTAAAATTATTTTTTTTAAAACATGAATTTTGGAGGCTTACTTTTTTATTTGAGATGATTTGATAATAAGTATATAAATGTTATTCGTGATATTTCTAGAACAGGAGGGATTTAGTTAGAAAATATAGAAAATATGATAGGTTTTAGTTAAAAAGAATAATCAATTAATTATTAGTAATTATAAAATTATTACTTCATTTTATTAAATAGAATGTCCATGGTATGATTAGAAAAATAGAGAATTTACTCAAAGAAAATTAAAAAGGTTATATGTTCTAGGTGAAAAAGGTAATTAATTAGTTTATAGTAATTATAATTTAATTACGTTATTTTACTAAATACAATTGTTCGTAATGTTTTTAGAAAATGAGAAAATAATATTGTCCGTGGTATTTCTATTATAAAAGGGATTTTAGTTAGAAAATATAAAAAAGATTATATGTTTTAGCTGAAAAAGATAATCGGTTAATTAATAATATTATAATATTATTAGTTTATTTTATTAAACCGAACCGTCCGTGATATAATTGAAAAAAAAGAGATTTTAGTTAGAGAAAATAGAAAAGTAACGTGCATGATTTATGTGAAAAAATAATTGATTAGTTTATAGTAATTATAATTTAATTATGTTATTTTACGAAATAAAATTGTTCATAGTTTTTAGAAAATGAGAAATTAACGCCCGTTATATTTCTAGAAAAAAAGGGAATGTAATTAGAAAAAATAGAAAAGATGATATATTTTAGCTGAAAAGGTAATCGGTTAATTATTAGTATTATAATATTTTTTTTTATTTGTATTAAATAGAAACGCCTGTAATATAATTAGAAAAATGGAGGTTTTAGTAAGAAGAAAGAAAAAAGGTAACATGTTTTGCTGAAAAAAGGTAACCGTCCATGATATAATTGGAAAAAGAGAGATTTTAGTTACAGAAAAGAGAAAAGCTAACATGTTTTGACTGAAAAAGGTAATTGATTAGTTAATAATAATTATATATAATTATGTTATTTTTAGCTGAAAAGGTAATTGGTTAATTATTAGTATTATAATATTTTTTTTATTAAATAAAAATGCCGGTAATATAATTAGAAAAATGGAGGTTTTAGTAAGAAGAAAGAAAAAAGGTAACGTATTTTGCTGAAAAAGGTAACCGTCCATGATATAATTGGAAAAAGAGATATTTTAGTTAGAGAAAATAGAAAAGATAATGTGTTTTGACTAAGAAAGGTAATTGATTAGTTAATAGTAATTATATATAATTATGTTATTTAATTAAACAAAATTGATAAAATATAAAAGATACTGTATTTTACATGGAAAAGGAAATTATTTAGTTCTTGAAAATAGAAAAGATAATATGTGTAACCTCAAAAAGGAAATTAATTAATTAGTAGATTTTTAATTAAGTAAGGGTAATTAGGTAAATTCAATAGGTACCAACCAACCAAACTTTTAATGTTTCGGCTTTAATATAATAATATAGATAGATTTTGTTACTGATTATATGATATGATGTGATATTTTTGAGTATATATTAATTATTGCTAGATATGAATTGATTGGAAAATATGATATGATTGAGGTTTTTAGGTGTTTATAAAAGGTAATATCTTCAACTAAAAGTAAATGTGAAAAAGGCAATCGATTAATCTATACTATTATATAAATTCCGGAACATTAAAAATTTTGGTACCTGTTTTTTTGTACCAGTTTTTTGGTACTTCGTGAATTTACTTATTTACACTTTATTAAAAAGAAAAATAAATATATGATATTTATACTTTTAAAACATCTATAATAAATAATCACATAATATAATTAATGGTAAGTAGTCGCTTGCCTTTTTTCACATTTACTTTTAATTGAAGATATTACCTTTTATAAACATCTAAAAACATCAATGTATCTTCCAATCATTAATATTTCCTTTCGAATTAAAACATGTTACCTTTTTAATTTAAAACTAATCTTCGTTAATATTTTCTTTCGAATTAAAACATGTTACCTTTTTAATTTAAAAATAATTTTACAATCATTAATATATACCCGAAAATATCACACCATATTTTTCAATTGTTAATAAAATATATTAAAAATCTGCATACGTTGTTTATAATAAGAAAACATTAGTATAATCCGTAAACATGAGTATATTAAAATTATATTAAATTAAATTAATTAATAATTATATAATACCCGAAACATTAAAAATTTTGGTAACTATTTTTTGGTATATGTTTTTTGGTATTTCGTGAATGTACTTATTTATCCTTCATTATAAAGAAAAATATATATGATATCTATACCATTAAAACACCCAAAATAAATAATAACATAATATAATTAAAGGTAATTAGTCGATTGTCTTTTTCACAATTACTTTTAATTGAAGATATTACCTTTTATAAACACCTAAAAACCTCAATCATATCATATTTTCCAATCAATTCATATCTAGCAATAATTAACCAAAAATAAATAATAACATAATACAATTAAAGGTAACTAGCTTATAACCCGTGCGATGCACGGATTTTTGTTGATATGTAATAAATTTTATTTTATGTTATAATTATATTTTTATATAATCATTATTTAAAATATTTATTTTTAATTTTAATATTAATAATTTAATATAAATTTAATTAATGATATACATGGTTTGAAACTTGTATTATAAAATTTTAAAATAAATATGTCATTGATAAAATTTGAAACTTGAAATTTTAGTAAATTAATTTAATCATATAATATATTTAATAATTAGATCTTATGATTTTGATTTTTTAAGAAAAATTTAATGGTCATTATTCGTAATACGAATATGTATTATATTTTGTTACTGATTATATGATATGGTGTGATATTTTTGGGTATATATTAATTATTGCTAGATATGAATTGATTGAAAATATGATATGATTGAGGTTTTTAGGTGTTTATAAAAGGTAATATCTTCAACTAAAAGTAAATGTGAAAAAGGCAATCGACTAATTACCTTTAATTGTATTATGTTGTATTTATTTTTGGTGTTTTAATAGTATAAATATTATATATATTTTTCTTTATAATGAAGGGTAAATAAGTAAATTCACGAAATACCAAAAAACATATATCAAAAAATAGGTACCAAAATTTTTAATGTTTCGACAATTATATAATTATTAATTACTTTTAATTTAATATAATTTTAATATACTCATGTTTACGGATTATACTAATATTTCCTTATTATAAACAACACATGCAGATTTTTAATATATTTTATTAACAATTGAAAAATATGGTGTGATATTTTCGGGTATATATTAATGATTGTAAAATTAGTTTTAAATTAAAAAGGTAACGTGTTTTAGTTCAAAAGAAAATATTAATGAAGATTAGTTTTAAATTAAAAATGTAACGTGTTTTAATTCAATATTTATGATTGGAAGATACATTGATGTTTTTAGGTGTTTATAAAAGGTAATATCTTCAATTAAAGGTAAATGTGAAAAATGGCAAGCGACTAATTACCATTAATTCTATTATGTTATTATTTATTATAGGTGTTTTTAAAAGTATAAATATCATATATTTATTTTCTTTTTAACAAAGGGTTTTTAGGTGTTTATAAAAGGTAATATCTTCAACTAAAAGTAAATGTGAAAAAGGCAATCGACTAATTACCTTTAATTGTATTATGTTATTATTTATTTTTGGTTAATTATTGCTAGATATGAATTGATTGGAAAATATGATATGATTGAGGTTTTTAGGTGTTTATAAAAGGTAATATCTTCAACTAAAAGTAAATGTGAAAAAGGCAATCGACTAATTACCTTTAATTGTATTATGTTTTATTTATTTTTTGTGTTTTAATAGTATAAATATCATATATATTTTTCTTTATAATGAAGGGTAAATAAGTAAATTCACGAAATATCAAAAAGCATATATCAAAAAATAGGTACCAAAATTTTTAATGTTTCGACAATTATATAATTATTAATTAATTTTAATTTAATATAATTTTAATATACTCATGTTTACGGATTATACTAATATTTCCTTATTATAAACAACACATGCAGATTTTTAATATATTTTATTAACAATTGAAAAATATGGTGTGATATTTTCGGGTATATATTAATGATTGTAAAATTAGTTTTAAATTAAAAAGGTAACGTGTTTTAGTTCAAAAGAAAATATTAATGAAGATTAGTTTTAAATTAAAAATGTAACGTGTTTTAATTCAATATTTATGAATGGAAGATACATTGATGTTTTTAGGTGTTTATAAAAGGTAATATCTTCAATTAAAAGTAAATGTGAAAAAAGGCAAGCGACTAATTACCATTAATTGTATTACGTTATTATTTATTATAGGTGTTTTAAAAGTATAAATATCATATATTTATTTTCTTTTTAACAAAGGGTAAATAAGTAAATTCACAAAGTACCAAAAAACTGGTACCAAAAAACAGGTACCAAAACTTTCAATGTTATTTATTTTCTTTTTAACAAAGGGTAAATAAGTAAATTCACGAAGTACCAAAAAACTGGTACCAAAAAACAGGTACCAAAAAATAGGTACCAAAACTTTCAATGTTTCGGAATTTATATATTTTAATAGTATAAATATCATATATATTTTTCTTTATAATGAAGGATAAATAAGTAAATTCACGAAATACCAAAAAACATATATCAAAAAATAGGTACCAAAATTTTTAATGTTTCGACAATTATATAATTATTAATTAATTTTAATTT
Organism: Kitagawia praeruptora; assembly: GCA_037693485.1. Classification (NCBI taxonomy): domain Eukaryota; kingdom Viridiplantae; phylum Streptophyta; class Magnoliopsida; order Apiales; family Apiaceae; genus Kitagawia; species Kitagawia praeruptora. Next base: position 30,332,329 of record CM075345.1, on the reverse strand, counting down.
AATATAATTTTAATATACTCATGTTTACAGATTATACTAATATTTCATTATTATAAACAACACATACAGATTTTTAATATATTTTATTAACAATTGAAAAATATGGTGTGATATTTTCGGGTATATATTAATGATTGTAAAATTAGTTTTAAATTAAAAAGGTAACGTGTTTTAGTTCAAAAGAAAATATTAATGAAGATTAGTTTTAAATTAAAAATGTAACGTGTTTTAATTCAATATTTATGATTGGAAGATACATTGATGTTTTTAGGTGTTTATAAAAGGTAATATTTTCAATTAAAAGTAAATGTGAAAAAAGGCAAGCGACTAATTTCCATTAATTCTATTATGTTATTATTTATTATAGGTGTTTTTAAAAGTATAAATATCATATATTTATTTTCTTTTTAACAAAGGGTTTTTAGGTGTTTATAAAAGGTAATATCTTCAACTAAAAGTGAATGTGAAAAAGGCAATCGACTAATTACCTTTAATTGTATTATGTTATTATTTATTTTTGGTTAATTATTGCTAGATATGAATTGATTGGAAAATATAATTTGATTGAGGTTTTTAGGTGTTTATAAAAGGTAATATCTTCAACTAAAAGTAAATGTGAAAAAGGCAATCGACTAATTACCTTTAATTGTATTATGTTTTATTTATTTTTTGTGTTTTAATAGTATAAATATCATATATATTTTTCTTTATAATGAAGGGTAAATAAGTAAATTCACGAAATACCAAAAAACATATATCAAAAAATAGGTACCAAAATTTTTAATGTTTCGACAATTATATAATTACTAGCTTAAAACCCGTGCGATGCACGGATTTTTTTAATATTATATTAAATTTTTTAATTATTTGAATTAATTTTTTTAAAACATGATTTTTGGAGACTTAAATTTAGTAATTATAAAATTATTTTTTTATTAGATAGAATGCCCATGATATAATTGGAAAAATAGAGGATTTGGTTAGAGAAAATTAAAAAGGTAACATGTTTTATGTTTTAGGTGAAAAAGGTAATTGATTAGTTTGTAGCAATTATAAGTTAATTATGTTATTTTACTAAATAAATTGCTTGTAATGTTTTTAGAAAAAGAGAAATTATTGTTGCCCGTGATATTTCTAGGAAAAGAGGGATTTTAATTATAAAATATATAAAAAATGAAATGTTTTAACTGAAAAAGTTAATCGATTAATTATTAGTATTATCATATTACTATTTTATTTCATATAATAGAACTGCCCTTAATGTACTTGAAAAATGAGATATTTTAGTTAGAGAAAATAGAAAAAAAACGGAAAAATTAAAAAGGTGACATGTTTTAGGTGAAAAAAGTAATTGATTAGTTTATACTAATTATAATTTAATTATGTTCAATTACTAATTAAAATTGCTCCTAGTGTTTTTTAGAAAATGAGAAATTAACGTTGTCCGTTATATTTCTAGAAAAAAAGGAAATTAATTAGAAAAAATAGAAAGATGATATGTTTTAGTTGAAAAGATAATCTATTAATTATTAGTATTGCAGTGCACGGGTTTCTTGTATTATGTTATAAATTTTATTTAATATTAAAATTATGTTTTTATATAATCATTATTTTAATAATTTTTTTAATTTTAATTTGTTATAATTTAATATACTCATGTTTACAGATTATAATAATGTTTCCTTATTATAAACAACGTATATGATTTTTAATATATTTTATTAATAATTGAAAATTTTGGTGTGATATTTTCGAGTATATATTAATGATTGTAAGATTTGTTGTAAATTAAAAAGGTAATGTGTTTTAATTAGAAATATTAATGATTGAAAAATATGATACAATTGATCTTTTTAGGTGTTTATAAAAGGTAATATCTTTAACTGAAAGTAAATATGAAAAATGCAATCGACTAATTACCATTTGTTATATTATATTGTTATTTATTTTAGGTGTTACATTTTACTTGAAAATTATGGTGTGATATTTTTGGTTATATATTAATGATTGAAAGATTTATTTTAAATTAAAAAGGTAATGTGTTTTAGTTCGAAAGGAAATATTAATGATCGAAAGGTATGATATGATTCATGTTTTTACGTGTTTATAAAATGTAATATCTTCAACTAAAAGTAAATATGAAAAAGACAATCGACTAATTACCGTTAATTTTATTATATTAATGTGATAATTTCGGGTATATATTAATGATTATAAGATTTGTTTTAAATTAAAAAGATAACGTGTTTTAGTTCGAAAGGACATATTAATGATGGAAAGATATGATACGATTGGTGTTTTTAGGTATTTATAAAAGGTAATATCTTGACTACTTACCATTAATTATATTATGTTATTACTTATTTTAGATTGTAAGATTTGTTTTAAATTAAAAAGCTAACGTCTTTTAGACTTTTAGTTCGAAAGAAAATATTAATGATGGAAATATATGATACAATTGATGTTTTAAGTTGTTTATAAAAGGTAGTATCTTGACTAATTATCATTATTTATATTATGTTATTACTTATTTTAGGTGTATTTTTTTTATAATGAAGGGTAAATAATTAAATTCACGAAGTACCAAAAATAAGTACCAAAAAATAGGTAGCAAAAAATAGGTACCAAAATTTTAGTGTTTCGACTTTTATATAATAGTATAGATTTGTTTTAAATTAAAAGTAACGTGTTTTAGTTCGAAAGGAAATATTAATGATGGAAAGAAATAATACGATTTACTCCCTCCGTCCCTTTGAATTCTTTACGTTCCTATTTTTATACAAAAAAATAAAATATCAAAAATAAGTTATAGAACTATCCTTAAAATGCACCTTAAAATCCGTGCCAGACACTCACTTTTATGTAAATAAATGGGTGGGACAGAGGGAGTATGTTTTTAGGTGTTTATAAAAGGTAATATCTTGACTAATTACCATTAATTATATTATGTTATTACTTATTTTAGATTGTAAGATTTGTTTTAAATTAAAAAAGTAACGTGTTTTAGACTTTTAGTTCGAAAAGAAATATTAATGATGGAAAGATGTGATATGATTGATGTTTTTAGTTGTTTATAAAAGGTAGTATCTTGACTAATTACCATTAATTATATTATGTTATTACTTATTTTAGGTGTATTTATTTATTTTATAATGAAGGGTAAGTAAGTAAATTCACAAAGTACCAAAAAATAGGTATCAAAAAACAGGTACCAAAACTTTTAATGTTTCGGTTTTTATATAATAGTATAGATTTTATTAATAATTGAAAAATATGGTACGATATTTTCGGATATATATTAATGATTGTAAGGTTAGTTTTAAATCAAAAAGGAAACGTATTTTAATTCGAAATGAAATATTAATTATTGGAAGATATGATAAAAGGTTACATCTTCAACTAAAAGTAAATATGAAAAAGGCAATCGATTACTTACCATTAATTATATTATGTTAATATTTATTTTAGGTGTTTTAATATATATTTTTCTTTATAATGAAGGGTAAATAAGTAAATTCACGAAGTACCAAAAAATAGGTACAAAAAAACTGGTACCAATTTATATAATCATTATTTTTTACATAATTTTTAATTTTAATTAATATAATTTAATATACACATGTATACGGATTATACTAATGTTTCCTTATTATAAACAAAGTATATTTTTAATATATTTTATTAATAATTGAAAAATATTGTATGATATTTTCGGGTATATATTAATGATTGTAAGATTAGTTTTAAATCAAAAAGGAAACGTATTTTAATTCGAAAGGTAATATTAATGATTGGAAGATATGATAAAAGGTAACATCTTCAACTAAAAGTAAATATGAAAAAGGCAATCGACTAATTACCATTAATTATATTATGTGAAAATTTATTTTAGGTGTTTTAATATATATTTTTCTTTATAATGAAGGGTACATAAGTAAATTCACGAAGTACCAAAAAATAGGTACCAAAAAACAGGTACCAAAAAACAGGTACCAAAACTTTCAATGTTTCGGAATTTATATAATAGTATAGATTAATTAATTTTAATTTAATATAATTTTAATATACTCATGTTTACGGATTATACTAATATTTCCTTATTATAAACAACACATGCAGATTTTTAATATATTTTATTAACAATTGAAAAATATGGTGTGATATTTTCGGGTATATATTAATGATTGTAAAATTAGTTTTAAATTAAAAAGGTAACGTGTTTTAGTTCAAAAGAAAATATTAATGAAGATTAGTTTTAAATTAAAAATGTAACATGTTTTAATTCGATATTTATGATTGGAAGATACATTGATGTTTTTAGGTGTTTATAAAAGGTAATATCTTCAATTAAAAGTAAATGTGAAAAAAGGCAAGCGACTGATTTCCATTAATTCTATTATGTTATTATTTATTATAGGTGTTTTTAAAAGTATAAATATCATATATTTATTTTCTTTTTAACAAAGGGTTTTTAGGTGTTTATAAAAGGTAATATCTTCAACTAAAAGTGAATGTGAAAAAGGCAATCGACTAATTACCTTTAATTGTATTATGTTATTATTTATTTTTGGTTAATTATTGCTAGATATGAATTGATTGGAAAATATAATATGATTGAGGTTTTTAGGTGTTTATAAAAGGTAATATCTTCAACTAAAAGTAAATGTGAAAAAGGCAATCGACTAATTACCTTTAATTGTATTATGTTTTATTTATTTTTTGTGTTTTAATAGTATAAATATCATATATATATTTCTTTATAATGAAGGGTAAATAAGTAAATTCATGAAATACCAAAAAACATATATAAAAAATAGGTACCAAAATTTTTAATGTTTCGACAATTATATAATTATTAATTAATTTTAATTTAATATAATTTTAATATACTCATGTTTACGGATTATACTAATATTTCCTTATTATAAACAACACATGCAGATTTTTAATATATTTTATTAACAATTGAAAAATATGGTGTGATATTTTCGGGTATATATTAATGATTGTAAAATTAGTTTTAAATTAAAAAGGTAACATGTTTTAGTTCAAAAGAAAATATTAATGAAGATTAGTTTTAAATTAAAAATGTGTTTACGGATTATACTAATATTTCATTATTATAAACAACACATGCAGATTTTTAATATATTTTATTAACAATTGAAAAATATGGTGTGATATTTTCGGGTATATATTAATGATTGTAAAATTAGTTTTAAATTAAAAAGGTAACGCGTTTTAGTTCAAAAGAAAATATTAATGAAGATTAGTTTTAAATTAAAAATGTAACATGTTTTAATTCAATATTTATGATTGGAAGATACATTGATGTTTTTAGGTGTTTATAAAAGGTAATATCTTCAATTAAAAGTAAATGTGAAAAAAGGCAAGCGACTAATTTCCATTAATTCTATTATGTTATTATTTATTATAGGTGTTTTTAAAAGTATAAATATCATATATTTATTTTCTTTTTAACAAAGGGTTTTTAGGTGTTTATAAAAGGTAATATCTTCAACTAAAAGTGTGTTAGTTACAGAGGCATGCCTGTACACATCTAATAACAAGCCTAATTGTTTGTAATGCTTTGCATTACTTACATGACCTCTTAACTGAGGGAACCTCTAGTTGTAGAGTTTCTGTTTGTATTGTACTTGAAGTAGGCATCAAATCCTAGTTGTGTAATTGTACAAATAGAGTCTAGAATAATGCTTGAAAGAAGTTCCAAGGTTCATGCCTTAAGCAAGGAGTTAAAGACTGTCAAATAACCACAGTTGGGATTTGAAGAAATGAAGAATTTGCCTAAGTACCAATTCGAGAAGTATATTTGTCTATTCGAGAAGTCCAGCATTCGAGAAGTCAGAGATTCGATATCTCAAGACACTATTCGATATCTCTGAAATACACTGTTCGATATCTCATTCGATATCTCAGGGATTCGATATGTCTACTACTCTATTCGAGAACTCAAGAAGTCAACAAGTCAAGATGGTATTCGAGTTCTCAAAGAGTCAACAAGTCAAAGTTCCATTCGATATCTCAAGGACTCAGAAAGCTATTCGATATCTCGAGGATTCGATAAGTCAAATGTTCTATTCGACAACTCAAGGAATCCTGATGGAAAAGAGCTATTCGAGAAGTGGTTCGATATGTCAATATAACAGTATTCGAGAACTCAGAGTTATCGATCAAGTCAATTCTAGTTCTCGAATCACTTACTTAGTCACTTCTCGAATACATTCTTGGAGACAAAATACTGAAGAAATTGTACAAGTCAGAAACCTGCAACAAGCCAATGCACTTTATGGACCACAATCTGTAACGTGCTCTGGAAAGCCTACAAGGAAGCTTGGAGAGATATAGAAGAGACAAGGAGCTAAAGAAGTGGATCTAAACAGGCTTTGCAAAGTCAAATCTGTAACCGTTTGGACACTTACTCAAAAAGGATAGACAGACTAGAAAGTAATTTGTTTAGCTACCTTATTTGCAGTAAGTAGGCTGTATCCATGTTCTATAAGGACACAGCCTCACTTCATAACTTAGTAACTTTTGTGAGTCAAGTTTTTCATACACTAAGCTGTATCTCTCTGAGAAAAACGAAGCTGGGAATACTACCATTTGTATTCACAGATTGTAGCAACCTTTATCTAATAATACATTAGATTAAAGTGATATTGTGTCTTGTGTTGTTTCTTTATCCGCACCTTCACTTCTACACACACAGGCACTTATCTGCTACATAGACTCAATCCAAGAAAAGTTCAAGAATCCATTCACCCCCCCTCTGTATTCTTTTACCGTATTCAATACTCAACAAGTGGTATCAGAGCGGGCTGTTTATTCAAAAACAGGAAAACGATCATGAGTTCGAATACACCAAAGACTACAGGAACGGTGAAGGTCCCTAAGTTTGACAAAGAAAACTTCAACCTCTGGAAGATAAAGATGATGTTGTTCATTAAAGCCTCTCATCCCTTGTATCCTGAGATTCTCAAGAATGGTCCTTTTGTTCCACAACAAGAGATACCAGAGAAGACTGTTGGAACCATAACTATCCCAAGAACTTATGAAGCCAAGGATCCATCAAAGTGGACAGAGTCAGAAAGGGAGAAGGTTGCTCTTGACAGCCACCTCATGTTGCTTATCATTGATTCCATGGACATGTCAATGTTTGCAAACATTGCATCATGTACGTCTGCTAAAGAGATGTGGGATCACATTGAGGTGTTGTGTGAAGGGACTGATGAGGTTAAGGAAAACATGAAACAGATACTGGTCACACAGTATGAAGCTTTCATGGCACAGCCCAAGGAAAGCATCACTGAAATGTTTGAAAGATTTCACAAGCTAGTTACTGAGTTGCAGATGAATGGAAAGGTTTACAGCACCAAGGAGTTAAATATGAAATTTCTGTTGTCTTCACCAAATCATCTGGAGCAAAGAGTCATTTCTCTAAGAGAGAGAGATTTGAACAAAGTCACCTATGATGTGCTCTATGGAGTCCTAAAGACTCATGAACTTGAGTTGCTTCAGAAAAGGGCTATCCAAGCCAACCAAGGTAGGATGATAAACACATCATGTGCCTTGATTGTCAACAAATCCATTCTGGACCTAAAAGCATCTACAAGCCAACTAAGGATAGAGGAGGTGGCAGATGATGAAGAAACTGAAGCTGGGGTGAGTGAACCTGTTGAGGAAAAGGAGGAAGAAGAAGAAGAGTTTTACACTCTGGAAGAACTTGATGGGATGGAAAATACTTCATATGCTTTCATGGCCAGAAAATTTCCAAACATCAGATTTAAAAGAAATCAACCCTTCAAACCCAAAACTCAAAACCATTCAGCCAACAAGAACAAGGCACCTGTGAAACCAAACAGAAATAAGTTCAAAACCAGTTATGTGGATAGGTCATCTGTAAGGTGCTATAGATGCAATGACCTAGGGCATTTTGCCAGTGAATGCAAGAAGCCTAAAAAGAAGGATATAGATTATCTTGAGCTCGAAGCTAAGTATGAGGCCCTTCTGAAAAAGCAGACACATGGTAAGGCCTACATAGCTGAAGGGAAGTGTTGGGATGATTCTGAGAGTGATGAAGAGGAACAAGAATTCTGTAATTATGCCTTGATGGCCAACTCCAAGGATGACTCATCTTCATCTGATTCTCAGGTACCATCTCTCACTACTATAGACATGTCTGTTTCTGAGTACAAATGCATGATTGAACAATTATCTGTTGAAATGTTTAATATTCATACTAGTATGACTGCTGCTAATGAGGAGATTGCTAAACTGTCTACTAGAAATGAAATATTAACCAAAAAGAATGAGGAACTTGAGCTAACTACTATGCAAGTAGAAAACCTTAAGAAAGAAGTTGAATATTTGAAGAACAAGGTTTTATGTGCTAGTCAAGTAGAGAAGGCTCTTAGGAATGAATTAGCTGAGAATGAATTCAAACTAAAAACTTTCAAGAAATCATCTGGTTTAGTGCAATCCTACTGTGATAAAATTGAAGCTAAACCCAAAGCAGCTATTGGACTTGACTATGACTCTCTCAAACAAAGGAAAGGCTATGCTGTCATTGAAGAGGACACAGCTGTTCATGAGAAAGTGCCTCACATTTTGAGAAAAACTGAAAATCCAATTTTTAAGGAATCAACATTTGAAATTGATGAGGATGCCTTACTTATCAAGCAAATGTTGAATGATGAGGATGAGGCACAATCTAGTGAACAGCAAGCATCCTCTAAGGGTGAGAGTGTCAAGTCAAAGACCAAGGAACCAGTAGTTGATAGGCCAAGACCTAAGAAGTTTGTTAAGTTTGTCTCAGCTGGGATGAGTGAATCAGAAAAGAAAGTGACTAAGAAGAAACAGAATAGAAATGGCAAGTTAGGGATTAACAAGGATAACAACTATGCTTATATGCCTAATGCCCCTAGGAAAACTTGTCAGAACTGTTTCAGTACCAATCATTTAACTCATGCATGCAAGAAACCTGTTGGTAGTGTGTCTAAACCTTTCTATGATTGTTCTGTGCCTCTAAGTCATAGAGATGCACCTTTCTGTGATAAATTTGATTGTATGCCATGCAATATGAATGTTATGAGTAGTTGTTTTAATTTAAGAAGGCAATTCATTGATGGTTGTATCAGTCACAATTCTCACACACACTACACAAGGTCAAAGTCTTCAAGTCCTCCTAAAGCTAGGAAGGTACCTTTGTCACCTAAGTCTGAAACCTCAGGTTCTAAGACTTCCAACAGTGACAAGAAGACTAACACTAAGAAAGTTGACAAGCATGTTGTTTATGATAAAACTGTCTCTATGTCACATGGACCCAAACTTGTTTGGGTACCAAAGGAAAAGTAATACCTTTGTGGTTGCAGGGCAAAGAAAGTGAAAAGAAGGTCATGTGGATTTTGGACAGTGGATGCTCAAATCATATGACTGGTGATATGGCCCTGCTATCACAGTATGAGGAAAAGGCTGGCCCAATGGTTGCTTTTGGAGATGACAGCATGGGTAACACATTGGGATATGGCAAGCTGAAAGTTGGAAATGTCATCATTGAAGATGTAGCACTAGTCAAGGGGCTCAAGCATAATCTGTTAAGTGTTGGTCAGTTTACTGATAGAGGATTCAAAGTGAATTTTGACAAAGATGAATGTTTGATCACCCACAAGAAGACTGGTGATTTTGCTCTATCTGGAGTAAGGAAGGGAAGCCTGTTTGTAGCCAATATGGACTCTGCAAACAAGGACAAAATTTGTTGCTTTTACTCAAAAGCATCAAATGAAGATTGTTGGCTGTGGCACAAGAAACTATCACACCTGAATTTCAAGGCCATTAATTCTCTAGTCAAAAGAGAGTTCACTAGTACAAAAACTACCATATGCGTCTCCCCATTTGCGTCTGTTGCAGGCGAAACAGACGTGTAAAGTAGTTTTATGCGTCTGTCCTACATTAAACAGACGCATAAAGTAGTTTTATGCATCTGTTGTACCTAAACAGACGTATATGGTAGTATTATACGTCTGTCGGAGAATTATTTGCGTCAGTTATGTTACAACAGACGTATAAATTCAACTATATACATCTGTTATATTGCAACAGACGTATAAAGTTCCACTTTATGCGTCTTGTCTTTAAAAACAGACGTAAAAAGGTGATTAATTTTCTTTATTAAATTATATGTAAATATCGAGTTGCCCAATTATCTGTATATATGCAGACCTAATTGTTAGGTCCAAATGTGTTGTAGAGGGGGGGGGTGAATACAACTTTTCGAATTTGACAAGCAATAAATACGATGCAATCAATGAACACACAGATTCAAGAAATATACGTTTTATATATAACTTGAAGTGGTTGCTACAACATTCATTACAAAGTATGACAGAAGTTGAGAGAGAGAGTAAATGATACTAAGCTCTGTGAATGTACTCTCTCTCTTTTTCTTGTGTTTTCTCAATTATAGCTCTCTAAAAAATAAACATCACACAAGTACTTCTATTTATACTACATGTAATCTATGTCCTGTAGTCTTCAAAGACTAAGATGTACGTGGCCCAATGATGTCCACATAAATCTTGCCTTATCTTGAAAGCTTGGAAATCTGCCAATCAGAAGATGCCATGTGTCATGTTGAAGCTGCACTCTAAGTAGAACTTCTACTTGAGAATTTCTACTTAGCCATCTCGAATTTCTAAGTAGAACTTCTACTTAGAAATATTCTACTTGGTCATCTAGAATATTTAGTACTTAGAAAATATTCTGGTCTTCAACTTGAAACTTCAATGCACATCTTGAACTTGTGATATCTTCATGTCTTCTTTATTCTTCAGCAAGCTCTTGAACATGGATCTTTATTACTGACAAAAACTTGCTATCAATGTCCTGACACTTGATGCACTGGTCTGGTTCATAAGTGACTAGTCTTGATAGTGTTTCTGCTTCTCGAATAAATTACCATATTCACTTAGTAACTTGGCTTTCCAATGTTCGCTTTCCTTCTTGTTCACTTGAAATCAATTGGTCTTGTTGATACTGATAGTTATGATCTTGATTCTCGATTTCTCAAATCGCTGAGGCATGAACAACTTTGACTTGAACTTCTCTCAATGATTTCTTCTTGGCTTGATCATAGTTAACATGTTCAATTGTATCAATTACCTTGTCTTCATATAGTGTTGATTTCTTGTGACTTCTTGTTCTTGATTGTCTTCTGGTTAAGTATCTTTTCCTTTAATTGAGTTACATTAGTTATAGTGTTACAAGTTTATACACTCTGCCTTTCAATCTCCCCCTATTTGATTGTCTAACAATGACATTCAAATTAATGAAGGATAACTCAACTAAACAATGAGACGAGAAAAGATAATTAACATTACAGTCTTGAATAATATACAACTGAAAAGTACTTGAAAACAATACAAAGAACTTAAACTAGAAACAGAATTCGAACTTTGAATTAAAGATCATTTGAGTGATTCCTATCACCTGGATTATTTCATACCTTTTAGTCAAACTTATATCACCTTATTGGATTCACTCTAAGGTGAATTTTCCTCAAGTGAGTTAAAGCAACCGAAAGACATGAAGGTTTTCCAACTTCAAGTTCACACCACTCTGATCTTTAACCATAATTCCGTTTCCTCTTCCTAGCTTCAGCAGCTTGGTCTTTCTCTTCTTTCTGCCTTCTGCGCTTCTCCTTCTGCTGCTGATCTTTCTTGTACACTGGATCGTGAAGCTGCTCCCACCTAGCATTCAACAGACTTACAGCTTCCATTTCTAGAGGATTCTTGGGCTCTGGGTAAGGATGTTTGAAAAGCCTTCTGAGTTTGTTCACCTCCTGAGTAGTCCTGATCTTTGGAATGTCCTCAAAGTTCTTCATTATAAGCTGAGGTTTCCAATGAGCTTTATCAGCTTTAAACTGACAATAGATCATTTTGGGATAGCCCTTGACACGGTTAGTATTGTGGATACTAGCCGCATCTTTCTCCATTCGCTTCTTTTCCACTACTACTTCAGACAGGTAACTCACGAGTCTCTGCTTTTCTTCCACATACTTAACTTCCACTTCGTCCCACTTGAACACATATAATACTCTCTCCAGAAATGCAGCATCTTGAGTCTGTAGCAGCCAATTTCTACTCATATGCAAGATTGTTTTATTCTGGTCTGCATCTATGAATACTAAGGCATCAGCTGTATCATCAACATAAGAGTGTATCCAGTATACACTATCTCTTCCTGGAACGCCAACTGTCTCCCTTATCTCTCCTTGTTCCAGTGCTCCAGTAGGAAGAGTCAGAGCTTCATCTACATTCTTCATTGCTTGAAGAATATTCCATTTCTTCTCTATCAGCTCCGGCTCAATCTTCACGTTATCGAGAGGGTTTGGAGCAATGATATCACACTTCCACACCTTATTGCTCTTCATGAATATGACTCTTTCAATGATCTTCACTGATTTATCTTTAAGCTCAGAAGCGAATCCCTTACTCATCATTTGTCTACAGACAGCTTTAAGAGATTCCACTGAAAGTTCCATTAAATCCTTTTCCTCCATGCTAACCCTCTTCATTTTCCTGTCAACTACCATCCGGACAACATTAGGATATGCTGAGAATTCTGGACCCTTGTCCTCTGCTAGCTGCATTAACTGATCCCTATACAGAATGCTTAGCTTCTCAGATTGAGAGTATTGAATTTTTGTTGCTAGCAAGAACAACTCTGACGCAGATCTTCTCGTTATGAATTGGTCATCCACATATAGGAAAGACATTGGGACTCCTTCTACCAAAGACAATATAACCTGCCACTCCTTAAGCGTTGCATTGTATCCAACCCTGACTTTAGAAATTAATCTCTTCAATGCACTTATGTAGTCCGCAACCATTGGATTCTGCAAATTCAGGTTGTAGAACAGATCATCTGCCTCCTTGTTATGAACTCCTTTTGCACATGGTCCCATAAATATCTTCCTTGCTTCATCCCACTTCTACCCTATCCTTTTCTTGTCCAGATCAACTTGAGGATTAGCTAGCCTTGCAAGCTCATAATCGTACTGCTTCCCTTGTAGCTCCACTTTCTTTTCTAGAAACGCAGCACTTTCTTGCATCATCTTCATTTTAAAGAACTCAGCTTGTTCCAAGGCTAACTGTTGAGACTTAAGGGTTTCCTCATCAACAGTAACTTCTTCAGGCATTCCGAAAGACATCCCAGCACCTCCACCTTGATCCTTCAAAGATCTCTTTATAGCATGTTCCAAAGGTATGTCTTCCATATCAGAATCTGAGTCATGTGCCTTCTGTACTGTTTCCTGATGACTCAGGTCAACGAATGGCTCATCTTGCTCATCTTGCTCAACCGCTATTGCCTTACCCTTTCTCCTCCTTAGAATAGACGGCTCAATTTCTATTTCCTTGACAAGATCAGCATGTTCTTCAATTTCTTCGATATGAACTGCCTGCTGTCTCGTCTCCTTTCCACTCTCCCCCTTAGGTGAGTTATCCTGAACTCCACCTTGGTCTTCAGATCCACCAGCTGCATAAGAACCTCCAAAACCAGAACCAGAGACTCCTGCTCCACTAGCACCACCTGCACCAGCATCGGGGGAAGGTTGTTGCGGCTCGAAACACTCCGGGGGCACAAAACTCCTGACTGCGAACATCATTCTACTGATCTCCACAGCCATTGTATGCATTGTAGTCTCCATTTGTCCCATCCTCTCATTCAGAGTGCTTCCCAAGACACCACCAGCATGGCCCAAGTCATTGACCTTGTTTGTCAAAGCATCAAACGCTGTAGCTTGACTTGCCATTCTTGCTGCATAGTCATCAAGAGCCCTTTGATTGTTTCCAATGTTAATCCCTAACTGCCCCATCGTCTGCCCGAACTGCTTCATCTGATTTTCCATAGAAGTCATACGTGTATCAAGATTTTCAATGTTAAGGGACGGTGTTTGGTTTAGGTGACCTCGCTCTAATACTCGTTCTGTTAGTATTTGGCGCTCGGTTTTGGGCCTTAAAAATGAAGGTCCCTCTCTCCCTAACCTCTCACACACACTCCCTGTCTCACGCTCGTGTATGTCTTCAATGATGGATCCAAAGTATGAAGCAGTACCTGCAGAAACTGGATAAGCAATATAATTGGCAGTTATGGGATCAATTTCTGTTGGTTCCTGAGTTGGAATCTCAGGCTGAGAGGCTGCAAAGGGTTCTTGTACAACATCAGAACCGATCCTCTTTACAGCATCAGTACGTACCGGTGAAGGTACGGTTGAAGCTCTTAAAGCTTCATGTCCTTTTGAAGCAACAATATCTCCAAAAGGTACATCATCCTCACCAAAATCCCTATGTGCAGATTGTTCAAGGGGAGAACCACTCTCGTGAGGTGGAGTGGTTGCGTGTGACATACTAGGGTTTGACTGAGGTTTAGAAGTAGCAGCATGAGAAAATTTGGCTTTCTTTCGAGTAAGTGGCTGCTCTTCGGGGTCACTCTCCTCATCATATCATACATCTACATGTGCTGGCTGTTTGAATTCCGGTGACAGGGGTGATAGAGAATTAGAAATATAGCTCTCACCCTGGGATAGATCCTGCGGGCTAGCAGTCTCTTGGGTCTCGGAATCAGATACATAGGAAGAGGAATGAGTAGTATGCAGAGAGAGATTACCTGATTCATTACCTTGTTCGTCATTGCTTTGCTCATCAGGAATCTCTTCAAATGCCTCAGCATGAGCAGACCGATTCTGAGCATATGATGAAACTTGCGATGATTCCGCCAAAGTGGTAACTCCCTCATCATATGTAAGCCACGTTTGTAAGGTATCAGGAATTGACATCGGTTTTCCACGATGTTTATTCTGATTAGCAATTGTTGAAAGTGACTTAGTGCCCATCCCTAGTGGTGCAGATGTTTGACTTCTGGCAAAACTCTGTCTAATAGCAAGAGCATCCTTCGGTATTAAATCATTAATCAGCATTTGTAGGAACCGAGGAAACCAGCAGACAACATCTGTTGTGTTGAGGTCTCTGCTTGCAGGAGATCCCATTACAGCCACTATCTCAGAGAGAACTATGCGTCCATAATTTATATCCAGTTCTCTTGCTAGGGCAATTCCAAAGGTTTGCATGGGAATGGGAATTTGATGGAAATCGCTTTCTCGTGCTCGAAAACATCTTGTGATAGCCTCGAAAAAGTAATTCCATTCCACATGAAAGTATTGTTTTTGGATGTTTCCAGTGATCTGGCCAGTCGGAGGATAACATCCTATTTCTTCAAAGAATCTGAGGCGTTCTGCAGCTGTAGGTTCTGGATCATAAGCATCTTTTATCGGGAATCCCAGAACACTGTTGACAATTTCTTCAGTCACCTCATATTCTTGACCCGCTAAGGTAAACCTGAAACCGTAGGGGGTTGTTTTGCTCCCAAAAGAAACCGCACTAGTCCATAATTGATGTAAAGCATCATGTACTAGTGTAGGTTTAGCAGTAAAAGCATCGCTAGCTTTGGAGTACAAATTGAGAAATCGTATCCAAGACTTAAAGCGCGGGAGTTGATCACCAATTTCCGTAGAAATATTATAAAAATTGTTTTTAGCAAGTGAAAATTGGTGAGCCATTTTAATTAAATGTTTTTCTTTAAAAGATGTGATTTTTTTTTTATTTTGAAAAACAAGTAATTTTCGAATTAACAGTTATATCCCTTTTAATTTCTTTTGTGAATACCAAGAATCACTTTAAGAAATCAAACTACGGAATATGAACAAATTCACAGTTTTATCCCTTTCAATTTATCGAGAATACCAAAAGCAATCTGAGAAATTAAACTATGGGATATGAACAGTGGCCAATTACAAAATCTGAATATGCAATGAAGATGTATATTCGTGTGTGTATACCAGTGAAATCGTGTGTGGATATAGATGGAGAATAAGGAAATCGTGTTTTGAACAATTACACAAACACTTGATGTTCGTGTGTATGTATATGTGCGTGTATATGAACAGGTACAAAACACACCAACACAAAGATTAATGATAACACAGACAATAGTAGTCTAAAAATTGGCAGTAATTCGTGATATGTACGAGTTTAATCACAAAAATCACGAACAGTGGTTTGTAAGTCGAAATCGCCTGTATGTATATGGAGGCTGCTGTAAGACTGAATTAGGTAAAAGTGAATGAATGGATCGAGTTAGAGATGTATATATAGGCATGAATGTGAAATGACAAAAGTGTCCCTGTTAAAAAGAATGAAAAACATCAAGTACATACAGGGAACACTTAAGTCGAACTCTATCTCGAACTTATTAAGTCGAACTTCGAGATGAAGTTCGAGATAGATGTTAACTCGAAAACACATGCTAATTCGAACAATTACCACTTAAGCAGCAAAAACCACAAACAGTACTAGGGAAACCTATCTCAAAATTTCAAGCTGAAATTCGAGATAAGTTTCGAGTTAGAAGTTAACTCGAAAAATCCCCTTAACCAACTGAGAACTCTATCTCGAACATCAAGTCGAAATTCGAGTTGAGTTTCGAGATAGAGACTAACTCGAATTTATTCTCAGTTCTTTTCAAAATATCCCCAAAAATGGAACCTTATCTCAACCTTCGAGATAAAGTTCGAGATAGAACTTATCTCGAATATTTTGAAGATAGAAATAGGCACTCTGGTAACTCGAATTCGAACTCTAAGTCGAATTTCGAGATGAATTTCGAGATAGAGACTAACTCGAAATTCTTCCCAGACTTAGAATTTTCAAAACTTCACTCTGGAAGCTCAAATCGAAATTCAAGTAGAATTTCAAGATGAGTTTCGAGATAGTGACTAACTCGAAATTTTGAAGATACTTAGAATAATTTGACAATTCTCTTTGAAAAACTCAACACTTAATATTGCCAAATTAATATAAATATCAATTCAAGGATTTTAATTTATGACATAATTAAAACATTCCTTGATAATTCTAAGGCCTCTAATTACATGAAAAACATAGGTAAATTCATCTAAAAATCATGCAAAATTTAGAATATTATGAATTTAACTCCCCCTATGATCATGCAATCTAACAAGCATAAATTCAAAGATTTGTGCTATAAAAGACACTTAAAACACAATGAATTCATGTAAAATGACACTATATGCAACCTATAACAATCATTAATTAGGCATTTTAAAGTCTAAGCACATAATGATTAAGTAGCTTGCATATACAAACATAAACATGGATTTTACAGATAGAAAGCTTTACTAACTTGTGTTAAGCATTCCCAATTCAC
Organism: Kitagawia praeruptora; assembly: GCA_037693485.1. Lineage (NCBI taxonomy): Eukaryota > Viridiplantae > Streptophyta > Magnoliopsida > Apiales > Apiaceae > Kitagawia > Kitagawia praeruptora. The sequence continues at coordinate 30,315,031 of CM075345.1, read as the reverse complement.
CAACCAATCTATTGAATGTTACTTCATCAAGAGGTTTGGTGAATATATCTGCAATTTGTTGCATTGTGGGCACAAAATGTAGTTCCACAGTCCCCTCCTCAACATGTTCTCTTATGAAGTGATACCTGATGTCAATGTGCTTGGTTCTTGAGTGATCTACAGGATTGTTGGTTATGGCAATGGCACTTGTGTTGTCACACATAATTGGAATTTTCTTGTGCTCCATGCCATAATCCTTCAATTGGTTTCTCATCCACAGTATTTGAGATACACAGCTTCCAGCAGCAATGTACTCAGCTTCAGCAGTAGAAGTAGATACTGTATGTTGCTTTTTACTTTGCCAGGACACCAATCTTCTGCCAAGAAATTGACAAGCACCAGATGTGCTTTTCCTATCAATCCTGCAACCTGCATAGTCTGAATCCGAATAGCCAATTAGATTAAAACCTGTATCTCTTGGGTACCAAATTCCTAGATTTGGTGTGCCCTTGAGATACCTAAAAATTCTTTTGACGGCTACGAGATGTGATTCTCTAGGATCCGCTTGGAATCTTGCACATAAACAAGTCGCGAACATTATATCGGGTCTACTTGCAGTTAAATAGAGGAGTGAGCCAATCATACCTCGATAGCTTGTGATGTCAACTGGTTTACCTGATTTGTCTTCATCAAGCTTCGTGGCTGTTGCCATGGGAGTCTTAGCTGCTGATGCATCTTCTAGATTGTACTTTTTGAGTAAATCTCTGACGTACTTGGATTGACAGATAAAGATACCATCTTTTCTCTGACTGATCAGTAATCCAAGGAAGAAGGACAGCTCTCCCATCATGCTCATCTCATATTTTTCCTGCATTAGCTTAACAAATTTCTCGCACAAGCGCTCATTAGATGACCCAAAAATAATATCGTCCACATAGACTTGAACAAGTATTAAATCATTCTTTATATTTTTATAGAACAATGTTTTATCAATTACTCCCCTAGTAAAACCACTTTCAATTAAGAATAGGGATAGGGTTTCATACCAACACCTTGGGGATTGCCTGAGGCCATAGACATATTTGAAGAGAAGATACACAAAATCTACAAGTTCTGGATCAATGAAGCCAGGCGGCTGTTCCAGATACACTTCTTCTTCTAACTCTCCGTTCAGGAAGGCACTTTTCACATCCATCTGAAAAACCTTGAAGTTCTTATGTGCTGCAAATGCCAAGAACATCCTGACTGCCTCAAGTCTTGCAACCGGTGCATAGGTCTCATCATAATCAATTCCTTCTCGCTGAGAATAACCTTTTGCAACCAAACGAGCCTTGTTTCGTGTTACAAGTCCGTTTTCATCCATTTTATTTCTGAATACCCACCTAGCTCCAATTACTGATTTGTTCTTTGGTCGAGGTACCAGTTTCCAAACTTTCTGCCTTTCAAACTGATTGAGTTCCTCTTGCATTGCAATCACCCAATCAGCATCACCAAGAGCTTCTTCTATTTCTTTAGGTTCAAGCTTGGATAAGAACCCAGAATATAAGCAAATATTAGCCAGGTCAGCTCTTGTAGTTCTTATAGTAGTCACACCAGCATCTGGATCACCAATAATTAATTCAAACGGATGGTCTCTATTCCATACCCGTTCTCTTGGAAATTGTCTTGATGATTCAGCGTGACTTTCTGAGTTGTGGTGCTGACTACTTTGATTATTTTCACTAACTCCCCCTGAGTTAGTGACAGCTCCTACAGAACTAGTGTCATCTCGTCTCGAGCCTTGAACACTTGTTCTTGAACTGCTATTTACTCCCCCTGAGGTGTTGCCGGTTCGTACTGAAGAAGTCTCTTCTGATCTTATCGAATTAGATTGTCCACTAGACTCAGGTTCTTCACGTACACTTGGAACATTTAATGGGACAACCAACTCAGGTTCATCTTCAAGTTCTTCTAAGTCCAGATTCTAAAATTTTAGGGACTCAGGTTCACTAGAATCTCTTGAAATTGATGAGAGTTTGGTATCGTCGAATCTGACGTTGTAGCTTTCAGTCATTTTTCGATCATTTACTAAGAACACCCTATAAGCTGCTACCACATCTGTGGAGTAACCAACAAAGATTCCTTCACGAGCTTTTGCTGCAAACTTGCCTAGATTTTCATCATCTATAAGAACATAGCATTTTGCTCCAAAGACATGAAAGTATTTGATTGTTGGTCTTCTGCCGTTCATTAGCTCACATGGTGTCTTTTCTTTATCTTTTATGATCAAGGATCGATTTTGAGTGTAACACACGGTACTCACTGCTTCGGCCCAGAAGTTTAGAGGAAGTTTCGAATCATAAAACAAAGTTCTTGCTGCTTCAACCAATGTTCTATTCTTCCTTTCAACTACTCCATTTTTCTGTGGAGTTCTCGGGGCTGAATACTGACGACGTATTCCCTTAGATACACAGAAGTCATTCAGCACTGCGTTTTTGAATTCAGTGCCATTATCTGATCTAATCGTCTTCACAGTAAGTGTTGAAACATTCTCAATTTGATTGATGTGATCAATGATTAAGAAAGGTACCTCGTCTTTCGTCATTGAGAACAATACCCATGTATACTTGGAGAAGTCATCCACGATTACCAATGCATATCTTTTCCTAGACAAAGATAGGACATTCACTGGGCCAAACAAATCCATATGAAGAAGTTGCAGAGGCTCAGTAATACTAGAAATTTCTTTGCTTTTATGCGATGCTCGTTTCGACTTTCCCATTTCACAAGCTTCACAGAGTCCTTTCGGAGCAAACTCCATTTGAGGTAGATCTCTCACCAATTCTCGTCTTGCGAGAGCATTCATCGTTTTGAAGTTTAAGTGAGATAGCTTTTTGTGCCATAACCAGCTTTCATCATCCGAAGCTTTGCTGTAGAAACAGGTGACTTCATTCTGATTTGCTGAATTCATGTCTGCAACAAAAAGATCTGCCTTTCGAACTCCTCTCAAAGCCAATGAGCCTTCCTTGATGTGAGTGATTGATACACCTTTCTTGTTGAAGACAATTTCGTAACCTTTGTCACAGAATTGACTGATACTCAACAAATTGTGCTTTAATCCCTCAACATAGGAAATATCTTCAATGATGACATTGCCAGTTTTTAGTTTGCCATATCCCTTTGTCACACCTATGCTGTCATCTCCAAAGGTAACATAAGGGCCAGCCTTCATAACCAACTCTGTAAGCAGGGACTTGTTTCCAGTCATATGCCTCGATGCTCCACTGTCTAGCACCCATATGACTTTATTTCTATTTTGCTTAATGCCCTGCAATGACAGATTGGTTAGACATTCTTCGGAACCCAACTTTGATTGGGCCCGGCTTTTCGATAAGATCGATAATCAACAGATTTAACAACAGGAGATGCACTTTTCTTAACATTACTAGAGCTTTCGACTTTCTCCTTTCCTTTCTCAGACTTGACATGTTTGTCAGTCCTAGGAGAAGGTTTGTCACTCCTAACTTTAGGAGGACTGACAATCTTGGCTCTCACATGCTTTTTCTTGATGTTTGAACTAGCAGCAGTATTTGAGCATGACTGGCTAGATGCATTCATTAAATTCACAAAAGTTTGCATGATGTTAAAAGTGCATGGCATACAATTAGGTTGACCACACTGTGCATGATTCTGATGTGGATTATTCATTGTATGTGTGACAGGCATGGCATGTGCAGCAGGAACATTTATGTTAGCTTTACATGCATAAGAAAGATGTTCAGTAGATTTGCAGTGATAACATGCTTTCTTTATTCGTTCAGCCTTAACCTCTTTTATGCCTTTCTTCCCTTGTTGTTTAACAGCCTTAGCTCCTATTCCTGGTCTAGATTCATCTCTAGGGAAATTGATTTTAACTTGTTTGATAGGAGTTATAGGTTGTGCGTTCTGGCGATCTTCCATCTCAATCTCATATCTAGCTATTAATTCAGTCTCTTCTTCTTCTATTCTAGGAACAAGGTGTTTGTAGATGGGTTTGACAAAAGATTTAAAAATGCTAGGAATTTCATTTTTAAGGTCACTGGAACTAGTATCGATAGGTCTCTTCCCTTCTTTCTTAGAAAGGTCAGAATAATCAAGTCCTACACCTACTCCAGTTATCTTCTTAAATACGTCATTATCTACATACACTTTACTAGCAGCTAGTTTGTAAGCTTCGCATTTAGTTTCTAACTCAGCTAGTTTGTTCCTAAGACATGCTTCTATTTCTCCCTTAAGGATGAGCTTGTGTTCCAAAGATTTAATGAAATCTCTTAGGGAAGTATCTACAGTGCAAGCAGCCTCTAACTCTTCCACTTTTGCCTCAAGCATTCTGCTTTTGGCGACAAGTGTTTTCTGTTCCTTTTGAGAAGTGTCTAGGCTTTTGCACAACATATAGATCTCTTCGCTAAGAGCCCCGTTCTGTTCCTTATAATCGTCAATGGACATTTCTACTTTAAGGGTTAGAACTGGTACCTCTGGTTCCTCTGATGTCTCAGCCATGAGGGCAAAGTTTGCTACATGAGTAACATCTTCCTCATCTGAATCATCCCAAGCTCTTCCTTCTGTTACTAATAAAGCTCTTTTTCCATGTCTTTCCTTCACCAGCGATTCATACTTGCTTTTGAGGGCTTCATATGTCTCTTTTGGATAAGTCTGTTTAGGCTTTTTGCAGTTAGTAGCAAAATGTCCAGCTTCACCACAATTATAGCATTTGAACTTCATTTTGAAATCCAAAGGAGATTTGTAGCTGGTACTCTTGCCTTTGCTTTTGTAGCCTGACGAACTACCACCACCCTTAGCAGCCCGATAGTAAGATGAAGAATTTCTCTGTGGTCGGTTGCTCTTTCTGAATCTCATGTTGCTGAACTTCCTTGCCATGTATGCCACGACACTATCGTCCATGTTGTCCAGCTCTTCTTGGGTGAAGTAGTCATCATCACTGTTAGATGTGCACTCGTCATCATTATCAACTTGATGTGGTGCATGTGATGATTTAGTCTTTTCTGCAACCATTGCCTTCTTAGACTCTTCCTCATCAGCAACTAATCCTGATGCAGTTTCTTTTCCTTTTGAATCATTGTCCCATGCTTGATCTTGAAGTGTTTCCAGCTCATAGGTCTTTAATATTCCATAATATTCTTCCAGAGAAGTTGTATGCAAATCTCTGGTTTCTCTTACTGCGTAGACCCTATGTTCAATGCTCTTTGGCTGGTTTCTCAGATATCTCGTATTGGTCTCAACCATGGGGAGAGTTACACCTCTCAGATTCAAATCCAATACTAACTGACTGAATCTTAGATAGACGTCTGTTATGCCTTCTCCTTTTCTTATTCTGAAGGTGTCATACTCCATCTTGAGTATGAGTGTCTTATTGCTTCTAACCTCTGCAGATCCTTCCATGACAACTTCTATCTTGTCCCAAATCTTCTTTGCTGTATTCAAACCTTTGACTATGTTGAACATTTCATGATCAAGAGATTCCATCAAGGTTTGTCTTACAGAAGTATCATAAGCTATTTGCTCCTTGTCAGCATCCGTAAAGTCCGCTGCCTTTTTAGGCTCAGACCGAGCAGGTATAACCTCCTCTACTTCCGTACGCTCAGGAATAGATTTCATTGGAACAAATTTACCCTTTTCAAGGACTTCCAGATATTCAGGGTTAATTGTCTCTAAGTAGAGTCTCATTCTGAAAACCCATTCTTCATAGTGATCTCGGTTGAACATTGGGATCTTGAAAGAATTTTTAGGAGCCATTTCAAATCTGGTCACTAAAAGTTTCTAAGTACCCAAGACTAGGCTATGTAGAATATCTATGTAGAACTTTTGCCTAAGTCGAAATTTCTCTAAGTAGAAATTTTGCTCAAGTCGAACTTCACCAAGTAGAAATTGTCCAAGTCGAAATTCTATGTAGAAAATCTCAAGTAGAAATTCTATGTAGAACTTTTGTCCTTAGAATAAATTTTCTGCAGATTTCTTTAATATTGAATAAACAATATTATCTCTTTAACACCTTTTTGACTTTTGATACTTTACTCACCGAAAGCACCTAACCCACTTGCTAGGTACTGAGTATGTTTTGTTTTGCTTTCGGCCAAGGAATAATATATCACCACAAAAGTTCAAAAACACCTTTTTATTCTTTTACTATTTATCTGTTTGAAAAAGGAGATCAAAAAGTTGTTGGGTTGTCTTCTTTGATAAGAACAGATGATGAACACTCAAGAACACCAAATATCAACGAACCCAGATTAATTCACAAAAATTAATTAAAATACACCCAAGCCAAATAATCACACCTGGAGTATTTAAATAATTTTTCCGGATGAGTTTTCACTAGAAACGAATTAAAGCTCACTTTTCTAGAATTTTAGAAAAGTAGATCTAGAAAATGAAAACTCACGATTCTTCTACCAAACACAAGGATCTATGTTTTGTATGTTAAACATCCGCTCTGATACCAATTGTTAGGTCCAAATGTGTTGTAGAGGGGGGGTGAATACAACTTTTCGAATTTGACAAGCAATAAATACGATGCAATCAATGAACACACAGATTCAAGAAATATACGTTTTATATATAACTTGAAGTGGTTGCTACAACATTCATTACAAAGTATGACAGAAGTTGAGAGAGAGAGTAAATGATACTAAGCTCTGTGAATGTACTCTCTCTCTTTTTCTTGTGTTTTCTCAATTATAGCTCTCTAAAAAATAAACATCACACAAGTACTTCTATTTATACTACATGTAATCTATGTCCTGTAGTCTTCAAAGACTAAGATGTACGTGGCCCAATGATGTCCACATAAATCTTGCCTTATCTTGAAAGCTTGGAAATCTGCCAATCAGAAGATGCCATGTGTCATGTTGAAGCTGCACTCTAAGTAGAACTTCTACTTGAGAATTTCTACTTAGCCATCTCGAATTTCTAAGTAGAACTTCTACTTAGAAATATTCTACTTGGTCATCTAGAATATTTAGTACTTAGAAAATATTCTGGTCTTCAACTTGAAACTTCAATGCACATCTTGAACTTGTGATATCTTCATGTCTTCTTTATTCTTCAGCAAGCTCTTGAACATGGATCTTTATTACTGACATAAACTTGCTATCAATGTCCTGACACTTGATGCACTGGTCTGGTTCATAAGTGACTAGTCTTGATAGTGTTTCTGCTTCTCGAATAAATTACCATATTCACTTAGTAACTTGGCTTTCCAATGTTCGCTTTCCTTCTTGTTCACTTGAAATCAATTGGTCTTGTTGATACTGATAGTTATGATCTTGATTCTCGATTTCTCAAATCACTGAGGCATGAACAACTTTGACTTGAACTTCTCTCAATGATTTCTTCTTGGCTTGATCATAGTTAACATGTTCAATTGTATCAATTACCTTGTCTTCATATAGTGTTGATTTCTTGTGACTTCTTGTTCTTGATTGTCTTCTGGTTAAGTATCTTTTCCTTTAATTAAGTTACATTAGTTATAGTGTTACAAGTTTATACACTCTGCCTTTCACTAATTACAAACCTTTTCAATTACAAACATCTCCTCAAATTCATTCCACCCCACACCGTCCCATTTGGAGTTACGATGAAAGCCCTAGCCGCCCCGTTCAATTTTTCGGCCAAAATCCATCACCGTTTACCTCGTTCTTCATCAAATCGTCACTATAGCATCACATACACTACACCCTTGATCTGTTTCTTCAAATAAAACTAACCCAGAAGCCTAAAATCGATTCAAGTTACCATCTACTACGATTCACATTCAGACGACCTCTTTCACTACGATTGACTACGTCTTCTGCCGAGGAAAGTGATTCACAGCGATTCCATCTACTCACATAGCCATTCATAGCGATTCAGTATAGTGCTTCATAGCGATTCTGATTGAATCATAGCAGTAACTTCCCTCTCTCTGTCTCTCACATAGCGATTCCGATTAGTTTGAGTATTGTCATAGCATTTTCTACATATGTATTCATAAATCATAGCGTTTTCTACATATGTATTGTCCGTAATATGTGTGTGTATATGTCCGTAGTATATGTGTGTATTGTCTGTATTCCATATAGCTATTTTGTTTGAGTGTGAAGTTGTGTACTCCAACTGTTTGACAAAATGTTTGTGAGAATTACTTGTAATTGACAACAGTTTGTGATATTCACTGTTGTGTATAAACTGTTTGTATAATTGCTTGTGAGAGTAGTGTGCACATAAGTTGTTTGTATAATTGCTTGTGAGGGAGTAATTACTTGTGACGAGTAATTACTGGACTCGTTTTCTTGTTGTTTGCAAGAACTGGTTGGTTGCCGCTCATCCCTTATTAACACTACTACTAAATCATCATCATCATTACCATGGCATGGTTGTATAATTCCCGGTAGCTCTAAATTCCAAATCTTTGACCCATTATCATCGACTCCCGACCACCTTGCTTCAATACAGAACATATCGTGATCTAATTTAGGTATTCCATCTCCTTTTTCAACTCTAGGTTTAATTAATGTCCAGCACAATTGTCTATTTCTCACTTTTACAAAACTAGGATGGTTTTACTGGACTCGTAGATACTTTTTATTGGTTAGGAGATGACTACTAGTAATTAGTATATGTGGTAATTAGTGTTGCTCAATTGGTTAGGAGATGACTACTAGTAATTAGTATATAATTCTTAAGTTGTATGAATTACTTCATTAAATGGAAGGTTTTATTTAGTTCTTAATTTTACTTATTTATTTCAGTATAAATTTCCCTTTTGATTGTACAATTCACTGAACAGGGTAGAAAAGATAAATTATCATAACAAAAAGTAAATCTCAAAAGTAAACAGAATAGGCTTAATTAGGTGAATCTTAAATCTAGTTTCTTGTTGATTTATTAGATTTATTTAGTACTTTCACACTGCAATTATTTTCTTCTGTTTTGGTCCTGTATTTCCATCTTTAGAAGTTCCCAGAAATGTTGTTCTCCTAAAATTATATGAGATTTATAAAAATGTTGTTCCCAGAAATTAGTGCTCACTATTTTATTTCGTGAAAGCCCATTGTGTGCGTGCGAGTATGTCTCTGATTGGATCAGACACCTTGCATTGCATTTTACTAACCTTGTATTGTATTTTAGTAATGCAGTTCGGTTCAGCAATACAGTTTCAATTTGATTTCCATGGAGCAATCTACAACCTAGGGACGGTTCTGGTTAGTATATAACTATTTGATTTTGTTCACATCAATACTAAAGTATAACCGTTTTTACTACTAAACTAGATGTGTACTTTTTGGATACATTAATAAATCCAAGCAAATCTTTCATAGGCGTGTTCCCCGATTCATTTGAGATATTGAGTTGATTTTAGAAACAGAAGTTTAAGTAGTTGGTTTATTAGTGATCTAGAAAAAATCAAGACAGATCGTTTGGTTCCGGTGACATGACAATATTTGAGTGATGTATATTCTTTTTTAACTACAGAACAAAGACAAGTCTATATCATTGAAAACAATGGAGGATGGTCCAGTACTTCTGCACTCGGTATGTATTCACCCTTAAGTTGGATTATCCCAATACAGAACAGTCATAAATTGTGGTTCTTAAGTTAGCATGCTTGGTTCTCTAATATTTAAAGTTTTCGTGTCTTTCTCTACCAGAATTCTGTGAATGCCCAACAATCTAGAATTCCTTATCCATGGCTAGTTTTTAATGAAAAGGTGAAAGTCAATTCAGTTATGCTGCAGGATTCAACTGCTGTATGTGACTCAATGGTTCTTCTCTTTGGCGGAAGCATTTCCAAAGGGGGCCTAGTAAGTTTCTTGCTGCTTGCAGTCTTCTTCTTTCTTGATATTTTCTATTTTTTATGTTACTTAATCTTAAAGTTCTCTTTATTTGATAGGATGGACACTTGAAAATGTTAGGAGGGTACTTGGAATTTTTCATGAAACCTGGTTTAGCTGAAACATATTTAAGACTAAGAAAAGAGCTTGAAGAACTCATTCAAAATAAGGTTTGCATTCTGTTTGTTGGACTGTATTCATGTGAAATCAAGTTTTAACTGTATTGAATTATTTTTCAGTTAAGTTTCTGCTAACAGATCAGGATCATCAACTCTCCTTTGTTGCTAACACCGTCATTTCTTATTGTTGTGCTCTGTATATGGCAGCTACTAAATCCAAAGTTGGATATGAATGATTAAAATGAGCTCCTGTCAGCCGTAAGATTGGTGGTTGCAGATGACCGATGTGATGGTAAATTTGTCTATGGGTGCCATTTGCCTTCTGCCTCCATGAAGGAACTGGAAAAAGAATCAAAAGGTGCACTACCAGGGGCTGGCGGTGACAATGCAAAGAACCACCTCCAAACAGTACTTGCCAGGGCAGGGCACGAGCCACCTACTTCACTTGTATAAATGTAATCACGAAACATTGTACTAGCTACAAGTTAAAAATTTGAGATTATCAAGTGTTTTGTTAATTCAGTACTCCATTTTACCCTATCAATTTTATTATTGTTGAGATTGAAAATTGAATTTGCTTTTGGTAATTTTGGGGTGGTGCAGAAATGTATTTAGGCTGCAGGTGCTAGCTGAAAATATAATTTTTTTTTTTTGGAAAAAATGTCTTTTGCGTCTGTTCTACTATCACAGCCATATAAAGTCTATATTTGCGTCTGTTCTTTATCTTTATACGTCTGTTAGTGCCAGATGCAGAACTACCTTTTGCGTCTGTTTAAGCGGAGCAGACGCAAAATGTAGACTTTATGCGACTGGTGTAAACTATATGCGTCTGTTCTCGATAGCCGCATAAACTTTTCGCGTCTGTTGAGTAACAGTCGTATATGCTCTATAGCTGATACTACTCTGCCATACGCATCTGTTGACAACACTTGAATTCTGTTGGCATATTTTGTACTAGTGGTTAGTGAGAGGCATGCCCACACTTGAATTCTGTCAAGAAGGAGTGTGTGAGGCGTGTCAAAAAGGAAAAATGAAAAGATCAAGCCACAAGTCAAAGACAGTGACATCAGTAACCAAGCCATTACAACTCATCCATATGGATTTGTTTGGGCCTGTCAACATAATGTCACTTGGAAGAAAGAAGTATGCCCTGGTAATGGTTGATGATTTTTCAAGGTATACATGGGTGGAATTTCTGGCATCAAAAGATGAGGCTCCACAAGTAATTATTGAGCACATAAAGAAAGTTGACAAGGAAGCAAAGGCAAACGATGCAAGTGTGATTGCACTGAGGAGTGATAATGGAACAGAGTTCAGAAATGCCACACTTGAAGCATTTTGCAAAGAGAATGGCATTTCTCAGCAATTCTCAGCTCCAAGGACTCCACAACAAAATGGAGTTGTTGAGAAAGAATAGAACTCTAATTGAGGCTGCTAGAACAATGTTACTTGATGCAAAAATGCCTACATGTTTTTGGGCTGAGGCTGTGAGCACTGCATGCTATATTCAGAATAGGACCCTCATCAACAAAAACACTGGAAAGACACCTTACAACTTGATGACTGGAAAGAAGCCAACTCTAAAGTATGTTCATACTTTTGGAAGCAAATGCTTTGTACTAAAGGATAATTCTGAATATGTTGGAAAGTTTGATGCAAAAGCATTTGAAGGAATTTTTCTTGGCTATTCTATGGAAAGAATTGCATACAAGGTTTATGTCATCAGTCAAAAGAAAGTTATGGAAAGCACAGATGTAACATTTGATGACAGCAAACTACCTGGACTAGAAGAAGCCAATGATAAAGACAAAGATCCATTGAAGTTTGATAATCTAGATGATTCTGATGAAGAGATTGAAACTGGAGTTGAAACTCAAGTTCAACAAACTCAAGTGATTGATGATACAAGAGAAGAATTTGTGCCAATCGATAGTGGAGGAACAAGCATCCAAGACACACCTGTGAGTAATGGCAACTTCACAGGGGGAGGAAATGAGGATGACCATGATGTGGATGATGAAGCAACATCAAGAATGAGAAGTCAGGCTGAACACTCGAGGAAATGGGATAGATCACACACTGCAGAGCAAATCATTGGAGATCCTAATGCAGGAGTAAGGATTAGGAGAGCAACTCAAAATGAGTGCCTCTTTGGATGTTTTCTATCACAAGTTGAGCCTAAGAAACTTGATGATGCACTGTTGGATCCAGATTGGATTATTGCCATGCAAGAGGAGTTGAATCAATTTGAAAGGAACAAAGTATGGGAACTTGTGCCTGCACCAAAGAATAGAACCATTGTTGGAACAAAATGGGTTCTGAAGAATAAGATGGATGAAGGTGTAATAATAAGAAACAAAGCAAGGCTGGTTGCAAAAGGATACTCTCAACAGGAAGGCATTGATTATGATGAGACATTTGCCCCTGTTGCTAGATTGGAAGCCATTAGAATATTCTTGGCATTTGCTGCTCATTCAAACTTTAAAGTTTATCAAATGGATGTCAAGAGTGCATTTCTAAATGGAGAGTTGGAAGAAGAGGTTTATGTACAACAACCACCTGGCTTTGAGGATCCACATTTCCCAGAATTTGTCTACAGATTGCTTAAGGCACTGTATGGACTTAAGCAAGCTCCAAGAGCATGGTATGATACTTTATCACAATTTCTTCTTGAGAATCAATTCACTAGAGGCACATTGGACAAGACACTGTTTTACAAGAAGCATGGTGATGATATTATCCTAGTACAAATTTATGTGGATGATATCATTTTTGGTTCTACAAATGAGAAGCTGTGTGAGAAATTCTCTAAACTCATGCAGAGCAGATATGAGATGAGTATGATGGGAGAGTTGACATTCTTCCTAGGGTTGCAAGTCAGTCAAAGGAAGGATGGTATCTTTATCAGTCAAACCAAGTACATCAAGGATTTATTGAAGAAGTTTGACTTAGAAGATTGTTCACCTGCCAAGACACCCATGGCCACTGCCACTAAACTGGATGAAGATGCTAAAGGCAAGAAAGTAGATATCTCAGTCTACAGAGGCATGGTTGGTTCTCTACTCTACCTCACTGCAAGTAGGCCAGACATCATGTTTGCTACATGCTTGTGTGCAAGGTTTCAATCAAATCCAAAGGAATCACATTTGATTGCAATAAAAAGGATCTTTAGATATCTGAAGGGCACTCCTAACTTGGGATTATGGTATCCTAAGGACACAGGGTTCAATCTGGTTGGTTATTCTGATGCTGATTATGCTGGATGCAGAGTGGATAGGAAAAGCACCTCAGGAAGCTGCCAGTTTCTTGGACAAAGGTTAGTTTCTTGGTATAGCAAGAAGCAACAATCTGTGTCAACTTCTACAGCTGAGGCTGAATACATAGCTGCTGGAAGTTGCTGTGCTCAAGTGCTTTGGATTAGAAATCAACTTAGAGATTATGGACTTGTGTTGGAAAGAATTCCAATCATGTGTGACAACACAAGTGCAATCTCTATAGTTGCCAATCCTGTCAATCATTCTAGAACAAAGCACATTGACATCAGATATCATTTCATAAGAGAACATGCAACTAATGGAACCATTGAGTTGCATTATGTCTCTACAGATAAACAACTAGCTGATATATTCACTAAGCCATTAGATGAAGCCACCTTCACAAGGTTGGTAAGTGAGATTGGAATGCTGAATTCTTCAGATTCTGGCTAAGTGAATACACCATCTAGATTGTTGCAGCAGTAAACACTTACTTTATCTAAATTCTCAATATTTTTGGAGTAAGTGTTGGCTGAAATATGATTTATAAATATTTCAAATATGTTGCACATGTTGAAAATCATATTTCTATTAACTTAAAATTTCCATGAAATTTTGAGAAAATCACTATTTAATTTGATAGGATATTTTTCAATGAATATGTCTGGTAAATTTTAAAAGATAGTGAAAATCAAATTTCTATGAGTGATGGGTATAGTTCGATAAGTCAGACTTCTCGAATGATTCACTATTCGACATCTCTAACAAGTCTCATTAGAGTACTCTTGAGTTCTCGAATAGAGTCTTTCTGAGATATCGAATAGAGGTATTCTTGACTTCTCGAATATAGTAACTGAGTTCTCGAATGATTGAGTTCTCGAACACTATATTTGAGTTCTCGAATCATTTGAAAAGGCTGAATTCTCGCTGAATTTTAACCGATTTTGGACTTTTGTCTAAAAGTTTAATTCACTCATAAAAACACATTTTATCTAATTTAGAATTATTTCTAAGTTAGATAACTGCCAGCTGTGAGTTTCTATCTGCTTGAGTTATCGATTAAGCCTTTCTTGACTTCTCGAATAGTTGTTTTCTACTTCTCGAATGCCTGACTTGTCGATACAAAACTTTCATCTAATCGACAATTCAAGTACTTCATACTTATACAATTTCACATCTATTCGATTCATTTCATTCGATTTCTCAAGCATCTACACTCTCTAAAACCCCTGAAACCCTAGCTACGAAAAGCCAAATTTCTTCTTCAACCTTCAATTTCTTTTCTCTCTTCTACACAAATGGCAACAGTAAAGTTCAACACCAACTTCATCGCTCTCACTAGTGATGTTGAAGCACCCAATGCCAATTTCAAGTGCTTTGTGAAATGGATGGCGGAGTCATATATCAAGGATGCACTCTCTGCCAACCCAACTCTGTATCTAGATATCCTGGAACAGTTTTGGGGCACTGCTATTGTGGAGGTTGTAGCCCTGGAAAACGCAATCACTTCATATATCATCTACTGCAAGATTCAAGATAAGGAAATCACTATCACTACTGCAGACATGAACCAAGCACTGGGCCTACAACAAGAGTCATTTGACAGAATGGCCACTAATCCAGAGTTAGAGGAATTCTTTGAGTTCATCAACTACTCAGATGGGATCAATCTTGGAAAGCTAAACAGGAAGAATCTGAGAAAGGAGTGGAGCTATGTGTTTGCAACTCTTCTCCAAGTCTTCACGGCCAGGAAATCAAGCTTTGATCAAATCAGTGCACCTGTGCAGCAAATTGGATATGCTTTGGCCTATGGAAAGAAGATTGATGTTGGCCAAATCATCCTCCAAGAACTACTGATATTTTCTCTCCTCGCTTTATTCAATCTGTACTTAATTATAAAAATGCTTCATTGATTGAATTGCCTGGGATTGATAAAAATAAAATAGGCTATCCTAAGTCCATGACCAAACTCATTTTTGGTAATTTGGAGACTAGGAATGATGTGGATGTAAGACTGAACATAACTCCCCATATGGAGAGTTTGTTTAGGACTTATCCCCACAACATGCCAACATTTGATGCAAAATCTAAGTTAGCACAGCCCAAGCAAGTAGAACAAAATGCTAACCCAGGGCCTGCTAACCAACCCTCTCAACCAAACACTCTACCACATACTGAGCCAACTGCATCATCCTCTCAAAAGGGTGATGTTAGTAAAAAGAAGAGAAAGGAAGTAATGTCTGCACCATTAAATATCTTATCTGAAGCAGCATTAGCTGTTGAACTAGGTCTAGGAAGTGAGGAACCTGAGTCACCCTTACACAGGACAAAGAAGAAGAAAACTAAGACCACCTCTTCAGTCACACAAATGGCTGAAGTTGTAAAATCAGGGGCACACAGCTCACTAGGTGTATCCTCTCAACAGGGTGCACCTATAGAATCAAGCATCCTCCCCAATGCACCTTCTTGTATAGAGTCAGCACATGGGAGTGATAAGGCTGGCACAACACTGAGTGGAGAGCACATCACATTTGAAACTCCCTCTATCTCTCAGGGGGAGTTGCCAAAATCTACTCTTAAACACACTTCTCTTCCAGAATCTAACTCTGAAATTTCTTTGGAACCTGCAACTCAGGCAACTGAGATGCAAGGTATTGATCATCAAGAATTCTTTTCTCTTGATGAGCCAATAATTTCAAGTGACTTAGTGCATGACACTTTGTTCACCACTCAGAACCCACATTTAGATGGTGAGGGAATGCATGTTGAGGCATCTCCTGATGACACCATCACAAACACAGAGGTTCCACTAGTTTTTACTAGAGACTCTGTGCCTGTGTCAACTGCTGGTGTAATTCATCCCACTTCTGTGGTGACACCAGTAGTAGAGTCAATCCATCCGGTTACAGAAGTTGCATCTGTAACTGAGGAGTCTAGCTTGCCTAGCTCTAGCTCTGACTTTATGTCACAATGGCTGAAGCCTGTGCAACATGACAGTGCTTCAGGATCAGGGTCTGTTCCACAACAATTGACGGTTGAAGCACTTCAAAGCTTAATTGTGGATCAGATTCCTGAGTTCACAAAGATTGCTCAGAACCTTCTCACTGCAGACATGCCTAATCCAGACTATGAGGCTATTCTGTTATGCCATAGGGATGATGTGGAGGTGCAGAAGTCAAAGATCATTGATGATGCTGAGAGAGATGGCAACATAGATGCCTGGCTGCAAGGAAAATATGATATTACTCTTGATGAAGCACTTCAGTATCTCAGGGAGGAATACCTCACTTCACTGGGTTCCAATGCCAAATTTCTGACCCCTGGTGAAGTGTATGAGGCTATGAATGATACACACAAGGGATTCCTCAAGGCTGCTCACTATCTTGGAAAAGGTGTTAAGACTGAGGTCAATAGAGTGTGTGATAAGACCACCACCACAGTAGAAGCAATCAAGAGGACCTTTGATGCTAAATTCCCTCAGCTAGACAGTGTGTTCAAGGACATCAAACACTGCAACACTACCTGCACCAAAATGGACAATGGGCTAGCTCTGCTAAAGGATACTGTCACAGGTCTGGGGCATCAATTTCAAATTCTATCTGATCAGACCACAGATGCCAATGCCATGCTGAGGACCATGTTCAAAAATTTATATAGAGACAGACTGCTCACTGAGGTCCCAGTACATGACATGACTAGATTTGAAGTACAGAGACTCAAAGAACAATCCCTGTCTGGCTTCAAGTCTACTGAGTTATTCAACAAAGTGGATGCACTTGAGAAGGAGGTGGCTACTCTCACCAAGTCCAATGCTCATCTTACAGAAAAGGTTGCTCTTCTAAATGATCAGTTGGACACTCAAGCATCCACCACAGCTGATGTCCTTCTGCATCAACAATCCATGTTAGCTGCTATGATGAAGCATATGGGTCTCCCTCTCCCTGATGAATCTTCAATCCCAAAGGACATTTCTACAGCCTCAGTGCCTGACAACAAGCCTAAGGGGGAGAAGAAGACAAGGAACTCAAATTCAAAGGGGGAGAAAGGAAACTCAAATACAAAGGGGGAGAAAGGCATAATAATAAAAGAGGGTGGTCAACAAAGAGCTTCTTCAAAATCTCTACTGTTAGGTCGAATACACAATATATAATCAATTACTGTATGAATAAGTAACAAGAACACACGTTTTAACTCTTAAAACTGTTTGGAATTAATAATTCCTCTCTCGGTGATGTAAAGTATCACAGAGAGCTGCTTAGGTTACAAGAATGATATTCGTTCACGATGGATACCCTTCTAGGGTTAACCTAACTGTATTTATAAGATATACAGCTACGTACAATCGTAAATTGATTCTCCTAAAATTAAGCTATACAATTGATATCAATTACGATTGCTACACGTCTTCTAAGTCAACTCGATCTCTTTGACAGCTATCCAATCTTCAAAGATATCGCTTCCATATTAATATTAAATTAATCTTCAAACTCTGTTGACTTGTAGACGCTCCCAGTAGACAGACTTTAGCAAACTCTGTTCTCTCCAACTAACAGTGTTTGCGCTTCTATGTATTCAGCTATCAGTGTTTACGCTTTCCTCTGTCAGCGTTTGCGCTTCCAGCAATCAGCGTATACTCAAACTCTGTTACAACTGCTTTCAACAACAAGTTAAACTCTCTTTACCTGTAACACTTAAAACACTGACATTAAATCACATCAATTATATCTAACAATCTCCCCCAACTTGTTCATTAGAAAAATGTACAAGTTCACAATAATTGATGATGTCAAAACTAAATAAATAAAAACACAGTGTTTAACATATAATCAGAGTTTAAACTTGACTTAGCAAAATTTACAGAAAATACGAATTACTTACAAATTCTGTCTACCTAACCTCCTCAAGATCTGGAGTTGTTCTGAGATAATCAATCAACAATCTCCTCTCAGTATTTTCAAGTTCAATCTCCATAGCTTGCTTGATCTCTCTTAAATCTGGATCATTCTCATCAGTTTGAAAAATAGCAGCTCTGAGATCATAGATCTTGTTTCTTCTCATTTCATTTCCCAACCTGATGTACTTTAATTCTTCAGACTTTACATTGAAATCCAGAACTGTAATTCCAAGATCAGTCTTTAGCTTTGTAGTTCCCTTCTGCATTTCAATCAGATTCCCATTCCAGTCTCTGTACTTAGGAACATACTTTTCAGCAGACTTTGTTCCTGTAGCAACTTTAGCTTTCTGCATATACTCCCTTATAGAATTAGCAATAAGCTGTGTTCTTTGATTTCTAACTCTGAAGATATGCAAGACATACTGAAGTTCCTCAAATAATTTTAGCTTGATTGCTTCTTCATTCACTCTATACACTGACCCATCTGCCATAAAGTATAGTAGAAAGTGAATATCTAAGCTCTTTTGACGAACTACCTGAACTGACTCCAACTTGTCTAGATTTTCTTGAGTTATACCAGAACCAAGAGATACAAGTGCAGAAGGATCTCTTGGACTGTTACTAACCCTCAAATCTCTTCTTGAACCTAAGCCAGAAGTATTCCTGCCTGGTGGCTTTCCTGAACATGCAACATTATGTTGATATCCACCAGTCACTCCTGCTTCTTCTTGCACTGGAATCTTCGGCCTTGAAAAACCAGGTAAGAGTTTACTTTGAGTCTGTACAACTTGTGTAGCAACAGAGGTTGTAACTATCATTTTGCCCTTGCTCTCTTCATCAATTTTCCCTTTTAATTTCAACTTTGCATCAAGAGAAGACTTTCTAACCAGCTTTCCAGTATCTTCTTCTTCTTCTTCTTGAATACCAGATAGATTTTCTTTGATTTCAATTCCTTTCATTACAGGCCTTGCAGACTTTGAAGCTTTAACAACTTTCTTCACTTTCTTGGACTTTTGAGCTTTTAAATGCTCTTTCTGCAACAGCTTTTCTTCAGCTTGAATATCCTCAAGTGTAGCTTCAGCATTCTCTTCACGAAATAATTTTGCAGCCAATTCTTCATCTGTTTGTGGATTGTCAGAGAATGACAAATCCTTTGGCTTTGAACCAGAAGTACTCTGAGTATTTGAATCTATCACCAAATTCAGCTTTGACCTTGAAGACCTTCCATGTCCTTGTCTGAGATTTGCATTTCTTAAGCCCTTATCAGCATTGGTGCCTTCATCATCAAGATGATCTTTCTTTGACAGAGTTTGATCTTTCTCACACTTGGTTTTAGAAATTCTCTCCCCCTTTTTGACATCATCACCATCTTGAATCAGAATTGAGGTGATTAACTCAAGAGAATTTGCAATAGAATCAACCTTCTCAGTCAGTAAAAGCTGATTCTTCTCAACTGTGCTCAGTCTGTCATTAATATTTGCTTGAGCTTTGGCAAATTGTTGAAAGAGCTTAGCATTAGCTAGTTGAGCTTTCTCCTCATGAGTAGCAACTTCTGTTCGAAGATCAACAATAGATTTCTGAGTATCATCAAATCTATTATTCAAAGTTTTGATTTGAATCACTGTGCCTTGCAAACAAGTGAAAATTTCTGGATTTTTAATCTTCTTAGAATTGGCTTCAAGAAACATTGCTGCCCTTCCAGGAGGAAAAATACACTCTGACTTGTACCAATCAGCAGTTTGCTTGGCCAAATAACTATCATCAACTTCATTTACAGAAGGCCCAGCAAAATCTGGTTTTTCACCTGTTTTCTGACCATCAGTCTGATTTTGTGGTTGTTCAACTCCTGTACTCTTAGCTTCAACTGAATCACTCATTGACTCACTAGTAGAGGCAACAGAAGCAATAGGTTCTTGAGCAGAAATAGGTTCTTGAGCAACCTGTTTTCCTTTATCAACTGGAGTTTGCTCTGAAGAAAGAACCTTTTCTGGTTTATCAACCTCCTCACCATGAGCAGAAACATGATTGGCATCAGAGTTCAACTCAGTGTGTGATGCAACCACAGTGTCTTCAAGAACAACAGTAGGCCCATCAGCAACACCAGTATCGATAGAAAGTGTAACCTCCATGAGTGGTGGAGTAGATGCTTCATGATTAAAAGAAATTGGAGTTTCAGCAAACTCTTCCATTGGAGACAAAACATCTCTAACAGCTTCATTTTCTTGAACCTTAACAACTTCTGGTTCAGAAAGCTTGACTTCAAATTCTGGTATTATAGGTTCTATGATAACCTCTGGCTCACCAATATCAAAAGAGATTTTCTCTTGAGCTTCTTCAACATGCTCATCATCAGAATCAGTTAGAATAAGCCTTCTCCTCTTAGCTTGAGGTACTGCAACCAATTCTTCTTCTGCACTAGAACTTTCACTAGAACTTTCCTCAACCGATTGTGTTGAAGGTCTATTTGCCCTTTGTATGAATCTTCTAGAATAAACAGCCTTTGGAGTTGTCTGTTTAGCCCTAGAATGTTTGGTGTTGATTGCAGTATGTTTCTTCCTTTTTGTCTTTGGTGGTGGTTGTGGATGAGTGGTAGTGACAGGGTTTGTTGGTTCAGTAGTCATTTGGTCAGGTTGTGTTTGAGGTTCTGTTTGTGTTTGAGGTGATATGGGTTGATCAGTGGTTGTTGGTATTGGCTCAGGTGATTGAGTAGGTTGAGATGGGATGTTTTCTGTACGATCAGTGGCTAAAGGTTCAGGCATAGGTTGTGGTTGTGGTTGTTGTGGTTCATGTGGTTCATGGTTTGGTGATGGAGAATCTTGTGGTTGATTGACAAAGTTCTGTAAAGCAAGTGGCAATACTAAAGGAGGTATGTCTTTTCCAACATCTTTGTTAGTCATATCAGAGAATATTCTCTTAGTGACTCGAAAAGGTTGAATTTCATCAGCTTCATCAATAGTTAACCCAGAAACACATGCATTGAACAGAAGTTGACAAAATCTAGCAAAGTAAACTGTAGTAGACTCTGACAACTTATCACCCAAATTCATTAAAACATATCTACCAAAATCAAAATTACTGCCATAGAGTAGAGAATACCCAATTTGCAGACTGTCCATTGGAATAGCATCCCAGTTGGTGACCTTCTTTTGGAATGTCCTGGTGATACAATCAAAGAAAAAATTCCACTCTTTTCTCAAGTTTGGCCGCCTCACACTGCCCAGCTTGGCAAGTGATTCCATGTACCCAATCTCTGTTAGCATTTCTCTCAGATTTTGCTCAAAGACAACAGCATACGAAGTATGTGTGTCAAAATCCATGGCTTCGCGAACAGTTTGTGGAGTGATCACAAACTCTTGTTCTTCATGAGAGAAGATGATAGACGGAGTTCCATTCTCTCCTCCTTCTATATATCTTGAATTTTGCCAGAAGTTAACAACTTGGGAAGCAGATAGAGTAGCCGGTTCAACCAGCGCTTGCCCAATCTCAGAATCTCGAAGAAAATTTTGCATTATATGGAACGCCTCTGGAGCCCGGTCGTTCTCAAGTAAAGCTGCATAATTGTTAGGCACAAAGCGTAGACCAAACACAGTGAAAGGTTTAGTTGCCATTGAATCAAGAAATAAGCAAGAAACAACTGTGAAAATGTTTTGCAAGAAAGGTGTTTGTGAAAATGCCAAAGTGAAAAACAAAGATGTTCTCTTTTTTTTTGTAGAATGAATACGAGTGGGTAAAAGTGATTGTGGCAAAAAGTAATTTGAGTTTTAATTAAAAACTAAACTCAAACGATTTTACTTGAAAACACGCAACTGTTCCCTTGAAAAGTGTAAAAGTGAGACATAATGATGAGTGAGTGGGACACGTGTCACACATGCAACGGTTCACTCAATACATGCGCAGTAAAAGCCATTATTACCGCTGTCGTTCCGTTTATCAAGACACGTTACCACTAATTACACTAATTAACAGTTGTCAACTACTCCATTTACTCCAAACTTTTCAAATTATCTTAATGAAAATTTACCTTAGAGTACATAACACAATCAATCAGTGTTTGTCAAATTTTCAATCTTTATCACAAAACCCTTTCAAAAATGCACAGTCGTGATTTTCGTGTGTGAGTAGCAGAGTTTACCAAGTCAATTTTTATAGCATCTAATATTTCATAAAATCCATAAATCAAAAACAATAAACACTGAATGCACAAACTCTCATACTAAACACAGAGTATTTGATGAATGCTAAACTCTGTAGTTCGTTAATTACAGAAATCTGAATATCCCTGTTCCAGTTTATGATCATGATTATCCACGTAAGCACACAGTCATTATAGACAAAAAGATCAGGAGATAAACATCAAAGCATCATTCAGTGAGTTACATGTCAAGGATTTTCTCACAAACTCTCACATCACACAAGTGTTTAGGTGAAGTGTTTACTCTCAGATTCAATCAGTAAAAGCAGATACTACCATAAGCTTGAATGTCCACCAAATCTACACCACTTCGATTACATATATGCACAAATCAAAAGGACTTTGTTCAGGGTTATAATTGAGTGAAATCAAACAGATGAGAAGAGATGAGAATTTCTAACTGAACAATTTATTTGATCAAAATGTTCAGTCAAATGATTAGTACATATTTGTACAAGATGATCAGTATATATATACCTTTTTTTTATTATTATTATTTTTTTATTATTCATATATATATACCGAGTAAGATATATTTTCTTAAGAAATACTCACCTGCTTGAATTTGATTGAACAAACGAATATAACTGCTCTTAATACTTCAGTATTCAAGAAAAATGAGCAGTTAATTTGGCTCAAAGGGGTTTACTAAGGGTAGTGTTTTATGAACAGTGTTTATGATCAGTGTTCAAAGAAGTTTTGAACAGTGTTTAAAGAAAGATGGTTAATCCTAATGCCTTTATCATTTTTATGCACACATATATCATGTAGTCCCAAAATGGTTTAATGCAAGTTCTAGAGCAACATACTTACTGATGAACATCACACAACAATAAAATCTGATTGATATAAAATGTATCAATCACTTATTCGGCTCAAAATCTCACAGGGTGCAGACATGAACTGTTTCTCACCAAAATAAACAATGACACATCTCAAGTTTTAAAATTTTCACAAGTGCAAACACAGAATCAACAAGAATCAAGTATGACTTGGAAACAGAGTGTCACTAATCAGAGTTTAGAGTTCATCAATATCAGTGTTATTCATGAGAGGCAATGCATACAGTATTCATAGATTCAGAGTTTAGGATCAAATAAACTAAGAGATGCTTTAAATATGAAACAGTATCATGCTGTGTTAACTTACTGTGCAATTTCTGATTAGATTACAGTGACTCAAAAAGAATCTTGATTTTTCACTGAAAATCATGCTCTATACATTTTTCTTCATCGGTATTTTCATTCAGACAAAAATCAACTCAGAATTCACAGAGTTTAACAAACGTATTAACAGTGTATGACCAACAATCAAGCTGACAGAGTTTAATTAATAAGGTTCACATAGCACTTTAGCAATTTACAGAGATATGAGCAACACATTTTATTTGAAAGAGTTTGAGTCTAACCAACATGTTTAGTCAAAACCAGATACCATCCCTAGTTCATTGACCAGTCTTGTAAATGTTGCTTCACTTAGAGGCTTTGTGAAAACATCTGCAAGTTGTTGATCTGTAGGCACAAAGTGAAGCTCAATATTGCCTTCCTCTACATGCTCTCTGATAAAGTGATACCTTATGCTGATGTGCTTGGTCATTGAGTGTTGTACTGGATTACCTGTCATTGCAATAGCACTTTGATTATCACAGAAAATAGGTATTTTACTATACCTCAACCCATAATCCAGTAGTTGATTCTTCATCCATAAAATCTGTGCACAACAGCTACCAGCAGCAATATACTCTGCTTCAGCTGTAGATGTAGATATTGACTTCTGTTTCTTGCTGTACCAAGACACTAGTCTGTCACCAAGAAATTGACAACTTCCACTTGTGCTTTTTCTGTCAATCTTACAGCCAGCAAAATCTGCATCAGAGTAACCAAGTAGCTTAAAATCTGATTCTCTTGGGTACCACAGTCCTAAGGTTATAGTGCCCTTGAGATATTTGAAAATTCTCTTCACAGCTGTTAAATGTGGTTCCCTTGGATCTGCCTGAAATCTTGCACACAGACAGGTGGCATACATGATATCAGGTCTACTAGCTGTTAAATAGAGTAGAGAACCAATCATCCCTCTGTAGCTTGTCATATCCACTGATGAACCTGTATCTTTGTCCAGTTTTGTTGCAGTTGCCATGGGAGTTGTTGCAGATGAACAGTCAAGCATGCCAAATTTCTTGAGTAGATTTCTGGTATATTTTGCTTGATTAATGAAAATTCCATCATCTGTTTGCTTCACCTGTAAGCCTAGAAAATAGCTTAACTCTCCCATCATACTCATTTGATATCTAGACTGCATGAGCTTGGCAAATTTCTTACAGAGTTTATCATTAGTAGATCCAAAAATGATATCATCTACATATATCTGTACTAAGAGCAGGTCATTACCAGATTGAAAGTAAAACAGAGTTTTGTCAATAGTACCTCTGTGAAACCCACTTTCTAGTAGAAATTTAGCAAGTGTTTCATACCATGCCCTAGGTGCCTGTTTAAGTCCATAGAGTGCCTTGTCTAACCTGTAGACATGATCTGGATATTTTGGATCTACAAAACCAGGTGGTTGTTCAACAAATACTTCTTCTTCAAGTTTTCCATTCAGAAAAGCACTTTTCACATCCATTTGAAAAACCTTGAATTTCTTGTGAGAAGCATAGGCAAGAAACATCCTTATTGCCTCCAATCTGGCAACTGGTGCAAAAGTCTCATCATAATCTATTCCTTCCTGCTGTGAATAGCCTTTAGCTACCAGTCTTGCTTTGTTCCTTGTGATCACACCATCACTGTCAGTTTTATTTCTGAAAACCCATTTAGTACCAACAATAGATCTGTTCTTTGGCCTTGGTACAAGGGTCCACACCTCATTTCTCTCAAATTCATTTAGCTCTTCTTGCATTGCTGTTATCCAGTCAGCATCTTTCAGAGCTTCTTCTACTTTCTTTGGCTCAGTTTGTGACAAGAATGCATGAAACAGACATTCGTTTGTTGTTGCACTTCTTGTCCTTACTTTTGCATCTGGATCACCAATAATTAAATCAGGTGTATGTGACTTAGTCCATTTTCTTGCAGAAGGCAGATTGCTTCTGTCATCATGTGATCCTCCCCCTTGATCCATGCTCTCCTGATTTTCTTGGTGTCTCTCTTCATTTTCAGATGCTCCCCCTGAATGTGACTGCTCAGAATTTGAATGATCAGAGTTTGAATCAACAGTGTTTGATTCAGAGTTATCAATTGAGTCACTATCAGTGTTTGAATTATCACTTTGATGTGATTCTTCATGCTCCCCCTCAACTGGTTCTTCCCTTGTTTCTGATTGAAAAGTTTCTTCAGTGTTTACCAGTAGAGGTTCAGAATTGACCTCAACAGTGTTTGTCAGATCTGTATCATCCGAGTTTAATAAATCTTCATTTTCAAAGTGCAGTTGATCATGCTCATTAACATCTTCAAGTCCAGTTATTTTCTTGTCATCAAATGACACATGAATAGACTCCATGATCACTCTGGTTCTCAGATTATAAACTCTGAATGCCTTTGTTGACAGTGGATAGCCAACAAAAATTCCTTCATCTGCCTTTAGGTCAAATTTGGTCAACTGTTCAGGATGAGTCTTCAACACAAAGCACTTGCATCCAAAAATATGAAAATATTTTAGATTTGGCTTTTTCTTCTTCACCATTTCATATGGTGTTTTACCATGCTTGTTGATCAGTGTTGCATTTTGAGTAAAACAAGCAGTTTGAACTGCTTCTGCCCAGAAATATGTTGGCAACTTTGCTTCATCTAGCATGGTTCTGGCAGCTTCTATCAAGGTTCTATTCTTCCTCTCCACTACACCATTTTGTTGTGGAGTGCCAGGTGCAGAAAACTCTTGTTTTATCCCTTTACTCTTGCAAAATTCTTCCATAGATGAATTCCTGAACTCAGTTCCATTGTCACTTCTGATTATCTTCACTTGATGCTCTGACCCTTTGTCCAGTTGGATTATATGATCTGTCAGTGTTAAAGCTGTTTCATCCTTCTTTGCAAGAAAATATACCCATGTGAATCTGGTATATTCATCAACAATGACTAATGCATATTTCTTCTTTCCAAGAGACATCACATTTACTGGACCAAAAAGATCAACATGTAGTAGATGATAAGGATCAGCAATTGAAGACTCAGATTTGCTTTTGAAAGAGGTTTTTCTCTGTTTGGCCTTTTGACAAGAATCACACAGGCCTTCTACATTCAACAATGACTTTGGTAGTCCTCTTGCAAGATCATTCTTTATGAGCTCATTGATGTTGTTCAGATTCAAATGAGAGAGTTTCTTGTGCCACTTCCAACTCTCTTCACTGGACATTCTTGTTGACAGACATACTGCTTTGCCATCAGTGTTTGTTGACAATTTTATTTCATAGATGTTGTTGTGTCTGTTTCCAACTAGAGCAACTTTCCCTGTAGATTTACTGATCACTTGGCAATATTCAGGCTGAAAATCTACATGATATCCTCTGTCACAGATTTGACTCACAGATAGCAAATCATGCTTGAGTCCTGGAACCAGAGCTGCATTTGTGATGATGACATTTCCAAGATTAATATTGCCATATCCCAGTGTATGTCCTATGTTTCCATCTCCATAAGAAACTTCTGGGCCAGCCTTTTCCTCATACTCTGATAGCAGGGCTTTATTTCCAGTCATATGTCCTGAACATCCACTGTCCACGACTAGGGTACTGACCCTGGTGCCCTGCAATCACAAAAAATCACTGATTATTAGTTTTAAGGATCCAGACTTGCTTGGATCCTTTGACTTTCTTAATTCTGTTAGCTTTTGCAGCGGAATTCACATTAACAGAGTTTAAGCTAACTTTTTCAGAGTTTACATTTGCAGAGTTTACTTTAACCCATTTCAAATTTGGCTTGGGTTCATAGTAATTATAGTAAATAGCATGATAATCTCTGCAAGTGTAAATAGAATGCCATGTACTACCACAGTGTTTGCATAAAGTCTGTGGTCTAGTTCTCACATAATCACTCTTTACTGCAGTTTTAGAAGGCAAAGAATTAATGTTCTTATTCTTACTGCAGAAACTAGCAAGATGATTAGTACTACCACAATTAAAACATGTTTTCCTGGGAGCTAATGAAGCAAGCATTGGCTTAATTCCTGAGGTTATGCCTACCTTTCCATTTCTGTTTTTCTTAGGCATTCTCTGTTTGTTGACAGACTTTATCTCCTTAAGCTTATGCTTGAGTTGTTTATCTGTCATTAAGCCAATGTTAGCCTCTTTAACAAAAGTTTTAGCATATGACTCTTTAACAGCCTTTTTCTGTGCTTCAGTCTTAGGTCCACCTGTTCCCATGACATTACCTTCAGATGAACAATGTGGTCTTTTCTTTACCTGATTTTCAAATCTAAGTTCATCTCCTACAGAGTAACCTAGACCTACTGTATCTGACTGAAACACTTCTTGAGTGTCTTTACCAGAGTGTGTCCAAGTTTTAATGATGTGTTTAGTATCCTCCAATTCTGATTCTAGTTGCTTATACTTACCTAGCAACTCCTGTTCAATAAACACTGCATCATCTCTCTCTTTTTGAATTTTATTCATGTTCTCTAACTGTTCCTCAACAAGTTTATTTCTTTCTTTGAGTTGAGAACACTCAGACTTTATCCTCTCATTTTCTAAAGTCTGATCCCTATAACTGATATGCAATGCTTTAAGATAAATTCTCAATTCAGTTATATTATCAGTGTTATAAGCATAGGTAGTTGGAGGTACCTTGAGATCATCATTTTCAGTCTGAGTAGTAGCCATGAGAGCATAGTTGACTTCCTCATCTGAATCTGAAGTGTCTGCCCAATCTCTGCCTTTAGTGTAGAGTGCCTTTTCAGTTTTACCCTTCTTGCACTCAGGAGCATAGTGACCCATCTCCTTACACTTGTAGCATTGAATCTCAGACTTATCTTTCTTACCAGATTTGAAGTCCTTTCCCTCAGATTTCTTGAAATTCTTCTTATCAAACTTTGAGTAGTCCTTGGAGAATCTCTTTCCCTTCTTGAAGTTCTTGTATCCCATTTTCTTGAAGGTCTTTACCATCAATGCAGCCATTTGCATCATCTCTTCATCATCTTCAGAATCAGATGATCCATCTATGTTTGAGTCAACATCAGTGTCTGATGACTCATTCTCTGAATGTATGACTAAAGCTTTTCCTTTTGCCTTTCTCCTTGATGCTTCCTTCTTTGATGGTTTCTCCTCAACCTTAAGAGCAACAGACTTTGACTTTCTACTAGATCTTTTGTTTCTCTGCTCCAATTCCAATTCATGGGTTTTGAGCAGTCCATAAATTTCATCAATCTCTGTTTCACCAAGTTCATAATTATCTCTTATAGTGGTTGTTTTCACATCCCACTTTTCAGGTAGAGAGAGAAGAAACTTGAGATTTGAATCTTCTAAATCATACTCTTTGTTCACCAATGACAAATCATTGAGCAGTTTACAGAATCTATCAAATGTTTCTGTCATGGTTTCATCAGATTTTGCCTCAAAATGCTCATACTCCTGAGTGAGTATGTTCCTTCTGTTCTTCTTAATTGCAGGTGTTCCTTGACATCTAACCTCAAGTGCATCCCATATTTCCTTTGCAGTTGTGCAGTTTATCACTTTATTAGACATAACATTGTCTAACGCACTGTGAAGTAAATGCCTTACTTTCGCATCCTTTGCAATAGATGAAAGATCCTCAGCAGTTAGATCTTTCTTCTCTTTTGGAATGACTTTTGATTCCTCACCAGCAGCAGCAGCAGATAACTTTGTAGGTTTGTGAGGACCTTCATAAATTCTGTCCAGATATTCTGGATCTGTAGCCTCCAGAAACATGGTCATCTTCACCTTCCAAATTGCATACTCTAATGGCCTCAGTATAGGAACCCTAATTGTTTCATACCTACTAACAGTAGTAGGGGCTTTCTCAGATGGTGGAGGTATCTCTGCCATTGATTACTATTGTGTTTGAATCTTTAACTGTAATAAAGTAACAGATTTGGCTCTGATACCACTTGTTAGGTCGAATACACAATATATAATCAATTACTGTATGAATAAGTAACAAGAACACACGTTTTAACTCTTAAAACTGTTTGGAATTAATAATTCCTCTCTCGGTGATGTAAAGTATCACAGAGAGCTGCTTAGGTTACAAGAATGATATTCGTTCACGATGGATACCCTTCTAGGGTTAACCTAACTGTATTTATAAGATATACAGCTACGTACAATCGTAAATTGATTCTCCTAAAATTAAGCTATACAATTGATATCAATTACGATTGCTACACGTCTTCTAAGTCAACTCGATCTCTTTGACAGCTATCCAATCTTCAAAGATATCGCTTCCATATTAATATTAAATTAATCTTCAAACTCTGTTGACTTGTAGACGCTCCCAGTAGACATACTTTAGCAAACTCTGTTCTCTCCAACTAACAGTGTTTGCGCTTCCATGTATTCAGCTATCAGTGTTTACGCTTTCCTCTGTCAGCGTTTGCGCTTCCAGCAATCAGCGTATACTCAAACTCTGTTACAACTGCTTTCAACAACAAGTTAAACTCTCTTTACCTGTAACACTTAAAACACTGACATTAAATCACATCAATTATATCTAACATCTACCAAATGTGCCTGGCAAAGGAAAATCCAAAGTGGATGAGCCTCCATCTACCTTGCCAGTTGTCACTCTACCAACTGTGCACATTACTACTCCTGGAGGACAAAAGCAATCCATAACTACTACAGTGGTTGCAGGGAGTATGCCATCTGACAAATCTCCAACCTCCCTACCTGAGAGTGCCAAGCCTGTAGAAGTTAAAGTTGTTACTGAGGCCAAGCTACAAGAAGTTTCTAACTCCAATGTTTATCATGATAAAGCCTTCTTGGAGTTTCTGAAAGCCACAAGGGAACAGGTTGGTGACACTCAGTTCTATCTGAGGGAGCTGAAGAAGCAGATTGATTGCATCACTGTCATTCCTAAGAAAGTCAATAATCTATGGATTAAGGAGATAGTGATGATATCCAAATTGAAGATATGGCATCTAACATACAAGACTCTACAAGAACTGAAACACTCAGAGATAGATGCCATACTTGAGCTTATTGAGAAGAAGAATGAGAACAATAAGAGTCTGTTTGATGACTTGAGGAATGACCAACCTTCAAGGCTACCAGAAGTGATCAAGAAGCCATGGACAATCATTTATCAGTCTGGTACCAGAATTGAAGATATCAAGCAATTGGTCATTCCCCATGATCTCACCACTAGAAATCACAGACTGATCATTGCTATCATTGATCAATTACAGAAGAAGGTTGGAGCCAGAAATGCTGAAGAAACTGAGGCACTGCACATCCTCAGAACTTATATTGCAACTGGTGAAATTCCAGAGATGGCTCAACCTAGGAGAAATAAGGATGATGATTCTGAAGATAAAAGTGATGGGAGGAGAAGACATCACAGGAGAGATAAGGGTGATGAAGACAAGAAGAAGAAGGGGGACAAAGATAAGAAGAATGATGATGACCAAGGAAGAGTCTATGAGAGGAAGATTGGAAAACAGCAAGCCTTAGGCATTGCTAGCAGTAACCTCACCACAACACAAGACTCTAAGTCTAGGGTGAATACTGTTAGTGGTGACCTAACAAAATCTACATCTATGGCTTCTGCAACTGTTTTGCCACCTCAAGAAGAGAAGAAGATTCAAGTCAAGAAACCATGTGTATGTTTCAGAAAGCAAACTGCTAATGGAATACTACTATGGTCTACCAACAAAGGTCAAAGATTTCTGCCAAGCAACCATGTCAAGAGAATGAAATTTAAACATGTTGCAAGAAAGGTGAAGCTATCCAAATCTAAGGCACTGACAATTATCCCAGGATTAAACCTACCACCTCTGGATGAAAGCTATGATGAAGACCAACTGCAGTTTCTATGGGCTCAAAGAATCTATCATGTTGCTATTGTTGATGATTTTCTTGAAGTTAAGTATTCTGATGGAAGACAGAAGAAATTCAGAAAAGGAACATGCCAGCACTGGGGCAGGCTGTATCACATAGAAAGGATAATTGCAATGTTGGATTCTGAAGACAGCGTGGAAAGGGTGTGGAAGCTGGAGTTAATTGACTTTGTCAAGATGAAAAGAGATCACCAGGTAGAAATGAGAAAGAACAGTGAAAAGCTACTAAAGAAAAGGGAGGAAGAGTTTGCAGTAATGGAAGCTAAGGCTGATGATTTGAGAGCTATGGGTCTGTGCAGAGTCAAGTTTAATCCTTACATCATTGAGTACAAGAAATATGGTAGAAATGTGAAGATTAGAATGGACTACATCAGTTCCTACTCTGAGAAACAGCTAAATGAAGTGCTCAAGGATTTATCAGGCTCTCCTCTAATTGAAGAACTCACTGCAATGGAAGATATCATTCTTGCCATGGAAGAAATTGCAAAGAAGAAAGCCAAAGAAGCTGAAGATAGGATGAAAAATGAGAATCTGCAAGCCAAAGCTCAAAAGATGAATCCAAAAGGAGATGGCTAAGTAGTTCCTCATAACTTGTAAGAATACTTCTATGTAATTTCTTCAATCAAATTCATACCTGTACTTTTAAAAGCTTTATCTTTATGTATGTTAGGCTTGTTATCAGACATGAAATTGTGACTAAGGGTCTCACTCACAATTTGGGGGAGATTGTTAGTTACAGAGGCATGCCTGTACACATCTAATAACAAGCCTAATTGTTTGTAATGCTTTGCATTACTTACATGACCTCTTAACTGAGGGAACCTCTAGTTGTAGAGTTTCTGTTTGTATTGTACTTGAAGTAGGCATCAAATCCTAATTGTGTAATTGTACAAATAGAGTCTAGAATAATGCTTGAAAGAAGTTCCAAGGTTCATGCCTCAAGCAAGGAGTTAAAGACTGTCAAATAACCACAGTTGGGATTTGAAGAAATGAAGAATTTGCCTAAGTACCAATTCGAGAAGTATATTTGTCTATTCGAGAAGTCCAGCATTCGAGAAGTCAGAGATTCGATATCTCAAGACACTATTCGATATCTCTGAAATACACTGTTCGATATCTCATTCGATATCTCAGGGATTCGATATGTCTACTACTCTATTCGAGAACTCAAGAAGTCAACAAGTCAAGATGGTATTCGAGTTCTCAAAGAGTCAGCAAGTCAAAGTTCCATTCGATATCTCAAGGACTCAGAAAGCTATTCGATATCTCGAGGATTCGATAAGTCAAATGTTCTATTCGACAACTCAAGGAATCCTGATGGAAAAGAGCTATTCGAGAAGTGGTTCGATATGTCAATATAACAGTATTCGAGAACTCAGAGTTATCGATCAAGTCAATTCTAGTTCTCGAATCACTTACTTAGTCACTTCTCGAATACATTCTTGGAGACAAAATACTGAAGAAATTGTACAAGTCAGAAACCTGCAACAAGCCAATGCACTTTATGGACCACAATCTGTAACGTGCTCTGGAAAGCCTACAAGGAAGCTTGGAGAGATATAGAAGAGACAAGGAGCTAAAGAAGTGGATCTAAACAGGCTTTGCAAAGTCAAATCTGTAACCGTTTGGACACTTACTCAAAAAGGATAGACAGACTAGAAAGTAATTTGTTTAGCTACCTTATTTGCAGTAAGTAGGCTGTATCCATGTTCTATAAGGACACAGCCTCACTTCATAACTTAGTAACTTTTGTGAGTCAAGTTTTTCATACACTAAGCTGTATCTCTCTGAGAAAAACGAAGCTGGGAATACTACCATTTGTATTCACAGATTGTAGCAACCTTTATCTAATAATACATTAGATTAAAGTGATATTGTGTCTTGTGTTGTTTCTTTATCCGCACCTTCACTTCTACACACACAGGCACTTATCTGCTACATAGACTCAATCCAAGAAAAGTTCAAGAATCCATTCACCCCCCCTCTGTATTCTTTTATCGTATTCAATACTCAACAAAGTGAATGTGAAAAAGGCAATCGACTAATTACCTTTAATTGTATTATGTTATTATTTATTTTTGGTTAATTATTGCTAGATATGAATTGATTGGAAAATATAATATGATTGAGGTTTTTAGGTGTTTATAAAAGGTAATATCTTCAACTAAAAGTAAATGTGAAAAAGGCAATCGACTAATTACCTTTAATTGTATTATGTTTTATTTATTTTTTGTGTTTTAATAGTATAAATATCATATATATTTTTCTTTATAATGAAGGGTAAATAAGTAAATTCACGAAATACCAAAAAACATATATCAAAAAATAGGTAACAAAATTTTTAATGTTTCGACAATTATATAATTATTAATTAATTTTAATTTAATATAATTTTAATATACTCATGTTTACGGATTATACTAATATTTCATTATTATAAACAACACATGCAGATTTTTAATATATTTTATTAACAATTGAAAAATATGGTGTGATATTTTCGGGTATATATTAATGATTGTAAAATTAATTTTAAATTAAAAAGGTAACATGTTTTAGTTCAAAAGAAAATATTAATGAAGATTAGTTTTAAATTAAAAATGTAACGTGTTTTAATTCAATATTTATGATTGGAAGATACATTGATGTTTTTAGGTGTTTATAAAAGGTAATATCTTCAATTAAAAGTAAATGTGAAAAAAGGCAAGCGACTAATTACCATTAATTGTATTATGTTATTATTTATTATAGGTGTTTCAAAAGTATAAATATCATATATTTATTTTCTTTTTAACAAAGGGTAAATAAGTAAATTCACGAAGTACAAAAAAACTGGTACCAAAAAACAGGTACCAAAACTTTCAATGTTATTTATTTTCTTTTTAACAAAGGGTAAATAAGTAAATTCACGAAGTACCAAAAAACTGGTACCAAAAAACAGGTACCAAAAAATAGGTACCAAAACTTTCAATGTTTCGGAATTTATATAATAGTTTAGATTGTTTTATTGTTTCTATTCTCATATTTTCATAATTGTTTTTTCAAAAAAGATATGTTTTAGTTTGAATTATTATTTATGTTTTAACTAGAATAAATTTATAAATTATTTAAATTCGTTAACATTATCTTTTCCATCCTCAAATACATGTTCATTTTGATCTTTGACTGCTTAATCTGATTAAAATTTCACGATTTAATTGAAATTTTACATATTGTATCATTGAGAAAAATCAAAAAATAATATCATTGAAAAATAAGTTTAGTCTATTTTAAAATATAATTCAATTTTTTAAAATAATATATGGATAATTTTTAATGTTTAGTAAAAAATTAGCTGATTTGATTCTTAAAAATTCAAAACGGACATGTAATTAGGGACATATGGAATAATTTTTAAAATAAGTAGAGATGAGTTGAATTAAAATAGTTATATATTTCATTATTTTCATTGTCCTTTTAACATTATTATACTTGTTAAAAACGTATGTCCTAGATTTGAGTCTAGATTTAAATATTTGGTTAAAATAATTTTTTTAAAATAATTAAATTTATTATGATAAATTTCTAAAACAAAGTTATTATTGCTCTCTTTTCTTCAAGCTTTGAACTTTTAATTATTTCCACCTACTTTAATTACCACCTATGAGAAATCTTTACCCTTTTCTCGTCTCCGTCGATGACATCATCCGTCAGTCCGGCCTTTACTCTCTTCACCCGTTCACCGTCACCGTCTTGCTTTTGCTAGATTCTTTGCTCCTACTTCTTCAAGTTAAGATCATTTCAATTTTTTTATTTTATCGACATGTTTAGTTTTATTTCCTTTTTCTTTGTTGTTTTATCCGTGTATATGGGTCCTCGTCTTCCAATAAGTGATCACTGTCCAGGCGTACCTTATGATTTAGGTTGAAGTTGAGTTGTGAAACAAAATTGACTTGAATAAATTAATTACGGTAGTTACTTAATGCATAATAATTTTTGCTTGATGCTTAGTGATTAAAAGTCTATAACATGAGATCGGAAGGGGGTTGGTGGCAAAGGAGAATCATGCACGGCTAAGAGGAATTGAATAAGGAAATGGAGAAGAATCAGGGAAAGGTAATTGTGC
The DNA here is from genome assembly GCA_037693485.1 of Kitagawia praeruptora. Taxonomy (NCBI): domain Eukaryota; kingdom Viridiplantae; phylum Streptophyta; class Magnoliopsida; order Apiales; family Apiaceae; genus Kitagawia; species Kitagawia praeruptora. The sequence continues at coordinate 30,279,643 of CM075345.1, read as the reverse complement.
TGCCTAATATTACGGTACGGGTGAGATTAAGGGGGATGGAAGGAAAATAGGACGGAGATCATGGATATGATAAAATATTTGGAGGAAAATCAGGTGCAATAGAGAGATTATGGGATAATTCCTAATTATGTGAAAGAAGTAGTTATAAGAGATTTAAAAAGAATATATCTTCTCTAAAAGAGAAGCTCATCCGTCAAATCTAAACTTCTGCAATTGTCGTTTAGTTGATTTTACTAATGAAATAGTATTCAAGATATCTTGATCTTCCTTTGTAATGCTTTTGTCAAAAATTCAGTGAGCCCAAAAATGTGCAACATCAAGTGCAAATAGAATACAAAATCGAATTTGACAAATATCTTCTCTAAAAGATAGTGCACTATTCAACAAATATCTTGAAACATCAATTGAAGCATTTAATCGAATTCAATACTCATTTTTCGTGATATCATTTTGCTTATGTAAAGCAACGGTAATAGATTGATGTTGTCTCATTAGATCATCACATTTTTTTTACTGTCTTATTGTGAATATTACCAACAACCCTAGCATGAGATTTAAGTCTTTCATGTAATTTATTCCAACTACTAAAACCTTCCAATATGAAAGTATCACCCCCATCTTATCTTCGAACATGATCCGTAAATAATTAAGTAACAAGGCAAACAAAAAAGACATATCTTTTACACTATATTCCAACCAATCAAAGTCTTCATACCATCTAGGATTAAAATGTCTCAGCTTATCCCCTATCATCTTTGATGGATATTCATATCATTTGGGTTTAGTAGATCCTGTATGATTATCTAAAATTCTTTTTCTCTTACAAGGATCCGATGAAAGAGTTTTTGAATCAATTAGTTTGGGCAGAGTTGAACTAGGTCGAGGCACATTAACATTTCCACTCAAGATATCATTGGTAATGGTAATTTTCTTTTAAATTCTTTTCCACTTAAACATTTGTTCGATAGTTTTTGAATAAAACTATCGAAGTGGATGCATTACCACATGTTTTTTCTTTAAATTCATTTTAACTCCATTTCGAAGTAACTTCCTTTTCGTATTTTCTTTTAGGTCCTTGTTGCTGCAGACCTTCTGACTTTGAATAAATTCTTTTGTGCTTTCATTAGCATGTTGATTTCCTTCGTATGTGGTGACATCTCGTACACAGGTCTGGTTTATAGATGACTATCACTGGGTTCGATCTTCACGTGTTCTTTGCTTTCCAATTGACAAGTAAATGACTATCCTAGTTGCTTCTGGTTCATAGAAATTCTCTGGTACTTGCTTAGAATCTTAATACTTCTATAAAATAAGAATGTCTGATTCCTTTATTTGTTACTGAGGCCTGATCATAACAATGAACTTCTTTCGGTGATCCTTTGACAACCTTCATTCTTACTTTGCATATTTTGATTCTTTCTATTTAACTTGTCCTTCTATCTTTCTTCTTTTAAGGGTTAATTATCAACTAGGTCACTTATTTCACTTCAATATATCAAAGGGGTCACCAATTTCATTTCGGTATCATTTGAATCACTAAAGTCATCATAAATATCAAATAGATAACTCTAAATATATGTTTGAAAAATAAAAGTAATATTTTCTTGATTTTGCACATTTTTCTTGAATGCTACCTCAATCAAATGAATAATTGTTAAATTCTAGTATTTTAGATGATATATTTAGATTTTTAAAAATTCATTTACTATTTATTTTTAATTTTAGAGTTATTTTCCTTGTTTTAATTAAAAATAAATAGTAAATGAAAGTTTTAAATTCTAAATTTGTTATCTGAAATACTAGAATTTAACAAATATTCATTTGGTTGCGGCAACATTCAAGAAAAATGTGCAGAATCAACAAAAGATTAGTTTTATTTTTTCGAACACATATTTAGAGTTATCTATTTGATATTTATTATGACTATAGTGACTCAAATGATACCGAAATGAAATTGGAGACTCTTTTGATATATTGAAGTGAAATAAGTGACCCTGTTGATAATTAACCCCTTCTTTTAATATTATTCTCTGTCTTGTTCCTCATGTTTGTTGAGTAATTATTCTCTATTACATATTACGTTACATTTGCTTTACAGATAACCCAGAGGGTTGAACATGATTATGCAGTTGAGTTATGGAGAAAGCACTAAGAGAGTTTGGATTTTCACCCAAAAGATCCGAGAGACACAAAAACAGTGAATGTGATGAGGGAGTCAAGGAGTTAAAAGATATCTATCTATATTATAAAGCCTGTTGTGCTTCTAAGTATGAATTTACCAATCTGTCCCTCCGTATTTTAAGTATTTACATAATTTTACCATTTGACTTGCTTCACTTATACGATCATTTCATTACAGCCATTCACTTCACCACTACACGTGTACACAGATACACAACAAACTTTCTGAAGAAGCATCTTCCCCATTACAGATGCAACAATCATTCAAATTCAAATTAAAAAACATCAAACCATATACACTTTCCCTTTCTCTCTATTCAAATTTTGAATTTCTCTCCCTTTTCCTCTTAATTTATGGTGTGTATTAATATTATTTTTTGTTCTTGCAGATATTTTTCGATACAAACATGGTGAACACTTTACATTTTTCAGGTTTGATATGGGTCTTTTGTTGTTAATTGTAGGTTCTTTTTTACGAATTTAATTTTTTTTTGTGTAATATCTATTTTGTGTTTTGAAGGTGTTTTTTTTCAGATGTATTTGTCGATCTTCAAGTAATTCGTGTTAGTTTGGATATGCATCCGTTGATGAGTATATTAAAAATCAGGTATTTTAAAGTACAAACGTTGTGTTCTTGATTATATAAATGATGAATATAGCAATGGTTTAGTTGCACACCAACTGTTTGATTATATTTTGGAGAGAAGTTTGAAATGTCTAATAAATCGTATTTTTTTATATCCGTTTCTTGCTCAGTCTTTCCAATGATTGTAGTCTTCTTATTGTGTTCTTTTTGGGCTAATGAAATTGGAAGGTTATTGGAGGGAATATCAGTTGCACAATAGCGTTGCCAATCGATCGAGTGAAGCAATGACATAGTGGGAAACATGTTGAAAATGGATCAACTTTGACATCATCTCTATTCTGGGATATTGATGAAGATGATAATTGTGGTATATACTTAGATTTCCTTACATGTTATGTACATTGTAGGGTAATTTCCTTACTTAGATATCCTTACATGTTATGTTTAGTTGGAAAAGTATACTATCAAGTTTTGCTGTGTATTGAGTTATAGGTGTTTCAATGAACTGTAGATATTCAGTTTTGATGTTGATAGGTTACCCCCTTCATTCTTTTTCTGACTTTTGATTAGTTGTTGATATCATTTTTGAACACACATGTTTAGGGTAATGTAGATTTCACCAAGTGTTTGACATATAATGCTTAAATGAATTCTGGTGTTGACATTGAAAGCTAAACAAGTTTATACATGTTCCGGGAGAGACTATTGTTATGAACAAAATGCTAATGAGGCATTCAGGAAAGCTTTAACAACATGAGCGAGATGGGGCTATAATTTGTGAATTATTGTTCCAAGGTAGTTGTTGCACTTAAAAATTTACAATATATGGTTATTTAATGGTGTAACTAATGTTTGTGTGATGGAAATTTGGGTATTTAGATTCTTGGTTAAATTTATAGGCTGATAAAAGAAAAAACCACTTGATGCAACTTAACTTAGTTTTTTGTTGATAGTTCTTACACTTGGTGGTATACATTCTAAAGCCATGCATTGTCTATTGTCTCTATGAGGGCTGAGTTGCAAACTATAGGATTTTATTTAACTTTGTAGTTAGTATTACAGGGATGGGATTGTCTGACTAATAACCACTAATATTTTGTGTCCAAATCTGTATAGTTTTTATCAATAGTGGTAGTTCTCTATTTTTGTTAGCCTTTATCTTAGCTTTAACACTATAATTTGTTTATGGTTGATTTGCAAATTTATTTTTGTAAACGAATTGATTGATGAATATGAGAAGAAAGATTGATAAATACAAGTGTTTTGTTGATGCATACTTAAGGTATATTTATTTTCTTTGTATTTGATCTTTGTTTAACTTTTTCAGTTTGATTTCTTTGATAGGCTATGATTGCACGCAAACTGTTTGATTAAATGTGCCATTGAATATTTATTCATCAAGTGTTTGATTAAATGTGCCATTGAATATTTATATATGGGTCAACTAGGGAGCTTTATTCGTAGTTTAAAGGTTTAATGTAGCTTTGAACTTTCTTTGCTTATAAATTCCTAATGGGAATGAATTTTTTGCATTGTAGTTGACTCATGCTCTTACAAGTATCCGGCATGTCAACAAGACAGATGTGGTTACTCTTGGTTCTACATTTGGGGTGCCTCTTATACTGAAACTTTGAATATATGATTTTTGCCCTTTTCATATCTTCAAATTCTAATAAAGAGTAGTTGCTTCTTTTGTAGTCTCTTTCTCATATTATGGATGCATCCATGGAAGATTTAGGTCGATGTCCTGGAATAGGGGAACGCAAGGTATCTTTTCGTGTATTTATTCTCTACTCGGTAATTGAACACGTATTTTTGTTTTTTAGAGGCATAAGCAACATAATATTAGGTGACTGTCATAATAATTAAACTTGATGCACGTGATATACTTTTGGATCAGATGGTTATGTTGGTGTTAAGATTGAATCCAGTATATCTGGCATGATTGCATGAATAGTGTAGAGTGTGATGATATTCCTTTTAATTATTAAGTGTTAGTCATTGTTTAATTATTAAGATTAAGTGTTTATGTAGATAAGGAGAATGTCATGGCAGGTAAATGTCATGGCCTTGCTGAGTTACAAACTTTGGTGTAGTATTTAACCGTGTGGTCACTTTTACATATGTGATTAAACATTACATTTGAGCGAAAGAAAGATAATATGAGCATGAACTAATTAAAGCACAAAAGGATTGGTTTGAGCACTTTATATTTGAAGAAGAAAAAGGATTTTGTTCATCAAGGCTTTGACATTTAGGTTTAAATATATTATATATATGGATGCATTACAAGTTTGGCATTTAGGTTTAAATATAGTATATAACTTTTGAGTTTTGATGATTGCCAACGAATGAGGATATAGCAATGTCGATGCGAGATCTAGAATACTACTTTTTAATTGTATATGTTCGACTGATGCAGGAAAACAGTTGGAGCAGTTGGAGGATATAGTATTATTAAATGTTTGTATTAATTTATCTTTACATCTAAATTTGTCAATTTCTGATGTGCACGTTCGGTGTTGTTAATCCTACAATATCAGTTTAGTATTTTGCAGGTCCAGGCTATTCTTCGTTGCCGTATGGAGCAATGCAGGAGCTTCAACCCCCTTCTGGTATTGTCGCTATTTCAAATATATATGTTCCTTAATGTTTCTCTTTATATATGAAATATTTAAGTATGCTTTGCATATTAATATTTAAGTATGCTTTGCATATTATGTTGCCGTAAGTAAAGTCGCATCTCCACAAGGTCTGAAGATCTTTATTGAAGATGAAAGTGAATGCTCTTCAAATATAACGCAGAATGTAGTGTACAAAGAAGTGTTCTATGCTTTACGACATGCCTAGATTGTCTAACATGCATCCTCTGTACTATAGTATGTAATCTAATCTCTGCCATGCGTTTTCCTTATGTAGCACACAATGTCGCATAGACAGAGCTTTTTTATGCCTTGGCACACAATGTGGTTCTTGCCAAGTTCTGCAGAGCATCATACAGACATCATGTGCATTTGCGAGAAAATATGAAAGATCAGTTATCACTACTAGAAATCTGTTAATAGACATCACACATTAGACATCGGTTAGAAAAGTCACTGATGTTAAAAGCGTTTTGGACATCACCGAATTAAAAAGTGATGTCTTTTGAATACCTGTACATCAGTCCATTGGTAAAGCGATGTCTAAGCCCTTTGTAAAAAAAACTGAAACTCACTATCCTTTGTATTTTTAATAGCTGTGCATCAGTTCTTATATAAAGCGATGTCTAAACCCTTTTTTGAAAAAATGAAACCACCGACCCCTCCATTTTCTCCCCGCCCTTAGCCAAAATTTTCACTTTTAGTTCAATTTTCCCCCCTTAACATATTTTCCACTCCCACTCTGTCCTTTCCCAAATTAAAAATAATAAAAGACAAAAACAAAACAAAATATCAAAACAAAACATAACTCTCTCCCGTTTCTTCCCCAAAACTCTCTTTCCCGTTTTTTCCCCTTTTTCAAACCCTAGAAGTCGTTGCTGGAACCAAACCCTAGAAGTTCGTTTTGTTCAATTACACCTTCAATCTCGGATTACACCTTTCAATATCTTCATTTACTTTCTTTGTTTGTTTGTTTTAATTGATTGATTTACTGAATTGGTTTTTTTTATTTAGTTCAAGCTTGGAGCTTGAAGCTTGTTCGAGCTTGGAGCTTGGAGCGTAGAGTTTGAGCTTAATTAGGTATTTGTTCTTAGTTTCATTTCGATTTGGAGGTTCAATTTTGGGTTCAATTTTAGGGTTTGATTTTAGGTTTGCTTGGTCATGTATTTGCTTGATTTAGGGTTTTGTTTTGTATTTGATTTGTGTTTTGAATTTTAAGATTTAGGGATTTATATGTTTTGCATTTGATTTATGTTTTGTGTTTTGTATTGCTTTGATACCCAGTTTGGTTTTGTATTTGGTTTTGTTTTGTACATGGAATTGTTAAACAGCTGCTCTTATTCCCCAAGCCATGGCTTCTTTTCAAGCCCAGGTCGTCTCCTCTCTCTCCTCTCTATAGTGTATATGTATATGCATAAAATCTTGAATTTAACAAGTTATGCAAAAGTGCTATATAAGACTAGTACCCTTATAAAGTGAGCTTAAGAAGTGTGAATGTTTATACCTTTATCAGTTAGATGGGGCTGATTGTGTTTGTATATGAATCTTTTTTTTCTTGCAAGTGCTGGCACTTTGAGTTTGTGTAGAACTTTCAATTCTGTGATAACTAATAACTGAATTATTGTTATGCTTACAGGCACTTGTCGGGGGGCCTTTGGTATAGGCCCGTAATTTTGCGGTGTTGACAGGTATGAATGCGGGTATTACTTACGTTATGAAAAGAATACGTGGCAAGGAGGATGTCCAATCTAGGCAAGTTCTTGCAATACCTTAATGTAAATCACACTGCAAAAAGATGATTGCTTTGGTCTCAAGTTTGTGGTAGTTTTGATGTGTTTTACTTAATTGTGCAGGGTTGAAGAAATATCGATTAAAGGTGTAGTTTCCGTCGTTTTTGGAGCGTTAGTGGAGTTGATTGATGATATGGAATGGAGAATGGTGGCTAATGTCAACTCCTAAGAAGTATACAAGTCATTAAGGATGAAAGACGGAAGCTCATGCAAAAGGAACGAGAAGAAAAGATGAAAAAACGAAGAAAAATCAAGTTTTCGCAGAACGCAGCCATGCTAACAGCCCCGCAAGGCTGTCAGTGCCAATTCATGCAGTTTGCAGCAAGGCTGATAGCGCCCCAAGGCTGTCAACGCGGCGGGTTGCTGCGTGGAAATTCCAGCTTTTGCCCTTTTTACGATTTTGGCCATATCTTGAGTTCTAGAAGTCTGTTTTGGACGATCTTACGGTCCACGCGAAGATAACGAGATTCTCTATCATTATAAGGTGGTCCAGAGGTCCAATTATGTTTCGAACGTTCCAGAAAAACTGAAGAAAAGTCAGCCACAAATTTTCCTTAAAAACAGAATCAGTTTAGGAAACGTAATTCTATTATAATTCTGTTTTGGTAGTTCTTGTTGGAAAAGACTTCTAGAGCCTATATAAACACATCCAACCCTTGTAATTTATATAATCATCATTAGGAGTATCATACAATTACATATCAATTACTTAGTTTTATTTGTATCTTTTCATACTTTGTTTTTATCATGGTTTCACTTGATCCCATGATGACGAGGTTCAATTATGAACTAATCATTGTCATGGGATTCTAACGGATTTATTTATGGATCTTTAGTATCTTGATTGCTTTAAAGATCTGTGTGTGATGTATATCTGATATCCTCGTATGGTTATGCTTAATTGATAGATGCGTCATGAACATCTAATTTGTTAATCTCTTGTGAAGTGAAAGTGGATCTTGAGATTTAGAACTTACCATGCTAGCATAGGTTCATGATTGTTTATCAACATGATTCGTAGTATGAGATGAGAATACTTATATTGCCCTATGTGATCATTATGGATAACTTGCTCTTCAACCGTTATGTTTTCAAATTCTATAGACATATAGGGTCTAAGCATAATTGGTGTCTATTCATCTTCTATCTCTTTTGTGGATGTATGTTTAGTTTGGTATACGTATGCTGACAGGTAGCGTGTACTTGTTTCATGTTGTCCGATCAGATATCATAACCATTGCATATAGTGATTAAAGGCGTCAGATCTAAGCGAAGTATTTAATGAAGTTAGGATTCCATGGTTTATCTTGCAGAAGTAATTTGATTCCAATTCTCGTTAGTTAGTTAATTCTTAGCTTGTTAATTTATTTCTTAGTTAATTTAGTTTATTAAACCCAAATTGTTATTTGTCTTAGCAGTGAATAATAATCATACATTGTTGCATAGGTACATCTACTGAATTAAAACCATAACCAGATCTCTGTGGGAACGAACTCGACTTATTCATATTTTACTTGTGACCGCGTACGCTTGCGTGATTTAGTGCAGACAAGTTTTTAGCGCCGCTGCCGGGGATCATCGGTGTTTTATTTTTAGTTTATGTGCTTGTCAATAGTGGTCATTAGAGTTCACTGACTCAGATTTGTTTTTCTTATCTATTTTGTTTAGTTTGGTGTGTTCAGGTACTTGAGTGTTTGAAGATGGCAGGTCAGGAGTTGCCATGGAGGGCATATTCGAGTACATCCATGCCTTATCAATGTGAGCGGTGTTTGGGCGTTCATGATCCCTCACAATATTGTTACTACGAAGGAGTTGATCCATATGTCACTTATGAGGAGCAACCATATTTTCAATACCATCCTCAACAGTACCAGCAAGATGTTCCGAATATGTCATATTTCTTTGGTAGTGAAGATTTTCAACATTAGCAACCTACTCCTACTTTTCAGTCAGATGAGGTTCCTACTAGGGAGGAGATTAGGATGCTTGTGAAGAGTAATGAGGAGTCTCTCAAATCTTTGGAGATTCTAGTTGCTCAAGCTGTGAGAGCCTTGGAACAAGAGAAACAACAATTCATACCAGAAGCAATTCCAGAAAATAACGTGACTTGGAGCAAGGTACTGCATGCATAATTGAAGAAGACAAATTCCAAGAGGAGGAGAGTGTTCACAAGCCATGTGAGGAATTTGATCAAGCTAGTGAGGTGGATGATTTGGAAAGGGCACAATTTGAGACAGACACTGATGAGCTACGCAAATTTCAAGAATTGGTATGTGCGTACCAAGAGGACACTGATGAGCTACGCAAATTTCAAGAATTGGTATGTGCGAACCAAGAGGATGAAGAACATGGGAAAGATGCAGGTTTTCTACTTGTCTCAGAGTTTAAAGATGGAGGTAGCGCATTAGAGCAAATGGAGGAAGTTCACGTTGAGGAACCAAAGGCTTTAGCAATTTACATTTACCCTCCTCCATTATATTCAAGCGAAGCCCGCGAGTGTGTGTTGATCTATAAATTGACAGATTTTGGGTCAACGGATGAAGGCATTGGAGTAGGACATAGTTGTTATACGAATAGGCCAAGCGAGGAGAAAGGGTAGAAAGTGTGCCGCCGTGATGAAGATGAAGTCACACGAATAGATGACCAGGCCAACTATTATCATCCTTAATGGAGGCTTGGAAGTAACGTCAAGCTATTGACGTTAAAGAAGCGCTTCATGGGAGGCAACCCACGCTTTTCGGCATTTTTATTTAGGTAGGTTTCCTGTTATCCCTTGTATTTACTTCAATTCAATGCGGACATTGAATATTTTAAGTTTGGGGGTGGTTTGGGGGATTAGTAGTTGTTGTTGTATTATGTGTTCATGTAGGAATCATATTTTGTATGTTAGCAGTAAATTATGCATTTATGTTCGTGTTATCTACGTTTATTTCATATAGGACATTCTGTTTTTATGTTCGTATATCATGTGAGTTCATAATAGTTTGCATTTACACCCATGCTTGATAGGAATTTTGTGTTGTTGATGCTTTTGATTGAGAAGTGATATGCTTTGTTCTTGTGCACACACATACACTAGTAAGTTGAAGCTAGTAGACTTATTGAATGTTGTAAGTGATTAGAAGGACATGAATATGTGCAAGATGATTTAGTTTGCATGCTTTGAATACAAGTCGGTGCGTTAGAGAGATTTTTGCTTGGGATTGAGTATGTTTTTCCCGCCAAGTGAGCTTTTGAGCCGTATTGCATATTTGTTGCAATCTTATTCGTTTGCTTGAGTGTCCACGGATTGTTTGCATTGCTAGCAGTTGTTTGAGGTCTTTCTTGAAACGCATGACATTATTTGACGATTAAAATGATAAAGGCATTTAGGAATAACCGCATATTTTCCCATATTACCACACCATGTTTACATGATCAATTAGTTAACCCGTTGAGCTTAATCCTATTTTTTCGGTGACATACCACATTAATTGCCTAGACCTTTTTTTTGTATTGGCCTTACATTAATTTGAACCCGCATTGTCAAAGGCTAGTAGAGTGCTTAAGGGAGTAATAAGGTGTGCAAGGAGGGGTTTATTGTTGGTCATAATTTTTGGGGAAATATTGAATATTGGGTTTGGATTGTTACTTGATAGTCGGCATGTGTAATAAAATCGTGGGATCATTGTTATTGTCTATATTATTGTTGCTTTAGCTCTCGAAAAAAAAAAAGAAAAAAAAGAAAGAAAAAAAAAGAAAAAAATATATATATATTATGAGAGCATATTTGTGTTTATTGTGATCCCACTTTAGTCGACTATTCGAGTGTTTTTGTTGCATAAAATTATGGGGGGGGGAAATAGGTGGTTGTGTATTATTATTAAGTTCCTACTAGCTTTTGACACTTCACCTGTTTTGGCTTATTTGACATACCTTGTCCCTAGCCCCGTTACAACCCAAATGAAGACCTTTTGATTATCGTCATTGATGTATGTTGTGTTAAGAGTTAGATTGATACCAAATGTCAAGCATGTTTATGATTTTGTTGGTATTGAGTGATACACTTACCCTTGTTCTTGAGTGAATATTCTTTGTGAGTGGATTGTGAGTGTTTACTTGTTTTTGCGTATAAGATCCCGAGTTTTGTCTCAAAGATGTACTCTTGTAGGCTTAGCGTGGTTACTAACTTATTCTTACATTTGACATGGACTTGTGAGAACTTATGCATGTTCATTGAGTAGACTATGTGAATACTTGCACTTTCGACACCAAGACATTGCGTATTTACTTTGATTCTTAAGTTGATATGGCATGAGAGGATTTAAAGGTATGGTAGGATATTAGTACTAGATTATTTGCATTTTTCATATTAGTTGCATTCATGCATTGCATTGCATTGGATTTTGTGGGTACATTCGCTATAGGCCCTCACGAGACCTTACTCGTCCACTAGGGCTGCCTAGGGGTTTAAAGGGCTTGTTGCATATGCCAAATGCAACCGTGATCACCTACGGAAGTGGTACTAGTTAGGTAGAGTTAGTTGTTTATGCTTGAGGACAAGCATCGGTTTAAGTTTGGGGGTGTGATAATTGGATTTTATATCTACTTGGAACATTCTAATTCGGCTTAAATTGATTGCTTTGGTCTCAAGTTTGTGGTAGTTTTGATGTGTTTTACTTAATTGTGCAGGGTTGAAGAAATATCGATTAAAGGTGTAGTTTCCATCATTTTTGGAGCGTTAGTGGAGTTGATTGATGATATGGAATGGAGAATGGTGGCTAATGTCAACTCCTAAGAAGTATACAAGTCATTAAGAATGAAAGACGGAAGCTCATGCAAAAGGAACGAGAAGAAAAGATGAAAAATGAAGAAAAATCAAGTTTTCGCAGAACGCAGCCATGCTAACAGCCCCGCAAGGCTGTCAGCGCCAATTCATGCAGTTTGCAGCAAGGCTGACAGCGCCCCAAGGCTATCAGCGCGGCGGGTTGCTGCGTGGAAATTCCAGCTTTTGCCCTTTTTACGATTTTGGCCATATCTTGAGTTCTAGAAGTCTGTTTTGGACGATCTTACTGTCCACGCGAAGATAACGAGATTCTCTATCATTCTAAGGTGGTCCAGAGGTCCAATTATGTTTGGAACGTTCCAGAAAAACTGAAGAAAAGTCAGCCACGAATTTTCCTTAAAAACAGAATCAGTTTAGGAAACGTAATTCTATTATAATTCTGTTTTGGTAGTTCTTGTTGGACAAGACTTCTAGAGCCTATATAAAGACATCCAACCCTTGTAATTTGTATCATCATCATTAGGAGTATCATACAATTACATATCAATTACTTAGTTTTATTTGTATCTTTTCATACTTTGTTTTTATCATGGTTTTACTTGATCCCATGATGACGAGAGGTTCAATTATGAACTAATCGTTGTCATGGGATTCTAACGGATTTATTTATGGAGCTTTAGTATCTTGATTACTTTAAAGATCTGTGTGTGATGTATATCTGATATCCTCGTATGGTTATGCTTAATTGATAGATGCGTCATGAACATCTAATTTGTTAATCTCTTGTGAAGTGAAAGTGGATCTTGAGATTTAGAACTTACCATGCTAGCATAGGTTCATGATTGTTTATCAACATGATTCGTAGTATGAGATGAGAATACTTATATTGCCCTATGTGATCATTATGGATAACTTGCTCTTCAACTGTTATGTTTTCAAATTCTATAGACATATAGGGTCTAAGCATAATTGGTGTCTATTCATCTTCTATCTCTTTTGTGGATGTATGTTTAGTTTGGTATACGTATGCTGACAGGTAGCGTGTACTTGTTTCATGTTGTCCGATCAGATATCATAACCATTGCATATAGTGATTAAAGGCGTCAGATCTAAGCGAAGTATTTAATGAAGTTAGGATTCCATGGTTTATCTTGCAGAAGTAATTTGATTCCAATTCTCGTTAGTTAGTTAATTCTTAGCTTGTTAATTTATTTCTTAGTTAATTTAGTTTATTAAACCCAAATTGTTATTTGTCTTAGCAGTGAATAATAATCATACATTGTTGCATAGGTACATCTACTGAATTAAAACCATAACCAGATCTCTGTGGGAACGAACTCGACTTATTCATATATTACTTGTGACCGTGTACGGTTGCGTGATTTAGTGCAAACACCCCAATTACTGGAAACAACCAAACAGGTTTGTTCAGAATGCGTAGATTTGTGTCGAAAATTGCTACGACGCAATCCAGGTACATTTTTACTGAATTTTAAATTGAGTACTTTATTGGACAAAGCACTATAATGCTTCATGTTATCGAAAAGCCCACCTTGCTTCCTGGGAGTGAAAAATCATTTTTTCATATTACATGAAGATACATACTAAACTAGTCCAAATTCTGTGTTAAATAGTTAATCGATGCAGCAACTACTACGAAGCTTAATTTGTGAAAAAATAAGCAAATTACATTAGTTAAACAAAGCTTACGGATAGGTTTATGAGCATTAAAAAATATTTTGTCTACAAGTATAACTCGCTTTAATGCTGATAAGGTGAATAAATATTCAACCCTGACAATTTGCAGTAATCAGGCTCAATTGTAAATATTTTTATAAATTAGATAAATTAGTGAAATGCATTTAAAGAAGATATCTGAGTGTCACATTTTTATCAAAACAAGCTGCAAATCATTATTATTTTTAAGTATATTTATTGTTAAAAACACACACATATAAGTACTCGTTATTATCTTTCTTCTTACATCGGAAAGGTTGACATTTGAAGAGTTCTTCAACCATCCATTTCTTTCTCAGAAGCAAATCGATGAAATGACAAGGTAAACAAGGCTTCTGGTGTTAGATTTAGTCATATCTTTACATGGCAAATTTCCTTATTCTTGAGACAACAGTTATAAATTTTTGTGATATGCAGAATTATGAGATCTTTGAGAATAGATAGTTTTCCTTTCTCCGAAAGAAATCCCGACAGGAGCACGGATGAGAGTTCTCAAGAAGATTGTCTACCTTTTACTTTAGATGATGATTCTAGTGGTCCTTATGTAAGAAGATTCTAATTAAATCTTATAGCATGTGATAAAACAGCATGCAGTGAAGCTGTACATGGTAAACTATGTTTGGGATGAATTATGTAGTTTGTAAATGATGGTTTGGAAATATGTATTGTAGTTGGTTTTGATTTATGTAGTTTGTTTGGATTGGTGGATGATGTAGTTGGAATCTTGGTAAATTAATGAATGTTTGGTTTTGCGACATTGATTTGTTTCTTTAGTTTTGGTATGGTAATTTAGTTTTTGGATGAATGTTTGGTTTTTGAGCATTTCTTTGAAACAGAGGATTTATGAATTACAAAAAGAAAACTGACATCACTTTACAAACAAAAGAACTGATGTAAAATATAAACAAAGAAGACATTTTACACAAAAGAACCGATGTTAAAATCTATATTAGACATCAATAGATAATAGAACCGGTGTTACAGTATATAATAGACATCACTAGATAACAGAAACCGATGTAAAAATAGAGATATCACATCGCTTCTAATATAAAACTGATGTAAAATGTTAAGTTGCACATCGCTTCTAAGAAGTACTCGATGTTAATGTCTCATTTTATTGTATATGTGCTATGTTCAAAATGATATAGATGTCATATTATAGTAGAATTGAAATCATAGTCAAGATATAAATTGAAGGAAAACACATCAGATCTTTTAAGGAAATGATGTCTTAAAGGCTTATAGACATCGGCTAAAAAGCGATGTCTAAGGCCCCTACTTTTTACATCTTATGCAAAGACATCGCTTGCATTTTCAAAAGACATCAGCTAATAAGCGATGTCTAAGGCAATTTTTCTAGTAGTGTATGTACTAATACTCCACCTTTTTATCTATCTATATTATAATTGCTGCTGCTGCAATTTTGTTTTTGCCAAATCTTTGTAATGAGTAGTTAATGTGTCTTGATGAATTATATCATCATCAGGTCATCCTTCTTATATTTTGTTATGTCTCATGCATAGAAAAACAGAACATGGTCTAGATTCACATACATCGGAATATTTTCTGTTTTGTTTCATTAAGTATTCAAATGATGTTCTGGAATGATGTTTTCCGTAATCTGTCTTTTGCTACTATGTCTTCTGTGAAGTTTATTTTGTAATGACGCTATTAATGGCTTTGGCCTACGAACTTTGTATTATTCCGAACTTTGCTTTGTAATTTACCTTTCTGTAATTTTAGAATGACATTTCAATATTTGTTTACCTTAAATTGGTTTAACGAGGATTAGAGTTATTATCAAGAGAGATAAGAAAATAACAATTATAAAAAAAACAATTCATTTGCATCAACAAGCCCAGCGGAGCGGGCAAAACTGCTAGTTGCTAGTTTAGATATGATGTATTGAATTGGTCTAATATGTTTTATTCTTTTTATTTAATATGATTACTAATTTGGACTTTTTATTGAATTGAGCCCATATTATTTCAATTTTTATTGCGCACTTACTTGGGCTATTTTTTGCATTAAATATTAGTGAACTACTCACATATAACAAGTTCCTAACTCAGATTTTAGTAGATTACTAAATTAAATTTTCAATATACTATTCTTTAAACCCAGAATCCACTAGTTCCTGACACCCACTCCATATAGTATCAGTCCGCCCCTTACTCATCACTCAATCAAGTAAACTCAACCGACAAAGTTACGACACACCCACAAATAGATACTCCCTCCGTCCCACTGGGATCTTTACGTTCCTGGTGGGCACGGATGACAAGACAAGTGGGTATAAAGTGGATGTAATATTGTTAAAATAAATGAAGTAGTGGATATAATAGTGATTTTATTGTTAAAATAAGTGAAGTAGTGGGTGTAATAGTGATTTTATTGTTAAAATAAGTGAAGTAGTGGGTGTAATAGTGTAAAGTATTGTTAAAATAAGTGAAGTAGTGGGTGTAATAGTGTTAAAACTTACTATTTTGGGAATGTAAAGAAATGAATGGGACGGCCGAAAATAGTAAGTGTAAAGAATCCATTGGGACAGAGGGAGTATTACAATACTTTTTTGTTAAAAAATTATATTAAATTTTAAATATTTTATTATTGAGAAAAGGATCAAATCATCCGCCTGTCATCATATGAAATAGAGAAAATCACAATCACTAAATTTCTAAAAAGAAATCGCAACCATTTGAATTAGGGCTTGAAACGAATCTGAGTTCGAATTCGATTTGTTAAAAATGAATATTTTTCGTATTCATACAATAAACGAGCGAATTCAAATATTATTTTATAATTCGAACGAATATCGAGTCAAATCTCACTACTTCAGTATTTCTTCATTTTTATATAGAATAGCTCAAATAATTTTAGAGTACTCAATATTGTGTTTGTTACACGTATTCGATTAGAATTCGTAAATTATGTATGCATTATATATTGTATATAAAATGTATACATTAAAGTAATGTTCTACAAATTAACATAGTTTAGTATTTTGTAAATAATTATTACAATATTCTTAACTTTTTAAAATTATTTTGAACGAATTCGAATATCCAAAAACGAGTAGTTAGGTACTCAATCGAGTCAAACCGAATCAAATATGAACATTCATATTCAAATTCAAATCGAATTTGAACAAATTATAAACATATGAATTCGAATTCGAATCCGAATCAGATCCGAACGAGTAATTTTAAATTCGAACCGATTTGATCATACTACTATTCATATATATTCAACTCATTTTCATCCCTAATTTGAATAAAAAATCTCGGATCACGAGTATAAGTTACTTTTATGCGTTATTTACTTGTTTGCATTATCTGTAGTACACTAATATAACAGTAGAATTTTTCTAAATAAATGTTTGATAAATGAATAACTTGATTAAATAAATAATTTTTTATATCAATTTGAGATAATAAGAAAATCGAATCATTTTATTATACAGTAATGAATAAATTTATTGAAATTTTTAAGGATTATAAATTAACATAAATGAATATTCGTTAAAGTTAAAACAATATATATTTTTTATAATATATACTCCCTCCGTCCCTTTTGATTGTTAACATTTCACTTTTTCAAAACTTTCTGGCACGCATTTTAAGGTGCATTTTAAGGATAGTTAAATAACTTTTTTTTAAAATTTTCTTTTTCTGTATAAAAATTTAAACATTAAATTTTTATACAGAAAAAGAAAATTTTAAAAAAAAGTTATTTAACTATCATTAAAATGCACCTTAAAATGCGTGCCAGAAAATTTTGAAAAAGTGAAATGTTAACAATCAAAAGGGACGGAGGGAGTATCATTTAGTTAAAAAATTCATAAATTCATAAATATTTCAACAGAGTCCATATATTTTACCATTACAATCTTAAAAATATCTCAAATATGTTAAAATAGTTCAATTCACTATACTTAATTTATACGTACAATTCAAGTATGCATATTACTCAATGTGAAAAAATATAGGAATTAAACTTTTAAAATTTCAACTATTATCTTCTACATACATTCAAATATTAAACTTTAAAATAACATTATTATATGAAAACAGAATAATCATTTAAATGAAAAAAATATTCATTTATCAATAAATGAATAAAATATTTATTTATTAATATATAAATAAACTCGTTAAAGGAATATTTTTTTTAGTTCTAATGCGGTGGTATTGTATCAAGAGATTTAAAGATTTTTAATGATTTTAAAAGTAATGAAGTATTCAATTCTAACAATTAAAGAATCTCTAAAAAATTATATTATTCAATCCAAATTTTTTAAAAATCTTTATAAGTATATTATTTATCGAGGTATTACCGTATTAGTCGTATTTCAGTTATTTAGTTCAAATTGATAACTGGCTTGAACTGGTCTTCAAATGATTGTAATTGTCGTAGGCGGACCATAACAAAATGACATGAGGGATGATTTTGTGGTCACTTTGATACCAACTCAGAATTGACTATAAATTTGTCTTCCGAAATATTTTACTTCTCTCATTTTTGTTATGAACGGGAATCAAAGATTAGCAAGTTTTTCCTCCTATGTACTCTATAATACATTTTTTATAAAAACTAAATTAAAAATCATGATGCACATATTTTTTAATTAGTACCAGTTCAACTATCGATTCAAAATAGTTTATATTTATAATGTATAAATGAAAGTAAAGAAAGAAATCATTTAATTACATAATGATATGAACATTTTAAATTAAAATCATAGATCAAAATCTTTAAAAATTGTAGTAATTAACAACGCATATAATAATTTATACTAATCTTTAATAGGCGGAGAATTTTGTCAAAAAAATAGGCGGAGAAAAGTGGCCATTATCCTGTTGTTGGAATATTCATTAAAAAGACTCTGTTTTTCATTTCAAATTCATTTTTTTTTTAAATTTTGTGTAAATAAAGTAGGACGAATATACCCATTCTAAAGAGAAAGAGATGCATTTGGCCATTACAACCGGGCTTGAAAAAGAAAAGTTGATCAAGGCACTCAACCAACCCCCTTCAATCAGTGAACACCGTCGGTGGTGGGCTCAGGGCTGTTATTAGTATCGGATAGGCCGTAATTTAAATTGTCCAAATACTTGGAGTCAAACGAGTCAAGTTTAAATGGGTCGAGTCGAGTTAGTCGCAAATTCAATAATTAAAAATATAAAAATTAACTAATTTCCAGTATTTAAATAGTAAAAAGTAAATTTAATACTTTTTTATTTAAAATTATAAACGAGTTCGTTTCAGCTGGGTTTTTGAGTTTCAAACCGGGCTTAATGGAGTTTGGCACATACTCGATTGGACTAGTTTAAAACTAAACGAGCTCTCTTCTGTTCACGAGCAGCTGGCTCGAATCGGATACACGTAATATTATTATATATAGAGAGTTTTTATATCCTTTCAATATAGACATAAATAAGAGAAAGTGATACATTAGCCTTCCTGTCCCAAGAAGTTGAATGGAGAAAGAAGCAGCTAAGAGTAAGTTGCAAGAAAGAAAGATGAGTGGGAGATTGCTACTCTTTCCACTACCCTTTCAAGGCCACATAAATCCCATGCTTCAGCTAGCAAACATCCTTCACTCCAGGGGCTTTAATATTACAATCATACACACTTTCTGCAACTCTCCGAACAAATCAAATTACCCTCACTTCACCTTCGAAACCATCTCCGAAGACAGCCTTACTGGTTTCCCTACCATGAGTGGAAGTGTTACCAACGTTGCACTTCTAAATAAGGTTTGCGTTGATCCATTTCGCGACTGCGTGAAGAGGCTCTTGACAAATTCTTCTGCAGATGATCCTATTCTCTGCTTAATAACAGATGCTTTATTGTACTTTACTCAAGCTGTCGCGGACTTACTTAAGCTCCCGCGAATTGTTTTAAGAACAAGTAGTCTGTCTGCATTTCATGTTCTTTCTCTCCGTCCAATCCTGCTTCAGAAAGGCTATCTCTCAGTAGAAGGTGCGTACTAATTTTCAATATGTATGTTGTAAAATTGTCAGGACAGTTTTTACAACTGATCATTACTTGCAATCTTTAATTAGTCGCTCTCACCATTTTCATAATTTCATTTTTAGGATAATCATTTTTTTTATAGATTTTTTGAACGAATACAACTGGCAAGCTATTCTCGCCCTAAGATCGATAGTACCTTATTCATCAATTTACTCAAATTTCTATTACAGAATCTAATTCAGAAGCACCAGTACCAGAGGTTCAACCACTAAAAGTAAAAGATATTTCACGGACCTATAAGATTGAGGGAGAAGATCTGGATGAGCTAATCTCAGGAATGATGACAGGAACCAAAGCAGCTTCAGCAATCATATGGAACACCTTTGAAGAACTAGAACAATCTGTGTTACCTACTATCCAGCAAAATTTCCCCATCCCCAGTTTCACAATTGGTCCATTTCACAAATACTTTACGGCCTCAGCAAGTAGCTTATTAGAACAAGACCAGACTGCAATTTCTTGGTTAGACACGCAAGCACCACTCTCTGTCTTGTATGTTAGTTTTGGGAGCGTGGCATTAATAGATAAGAGTGAATTTTTAGAAATGGCTTGGGCCTTAGCCAATAGTAAGCAAAAATTCTTGTGGGTGGTTAGACCTGGAGTCATTCGTGGCTCGGAATGGCTCGAGCCCTTTCCCGATGGGCTCCAAGAAGCTGTGAGCGAAAGGGGTCATATTGTTAAATGGGCTCCACAACAAGAAGTGCTGGCTCATCCTGCCACCGCGTGTTTTTGGAGTCATTGTGGATGGAATTCGACGTTGGAGAGCATTTGTGAAGGAGTTCCAATGATTTGTTCCCCTTGTTTTGGAGATCAGTCGACAAATGCAAGGTATGTAGAGGCTGTTTGGAAAGTGGGATTGGTATTGGAGAATGGTATTAAGAGAGAGGAGATAGAAAGGGCAATCAGGAGGGTAATGGTTGATCAAGAAGGGAAAGAAATGAAAATGAGAATGTCTTGTCTAAAGGAAAAGGTAAACCTTTGTTTAATCCAAGGTGGATCGTCATACAAATCATTAGAAGGCCTGGTGAATTTCATCTTGTCGCTATAAATCTTTCTCGGCCTTTCTAGAAGCAGCTTTACACATTATTCTCTCTTTCATCCAGCATAGAAGCTGAATGTTCTAGCTTCAAAACACGTTTGCTTTTTAAATAAATACTCCTATGTAAAATAAAATAGATCTTCCATTGTTTTGATCTTTTTTTAGCTCATTATACTCCTTTATAGTCCTAGCTAGCAATATTCCTTTATAGTCTCTGCATCAATTATGGCCATTATATGCGTGCTTGCTGGGCTGGTGATTTCTTGTAATTTGACGGTCTCCAGTAGTATACAATGTCAGCGATAATGTTTTCAACATTATTTATAAATGAAAACATCATAATGCAGCAAAATGATAATTCAACCTTCACGCCGTGTCCAGGACTTCACTCACCCCTGTTGACAAGTGTTAGTTTTGTCTTATTTTATGGCTACGATTTGTGTGTATAACTCAAATTACTACTTAATTTGTGCACACGTTATACACACTGAAGAAAGAATAAAGAACAGAAGACATTCCAACTCCACGGCCACATTGCAATCCAGAAGTGCCGTTATTATGTGCTACAACAACACTTATCATTTAAGGTGCCTTCAATTGGATGAACCCTCTAGGCTACCAACAGCAAACGATTTTTACAGCACACCATACCGTTGTTATTGACCACGGTATGGTGTAAAGTAGGGTTTTTTGTGTGAATAATGGAGGGTCCAGTTGTTTCCGTACCACGCTTATGAACCACAATATGATATACTATAACAGCTTGTTGTGGAGCTCGAGCCAGGAAGGCTAATCTGGACATTTAACTAACTCCCTGTCCGGCCATGACTCTAAGTTGTGGTCTTCCAGAGCTGCTATTGGTGCATGTTAGGTGTATTATCAGACCTACCAACTTTCGTTCCCGTGCAGGGGCGGTCCTGAGATCTCCGGGACATAGTAAAAATCAGTTTAAGGGACCCTATCATGCATATGTGCTACGCATTTTATACTTCTATGCATAGAAATTTGAAAATTTTGGAACCTCAAGTGTTTGAATCCTAGACGCAAGACTTGTTTGCCTATAGTCAAGACCTTGTTTCGGTGTATAGTTTTGGCCCAAAAATCACAAAGGTGTGTATCATAAACTTATGCATATTTATGGACCATGTTTGGGGATTTAGTTTTAGTGTCGGTTAAAGAGTGAATGTTCAAGGACATGGGGATCATTTAAAAGAATACGGTACATGATACTTCTGTTAAAAAAAATTCCTACCTTTTTGTCATTATCAACTGATGTAATTTTATGAAAAAAAATAAAGCTTTCTTGACCTTCCAAGTTGTCCTCTCTTCATTCGCAGAATTGATCATTTTTACTTAAATATGTACCGAGTCCTTACTTTCCAAAATACATCTTGGAAGTCAGTTTTAAGTAGCAAAGATTTGTTTTTTGACAAACACTTTGAATCAGTTAATTTGGACTTACTAATGATTTTAAGCTTACAAGTGTGCACCCAACCGTGAACAGGCTCTACAAATGGCCACCTTTCATTATTTATATACTCTATTTGATCCTTCTTATAGGTAGTTGTTTGACTTCTTTTGAGTGATGTACCAGAAATATTGACAGGAATCCGTCCAAAAAAATTAGTTGTAGTAGTGAAATTATAAATTAGCTTCCCTGTCCCGAGAAGGCAGAACTTGCATGGAGGAACAACAAAAGAAGGAATTGCAACATAGGAAGATGAGCAAAGGGCGGTTATTACTCTTTCCATTACCCTTTCAAGGCCACATAAACCCCATGCTCCAGCTTGCAAACATCCTCCACTCCGAGGGGTTCAATCTATCTATAAATGTAGAATGAAGGCCAATCCAACTTACCAAATAAATTGCTTAATTTGGCAAACAAAGATTACACAATGTTGATCCTCATACAAGAAATGAATGTGGTTGATGGTAGGGGTGTACGCGGTTCGGTTGCGGTTCGGTTATTGGCGGTTGATGCGGTTTTTTGGTTTTGGCGGTTTTGTAAATTTCCAACCACAACCACAAATGCGGTTGCGGTTAACCGCGTGATGCGGTTGCGGTTAACCGTGGTTGATGCGGTTCGGTTTGCGATTCAACCACCTATTACAAAACACTTATGTTTCTTGTCACAAACATCAACTGTCAAAATTGTTGTAAAGATATAAAAAATTGAAACTTAGTATTCAGAAAACACTGTCAAAACTAACAGCATATACAGTTTTCTAATGCAAGCAGTACAGCTTTATTTCAACACAACTTAATTACAGGAGGCAAAAATAAATGAGGCTCAAACTAGCCTCAGGTTAGCTGTACAACTTCTCTGTGGCTCCTATGCCAACTGTTGTGGCTGAGCAGCCATTCTCCTCTCTGCAAAAGTGCAAATGAACTAGTGTTATTACTCAGGATATAGAAAAGAAACACCAGGAAGCAAAAATACCATACCTGTTTAAGAGAGACTTGGAAAGTAAGCTTTCCTGAGAATTCTGGACATTGAACTATTTCTTTGCACATTTCCCTCCATGACCTGCACACAGCAGCACAAGCAACAACGTGCTTTCTAGCAGGCCAAGTACTCTCACTTGCCTCCAACCGCTTGATCACATCACTAAGCAACTCAGGTGGAAGAGTAGCCCAACAACTGTCCTGGATGACAACAGGTTGCATAGCTTATTTACCAAAGGTAAATACCACCTGATTTTCACCCATTTGTTTAAGTATTTTGCAGGATAAACAAAGAGCATACAGCAGACTTGAGCAAACAAATTGTTTGTCACTGATCCAGTAAAAAAGAGCAATAGAGCCATATAGGCATTATTAATTACTAAAGTTTAAGAATTGCAAAACCTTGTGTGCAGACTCCAAAGGAAGATTACATTTTACTTGTAAATTATAACATTTTACTTAAAAATTATAACAACAATAAATGATTTGCTTATACAGTTGAAATGGACAGTCGAGTTCTGCTTATCTACTATCAGCTACAGATGGCTGTTTTAGTAGATGATGCTAAAGATCAAGAAACAGAATTTTTCTGAACCAGGTGTTTCAACTGTAGGCAAGGGTGGTGAGGAGTTGGAACATGTATTAGGTTGCAACTATTGACCAGAATATGTTTGTAGAGCCTTTCATATCAATTACAAACAAATACAAATAATAGGGTATCAAAGCAATATATGGAACTTACCTTATTACGGACACTGCAGAATCCAGTAAATTGGAGTGTGGCTCCTAACAAAGAATCAATAACACTTCCGGATAGTCCTGCCAGAGTAGAAAGTGGTATCACCAGTAGCTGATTCAGGGAACACCAACCACCTGCGGTTCTCAAACACAATAAAATCTGAGAAGCAACGATACACTATAATACATAGAAAGGAAATGGTACCTCCAGCAGCAACAAGTTTTTCTACACGAGCAACAATGTGCTTGCCATAACTGTATATGATGTTAGTTTTGACAGTGTTTTCTGCATACCAGGTCACTGCATTTATATAACCAGACCCTTCAAAGTTCAATCTGCCTTTTCGGCCTTTTCAGGAAGCTTAAGTGCATCAGACATTTTTATTATATTCACAGATCACTAATACGAATAAAATCCAGGAATAGAATATAAAACATAATAATTTAACGAAGTACAAGTCCAAATAACATAACAATGTAAGAACTACATGTTCAGTGTCCACTAATACGAATAAAATCCAGGAATAGAATAGCCAATAATAGTCTAGACAGTCTTATACAAATATTGAAACTGAGCAAACAATCCAGAGCCACAAAATCACAGTCCAGACCTCTAACAATTCAGCAATCAGCACACAATCAGTCACAAAATGAAGAAGATCAGCATTCATATTGTTCTCAGCACCCGTAACAATTGTATCCACTGTCCAGCAACTCAGCAATCCAAATCTTCATCTACGTGTAGATGAACAAACTCTACAAAAGTACAATTATATGTGTAAGAGAGAAATCAGAATATTACTAGTCCCGTTTCTTTTCTTTTGACGAGCATACGAAACTCCACAATAATTACAAACATTTCGAGGGTTTTTGGGATCCTCAAGTATGTGAAAATGATCCCAAACATATGATGGTTTCTTTTTTCCAACTGGGGTTGTCAGTGACGTACCTTCATCGATGTTTATTGGTGTTGCAAGATCTTCATCGATGTTCATCGGTTCTTGTGGGTTCGATCCACCTAATTCCGTAGCAGCTGGTGTAGCTTTTTCCATTGAACTACATATAATCAAAGTAGTAAATGTATAAGACAAGAAGTATATTTATATAATTACATATATATATATATATATATATAAGACTATAAGACAGTAGCTAGCACTAACAAATCGATAAAGAGAGAAAGAGATATACCTCGATTAGTTGATGGATTGATGAAAATCGAAGATGGTTTGATAAAAATCGAAGATGGATTGAAGACCAGTCGCCGCTTTTTCCTCTCAAACTCAAGGACTCAAAGTCTAGGTTACTCTTCACTCTCAGACTCTGGACTATGTGGATCTGTATACTACTATACTGTTAGTCTGTTACTGTATAGTGTATAACGTTAATGTTAATTAACATTAGTTTTTTTTAGAATTTAGAAGTAGTCCAGTAGTCAAGACCAACAGGCTCAGCCCAGCCCATATCATATTTATATAATTATTAGTCCACTTAGGCACTTATGTGTATAATACAATATTTTATTAATTTATATAATATAAAATATATATTTATAAAAATATAAATTATTATAAATATATATGTGCGGTTTGCGGTTGCGGTTGCGATTTTGCGGTTTGCGATTTTTTCGATGTTTCGGCTTGCGATTTGCGGTTGCGATTTTTGCGGTTTTTCGTAAAATGCGGTTCGGTTGCGAACGGTTTGCGATTCGGTTGTGATTGCGGTTCGGTTCTGTACACCCCTAGTTGATGGCATACATATTTACAAGGCTACAAATGTATGCAATGGTTTCCAAATGCCCAAAATACAAGACAACCCGGAGAGCATCCAACATTCTCAAACAACTTCACAGGTCAACAGATATATTATACAATTTTACGACTTCTCTACAATACTAAGGTAATTAAGTGCATATATTTCATGCAGGCAACAACATCATCCTACCAGATCCAACAGCTCTCTTCACAAGAAAACTTCAGCTCCAGTTAGACAAAACAGAGCAATCAAATTACCTCTTCTGTATTACTTTTGAAGATGACGCTATGTAATATGAACTCTAAAAAAAAATATTTATGTAATCAAATAACTATCCTAAGCAGGGACCTTGATCATTCTATAATCTTTTCTAATCGTTATTTACATGGATATGAACTTATAACGCCCAGCATGGCGGGCTCCCATACTAGTATTACCATAATACACACTTCCTTCAACTCTCCAAACAAATCTAATTATCCTCACTTCACTTTCGAAACCATCTCCCAAGAAAGCCTTCCTGGTTTCCCTATCATACCGGGAAGTGTCAAGAACTTTGTACTTCTAAACAACGTTTGCTTTGATCCATTTCGTGACTGTGTGAAAAGGCTCTTGTCAAATTCTTCCACAGAAGATCGTGTTCTCTACTTAATAACAGATGCTTTATTGTACTTTACTCAAGCTGTCGCAGACTTACTTAAGATCCCGCGAATTGTTTTAAGAACAAGTAGTCTATCTGCATTTCACGTTCTTTAGAGCATCTCCAATAGAAGTTGCCAACTTCTACCACATCATCATATATATTATTTTTTTATTTCTTCTCTCATCCATCTCATTATTGACAACTTTTGTTACAAATCTACTCCAATAGTTGGCAACTTTAAAAGTTGCCAATGTGGTCCCATACATAAATTTTATATTATCTTATAAATACATTTAAAATATAGGAGATATAAAAAGGGGTAAAGTTAAATACAGTTTTAGGGAATTGTATATGTTTTAAGTTTTTAACTAAATGGGGAAGTTACCAACTTTTGGCAACTTTGGTTGGCAACTTGTTGGCAACATTGATACTCCAATAGGTGGGCAACCAAGGATGTCATGCCACATGGGACTTGGCAACCTCTTGGCAACCCCTATTGGAGATGCTCTTATCTCCGTCCAATGCTGCTATAGAAAGGCTATCTCTCAGTAGAAGGTGCGCACTAGACCACTATTTCTATATGTAAATGTTTAAAAATTTGTCAGGATCAGGACAGTTTTCACAACTGATCATCGCATAGAATATTTAATTTAGTCTCTTTCACAATTTTCAGAATTTTATTTATAAGATAATCGTAATTTTATAGATATATTCAAGAAATGGAAGGCAACGAAATTACCCTATCCATCAATCCAAACCCACCACCCGGTCACCACTCACCAGCCTTTCTGGCAGCTGGTTGAAATTCATCAAACTTTCAGAGATTTTGTGAAATGTTGTACTCTGTAGATTTTCATAATTTTTTTTGTACTTACAGAAATCAGTCATCATACTAACAGTTTTTGATGGTCTGCTTAAAAACTTATAAAATCCGAATTAAATACACCGCTCAATAGTGTCTCCCCCCTACTTCAACAATGATGTATACTCTTTAGTTGCTATTCGTTAAGAACGCTGAGCTAAAATATAGGAGGTAAAATTTAGAAGCATGACCATGGAGAGTAAACCATCAGTAGTTGTATAGTCATTCGTTTTACATTTTCTTGATGTACATATTTGAAAATATTAGTATGATATATTCAACAAAGAATTTACTCAAAATCTTATTGCAGATTCTCATTCAGGAGCACCAGTGTTAGAGGTTCAACCACTAAAAGTAAAAGACATTTTACGGACCTATAAGATTGAGGGAGAAGACCTGGATGAAATAATCTCAGCAACGATGACCGGAACCAAAGCAGCTTCAGGAATCATATGGAACACCTTCAAAGAACTTGAGCAATCTGTTTTACCTACTATTCAACAAAATTTCCCAATTCCCAATTTCACAATTGGTCCATTTAACAAATACATAACGGCCTCAGCAAGTAGCTTATTAGAACAGGACCAGACTGCAATTTCTTGGTTAGACATGCAAGCACCACTCTCCGTTTTGTATGTTAGTTTTGGGAGCGTTGCAGCTATAGATAAGAGTGAATTCTTTGAGATGGCTTGGTGCTTAGCCAACAGTAAGCAAAAATTAATTTTGTCACTGTTGCTCTGTTTTACAAGAATCTACAAGTATTATGTTGAATGTAATTCGGTTATTTAGTTCAAATGATGACTGACATGAACTGGAGGTAGTTCTTAATTACTGTTGTTGAAGTGAAGTGGACTGGACCTCAGAAATTGACATGAGGTACATATGGCATTACCACCACTTAAAAGCTTGAAAAGAAAAGTTAATCAAGGCATTCAACTACCTTCCGTCCGGCCATGTGCTATCCAATCGGCCAGAACTGCTATAAATGCATGTTATGTGTGCTACAAGATTTACCAACCTTCGTATTCCTCATGCATGGTTTTCCCCCATTAATTTATATTTAAGCATTTTTGAAGTGAGGTACCTGTCTGTTGTCACGTACGTATTAAATTTAAAAAAATTTAGGTTGGTGTTATAAATTAGCCATCCTGTACCGAAAACACAGACCTTGAACATAGAAGCAACAAGAAAAGAAAAAATTACAACATAGGAAGATGGGCAAAGGGCGGTTATTACTCTTTCCATTGCCTTTCCAAGGCCACATAAACCCTATGCTTCAGCTAGCAAACATCCTCCACTCCAAGGGATTTGATATTACAATAATACACACTTCCTTCAACTGTCCAAACAAATCCAATTACCCTCACTTGACTTTTGAATCCTTCTCCGAAGAAACTCTCGCTGGTTACAATCGCGGCTTACTAGTAGATGTCAAGAATGTCATATTACTACTTAACCTCGTAAACAAGGTCTGGGTTGTTCCATTTCACGACTGTGTTAAGAGGCTATTATCAAATTCTTCTGCCGAGAATCCTATACGCTGCCTGATTTCAGATGCTACCTTGTACTTTACTCAAGCTGTCACAGACTTACTTAAGCTCCCAAGAATCGTTTTAAGGACAAGTAGTCTATGTTCATTTCATGTATTTCATTCCTTCCCGCTCCTGCTTCAGAAAGGATATCTCTCCATGGAAGGTGCACATAACTTAGCAAAAATAAGTATCAAATTTTCTAGTAGACAGCTAATCATTATGCGCATCTATAACTTTTTCTTTCATAAGGTAACCGACTTTAATGACCTGTTTGAGACTGTTTTCAGTTTGGTGACCAACTTAATACTTTAAGCCCACTTCAGTGCCCAACTTGATAATTAACCCCTTTGATTTTGGCAGCTTAAATTTTTTATTGCAAGTAAACGTTTTAATCCAGTACTTTAAAGTCAAAGATGTGTGTAGATGAGCATGAGCAGTGATGAAATAAAATTGGGTTCTTATGCCTAGTTGGGAATGCTAACTTGTCATACATGAATAAATCCAAAAGAAATATCGTGTGCTTCAGTTGAGACGTTCAGTGGTATCTTATACATCATACAAAATTTTAATAGATATCTGAACACTTTTGATCCATTTTGTACCAAGCTAGTGGAGAAACAAATTTAGGTGAAGTATATCAGTCTATCACCAAATTTAGTCTAGAAGTTCATGCTTCTCTTTTACAAATTTTGGATATCATTCACTTGATGCAAACTATAAACTTGTATTGTAATCGTAAATAATAAATAAGTTAGTAACAGAAATAATTTAAGATTTCGTAGGTAAAGACCTAAAACACAAAAGGATTTTCCCGAGTGATTTTAATTTCTATCAAAATTGCAACTATAACTACAATGGTTTTTAAGTGCATGGCACTATTTTGGTTTGTCAATTTTCTATTACAGATTCTCAATCAGAAGCACCAGTACTAGAGGTTCCACCACTCAAAGTGAAAGATGTTTCATCGACCTTTAAGATTGAGGGAGAGGCTCTGGATGCGATGCTCTCACGAATGATGACAGGAGCGAAAGAGGCTTCAGGACTCATTTGGAACTCCTTTGAAGAACTCGAACAGTCTATACTACCAGCTATTCAACAAGAATTTTCCATCCCCAATTTCACAATCGGTCCTTTCCACAAATACTTTACAGCCTCAGCAAGTAGCTTACTACAACAAGACCAGACTGCACTTTCTTGGTTAGATATGCAAGCACCACTGTCTGTGTTGTATGTTAGTTTTGGAAGCCTTGCAGCTATTGATAAGACTGAATTCTTTGAAATGGCTTGGGGATTGGCCAATAGTAAGCAAAAATTCTTGTGGGTGGTTCGACCTGGAGTCATTCGTGGCTCAGAGTGGCTAGAACCCTTTCCAGTTGGGCTCCTTGAGGCGGTGAGTGAAAGGGGTCATATTGTAAAATGGGCTCCGCAACAAGAAGTGCTGGCTCATCCTGCCACAGCATGTTTTTGGAGTCATTGTGGATGGAATTCAACGTTGGAGAGTATATGTGAAGGAGTTCCGATGATTTGTTCCCCTTCTTTTGGTGATCAGCCAACAAACGCTAGGTACATAGAGGCCGTTTGGAAAGTGGGATTAGTGATGGAAAATGGTTTCAAGAGAGAGGTGATAACAAGGGCAATAATGAGAGTTATGGTTGATCAAGAAGGGAAGGAGATGAAAATGAGAATGTCTTGTTTAAAGGAGAAGGTAAACATTTGTTTGATGGAAGGCGGATCATCATACAGATCATTAGAAAGCTTAGTGAATTTCATCTTGTCATTTTAAAATTCTGTAGGCTGCTTATCAAATATTATCTTGTTGAGCAGATCAAATACTCATTCAATTATTTGGGAAAAAAAATTGTCCAAGGAAAATATCAGTACTTAACTTTTTAACTGTCAAATAACAAACTCTAGAATCTTTGACAACTAAATATTACTAACAAATTGGTATAATGTGTTTCCTACCTGTTGGTATGGAACTTTATGGTTTCTAAAATGCAGCCTCAAATTCTGTAAGTATGAATGTCAACAATGATTCTTTAAAGAAGCTTGTGAGGGGAATAGATATCTCTGTCATGCAATCGGTTGTTTTTGCTCCTTTCGCAAGTGATAGTTGCACACCTGATTAGCGAACAATTCCAAAAGCTGCAACAGATAGTCACTCTAACACCCTGTTTGGTTGGACTGAAAGGAATGAATTTAGGAAGGAATGGAATGGCCCATTCCATTCTAAAATAAAAAATCTTGTTTGGTTGGGCCAAGGAATGGAATAGTCCATTCTTAAAATCATTCCATTCTATTCGGTCATTAAACATTTCAATCAGTCCAAAAACCACATGATAAACCCATTCTATTCTATCCACGCACTCTTCTCTATCACTCTCTCAACACGCTCTCGCTCTCTCTCTTCACTCTCTCTCTCTCCTCCCTCTCTCCCCGCTCTCTCTCTCTCTCCCTCTCTCCCTGCTCTCTCTCCCCACTCTACGTTCTCTCTCCCTTGACGAACCAATTTATACTTTGGAGACGAATTTCAAATCTCAATCAACACTTTGGAGAAGAATTTCAAATCGATCTATATACACGGGTTTGAAATCGATCAATACAAATAATTATTCATCAAATTTAATTACTCATCAGATTTATAGTGGCTTTTGGTTGTGTTTATAGCTTTTATGCGTGTATATATACATTCTGTTTGCTTGGTTGTATTTAATTATTCATCAGATTTATTTTGTTGTTGGTTGTGATTTAATTATTCTGTATTTGGGCAGTTTTATGTAAAAATGCATCTTTGTTTGGTTCGTTTCAAATAAGATAGTTGTGTTTTAGGTGTTAAAATATGTATTTCGTGTTTGATTAAATGCCTCTGAGAACTTTGTGGTTATATGCAGTAATGGCACGGCTTCCATTACGTAGAAGAAATTCTATTCGAAGGAAGAAAGTTATGTTATATATGGTGTGGCTGAAAATGGTTGCGTCGATAAATTGGTTTTTCCAAATGATTGTTTTGTTGGGAACACGGGTAGCATTAAGGCCTAGGTACTCGATTTTTAAGATGGAAAGAATTAATTACGTTGATAGGCTAGTTAATCAAAGCGATGCAACTTGTGTTAAAAATCTTCGGATGAACATGAGAACATTTCATAAATTATGCTCTACACTTGAATCAAGGGGATACATACAAGATAGTAAGTATATGAATGTAGTCGAACAAGTTGCGGTGTTTCTATACATATTAGCGCACCATGAAAAAATGAGTGTTATGAGCACCTCCTTCCAAAGATCGACTGAATCAATTAGTAGACATGTTCATATGGTTCTTAACGGGGTCTTGAGATTGCAAGAGTTTAAGCAACCGGAACCGATCCCAAATGATTCAACTGATGAAAAGTGGAAGTATTTTAAGGTACAATAAAACCCTTTGAATAACTTTAAGCTAGAAGATATCTTATATTTCGAAATTATCTAAATTTATGTTTATTGTTCATTAGAACTGTTTAGGAGCTCTAGATGGGACACATATAAGAATGAACGTACCTGTTGAGGACAAGCCTAGGTATCGAAACAGAAAAGGTGAAATTACAACTAATGTCCTTGCTGCGGTTACACCAAATTTACAATTCACCTATGTATTGACTGGTTGGGAAGGATCAGCGGCTGATGGAACAGTGTTAAAGGATGCTTTGTCGAGAAAAAATGGACTAAAAGTCCCAAAGGGTAAAAAGAATCATTTTGTGTTTTTGTCTAGGATGTTTTTTTTTTCAATTTATAAGTACTGAAATTTGTCAAATTTGAAGGTACTTATTATCTCGTGGATGCGGGTTATACTAATGGAGAAGGATTTATGGCACCTTTTAGAGGACAAAAGTATCATAGGAGTGAGTGGAGAGAGGGGTATCAACCTACTTGTGCGAAAGAGTATTTTAATATGAGACACTCAACCGCACGAAATGTAGTTGAACGTGCATTTGGCATTTTGAAAAAGAGATGGGCAATATTAAGAAGTCCGTCATTTTACCCTCCTAAAATTCAAAACCGGATCATTCTAGCTTGTTGTGTGTTGCATAATTTTATAAGAACCGAAATGAATTGTGAGATATCCGAACTCGATTTTGACGAGGAAGGTGGGACAAATATGGAGCATGATTTTGAAGACAATATTACAAGCATTGGTACAACTCCGGAATGGACATCCTTTAGAGACAACCTAGCTGAAACAATTTTTAATGAGTGGAGGGGTTCTTCAAGGCGATAATACATTTTAAGGTTCTCCGAGGTATTGCCATATATCTTAAATTTTTAATAGCATACGTCCTGATCAGTAATCATATTTTAAACCTATGAATACTTGTCCAAGTTTTAAACAGAGTCTGATTTTTTTATTTTTAGAATGAAGTGTCTGAACCTACACTCATATTTTTCTTTTTTGCACTTTAATCTCATGTGTGTTCTTTTAGATGGCTAAGTGGTCTATATTTACACAAGTGACTGGACGTAGAATTATTCTAATTTTTACATATCTAATGTTTTATTCGGTTGGAATTGCTGATAATAATGGATGTCTGTCGTACGTCGTAGTTGATAATAATGCAAGGTTGAAAATTTTTTGGGGAATATTCTGCCTATGCCCTACTTCAAGGAGCTTTCTATTATCTTTGGAAAAGATAGAGCAACCGAAAATTTGGCTGAAAATCTTGAAGATGTGGTAGAAGAATTGAATGCAGAAACTGCTGATGAAGTGTCTCTACAACAGGAACCAAGCACACATTCAGATGAGTCAACAAGCAAAAAAAGAAAAAAAGGAAACATAGATTCTTTGTTGGAGGCTGTTTATGCTGCATCAGACAGGATTGCAAATCAGTTTGAAGCTTCCACCAAGTTACTCATTGCAGCAGAAGAAGATATGATGTCAAAAAAGAAGCAGTTGAATGAAGAAATCTCAAAGATTCCAGGACTCAATGTATTGCAGAAACTTCAAGTTGCGAAGAAAATAGCCAAGGATGAAGATCTGATGATACTATTTTTTGCAGCACCTGCCGAGGAAAAAAGTGTGTTTGTTAATGGTGTGTTGAAGGGTGAAATTTGAGATTAAATTCTGTTTCTCATGCTCTAATTTTTAGTGACATTTGGTACTAAAGTTATGTTGTAATAAGTGACGAAGATCTAATAACATTGTGCGTTTTTTTTTATTTGCAAAAGGAGTCTGTTATGCACTAGACATCATTTGTGAGAAAATTTGTCAATTGTCTAGTTGATTATTGTGAATCTCTTTTTGTTATTTTAAAGTTATATAGTATTTGTCTTATTTATATCTTAATTTATCATGTTACAAAAAGGTATCTTTTTTTGAAATGGGATATTATGAATGGTACCCTTCTGGTATTGACTTTTCTGAATGGTACCACTACATATTTTTGACTTACGAGTGGTACCATCAAGGTTTTGTCTTCTCAATAAAAATGCCCTTCCGTCATTAGAAAGTTAGTCAAACGTTAGTCAAACAGTAATTTTAATTAATATTCTGAATGGTACCCTTCTGGTATTGGCTTTTCTGAATGGTACCACTGTATATTTTTGACTTACAATATTTTTAAATTTTTTAAAATATTTTTAAAATTTTAAAATAAAGAGTATGAAATTACAAACACCCACATATTTTTTACATGAACAGGGAATGTGGTTGGATCCTGCTTGTTTAAAAGCTCAAATATGATTACTTAATTTAAATTTATTTTAGAACATAAATATTGTTCTTTTTCTATTTTTAGCCTTAAATATGTAGGACTGTTGTGTCTTCCAATTTGCCTCCACTAGGTTTGACTTGAATAAAATTAAGTTACAAATATACATGTATAAGAACAGCATGTCAGTGTGTAATTGCATGCATCTGTAAGTTGAACAATGAACCAATAGACAGACGGAAATAATTACTGGACATCTGAATCTCTGAACATAGTTTATTTTCATTTCATTATTATTATCTTAAACGGTTCATCCTCCGACACTTTCATGCACAAGAGCTAGAGATCTCAGTTTTCTTCATAAAATTATTAAAGCTGAATTTCAATTCTTCATTTACTTTGTTCAACTATGGCAGTAACATCAAATCATGTCATGGTATGTACTTGTACCCACTAAATGGGTGCCCTGAAGTGAGCTTCTGATCCTAAAAATATTTTAAAAATATGTGGGTGTTTGTAATTTCATACTCTTCATTTTAAAAATTTTAATTTTAATTTTTCACCAATTTTTCATTTAATTTCGATTTTTAGAAGTTTAATTTCGATTTTCAAAAATATACAGTGGTACTATTCGGAAAAGCCAATACCAAAAGGGTACCATTCAGAATATTAATTAAAATTATTGTTTGACTAACGTTTGACTAACTTTTTAATGACGGAGGGGTATTTTTATTGAGAAGACAAAACCTTGATGGTACCACTCGTAAGTCAAAAATATGCAGTGGTACCATTCAGAAAAACCAATACCAGAAGGGTACCATTCATAATATCTCATTTGAAATTAAGGAAAGTGAAAAATTTGTAATCCATTCCATTCCATTCCATTGGGTAACCAAACAAACTATTGAATGGAATGATCCATTCCATTCCGGCAAAAAAAAATATGAACCAAACAAGAGCAAGGAATGGCCATTCCATTCAATCCCCTTTCCATTCTTCCACCATTCCATTCATACCTTGATTCCATTCCTAGCTAAATTCATTCCTTCCAACCAAACATAGTGTAAGTGTGTGTTTGCGAATGCAGAAGTATGTAATTCAGTTCATTGATGTATAGAAGTCTAGTCTGGTTGAGTATATAATCAGTGGACCAACTAAGGGTTACAAGGCGATTATAATGTACAATTACAAGTGAACTTTGTCAAATTACCATAAATATGGCCAAATCATCATTTCTTATTATAAAAATTGTTCATTGATTGTTTCAAAAAAAAAAAATTAATTGTTCATTGATGTATAGAAGGCTAGAAGCCTAGTCTGGTTCAGTATAATCAGAAGTGGACACCAACTAATGGCTACAAGTCGATTATAATGTACAACTACAAGTGAACTTTTTCAAGTTACAAAGAGAAAAATATTCTTGACGTTGATACAAGAGGAAACTTACCTCAGATTATGCTACGATTTAGTATAATTTTTTAATGATAATTTTGTAATAATTGAACATGCTCCTTCTATTTATATAAATGATCCTATTCCTATAAGAGAAAACTGGGCCTGAGGACAACCTCAGGGATCTCCCCTGAGGTTATAAGAAATATTGCTTATAAAATAAGGGGCCCCGCAGGGGCAGTTTTGTAAATTTAAATTTTTATAAGTAATTTACACAAATGCCCTTAAAATTTATATTGATTTGTTCTATCCTCAGGTTCTAACCTGAGGTCATCCTCAGGCACATGAAACCCTTATAATATTTTTTTTTTATAATTTCAGGATTCTTACCTGATGTAATCTCAGGAAAGCAAGCCTCAAAATTGTTCATTGATGTATAGAAGCCTAGTCTGGTTGACTATAATCAGAAGTGGATCAACTAATGGCTAAAAGTCGATTATAATGTACAATTACAATTCTTCAAAAAAAAAAATGTACAATTACAAGTGAACTTTGTCAAATTACTATAAAAATGACCAAATCATCATTTCTTTTCAAATTACTATAAAAATGACCAAATCATCATTTCTTTTTATAAAAATGCTCCAGTGACACTGCCCGTAAAATTCAACAATATAGCCTCACAATTTAATCTGGAAGGGTGCCAAAAATGAGATAATGCCCAAACTACACCACTTTTATGATCCACTTATCCAAAATATCATTATGCGTTGAGGTCTGCCCTTTTTGCCCACTGTGTAGCATGCGTACAGCAAGATACGCATTCCCTGAATGCGCATCTGGGTTACGCATTCCCCAGATGCGCAATGACGTCAGCATTCGTCATTTCTTCAATTGCGTCGTCGGTGTTCTCTGAAGCGAAAAATCGCCTCTTTTTTCGTCGAGCTTCGATCTCTTTCCTCCGGTTGCCCCCACAAAATCTGATGACATACAAATGGTGTCCAGGCCTCCATCTCCCTTTCCCCCCCTTTATCTATTAATGTCCGGTCCCGTATGTGCCTTTATGAGTAGATCGGGAAGATGATCGGAAATTAAGTTCGGTTTTGGGGATTTTAAATCCGGGAAACAAAATGGAAAATGAAAATTATAGGATTGTAGAGGGGAGAATGGCGATCATTTTTGTGTTTGGTATGGTAGTGAACTATGATTGTAAAGGACTTAAAAAAGTGGTCGAAATTTTGATCGAAAACTGCTCTTCGCCATGGCCGGAAGACGATGACGACACTGTTCAAGTACGCATCATAGAGATGCGTATTCCCCTAAATGCATTTGTGAAATGCGTAGTCGATGTACTGTTCATGTATTTCAGAAGAACAAAAAAAAAGTTTACGCAATATTATGATGCGTATAGGTCGGCCACGCAAATTAAAAATGCGTATAGCCTGTACGCATTGTCCAAGTGCGTATATCGTGGGTAAAAAGGGAGGCCTGTTCTCAATATAGGTATTTTGGGCAGATGAAAATAAAATGTGGATATTCTGATCATCAACCCGCCAAAAATTGACAAGCTCGCATATTCAAAGGAAAGCAAAAAAAAAAACGATTGGCACTCGTTTGACAATCAAAATGCGAATATGTGTCTCTAAACCGAACATAATGTATCACAAATTGTTTCTTGTACCTTATAATTGTCAAAATGTCAAATAATTTGATATTCAGATTCGATCCGAATTATGAATATATATATATATAGGCTAGTGTTAAATAGAAACACTTGTTAAAAAAATAAATAGAAACCAACACTAAATATATTATATTTCATCTATTCTAAGGTTCCTGTCAAGAGCACCTTCACAAAAAATGTCATAAATTAACTCATCAATGTTCAGGAAAAAAAATAAAAAAAACTGTTCACTGCTGACGTCACTGCCACGTCAGCAACGAACGACAACTTCTTTTTTTTTTTTTACTAAATAGAGGGTAGATTATTATACATTTTTTGTATTGGGTACCCCTAGTTTGTTATTAGATTAGCTTGAAATATTGGATTGGGATTGGGGTCTTACTTTAATAAAAACCACTCTAAGACTAAAAACTAGAAACGAAATAATTTTTTTTTAAATTGCATCGGAATATAGCACATATGATATGCAAATTGATCGTTGGGAGATGGAAAAAAATAAAGTGAAGTCATATTTCAAAAAAAAAAATCACCAATTGACGAAAAAAAAATTAAATTAAAAACAAAGGGGATTAGGTTGTATTGTGTATGAGGGTGCATTAGATTTGTATATGGTACCCCTGACGGGGCCATTAAGTTAAACTGATGTAAAGACTAGGATTACTTTGTAGTTTCTATTTTAATTTTGGTTTTTTTTGTCAGGTAGTTTTTTATTTGAATAAAATTTAATTCATTAGTGATAAGTCATACGACATCTACAAACATATGGGGTGTTTGGGAGAACTTTTTTCC
The DNA here is from genome assembly GCA_037693485.1 of Kitagawia praeruptora. NCBI lineage: Eukaryota > Viridiplantae > Streptophyta > Magnoliopsida > Apiales > Apiaceae > Kitagawia > Kitagawia praeruptora. Next base: position 30,241,340 of record CM075345.1, on the reverse strand, counting down.
AGAATAAGTCAACTTATTTTAAGACAAAGTTAGAGATTCCTAACATTCTAACTTATTTTCCAACTTATTTTTGCAACTTATTGAATCTCAAACATAAATTAAATACTTGCATAAAAAAAATTATCAAAATATAAAATTTTTACCCTAAAATAAGTTCATAAAAAAGTTTTGGCAAACGGCACAATAGTCGAGTCGAATCAAATGTATACGCGATTTGTTGAAGATGATATATTTACAATTACCCTATTCACCACATCTGTTTCGTTTGAAAAAATTTATATGTACTCACTTTGTTGTGATCTCCATCTGGATCTAATCATGTTTGAGCTATCGCTCATAGATGCGATCCCATAAGAACCTTCATCTCTGAATCAAAATAATGAAAATATTGTCGATTTAACTTTGGAAAACACCAAAATCCATATTTAGCAAAAAAAAAAAAACACCAAAATCCAATTAAAACAAAAACTCAACTCTCACAAGGAGAAACTAAGAGCATCTCCAATGGCAATATGTATAATAGTTGGCTAAAAAATTTTAAATTAGGAAATAATTAAATTTTTACATAAGGGTGACAAGTAAAACTCCAATGGAAATAACTATAATGAAATTGTGTATATTTTTGCTAAGGGCTTATGTTGGTTCAACAAATATAGTCAACCAAGTAGGATTGTCTATAATTTTTGCTAAGGGTAATTATGCATTGGAGTGTATTTTTTTTACATATTCTCTATTGCATGCCACCTAATATGCCAAATAGGATAATATTGCTAAGGGTTTTTCCCATTGGAGATGCTCTAACACAACCCAAATAAATTATAAGATTTATTGAAGGAAACAAGATATGAAAGTAGGAAAAACAAAAAAGAATTGGGCTTTCCACATATAAAATATAAAAATCAATGGAAGCCCCACAAAAGTCAAAACTCTTTAATGGAAGAGGCTAGGGTTGTCAGGTAATTTTGATTTTTATTTAATCACTCACCTAATGCTTTTGGTATTTTTTTAATTTGAATGATGATCGGCCTGGAAGTAGTTCTTAATTATTTTAGCCGACCTGAACCGGAAGTAGTTCATAATTATTTTAGCGGTAGTGAAGTGGACCTCAGAAATCGACATGAGAAGTATTTGCTTATTACAAACACTTAAAACGTGGAAAAGTTATTTAACTACCTCTTCGACTGGCCGTGTGCTGTTCAATCGGCAAAGACTCTGAGATGTGGTCCTCTATAATGATGGTCCGACCAAGTCAACACAACAGCAACAATAAATTGATAAGGCTCAAGGATAAACTACAGAGATCAGATGTTATGTTTATCTCTTGTAACTTAAAGTATATCATGATAGTATATCATGATGTAGAGTTGTTATGTATATAAAAACCTGACTGAGGTAAACAGATCGATATCATTAACATTCACATCATTTTTACAATAATATATCATCTGTTCTTATGGTATCTTGTGTAAACAGATGATATATTACTGTAAAAATGATGTGAATGTTAATGATATCAATCTGTTTACATCAGTCAGGTTTTTATTATATATTTAACAACTCTACATGATATACTTTAAGTTACAAGAGATAAACATAACATATCTCTGTAGTTTATCCTTGAGCCTTATCATTTTGTTGTTGTTGACTTGGTCGTACCATCATTACTCTAGCTAGAGCTGCTACTGGTATCAAGACATACAACTACTAGCCATGTGCTGTTCTATCGGTGAAGACTCCGAGTCGTGGTCCTCCAGAACTGGTATTGGTGCAAGTTAAGTGTATTACCAGATTTACAAACTTTAAGTTGTAGCTAAAAAATAGTAATGTATTGTTATTTTTTTTGTTAGTCAGCACTCAGCAGGGGTTTAAAATAAGTTTTCTAATGGTTTTTACTTGAAAATTAAGGTTTAGAAACAAATTTCTGTTGATTTTTTAAACTTCAGCCCGAATCGTAAGCTAAGCAGGCCCCCTCTAGTTCGACCACTGGCTCACTGCGGCTGCGTATAGTTTTTGCCCATTTATTCAAATATACCACTTTTTTCATGGGTGACTGGTGAGGTACCTGTTTATTGCCATATAAGTATTAATTAAGTTGTTATAGGGGCGGTGTTGCTATTTAGCCTCTCTGTCCTGAAAAATCAGAAGTTGAACAGAGAAACAACGGGAGAAGTGGAAGTTTTAACACAGGAAGATGGGCAAAGGGAGGTTATTACTCTTTCCATTACCCTTACAAGGCCACATAAACCCCATGCTTCAACTTGCAAACATCCTCCACTCCAAGGGGTTTGATATTACAATAATACACACTTCCTTTAACTCCCCAAACAAATCCAATTACCCTCACTTCACCTTTGAATCCTTCGCGGAAGAAACTCTTGCTGGTTATGACCCCAGCTTACTCGTAAATGTTAAGAATGTCATATTAATACTTAACCTCGTAAACAAGGTCTGGGTTGTTCCATTTCGCGACTGCGTTAAGAGGCTATTATTAAATTCTTCTGCAGAGGATCCTATATGCTGCCTCATTTCAGATGCTACTTTGTACTTTACTCAAGCTGTCACAGACTTACTTAAGCTCCCAAGAATCGTTTTAAGGACGAGTAGTCTATGTTCATTTCATGTATTTCATTCCTTCCCACTCCTGCTTCAGAAAGGATATCTCTCCATGGAAGGTGCGCATTACTTAGCAAAAAACACTTACGAATTTCCTAGTAGACAACTAATCGTTATTAATATGCATCTCTTTTTTTTTTTTTTTCTTTTATGCAGTATCTCTCACTCTAGGCGAATTACTTCCTCCATCCTATTTTTATCAATTATTTTGATTCTTTATATGTTTAATTTTTTTTTAGTTTTAAATAAACATTTTAAGTTAATGTTATTTTATGTGAATTTAAATTATTAGCTAGTATAATTACGAATTTTCACTCATGATACTGCACATTGAAAGGCGGAGTGGCTAGCTCAATGAGATGAGAAGTATAAAATGACTTGGTTATATACTTATATACAGTACCTACTAAACATTTGGCTGGCTGCAGTCTGCAGAGCAATAATTTGTGTGCATGCTTGATCTCATACAGATCAGTGATGTAGAATTGGGTTGTTATGGCTAGTTGGGAATGCTAACTTGTCATAGATGAATAAATCCAAAAGAAATGTCAATTGTTTTAGTTGAAACGTTCAGTAGTGATAGATATCCGAACTTCAATGATCCATTTTGTAAAGGGAAAGGACTCAGTAGAGAAATAATTTTGCTCATATTTCACCAAAATTTATCCAAAATAAACAATCTTCTCTTCTTTAATTTCAGATATGATTCACTGATTCTGAAAACATAACTTACAGACCGAACCTTAACTAATACTCGTGTAAGTAATATATAAATTAGAAAGAAATTAAGATTTTGTATAGGTCTTAAATTTACGTCTAGCTTGACATGGAAAAACACAAGGATGAAGGACATATGATGCAAAATATTTTTTTGCTGATGTAATTTTAATGTCTATCAACATCACAACTACAACTGAAGTGGTACTTAAATGCATGGTTCTATTTTGGTTTGTCAATTGTCTATTACAGATTCTCAATCGGAAGCACCAGTACCCGAGGTTTCACCACTAAAAGTAAAAGATGTTTCATCGACCTTTAAGATTGAGGGAGAAGCTCTGGATGTCATGCTCTCTGGACTTATGTCCGGAACCAAGGCAGCTTCAGGAATCATTTGGAACTCCTTTGAAGAACTTGAACAATCTATATTACCTACTATTCACCAAGAATTTCCCATCCCCAATTTTACAATTGGTCCGTTCCACAAATACTTTACAGCGTCAGCAAGTAGCTTACTCGCACAAGACCAGACTGCACTTTCTTGGTTGGACATGCAAGCACCTCTGTCTGTTTTGTATGTTAGTTTTGGGAGCCTTGCAGCTACTGATAAGACCGAATTCTTTGAATTGGCTTGGGGATTGGCCAATAGTAAGCAGAAATTCTTGTGGGTGGTTCGACCAGGTGTCATTCGGGGCTCAGAGTGGCTTGAACCCTTTCCACCTGGGCTCCTTGAGGCGGTCAGTCAGAGGGGTCACATTGTTAAATGGGCTCCACAACAAGAAGTGCTGGCTCATCCTGCCACCGCGTGTTTTTGGAGTCATTGCGGATGGAATTCGACGTTGGAGAGTATTTGTGAAGGAGTTCCAATGATTTGTTCCCCTTGTTTTGGAGATCAGTTAACAAATGCAAGGTATGTAGAGGCTGTTTGGAAAGTGGGATTAGTACTGGAGAATGGTTTTGAGAGAGAGGAGATAACAAGGGCAATAAGGAGAGTGATGGTTGATGAAGAAGGGAGAGAGATGAAAATGAGAATGTCTTGTCTAAAGGAGAAAGTAAACATTTGTTTAGTGGAAGGTGGATCATCATACAGATCGCTAGAAAACCTAGTTACTTTCATCTTGTCATTCTGAAATTGTGTGGGCTTGTTATCAAATATTAATTTGTTAAGCAGATAAAATGCTATGCAAGAAAATCTGAATAATATTGGTATGAATGCTATTGTATGTGAATGACCTCCTTTTCTATTTTAAGTACATACAAGCCTAGAAGCACAACTTCGTAAAAGTTTTAACTTTTATGTGTCCAAACTGACATACTTAGAAAAATGGGCTTTTTCTAAAGTCCAGTTGGAAGGATAAAAATGACAATAAGCCACTTTCTCTAGTATATAATTGAAGTAACTGTTGTCATATATTATGTTATAAATTAGAAGTTCCTGTCTAGAGAAAACAGAAGCTGAAGGGAGAGAAACAAGAAAAGTTGCAGCAGAGGAAGATGTGTGGGAGGTTATTACTCTTTCCACTACCCTTTCAAGGCCACATAAACCCCATGCTTCAGCTTGCAAACATCCGCCACTCGAAGGGCTTCAATATTACAATAATATACACTTCCTTCAACTCTCCAAACAAATCCAATTACCCTCACTTCAGTTTCGAGAATATTGTTAGAATATAATATAAAAGATCCGGTTGGGCCTCCCTCTAACACCTTAAGGTTTTAGATGAGTTGGTTACTTAACATGGTATCAAAGCTCAGGTACGCAAAGGTCTCAGGTTCGACTCTCTGCGACTCCCAAGTGATCCACTCTCGACCCAAAAATGGGCTTTCGAGTGAGAATATCTTTGAAGAAACCCCTACTGGTTGCACTAGCGTACTGGGAAATGTCAAGAACATCATACTCCTAGTCAAACTCATACATAAACGAGGTCTTGTTTGATCCATTTCACGACTGCGTTAAAAAGCTGATATCAAATTCTTCTGCAGAGGATCCTATTCGCTGCTTAATATCAGATGCTTTATTATACTTTACTCAAGCTGTTGCAGACTTACTTAAACTCCCGCGAATTGTTTTAAGAACAAGTAGTCTATCTTCATTTCATGTTTTTCATTCCCTTCCACTCCTGCTTCAGAAAGGTTATCTCTCCATGGAAGGTGCGGATTAGTTCTTGAAATAGTATATGTTTAATTTTATTTTCGTGAAGTACATCTGGCTCTATAGGTAAATCTGTATGCATGTCTCCTGTTAGCTGTCATTTGATTTTTGTGATATGTCTTTTTGTTAGTTGTCATTTAATTTTTGTAAAAATTACTAACTATGTTTATATTTTTTCTATCACAAGTAAAAAATTCATGTACTGCAGAATCATTTGATAAAGAAATATTGTATATTTCGACATGTTCGCTAAAAATCCAAATGACTAAAACGCAAGTGTACAAATAGACTTCGTTAAGTACCAGGATAAACATTCGCAGGCTGCAGAGCAGTAATTTGTGTGGTCGCCGAAAATGCATGACAGTGATCAAATAAAAATTAAGTATCCTTCGAAAAAATGGATTGTTATGCCTGGTGGGGATGCTTACTTGTGGTAAGTCTGATTATATTTGCAATCAGACGGTGCAATTTTTAATCCTAAAAATCAGTAATAAATTTATTATTTTTGAGTCTCTGTTACAATGCAATTTGATCTTGGAAAGATTTAAGAGCGGTCTCACTTGCAACAATTCGAAAAAAAAAAAAAGTATAAGCTGGGTGCTCTCCCCTGTTTAGAATGCATGCATGTACCCAGACTGAATAGCTCCTTAGCCTTGTAAGTTGTAACTTCCCTTCCCGTACAAGTGAAGTAACTCTATTTTGTAGATTGTCAATCAGAGACACCGGTACTGGAGGTTCCGCCGCTAGGAGTAAAAGATATTTTACGGACCTTTAAGAATGGGGGAGAGACTCTGTATGAGATGTTCTCAGAAATTATGTCCGGAACTAAAGCAGCTTCAGCACTCATTTGGAACTCGTTTGAGGAACTTGAACAATTTGTACTACCTACTATTCAACAAGAATTTCACATCCCCAGTTTCACGATTGGTCCATTCCACAAATACTTTACAGCCTCAGCAAGTAGCTTACTGGAACAAGATCACCAGACTGCACTTTCTTGGTTGGACATGCAAGCACCACTGTCTGTTTTATATGTTAGCTTTGGGAGCCTTGCAGCTATTGATAAGACTGAGTTCTTCGAAATGGCTTGGGGATTGGCCAATAGTAAGAGGTGGTTCGACCTGGGGCCATTCGGGGTTCAGAGTGGTTCGAACCTTTTCCGTCTGGGCTTGTTGAGGCGGTGAGTGAAAGGGGTCATATCATTAAATGGGCTCTACAACAAGAAGTGTTGGCTCATCCTGCCACAGCATGTTTTTGGAGTCTTGTTCCCCTTCTTTTGGAGATCAGCTAACAAATGCAAGGTATATAGAGGCTGTTTGGAAAGTGGGATTAGTGTTGGAGAATGGTAAGGAGAAAGAGGAGATAACAAGGTCAATAAGGATAATTATGGTTGATCAACAAGGGAGAGAGATGAAAATGAGAATATCTTGTCTAAAGGAGAAGGTAAACATTTGTTTAATGGAAGGTGGATCATCATACAGATCACTGGAAAGCTTATTTACTTCCATCTTGTCATTCTGAAATTTTGTAGGCTTGTTATCAAATAATAATTTGTTAAGCAGATCAAATGCTATGTTAATTAATGATTATATCAATGCTATTTTAGTTTCTTTTATGGTCAACAAACGAAATCTAGAGTCTTTGAGTACATGTTTCCCTACTTGTTGGTATCTATCGAACTCTCTAGTTTTTAATGCAGTCTCAAAAACCAAAGGCCAAACACATACTTGAAAATACAATTTCGTAAAGTTTAACTTTTTATGTGTCCACACTGACAGCTGACTTGAAGGATAAAAAATGACAATTAGAACTTTTCTTGTTACAACTTACAAGAGTTGAAAAGAACTTTCTGTCTAGAGGAAACAGAAGCTGAATGGAGAAACAAGAAGAGTTGCAGCAAAGGAAGATCTGTGGGAGGTTATTACTCTTTCCATTGTCCTTCCAAGGCCACATAAGCCCCATGCTTCAGCTTGCAAACATCCTCCACGCTAAGGGCTTCAATATTACAATAATACACACTTCCTTCAACTCTCCAAACAAATCCAATTACCCTCACTTCACTTTCGAAAATATCTTTGAAGAAAGCCCTACTGGTTCCCCTAGCTTACTCGGAAATGTCAAGAACCTTACACTCCTAGTCAAACGCATAAATGAAGTCTTATTTGATCCATTCCGCGACTGTCTTAAAAGGCTGTTATCAAATTCTTCTGCTGAGGATCCTATACGCTGCTTAATATCGGATGCTACTTTGTACTTCACTCAATCTGTCGCGGACTTTCTTAAGCTCCCGCGAATTGTTTTAAGGACAACTAGCCTATTTGCGTTTCATGTTTTTCATTCCTTCCCACTCCTGCTTCAGAAAGGATATCTCTCCATGGAAGGTGGTGATTATTTCTAAAAATATATGTTTTAATTTTATTTTCCTAAGCTTATCTTGCTCCACGTAAATCTCTTAATATGTCCCATTTTAGCTGTCATTTGATTTCTGTGATACATCTCAGGCTAGTTGTCAATTCATTTTTGGGACGAGTCGAAAAAAGATACTAATGTTATTATATATATTTTCGTTAAAAATCCAGATGACTACTAAATAAAACAGAAAAGTACAAAAAGACCTTAATATAATTACCTGGATGAACGTTTGCCGGCTGCAGAGCAATAATTTGTGTGGGTGCACGCAATGCATTGGTATGTCAAGAACTGTAGATGAGCATTGACAGTGATAGAATAAATATTGGATTCTTATTCTTAGGATATAAATGGATTGTTAATGCCTTGTGGGGGATAATTGTCGTTGATGTATAAATCCAAAATATGTTGTTCAGTTCAGACGTTCTATGGAGTTGCATATAAGGGGTGATCTCCAGATGTATGTTATAACATGCCATATCCTGATAGATAATGATAAGTCATTACAAATAGATGGTGCAGTTTTTATCCTGCAACTAAAACTCAGTCATAAATTTAATTCAGTCTCTGTTAAGATTTTGATAGAGTTGATTGGAAGTGTAAGTTCTTTTCACTGATAACTTAAATGAACTTATGATATATCTGCTATATTTTCCGGGTGCTCCCCTGTTTAGAGCGCTTGCATGTACCCAGACTGAATAGCTACTTGGTACTAAACCACCGCCCCAACGTTTACAAAATACCTACAATAGTCATCTCTTTAAGGAAAGAGAGTAAAGATTGATAATAAATTGTTTAGGGAATGACACAAAAAAAAGAGTAAAATTCATAGTATGGTTGCCTACAGCCTTCGCTACTGGTGTAGGATCATATTAAGGTACCATAGTTATGACTTATAATTCAAGTATTAGAGTTTGAAAATTATAGTATATTATGAAATCTTTTCATTTTTCAAGAGCTGAAATATATGAGAAGGACTGTCGAGACTCCAGAGTCGAGTAAGTAATTTGAAGGAGAATTAGCAACTTGGAATGAGAGGTGAAAACATCTTCATATATCAATTAGCAATCCCAAACGGTATCAAAAAGTAATTGCAGTACATTGTCACTAAAGGATATTTTCTGCACTGTATTATAGAATTTATAAAATTATACTAGAAGGCTTTGAGGCTTTGATACAAATTTTTCAAAAACTTTATGCTAATTAAAGAACATTAGCTTCTCGGGTTCTAGTCTTGTGTAATTAATTCTCATTTGAGCCATACCATATATACTCAACAATGATTGTAGTAAACTTTCTTTTGCAGATCCTCAATCAGAAGCACTAATACTGGAGGTTCCGCCACTAAAAGTAAAAGATGTTTCACCGACCTTGAAGAATGGGGGAGAGGCTCTGTATGAGATGCTCTCAGGAATTATGTCTGGAACCAAAGCAGCTTCAGGACTCATTTGGAACTCGTTTGAAGAACTTGAACAATCTGTACTGCCTACTATTCAAGAAGATTTTCCCATCCCCAATTTCCCAATTGGTCCATTCCACAGATACTTTACAGCGTCAGCAAGTAGCTTACTCGAAGAAGACCAGACTGCACTTTCTTGGTTGGACAAGCAAGCACCACTGTCTGTATTGTATGTTAGTTTTGGCAGCATTGCAGCTATTGATAAGACTAAATTCTTCGAAATGGCTTGGGGATTGGCCAATAGCAAGCAAAATTTCTTGTGGGTGGTTCGACCTGGAGTCATTCATGGCTCTGAGTGGCTCGAACCCTTTCCGTCTGGCCTCCTTGAGGCGGTGAGTGAAAGGGGCCATATTGTTAAATGGGCTCCACAACAAGAAGTGTTGGCTCATCCTGCCACAGCATGTTTTTGGAGTCACTGCGGATGGAATTCGACATTGGAGAGTATTTGTGAAGGAATTCCAATGATTTGTTCCCCTTGTTTTGGAGATCAGCTAATAAATGCAAGGTATGTAGAAGCTGTTTGGAAAGTGGGATTAGTATTGGAGAATGGTCTTGAAAGAGAAGAGATAACAAGGGCAATACGGAGACTAATGGTTGATGAAGAAGGGAAAGAAATGAAAATGAGAATATCTTGTCTAAAGGAGAAGGCAAACATTTGTCTGATGAAAGGTGGATCATCATACAGATCATTAGAAAGCTTAATTAGTTTCATCTTGTCACTCTAAAATTGTGTGGGATTTTCTAGCTGGCTTTGTGATCATAAATTGCAGACATAGTTCTGTCATTGTGTCTTATTGTTAATTTGTAACTTTTGCATGAGTGAAGACATAATGCAACAATACAGTGTAAAGTTCAAATAATATGATGCATGTTGAACTGCTTCAACTTGGGAATCAAGGTTAGAGATCTGATTATTCAAGGATTATAGTTCTCAGATATATTTTTGACCTTCATACTGAGCTCTGATATCATATAATGAAGTTGGATGAACTTTCTGCATCAATGTTAAGGTTTCTCAATAAATTTTTACATACATGTCTGGTGTATCCAAAAGTCAGCAACATTTTTGTCCATCAAGATGCCAAACTTAATTCTCATTTAGATTCGCATCTTTGCAAAATTATCATTTTTGGCTTCTCTGTCGTTGGCTTAGCCTTTACTCATTTTTGTTTCTTAATTCATTTCATCACACACCCGAACAACAAATACTAATCAATTTTTTCGAAGTGAGCGAGAATCAAGCTAAAGGACGTGTACAAGAATCAAGCCAAAGAACGTGTACAAATTTAGATCATTGCATTAAGCTCAAATATTTCTAAAATTAAAATTTATAACTTTGTAATAATAATAATAATAATTATAACCTCAATTTCCAAAATAACAGTTCAAAAATGTATTAAATAGTATAAAAATGGGTTTTTTGTAAATAATAATACAGATTCCATATTTATTTTGGTCAAAAACAAAATGCAGATTCCATATATTGTATTCCCTCACAACTCACATATCAGCATTGTTTTGTTGTGTAGACATAGAAGATAGAGATAACAGAAGAAAGAAAGAAAGAAAAATGGCTGCAATTTTAGGAGGAAGCCCAACTGTAACTTCATTATCCACTCTTCATTCAACTGAAACATCAAGTAGAAGCAGCAGCTGCTGCTTATCCTACACCTCCTCCAACAACCTTAACCTGCGCACTAGCCGTCACTTAGCCGCATTTCAACCTCCATCTCATCTCTTTTCATCTCGTCCTAATACCATCACTAGAAACAAACCCCTCATCTTTCTTCCTCACTTGGTTGCTTCTATGGTACTCTCTCTCTCTCTCTCTCTCTCTCTCTCTCTCTCTCTCTCTCTCTATCTCTCTTTCCCTCCCCTCCCCCCCCCCCCCTCTCTCTCTCTCTCTCTCTCTCTCCCTCCCTCTCTCTCAATTTCATTTTTCTATCTGTAAATTTAATTAACCATTTTCATTTGAATTTATCACTCATTTCTTTGTGTTTTAATTAATAATCTGGTCAGACACAAGTGGAGGAGACCTACATAATGATTAAGCCTGATGGGGTTCAACGGGGTCTTGTAAGATTTTCACCCAATTTACTTTCACTCCTTGTTTTTGCATATATTTGTTATTTGCATTGTCAAGTTGGGGTCTTTACGGAAATAACATCTTGAAAAGGAGCAGAATACGATAGATATGTTTTTAGTTTGATTTTGTATTGCTGAATGAAAAACAAATATAGTCAGCAGGGTCCTTGTAGGTAATATGTAAGAATACATTACATATATTCGGAGTAGAGAGCTGATTTTCTTGAAGACCCGGACTTTAGAGAAATTGATTTGAATGGTTGAGTGTGCTTTATTTGATTCTTGATTATTTTTTGGGATGCATCTGTGTTTTACTGGCATAGGTTGGGGAGATAATTACTAGGTTTGAAAAGAAGGGTTTCAAGTTAAAAGGGTTGAAGCTCTTTCAGTGCCCTCAAGATTTGGCTGAGGTTTGTCCGTGCTCTCAATTTTCATTTTCCCCCTTTGTTGTTTTGAGAGTATTGATTAGTGTGATTTCAATATCTCTTATCCGAAATTACCAGTTGAATGATGGAATTAATAGAAGTACAATAAAATTTCATTCATTTCTTTTCCCAGAATCATTGCACCTGTGAAAGCCATAAGGTAAATTAATTTGGTCTTTTTGTTCTTTTCCAATGGTTAGGAGCACTACAAGGATCTCAAGTCCAAGCCCTTCTTCCCCAAATTGATTGATTACATTACTTCTGGTCCTGTTGTCTGCATGGTAATATATCTCTGTTACTGCCATCTCTCTTTGGGTTTACCCCTGAATAGGGAGATATGGTTTTTTCTGTTTTTCCTATTTGGTTTTAAATATATATGTTTAAACTTTTGATGGGGCAAGGCTTGGGAAGGTATTGGCGTGGTTGCATCGGCTCGAAAACTAATTGGATCAACCAATCCTCTCCAAGCTGAACCAGGCACAATCAGAGGGGACCTTGCGGTCCAGACAGGAAGGTAGGCTGGCTTATCAGAAGTCCTATGTGCATGCATTGCATTTATATAATGGCTCATCCAGAAGCATTTCTGTGCTTTTAATAAATGTATATGCTAGATATGATCTTCTGGTCATTTGTTTTTGCAGGAACGTGGTTCATGGAAGTGATAGCCCCGAAAATGGCCAGCGTGAAATAGGTAATGCCTTCGTCTATTACCTAAGAGAGTATGAACATACATATTGTTGATTTTAGAATGTCATAGCTCCTTCATGTAGGAAGGCTTCCTTCTTATGCTTCTGCTTATATTATGCCTAGTTACTCGTCATTTGGTACAGTTCATAGTTTAATTATACATCCTGATTTTTGAAAATTATTAAAATTTGATAAGTGATCCTTAAAATTTGGTCAGTGTAGATAAACTGAGAAGGTTATTTCTCCACGACATTTAGTCTGGAGACTTTTGTTATCAATGCTCAGATTCTAGTTTATTATTGAAAAGTATTAAAATTCGATAAATGATCCTTCAACTTTGGTTAAGATAAATAAATGTGCAGATTATCTCTTGTTCAAAACAACTAGTTTGGAGTCTTTATTTTTCTGTTAGTTGTCAATAGGCTGCATATTTGGAAGCTTAGCAAATATCATTTTGGTCACCAGCTTAGCAAATTCAAAACAACTAGTGATTCTTATTGTTTCTTTCTGCAGCTCTGTGGTTCAAAGAAGGTGAAGTTTGTGAATGGACACCAGCTCAGGCACCATGGTTGATCGAATAAGTGTTTCACATAACCGTCGGTTATAGAGTCTTGGTTTTGTATATTAGTCTTGCGGCTGCCACCTAAAGTTGATTTATAAGCATTGATAGAATAATTTGTTGTGTTGTCATGCTCCAAATGAAATTTTGAATGAAGACTTCATGAGCTTATTTTTCTTGTATCTTCAATTAAATTGGAAATGGCACTGAAATTTTCACCAAATATAAGTAGGTATCAAATGGAATATTACTACAGTACACTAAAATACATTCCTTAGGTACTGTAAAAATGGTCCTGCATATAATTTGTAACACGCTCTAGTGTTTTTTCTTTTTCTAGGCATTCCACATACTATTCAAATGCCTTAGATTCAGACCCACGTCCTTTGGTCATGGCCTAATGGGGAGCTAGGCTGCAGCTCGCCTCTAGGCTCTCAACGAACCCTCAAATTATTCCACCTTTCTCAACTCCTTTTCTCCGATCATTGTGTTTCGATACAATTCATCTACGTGAAGGTAAGTTTTGTCAAAAAAAAAAAAAAAAAGATATGACAGTAAGCATATTGATCATGTGAACAATATGCAAATAGAAATGTTGTCAAAGTAAAAACAAGACAACGCTAAGTAAATGATTGGAAAGTAGAGATTGTTTGAAATTCTGAAACTAAATTTTCTTTCCAATGATTGGGTAAACATCACCAATGTTCTCTAGTAGGTGGTAACACGGTGCCTTTCCGAAGTTGAGAAAGTACATTGATTCTTTCAAGAACAAGAGTTTCCACATTCCCCTTCTCTCAGAACAAACTTGCCAACAGGTACTAGAGCTGATTTCAAATACTGGTGGCAAAAGATGTTCTAAAATGACGTTCCGACACTTCCGCCCATACAAGATGATTAAAAAACATACACAACAACAATATTGATCACGTGAAATAGTAGATTGCAAATGAAAATGCTATCAAAGTAAAAACAAGCTTAATTATTGGAAAGAGTGGGATAGATAAAGGGTACCCGTAATTTATCCATCAATTAATTTTTTATCATTGGATCGAATTTTCAATGATCAGGATTAAAACAATTTTCTTTTAACCTATTTAATGGAGTATAAATTTTCATGAAGTTTTAACTATTCTCTATAAATTACCGCCTTAACTATCCTCTATAAATTAACATGGAATCTTGTAACAGAAATCGAATATTGAACGCGATCGGTAAGAGGACCTTGCAAAGATTAATCGTTAAATCGGGGATTAATCGGAAAGATTAATCGGAATGAATATTCGGATGTATTTTAATATTATTTTTTTTTTTGCTAAATAATATTATAATATTATTTTGTATATTATTATGATTTTATTAGTTATTTATTAAGTAATATGTGTTCATCATATCATAAAATATATAATAATTCATATTTCATTAATGTATTATTTTAATTCTTATTATTTGTTATAAATAATTTGATTAAGAAGTACTCGTAAAGATTAATCAAAAATTTCAAAAATCGAATATGCTAGACATTTTATAAAGAATTAATCAAAAACTAATGGACTAAATCGAAAAATTTTAGAACAATATGAAACCTCAACTAGATCTAACAAATTCAGCGCTCTTTTTTAGGCTGCTTCATATAATTTCGAAAGGATGCAACATATGTTGAATATTGGACTGTTGCAACGAAATTCAATTTCTATAGTTATTTAATATGAGTATGCTGGGCTCAGGTAATATTTTGAGGTTAAAACAATTATAGTAGTAAATTAGGAACATTTTTGTAAATGCAAGGATGGATCTTATATTTACAAAAATGTCTCTACAAGGTGGTCCACTTGATGGTCCACTTGATTATAAGTACAAATTTCTTTTAACCTCAGGGTGTTACCTGAGAACATCCTCAGGCTCATTATTCTCATTTAATATAATTATCAATCCAACTTCATCAAATTTTATATGGAAATTATTTGACAATTAGTTATTATTGTAATAATTAGCAGATTGAGTTAGTTGTTTTGACTAGCGGATTAAGTTAAATATTTTAACTCACGAATTGAATTAACTGTTTGACATCAAATTATTTACATAGCAAATTTCTAATTGAAAAAATTCCTACAAAGTAGATTTTTGAAAAATAACTTTTTATTTGGCAATTAGTTATTAGTAATTATCGGATTAAGTTAGCTGTTTTTACTTGCAGATTGAAATTGAGTTAGATATTTTGGCTTGCGAATTTAATTAGCTATTTTACATCAAATTATTTACATAACAAACTTATAATTGAAAAAATTCATCCAAATAACTTTTTGAAAATTAGTTTTTTGAATTAAAAAAATTATTTCAATGTGCTAACTACCAAACATTAATATTAGAAGTTTAAAATGGTCAAATCTCTAATTTAGCTCAAAATTCTAATTTTTTCTTAAACCTCTAACTTTCATCATTAATTGACTTGGACAGAATTTTTTTTTTTTTGATAATCCGGTGTCCGGGCCAGCTTACGCGCACGACTTGGACAAAAATTATGCTTACTTTATACTCCCTCCGTCCCATTCATTTCTATACACTTACTATTTTGGGGTGTCCCATCATTTCTATACATTCCAAAAATAGTAAAGTTTTAATAATAAAAAACACTATTACACCCACTAACTTTCCTCCACTATCTCAAATCTATAATATAAAAAACTATTATACCCACTACTTTCTTCCACCATCCTAAATCTATTATTAAATATTGAAAGGTCCCACCATTTTACACACTTTTCATCCAACTTTACTCATTTTATATATGTTTTTTATATGCTATCTTGGTCTCCGTGCCCAGATGATATGTATAAATATCACTGGGACGGAGGGAGTAGTATTTATTTAAGGAAATTGAGATTCGTGTGCAATTTTTTTTCAATCACTCGATTAATTTTGGAATAATTCTTGTCATTTAATTAAAATTGTGAAACGTAATTATTAAATTTTTTGTAAGCTTCCGGTTCTTAAATCATTTATATAAATGTAATCACACTAAATTTCAGAATCGAAATTTAGAAAAGTAAATTTAGATAGTTATAAAATTGATCAAAAAAAATTTCTTTTATACCACTAAAAAGATGTTTTAGTATAGTTAATTGTGGATAAACAATTGAGAAACGTTAGAATTATCTTCTTTTTTTTTTTTTGACAAAATACAAATTCATTCCATCAAATTAAAACAAATCTAGCCGGGATAAACCCCCAACTGACAATGCAATCAGGTTGATAAACAATAAACGAGCTAAGCAAATAGTCGCATTGTTTCTAGACCGGTTAATACACTGAATCCATAGATTCTTGAAACTGAAAATGGTAGCTTCACAATTGACCTTCACAATAGTTGCATGGCTGTTGTAGTGTTCAGTCGACTCAGTTGCAAAAATTAAGCTATGAGGAACAAGAGTCCTCGAATAATGAACAACTATAATTTGTGGAAGGTGAGCACATGTGGTCGCCATCGTTCCAAGCATATCTTAGCTATTTACATGCCAGTAACCAGGTATAGATATGTCGAAAGTATTAATAATGCGGTAAATCCAGATCTCTATAGGGAAGAAAAAAATATAAATAATTGAAAGTAAAGATATTAAAATTTAATGAACTTGCTTAAGTTATTCAGCCTAGGGATGGGCATTTCACTCTCCACTCCGACCTTGATACGATCTGATCCTCGCTTCGAACATGACAGAGATTCGGAAATTTTTTCAGATTCGGGGTGGGGATCGGGACGGGAATTAGTGTATTTCAGCCCCGGTCTAGCCCGAAATTGCCCATTCCACATTTATAATTTTGCTCCCCCCATCCCCATATATAATAAAATATGATATATTTATATATTAATATCTTACAATTTTAAAAATAGATATAATTTATATATTATTATAAATTTAAAATATTTATCCATTTTATTAGTTAAAAATTTTCATTTTAGAATACATGTATTTTCTGTTTTATCTTTTATTTAAACTATAAATAGATATTAATTAAAAAAAGTGCACTAATAAAATACATAAAAAAGTGCATAAAACACGTGAATAAAAAATATATTTTCTAATCTACTGTCGTCAAATTTATCGAATACAATTACAAGTTCATGGAACTTTTAAAAAAAGTTGCGGACTAAATTATAAAATGATTATTTTGGACGTGAGAAATTAACGAGAAAATGTCCAAAATGGCATAAAATTATGGTTGAATGTTCAAAATGACACTTCCTGAAAAGTGGGGTGATTGACAAAAATACCCGTTTTTTTAAGTAACAGTAACAAAAATACCCATTTTCAGAATTTTTGACAAAAATACCCGGTGGGATACGCATTTGTCAAATGGGTATCTGGGATACGCATTTGGCAAATGTGTATCTGGGATACGCATTTGGCAAATGTGTATCCTTCACAAATCTTTTTTTTTTTTAAAAACTTCTGGTTGGGATACGCATTTGCCAAATGTGTGTTCACTGGATACGCATTTGGCAAATGCGTATCCCAACCAGAATTTTTTTTAAAAAAAAGATTTGTGAAGATGCGTATCCCAAATACCCATTTGGTAAATGCGTATCCCACCGGATAGTTTTGCGTACTTTTCCAGAAATGGGTATTTTCATCATTTTTTTTCAAAAAACAATCATTTTTGTCATTTTTTCTTATGTCCAAAATGGCATAAAATTAGGGTTGAATGTCCAAAATGGCACTTCCTGAAAAGTGAGCCCTCCACTGGCACACAGTTCACGCACTCAACAGATACTGATATGGGCTGAAAATAAGCCCTAAAGACACATTTAATGTGGCATTAATTAGACCTAGAATGGTCCAAACGTGGGGCCCACCAGATAGGCCCAAACCCTATTTATAATATTAATTTCGTAATTAATATTAGGGGTAATAAACAGCTCAGCAAATAAGAGTCAAACAAGGATATAACTCTTGCCTGACTTAGTCTCCAAGGCACATACTTCAACATGGAAACTGATTCATACATGGAAGGAGACTAGAACCTTCTTCTAGTCGGTGACTTGCCCACCAAGTCACCTAATTCTACCACGATTCTAGGGCTTCTCAGCCTATATAAAGGGTCTGACCCCTCATTCTCAGAACTACGTCTTGGCTTGATTCTCAATAACGAGATACGTAGGCACTCTGTGAGGACCAATTAGTCTCGAACACGGAAACAGCCATTAAAGCACGAAGCTCCCGAACCCTAGCATTAAATACAAATTCGTAACCTAGTTTTTATTCCACAACATTTGGCACCGTCTGTGGGAAAAGACATCAACCATGGTTCAAACACGAAGAACACCATCAAGTACCGACCCTCTGCCTCTTAGCTCTACTCCGCCCGTCACGGATCCGGTACCCCCAACGACTGAAACAGTCACTCAGCCTCCGGTTTCTCAACCCCCAGGGACGAATCCCCATGCTGAGAGAACATTGCCTATGGTCATCCATCCAGGTCAAGAAACCGGCTCTCTTCAGACGCTTGTTTCTCCTTTGGTTGATCCAAATCGCCCGTTACCATCGGGAGTACAGATCCATACTACAGATCTCCCCATAAATACCAACCCGATGTATGGTCTGCCTAATTACCCTCCAATCACTCAAGGTCCTGGACCAAGTGGCCACACCTTGCAGATCCGAGATCGAGAATATGCTGACTACTCTGGCCCCTATACCGATGATTCATCATCTGATGATTATGATCGTGATGAAGCCCCGAGGAGGCGACGTGTTAGTAGAGAACCTCGAAGGAGAACTCAAACCATCCATGATGGACCTCCTTTGATAGCTGCTGAGAGAATTAAGGCTCATAAGGCCGAGATCTTAAGGTTGAAGGAAGATATTGCGAGAGAACAAGCTAGGTTGAATCAAACCCAACCTCTTCCAACCTCAGGACCGATTCCCATTATAGACTTAGAGAGGTCTTCGAGAAGGCAGAGAAGGGTTGACGCCCCAACTGGAAGAACAACAAGGGTGGAAACCCCCAAGAGCAACCCCAAGGATCTGATGCCACTGGGGGATCATGATGATCCCACACCCCTGTTTACTAAGGAGGTGATGAATGCTCACATCTCAAAGAAGTTCAAGATGCCAACAATTAAGGCTTATGATGGAACGGGAGATCCCGCGAACCACGTTAGGACGTTCTCAAACGCACTGCTGTTGCAGCCTGCAAGTGACGCCTTGAAGTGTAGGGCGTTCCCTCAAACTTTGTCGGGCATGGCTCAAAGATGGTACAGCCGCCTACCTACGAACTCAGTTGGCTCTTTTAAGGAGTTGAGCGCCGCTTTTATTATCCAGTTCATCAGCGGGAGAGTTCATGAAAAAAGCTCCGCATCTCTCATGTACGTGGTGCAGGGGAAGAATGAAAACTTGAGAGACTACATCAAGTCATCAAGCGGTTCACTAAGGAGACGTTGAACATCACAGACTTGGAAAACAAGGTGGCCATGGTAGCCCTGGAACACGGAACCACTGATGAATTCTTTAAAAGGTCATTGGCAAAGCATCCTCCTGAAAACATGGCCGATCTCCAACGAATTGAAGAGCCGATAAGTATATCAAGGCTGAGGATAGCATGAAGAAAGAATCCGTCGGAGGCAATGGTAAGGGTAATAATGACTCCAAGAAGCGAAAGCAAAATCAAGAGTACGATGCTAGGGACAAGTATCCCCGTACTAGCAAAGACTCGGAATCACAACCAAAGAAGAATTTGGGACCAAGATTTTCTGACTATGCAAGATTGAATGCACCCAGGAGCCAAATCTTGTTAGAAATTGAGAAGGATAAGGATTTTCGATGGCCGAAGCCACTCAGGGGTGATCCCGCTAAGAGGAACAAGGATAAATACTGTAGGTTCCACCGAGATGTGGGACATGATACGGATGATTGCAGACAGTTAAAAGACAAGATCGAATTCCTGATTCGCAAAGGGAAACTGAATAAGTTCACCAAGGGTGAAGATCGTGGAGCCCAAAGAAGGGATTACGACAGGAGAGACAATGATAGAAGGGATAATGATCGTGATCGTAACACACAGCCCCGAGGGCCAGTTATCAACATGATCTGGGGAGGCCCGACAGCGGCCGGCACAACAAGAAACTCTCGAAAGGCGTATGCCAGAGAAGTGATGCACATCGTGGGAGAAGCCCCAAAATGTGCTAGAACCGAAATAGTAATTGGTTTTCATGATTCTGACCTTGAAGGGGTAAAGTTCCCCCATGACGACCCGTTGGTCATAAATCTTGTAATTGGAAACTCAGAGGTGAAGCGAGTCTTGATAGACAATGGAGCTTCGGTGGATATTTTGTTCATGATGCGTCTGTAAAAATGGGATACACTGATTCTCAGTTGACCCCGACCAACATGCCCATCTACGGATTTAATGGAGTTGAGTCCAAGGTTGAAGGGACTATTCAGTTGCCCATGACTATCGGGCAAGAACCTAAAGAAGCTACTCAGATGTTGAATTTTCTGGTAATTAAGGCAGCCTCAACTTATAACGTAATCCTGGGAAGGACTGGACTTCACGCGTTCAAGGTTGTTGCCTCAACATATCACATGAAGATTAAGTTTCCAACCCGGAATGAGGTCGGAGAACAAAAAGGCGACCAGAAGATGGCAAGAAGTTGTTATGTATCCGCTTTAAGAGCTGATGGAGTCGGGGGGCAGGTACTCCCGATTGAAGACATGGATGTCCGTGGTGATGATGAACACCGAGGGAAGCCAGCAGAGGATTTAATCCCTATCCCTTTAGAGCTGAGCGACCCTGAGAAGGTTACCTATAGAGGCGCATCTCTGAAATAACCCCTAAAGGGCGAGTTGACAACGTTCTTGCAAGAGAATTGCGATGTGTTTGCTTGGACAGCAGCGGACATGCCAGGAATCGATTGACCCCAAACTTATAACTCATAGGTTGAACGTCGATCCTGAACGGAAGAAGATAAAGCAGAAGAAGAGGAATTTTCCTACTGAGAGACAGGAAGCCATTAAGCAAGAGGTTGATAAGCTCTTAGAGGCTGGGTTCATTGAAGAGATTCAATTTCCCGAATGGTTAGCTAACCTTGTGATGGTCAAGAAGGCGAATGGGAAGTGGAGGATGTGCATAGACTTCATCGATTTAAATGACGCATGCCCAAAGGATTGTTTCCCTCTGCCAAGGATTGACACCTTGATTGATGCCACAGCTGGGCATGAGATGTTGAGCTTCATGGATGGATTCAATGGCTACAATCAGATTAAGATGCACAAGGATGACATCCCTAAGGTATCTTTCATAACTGACTTTGGCGTTTTCTGTTATCTTGTTATGGCTTTTGGTCTAAAGAATGCAGGAGCTACGTACCAACGTCTGGTGAATAAGATATTCGCCCATCTGATTGGGAAAACCATGGAGGTCTATGTGGATGACATGTTAGTCAAGAGCCTTTCCAAGGCGGACCACATTAAGCACCTCAGAGAGGCATTTGAAGTGTTGAGACACCACAAGATGATGCTAAATCCAGCCAAGTGTGCTTTTGACGTTGGATCAGGAAAATTTTTGGGATTGATGGTTTCGAAGAGAGGCATAGAGGCCAACCCTGATATGATCAAAGCGATCCTGGACATGGAACCACCCCGCTCTATACGAGATGTACAGAAACTAACTGGCCGAGTTGCGGCCCTAGGGAGATTCATCTCCAAGTCTGGCGACAAGTGTTTGCCTTTCTTTCAGGCATTAAAGAAGGTGAAGAATTTTGAGTGGACTTCTGAAAGCCAAGAGGCCTTTGAACAGTTGAAGAAGTACATGGCTGAGGCCCCGTTGTTGGCCAAACCAAGTCCTGGGGAGACTCTTTACCTATACCTAGAGGTATCTGGACAAGCATTGAGTGTTGTCCTTGTTCGAGAAGAACAAAAAAGATTCAGAAACCCATCTATTATGTGAGTAAGGTTTTGCATGGGGCAGAGTTGAACTACTCGACCATTGAGAAGTTTGCATTGGCATTGATAACAGCCTCGAGGAAGCTACGACCATACTTCTAGGCGCACAAGATTGAAGTCCTGACGGACCAACAGTTGAGAAACATATTGCACAGCCCGAAGGCCAGTGGGAGGCTGATCAAGTGGGCGATAGAGCTTGGAGAATTTGACATCAAGTATAAGCCCCGAACAGCCATCAAGGCTCAGGCATTGGTTGACTTCGTGGTTGAATGCACCATTGACAACCAAGAAGTCAGGGGGCAGGAGATAGTACCCAACCAAGAAGGTGAGAATAAAGATGAAGAACTTATACCTGATCAGAAGGAATATTGGGTACTCTATTTTGATGGAGCATCAAAAACAAAATCTAGTGGTGCAGGTTTGGTTTTGCAAAGCCCCGATGGGTTCATAGTTGAGTATGCTTTGAAGTTGGATTTTCCTACTACCAACAATGAAGCTGAGTATGAGGCATTGATAGCTGGATTGGGCTTGGCCAGAATCATGAGAGTCAAGAACCTCAAAGTGTGTGGAGATTCAAGACTGGTAGTCTCGCAAGTAAATGGAGAATTTGAGGCCAAGGATGAAACTATGGCAAAATACCTGAGAGTCGTGAGAGCTTTTATGACTCAGTTTGAGGAGTGTTATGTCGAACACGTTCCGAGAGAAGAAAACGTTAAGGCCGATGCCTTGTCTAAGTTCGCTTCTTCTGAAATCGAGAACTATGCAGGAAGTGTCTACTTCCAGGTCTTGAAGGCCCCGACCATTAACTCTAAGTTGGTAGCACCGATCGATGTTGGAAGCTGTTGGTTAGATCCTATTAAAACTCATCTTGAAACCGGATGGCTCCCTAACAATGCCTTGGAGGCACGAAAGCTGTCAGTAAGAGCATTGAGATATGCCTTGATCGAAGGCATCCTGTACAAGAGATCGTTTGTTATCCCATACTTGAAATGTTTGAGGCCCCAAAAGGCAAAAGAAGCATTGGAAGAAGTTCATGAAGGGATCTGTGGGCAACACTTGGGGGGCAGAGCCCTAGCTCACAAGATCACACGACTAGGATTTTATTGGCCAGAGATGTCGGCCGATGCACAGAATTATGTTAAGAAATGTGACAGATGCTAAAAGCACGCTCCGATTGTAAGGCAGCCGCCTGAGATGTTAACTTCGATTAACTCTCCAATTCCGTTTGCAATGTGGGGAATGGATATACTTGGTCCTTTTCCCGTGGCATCAGCACAAAGGAAGTTCTTGATAGTGGCCATCGACTACTTCACCAAGTGGATTGAGGCCAAGCCCTTGACCAAGATAACCACCAAACAAGTTGCCCAATTCTTTTGGGAGAACATCTTCTGCAGGTATGGAATCCCACGAATCCTTATGACAGATAATGGGACACAGTTCAACAATGAAGAGTTTAAGAAATACTGCGAGGAAAATGCTATTGAGCTTCGTTTTACTTCAGTAGCACATCCGCAAGCAAATGGACAGGCTGAAGTATCCAATCGAATCATCCTTGATGGACTGAAGAAGAGGGTGGAACGCTCAAGGAACACTTGGGTGGATGAGTTACTTCCTATACTCTGGGCATACCGCACCACTTGTAAGGTGACAACTGGAGCAACCCCATTTTTGCTGGCTTATGGAGCCGAGGCAGTTGTGCCCTTGGAGATCATGCATGCATCACCTCGAGTTGAGGCATACGAACAAGAGACTAATGAAGAAGGCATGAGGCTCGCACTTGATCTAATTGATGAAGTCAGGGACGAGGCAAACGCCAAGAACGTGGAGCATCAGAAGAAGGCATCCTTTTACTACAACCATAGGGTTAAGGAGAGGTTCTTCCAGCAAGGTGACTTGGTTCTGAGAAAGATAGAGGCTTCTGGAGTTGGCCAAAAGGGAAAGCTAGCCCCTAACTGGGAAGGGCCGTACCGAGTCAGGAAGACACTAGGACGAGGATCCTACAAGTTGGAGACATTGGATGGGAACGAAGTGCCACGTACTTGGCATGCTTTGAACTTGAAGATTTATTATGTTTGAGATATCCTTGTAAGGATTTAACTCATTATCTATTTATTAGGAGAAGTAGAAATAAGGTTCGATGAAACCATTTCAGGGTCTAGTACCCCGAGTAGGACCATAGTAGCTATGTAAGGGTTAAACCCTCTTTCAAGTTATCAATGCAAATCTGTTTTCCATTCTATGATTCTATATTTATGTACCGAGCACCTGTTGAGTGTAAGTCTAGAAAGATCAAGTACTGAAAATAAATGAGCATATGAATGAAGAAAACAAATGCATAAATAAAATTCCCCGAAGGGCCACGGTTCGAGTTAAGTTACAACAAGCAAATAAGAGTTAAGTCCCGAAGGACATTGATTGAAAGCTAGAAATATAAAGCCACATGCGGCTCAGCTAGGCCATGCAAGGCCACTACTCATCCGAGGATCCCTCCTCACCGTTCTCCTCTTCACCACTTTCTTCTTCACTGCTCTCTTCCTCGCCGCTCTCTTCCTCCGAGCTTTCCTCATCAGGGCCATTATCTGGTTCGGCCACCATCATTGGTTGAGCCGTAGTCTTCACGACTTCAACCTCTTCCTCCCCAGAAGATGAGCTATCTTCAATCTGAGCCACCCAATTTGGAGGGACTGCTTGGCGAACCACTCTACCCTTCTGCACGGACATAGGCCTTTTCCCGCGAGGGTCCGAGGAAACTGAATCATCCATAGCAGCTCGGACGCCCCCTCTTGAGCCGGAACCAAAACGGCGATGACTTCCCCTAGAGCCGGAACCCGATGCTTGGGTTACTGCGTTGGCTCCCGAGCCTGAAGCAACTTGACCATAAGGACTTGGGAATTCCCTCGGGTTAACCACAGTTGGATGTCTCCTACTCACAGCATTGATGGCTCTATCCCAGCCAACAGTCATGATACCCGGACGCACCTCATCGTCATGCTGGTTTCTAAGCTGAAGGAAGTCTTCAGATTCCTGATAAGCTTTCACCACCAACTTGTAGTCAGCCGCCTTCTTCTTATACAAGGAATCATATTGCCTCTGAATAGAATATGCTTCAGCTTCAGCACGGATGGCCCTGGACTCTAAGTCTTGGCACTTCTCGTCAAATACTTCCTTTTCCTTCTTCAAGGCCACATTCTCATCTCGATATGCTCGGCCTAGTCGAGTGCTGGCCTGGAAGTGAGCGTTGGGCTGAAACAAAGAATTAGTGAGACATTTACAATGATAAGTCATATGAAAATATTACATCTAAGATGAAGAGTGTGAAACCTGATATAGAGCCTGAGCTCCTAGCATCTCCGCCTGGTCGGTTTTGTCCCCGACAGTCACTGTCAAAAGATCGGGAGGAGTGATACTAAACTTAGACCAATCCAAGGCTGACTCTGGGCATCCCAAGATAGAATCTTGTTCACAAATACCCCAACCAGGGATGAAGGGGGTCTTGACTCTCCCGTCAGCATTCTGGGATCTCTTTGAAGAACATCCCGATAGGAACTGTGGGATCTTCGGCCCAGGTTGGGCGCCAGCCGTCTCGGCTTTCTTGATCATCCTTCTAGTAACTTTCGGCTGGTTCTCGGGCCGGCTGTCTATCTCCTCAGCAACTGAAATTGCAATAGAAAAAGATATCGGGATAAGAACAAACAGAGTTCATAATGTGCAAATAAAAAATTACCCTCAGAAGAAAGTAAGCTAAGGCCAGCTTCTACAAGCCTCTTCTCGGTCAAGAACACTTTATAGTGAGTTCGACCATCATCAGCAAGTAATCTGTGTCGATCAAGTAGCTCTTTCTCGTCAAGATCACACACAAAGTGCATCGCGTCTTGCACTTCCCCAAACTTGGATACAAAGAAATGGCCCCAATCGCCACCACGCCATGTTAGAATCACGAATTCTCTGTCCCAAAAATGATGAGAATCTGGAAAAGAAAAGGCATTCACAATATGTGGAACATTAGGTCTGTGCTGGATGCTAACCCATCCTTTTTGAACCTCGGAAGAATTCTTGATGGCGAATATACTCCGGAACATCGTAGTAGTCGGTTCGATTTCTAGATCCCGGCACCTTAGCATGAAAATGATAATAGCCCGCCACGCATTAGGATACAATTGGCAGGGATGAACCTGGAGTTCTGCTAGAAGCCTGATAATGAACTGATCGACTGGGAATCTCAGACCTACTTCAAGGGCTCCCTTGTAAACACACAGCTTCTCTGGGTGCCAATTACAAGTTCTGTCCGCCAAGCCAAGAAGGCGAACCTTGATAGCATCCGGGAAGCCATATAACTTCTTAATTTTATCAACATCATCTTTGTCGAGCTTACACGGACTATGGTACGAGGCTAATTCAGAACTACTTGGGAATGCATCCCTCATAGTATTCAATAAGTCTAACAAAGAATGAAATCGACGATCAATATATGAGGGAGGATGCAATCTAAGTTTACCTCGAAAAGTTTTGGCCATGGTTCTATTGCACATCGCCTCGGACATAGAGAATGATGGAGCTGGAGCATGGTTTCCATCTGCCATCTTGATCCCGAACTTGGAACTAGAACTTGAAAGCTTTAGAGCTTGAGCGCTTTAGAGAGAATTTCAGAAGTGAGAAGAAGTAGAGTGAATGAAAATGAAGGCTCCTCCCATTCTTTTATAGAAGATGGGTGACCTCCTATACCAAGTTGAAACACAGTCCGGTTCGTTTTTGCAGGTCATCTATCATTTATACACGAAAAAAGATGAAATTCATCTGTTATACTTGGCAAGAACTGTAACAATTCATACGATTCTGGAAAAGAAAAAAAGGATTTAAGTGAAGATATAGCAACAAGTTGTGTCAAAGCACTCATCTAAGCTTAAGGAGCTGATTACGTTTAAGGAAGATAAATCACTATCGGTTAGCCTCGCTAAAAAAGAGGTTAATTATGCTTTGAAAGGAGGTATACAACATCCAAAAGTCGAGGACGTGATTCAGGAACGGGACTCCAGGCATTGGGAAAAAGCTCTGAGAGGCACGACAAGGCAACCTGGAGCATCCTCCAGCCGACCTGGTGCCACGAAGAGGCTCCAGCCGACCCGGAGCATCCCCCAGGCAACCTGGAGCATCCTCCAGCCGACCTGGTGTCACGAAGGGGCTCCAGCCGACCCGGAGCATCCCCCAGGCAACCTGGAGCATCCTCCAGCCGACCTGGTGCCACGAAGGGGCTCCAGCCGACCTGAAGCATCTCCCAGGCAACCTGGAGCATCCTCCGGCCGACCTCCTGGCACCTAGGGCACCTCCCGTCAGTTGGTTGGATCGTTTGATGGTTCTGTTGAAGGTTTTTACTTTCCGGAACGAACATCGACCTTCAACTTAGCGCCGTCTAGCATCGTTTAGCACCGTGTAGTGCCGTCTTATGTCATGCAACGTCGTTTAACATAGATTAAAACGTCGTTTAAGCATCGTTTAGCACCGTGTAGTGCCGTCTTATACAATGCAACGTCGTTTAACATAGATTGAAACGTCGTTTAAGCATCGTTTAGCGTCGCTGAAGTCAACATGGATCTCCCGTCAATCCTCCAGCCAACTTGGAGCATCCTCCAGCCGACCTGGAGCATCCCCCAGGCAACCTGGAGCATCCTCTAGCCGACCTGGTGCCATGAAGGGGCTCCAGCCGACCTGGAGCATCCTCCAGCCGACCTGGAGCATCCTCCAGCCGACCAGCTGGAATTGTCCCGGATCTCCTTCTACTAGCACAGATTAGTGTCGTTTAAAGCGCAGATTAGTGCCGATTAGCACCGATTAGTGTCGTTTAAGCACCGTTTAGCGCTGATTAGTGCCGTTTAGTGCTGTTTTATGCCATTCAACGTCGTTTAAACGTTGTTTAAACGTCGTTAAGGCTGATTAGTGCCGATTAGCATCGAATTAACATTGTCATAAATGCGTCGGTCGCTCCACGCTTTACATCAAGACAATACTCGTGAAACACTAGTGTATAAAGATGAACCCTGACCCGAGTCTTGGAAACACTAGTGTATAAAGATGAACCCTGACCCGAGTCTTGGAAATACTAGTGTATAAAGATGAACCATGACCCGAGTCTTAATAACCAACGGACTTTAATTAATTAAAATAAAAAAACCAAATCACCCGATAGTTAATAACAATGATACATGTACATTAATTTGGGGGTTAATAACAATCGATAGTTAATAACAATATTTTGTTATTTAAAATTTTAGTTTCTAAATTTTAAAAATAAAATTTTAATTAACCTCGTGGTTTCAATAATTAATCTTTGGGATTCAACGTTTCCATTTTGGGTTTAGAAATATTCGGGACGACAAATAAACCGTATACGAACTTAGGGTTTAGGGTTTGGGATTTATGTTTGTTTACAACCTTAAACCCTAGACCCTAGAACCTAAACCCTAACTTATCCTAATTTTTAAACGCGTTAGCGTTTTAACGCGTTTAAAAATCAGGCTGCTAGATTTAATTCTTTTTAATTAAAATTTTTAAATTTTATCTGTATTGCCTTGTGGTTTCAACGGTTAACCTTTGAGGTTCAATAGTTCCATTTTGGGTGAACAACGAATAAACCGTATACGAACTTAGGGTTTAGGGGCTAGGTTTTAGGGTTGTAACGCGTTTAAAAATCAGGTAACCGAATTCAATTTTTTTAATTAAAACTTTTAAATTTTATATGTATTCATTTAGGGGTTCAATAATTAACTTTTGGGATTTAATAATTACATTTTGAGTTTTAAAATATTCAGAATGACTTAAAAAATTGGTTGCACCCTTAAAAAAAACGTAAACAAATTTTGCGTTTTGCTAAAAACGCAATCATTATTTGCGTTATGAACTACAACGCAAGTACTACTTGTGTTTTGGGCATGCCACCAACTGTAACAAAAAAAGAAAAGAAAAAAGAAACGCAAGTACTGCTTGCGTTATGTACTACATCGCAAGTAATACTTGTGTTTTGGGCCTTTCACCAACTGTAAAAAAAAAAAAAAGGAAACGCAAGTACTTGCATTTCGGGGTAACGCATGTAGCACCTGCGTGAAGTATGTGCTAGTACGGGATACTATTTTCAGGAAGTGCCATTTTTGACATTTTGATCAGAATTTATGCTATTTTGACATTTCACCAAAAATTAACATGAGCAAAAGAAGGTCTAGGCGTAATGTTTAAGTATTCGAAACACATTAAAATTGAATGGTTACATGATTCCTTATAGAAACTATGAACTGCAAAGTGCAAACAATACCAATGGACTGTCGAAGGGCACACAAATTATATGACAGTAGGCTATTTAACTCAATTTTTTCTACATTATTTGTGACATGCATTTCAGTTTCGCCTACCTATTTATTTGTCGATATATTTTGTTTGTTTAGTAAGAAATTTTGTAAATATGAGATATTAGAGAAAATAAAATAGATATGCTTTGTTTATGTTCATCCTAATTGAAGGATATTTTTGAAGTCAATTGGAGAATGAAGCAGCCCATCCCTCAAAATAAAAAAGTGCAGAGGTAATTAGAGTAAGGTAATTAGAGTTAATTGAGATTCTGCGATAATTTATGAAGGATAATAAAAACTTCGCGGAAAATTATAGTGAATAAAATATTATTTTAGCCTTGATCATTGAAAACTCAATCGAACAGTTAAGAAATTGATTATTGTATAACATTGAAGTACCGGAACACATACAATAACAATGTTACATCATCTCCATAAACCATACACTCGTTCAATCCAATTAGTTGTTTCAAAGTTCTAATTTATTTATTTTGCAATTATATTAAATTCCAAATATTATTGTTTGAAGTATATTACCTGTTTTATACAAAAAAAAAAGGACTAAAATATGCTGAGAGGAGTGAAATCAAGGACATGTAATTGTCTGATTGCTAGAAATAAATATTTTGCAAGTACATGGGTAAATAGTAAATACAAATTCCAACTTTGACTGTTAGATTCTGTGGATTTGAAATACCCAGAATACTTCTAATTTCCTTCAAAGAAAAAATACAATTATAATTTATACCTAAACACCCCAAAAAATCTATTTACACTAGGCACTAGTTTTTGATATCTGAAACTTAGTTGTCAACTTAAAACAGTGTTACATTTGGGAGGGGAATTTTGATCGTCTCCTTTGACAAGTTCGAAGGGAGACCAATGATATTTCCGTTAGATGTACTATCTGCTGACTCCATCGCCCGTGACGCTTGGAGAGCCATCTCAGCATGGAGCTGGAGACATGCCATGGCCATCTGAAATCATGAGTTTTAAACACATCACTAGTAGATAGAAAAAATATTATGGCCATAATATTATTTAACATTGCCCTTGCAGCACGAAAATTAGCGCAAGACAATTATCGCCTAAAAAACTTAGAAGTAGTTAGGAAGTTGAAGGGAAGAAACATAATATAATATTGTGATGAGGTTCACTGATTAAATATAAAATGCAAATCATTTATATAAGCAGTCCCCTTGAGCTCCTCAGTTAATTTGTCTGCAGGCATGTGTTTTGACACTTAAGCTTCATTACGATTGCTTAATGGTTTAGCTCAAAATTTACGACTAGAGGAGGGCAGGAGGCAATGAAATATCAAGACAACCAAGGTTCTGTTGATATGAAACAATTGGAAGATTTAGAGATGAAGTAAAATAACTAAGAATTTAGACTCTGAGCATTTCTTACAGTGTAGCAGTCTCTGTCTGTGTCTGATTCAGCTACATGAAGGGCCCAAGTACGAATCCACTCAAGCCCTTTCGAGACATCAGAATTCCCTTCAACCAAGGCAGATGCTACATATGAGGGATGAAGAGCCACTAATATGCAAGAAGCTGCAAACAGGACTGATCTTCTGACATATGATTCAGCATGGTGGCATAACGTCCTGCATTATATAACAGAAACAAACTAAATACTTCTGCATACACACTACACAGTGATTTACAATTTTACACAACAATCAGCCAGTATATATTTTGTACTGAAATCAGCATCGTTACCCCATTCCAATGGCTAAATCACATTATAATGACTAATTATCAGATGAACTACATGTATATTGCTTTTGCTACCTGGAACTTAACATGTCCAGAAGGGGAAGTGCCAAAGCAGATGCTTCCGGATGCATGGCTGCAGATTTCATACAAACACCAAGCATATAAACTAATTTTCCCAATACAATAAAATCCCTTCCAAGTAAATCAACTCCATGCCTTTTCTTATCAAAACCCTGCATGGACGGGAGCATGAATGCTGCTGCATATTGAGGGAATCGATTCTCAGACCATTCCAACTGATTTGTTTTCTCCATTCTGCTGCTCCATCTGCGTGACTTCCCTTTCTCGATCTTACCTGGAAGAGAAGGAAGTTCTCTTTCATATGAGTACGACCAATTCAATGGAGTTTCAGAACTAGATATCTCTCTCCAGGAACCAGCTCCAGGAGGCCCCACACTCCTTGGCATGAACCAAGGTTGATTCTCTGAAATGGTTGATATCTGCGCTCTAGATAGAGCTTTTGGTTTTGTGGTTCTTGCATGAGAAAGTTCCTGAGCTGCATTTGTCATAACATCAAGAATCATGATCCTTTGGCTAACATCTAAGTTAGGTGAATATAGGAGTTTATTTAGAGTATCAAGACACTCTAACGGAGACATGACAATCAATGCAACCAGAGCTTTTTGCCTCTTCTCTTCTGCAGAGTCTTCTTCACCGTCTATACTTGAATCGAAGCAACGAGCTTGTACAAGAGTTCTAGACAGATCACCAGCTACATATTTAAGTTCATCTGGGGATGCCCGAATAAGCTTTTCAGCAACATTTAGAGCTCTTTCAACCTGCAAAGAAAATTCAAGAATTTCAGCAACATTTGGTGCCCTCTCAACCTGCAACGAAGCTAGTCTTTTCTTCTGGGAGGCATTCTCTAGGGCATATGACTAAACTCTTTTACAAAGTTGTCAACTTTTGCAGTAGTAAACCATAAAGTGAAGTCAAAGACAATCTGTTGAATTGTTTATTACCGAGATTGTTATAATCTAATTTGCGAAAGTGAGTTGCCACTCTAATATGTCTTGGCAAGGGACGGGAAATTGATGAAGCATGCATGATCCAAGTGGAGAGTCACTGGATAAGAATGGGTCTAACTAACCTTTCCAGAACTGAAGTTACGGTCACTGCATCTTATGTCATATTGTGAACCGTAAAAATTTGGAACACAAGCTTTTCAATATTATAAACAGTCTAAGTAACCGAAATAATTTTTAGTAGACTGCCCTATCCAGAAGTAGCATTTACAAAATGCATCATGTCATATTTGCAAACTGTACAATGTTTGAGACATGCTTTCCAGTTTCAAGAAAAATATTAATAGCTAATGAATTTTAAACACTTCCTGGAGGATAATTGATGATTTAGGGTTTATGCACTATAAAATAAAAGTTAATTGCAACAATCTAGTGAAACAACTCGTAACCCTTTCCAGAGTTACTACAGACGGTAGATAAGACCTATTTAATCTGTTATTGACTTTTTTCACAATTGCATTCAGATCTGATAATAAAAGTTTCAAGTATAATTCATATACATATACTCCCTCTGTCCCATCCATTTCTTTACAATTTCCTTTTTGGGACGTCCCACCAATTCTTTACATTACTAAAAATAGTAACTTTTAACAATAAAATACATTATTACATCTACTACTTCACTCCACTTTTTCAACACTTTACACTATTACACCCACTACTTCATTTATTTTAACAATAAAATCAATATTACACCCACCACTTCATTTATTTTAACAATACAACACCCACCATCCTTGGTCTCCGTGCCCAGCCCCCATGTTAAGAACCCGCTGGGACGGAGGGAGTAGATATATAGAATAATGTTCTTGAGGTCACCCTTAGGCAAATACCCGATGTATAGTTTAAAATTATAAGATTATATAAGTAATTTAATAGTTCGACATGTATTTATAGATTTACCCTTGTGATTTTATACATGAAAATGTTATAACCTCAGGTACTAGCCTGGCGTGTATATATATATATATATATATAGGCCTTTGCTCCATACAGAACACTCTTATATAACAAACAACAAAGAACACCTTAGATCTATTAGATCCTTTGGCCCCGCCAGGGGCACCCAATACAAAAAGTTGTTATTTTTTTACCCTCTATCAAGCCAGCAAAAAAAAAATAATAATAAATAAATAAAATTTTACTGTTCATGATGACGTCACTAATGACGTCATCGTCATGAACAGTAACTTTTTAATTTTTTTTTTTTTTTTTTGAGATGATGGATGGATAGAGGGTAAAAAAATAAGAACTTTTTGTATTGGGTGGCCCCGCCGGGGGCAATGGATCTATTAGATATGAGGTGTTCTTTATTGTTTGTTATATAAGGTGTTTGCTATGGAATCCAACCCTATATATATAGGGGGCTACTCCAATACAAACCTCCTTAAAATACAAACCTACAAACCAAGCATAATCTAATATTTCAAGCTAATCTAATGACCAAACTAGAGGTACCCCAATACAAAAAATGCTTAAAATAATTGGCTCTATCCAACAAAAAAAAATAAAAAATAAAAAAAAATAAAAAAAAATTCACTGTTCACGTGATGACGTGGCAGTGGATTTCACTGGTTAACGGTGCTTCGCACCTTCTTGTACGGCGCTTCGCGCCTTTATCATTCTAAAGTTGTAAGGAATGGCAATCAATGGTAAAGGCAATAGACGATTGACGGGTGTGTCGAGAGCCTTCGGCCCTCATGACTACCTAACTCATCCGTTTACTGTCTTAAATGCTTCGCATTTCCACGGCAAGATTTTTTTTTTTTTTTTTGAAATTTTTTTATTTTTTTTGTTGGATAGAGCCAATTATTTTAAGCATTTTTTGTGAAGGTACCCTTGGCGGAAACCTTAGAATAGATGAAATATAATTAATTTAGTGTTGGTTTGTAGGTTTGTATTTTAAGAATGGTTTGTATTTGAGCACTTGCCTATATATATATATATATATGTAGGCCGTAGGCCATTGCTCCATGTAGAACACTCTTAAATAACAATAAAGAACACCTTAGATCTAATAGTTCCAATGGCCCCGCCAGGGGCACCTAATACAAAAAGTTGTTATTTTTTTACCCTCTACCAAGCCAACAAAAAAAAAATTACTGTTCATGATGACGTCACTGATGACGTCATCGTCATGAACAGTATTTTTTTTTTTTGGGATGATGGATGGATAGAAGGTAAAAAAAATAAGAACTTTTTGTATTGGGTGGCCCCGCCAGGGGCAATGGATCTATTAGATCTAAGGTGTTCTTTTTTGTTTGTTATATAAGGTGTTTGTTATGGAGTGCAACTCTATATATGTATATATATATATATATATATGTATATATATATATAGAGTAGGGATCTAGAGAAAACCCCTTTAAAAGGAGAACTTAGAAAACTAAATTAAAATATAGCACATATGGTATTCAAACTGATCGTTGGGAGATGGAGAAAATTGTGGTGAAATTAGATTTTAAAAAAATATCACCGATTGACGGGAAAAATCAAATTAAAAACGGAGGGGATTAGGTGGGATTGTGTGTGTGAGGGTGTATTTGATTAGTGTGTGGGTGCCCCTGGCGGGGCCATTGATTATAATACATCCAATGGTTAGGATTAGTACCTTAGTTTTCTTCAAAAAAAGAGTTCTCTTTTGAGCCACACCCTATATATATATATATATGTATATATGTATATATATATATATATATATATATATATATATATATATCTGTGTATGTATATATGTGTATATGTATATACATTTATTACATGAGTTGTGCTGTAGTGAGAACGATTGTTTTGCACTTCTAAGGGTTTGCAAAACAATATCTTCAAAAAAGTGCAAAAAAATAGTTCTCAAGTGTTCTCACGCTAAAATTGTCCTCCCTAAGCATACTGATAAACATTCACACCAAAAGTAAAATGATTGTCAATGAGCATGAAAAGCTTACTCCATCAGCATCGTCAGATTTTCTAAGAGCTCCAATGACATCAACTAACTGCGAAAAGTTTTTTTTCAAATCTGTGTCGTCGTCTGATAAGTCGTATGGCTGCAGAGAAGAGTTGCTTGAGGTTTCAGAGTCCTCAACAGCGTCATCATCGTAGCCTTCTTCATCAGATATCAAGTCATTATTTAGCATAGCAGGATCAATAACCTCATCTGGATCAACCACAACAAATTCAGATTTTTTTCTCTTTGCCTCCTCATAACTTTTCCCCATCCCATCCCTAGATGTGTTAAGATCCTTTTCTGATACCAAAGCACTACATCCTCCAACTTCATCCGTATCCTTAGCACTGACGTTTGTTGTAGCAAGTGTATCATTCTCAGAAGTTACCATCCCAAACTCCCAATCAATATTCTCCTTGGGACTCAGATCATCAAGATACAAGGGATTTTTGGGGTCAATCACCTTAGAAAAAACTAAAGCAACACAGCTAGCCATTTTGCGAATTAGATGAGATGGGCTCTCTAACCTACCTGCCGATTTTCATGAATTGGGACAAGATAAAATAAATCAATAAGGAATCGAAAGATCTACAAGTAACAAGTGTATGAGGTCTTACAGCTAACTCCTTGAAGAATGAACTGCAATCCATCCTTGGTTGCGTCCAGATCTTCTTTTGACATCTGCTCCAGGGAAAGGCCAATTGCGGCAGTTACATCTAGTCTTGTATTAAGGCCAATTATTAGGACAGGAAAAAAAAGGATGGTACCAGGGAAACAGGTTTAAATAAAATTACTTCTTCATAAATATTCATAAGTAAAATGTCAAGTAATTTATGATGCCTAGGGTTCACAAAATACACGATATTATTAAGAAAAGAAAAGAAAGGTCACTAGGATTGCCTAGTGAAAAAATGGAAATGCTGTTTTTTCAAGTAAAAAATGAAATCTGCTGCATCGAATAAATGATAAATAATATTTCTCTTTTCCTTGTCTATTCAGAAATTTATAAAGTTCTGTTCTTTAGTATAAACCTTCAAGCTCAAACTTTCCCTATTTTTCCCTTCCAAGTTTCTTGTTAATATACCAAAAGGTGGTACCCTTCTACATTTATCCCTGTCTTTTACTAATAAGAAATCATTGAGCAATTAGAAATTTCAAAATGTAGAAGAATGGACAGGATACAAGCTTGTTGCTCTACTGAGGCAGACTGCACAAATTCTCTTTTCGACCATACTGTGACAAGATGCTGCATGGTCTCCACAAGAACACGTTTGCTATCTTTAGCCATTAAAGCAGCATCAGGAGGGCATTTAAGAATCGCAAATTGGAGTATCCATCTCAAGCAACGTACATGAAATACCTTCCAGAACAAAAAATTCTCAACAAACATGCTTCTGAAAGATGATGAGCAAAATCAGTATCTCTGCTGAAATAACCAAAGGAGACCTCACAAATATGTTTAGCTGTAAGCAATTATCGAATAGAAAATGGATTTAGCCATGTAGCTCACCAAAAATTGAAACCTGG
This sequence comes from Kitagawia praeruptora, assembly GCA_037693485.1. Lineage (NCBI taxonomy): Eukaryota > Viridiplantae > Streptophyta > Magnoliopsida > Apiales > Apiaceae > Kitagawia > Kitagawia praeruptora. The sequence continues at coordinate 30,204,690 of CM075345.1, read as the reverse complement.
TTCTTTATAGATTAGCACGACCACGTCTAAATAGAACAGTGTGCACACATTTAAAAACATCCACAGTAGTAAACCCTTACGTCTTAAAAACTTTTTTAAGGATAATTAATTATACTTTACTGTCCCTTTAAAAGGTACTACTTACCATTTTTTATTTTTAGGGTGTTTCCCTCAAATGGAGGTTTCCACTGGATTATTTTTCATAACGTTTATGTAAAATCAAAAGTACAACTGTCAAAATGTATGAATGTCAACATAGTTGGTATATGAATGTCAGAGTTAGGCACCGTCATAGACTTATATAACATAGTTGGTGTAGACTTATATAGCATAGTTGGTGTATTACTTCTATATAAAGGATAGTTTCCTCATGTAATAGATACGAGCAATATATACCACTACTTCATCTCTCTGTAAATCTCTATGTATGCTGTTATATATTGTTAACATGGTATCAGAGCGGGTTATAACAAAGCAAGAAAGTGCTCATCAGAATTATTATTGGGGCTCTAAGTTTTCAAGAAAACTACAAACCCAGTGAAAATTTCGAGTTTTACAAAGGTGGTCGAAACTCAGTTTTGAGGATATCATTAGATTCCTCACGTCGAGACGAGTTCGGAGGTATATTCGGAATACAAAACCGACGTCAGACGAAGCCGTACGGACTGCCGAAAGAATCTCAAGGTTGAAGACGATAAATAGTATTGTTCACCGATACGGTACTGTTCATACGGTACTGTTCACATATACATACGGTACTGTTCATACGGTACTGTTCATACGGTACTGTTCATACGGTACTGTTCACATATACATACGGTACTGTTCATACGGTACTGTTCATGCATACGGTACTGTTCATTTATACTAGTGCTTTCAAATTTAGCATAAATTTGCTAAATTGATATTGATTTAGTTCAAGTTAAGACTTGACTATAATTGTTGGATAATTATCTTTCGGGTATTTTATCCCGGATTTATTTAGCATGATGAAAGAGGATTTTTCTGGAACTCACTCCGGCCTAACTATTTCGGAGCTCAAGTTTTTTCGACAGTCGGTTTCTGATATAAAGTTGAAGACTGCAGCCTCATTTGTACCAACAAATACTTTTCATTCAAGTATTTCTTGTCATTCTGTCTCTCACAGTTCACCTAATTCATGGATTATTGACTCGGGAGCGTCAGAACATATGACTGGCAATTCCAGTTTACTGCAGTCATATCACTACATCAATAAAACAGAGAGTGTTCGTGTTGCCAATGGAACTCATGTGTCCGTTCACGGATGGGGCACTTCCAACTGTCTCCCTTCACTACCACTATCATCTGTCTTACATGTTCCTTCCTTATCAGTGAATTTATTATCGGTTCATCAAATTACTGAAAATCTTAATTGTTCAGTAACTTTTTTCCCTTCTCACTGTGTGTTTCAGGATCTGGCGACAGGCAAGGTCCTTGGCAGTGGTAAAGTGGTAGATGGCCTCTATATTATGGAAGGGAATTCATTTTCGCCATCGGCAAGTTATCAGGTTTCATCTAAATCTAATCCCAGTTTAGAGTCCTTGTATCAATGGCATAGACGGTTAGGTCATCCTTCATTTGGTGTTTTATCGCATCTCTTTCCGAATTTAGCATCAAAATGTAAAAAGGAAGATTTTTTTTGTGAACCATGTGAATTAGCCAAACATAAAAGATCACCATATCCATCTAGAAATAATAGAAGTCCCACTCTTTTTTCTACTATTCATACTGATGTTTGGGGTCCATTTAGTCATCCTACACATGATGGATATAGGTGGTTTGTTGTCTTTGTTGATTGTCATTCTCGACTTACTTTTGTATACCTTCTTAAACACAAAAGTGAAGTATTCGGATGTTTTAAATCCTTTCACCACATGATTCAAACACAATTCAATGCCTCTGTTAAAATTCTGCGAAGTGATAATGGTACCGAGTATGCCGGAATGTTTACATCTTATTTGGACACATGGGGTATTATTCATCAAACTACATGTGTTAAAACCTCTCAGCAAAATGGAATCGCTGAAAGAAAAATTGGTCACTTACAACAGGTAGCACGGTCCCTCATATTAACCATGCATGTCCCTAAATATCTTTGGGGTGAGGCAGTCATGACTGCTGCATATCTGATCAACCGTCTCCCTTCAAAAGTACTACAATTCAAAACACCGTTGTCCTTTATTCCTGCACCTTCGTCACATCCATTGCCTCTTCGGTTATTTGGGAGTGTATGCTTTGTTCATAATCATTCTCCCTCTCGGGATAAACTTGATTCTCGTGCTCTCCGGTGTGTTTTCATTGGTTATACACCAACTCAAAAGGGGTATAAGTGCTATCACCCTCCCTCACATCGCACATATGTCAGTCACGATGTTACTTTCTGGGAGTCTATTTCTTACTTCTCTCCCGGATCCTCCTCCTTGCTTCAGGGGGAGATTAACCGACACAGTCTTGATAGTAAAGCGACAGAGGAGTCTCAATTCCTTCCATTCATCAATGTGCCAAACACTAGTCCAAACACATCATCCATCCCTCCACGTTTGGGTAGTGAGTTAGATGATCTAAATAGGTTTGACAGGCCAGATTTGATAACATATTCCAGGCGGAACAATGAAGATGTCACCACTTTACCACATCCAGAGACCTCTGACCTCGAGGCAGATCCTACAGCTCCTATAATTGAGTCTGATAACGGTAACACTCTTGATCCTACTTTAGATCTTCCTATTGCTATAAGAAAGGGTGTACGTTCTTGCACTAACCATCCTATCTCAAACTTTGTATCTTATAATGCATTATCTCTATCTTCACTTGCTTTTGTGTCATCCTTGTCTAGTGTTTCTGTTCCTCATACTTGGCAGGATGCTTTATGTGATCCTAAATGGAAAGATGCTATGATAGAGGAAATGAATGCCTTGAAACATAATGGCACTTGGGAGTTAACTCATCTTCCCGCTGGAAGGAAGGTAGTAGGATGCAGATGGGTATTCACTGTGAAACAGAAACCTAATGGGCTGATTGATAGGTACAAAGCGAGACTTGTAGCAAAAGGGTATACTCAAACTTACGGGATTGATTATCAGGAAACTTTTGCTCCAGTAGCAAAGATGGCCTCTATTCGAGTCTTGATATCATGTGCAGCAAATCTTGGATGGGAACTTCAGCAATTGGATGTAAAAAATGCATTCTTACATGGAGACCTGAAAGAAGAGGTTTACATGGATATTCCACCAGGTTTTTCTACAGCTGCGACCATTGGGAAAATATGCAAGCTAAAGAAGACTATTTATGGGTTAAAACAGTCTCCAAGGGACTGGTTTGGCAAATTTCAGGGAGCAATGATTAAATTTGACTACAAACAGAGCAACTCAGATAACACCATGTTCGTAAAAAGACGAGATGAAAAAATCACAGTGTTGATTGTTTATGTCGATGATATTGTGATCACCGGCAACGACACCTGTGAGATTGCTAATGTTAAACGCAAGCTTGCCTCTGAATTCGAGATGAAGGACTTAGGAAAACTACGGTATTTCCTTGGTATTGAGGTCTCTAGAAGTCCAGGTGGTATCTTCCTCTCACAACGGAAGTATACACTTGATCTTCTGAATGAAACAGGGATGTTGGGATGTAAACCTGCAGAATCTCCAATAGAATCAAATCATAAACTTTGTGGAGATGCTGGTGAAATTGTCGAGAAATCTCAATATCAAAGGTTAGTTGGTCGACTAATCTACCTTGCACATACAAGGCCAGACATATCATATGCAGTGGGAATTGTTAGTAGGTATATGCATGATCCTCGTCAACCACATTTGGATGCAGTTTATATGATATTAAGGTATCTTAAGGCTGCTCCTGGAAAAGGAGTAATGTTTACTAAAAACAATCATCTCGGGGTTGAAAGCTATACAGATGCAGATTGGGCTGGATGTCAAGACGATAGACGATCTACTTCAGGATATTGTACATTTGTTGGTGGCAATTTGGTTACTTGGCGAAGCAAGAAACAACCTGTGGTTGCCTTATCTAGTGCTGAGGCAGAATATAGAGCTATGGCTAAGGGTGTACGTGAATTATTGTGGATAAGATTGTTCCTAGAAGAATTGGGACTTGCATCTGCAACTCCAATGAAGCTACATTGTGATAACAAAGTCGCTATTGCCATTGCACATAATCCAGTTCAACATGATCGGACCAAACATATCGAAATTGATCGACACTTCATAAAAGAGAAGATCAATAATGATACCATTGGTATTCACTTTGTAAGATCGGAGGACCAGATAGCTGACATATTTACCAAAGGTTTAAATCAGAAGATACTTCATCCACTTATTGGCAAGTTGGGCATGAGTGATATATATGCATCAACTTGAGGGGGAGTGTCAAAATGTATGAATGTCAACATAGTTGGTATATGAATGTCAGAGTTAGGCACCGTCATAGACTTATATAACATAGTTGGTGTAGACTTATATAGCATAGTTGGTGTATTACTTCTATATAAAGGATAGTTTCCTCATGTAATAGATACGAGCAATATATACCACTACTTCATCTCTCTGTAAATCTCTATGTATGCTGTTATATATTGTTAACAACAACCTAAATAATTACTGGGAGTGTGTCCTAAGTGAAGATAGATGTATCATGGGAAAAAGGAAACTAAATGGTAAGCAGTTTACTCCAAAACACACCTGACAGATGCTTGATTTTCGTAACTTTGATGAAATAATAACCATAGAATCCAGTATGCTTCAGCGTCACTTATATCTTGAGTTGCTAGATGACGCAAAATCTGTTCAGAAATTCTTTTTACAGTGTATGGATCTTTGAGTGCACCAATTATATTTGACCAAAAACCAGAAACAGGCACTGGCTCGATCTCATCACTAGGTAATTCTATCTTGGATGATAAGAAACCCCGAATATAATTCAGAACCCCAGGCACGAGTTTGCTTATCAGCACATCTGCACATGTTCATGATAAGTTTCTGTATCTTTAAAACGTAAGATATTTGATGCAAAGATAATTTTAATCACTAGCTAGTAGCTACAAACTTAAGTCTGGTAGCACACTCGATAATTATTTAGTATGTTAATCACAGAAAGTTACCTATCACCATCAACAATAATGCCTACAGAGTAAGGTAATTACCTGCAGACCCTCGTCGACAAATGCGAGAAAATAATTCTCCAACAAATATAATGGTTCCATCTGAATCATTTTTATGTAACGTGACTCCACCATTGCATAGATTTGTGTCAAGCTCCTCTGCTATACCAAGGATTTGAATGGTAATCTGCTTGAAGAATAAGCTAACGAATGGTAAAGAGTGGACAATAAACTAGACAGAGACAGCAGAAAATAAACTAGAAAGAGTCTGAAAGAGCAGTACAGGATCATTTTACCCCATCAACAAGCTAAATATGTCCAACAAACACGCAACCTCCTTTCCTCCAATTTTTTAACATCTTAAAATGATAAATCTTTCACTAACTACAGTTTGAAAATTAGACATGTGTGTCTTAAGATAACAGTTACTGTTGTGTTTCATGTTTCACAAAGTACAGACACATGCAAGTAAAACTAGCAAACAGTCGATTTATGCAGTAACACAAACATGAAAGGGTTCAAGGCAAGTAGTTAAATTTGGACAAAATTAATTAATAATCATAGAAAAGGATACTGTGATGAGAGTGACTTTGGGGCTTCCACCCGAGCTTTATCAGGAATAGATGTGACAAGCTGTGCGATTCTTGAGCTGTCTGCCTTCAGCTGCACATCTCGTAAGCCTTTAGATGAGCAAGAACCAGAGAATTCTCGAGCCATGTAGAGTACCCCGTTATTCTCTAGTAAACAAAGCACTACTAATCTGAAAATGTTTATATATTGAGTTTATGAAGCAGTGTGTCATTTATAAAGAAATAAAGGGTAAAACTTTGCTTTCAAGAAAAAAAATACATAGTGTTTAACTGAAAAGCCAAAGGTCATGTTTTTTTCATGGAATTATGCTCCCCGAACTATTAGCTTATTTCCTCTGATTTCCTGTTTTATGTAATGCTCATATTACCTTCCCAAACCCTGCTGCAGGAGCCCGAATTACTGGGTATGTTTCGTTTCGTTTACTCTAATTTCATATTATGTTTAAGTTACCCACTGGACTAAATTTCAATCAATTTGTTCTTTCGTTCCATGGGATTCCAATGTGAGAGAGTAGCAATTAATGATTCCCAGACTGAACTTGAAAGTGATCATAACTTGTTTACTGGATTACTTTAAGGAATCAAATATTTGATGTAATTAGTACAAATCCTAAACAGTAAAGGGATTATAGTCCATGCAAACAAACATAGCCTCAAACTTTGAGACAAATCTATTCATCATTTCACTTTTAATGAAATATTGGGAAGGAATTTGTACATTTGCAGACATACAGCATCAAATACACAAGGTAATAATAGTATAAACTAAAAGCTATGGTATGCATCAACTCCAATAACAGAAAGCAGACAGTTTTAGCCCCTACCTCTCAGCATTTGAGCATATTGGACTGTTGTCAAGTTTACCATTTCCATTCTGTCGTAGAGCGACAACTAAAGTCTGCACAACCTCAGTAGCACGACCACTAAGAAAGAACACATCGTACACATGTTTTCTTGAAGACATAGGGAAACATGGTAGCCAATTTAAAGCAACATCTACACAAAACAACACTTCTGATTAGCTACGATTCATTGCAATGTTATTTGAAAAAACATTTCCTGATTTCCACAACTTAATCACGCAATAATTATACTTCATGTGCAAGATTTGAGATGCATTCTACAAATTACAGAGTTCTAATAAAAGGTTTGGACTTTACAGATAGATCTTTAACGTTAAAATATTTGACCTTGTATGAGTTGTGGGTAGGCGTAACATCTTAAACAAGTTATGTGAATTGTGAAAGTAACAATTTGAACTCTTAGAATTAAAAAAAAAACATCTGCAGTTAATTGAACAAACAGATACGTAAAATGCATCTCTAATATTGGAACAAGTTGAAGCATTTTGGCAAAACAAGACTCGTTAACATACCAAAGTAGCCGAGAGAGGTAACACAGTAAATGAAAAAGGACATCATACCATACAAAAGAAGTCGAGAAAGTGTGGGAAATGAAGCTCCACCATAAAAAACCTCCCACCAAATCTCCCTTTCCTCGGTAGAAGGAGCATTTGCAGAAAGCACCTAAACAAATATTTACACAAAATTCAGAGCTTTGAAACATAAAAACACAAGTAACCCATTATCTATGTTTGAGTTGCATAAAAATTAGTAGTAGTTCCTAATATGTTTGAATTCCAACTAAAAAATGTTGTCCAACTTGCATAATATAAAAACAAGAAACTAGTTGAAAGTGAAAGACACACACACCTGATCCCTGTAACGCTCGTCAATTGAACCTACAAATTATAACAAAAACACAAAATAAATTTGAACAATTAGCAAAAGACTGTAAAATTGAGAAGTGGGGGGGGGGGGTTTAAGTATTAGTACCTGAGAAGGCACGAGAATCGAGGGGGAAGAGAAGGGAGGCGAGAGAGTGGAGACTGAGAATGACTTGATCGACGTGTTTAGCAACGTTGATTGAGTTTATGACTTGTTCCACCTTGTTCAATACGGTTTTTTCCAGTTCTATTTTGTTGTTCTTGTTTTTGGGTTCCGGTGATACATCTTCCATAGCTGCTCCCTTCCCTGCTCATAGCTACTCCATAGTAGCTTAAATATGGAGTCATTCTGAGCCGGAATAACCCAAACTAAAACTTGGTGTAAATTTTTAATTAATTATTCTTTTACATATTCAAAATTTTTTTTTTTAATTTAGGTCGATTTTAATTTTAAAACAAGTCAATATTAAATTGGGAAGTCTTACTAACAAAACAAATTATATCAAATAAATTGGGTGAGTGCCCTAAATGCCCAGATTTTATGTTTCTCTTACCAAAATGCCCAGATCTGGGATGCACTGCCCTAAATACCCACCACATACGCCAGTGGTAGGGGCGTATGTGTTGTTACACCTTCAACAGAAACGTATCAGCTGGATACGCCGACCGCATGGGCGCATAACCTCCACATACGCCGCTTGTATCAGCTGGAGACGCTCATGGGACATGCGCATCTTGTGATACGCAGTTGCCATAGGCGTATCAGACGTCAGCAATCGTCTTCCCCGAATCGCGATCTGCAGTCGATTCCAGCTTCTTTTTTGGTCAATCTCCGTTCTTTCACATCCCGACGTTTCCCACCACCTACCATATACCGTTGAAATCGGAATTCGATGCTCTACAAGAACATACCACTTTCATAACCTTTCTTTTGCTGAATTTGAAACGACCAAAATGGCAATTTCTTCGATGTCGAACTTCTGACGACCTCAAACAAGCCCCTGCGGGGCCGGAGGAGATAAATGGAGGTTGGGAAGAGTAAGGGCAGGAGCTTGTGGTCAGTTGCTGTTAATTTGGGGGGTGGACGTGCCTCGTATCGATGAGACGAACGAAAACGAGAAAGTCACCGGCGCCTTTAGCTCTCGATACAAACTGTGAGTTAGAATGTTTCTGGCAGCTACAGTACGTGTTGATACGCCGTTTCCAGCGGCGTATCGCGTGGGTAATTCAGGCAGTGTTTCAAAATGTGGGTATTTTAGTAAGTGGGTACCCAAAAATTGGGTATTTAGGGCATTCTTTCCAAATAAATTAGGGTATTTTTCATAAATATTCAAATTCAATTTTTTTTTACAAAAATTAATTTAAAAAAAATATAATTTACAAGAATACTAATTTATTTGTAAACATACGGTCTAAAAAAGATGAAACAAATCAAATGCAAATGTCTCTAATTATACATACAACATGTTGCGCACCCAAATGCAACTGATTGCATGGGGGTTGTAGACCGTATTTTTAAAAATAAATTGGTATTTTTTAAAAAAAAAAAATTTATATATATATTGAGATAAAAAAAATGATATTTTTGATAAATATTCAACAAATTATTATATTTTTTATATTTCTTTTTAAAATTGTTTAAAATAAAAATCTCTTCCCTTTATTCCTTGAAAATTAATTTTCTCCGGGAAAAAACACTCTTGCACTGCCATCATGATCACTGTCCGGCCATGCTGAGATCAACCTTTACGCCCATTTTTACCACCTTCCCAACCAAATCCATTTTCCCAAAACTCTCACTAACAATCCGCAATGCAGTTACACAAACACCCCCACCACCTGTTCGATAAAATACCTCAATGAACACAATAGCTATAACAACTCAACCTCCTGCTTCAGCTTACCTTCACCTCCCTTTCTGCCGTAAACGCTGCCATTACTGTGACTTCCCCATCCTTGCTCTTGGTTCTTCAGCTCAGGTTGATGATGATCCACGAATTATTAACTACATTAATGTGCTTTCCCGTGAAATCGTAGCAACTCAAGTGGAACAGGACCAATGTGTTCCTCTCAAGACTGTGTTTTTCGGAGATCAATGTGTTTTGCTCTCAAGAAAATGTCCAAAATGCCAAGATTTGGGGGTCAATGGCCTGATATACTGAAAGTCGGAACACATGGCCCGATTTACCGACGGGTCACGCATCTCACATATGCGTGACCTGTGATACGCAGGTCTAAAATGCGTATCAGTGATCACGCATCCGTGAGATGCGTGATGACGTCAGCGGACGTCATTCTCACACTTACCAGATCTGAGCTCCGGCGACCAAAAAATCGCCTTTGTTCGATCTACTTATTCAAGCCACCTCCAGTGCTATTGATGGCATCAAAATGAAGCCCTCACCTCCCTCATCCCTTTCCCATGTTTGGTTTGTGAGTTCTGGCCCCGCAGGGACGTACACGAGGAGATCGGAAAACTGATCTCGTTTTGGGTCTTTTCAATCCAGCAAAAAACACAAAAAAAGAAGTACATAGGCTTGTAGAGGAGGAGGAGGCGATGATTTTGATGTATAGTACGATAATGGTGGATGCCTGAATTGCACGAACGGTTTGGTCAAAATTTTCAGGTGAAAAGACGACGCCGGCGAAGCTTGGAGACGATGAACAGTGACGTGTGATACGCATGTTGGACATGCGCATCTTTAGATACGCATGTTCAACATGCGTATCACACGTCACTGTTCACGGGTCACAGCTGTAGTTTGTGAAAGACACGCATGTGTCAAAGGTAGTTTGTGAAAGACACGCATGTGTCAAAGGAGTGTCCGGACACTCCTTTCCCACATGCGTGTCTGGTGGGTATTTAGGGCCATATGTTCCGAAAATTGACGTTTTGAACCATTTTTTTTTTGGAGGTGGGCATTTAGGAACATCACCCAAATAAATTAGGGTATTTTTAATAAATATTCAAATTCAATTTATTTTTTTTACAAAAAATAATTTTAAAAAAATATAATTTACAAGAATACTAATTTATTTGAAAAAATACGGTCTAAAAAAGATGAAACAAATCAAATGCAACTATCTCTAATTATACATACAACATGTTGCACACCCAAATGCAAATAGATGCAACTGATTGCATGGGGTTGTAGACCGTATTTTTAAAAATAAATTGGTATTTTTTAAAAAAAATATTTTTTATAAATATATTGAGAAAATGGTAAAATTATAAAAAAATGATATTTTTGATAAATATTCAACAAATTATTATATTTTTTATATTTCTTTTTAAAATTGTTTAAAATAAAAATCTCTTCCCTTTATTCCTTGAAAATTAATTTTCTCCGGGGAAAAAACACTCTTGCACTGCCATCATCATCGCTGTCCGGCCATGCTGAGATCAACCTTTACGCCCATTTTTACCACCTTCCCAACCAAACCCATTTTCCCAAAACTCTCACTAACAATCCGCAATGCAGTTACACAAACACCCCCACCACCTGTTCGACAAAATGCCTCAATGAACACAACAGCTATAACAACTCAACCTCCTGCTTCAGCTTACCTTCACCTCCCTTTCTGCCGTAAACGCTGCCACTACTGTGACTTCCCCATCCTTGCTCTTGGTTCTTCAGCTCAGGTTGATGATGATCCACGAATTATTAACTACATTGATGTGCTTTCCCGCGAAATCGTAGCAACTCAAGTGGAACAGGACCAATGTGTTCCTCTCAAGACTGTGTTTTTCGGAGGTGGGACTCCTTCGCTTGTGCCTCCGAAGCTTGTGTCTTCGGTTCTTGAGATATTGAGTTCGAAGTTCGGGTTGTGTTCTGATGCGGAGATATCTATGGAAATGGACCCGGGAACGTTTGATAGTAAGAAGTTGAAGGAGTTTATGGACTTGGGTGTTAACAGAGTGTCTTTAGGAGTTCAGGCATTTCAACAAGAATTGTTGAAATCTTGTGGGCGTGCACATGGTATTGATGAAGTTCATGAGGCGATTGAGATTGTTGGATCATGCGGGGTTGGAAACTGGAGTATGGACCTTATATCCTCTCTACCTCACCAGACACCGGAAATGTGGGAGGAGAGTTTGCAGCTTACTATTAAGGCGCATCCTACCCATGTGTCGGTTTATGATTTGCAAGTTGAACAAGGCACCAAATTTGGAGTATTGTAAGTGAATTAGTTGCATAATGGTGTGGACAAGGTAGGTTTAACCTTGTTGGACTTGGTATTTAATTATGTATTTACACTTTGTGCAGGTACACACCTGGGGAGTTCCCTTTACCTTCTGACATTCAGTCCGCCAAGTTTTATAGAATGGCTTCAAAAATGCTTTCAGATGCAGGTTACAATCATTATGAGATTAGTAGTTACTGCAAGAGCGGTTTCGAGTGCAAGCATAATCTCACCTACTGGGATAATAATAAATCATTTTATGGGTTTGGTTTGGGTTCTGCTAGTTATACTGATGGAGTAAGATTTTCAAGACCAAAAAAATTGAAGGAATATATGAGTTATGTTCAAGATTTGGAGAATGGAGTGATGGAAATTTGCGAGGATGATTACATTGACTCCAATGAAGCAGACATGGATCTAGTGACGGAAAACTATGAGGATGATTGTGTTGACTCCAATGAAGCAGCCATGGATGTAGTGATGCTCTCTTTTAGAACTGCAAGAGGCTTAGATCTGAAGTCTTATAGGGAAGCTTTTGGTGGTTCCCTTGTTAGCTCACTTTGTAATGTTTATAAACCATATGCGGCAAGTGGACATGTGGTCTATATGGACCAGGACAGAAGGGATATTGCAGCAGATGAATTGGAAAATTTGCTATCTGATGAGCGGAGAATGGAAGAGAAGCTGGCATTTATCCGTCTAAGTGATCCAGATGGATTTCTACTGTCAAACGAATTAATATCCCTTGCATTTGGGGCCATATCCTCATAAGCTTGAATACATTCGTGACTTTCTGGAGTGATGTTTACATTCTAGTTATTCTGCATGATATGAAGAGCATCAATATATTGATAACAAAAGAGTTTTACCAACTTCATATTGGCACAATGTTATGTCACTTGAGATGAACAGAAATGAACATTTGCATCAAGTACAATTGACACCATCAAGAACAGCAAACAAGGGCTCACTCCCAAAATGTGACAGGAAAGTTGACTTCTTGCACTTACTTTTTTTAAATTGCAGCCGTATTTTCCTCTGAATAGTCTTATTCCCTGCTTCATAATTGTAAAAATTGTATTAGCTATATCAAAAGAATGGTTATAAGTTTTGAGTTATATGGTATAAGTCAATTTTCCTTGCCACAAATATTTAAAGTTTACAACTATGAAATATTTGTACATGTTTGTATTTTTCAACTTTCATTACTACAAATAATCAAATATACGAAACTGTTATGTTTTTAACAAACATAACTGGATTGCTTAGCACCATATGATTTTTGTGTGACTTTTTTTTTTCTGGGAGCATAAAGTTTGTGATCCTATCAATGTACCAGCCTCAGTTCACTGATATGTAAATTGACAAGGATCCTTATATATACTTTTAGAAATTGTATATTGCTCCCTTTTTGTTATAACTTGTAGATACTAGGCTCTTTTCTCATTCGCTGCTTTTAATAAGAGAATGAACTAAAGCGCTCTTATACATGTCCATCACTTGTGTACTCTTGTGCTTTTTGTGTCAAGTTTTTCAAACACATTTTCCACCGGATAATTTTTCGTGTAATTTTCACTACGTTACCCGGACTCTTTAAATTTGTCCTCATACCCATGTCCACCGGACATGACATGGATGTGGGTATGGGATCGAGTCGGATCCTTCATATGAAAACCGGACACTTCAACTCCAAGCAGTGTAGTTCAAAATGATTTACGAGACCTCACAACAACTTGTTTTTAGAGAGCAATGTCCATAGATCATTAGTTTCATGTTATGCTTTGATTTATAGTATAAATTTGACATAAACAATTATGTATATATTTTTTTTATTGGTAGAAGGGACTAATCTACAACTATAAAATATATAAAAAGTAGGTATAACTTCACATATGTGAAGGTTATATGTCGAATCCACTTGGATCCGCACCCGTGTCCGACACCCGTACCCAAGTCCGGCTCGGGTAACATAGATTTTTCACGATACGAACATGACACAAAATTTTTTGTGTATACACGAATCAATTATCTTTTATTGATTAAAACTTTATTATAGATGAAAATAATAATAATAATAATAACATTTATATTATAAATTATTATTTAAATTCGCGTCTTTTATGTTACATTAATCAGTTACAAGAAATGCAAAGTAAAATATTTTTCATGTACCCAAAACATGACAAGAAAGAAGAAATTTTAAAATGCAATTACAGAAAATTGCTAGGTATATTACACTCCAAGAAGATGGTAAGATATATTATTACATGGCTACACTATCACCTCTCCCTCTTTAAATATCCTTGAAGTCCCAATTAGTTTAACCCAGCTTGCATTTTTTTCTTTAACAAGTAGTCAAATGGAGGATGAGTGAATGTTCCATTAAGGAACATGTCAGAAACCACCTTGTACATGCCTTCAGTGAGGTGCACCCCATCCCAATTGATGTACTGAGAAGGGTCTGTACACATGCTTGAGACTGGTGAACCGCATGGTCCAAATACATCAAAATTTAACTCTCCACCACCTGTTCCACAACAAACTTTGTACAGCTCTTTAAACCCGTACTTGGCTGGGTTCTTCATGACCGTGTGATAGGCGTTCCAGTAATCAGCATAAACAATAGCAGCTTCCGGAAATTGTTTTCTGAAATCTTCCAACTTTGCTTGGTAGATGGTGTTGTGACTGTAGCTTTGTCTGTTTGCGCTTCCTAGACATCCAATATCATCTATGTCATCATCTCCAGAGAGATACATGGACAATGTGAGACACCCTGTTGTAGGCAGACCTTGGACTACCACATACTTGGCACCTTTGTTGAGCAAGGCCTGTTTTTAATAGCAATAAGTAAATTCATGTCAATTTGTATATGTCTTTCCAAATATTTTGTTGACACATTACATCATTGTTCTTCTTTGAGACCCTTTTCAAGGACCTACAGATTTGGTTATGAATATGAATATTGGCAAATAAGTAATATCTGTTAATTTAGTGCTTGATAATAACTTGCTGTGTAAATTTATCTATAGGATGAGTCTTTTGAACCTGGCCAGACATTTTAGCTGAATTTTTATGTTTATGCATGGAGTACTCCTTATTATAGTCAACTTTTAGCCAAGGGGAGTTGCAGTCAAGGATTACAACTCAAGTACATAACCGATCAAATCAGTCCAAAACACATCAATTGCTATAAAACTACCGAAAATTTCCAAGTAGTTGCAGGGTATGGAATTAACCACAGTGAACCTTAATTTCAGGCACCGAGTTTGTTAAACACCATATCTTTTAAAGACCTTTCATATTCTTGCTGAATCCAGGTTATAATATACACAGACGCATTAAAACAGAAGCAATAAAGGATCTCGAGCACTCTACTATGGATACCCCCTTTTTCTTTGGTAACAAGAACTTGAGAGTTTGAGGGTCAGTAAAGGCACATTTGTGTGGGTACGTAGTAGGATGAATGCCCGCTTGCATCTCCTTTGTTTTTTTTTAAAGAAAAAAAAAAGAGAAGTTGAAGTATATACCTGTACAAATTTAGTACTCCTCTTAAGGGCAAGCTGTTGAATGGTATTTCCAGTGACAGTAGATCCAATAGTATATGCGTAGTCATTAGCACCGATTTCTCCAACCCAGATCAAGGCGTCATCAAACACCGCCTTGCACTGATTCGGAGTTGCAGTCATGTTAACACACCCCTGACTCGCCAAGAACTTTTCAAACCAATACAACTGTGTTTGAAGTGATTGAGGAGTAATATTCAGTGTTAAATTGTTCCTCTCAAAAAACTTGTGTTCTATAGCAGTGGAACCAGCAACGGCAAAATTAATGCCATTTGATTTATCGGCCTTGTTATTACGATATGCTGGCAGATATGGCATTGATAGCTTTTCTGCTACAAAGTCGATCACAAGGCGTCCATCAGAGTATCTGTTGGTGGGGTGGTGAAAAAAGGTATTGCCATACGGAGGGTTTGACACATATCCGAAACCAGCAGGGCCACCGCCTGAAATTGTGTTGCCAGTATCGGTGTAAGAATCTCCGAACGCAAAAATTTTCTTAAAGGGGCGTGTGTTTGTTCCAGTCTTTGTGGCAGATGCATGAGTAGAAGAAGCTAGTGATATAATGGTGAATAGAGTAAAGAAAATTGTGAATATAGAAGGCATTGTTCAAGGATGCATGCTCCAGGTTGAGCTACGAAATGCATGGCTTATCAAATGTGCCTACGCAGGAGTAAATAATGGAGTTGAGAAGTAGTTGTGAGCCGTTGGGGATAAGAGAATTAAATGTGCAGCTTCTTGTCGGTGTGACAGGTAAAATATTAGATGGTCAATTAAATTCGAATGTTTATGCCTAGGAGTGGAGGTAAGAAGTAAGAACAGCTACAAAGAAAATATATGTGCTTGGTTGGATTTGATTTTTTCTTTATCTTCGTTTAAATTTAATTGTATATGAATTAATATTTTGGGAAAAAAATATTTATTGTAATCTTCGGACTCTTTCAGTCGAAAAGTCCACCGGAATCCTGGTGGTGGAAAAGATGAGTCACAGTGTAGTAGAATGTTTCATGGAATTGGTGAAATGTAGTACTCCCTCCGTTCCGTCCTTTTGTTATCATTTTAAAATGGGGTGTCGACACACATTTTAAGGTAGATTTTAAGGATAGTTCCATAACTTATTTTTGAAAGTTTCTTTTTTTTGTATAAAAATAGAACAATCTTATTTTTATACAAAAAAAGAAAATTTTAAAAATAAGTTATGGAACTATCCTTAAAATTCACCTTAAAATGCGTGCCAGAAAGTGACAAAAAAGTGTAAACAAATGGATGAGACAGAGGGAGTAGTTAGTTGGGAAGATTTGGTAGAAGTCAATCGGGATCGGTGCGGCCTTAATGCTCTGCCTAGAATTTTCAGCATTTATGAGGGAAGCTTTATTCTTTGTTAGTTATTCGGTGGCATGGTACCCAAATTCAGTGTACCTTAAAGTTTCTTTACCATTCACAGTTTCACACTATTTATTCATTTACGGAGACCTGGATGATACAAAGTACTCTTTAAGGTTTTTTTTTTCAGAGTCCTCCAGTGTCCAAGGCCAGAAAAACAAATAAAATAGGGCTAAGTTATAACTTATAATCTAATCCTTTGAATTCTATATACTCAAAAAAAAAAAAAACTCAATCATGAATTCATGTAAAGCAACAACTAGACTAAATAAACAATGATACCTTTACGCAACAACTGAAGTAAAGCAAGTGACATAACAACACTTGCTGCAAAATTTCCAATACATATAAAATTCGGGAATCTTCGTTACCTTCTCCTCGGAAAACTATCAGTCAGGTTTGATCTTGCACAAGACCTATCTAATTTTAACAAGTTCCATCCACCACATACAAACATGATACAGTACATTCCAAACAAAGGAAAATACAACAGTAACGAAGCAGTTCTCGTCTCCATGACACTTGATTCAAAAGAAACTATTAGTTATTACTGAACATTACTACCACCTGACTGTGCCTTTGACTCTACAAAAAGCCTTACAGTTGAGAAGATGAGTGATGGTTCGGCCATAGCACCATTCCCAAAATCACCACAGGCAAGCCTCTTGGATACAGGTGGAATTAGAGAAATCCCAAGTTCGTCAACTGACATTAGATGCTTTTCTGTAAAAACATTGTTCCACATGTAGGTGTTCATAGCGGGGGCCACAAAGAGAGGTTTAGAATAGTCCCATGCTCGTACAATGCAGGTCAGCAGGTTGTCACACAATCCATTAGCAATCTACAGTAACAGAGCAAAATGAGTGTCTGGAAGACCGCGCAAAATCAACTAAATTACATTAGGTCACTAGATTAACTTGATACAAACTATACGCCGAGTAAGTATAAGTTGTACTTGCGTGTCTCTAAATATACAGGTACACTTTTGAAGTGTAATAAATTCTGCACGAAGCATGTATACAGACTTCCTCTGTCAGTCTCTTGTTTTGTTTTTTTTTCCTTTTTTCGCGAAGAGACTTCCTCTCTTGTTCCAAAAAATCAAGTTAACCTCATTCCAAATTCAACCAAATTTTAAGAAAACTAGAAAAGGGCTCACATATTACAAAAACAGTAAGACAGATTACCTTGCCAAGTGTGTTTGCTGATAATGGAGCAATTACCATGATATCAGCCCACCGGCGGAGCTCAATGTGAAGGACACCGTCGCCAATCTTTGACCAAGTAGACCATTCATCATCATCCGTATATAAAGTCACATCTTTAGGTAGTGATGCTCTATCAATGAAATGTAAAGAAGCTTTAGTAGCAACAGCTCTTACTTCAGCCCAGTCAGAAAAACTACTGCAAAGGTTTCCAAACTTTATGGAAGCTACACTTCCACTGGCAGCAAGTAATATCCGGGGTTTTCTCGGAGCACCATTTGGTTCTGCCATAGGCTGATATCAGACAAGAACTACAGTATTCAACCTGATAAGAAAGAAGGTAAAGGATAAGATCATAAGAAGACCGGCAAATCTTAATAAAAGTTAGTTAAATCAATTGATTGAAGATTTCAACATCTTCAACTTTTGAGGTGGAGCTGTATGAGCACCACAACTAGTCATGAAATGAATTGACACAATCTATAGATAAGCACGATAGGATATTCATGAAATATTACATAGTAACTAGGCGGATAAAATATAATTTTATAAAGTCTGAAGCGCAAACTTTATGATACAAGAATATGTAATGAACTAAAAAGCATCAAGAACAAATTTAAATCTTAAGAAAAACCGTTTCCAGGGGAAAAGAAATTAATTAACAGGCGAGGTAAAAAATTGCAGAAATACAAAGTCTTTCATAAGCCAGTTGAACAACGTTTCTTGGTACTCATTAGCCGCAAAAACTCCGATAGCATAAAATTAGAAGGAAAACTGTTCAACACGTTGTGCTCAATTTCATTTATCGTTAGAATCTGACAAGACAAATCATACACTATGTACAAACAAACAGGTACACAAATGCTACTATGTATACACATATATACAGTAAAACCTCTATAAATACACAATCTGTATAATCGTATCAAGTAAAGTAGAGGGTTAAGTAATTGAGATTAGTCCAAAATTAGGGTTTAGACGTTTTAATTGACCAAAATTAAAAAGAATAAAATTAAAAAAAAGTTACCTGATAGATAGAGTGAGGCTAAAAAGGTCGATTAAGTTGAGTTCCGACCACCGGAGATGTTGATTGCCGATCTAAAAGATGGTCAGGTCATGACCAACCCACCCTACCTTACAATTATAGTATAAGAAAAATCCAGAAATGTAATCTTTTTGAATTTTAGATTTTTTTGTTCATCACGCGGGTTCAACTACAAATCTACGATTTATTCAAAAAAAAAACTACAAATCTACGATAGCAAAACATAGCCGATTTATTAAATCAATTATCTCGTAGATTTTGTTAAGTGTAAATGTGTAATAGTAATAATAATCAAATTTTAATTTTTAAATCACTTTATGTTTTTAATTAAAGATCACAACTCAGAAATAATTTCGTTGTTTATTTTGTATAAATGTTTATGCACTCTCCAACTTTTTTTTTTTTTTTTACAAAACTTACCTTTTACGCAGATGACTGTAGCAAGATATAATATGGGATTTATTTCATTCAAAAAGTTTTATCATCTAACCGAAAGGCATGTTTCCGAAAATTTAGATAATAAAATCTTAATATCTGATTTAAAACACCTTTCGAAAAAGAATTGTTCCTTGATGATTGAGGAGAAACCACCATGCACCCTCCATCTTTAGTTACCAATCTGCTAGGTATTTTAAAACCAATTAATTGGAATAAATCACAAAATTAAAATTTTGGTGAAATTACTAGTTCAACTTAAGTTAATCCAACTTAAGCTCACACTAGTACAAGTATAAATATTACAACTCTCATGTCCAAAGCTGCCTGCTTGTGTGATTTGTGGATGTTGTGCTCTTTATGTTGCTATCTAATGCAAAACAAAACCAAATCATTGCAAATTCCCCTGTGCTGACAATCCTGTTTAGCATTTTCTTTGTGAAAATGTAGCCTAAATGGGGGCCAAATTAGGACCCAGAAGAAAACACAATCACTTCTACTTTAAAATCTATGACAAATGGGAGTCTAAAATAGCCTAAAATGTATTACCTTAGTCTAAAACCGAACTACAATTGTGACAGCTATGTCAATTTAAAATCATCTCTTCAAATTTACTTCTTTCGCTTCTTAGGTGAGTGCCCAGTCTTTCGCTTGTGACGACTGAAATCTGACACAAACCGGAATGTCTGTCCGCATCCCTCCACAGTGCATACATATGGGCGAGCACCAGTGTGCACTCTGATGTGTTCCGTCCGCGCCCAAGCCCATTTGAATGTCACGCCGCAGCCTTTCCAAGGACATACTAGAGGGCGGTCTTCTTCGTGGACACGCCTATGCTGCAACAGATACTTGTGCGAGAAGAAATTCTTCCTGCAATTTTCTACTGGACAGATGTTCTGTTTATGCAGCATTAATTCTTGCCTGGACCTAAAAGTCATTGTGCAGCCTTCCATGTCACATGCATGCTCTGCTTCCTCATCGCTTGCATTCTTGTTGCTATTGCCAGCTGAAGCTTTAAACTTTGGAGCTTTCTTTGCTTTTGTATTGTTTGCTTGCTTCTTTGAAACAGATTTTGTTTCAACTACTTCGATTTTGTCATCTATAGGTGGCTGTGAGCTTCTTTTCCTGAGTCTTGTGCTAGGTCCCCCTTCCGGATCGTCTTCACTATGCAAGGTGGATTTTTCGGTTTCTTGCTCACAGATGTCCATTGGTGGAGGAGTCTCCTTCCTTTCCTTCTTTCTTTTATTTCTAAAATTTCTCTTATATTGTCGAACAAATTTCTTGTCCACTGCATCATCTGGGGCTCTGGATGGTTCTTCTACTTTAAGCGACTTGGCTCTTGAGGCTGGCTTAATTTCAGTATTGCTCTTCCTCTTTTTCCCTACCATACTACTTGCAAGGGCTATTTCAGTTTCATGGATTCTTAATGGTTTCTCAAGCTTCGCAATATCAGGCTTTGGTTGTTCAGCTGCTGGTAAAGCCAGAAAGCCCCTTTCCTGTGCTGGTTCATCATCATCTCTTCCAGCTAGCAAAGGATGAACTTGATTTGACATCCATACTTTACCGCACCACTTCCCCACAACAACAATCTTTTTCTGTCTGCCTGACCATTTCCCAGATACCTTACGTTCTGCTGAATTGCTATCTGAAGAACCGAACCCAAATGCGTTGTATATAACTGAATTGTATGGCATCTGCTGACTGTATAGAGGAGAGCGGCTAAGGTTAGCACTATAATAGAGATTAATACCCAGTTTTACAGCCCAGTCACCATTCCCATGAATGGACTCTTCACTTTCTAGAGCTGCCTTTATTGTTTCCTTGTCATCTTTAGTGGCCTCTTTGAAGGTAATGTCGCTCCAAAGACGATCTGATCCCAATTCCTCTGTCAGCGCTATTGCTTCAGCCTGTAACTTGGGATAGTCTGCACATGTTTCATCCAATGCATTGCTTAATAAACTAAGAAAAAGAAGTATAGCAATATAGACTACTGATATTTCCAGGAGCAAATCTCTCCAAGTCATATAAACTGAATTTTTAACTTCTGCAAATGCCTAAGCACTATATTAAAAGTAATGTTTCTTTTATTTGCTTTACCAAAAAAGAATTGTTTTGGCACAAAGGCTAAGATCTGAAATGGACGGGGGAAGGGGAGGGGGGGAGACCATAGAGTAGGATATTTATTTATATAGTAATAACAGTTGCAAATAGGCTTATTAGTCACGCACCTGGATGACAAAGGAGCAACATACGCACTCCACCAATTGAACGCAGTTGCTGCTCTACTTCCGCAGCATGCTGAAGGCAGAAAACATGCAATCGAGAAGAATCCTCTTCAGTTCTTGAAGCATATGACTTAATTATGTTGTCCATTGGTGCTAAGGCACTGCCAACCGCTCGATCAGAAGTTCGATAACATCTATCTTCAAAATCCACTCCTTTGCACCCATGCTCCTCATAAGAATCAAAACTTTGAAGGGGAACTTCATCCCCACAAGAACGTAATGGAAAAGAAATATTGCACCGATCACTTGGTCCACTAAAATAAGTATGAGATGGTGATCCACTACTATCACTATCAAGTTCGTTTACAGCAGAAAAGTTAAGGGATTCAGTTTTTTGGGCATCGACAGGAGCTTCAATCTGATCTTCATCCGAATCAGAAGAATCGGCATAAGTCAAAGCTAAAAGAGCCAAGGAAGAATTGTCTCTGTGTGTTTCAACATAAGAATTCATTTTCCTGCTTCCTTCTGTTGTTTCTGCTAGACCTCGTTCAACAGATTCTCTTGGTACACCAACCAAACCATTGCGAGCTTTCTTTGTCATCCATCCTGTTTTAAATAAATTAAGACAAGACATATCCATTAATCAGAATGTAGATAAAGTATATAACATGCTTACTTACAGTTGAATCAAGGAACCTATCTCGTGTGTGTATATTGCTAGGTCAAAAATATCATCTTTCTTTTATATATTGATTGTCTGATTGATTTTATTATGATTGTAAAAGTTCCATGTCACGTCACTTTAAGGTGGTTAAAATATTTTTATGAGCCATACTGCAAGTATAAAATCGTCAAGGTGTTGCAAAATAATGACTTGAGAGGAAATGTGTATAGTGTTTAGTGCGCAGAAGGGTTGGGTACAAGCAAAATATCACATCCTATGAAAAATTTTAGAAGAGTTTTTTAACAAACATGCATGCAGAAGTATACATTAAACCAGTGTAAAATATCAATATATTTAAGTTGGAAGAAATGGCCAGAAGTAATTACCTAAACTAGCAGTCAGTTCAGCAGTGTCTGCATTCAAACAAGAAGGCATCAAGCTTTTGCTATCTGCTTTAGAGGCAGTGCTCCAATCACTAATACTGCTACTTTTGGCTGACATGAGGTAATGAGCAGTCATTTCCTTAGGCTTTACTATTGCAACACAAGCATAGCATAAAACTCCGCAAGTGACACAAGAGAAAAGTCCTTTGTTCGGCAGCCGATCGTTTTGAGTGCGTGACTTTTCTTCTGTGTTTGTGCTTTCATTCTCATACTGTGGTGCACATGTTTCATCTTTACTTACACTGAACAATGGAGGCTTTATGCAAACACTCAATTTAGGGAGCTTTTCCGTCATTGAATAGGATCCCTTGGACCACTGCTTTTTATCAAGCTTTACTTCATTATAAAACTTCATTTTACCATCTGTACTAGATAAATCCAAGGACATATCTGTCTCCTTCACTAAATATCCGTCATAAGATTTCTTGTCAATGGAATTGTCTGTGCAATCTCGGGGAAGAAGTACGACCGGAGAACCTTTGCCAAGAGTATGGAGCAGCTCTCTGTTCTGTACTATATCCTGCACAAATAGCTCCTTTACCAAGGTTTCCCCCTCACCCTTCTTTTTGTCCTTCAATCTAGAACTTCGTGGCTCAGGAGTTTTAGTCATGGGTACTCTGGAATAAGAAAAATTAATGGTAAACCAAGAAGCTGGTATGACATACATAATTTCATCTGCATGCTTAATACACTACAAGTCTATAACAATATTGATAAAATTTTTAACTAGCATGCAAGAATTAAGATGAAAAAACGTTGCATTTGCTCATCTTATTAAAAAGCCTAAACAGTAAAACAATCTCCTTCATCTGCAGGCTTAATACACTATAAGTCTATAACAATATAGATAAAATTTTAACTAGCATGCAAGAATTAAGATGGCAAAATGTTGCATTTGCTCATCTTATTAAAGAAGCGCAAACAGTAAACAATCTCCTTCAAAATAGATAACATTAATACTATTTTAAGTACACAAATTCTTTGCAAGAAAAGAAACTGCATACCTACTACTAAGTCCAGTTATTTTAAAACTTATGTAGATAATAGCCTTAAATATCATACCTCCCATGCTAACTTAAACCCAAATTGACTGACATGAATATAACGACAATATAAGTTTACAGTGCTTCATTAGGGAGATGACTTCATTTTTTTAGTATTTATATCTCCAAATTTTAAGTTTGAAGTAGACTAATCTGAAAAGACGGAATAAAGTACAAAGCATATGACAAAAAAAAAACCAAGAATATGATTACCCTACCTTGACGATAAAGATAGTGCAAGATCATAGAGCAACTGGAAGTGGGAGACCATGGGAGGCAAATTGATTGAAGCCCGACGAATTGCAGCATCTCTTGCAAGTCTCACCCATTCAGGAGTAGCAATATTTGCAGCCTCTCCACAATTAAACCCTGTGTAGCATAAGCGTCTGTCATAGATGTTTATATCATAAAAAGTCAAATCCAAGTGAATAGAAGTCATACCATGACTAAATCCTGAGTGATAAGCCCCTGGAAAAGTAACAACAAATTCGCCAGCATTCTGCACCAACCTGATATTGCAGAGGTTGAAAGGTAACAAAATGATGTGCATAAGGCAGAACAAGATGCTAAAACAAAATACGATAGAAACTATCTTGCAATTCACTTGGCTTCTTTTTCCTTTAATCTTAAATTTTCTCAAAAGCAAATACCGCCTGCTCTGTTCTAAAGGCAAAATCAGTTTGTAGAGAGCTAAAAAAATAACAAACAAAAAAGCAGTATGCCAAGGGAATTAAAGTATCACCTGCAACACGGAACCCCAGCACTAACAAGTACTTCTGGAGACATGACAGTGTTCTTCTCGCCAAGAGTGGCAAAAGTCACTGAAATATACATCACAGTTCAAGGGTTATATAAGGGAAGATAAACTTAGCAATAGTGCATAAAACAATCTAGCTAAAATTTAAAAAAGACCAGATGCGACAAGACCCACCAGTGACGGAAATTATGTAAATCATCTGTCCTGAAAGATGCTCTAGATACAATGCCTATGTTTTTTTATCAATAACTAATTTCGAACAAAAAGTGCCCTAAAATTTGAAGTAGATTATCTTTGTCAGTACTACAAGGCCATAGTTTACTATCAACTACTAAAGCATTGATCAGCATTTATCAATTATCATGCAAATATACTATTTCATTCAAATTCAACAGTACCAATCATTAGAATCTAAACACAGCAGTAGAAACTAGAAGCTATATAGATTCAATCATTAAATATTACGAAGTACACAACACAAAAGTAAGCTACAATTTCTCACATTATATTAACATGAGTATATCATAATTCGAAACAGATAAAATCAATTACAAGTAAACCGTACTTAGTGTCTATCAACTCACCTAAAGGATTAATCTCTCCTCCGTATCCTTGTACCCTAATCACATCCTCGAAAGCAGGTGCAGCTTCCTTGAGCACGCCATACCATGTCTTGCCAGCCCCCATATGCATATAATTCAAACTATGCAAATCATGATCTTCCACATGCCAAGCAAACCAACTAAACAGCATCCCTAAGTACACCATTGGCGAAGTAACACCAGGTATCTCCTCCTTCATAAATTTCAACAACGATCCATCCGACCTCGACACTCCCCTCATATTCCAAGCAGTTTCACCAACAGTCAAACCCTCCCCCGAAACCCGACTACCCTTCTTCCCACTCAACGGCACAAATGCTGATCCAGGCATATCATTAGCATACTCAACCGAGATAGGCTTATCCAATGTAGCCTTCCAATAAAGAGTCTCAATTTCTAAAGGCGACAACGCCTTTTTCGACCACTTCTTTAAATAATTCTTCTCAAACAACCTAGTTTTCGCCTCAAATTCCGAAACAGTATAACTCTCCCCACTCTGCCACACATGTTTCTTAACAGGACATTGTTTCCTAGGACTAAACCCAACCTGTTGTTGTCTAGTTGTAAATGTAGGACATTCTTTCGGGTTTGTATTCGAAGACCTAGCCAAAATACTCTGATTAAGATTAAACACTACAGTTTTCTTGGAAGCAGAACAAACAGGGGGTATGATTTTACAAATTCCATATTTAGAAGCCTCTTTTTCAATCTTAAAAATATACCCAATTGGATCTTGAAACTCATCTATTGTAGGATAATATTCAGGAGCTAAAGGCAAGTTCTTGAGCCAAGAAAATACCTCTATTGAATTCTTGCTTCTACTCTGTTGTTGTGGTGTCTTTGCCTCTGCTTTTTTTGAAGCCATTGAAGAAAAGATACATTCAAGAATTGTGTGTATAGGGGTGAGATCTGTTTAAGGGTGAATTAGAGTGACATTAGTGGTGGGTTTTGAGAATGTGGTGTTGGGAATTGGGAGGATGGGGCATTTGATTCTTTGGGGTTGTAGGAAGGCACAGCTAATGTTTTTGACTTCCCCTGTTTCTTACTTTGGTTATAGTATTAGTTTTATTACTGTTGTCGTTGTACAGAGGACTCTCCTACATATAATTTTTTTATATATAGGGGCAGAGGAGGTGAGAGAGTTGAGGGAGTGCTCTTCTGGTTTTTGTTTTTTAGACTGTGGGCTAGGAAAAAGCTTCTGAGATCGAATGGTTTTGTGGATATTATATGTATTTTCCATTTTTTTGCTTATATTTATCTAAAAAGATTGCCTCATATGCAATAATATTAATTTTGTTGACAATTTTATAATTATTTAAATGAAAACTATATCATTGTCTTCTTTTTAAACGATACGTTTTCGCTTTTTCTTTCATACTTTTATTCCTATTCCGCATCTTTTATACATTTTCTTACCCTTTTTATATACGACAAAAGGTACTCATGGATATACACATGCGTACATATATGGATATACACATGCGTACATATATGGGCCATACGTACATATATGGGCCGAGATATTTAGAAACGAAAATGATATCGATTATTTTTAAAACTTGTTAAATTTTTAATGACATAACCCAATCCTGGACAACCTAAATATATATCAAGTAGTTGATTCTAAAACCTGCATATCAATAAGCCTAAATATATACTCCGTATATCAATAATAAACTCGCTTAAATATTTTGTCAATAATTTAATAAATCATTAAACTTTTTATCAATAGTTAAATAATCTATATCTGATAATGAGAAAAATAGTTCTAAAATTGATATTGGGACACTTACCTAAAATATATTAATTTTCAATATAAGTACTGAATGACAATCTATATATCTATATCTATATAATCTTAATGAGTGGTGCAACTAGAGCCGGCAATTTGGTATACGACACGAATAAACGACACGAAAATGACACGAAAAATATGGATATGGGTTCACCTTTTCGATACACGAACACGAAAGTACACGACACGAAAAAACACGAGTCCTAAATGGATATGGATATGGGTTTACCCTTAGGTATACGACACGACACGAATTTACACGAATTAAATAAATAAATAAATAAATATTTTAAAATATTTACACGAATTTACACGAATTTACACGAATTTACACGAATTAAATAAATTAAATAAATAAATAAATAAATAAATAAATATTCCGTGTACATTCGTTCCGTTTCGTGTTACACGAAACTAATTCGTGTCGTGTATCGTGTCTCACTTTGGGTACACGAAACTAATTCGTGTCGTGTATCGTGTCAGCCTCTAAGTACACGGTACACGGATGTACACGACACGAAAGTACACGACACGACACGTTTTGCCAGGTCTAGGTGCAACCCATATGAATTTATCCATGGGTAAAAAAAATTTACCCAAGTCTCTCACATACTTAACCCATTTCCTAAATGGATAATCCATTTAACCCACCCATTAAACCTACCCTATTTAACTAATATTAGAATAACTACATTCCATAACTATAACAGTTTTTTAAAATTTGAACGTAATGATTGACAGCTATATTCACAACTTCTCTGTTTTTAAAATTTTGAACGTAAAGATTGACAGCTATATTCAAGGTAACAAAATCATTATTGAATAAAATAGATTTGTTTTTTGAATTCTCAGAGGAATCATTCTCCAAAAATCATCAGTTCAAAAACAGGGACAAACCATGTAACCTAAATCGAAATCATCAATCCAGGTCATCGAATTTGGGTCGTGCATATTTTGGACGTCTTTGATCCTTATATCGTTAAACCACATGGATTTATCATGTCTAAAATCATCTAATATCCAACAATCAGGTAATATCATTCAATTTTGGATTCTTACAGATGTTCATTCTATATGGATTTATCACTGAATGTATTATCTTTTTGTTGTGTTTGTTGACTAGTTCAAAACGAACACATCTTGGTCATGTTGTTGATAATTCCGTAGTAGTCAAGAATCACGCAGTAGATGTTGACACGCAAAATCCATGTAGCCGTCATAATGTCGAGAACCAGGATCCCAACATATCAAAACAATCATTCATAAATTTATCAGCACCATCTCCGTTCCCGTTGTCTAATGATTCAACAGGTTTGTTCCTTATAAAACTAACGTTTGTTCTTAGATGATTTTGTTGCTTATCGTTCATATATGGAAAAGATTGTTTTGTTTGTAAATAATGTATGAATTAATGTATTGTACATTATATGAAATGTTGGATTAACAATTTTTTTATGTCAGGAACAAAGCGTAGAGTGCGTGGACCTAATGTTAATAAGACCTTTAGTATGTTTTAGTATCCGTTCTTCATTCAAGTTGTAGTCAAGCATTAATATTTTCAACATTGATTAATGCAACTTTTTCCCTGTTTAGGTAATCCAGTAACACCTTCAAGAGATTTTGGCAATTCAGGTAATGTTTTGTTTTCACCTCACTCATTAAACTATTGTCATTTGCTGTGTTTATTCTATTTTTGT
The DNA here is from genome assembly GCA_037693485.1 of Kitagawia praeruptora. Taxonomy (NCBI): domain Eukaryota; kingdom Viridiplantae; phylum Streptophyta; class Magnoliopsida; order Apiales; family Apiaceae; genus Kitagawia; species Kitagawia praeruptora. Next base: position 30,176,198 of record CM075345.1, on the reverse strand, counting down.
TTTACAGAGATATGATAATTATTTCAATGCAGTTAGTTCATCAGTATTAGAGGGAGGGTGTAATTCAAGTAACTGTTCTGGTATTCTTTCAATTCATTATGTTGTTTCATATGTTTTTCACCATTGTGTTACTGATATTAACACATTCATTTAATTCAGTACAAGGTCAAAACAAGAAGACACGTGGACCTAATGTTAATAAGATGCAATGTATGAGATAACCTCATTATTGACTTTATCAAACTTTGTCTTTATTTGAAACACTAATTTAATTTACATTGTTAATTTTTTCATTTTTTTGTAGTTGATCGAATTCCTCTACAGTCAATAGATTCAAACACTGATGGTATTTCCTCTATTTACAAATAGTTAAACTCTGATTGTATTTACATGGTTCATTATGTTTTCCACAATGTTTTTGACCAGTTGTCAAGCGTCATGTCTGTCGTCCTAACATTGAAAAAGAGTTCCAACGTAAGATGGAAGAAACTCCTCAGTCTTTTGATCAAATGCAATCTGTTCTTACATATCAAAAGACGCTATGTAAATTAAATGATGGAGATGTTAAAGTTCCACCAAAAGGAAATGATGCAAGTAAGAAATTACCTGTTGATTTTTCAAGTGGGATACGGAATCTCCAAGCAGAATTTGATGATGCTGGTATGTTTGTTTTGTACAAATTGGATAATGCTATAATTTGTTATTTACATACCAATGCCTCTTACTATTTGATATGACAACACTACATATTCCTTGACCCATTGCTTCAATGTTCCTACTGATCATGTCGATCCTATGAATGATTCCGATAAAGATCATGAAGATGTTTTGGAAAAAAACAAAAGATTCAAAAAACAATCAATCAATTACGGTGAATCTACCATGGGAAATAGGATCCCATATAAAGAATTTATTACGTTTGATCGAGGTATATACATATTTTTTTTAAAATTCAAACATGATATGTTTTCATTTCAGTTTTGAAAATGCTATCCTATGAACACTCCAGATCAAAATTACGATTATATGGATGTACCTCCTGATTCCGAAGATCCCATGATTAATGAAGAAGAAGATGAATTCATTCCTAATCCTGATTTATGGAGAGGGTACATGGATCTTGGTGGCCTTGATAAAACATGTCAAAAGTGTAATGCAACTATGTGGAATGAAGAGCGTAACAACAAAAGTTACTAACACAAATACCCAACATTTTCACTTTGTTGCTGGAATGGACAGGTTCTACTGGAGAAGGAGCCACAACCTCCTGAACCACTTGCTTCTCTACTATATGGTGGTGATAAATCAAAACATTTCAAACAAAATATCAGAGTATACAATTGCATGTTTGCTTTCACCAGTACAGGTGGCAAAGTCGATAAGGGTATTAATAGAGGGAGAGGTCCTTATTGTTTCAAGATAAGAGGACAAAATTATCATATGCTTGGAAGTTTGGTTCCTGTTGATGGAAGTACGCCTAAATTTTGTCAACTTTACATTTATGATACGGAGAATGAAGTTGAGAACAGAATTAACGCTCTTGGAGGATAACGACAGTGTTGATCCTGATATTGTAGAATCACTTCTTGCTATGCTTGATCAAAATAATAAGTTGGTTCGGCATTTTCGTATGGCTCGAGATAGGTTTGAGAATAACGATCTTGATGACTTTAAGTTGGTTCTTATTTCATCCAGTTCAGCGAGTGGTAGACCAAATCACATTGGTCCATCTAACGAAATTGCTGCTTTCATTGTCTCTGATGATGTAGACAGTGGTGGTACGAGAGACAGTGTTGTGAGGACTAAACAAAATGGTTTGAAGAGGATATACGAAACCGATCCATTGTTCATGCAATTTCAGTATCCTTTGTTGTTCCCACATGGAAGGAAAGGTTTTCACTTACACATCCCATTGCAGAATGTGAAAACTCCTGTACATGTACAAAACAATGACGATGACCAAGATCCTGAATCAAAATCTAGGGAAACAGTATCTCTGAAGGAGTATTATTGCTATAAAGTCATGATACGTACATTTGAGGGTATTATAAGTTTATAAGTCAATATAATTTTTTTCCAATTGTTTACATCCAATATTTTATTAATTTATTTTTTTCCAATTTTATAGGTCTAACTCTACATCTTGCTGGCCGTTTGTGGCAACAATATATTGTTGATGCCTTTACTGCTATTGAACAATATCGTTTGGATTGGGTATCCACACATCAGAATACAATTCGAGTTGATTTATATCATTCTGTACGTGATGCTTTACGTAAAGGAGACCATGATCCGAATTATGTTGGTAAGGCTGTAATACTTCCGGCTTCATTTACCGGGTATGCCCGATATATATCTCAATACTTTAAGGACTCATTGGCCATATGTCGTGCGATTGGTCATCCTTCGTTGTTTCTCACCATGACATGCAATACAAAATGGCCTGAGATTCATAAATGCTTGAGATCCTACCAAATGTGGATGTTGTTGATGCCCCTGACATCATTGCAAGATTTTTTAAGTTAAAACTGGACCAGTTAATTGAGTTGATAAAGAAAAAAAACTATTTTGGCAGATGCATTGGAGGTAAATCAATTTTACTTTTATTTCCTTTAATATATTATATCAGTAAAACATATTGCTAAATTTTGTAAATTGTATCCCTTCAACAGTTATGCATGTAATTGAGTTCCAAAAACGAGGACTGCCCCATGTACACATGTTGATATGGTTACATCCAGATGATAGGCCAAACAACATCAAAAAGATTGATCAATTGGTATCTGCCGAAATACCTGATAAAGTTTCTGATCCAATAGGATACCATGCTATAATGAATTATATGATACATGGTCCCTGTGGTATTGATTGCTCTTACTCTCCCTGCATGGTTAATGGGAAATGTATTCATCATTTTCCAAAGCGGTAAACATTATTTAATTTTATATAGTCCTTATCATATATGAATGTTTTAGCCTTGAGTTTTTGATAATTTTATTTTTTCAATGCAGATATAATGGAAATATTTTCATTGATGATAGTGGTTTTCCTGTATATAGGAGGCATAGAACTGGCAGATTTTTCATGAAAAAAGGTGTAAATCTTGATAATCAATATGTGGTACCGTATAATAGAGATTTGTTGGTTCGGTTTCAGTGCCATATAAATTTAGAGATTTGTAACAGTTCAAGATCATTGAAATACCTTTTTAAGTATTGTCTCAAAGGATAAGCAGAACAAGAGCAAAAGTTTGGATGAAGTTCAAAATTACCTAGATGGCCGATATGTATGTGCTTCTGAAGCATCATGGAGAATATTTGGTTTTGATATTCACAGTCATTGGCCAAGTGTGGATCGTTTACCTGTTCATCTTCCTGGTGCCAAATATATCAATTTTAAGAATTCTTCTGATTTGAAAAAGGTTTGCGACAGAGCCAAAAATAAAACTTCTAAACTTGAAGGTTGGTTCATAGCTAACAGAGATATTCCTCATGCTCGCAATTATACATATTCTGAATTCCCAAGCCATTTCACTTGGTTGGCCAAGGAATCTAAGTGGAAGATACGCCAAAGAGGTGACGTAGTTGGAAGGTTGGCCGAGGTGCACGCAACCAGTGGGGATACATTGTACCTTCGGATGCTTTTGTTATGAATCTGAGGTGCGACCTCATTTTCCGATCTCCGTACCGTAGATGGTGTTGTTCATTCTACATATAAAGAGGCACGCGATGCTCTTGGTCTGTTAACTAATGATCACCAATGGCATGAAGCATTGGTTGAGAATTCACATTGTGGTATGCCTTCTCAACTTCGTGCTTTGTTTGTCAACATTTTGGTTTATTGTTCAGTATCAGATCCATATTCTCTATGGGATGCACATTGGCAAATCTTATCAGATGAAATTTTATACATTCAACGTAAACTGTCTGAGAATCCTAAACTTGATTTGTCTGAGTACGAGATTAAAAATTTCGCACTTGCAGGTATTTAACATTCGATTAAAGTGTTTGTTTTTTCTGAGTAATAATATCTTAATATTAACTTTTTCATTTAAAATTCAGAGATTGAAAAGCTGTTGAATGATATTGGCAAGAGCCTAAGAGATTTTCCAATGATTCCTTTTTCATTTTTGGAGATTTTCCTAAGAGGTAATCAACCTTTTTTTAATACCAAATTTTCATTTTTGGGCTGTCGTATTAAATATTGATACTCTTATGACCATATATATTTCTTTTATTTAGGTATCGTGTTTTGGTAGTTGGTGAGGATCAGACGTTTTCAACCAAAGTTTTTCTTATGGATCGTGTTGTTAAGGCAATGATTGGAATCAATGCTTCCAATCTTAAAAAATCTACGGACAATGTAAGCAGATTTATATTTACAACTATCAAAGTTAGTCATGTATTCACGATCGTAGTACATGTATAATTGTTGTTATTGTTCTTTTTCACTATCATAGGATTTTCTAATGTTTGACACATTGGTTTTTTAATTTTTTAAAGGATCCGAAGATGGTTCCTGATGTTATTGCGCGACTTGCTGGCAATGAAATTACTGTCACTATAGACGTTATTGAAGACAGTACTGATGAGAGTGGTTTTGTTTTTCATGCAACTGATCTGTATGAGAAAACCAAGATAAGCACATCCATTACTATTGGTTCACCTCCTCCAGAAATCCCAATGATTACATTGACTGATGTTAGTATTTGCCTTGCACATTGACTGATGTTATTTCCAATATCCAATTTTTGCATTTCTGATATTGTAATTGTTCTTATTGTAGTCATTGGATCGAAATGATACAGCCAGGACTCCTGGATCTGCTATGTAAGTGAATAAGAAGATAAAGATGGTAACACTTGATACTTTCCATTACATTCTGTTTTTTCGTTTATAAACATTGAGCAACATTTTTTCTATTTTTCTAATACTGAGCTGCTTTATGTTTTGTACAATTTGCAGGAGAAGTAACTACTACTCAATGGAGAACTAAACTCCTACTATCAGATCTCTGAATATGCCTTGCTTGCCCAGTTTTTCCTTTCAATAAATTTTGTGGAAATAATGATCTTAATAGTTGTGATTTTGAGTTTTACCAAAATCGGATTTGGTTGGATTGTTTTGATTCTTGATTTTTGTCCACCATTTTACAAATGGTTTGAATAAAAGTTTATGCATTTTGTTTCCTCTTCGTATTGATTGTTAATCATTGTTTATTTAATTAATCCTTATATCACAATGAAGTTGAGAAATCCTTTCTGAATACAGTATATTATTTTTAATCAACACCAATGTTTTTCCAATTCAATTGGCCATACTCCTAATCAATCATGTTAACTGTATGAACTCATATTGCTCTACTGTCTCATAAATTTTTCCAGTTCAAGAGCATTGAGAAAGAAAATAAACAAGTCAGCATAAATCAGTTAGAACGATACTTTAAGGACTTATTGGCCATATGTCGTGCGACTGGTCATCCTTCGTTGTTTATAAAATGTAACGGCCATACTCCTAATCAATCATGTTAATTGTATGAACTCATATTGCTCCACTGTCTTAAAAATTTTGTAGCATCCATCCAATACCTATGTATAACCCTTAGATGCCAATTAGAAAGCTTTTGCATCAACTACTATAAAAGTCATTCTTAGTGAACACGGTTTAATTATTTAATACCTTATTCTTCACAATCACACCACATTATTCCCAAAGTCATTTTTTCACAATCACACTACATTATTCACACATTATCATATTCTGAACAATTTTCAATATGTTATGTAATGTTTTAAATTGTTCAAACATCCCAATATAATCCTTAAAAACTAAAGTATGTCAAATATTCCGACTTGCACACAGAATAACAATAGATTTCCTTTAGTTCATCATAATGAAGGTTGAGTCAACTAAACATAAAAATGATTGGTCATTGACTTCAAAATTCATACCATGAATACGCCATGTTAATACATTGTTATTTAACAAAACCAAAAAATACAAGCAAAAGAATTATGGTGTTACTGAATCTGAAAAGTAAATGTCCATATTCCTTGGATATTCCCCAACAGGGTGAAACGAAGTTTGTTGTTCAATTTTATGGCATTATCTCTAACGAACTTATTCCATCCGGCTGAAATTCTTGGTGATTCTTTAGACAAGACCAAACCAACTCTCCAACTTCCTCTTTCAGTTTGCAGGATAATTTCATCTCCTTTCATCCAATTATGGTTGTTTGGAGTTATATTTCTTGGAATATACTGTAACAGATTAGATAAAATTGTGTTTAGTTAATGTTTACAATGCATTAGAACAAAGTTTGAGGAAATTCCAAAACAATGAGATTTCAGTCTTACCGCACCATGACATGTATTGTCCACATTTGAAGTAGTCATAACAACTTCAAAAACAGCACCATTGACATTAATATCGTGGACCACTTGATCTTCTGCAACCTCCTCAATTTCTTCATCATCTTCGCTTTCATTTTCTGAATCTGCAGAGTCTTTAAAAGTGATACAACAACTTGGTTAAAGATATTTTTGAGTTTAAATATTACTATATCAGAAAAAGATGGAGTTTTAGGATTACCAGAACTGATTTCAGGCAACTCGAATAATCGTTCCACTTTTGATTTACCAAACACACTTAGCTCAAAATGACTACTACCACAATATGTGAACATTAATATATCAAACATTTTCACAAATTGTTTCCTATATAAAGGTGCAAGACCATATATCCTTTTGTCCACCAAAGATAGTTTTCCAGGTAGGACGTCTTCATTGTTCAGTATAATATAAACATCTTTTGGTAAATTTCTACAAAACTTTTGTTGGAATGTGTCTGGAATGATCTGTTATCATTTGTTAAACATTTGATAGTAAGAAAATGTGAAATTGGTTAATGAGTTTATAGGATTGCATTTAGAATTTCTTATAGCTCCACCATGTGTCTGCATAAGACCAATGCTTAATGACAGAAAATTCCAACCTACTCCTGTTTTCCTTTCTGGTAAGAAATGAGAATTTAAAAAGTATCAGTAAGTTGCATCAAATGAAGATTTCTATAACAGTTAAAGTTTCAAATATAACATACCTTTTAAGTTCACCATGTCACGTGGTCTTTGTCTTAAAGAGTTATAGTCGTACTCTGTATAGGATTCATTGAAAACGTTTATTAAGAAATTTCCAGCACCTATATAACATAGTGCAATGACCCCTTTTCCCCTAAAATCAAAATCTCTGTAAATCTTGCCAAAGTTTATAAAACATAGATCTTTTTTACTGTATTGCACATGAAACTGTTGTCCATATGGTGTAAGTAATTTGACAACCGAGTTCAGCTCTTTTCCATATTGATTGTCATAATCCTTTTAGACTCTCTAAAACAGAAAAATGTAGTAAGATAACAATGCCAGAAAACGATCCAAAAGGTTATAGATAGTTAAAAATCCAATTTGTTCTCATACCATGATATTGTTTTCAATTTCGTCCAAGTGTACGTTGATAAATGGATTTTATATCCATTTAGAGCATTTCATATCGGCTTGAATTGATTCACTTGGCCTCAAGTTTGTTGTAGTTTTGATGTGTTTTGTGTAGTTGTGCAGGATTGCAATTATCGGCTAGGATTGGTGGTTTTCATTGATCTTGGAGTTGAAATTGAGCAATGGAATGAAGGATGGCATATTTTCCTAGGCTACCATGAAGATCATAACGCTCAAGAATTGAAGAACGGGAAGTGACAAAAGAATCGGAAGAGAAAATGGATGAGAAATTAGCAAATTGTGGAAAATTCGGATTTCAGGGTATGTTGCGCAGTCTACACTGTTTTGGCCATATCTGGAGTTCTAGAAGTTCGTTTTCAGCGATCTTACTATCCACGCGAAGCCTGGGAAATTTTCTATAATTCTGAACAAGAGCTAGCCGCGCAGACTATGCCCCTGCTGCGCAGACTGCGCCCGAACTTCCTGGAAATTGCTGAATTTTATCCTATTTCGAATTTTAGATGTATTTTGGGACTTTTCTTGTTGGAAAATTATTCTAGGACCTATATAAACATATCCTACCCTTGTAATTCATATGAATAACTTAGAGAAGCAAGGGAGATAAGTTGAAGAAGGATTCACCAACGCTCGTGACAAGCAACGGAGATCTAGATCTACTTCATCTTTTGTTTTCTTCTATTAGGATACTCTGGATTTTGGATTTGTTTTCTTAAACCTTTATTCTAGCATTATTATATTCATTCATACTTTGTTTATTATCATGGTTTCATCAGATCCCATGATAACGAGCGGTTCGATTATGAACTAATCGTTGTCATGGGATTCTAACGGATTTATTTTTGTAGCTTAGTAGTTTGATTGCTTTAAAGATTACGTGTGGTGAATTCTTGATATCCTTGTATGGTTGTGCTTCATGAATTTAGATGCGTAGCTAACATCTAATTTGTTAATCTCTTGCGAAACGAGAGTGAATCTTGAGATTTAGAACTTGTCATGCTAGCATAGGATAGGTTGATGTTTTAACATCATGATTTGTAGCGTAAATAGAGATATTATGCAGCCCTATGTGATCTATGTGGATAACTTGTTCTTCAACCGTTATGTTTTCAAATCTTATAGAGATATAGGGTCTAAGCATGATTGGTGTCTATTCATCTTCTATCTCTTTTGTGGATGTATGATTAGTTTGGTATTCGTATACTGAGAAGTAGCGTTTACTTGTTTCGTGTTGTCTGATCAGATATCAAAACCATCACGTGCATTAATTAAAGGCATCAGCTCTAAGTGAAGTATTTAATGAAGTTAGGATCCCATGTTTAATCTCATATAAGTAATTCAATTCAATTCTCATTAGTTAATTTAATTCTTAGTTTAATATATTTGCATCTTAGTTTAATTTAGATAATCAAACCCCAAATTGTTATTTGTCTTAGCAGTGAATTAAAACCATACATTGTTGCATAGGTACATCTACTGAATTGAAACCTAAACCAGATCTCTGTGGAACGAACTTGATTTATATCTGTATTACTTGTGACCACGTACACTTGCGTGATTTTGTGTTAACATACGTATCTCAAGAGTTTAGGAATTCTTCCATCTGGCCTAACCATGCTTCCAGGAATACTCTTTTGTTTGGAAGAAAAAGACATTTAAATGTAAGAATCTATCCGTTCTCTTATATGGTGAGGAATATAAAGCAACAAATATCGGTTTTTATCCTTACTTATTTCAGAAGGTTGTTCCAAATTAAAGAGCACAAACACATTGGAAAGCACACACTACACCATAAACAGCCTACGGTAACACCAAAAAAATGTTACAGCAGGTACATTATATGTTAGCTTAGGCCCGTAAATAGCTAAGGTAACATCTTTTCGGTGATAGCTCTCAGCATGTTGCCTTAGGGGTCTAAGCTAACATCTTTGATCCCTAACGTAACATGCATTTTTATGTTACCTCAGCTTGCTATGGTAACAAAACTGAGGTCTGCGCTAACTTAAAACCTATGTTACCTTAGAGGTCTAATTTTTTTTAAAAATAGTGGGACCCACCGTGGGATCCACATAAAAATAGTGTGGAGCCCACAATATAGGACCCACTTTTATTGGCATCACATTTTCACCAAAAACAATACTTTGTTTGCAACATTTTTTAACAAAAACCTGGATATATACTATGCATCGCAAAAATAAAAAATCAATTCATTCAAATTCACCGATACATTTTACAATCAACCAACTACTAATAAACCTCCCAAACATCATAATCCACCGTTTACAACATAGCCAACAATAATGCTACCAACAACTAAAAGTAATTAGGTACATCATATCCAAAAAAAATTGTTACCGACACAATAATCCAACTACTAGCAATACTAAATACTAGTTTACGACCTGCTCATCCACTTCCGCTTGACTTGCTTTATCTTATCCTCGACTTCATCAGCAAATTGCTACTCTCACCCTCCTCACCAGAAGAATTCAATGGGTACTTGTCTCCAAATTAGGTGCGTAAACATGCATATCAGTCATTCGGCTCAATTTCAATAGACTTTTTGGTCTGAATGTTGGAGCAAGTAAACATGCATATCAGTCATTCGGCTCAATTTTCAGAAGGTTAGCATTTTGGTTTCAGATTGGATCGTAGTATTTCCAAATCAGTAAAAGCTATCAGCCCGTCACAGTGTCACCATATATAGTGATAGAAGCTTACCAGCTCAGATTTTGGAGCTACAACCATAAGGGTGTAGTCTGGAAGAACAGCTGCAGTTCCCAGGGTGAAAGCACTAGTTGCAATTTGAGGATTTGTCAACCCTGCAAGGCCACAGAAAAGGGCAACTTAATTATAAACAGCTTAAATAATTATAAATAGCTTGGTAATTGTATATGGAAGGATAAGAAAAATCCAAGCCCACCACTAGTATAGTTGTAATAATTAGGCATACAAACTATCAATACTTCATTAATACTAACAGTTTTCTCCAGGCCTTTCCGAACCATTGGGTCACACTCAATAACTCCATACCTTCTGCTGCCTTTCCTATAAATCAAAACAGATATATGTGTTTAACAACAAGAGTAAAGTGCATATGTGTGTCTGTTTGTTTAAAAGAAATATATATATCAAAACAGAAAGGTATACACACCGGGTATCGATAGTTTTTAGGTTGTGTACAAATGCAGGTCGAATATCAGGTGGACCATCTTCTGAGTGATCAGCTGTAGATTGTATGTAGGCTGTTTCCATCAACAACTGAATCAAACGCGATCCCACATGGAAATAATATATAAAAACAAAACGGGAAATGTTAATGACAAAAAGAAAAATCATCAAACGTACAAACCTTTAACATCATTATTCATTTCATACTTACTAATGCTTCAAACATTTTGAAACCAGCACTAGCTAGAGGCGAGTTAAAGGTAATTCTAATATTAATGTATATATTTTAGTTGTGAATTTACTATGAAAAACCAGGTGACTTTTGGTATGGGTGCAGTGCATTGGAGCAACAACTATAAAAGAATACAAGGCGTACATTGAGAAAGATGGGGCTATAAAACGACGTTTTCAAGTTGTTGATGTGCCTGAACCATCTATGCAGGACACAGTTTTAATACTCAATGGACTGTTAAAGAGATTTGAAACTTTTCATAACGTTAAACGTGATCAATGTTGTTAAAGGCGAGAGGCGCACCAAGGCGCCAGACCCTCCTGGAGCCTAGGCGACGAGGCGCGAGGCGAGGCGCGCGCCTCATCGAAGTGAGGCACTTGGTCAAACTCGGTGGAAAATCGGTCAAACTCGGTCAAAATTGGTCAAACTCGGTCAAAATTGGTCAAAATCAGTAGACAATTGGTCAAAATCAGTAGACAATTGGTCAAAATCAGTGGAATATCAGTCAAGAACAGTTAAAATCAGTCAAAAGCATTGGAAAATCAGTCAAAATCACTCACAAACAGTCGAAATCAGTCAAAAATAGGCTAAAAGTGCGCCTCACTGCGCCTCGTGCCTCGCTGCGCCTCGCGCCTCGGGTGTAGAGGCGCGCGCCTCATTGAAGTCGATGCGCCTCGGTCAAGTCGAGGCACTAAATGTGCGCCTCGCTGCGCCTCGCTGCGCCTCGTGCGCCTAGGCGCACCTTTAACAACACTGAACGTGATGCTCCAGATATTAGATGATGGCAGGCTAACTGATGGTAAAGACTGCGTCGTAGACTTCAAGAACACAATTATTATACTTACTTCTAATGTCGGAGGTCATTTAAATGGTGAGTCTAGGCAAGTGAAACTGGAGGTTTCTGATTTGTTAAAGCAAAAATTCAGGCCGGAGTTCTTGAAAAGGCTTGATGATATTATCGTTTTTAAGCAGCTAACAAAGAAACGTTTGAAAAGGATTGTTAAGCTGATGTTGAAATTTTACATGTAACTATTTAATACTGAAACACATGAAATTTTAAAGAGATACAAAACTCTGCACTAGATAAGTATACCATGGATGATGAACTCCAAGAACTAGTGCGTTCCAAACACCAGTAAGCATGAGAAGCTTCCAGAATCTCTACAGATAGAACAACACCGGCAATGGCACCTAGGCCATTTCCACGGAGGACTCCAGTATCAGAAGCCTTACCTGCTAAAGCGCCAGTTAAGGCTCCTGTAAAAACCCCAGTTGAAAGTAATCGTATTTGAAATCAAAATCTGCCATATTTCTTATTCAATTCAGGCAGTATAAAGTTAAGGTTTTACCAGTAGATTACAAATTCTATAAGACTACTAAAACCATATATGGGTAACAGAAGCAGAATTCAAGTGTGGAACTTCAGAAAAAAAAACAATAAACAAAAGTACAAGACACACTCTTTTTTATTTTTGATAAATAAGTACAGAACACCTTTACTAATTGAAAAATAAGTGACATACCAAGAGCAAATAATCCAGTTATAGCACCAGAAGAAGTACTTGTAATAAACCTCATCAAAAGATGATAAACCCCACTAGTCAATTCTCCATTAGCAGCAGACCTATGATTTTCCATGCTCAAAAAGACCTGTAAAGCACCATAAAAACCATAGCTTTTCAAGAAATGGCTAATTATTGATTTATTTTCACCTAGGGTATAATGATTTAGTCAAGTTAAGCTTCAAAACGATTAAATGTTGATACCCGCACTAACACAAACAAACCTTCATGATACATGTCTCATACCACACACTAGCTAAGAATACATATAAAAGTATACATTCATTTACATCCACATAATATAAAGTATACATTCACATAGAAAGGGAGTAATACTTACGAATCGAAGCCCCAAATTCATTGAACAAGCCCCAAATCCACTGAATCGAAGCCCAAATCCACTTAAGAAGCCCCAAATCCAAAGCCCAGACTAGAGAAGCTCTTCAATCGAAAATAAACCCTAGTTAGTTGAAGTATAAGTGAAAAAATTGAATTAATTGAACTCAAAACAAAGAACTTCTAATTTGAAAAAACCATAATTTGAACAAGCCCCAATTTGAAGAACCCAAAGTCTCCTACTGAAGCTATATTCAACTGAGTAACCCTAATTTGAATCAAATAACGTACTTATTTGAAGAAAATTAAAGAAGAATGAGAGCGAGAGATAATTTTATGAGAGAGAGGCAGAGAGCCACAAAGAGAGAAAGGGAGAGCGAGAGAGTAGAGAATGAGAGAGTGGGAGTGTAAAATTTTGTGTAATTGAATTATTTGGCCGCTAAAATTTTGTCAGATAGGCGGGATTATTTGGCCGCTAAAAAATTTCAGTGGTAACCGTGCCATTCTGTATTTTTACAATTATATTTTTATATTTCTTAAAATATTCATTTTACATTTAATAAATAAATAGAACCTGAAAAATAATATTAATTAAATACCTTGATATTTAAAAATAAAAACTCATATACTTGATAAACTCTTAATCTTAATTTTTTTCCTCATTTTAAAGGTAAATGTGATTTTTAAATACTTAAACAATTTTTTGATTAGAAAATTAAAAATTGAATTTATTAATAATCTAAGGTAACATATCATGTATGTTGCTAACATCAACACTTTGAAGCTAAGGTAACATCACGTTTGTGGCTGAGGTAACATAAAAAACAAAATGTTCTGTTAGGTCCAAAGTAACATGCTAAGGTAACATATTCTAGCAACATCCATGAAAAAAATGTAATGATAGGCCATATATGGCGTAGTGACAGTTCATGAAAATCTATTAATTTCTACATAATTGTCTAACATTCAGAAGAGGATTTTTGTACATATGACTTAGAGTCCATAACACATCCAAATATACAAAACCCAGAAACAAATTTCGGATTCTATTGAGTTGAAATATGATCCATAACAATATATAATGCTATGTATCCCATTTTTTGTTTTTGTTACGCATAATGAAAAACACATCTCTAATATTAACCTGTCATTAGAGATAACTTTTGTAATCAAAATCAAAGCATTACATACATAATATATGATGTATTCAAGGCATAATATAAATGACTTTATATTAATATGCCGTATTAAAGTTACCTCCATGATGTTTTCCTTTTCGCCCTGCTCTATCAAAGTTCTATACACTTATACCCTGTATATATAAGTGTTTTTCTGTGTTATGCTAGGTTTTTGGGGATTTTTGGTGTTTCAGTCTTTTATTTCATTTTCACGTTTAGAAAACATATTCTATATTACTTTTTTTCATTTTTTTTGATATAATTTGATTTATATAATATAATTAAACTAATTTCATTTTTACATAAAAGTGGAGGATGCTGAATAAGGTTTTTTTCTACATAAAGTGGAGGATGTTGAATAAGGTTTTTTTTTCATGATGTGATGGAGATGAAAATCATTTTGGTTTCATTACATTCTTATTATTATTTTTTTATGTGTTTAATTAGTATTAAACATAATAAAAAAGAATAATAAATTTTATAGCATTTTAATAAAATTAATATTTTTTTTCGGATCGCGTGCGTAGCGCGGGCAAAGTCCCTAGTTTTTATAATAATAGAATTCACCTTACTATATTTACAAAAATAAACCTAACTTATATTCTATTTTGTCATAAATTCAGGACTATTATCTAAGGATATTTTCGGGGCCAACAAACTCTTGAATGAATAATTATATATACCATAATCATTTGAATTTTTTTTTAAGGTTGTGTCTTCTCCTTTCCAAACTCTTGAATGAAAATAAGAGGCCGTTTGGGATTGCTTAAAATAAGTTACTTTTGACTTAATGGAGGTGTTTTTAACTTAATGGAGAAAGTAAAGTTGTTTACTTTAAGTTGAATGAATGTGTTTGGGTAATTTTACTTAAAGTTAAATGGGGGTTTAATAATTTTGACTTAAAGTGAAATTTGACTTAAAAATATTTTAAATTCATAATATTTAAACTTTAGAAGAATCGTGAAAAAAAACTAAATAAGTCATAAGTCAAAAGTACCTAAATGAAACTTATGACTTAACGGAGTTTTTTTAACTTAAAGCCGGCTTAAAGCAGTGGTTGGCAAACAGACATTTTTTGACTTAAAGTAAAAAACGACTTTAAGTGGCGGTTGCCAAACGGGCTCTAAGATAAACATCAGATTTTACGAGTTTAACATTTTTCATTCACCCAACTCAATTCATATTTCCACTTTTCTTCCTCCTAACTTTTTTTTATCAATTTAAAATCCATGGAAAACAATGATTGGCTATATTATTCCATCTTTTTCGATTTTTCAAATTTTTAAACCCTTAATTTTATCTCCCTTTAATGGCATGAAGTTAGAGATGTTGTAGTCCCGACATAACAGTTATACCCTTGATTTATAGCGAATTTATTAGTATCTTCATTTATGATGTTTAAGGGAAAGAAGGTAAACATGATTGTCAGGGAAAATTTCGTATAACAATATTTACGAAGGTTGTTGAAATCATGGAGCAAAATACATAGTAAAATACAAATATTTTATTAAGAATACGGAACGATAATTGGCGATTTATGTGACTGATCTTTTTTGTTGATTGATAGAATACAAGAGAAAATGCGTTAATATTTTCTCAGCGTAAACTATTTAGCAACTGTAACAAGAGTCCTACGTACCCAATTTAGAGGGATTCAAATCATACGTAATTCTTGGAGAACAAGATAGTAACACCCCCTGATCCGGGGTCAGGGATCTGGTCGTTACGGTCTCAATATCCATCCACAAAACCAACATAAATAATATTACAACCTTGTGACCCAAAACAACAACATAAAACACACTCGTTATAGTCCCAGAGATGAAATCAGAGTATTGCCAAATTTTATTAATCAAAAGATTTAGTTCTTACAACCCAAAGGAATTACAATTTAACCTGTACATGCTCTTTGCCATCCATTTGTATATACCCTATAACAGATACCTTTGATACTCAAACGCTACAACTAGTCTACCCATAGCTTTCTCTTCGGCAATGGTACTCAAATTCTGATCGTTCGTGACTTTTCCAGATCTGAGTGTTAAGGCATTAACCTGCTCCATGCCATCTTGTTTTCCTGGATTCACCTCTTTGTCACTAGGAAGAACTCCCTGCGGTCTGTTAAGTAAGACACTCGCAATTTGACCAATCTAATTTTCCAAGATCTTTAGCGAGACAGCTTGACTTTTGCACATCAACCTCAACTCTTCCAATTCAGATTTTTCAGTAAAAGATTGCCCCGTACTTGCCTGAGGCTGTTGTTGAAAACCAGAAGAATTGTATGGCTGAGCTCCAAATTGCTGACCTTGAAATCGCTGATTTTGTTGCTGGAATGGTAGCATGTCACCCTTATAATTGCTCCAACTATAATTCAGAGGATTTCTGTTGCTCGGATGATAGGTGGCTGGAGCTGGCTGCGAAGGTCGCTGAAAGTTGCTCACAAACTATGTTGATTCAGAAGAGATAGCACACTAATGCGTATCATGTGCACCCGCACAAAGCTCACACACACTTGCTGAATTCCATAGTTGGTCAAAGAATCCACCTTCATAGTCAAAGCTTTCAACTGAGCTGCTATAACTGTAGCTGCATCCCCTTCAAGAATTCCTGCTACCTTGCCTTGAGATAGTCTCTGAGTTGTATTCTGATATTCATTGGCAGCCATCATCTCAATTAGCTCATAAGCTTCCTCATAGCGCTTTGCCCATAAAGCTCCGCCTGATGATGCGTCTAGCAAAGGTCTAGATTGTGCTCCCAAGCCATTATAAAAGCAGTTAATCACCATCCAATCAGGCATCCCATGATGTGGACACTTCCTTAGCATCTCCTTATATCGCTCCCAAGCCTCGCACAAGGATTCCCTAGACTGCTGTGAAAACTGAGTAATAGCATTCCTGATTGCTACTATTTTAGCCATGGGGAAGAATTTAGTGAGAAATTTCTGAGCAAGATCATCCCATGTAGTAATGGAATCGGCTGGTAGAGAGTGTAACCAGCCCTTAGAGAGAATGGAAAAAGTCTCAATTTGATAGCATCTTTCGACACACCATTAAACTTGAAGGTGTCGCAGATCTCGATAAAATCCCGGATGTGCATATTAGGATCCTCCGTAGGAGTACCCCCCAAACTGAACTGAATTCTGCACCATCTGAATCGTGCTAGGCTTGATTTCGAAGGTATTTGCGGCAATAGCTGGCCTGACAATGCTAGATTGGATGTCATTGATTTTCGGTTGAGAGTAATCCATCAATGCTTTAACTACTGTTGCTGCTCGATCACCCATCTCTTAACTACTGTAACACGTTCAAGTACCTGAAATACCAAGAAACAAACAACTATGTAATAAAAAATCCGAGTCAGTGAACTCTAACGACCACTGATGACAAGCACATAACTAAAAATAAAACACCGATGATCCCCGACAGCGGCGCCAAAAACTTGTTTGCACTAAATCACGCAAGCGTACGTGGTCACAAGTAATATAGACATAAGTCAAGTTCGTTCCCACAGAGATCCGGTTTTGGTTTCAATTCAGTTTTGTACCTATACAACAATGTATGGTTTTTACTCACTGCTAAGACAATTAATACATTTGGGTTTTGATTAACTAAAATTAACGAAGAAGCACTTTAACAAACTAAGAATTAACTAACTAATGAGAATTAAAATCGAATTACTTATATGAGTAAAACATGGGATCCTAACTTCATCAAATACTTCGTTTAGATCTGACGCCTTTAATCTCTATATGCAATGGTTATGATATATGATCGAACAACACGAAACAAGTACACGTTACCTGTCAGCATACGTATACCAAACTACCCATACATCCACAAAAGAGATAGAAGATGAACAGACACCAATTATGCTTAGACCCTATATGTCTATAGAATTTGAAAATATAACGGTTGAAGAACAAGTTATCCATAAAGATCACACGGGGGAGTATAAGTATTCTCATCTCACACTACGAATCATGTTGATAAACAATCATGAACCTATGCTAGCATGGCAAGTTCTAAATCTCAAGATCCACTTTCACTTCACAAGAGATTAACATATTAGATGTTAGCAACGCATCTAACAATTAAGCATAACCATACGAGGATATCAATATACATCACACACTGATCTTTAAAGCAATCAAACTACTAAACTACATAGATAAATCCATAGAATCCCATGACAACGATTAGTTCATAATCGAACCTCTCGTCATCATGGGATCTGATGAAACCATGATAAATAACAAAGTATTAAAGATTATGAATAAACTAGAGTAATGATCCCATAATCAAGATCTGGGGCCACTAACCACAAACAATAATATACAATCTTGGATATAAACAACATATAATAATAAAAACCCCTTAACCAAGATCGCTTACAGGTTGTGGTATGAAACAACTATCGAAGTATATATTTTACAACCATTCTCAGAATAAACTACTATACAAGTTTTATAACTGCACGAGATTTCTGTCTATCTCGATGTCCCACCTTGACCAATTCCCAACCACTATCCGATGAAATTCCATAACCCGATCGTCTCCTCTCGCTGCTGGAAAGCAACACCACTGACCATTACTAGGTCCACTAATCCTCTCTATTAACTGAAGAAAACAAACAAACAAGAGTGAGCCAACAATGCTCCGCAAGTGCAATAGTGATAACAATTTCAATAACGATGACAATTCTGATGAACAAAGGGGTTTCATCTCATTCTATGAAGGAATCAGTTATATCAACTTTTAGCTTGCCACGAGGGCCAACAATTCACCACCAATGAGGTGCATCAGAAACTAGAATTGATAAAAGTTCTGATATCAAAATATTATTAAAACATACTTCCAAGGAGTCAAGAACTAACATCTCAATCGCAGAGTATATATTAGAATTGGAATTTTTATTTATTTTTTTAAAAAAATATCAAGGTTAGGCTGCTGATCAGTAACGCACTAACCCCGGACAAACGCACACAGCAGTGTCCTTAATTGGATCCATGGCACACATTGGCCTTAACTTTCGACCATAATAAGGTCCCACCCCGAAGGGTTTTACGCCCGAAGGGCCACTTTTAAAAACATTTCCAATTCTATATCCATCACAATAGGTGTCGGGACTAACGACCACCTTTATCAACCAAACAACTGGAAACTCACGTCCATAATAACAACTCATGATTAAGAGTTAATGAGGAAGCAACAATATCTGCTAGTATCGACAAATTTGATACGATTCAGGGGAATAACTAACCAGTCAAGATCTTTAATAAATACCGACAAGTTCGGTAATAAGTGGGGTGGAGAATATAGAGAACAATGCTTTGAATTCATATCGACAAGATAGTTATAAGCAATTGGAGACACAACATCACTAACTTGATTAAAGAGAGATTTGAATTTGGGCAACAATAAAAGATATAAAGTGCAACAAGGTTATCAACAAGTAAAATTCTAAGTTGGAGCAGGGGTATAATCAAGCTCAGCGCGTTTAATTAAATTTTTTACAACACGTTGAATGGTTTGAGTCCACATAGGTGAATAAAGTAGATTAAAACAATTATTAGTAAATTAATTTCAGGGTGAGTAATAGCGGTTCCGTTTAGGTAAAACATTTTAAAAAGGGAAATCCGTTGGTGATAATATATTGAAAATCAGGGATTACACTGGCAGGTTTTCGTAAGGGTTTAAAGTCTAGGATTGTTCTTTATCTGGAATTTTTTTTAAAACATTTTCAAAGAAAATAAAAGAATTGGCCTTCCACTGGGGAATCCAATAACGTACGATGATTGAAATATTTTTGAAGAAAAAGGTTGTTTGTGAAATCATTTGAAAGTTCACACTTGAACTATATTGGAAGAAAACAGTATTTGCACACTAATCGAAGAGTTATTTCATTTTCTAGACACAACTTAACCAAATCATTCTACATGCAAAAAGAGCGAAATTGCATCACTTGAACAATAAATGAAGAGAAATAACACTTGCCTCGATTCACAGAGTTCTCGACCTTAACATCGATCCATAACTCAGTTTCACGACATCTCTTTACTTGCTAGCCTTTCATTTGGCCCTACTTCCACTTCTACTTTGTAACTCACTAACTTCCACGTCAATACATCCATCGGCTTTGATACTTGTCCTTCTGTTCGTTTTTTTTACCCGTGCACTGCTCTTGGCCATGTCTCCTATTCAAACCTTTACAAGGTCAGATACTATTTCAGTATTAACTTAAGCAAAACCTTATTGTTTGCTCTATTCTACCCATACGCGTCCTATAATGCTTATACACGTATCATATATATAAACATATATAATTATATTCACAAAATAGCTTTAGTATAACCAACTAGGTCAAATATGCACTTCACATAAACACTTAACACCGATGGCCACTTGATACTTAGATACCATCTAGGCAACCATCTCAAAACAATACCACGCCTCAAATCTTCACATCAACTATTACCTCTTTACCTAGACCGTTAGAAATCATAACATACTTTCAAATCATCGAAATCAAGTAAATTAAAAAGATTTTAAATAGATTTGCAGGGGAATTTTAGAAAATTTCGGCATGAAGTATTCGTAAATAGGACTATTCCCCTGTTTTTCAATTCACAATCCAACTGTGTAACCACCAAAGAAAATCAAGCTGCCTCAATTTGCAGCAACATAAAAGTAAACAAGTAAGAAAAGTACCCGCCAAGACATGCGGCACATAGCACATAAGGAAATTCTGCCTCGACATGCAGTAAACACATAATAATTTATATTAACATTAACTACTACTTACGCTACATCAATAATCGTATCACTCACGCATTTTAATGATACACGTGACAATCAATTATTGATAATCGTAAGCCCTAGGGAACAACCCCTAGCATTAACTATTACTTATGCTATATCAATGATCACATCACTCAAGTATATTAATTATACTCGTGATAGTTAATCATTGATATTCGTAAGCCCGAGGAACTAGTTGAAGAGAATTACACAAGTCCTTAAATATTGACACTTAAGACTTGTGATCTCAGATAAACAAATAATAAAATGAATCTAACAATTAATCTTTGATAAATAACATTTTAAAACCATACAATCAGGAATTAAATTCTTATTTTAAGAAAACTTTGTGAATTAGCATTTTTGTAAGTTGGACTATCCCGGGGTCACAACCCCTCAATTTTAATCAAAACTAAATCAAGACATACCACACAGCCTCTAGGGCCAGTGGTACTTTCAGAATTCACCACATTAACATCTACCAAATATAAGGTTTAATTAATTATAAAATACTAAGTCAAAACCATTTTGACCATAAGTTTAACTCATCACCACGTAATTGACAAGTATAGCATTCAACAAATATAATAATTTAACTACAACATTTAACCCATATAAACCAACACCAAGTAATTGACAATTATACATTCCATAATTACTTACAACTCAGCTTATGGCATTTAGCATATAAACATTTATACATAGTAACACCGTCAAATACTATGACTCGATTTATACCATCTAGCATATAAGCATTTATAAATTAACAAATCCAGATTATACACGGTAATAACGATTAGCAATTAACAATTCAACTAATATATCCAAACTAAATACCCGAACCAATAATATAAATTACTCGCTAATATGAGCAACTTAAACAAAGCATTCAACTCTAACATTTGACAAAATCCCCAAATTTTTAACTTTAAAAATTTATAACTCTAATTATTATGCAACAATAATAATTAGCAACCACAATCACAAAAGCATATAATCGGATTCACAATTAATCCTACAATTATAATTAATGACTATAAACTTTCCGAATTAATTCACGAAAATTACCACAATATATAGCAATTAAATCTAATTAAATTACACCAATAATAATTAAATTAAAATATACACATAAATGTATGTATACCGAATTTATACCTCCGGTGAGTCACCACGGTTGTCATCGCCGGAGAATTAAGCCACCGGAAAATCTCCCCCAAAAATCTCTCTCTTCTCTCTCTCTCTGTGTGTTTCTGCCGCTGCTAACAACCACCACCACCATCACAGTGGTGGTCTTCCTCCTGCCACTGCCTATACACACACACACACTCCATCCCCTCCTTCCTCTCCGCTGTCAACTCTCGATGCCACCACCGCCGCCGCCGGTGGTGGTCTTCTCTGACCTCTTTCTCCCTGTTGCACGAACACACACACTGCACAACACAAAATTCACACCTCCCCCTCTTCTCTTGCACACACACTCTTTCACATAGACACACACACCCACACATGTATATATATATATATATATATATATATATAATCAATTCCAATCTCTCTTCTTCTTCCCCAATCTCTTTTCTTCTCTTCTATTTTTTTTTCTCTCCTGACTTCTCTCGAATGTTCTGCCGTGTGTGTGTGTCTTCATCCTTATTGGGCTTAGCCCAGTACTTATTTAACTACTATAATTTCATTCCAGCCCAATTAAAACACTACTTATTCACTTTTAAAACTAATAAACAGCTTTATAAATCGAAATTAAATAAAATTTCGGAAAATTAAACTTTTCATTTTTAAAATGAAGAGTATAAAATTATGAACACCCACATATTTTTAAAATATTTTTAGGATCAGAAATGAATTAAATATGGATTTTGCAAATTTTGATCCTTTAAATACAACAAAACTCTTAAAATCACTTTAAAATACCAAAACCTCTGAATTAATTCACCCAACCATTTTAAAAACTAAATAATATTATGAAGATAATATCACAAAAGATTTCATGATTTTGAATAACTCCGATAATTTTATAAATTGCCAGAGGATAAAAAATGTATGATTTAAACATATTTAAATCCTCAAAATACAAATAAAAACACACAGACTTTCACAGCACACACAAATCATCACGTAAACACATAAACACTACTTCACATATATTCCACCTTAACAACAATATTCACATTATATAATTCATAATTTATATTAATTAAATAAATAATTTTAAATTAGAAATTTTCTAAGTCGTTATATCCTTCCCCCTTAATAGGATTCTGTCCTCAGAATCAATCCTAAGGACCCAAATAACAGTTCTGATCTTCTCAACATCTTACTTCTACTTCCCAGGTCATATCCTTCAATTCTAGGATTTCCTCCATACCAACTCATTCATTAATTACTAAGATCATTCTGCGAGCCCTCAAATTCCGAAATAACCTTAAACTTTGGTTTCCGAGTCTTATTAACTCCAAACTTTTATCATATGTGAACGAATATCTTATTTCGAAGTCAACATGACCTTTCCATATAACGAACTATATCCCCCGTCAAAACTTATGTTATCACGCCAATCCTTCACAATAATGCAACCGCGTCATTTGCCTTGATTCACGACAACTTACACTTGGCACCACTCCCACGCTTTTACTTATAATCACACGGTTTCAGATAGGACTTCAAAAAGAAATCTCAAGAAATCCTTTAATCGTTTCTACTCCATTTTCACGGTCTATGTCGATCGAGAAGAGGATAATTAAGAAATTTCTATCTGACTTTAGTCCCATTATTCTACCGAGTACCTAATCTGGAAACTTAACATCATACCGTTCATTATCAGTCGTATCCTTGCAATCAGATACTACAATCAACACATACGTCCTTAGATGCACATCAAGCATAATTCAATTAACTCGATTCTCACACTTATAAAATATTCTGGTTTGCTAAATCTTTGTGAAACATAACCTCGATTATTTGCAGCTCTTGAAAGCTACTATACCCGTCACCTTGATTGTGACTTCACCCAATACAAGAACAAAAATTGAGTTAACCAATCTGTAATGTTAATTCTCCGGAGGTCAAGACTTCACTTGATATTAACCAGGAAACAATTCTTACTCCAACAATTCCCAACAAGCTCCCGCTTTTATCAACATGCATATTCAACTTAAAACGCTTCACCACTTATTTACATATCCTAAAACGAAGCCTTACTCAGATAAAACTTTTGGAAAAAGAATATCAAGAATTCCTCAATCATTCTTACTCCTCTTTCGCGTGCAATGTTACTCGAGAAGGGAATAATCGAAAAACTTCTATCCATTCTTCATCTCATTGTTTTACCATGTAACCATTCTGAACTGATGACCATTTTCCTTAAATCATATATATATATATATATATATATATATATATATATTATTCGCAGCACACTATTCCGCACCTTCTGAAATCAACTTTCGAATCACAGCTTTGAATACTTGACGAGTTTCCGAATTTAACTTTACACGCTACATCTTCAATCTTTAACACCACTCACATTAACCACTAAATCCTTACTTTCGGAATTCACATTAAGATCCTTGTGCCAAATTTTCTTCCTTCTCTTAGAAACTCTTAAAATCACTCTCGATTGCTTTGCATACGCTTCATGAGTCTTCGATCATCTTGATATGTGATCTACGATCATATTAAATTCTTCGTCTGCATGTCGTTTGAAATCTTATTCATTGGAATATGCTTTGACTTAATTGTTTCCTTTCTGATATCATCTTATACAAAACAATTTCATTCCCTTGGTATAACAACTTCTTGATTTGCTTAATCGTTAAGACCTCAATGTTTGCTTCCGACCTCAAAACACCGCCTTTATCTTTCTCAAAAATCAAATCGCCCTTTTTCTAGTCCTCAAAATTTGCTCGCATTTCGTTGTTAGGAAATAAATCTAATCCTGAGTTATATTTAACTCTTAATCATCACAATCCAATTCTTACTAACCTCCTTCATAACCATTTTGAATTTCTAGATTCTTAACAATCATAAAAGCAGTCCTGCCACTCTCTTCATAAATTTCCCAAGATTGATATGATATTATTTTTTTGACAAAAACTCCCATCTTTCCAAGCTCATAACATTTAGCTTTTACTATACAAGCATATAAGCATTTATAACTTAACAAATCCAGATTATACACGGCAATAACGATTAGCAATTAACAATTCAACTAATATATCCAAACTAAATACCCGAACCAATAATATAAATTACTCGCTAATATGAGCAACTTAAACAAAGCATTCAACTCTAACATTTGACAAAATCCCCAAATTTAACTTTAAAAATTTATAACTCTAATTATTATGCAACAATAATAATTAAACCACAATCACAAAAGCATATAATCGGATTCACAATTAATCCTACAATTATAATTAACGACTATAAACTTTCCGAATTAATTCACGGAAATTACCACAATATATTAGCAATTAAATCTAATTAAATTACAACAATAATAATTAAATTAAAAAATACACATAAACGTATGTATACCGAATTTATACCTCCGGTGAGTCACCACGGTTGTCATCGCCGGAGAATTAAGCCACCGGAAAATCTCCCCCAAAATCTCTCTCATCTCTCTCTCTCTGTGTGTTTCTGCCGCTGCTAACAACCACCACCACCATCACAGTGGTGGTCTGCCTCCTGCCACTGCCTATACACATACACACACACACACACTACCTATACACACACACTCCAGCCCCTCCTTCCTCTCCGCTGTCAACTCTCGATGCCACCACCACCACCGCCGGTGGTGGTCTTCTCCGACCTCTTTCTCCCTGTTGCACGAACACACACACACTGCACAACACAAAATTCACACCTCCCCCTCTTCTCTTGCACACACACTTTTTCACATATACACACACACCCACACATGTATATACATATATATATATATATATATAATCAATTCCAATCCCCCCCCCCAATCTCTCTTCTTCTTCCCCAATCTCTTTTCTTCTCTTCTATTTTTTTTTCTCTCCTGACTTCTCTCGAATGTTCTGCCGTGTGTGTGTCTTCATCCTTATTGGGCTTAGCCCAATACTTATTTAACTACTGTAATTTCATTCCAGCCCAATTAAAACACTACTTATTCACTTTTAAAACTAATAAACAACTTTATAAATCGAAATTAAATAAAATTTCAGAAAATTAAACTTTTCATTTTTAAAATGAAGAGTATAAAATTATGAACACCCAAATTTTTAAAATATTTTTAGGATCAGAAATGAATTAAATATGGATTTTGCAAATTTTGATCTTTTAAATACAACAAAACTCTTAAAATCACTTTAAAATACCAAAACCTCTGAATTAATTCACCCAACCATTTTAAAAACTAAATAATATTATGAAGATAATATCACAAAAGATTTCATGATTTTTAATAACTCCGATAATTTATAAATTTGCCAGAGGATAAAAAATGTATGATTTAAACATATTTAAATCCTCAAAATACAAATAAAAACCCACAGACTTTCACAGCACACACAAATCATCACGTAAACACATAAACAATACTTCACATATATTCCACCTTAACAACAATATTCACATTATATATTTCATAATTTATATTAATTAAATAAATAATTTTAAATTCGAAATTTTTTAAGTCGTTATAGTAGCGCCCCAAACTTTCTGTCCAGGATTGTAGAAACTTTTGTTGTCTTCGCGTGAGCTGTAAGATCACTAAATTCTGACTTCTAGAACTCCAGATATGGCCAAAACAGTGCAGACTACGCAACCTACCCGGAAAATCCGAATTTTCCACAATTTGCTCATTTCTCCTCCGTTCTCTCTTCCGATTCTTTTGCCACTTCCCGTTCTTCAGTTCTTGAGCATGAATCCACCATGAAACATGCAAATGTATTTCCTCACTTTAAGATAGTAACCCTGCACCATTCTTACTAAAAACGAATAAAAAACACAACATACCTGATGCCAAGTTAATCAATTTAAGCCGATATGGAACGCTCCAAGTGGATATTAAATCCACTTATCACACACCAAAACTTAAACCGATGCTTGTCCTCAAGCATAAACAAATATAACTATATACAACTAATTAGTACCACTTCCGTAGGTGATCACGGTTGCATTTGGCATATGCAACAAGCCCTTTAAACCCCTAGGCAGCCCTAGTGGACGAGTAAGGTCTCGTGAGGGCCTATATCGAATGTACCCACAAAATTCATCTAACTAAACATTGCAAAAACAATGCATGAGTGCAACTAATATGAAAATGCAAGGATCCCCTTTAAACTAACCAAAACCAACTAGCAAGCAAATATCTCAAAGAATGCAACTAAATCCAAATAGAGCTCAACTAAGTCCCCGTACTCTAACAATACATGACAGAAACGTGCGTGTGTGCGATGCTCATCAGAAATAGTCCTAAAACTAGATCAAAAATCATACCTATTCTTCGCCAAGACAATCACAGGTTTATAAATAGAATAGACTATAAACACTTCATAACCCAGGAACACCTCCATCCTCATTCAAGTTAGACAGAAATTCATGCTTTATTACTAACAACTACGACACATAATATACAAGCATGCTTATTTAACCGTGCAATGGATGAGACCCTAAAAGGCTTATACAATAATACCCATGTAGCGAGCGTTAGGTTAGTGGATCCCAGACTATAAAAGCATTAGGTCACTAGGCACAAAGTCCCCGCGAACTTAATTGCTCGAGTATTAAAGAGCTCACCCTGGTTAATTTTGCATTTAACAATTTACACATAACTCTTTTTTTTCTCTTTTCTTTTTTTTTTCTTTTTTTTCTTTATATATGCAATCTGGAATGAGAATTCTCAATTCCAACCCTAGACTACTCATATAAATATGAGCCGGCTACTAGCCATTTGACACCTAGCCATTATTGACAAATATTAACAACTAGCATGAAATCCCTGGGTTATCCCAAACTTAGATTTTAGTGCTCCTACGCCATCAAGGGAATAACGAAAATTCTAAATATAATCAAGTGATTAAATCTCAAACAACCAAACAAGCATGACCTCAACCTAGCCCAAAAGCAAACGATGAGAATGTGTAAAAATTTTGTTTCTGAAACATGCAAGTCAATTTCATAAGAACTATAAATCAACCCTCTACTCATCATTACCACACTCAATTAGACATCGACCTACCAATCAGAATTAGCTCGTTCTAAGGGATCATGAAATATGCATGTTATGCAAATGCAACTATCATGGACTCACATGGTATAAAAACAAAATAACAGAATGCCCTATATGAAACAAACATAAATAATACGAACGAACAAGCATGAATTACTAATAATATGCATAATATGATATCTATATGAACACAATGACACACACATAACTACTAACAACTATTATTCACTACTTATCCCTCAAACCACCCCCAAACTTAAAATATTCAATGTCCTCATTGAATTGAAGGTAATACAAAGGATAGTAGGAAATATACCTAATTGTCGAAACACGTGGGTTGCCTCCCACGAAGCGCCTTTGTTTAAAGTCTTTAACTAGACGTGGCAATGGCTTTTTCTCTTGAAAACTTCTACACCGTATCTCTATATGGCCATTTAATTATTTTTTTCGGGGCTACATCCTTGATGACAAGTTTCAGCCTTCTTTGCTCCTCAAAAGTGTCAGTAACATTATTCTCTTCACTAACTGACAAGTTAGCAACCATTACAATAGGCAAAGTAGATGATTGACCCAAGTATACATACCTCAAGTGATCTAGTGGTTTAAGCTCGAATTTGGAAGCTTCTTCAACATGATGATTTTCATTATTAACTACCAAAGACTGATCAAGAGTGGAAATAGACGAATTAGGAACAGAAGTGGGTGGTTCACCAACAGAAGTCTTAACAACATACTTAGGATCAAAAGAACTATCCTCAAGTTGAATTTCATGCTTAGAACAAATAGCATTCAATTCCGCTAACATCTCCTCAGAAGAAAAATTCCTATAAAGCTCATGAAGATCTTTATCACCCTCATACTTTAACAAAACATCTTCCTCAAGAACAAACTTAATTGCACTATCCTCGAGATTTGACCATGAAACAACCTCATCAATCAGCACCTGAGAATTCCAAAGATCAGCTAAGCCTAGTGACTCACACTCTTCCTCCTCATCATTATCCACCACAGGTTCTGACAAAACAGAATGTTCTTCTTTTTCTGTAGGGTCCTGATCTTGAATTTCTGCGGTCTGTTAAGTAAGACACTCGCAATTTGACCAATCTGATTTTCCAAGATCTTTAGCGAGACAGCTTGACTTTTGCACATCAACCTTAACTCTTCCAATTCATAATTTTCAGTAAAAGATTACCCCGCACTTGCCTGAGGCTGTTGATGAAAACCTGAAGAATTGTATGGTTGAGCTCCAAATTGCTGACCTTGAAATCGCTGATTTTGTTGCTGGAATGGTAGCATGTCACCCTTATAATTGCTCCAACTATAATTCAGAGGATTTCTGTTGCTCGGATGATAGGTGGCTGGAGCTGGCTGCGGAGGTCGCTGAAAGTTGCTCACAAACTGTGCTGATTCAGAAGAGATAGCACACTGATGCGTATCATGTGCACCCGCACAAAGCTCACACACACTTGCAACCTGCTGAATTCCATAATTGGTCAAAGAATCCACCTTCATAGTCAAAGCTTTCAACTGAGCTGCTATAACTGTAGCTGCATCCCCTTCAAGAATTCCTGCTACCTTGCCTTGAGATAGTCTCTGAGTTGTATTCTGATATTCATTGGCAGCCATCATCTCAATTAGCTCATAAGCTTCCTCATAGCTCTTTGCCCATAAAGCTCCAACTGATGATGCGTCTAGCAAAGGTCTAGATTGTGCTCCCAAGCCATTATAAAAGTAATTAATCACCATCCAATCAGGCATCCCATGATGTGGACACTTCCTCAACATCTCCTTATATCGCTCCCAAGCCTCGCACAAAGATTCCCTAGACTGCTGTGAAAATTGAGTAATAGCATTCCCGATTGCTACTATTTTAGCCATGGGGAAGAATTTAGTGAGAAACTTCTGAGCAAGATCCTCCTATATAGTAATGGAACTGACTGGTAGAGAGTGTAACCAGCCCTTAGCTTTATCCCTTAAAGAGAATGGAAAAAGTCTCAATTTGATAGCATCTTCCGACACACCATTAAACTTGAAGGTGTCGTAGATCTCGATGAAATCCCAGATGTGCTTATTAAGATCCTCCGTAGGAGTACCCCCAAACTGAACTGAATTCTGCACCATCTGAATCGTGCTAGGCTTGATTTTGAAGGTATTTGCGGCAATAGCTAGCCTGACAATGCTAGATTGGATGTCATTGATTTTCGGTTGAGAGTAATCCATCAATGCTTTAACTATTGCTGCTGCTCGATCACCCATCTCTTAACTGCTGCAACACATTCAAGTACCTGAAATACCAAGAAACAAACAACTATGTAAGAAAAAATCCGAGTCAGTGAACTCTAACGACCACTGATGACAAGCACATAACTAAAAATAAAACACCGATGATCCCCGGCAGCGGCGCCAAAAACTTGTTTGCACTAAATCACGCAAGCGTACGTGGTCATAAGTAATATAGATATAAGTCAAGTTCGTTCCCACAGAGATCTGGTTGGTTTCAATTCAGTTTTGTACCTATACAACAATGTATGGTTTTTACTCACTGCTAAGACAATTAATACATTTGGGTTTTGATTAACTAAAATTAATGAAGAAGCACTTTAACAAACTAAGAATTAACTAACTAATGAGAATTAAAATCGAATTACTTATATGTGTAAAACATGGGATCCTAACTTCATTAAATACTTCGCTTAGATCTGACGCCTTTAATCTCTATATGCAATGGTTATGATATATGATCGAACAACACGAAACAAGTACACGTTACCTGTCAGCATACGTATACCAAACTACCCATACATCCACAAAAGAGATAGAAGATGAATAGACACCAATTATGCTTAGACCCTATATGTCTATAGAATTTGAAAACATAACGGTTGAAGAACAAGTTATCCATAAAGATCACACGGGGCAGTATAAGTATTCTCATCTCACACTACGAATCATGTTGTTAAACAATCATGAACCTATGGTAGCATGGCAAGTTCTAAATCTCAAGATCCACTTTCACTTCACAAGAGATTAACAGATTAGATGTTAGCTACGCATCAAACAATTAAGCATAACCATACGAGGATATCAATATACATCACACACAGATCTTTAAAGCAATCAAACTACTAAACTACATAGATAAATCCGTTAGAATCCCATGACAACGATTAGTTCATAATCGAACCTCTCGTCATCATGGGATCTGATGAAACCATGATGAATAACAAAGTATTAAAGATTATGAATAAACTAGAGTAATGAGTTAAGAAAACAAATCCCAAAAACATCCAAGAGTTTCGCCTAATAGAAGAAAACAAAAAGTAGATCTAGATCTCCGTTGCTTGTCACGAGCGTAGGAATCATTCTCCAACTCTGAATCTCCGTCTCTCGGCTCTCTCTCTGTGTTATGATGGGTGTCGGTTCATTTTATGATGATAGGATGTGTTTATATAGGCCATAGGAGTCTTTTCCAGCAAGAAACTACCAAAACATAATTTAAATAGAATTTCTGCAAAATACGTTTCCTAAACTAATTCTGTTTTGAAGGAAAATTCGTAACTGACTTTTCTTCAGTATTTATGGACCGTTCCAGTTGTATTTGGACATCTGAACCACTTTAGAATGAAATAGAATCTCGTTAGCTTCGCGTGGACTGTAAGATCATCCAAAACGGACTTGTAGAAATCAATATATGGCCAAAACAGTGAATCAGCAATTCTTTTCCAGGAGCTTTCCCGTGCCGCAGCGCCCAACCCGCGCCGTAGCGCCCCAAAATTTCTGTCCAGGATTGTAGAAAATTTCGTTGTCTTCGCGTGAGCTGTAAGATCGCTAAATTCTGACTTCTAGAACTCCAGATATGGCCAAAACAGTGCAGACTGCGCAACCTACCCGGAAAATCCGAATTTTCCACAATTTACTCATTTCTCCTCCGTTCTCTCTTCCGATTCTTTTGCCACTTCCCGTTCTTCAGTTCTTGAGCATGAATCCACCATGAAAAATGCAAATGTATCTCCCCACTTTAAAATAGTAACCCTGCACCATTCTTACTAAAAACGAATCGAAAACACAACATACCTGGGGCCAAGTTAATCAATTTAAGCCGATATGGAACGCTCCAAGTGGATATTAAATCCACTTATCAATAATATTTGAATGAAGTGAATCATTTTCGAAATGAGTTGGAAGAATTAAATAAATATCCAAGGAATATTTATTAAGTCAAAAATATTTAAGGCATAATCTTAATATAAAATATTACTCCAAAATGATCCTCGAATAAATATTCACAAATAATATTCATTAAATAATTAATGAATATTTAAATTAATAATATTTACTGAATAAATGAAACTTGTATGAATATTCGAAATAATATTTAGGTAATGATCGAAGGAATATTTGAAATAATATTCCATTAATAAATAATGAATAAATTCCAAAGGAATATTCGAAATAATATTCGATAAGTGAATCGACTTTAAATGAATATTGGAAAATAATATTCATTGAATAAATAAGGTTCAAATGATCTTGAATTTCTTCTTCATCCTCAATTGCTGAATTATGATCGTTCGTGACTTTTCCAGATCTGAGTGTTAAGGCATTAACCTGCTCCATGCCATCTTGTTTTCCTGGATTCACCTCTGTGTCACTAGGAAGAACTCCCTGTGGTCTGTTAAGTAAGACACTCGCAATTTGACCAATCTGATTTTCCAAGATCTTTAGCGAGACAGCTTGACTTTTGCACATCAACCTCAACTCTTCCAATTCAGATTTTTCAGTAAAAGATTGCCCCGCACTTGCCAGAGGCTGTTACTAAAAACCTGAAGAATTGTATGGCTGAGCTCCAAATCGCTGATTTTGTTGCTGGAATGGTAGCATGTCACCCTTATAATTGCTCCAACTATAATTCAAAGGATTTCTGTTGCTCGGATGATAGGTGGCTGGAGCTGGCTGCGGAGGTCGCTGAAAGTTGCTCACAAACTGTGCTGATTCAGAAGAGATAGCACACTGATGCGTATCATGTGCACCAGCACAAAGCTCACACACACTTGCAACCTGCTGAATTCCATAGTTGGTCAAAGAATCCACCTTCATAGTCAAAGCTTTCAACTGAGCTGCTATAACTGTAGCTGCATCTGTTGGTCCAGGAAAGTATTGCAGAAGGGGGGTTGAATGCAATACTAATAAATTTCAAAAAACTATTTCAACAACTTAAATAGAATTTGTGATTTACTAGTAGAAGAAATGCAAACACAAGTAAAATCAAATACGAGGATTTCACAAAATAAATGTTTTATTTATTTTGCAAAGTTTTGCTACAACCTTGAGAACAAAATAATTCTCAAGCTACAAATACTCAAGAGATTACAGTGGTTGAGTTATCTATTGTATAAATAGAGTGCTCTATTTATAGTGTGATAATCTACTGTACTATCATCATCATCATTGGTTGTTGAGTTGCTGTTATATTCCTTTTGCAGCTCATTCCATGATTTATTCCCATGTGATCATCACAAAGTAACTTAAAGATACTTTCCACATTTGAGCCACCCAGATCTAGCCGTATTCAATTTTATCTGCTCTAGACTTTACAGGTTGTTCCATGTGATCTCTCGAGCTTCAGTTATAGACTTTCCAAGCTTGCTGTAAAGGTTGAATATTACAACACGCCTGCTTCTTTTGAACATGTACTCTGTCGTTTAATTTGACTTAGAAAATTCCTAAATCAGGCTGATTCTATATGACAGTATGTTTGCCACAAAGTTTGCTGTCAATGGATTACGCTTTGGTTGACAGTATGAATTTCCCGCAGATATTACTGTCAAGAATTTTGCTTTGGTTGACAGTATGAATTTCCGCAGAGATTGCTGTCAAGAGTTGTGCTTTGATTGACAGCATGTTTTTCCCGCAGAGATTGCTGTCAGGAATTCCAAACTTACTGTCGCAAACTGTACATCAAAGTTGCTGTCATTAGAATCTCCGCCAATGTTGCTGTCAAGTTGAAACTTGCTGTCGACTTCGTGAAACTTGCTGTCGACCTAGGCAACATTATGTTTCCTTGTAACCTTACTGTCAGGGCTTGACAGTAACTTTTATTCCTTCTGTCGAACTTATGTATTTCTTGAGGCTTGAACACAATCGAACTTCTTCCAAGAATTACACTTATTACATGACAGTATTTATTTAAATTACAAGAATACATTTCAGGCTATGACAGTATGTTCTACTTAGTAAAAACTAAGTATACCAATAAAACTAGTTAAGTTGTCTATTCCATCACCCATAAATCCCAACAATCTCCCCCAATTTGTTTTTATGGACAATAAGGACAAATTTACAAATATCATGCTGACAACTTAACTAACATAGATCAGAAAGAATAAACTCTTCATTTCTGACCAAAGATTAAACTGAATTGTTTTCAAACAATATATCACAAAAGTTCACAAAAAAAAAACTTTACTTATCTTGATTTGAACTTTTCACTTTGCTCCTTTTCCCTTAGAGCTCTTCTGAGATTTTCAATTAACTCTTTTTCTTCAGGGGACTGTGCATCATCTTCATTTTCCACAATGTATTTTCTGATCATTGAGGAAGCAGTGTTTAATGTATCTCTGAGTTCCATCCAGTAGACATTTTGCTTTACAATTGATCTGAATTTTAGCACATTTCCCTCCATCTTGAATCTCCTGCCAGGAAACTGATTTAGAGTTTCCCTTCTTTGTTTGTCCAAGCTGGGATCCTCTCCTCTCCTCTGATCAAGAATCATATCAAGCTCCCAAGAACATAGTGTTTCAAGACTGTTAGTTGATCCAACCACTTGCCAGTATAATTCTTTTAACACACTGGTCTTCAATTTAGAGAAACTATCTACATAAATTTCTTCTTTGCCATACTTGATTCTCAAAGGATTGTCCAGTACGCATGGCTGATAGTTGGATTCTTCACTGTTGATCTTATTGATTTTACTGTAATTTTTCTTCATTTCAGCTTCAATCTCATCTTCTATCTGTTGACGAGATTTTTTTCTTGATGCTAATTCTTCTTTGAACCTTTGCTCTGCTTCATACATCTTCATTTCATGTTCTGAATAAGGTTTTCGCATTTCAATCCAGTTATAATCAGGAATAGGATTGTCTTCTTCATACTCCAAACCAAGAATTTGATAGACATCATCATCATTGTGAAGTGTCCAATCACCAAACTTCTCAATAAATTCAACATGCCTGGCTTCATAGTACTTGAGAACTTGATCCATGATCTTCTTTGAAACATTATCATAGGTTTGCAGTAGCTCAACCATCCTTTCCAGATTGAAGAAATCAATTCTTTGTTTTACTGTTTCAGAAGTTTGAATGAGTTTCTTGGAGATCACCTTTGATTTTGATATCTGAGTGAAGTCAGATTCCACTGTAATCAACTTTTCATTGTTTTGCCATAGAATGTATCTTGCAACTTCTTCTTTTGGTCCATCAAATTCTATGGATACAGAGGTGATTGTTTCTTTGGCATTCAGCTGCATCATTTCAAAGCTATTCATTCTTCTCCTCATGATAGGTTTCTTGAGTCCCAACCCTGTAGCTTTTCCTTCTCCTTTGTAGACAGTCTTTCCCTTTGTTGGTCTTTTTGATTTTCTCTTGATTCTTACTGTCTTGAATGATTTGACAGTAGGATCGTTGACAGTTTCTTTTATAGGGCTTCTGACAATGTCTTCTTTGACAGTATCTTCAATGACTGTTACTTCATCCTGACTGACAGCATCTTTATTGACATCCTTGACAGCATCTTTGTTGACAGTATCTTTTTCAAGATGTATACTGTCAATTTCCATTTCTTCTTGATTTCCTTTCAATGCTTCAAGTACTTCTTCCTCTTTCTTCTCATCAACTTTCTTGCTTGAGCTAGAATTTTCACAAATTTCCTTTGATTCTGCTTCTTTGACTTGAGTTTGCTCTTTTGAAGAGTCTCTCAGTTCTGTTCTCTTAGGTACTCCAGCTTCACCTCCATCTTGATTGTCATCATCATCTTTCTCCAAAGTGTCATCAAAAGTGCAGTTTCCTCCTTGAGCATTTATGCTTGAGTTTGCTTTGGCAATGAGCTTTTTAATTTTGGCACTGTACTCCATTTCTCTCTTTGCCAATAGCTTGTGAATATCTTTGACTGCCTGAATCCTTTCCTTGGTGATGGGTGCTTTCAGCAATAATTTAAGTACTTCCATGATGACTTTGCTTTTCAGAGATGTTTTGCCTTCAAGTGTTAAGAATCCCAGACCTTTAGTTCCTTTGGCTGTTGTCTGTTTAAAGCTTACACCATATGGCTGGGAACTTACTTCTGGAAGTTTGTTGTTGACCATTGTGCCCAGTTGCATATAGAGACTTTCATCAAAGATGGTAGAGTTTTTCTTCACTAGAATCCCAAGGATGTATTGCACTCTGGCAGAGAAAGTTTCCAACAGTTGAGTTGTTATGAATATTGAATGTCCACTCTTCAGATACACTTCAACTGCCCACCTCTTCTCTGAGCTAATCTTCACAGATAGATTTACAATCTTTTCTTTCAAAGCTTCTGCCAACTTAGCAGGTTTTCCTTTAGTCACTGTGATTGCTTCATTCACCAGATTGTTGAATTCCTCATCCTTATTATTCAAGGTGCTCTCCATATGACTTACTGTTATTGAGTCAGCTTCTTCTTGGGAATATGTACTTCCATCAGTCCAAATGATAGGCTCTGAAGAAAACACATATTCAGGCAACTTGTCTTTGCCTTTACCCATCCTATTTGATTCCTCTTTTTCTCTCCATAGCCTCTTCAATGTGGATTCTTTCTTCTCAGGAACTGGTTCATTGATTTTGATTGAGGATGCTTTATTTCCTTGTATTTGACTTAATACCTCCTTGGATACTAGCATTTGTTCCCCATCTACTTCAGCTTCAAAAAGCTCCTCAGTTCCAGAGGCTATTGCAGTTTTTACTCTCTCTTGCTCCCCCTTACTCCTTTGCTCCCCCTGTCTTTTAGCTTCCCCTTGTAACTCCACCTTTCTTCCTGGTTGCTCAGCCTCTTTCTAATCTTTTACTTTCTCCCCCTTAGTTAAGTTTGCAGCATGAATTAATGAAGAGAGTGACAGTAGTGTGGCTTGAATTTCAGCAAAACCAGTCTTCACAGTAGATGACAGGTTGTCCAGTTTGCTTTCCATTGTAGCACATCGATTTTCCAGTGCTTGGAGCCTGTCATTTGAGGATGCAGAAGGACCACCAGACCTAAGCCTTTTAGGAGGTAAGGGATAAGTCTGGGGCATGGAGGCTGTTGGGGTTCTCACACTCTCAGTGTTTTTATAGATGATCTCATCATCTCTCACAAAAGTTCCCTCAAGGCCTAATGCCTTTTGTTTATTGGCTCCCTCAAGTTCACTCTGGACATGCTCAAGTCCCTCTCCTTTTGCCAGCACATTTGGCTGCCTCTCATTTTTAGTCTCACCTCTCTGTTCTTTTATCTCTCTTTGATTTTTCACTCCCTCACTCATCCTAGATGCAGTAGTATGAGCAGTACTAACATGCAAAAGAGTAGATTTTACCTTGAAGGCCTTTGAAAGGGGCAAGTCATCATCAGAGATATCTTCCACTAATCCTTCTTGCAGTTGTGGTTGAACAGTATCTTTTGTCAGAATGGTACTGTCACTTGATTGTTTGAGAGCACCTTCTGTTTTGTCTTTGACAGCATCTTTGGCTGTGACAGCAACTTCCCTAGGGTAAGATGCTTTGAGGGAATCGATCAAGATGCTGGCTGTTTCAATTTCTGGCAAATTTGCATCTTGATCTAATCCAGTGTTTGATGGGGTGGTATCCATTTCACTTTGAGAAATGGGTTCTTGTGGACCACTTGATGGGGGCTCATCCATGATTTGAGATGGATGATCAAAACCTGAGGGGTTGGTACTGTCCCCCTCTCTAGGTTGTTTAGAAGAAACAACAGATGTAGGAATGAAAGAAGAAGATTGAAGTTCAGATTGATTAAGTGGCTGTTCCACAGAAAAAGATTGTGGAACATCAATAGTATGAATGAATTCCTCACTGTGTTCTATCTCAATGTGTGTATCTTCAAATACAGGTTCCTCAAGAGTGAGTTCTTGAGTTTGTGCAGACTCTTTACAAGGTGCCTTGGGAGACAGGCCAATTTCAATAGATGTCCCTTGTTGAGAAGAGACACCTAGAGGTGAGTTTATTTCCCTATCATCCTCTACAGTCTTTTGGGAAACTGTAGGGTGGCTGACAGTAACCTTGGCCCTTCTAGCTCTCTTCTTCTTAGGCTCAGAAGGGGCTACTGTGGGTTCTATTTCACTACCATCCTTATTTGCTGCACTTGGTGCAGTAACTCCCTCTTGACTCACCACATTGTCACCAGTTTCACTCTCCAGGGATCTTTTCTTGGATTCCTGTTTGGCAATTTTAAGGGCTTTTGGTAGTCTAGAGTCCCTAGGTGGAATGTATGGTGTAGAATGTGGGTTAACTGAATTTGGGTCTAATTCAGCTTCATTCTCTATTGTGAAAACAGTGTAACCTGTTGGAAATGGAAAATCAAGGTTGGGCACTTGATTTACCATGTGTTGTGTGAAACATAGTGGAATATGTGCATTCAAATTTTGTGTGTTAAGAGATGTGTGTGTGTTTTTCTTTAAAACAGGACATTCTTCAAAATCAGAATTGTCCTCAACATTTCCACAAACATTATTAATACACATAGTTAAAAAGCGAGGATAGATGGATACCTTCTTGCCTATTGCGCTTTTCAACTGTGCCATGATCAGTTTTCCGATGTTCACCTTGTATCCATGGACTAATGAATGAGTGAGCTTCTTGATATATGATGGTATTCCATTCCAGCCTGTAGTCTTGGTAGAGAACACCTTCACCATTACATCAAAAATCATACTCCACTCTTTTCTCAGAAATTTCCTGTCCATTTCTCCGGTTTGATACCACTTATCAGAAGTTTCTTCAAGTTTAGAACCAGAGTACCCAATCTTCAGAAAGAACTTCTTCAGAGTATCATCAGTTGCTAGTTCCTTAAAGCTTTCTTCACTGGTCAACACAATACCCAAAGCCTCATTGATATTCTTTACTGAAAGAGAATGACTTGTATCATCTATATTGAACTTGATTGTTTCATTCTCTCCAGTTCCTTGAGCACTTGCTGATTTCCAGAATTTTTCAATTCTAACAGCATCAATTTTGGGTGAAGAGGTTATTGCATGACCTAGATAGGATTTATTCAAGAACGAAATAAGTCCTTTGAAGTTTTCACCAGCATCACTAGGAGAAAAGATACCAGCAAAGTTGGTTTGAGCAATACTTTGTTTAGGTGCCATTGTTGAATGCTTTGAAAAATGAGAGAGAAAATGCGGTTTTTGGATGCAGAAGTTTGAGAGGTTTTTGCAAATGAAAGTGATAGTAGATTAAACGGTAGATTCAGTTTCTAATATGAATCGATTTAACCTCTCTTAAATGAACGTGTGATAATGATATTACCCATTAACTCCACTTGCTATATTACGTGGCAGTTGCTATTAGATCGTGGATTGGTGAAAAGAAATATACGTATATATATATATATAAATTAATATATATATCTTTCCACTATCTTTGACAGCAACTTCTCGTGACAGCATCTTTCATTGACAGTAACCTGTGCGCTTTTCTTTCTCTACCAATTCTGACAGCAATTTCTTGTGACAGCAACTTTCATTGACAGCAACTTGTGCGCTAACAACATTTCTGTCAATCAGCTTCATGAGTGACAGTAAGTTTTATCTGACAGTAAACTTATCATAAGATCATGCTGTCACTGTTCACACATAACTTAAGTTAAGGACACATGATTTCTTAAAATTAATTTAAGACAGACATGTAAAACTATTTTAGCATAGTCATAGCAAACATGATATCTAAAAATCCTTTTAGCATAGTCATAGCAAACATGATATCTAAAAATCCTTTTAGCATAGTCATAGCAAACATGCTGTCTGAACAAGTATCACAATGTACCTTAACTTCTCATGACAGTACCTTCTAGTTACAGTACCTTTAAAAGTTTCTGTCATGAGCTTCGACTTCTTATAATTGATAAACCAGTTAGATGATCATACCTGATTTAGCATTCCTAATTCACTCACCAACCTGGTAAATGTTGCTTCATCCAGTGGCTTGGTGAATATATCTGCAAGTTGCTTATCTGTTGGAACATAAACCAATTTTACATCTCCTTTTTCAACATGCTCCCTGATGAAATGATGCCTTATATCAATGTGCTTTGTTCTGGAGTGTTGAACTGGATTGTCTGATATGGCTATGGCACTAGTGTTGTCACAGTAGATAGGAATATTTGACAACTTTAGTCCATAATCCATTAATTGATTCTTCATCCAAAGAATTTGTGCACAGCAACTTCCAGCTGCAATATATTCAGCTTCTGCAGTTGATGTAGAAACTGAGTGTTGCTTCTTACTGAACCATGACACCAATCTCCCCCCAAGAAATTGACAGCTTCCTGTAGTACTTTTTCTGTCAATTTTGCAGCCAGCATAGTCTGAATCAGAATATCCAATTAGATCAAATCCAGTTTCCTTAGGGTACCAAAGACCTAGATTTGGGGTGCCTTTGAGATATCTAAAGATTCTTTTAATTGCAACTAAGTGTGATTCTTTTGGATCAGCTTGAAATCTTGCACAGAGACATGTAGCAAACATTATATCTGGCCTGCTTGCTGTTAAGTACAGCAATGATCCTACCATGCCTCTGTAGGTACTAGAATCCACTTTCTTGCCTTTAGGATCTAACTCTAATTTGGTGGCTGTTGAGATAGGTGTCTTGGCAGGTGATGAATCTTCTAAGTTAAACTTCTTGAGAAGTTCTTTGACATACTTAGATTGACAGATGAAGATTCCTTCCTTCTTCTGATAGATTTGAAGACCAATAAAGAATGCTAATTCTCCCATCATGCTCATTTCATACTTGTTTCTCATTAGAGATGAGAACTTTTCACACAATTTTTCATTTGTTGAGCCAAAGATTATGTCATCAACATATATCTGCACAAGAATGATGTCTTTGCCATGGTATTTATAGAATAAAGTTTTATCCACCATACCTCTTATAAATTGATTTTCCAGGAGAAAAGTGGATAAAGTGTCATACCAGGCTCTTGGTGCTTGCTTTAAGCCATATAGAGCCTTGAACAGCTTGTAGACAAAATTATGCAGTTTGTCATTTTCAAATCCAGGAGGCTGTTCAACATACACTTCTTCTTCTAATTCTCCATTTAGAAAGGCACTTTTAACATCCATTTGAAATACCTTGAATTTGCAGTGTGCAGCAAAAGCTAAGAAAATTCTTATGGCTTCAAGTCTGGCAACAGGAGCAAATGTTTCATCATAATCTATCCCTTCCTGTTGACAGTAACCTTTGGCCACTAGCCTTGCCTTATTTCTTGTCACATTTCCACTCTCATCTATCTTGTTTCTGAAAACCCATTTTGTCTCAATGACTGATTTTCCTTTTGGCCTTGGAACTAGTTTCCAAACATTGTTTCTTTCAAATTGATTGAGCTCCTCCTGCATGGCCATCACCTAATCAGAATCCAACAATGCTTCTTCAACTATTTTTGGTTCCATTTGAGATAAGAAACATGAAAACATGCTTTCAGCAGAGATATTCCTCCTTGTCCTTACACCAGTAGTGGGATCTCCAATAATTAGATTACTGGTATGATCTCTGTTCCACTTTGTTGATTGAGGCAAGCTACTTGTTTGATGAGAATGTCTTTCATCAATATGAGGATTTGATTCTCCACCATTTTCATTATTCTGCTCATTTTGCTCAAATTCTCCAGTCTCACATTCTTGTTGATTGATGCCTGAAATTGTCTGTGATTGAGCTGAGATTTGATTTAGATTATGAGAATTGACAGATTCTTTCTCATATCCCATTGATTGAATGAGACTTGGTTCTTCATCAACAAATTCTTCTTTTTCCAAGTATCCTTGATTCTCAAATCTGAAGGGTTGCATTTGACCATCCTCATGTAGCCCTGGAAACTTGGTTTCATCAAACGTGACATTGACACTTTCTTCAATTGTTTTGTGCTCCATGATATAGACTCTGTAGGCAGTCCTTTCTATCCCATATCCCATGAAAATGCCTTCATATGCTTTAGTATCAAACTTGCCTTTTCTTTCATGGTTGTCTTTCATCAAAAAGCACTTGCTTCCAAAAATATGAAAGTACTTGACAGTAGGCTTCTTTCCTGTCAAAAGATAGTAAGGAGTATTGCCATGAGCCTTGTTGATTAGTGTTCTGTTCTGTGTGTAACAAGCAGTGTTGATGGCTTCTGCCCAGAAATATGTTGGTAGTTTAGCATTACTCAACATAGTCCTTGCAGCTTCAATAAGAGTCCTATTTTTCCTTTCTACAACTCCATTTTGCTGTGGAGTTCTTGCAGCAGAGAATTGTTGAACAATTCCTTGATCTTTGCAGAAGTTTCCAAGTGTAGCATTTCTGAATTCAGTTCCATTGTCACTTCTTAGAAATTGAACTTTTGCTTCAGGGGTCCTGTCAAGTACCCTTATGTGATCAATGATTTCTTGAGCAGCTTCATCCTTTGATTCTAAAAATTTCACCCAAGTGTACCTAGAATAGTCATCTATCATGACCAGTGCATATCTTTTTCTGGATAGTGATTGAACATTCACTGGTCCAAAAAGATCCATGTGAATCAACTTGAGTGCTTCAGTGTTAGTGTTGACTGCTTTGATTTATGCATTGCTTTCCTCAATTTTCCCATTTGACAATCTTCACACAGTCCTTCTTGACAGAATTCCTGTTGAGGTAGTCCTCTCACTAATTCCTTCTTCATCAGCATGTTCATTGTTTTGAAATTGAGATGAGAAAATTTCTTGTGCCAAAGCATGCTATCTCCAACACTTGCTTTGCTGTAGAAGCAAAATATTCTTTCCTCATTTGTTGAGTTTAAGTCTGCAACAAATAGGCTTCCTTTCCTTACTCCTTTCAGAGATAGGCTTCTATCCTTCTTGTGGTGAATTGAACATTCCATCATGCCAAAGTTTACTTTGAATCCTTTGTCAGTGAATTGACTGACACTGAGCAGATTATGCTTCAAACCTTCCACAAGAGAGATTTCTTCAATGACAACATTTCCAGCTTTTAAACAGCCATATCCCACAGTGTAACCTTTGCTGTTGTCTCCAAAGGTTATTGTTGGGCCAGCCTTCTCAACATATTGTGATAGCAGAGATATATCACCAGTCATGTGTTTGGAACATCCACTGTCGATTATCCACATGACCTGTTTACCTTTCTTTCCCTGCAAGACAGAATGAGTTTAATTTGCATTTGGTACCCAAGTCTTGTTGGGTCCTGCATACTCAGTATCATCAGAAACTTTATCAATATTTGAAACAATATTATCAGAAGATGGTTCCTTGACTTCTTTTATTATCCACTTAGTTTTTGACTTTGACTTTTTCTTAGTGAGAGCAGACTTCTCACTTTCTTTAGTGGATTCAGAAGTCTTTGCAGTTTGCATATAAGAACATAATTCATTAGATGAAATTTGCAAATTAAAACATGTACTCATGGCAGTAATTTTGCATGGCATATAGTCAATGTTATTACAAACTACCAATTTTCTTTGCATAATGGGGGTTCTGTGTAAGTTCCCTTTCAACTCTGTTGCATTAGATATGCTACTAGTTGATTTCTTACAAACATGAGTTAAATGATGTGAGGAGCCACAATTATTGCAAAGTTTCCTTGGTGCCTGCTTAACATATGCATAATTATTCTTTTTATCAATGCCTAGCTTCCCATTTCTGTTTTTGGACTTGGAGACTACTGTCTTGACAATCTGTTCAGAAGATGCTGTCAAACTATTTTTGACAGCATCTTTTGTACTTGCTGTCTTGACAGTAGGTTTGAAAGTTACTGTCTTGGATGACTTCTTGACAGTATCTTTTGAACACTTGGTTGGACTGTTTAAGACTGTTTCTGTCATAGACATTATGACAGAATCTTTTTCTTTCTTAGATTTACTATCAATCCTCTCATCTTCATCACAGAGTTCTTGATTAATAATTAGGGAGTTTTCATTAACCTCAAACTCTGTACTTTTGAAAATTGGGTTACTCACATTTTTGAGGATGTGAGGTCTTACAGTATTATTATCATCATTTTTCT
This sequence comes from Kitagawia praeruptora, assembly GCA_037693485.1. NCBI lineage: Eukaryota > Viridiplantae > Streptophyta > Magnoliopsida > Apiales > Apiaceae > Kitagawia > Kitagawia praeruptora. The sequence continues at coordinate 30,131,944 of CM075345.1, read as the reverse complement.
GTATAACAGCCTCTTTACCAGGTCTCCTGCTATAATCATAGCCTATGCCTATTTTCTTACTTTCAGTATGTTTCTCATGATACTCTTGAACTAATTTAGAGGAATTTCTAAATGCCTTTAGCTTAAATTCATTCTCAGAAATTTCTTTTCTTAGATAATCCTCTATCTCTTTAGCACAGATTAAATCATTTTTTAGTCTTTCGTTTTCCTGAGCTAAAGAATCAATAGAACTTGTCTTAAGCAACAACACATCATTGTTAGATCTGAGTACTTCATTTTCTTTAGTTAATCTAGCAATTTCTTCATTTGCAGCAGATAAACTAGTATGAATATTAAACATTTCAGTACTCATTTCCTCAATGGTTTGCTTATAGTCATTTAAAGACATATCTAGTAATACTAGAGATGGTACCTGACTTGACGAGGTTGATGCTTCTTCATCCTCTCTAGCCATCAAGGCTAAATTCACAAATTCCTCTTCTTCTTCATTATCAGATTCATCCCAGCATTTTCCTTCAGCCACATAGGCTTTTCCTTGACCTTTCTTAAATTGACTCCCAGTTCCTCTCTCCATTCTTTGTATTTGTTTTGGTCTTTTGCATTCAGTAGCAAAGTGACCAAGTTCATTGCAATTGTAGCATCTAAACTTTGACCTATCTACCATTCCTGTTTTGTATCCTCCCTTGGTGCCAGTAGCAGGTTTTGATGAGCTTCCTTGGTTATATTTTGGAAATTGACCTTGAGGCTTATATGGCTTGTTCCTCCTGAACCTTATATTTTTGAATTTTCTTGCCATAAAAGCCATGGTTGGATTATCCATTTTCTCCATTTCTTCTAGAGTGAAGAATTCTTCATCTTCAACATCTTCTAGTTGAAGGACAACCTTTTCTTCATCTTCAACCACTTCTTCTATTTTCACAGATGAAAATTGAGGTTGTTGATCATTTTGAATTTGCTCACTTGCTTGAAAATATGATGGTCCTTGAGCAACTAGAGCACCAGCCATGTTTGCCATCAATCCTTTGGATCCACTTTGTATAGCTTTCTTTTGATAATATTCAAGTTCATAAGATTTTAGAACTCCATACAATGTTTCAAGAGAAACAGAATTTAAGTCTCTCCCTTCTCTTATGGCTGTTACTCTGTGCTCAAGATGTTCTGGAAGAGTTAGCAGAAACTTGATATTTACTTCCTTCTTTTCATAAAACTTTCCATGAATTTGAAGCTCAGCTATCAGTTTGCTAAATCTTTCAAACATGTGGGTTAGCTCTTCTCCATGCTTTCCCATAAACGCTTCATATTGTGACACCAGTATTTGTTTTTGATTCTCTCTGACCTCTTCACTTCCTTCACATAACAGTTCTATCTTTTTCCACATATCCCTGGCAGAGTTGCATGCTATTATATTTCCACTCATAGCTTTGTCCAGGGTAAGTGCATCTAGTAGAATGAGTTGCAGATGATCATCCAGTGCTACCTTTTCTTTTTCTGAGTCATTATACTCAGACGGCTTCTTAGCAACCCAATGAGCTGGGATTACTACATCATTCACTGTAGCAGCTGGGATTTCCTTTTGAGGAATGAAGGGGCCATTTTCCAGAATACCTAGGAATAGTGGATTCTGAGCTTTGATAAATAACATAATCTTCTTTTTCCATATGTTGTAGTTTTCTTTATCAAAAGCTGGAATCTTGATATTACTTGACCTTTGAATACTTGCCATTTGGATCTCAGATATGTGTATTAATCTGATAGCTCTGATACCAGTTGTTGGTCCAGGAAAGTATTGCAGAAGGGGGGTTGAATGCAATACTAATAAATTTCAAAAAACTATTTCAACAACTTAAATAGAATTTGTGATTTACTAGTAGAAGAAATGCAAACACAAGTAAAATCAAATACGAGGATTTCACAAAATAAATGTTTTATTTATTTTGCAAAGTTTTGCTACAACCTTGAGAACAAAATAATTCTCAAGCTACAAATACTCAAGAGATTACAGTGGTTGAGTTATCTATTGTATAAATAGAGTGCTCTATTTATAGTGTGATAATCTACTGTACTATCATCATCATCATTGGTTGTTGAGTTGCTGTTATATTCCTTTTGCAGCTCATTCCATGATTTATTCCCATGTGATCATCACAAAGTAACTTAAAGATACTTTCCACATTTGAGCCACCCAGATCTAGCCGTATTCAATTTTATCTGCTCTAGACTTTACAGGTTGTTCCATGTGATCTCTCGAGCTTCAGTTATAGACTTTCCAAGCTTGCTGTAAAGGTTGAATATTACAACACGCCTGCTTCTTTTGAACATGTACTCTGTCGTTTAATTTGACTTAGAAAATTCCTAAATCAGGCTGATTCTATATGACAGTATGTTTGCCACAAAGTTTGCTGTCAATGGATTACGCTTTGGTTGACAGTATGAATTTCCCGCAGATATTACTGTCAAGAATTTTGCTTTGGTTGACAGTATGAATTTCCGCAGAGATTGCTGTCAAGAGTTGTGCTTTGATTGACAGCATGTTTTTCCCGCAGAGATTGCTGTCAGGAATTCCAAACTTACTGTCGCAAACTGTACATCAAAGTTGCTGTCATTAGAATCTCCGCCAATGTTGCTGTCAAGTTGAAACTTTCTGTCGACTTCGTGAAACTTGCTGTCGACCTAGGCAACATTATGTTTCCTTGTAACCTTACTGTCAGGGCTTGACAGTAACTTTTATTCCTTCTGTCGAACTTATGTATTTCTTGAGGCTTGAACACAATCGAACTTCTTCCAAGAATTACACTTATTACATGACAGTATTTATTTAAATTACAAGAATACATTTCAGGCTATGACAGTATGTTCTACTTAGTAAAAACTAAGTATACCAATAAAACTAGTTAAGTTGTCTATTCCATCACCCATAAATCCCAACAGCATCCCCTTCAAGAATTCCTGCTACCTTGCCTTGAGATAGTCTCTGAGTTGTATTCTGATATTCATTGGCAGCCATCATCTCAATTAGCTCATAAGCTTCCTCATAGCTCTTTGCCCATAAAGCTCCACCTTATGATGCTTCTAGAAAAGGTCTAGATTGTGCTCCCAAGCCATTATAAAAGCAGTTAATCACCATCCAATCAGGCATCCCATGATGTGGACACTTCCTTAGCATCTCCTTATATCGCTCCCAAGCCTCGCACAAAGATTCCCTAGACTGCTGTGAAAATTGAGTAATAGCATTCATGATTGCTACTATTTTAGTCATGGGGAAGAATTTATTGAGAAACTTCTGAGCAAGATCCTCCCATGTAGTAATGGAACCGGCTGGTAGAGAGTGTAACCAGCCCTCACTACTAAAAAAATGCTAATAGACATCGGTATCTGGCCGATGTCTTTGCAAAATTCTGACCAATGTCTTTGTCGATGATGTCTAAAGTCGAAACTTTAGACATCGGTTTCTGGCCGATGTCTATTAGCATATAATACATCAGTTTTATAAATATTTCTGATGTTTATGTACTATCTTGTTGGGTTAACTTTATGAGGTTCACATTTGAATTGTTACATTAGAGGTCTTAGATGTTATTTAACATATAGCAAACATAGAATAATTCAACATAGACATATGTTTTTTTTCCAAATATTGATGTCTAATCCTTTATTAACATCGGTAAATATAAAAAAACCGATGTATAATGTGATCATAAACATCGGTTTTAGACGATGCTAAATATACCTATTACATTGGTTACATATTTTTAAAACCGATGTCTGAGATCCATCAGACATCGTTTTCAGCATAACAGAAAAATGATATCAGAAGTGATGTGTTATGTTTTTTTTTTGTTGTATTCATATACATATGCACCAAATTAATACCATAAAATAGCAAAAACTCACAATCTCACACCAAAATAACCAAAACTCAATTATCATTACCAAAGAAATTCAATATATACAAGTCAATGTAAAAAGTAAACCAAAATGGCTTACAATAATAAAGTTGTCTATACCAAAATAAGAATGACTACTACAATCCACAAAAACTAGCAAAACATCCACAACAACTAGCTCAGGCTATTGTATCGTTCTCGTCTGTTCCAGATTTCATCTTTGTAGCAAAATTCTCATAACTTATGCGCCCATCCTGAAAACATTAAATAAATATAAAGACCAAAACTTGAGACATGAACAAGTATATAGTAAAACTGCATATGGTTCCAATAAGCACGATACAGGGATCGTACTCAGCTTTGTAATATGAAATGTGAATTCAACATATTACTCTCAATATGGATGAGTCAAAGAGTTGAATATTTGTAGAAGATGAGAAGATCAAGGTAGTTGGTAGAATCTTACTGAATTTAACATCAGACTAACATTCATCCCTACAATAGAGAAGTTTGCAAATAGAACAAATTTCAGAAGCTCTGAAATAGGTAAATGAGAAGGCGGGATATATCCGATCCATCTAAGAAATGAAAAGCTACAGAGTAAGTAAAAGAAAAATTATACAAATTTTTGATTACTTAATGTAAGAACCAAGATTTTTCGGTAGAATTAAAACTTTTCTTATTAAGAATGAGTATATACATGAATAGTGTTTGTCATGCGTGAATAGTGTTTGTAATGCGTGAATAGTGATTTTGGTGGATGAATAGTGATTTTGAGGATTAAGAAAATTTTTCATGTCATCTATGTACGAGACATAGGATGGATATTCTGAAGTCATATTAGTGATCTACAGAGCAAATAAGTGTATGCAAAGACAATCGGAATTCAGAAATTCCAATTTATATTTCGGTGTAATATTTGACCGGGCAGTGAATTATATATTATTATATTCAAGAAATGAGATATTAATTTTGAGGAATTAAGGATTTAAAATGTTAGGATTTTATTATATTTGATTTGAGGATTTAGAACGAAAACCACTGAGACAGTGAAACGAACGTTCTAGAAGCCGCTCAGACTTTACAACGAGATTAAGCGATTGAGCGAACGAATCATTGATTAAGGATATGGTATATTAAGAGTCCAAGGAAGGATATATTATGAGAGGGAAAGAGGATTGAGAATAAACTCCTAGAATTGAGAAATGGAAAATGCTTGAGAAATCGGGAGAACGTTTTCTGAGATAAAGAGAAATAAACAAGGAATGTTGGAGTTAATATTCGTTCGAGGTATTGTGCCATATTAGGACATTAATATGCAACATATAAGTCATATGATATTAAAATGACACAAGAATTATATCAACAACAAGCTAGTAGTGCTTGGTGACTAGATTTCCACTAAACACAAGATTATTAGTGCATGATGACTCATTTCCCACTAACACAAGAAGAAGTAGTGCTTGGTGACTCATTATCCACTAACCACAAGATAAACCAGCCAAGGAAGATAATATCTAGCAATTAGAACAAGAAGCCAAGCAAAGAAACAAAGCAACAAACACCATTCTCTCCATTTCTTCAAAACTGCCCAGCAAGAACACCCATGAAAAGAAAATTCATACCTCCATTTCTATCCATGATAAATCACCAAATTTTAACAACAGCCTCTCCACGCCATTGGCAAGATTCTCTCCAAATTTCATAGCAATCCAAGTAGTGTAGCCTAGGCAAATCACCTCCCCAAGTTGAAGAAACCAAACTGTCCAGTTTCTGTCCAGCAAAAAGATGGGGCTCAAAACCCTATCTCCCATGGCTGGATTCTTGTGTTCTATATCTCAAAAGAAAGCCCTTGAATGGTATAAGATGAGGTAAAAAGTTGAGCACCAAACTCTTATTTTTAGATTTGTTATGGATTTTACAAGATGATGATGAATAGTAACCCTCTAAGAACTAACTTTGATTTCTTGTTTTGTTTGGATGATCTAAGGGTTATTAAGGCTAGACAAGGACTAGATCAAGCTTTGTAAGGCTAGTACATACTCTCAAGAAGGTATAAACTTTGAAACCCTAGCTCTTGTTTTGAGATTAAAACATGTTCTTGGTGATTTTAGAGTAGTATGTTCATGATAATGATTATAAGCATGATTAGTTAAGTGGTTTAGTTAGATTAAGAAGCATGATTATTTTGATGCTAATATCAGTAGCTTCTGGACTTGTGGAGGTGTATACCATGTGGATAAGTTGTGTTGATGCCCGGTGTGGCTTGGTTTGATGATTACGATTTTTGGAATGTCCGATTTATAGCCGTCGTAATGCCAAAATTTCGTTAACCTTAAGAAATCGTGTTTGACAGTAACTCTAACTCACTTCCCAGTTGAGTATTCTGCCATGATAAGTTAGATCATGTCATAAGCTTCGTTTTGATATAAAGTTCATGTGAAACTGATTTACGGTTTAGGAGATATCGCGAAATTCGCAAAAGTGGTGCGATCGCGTAAGTGCTAAGTTTATGACTTCAATTGAACACCTTAATGAAACAGTTTTGGTGACGAATCAAGTTTATTAAATACTAGATATCATAAGATGTATGTGTGTGAAAGAATCACCTTAAAAGAGTAATCGGTTGATTTTATAGAAAAGTTTAAGCCAAGGTCGCGTAAGTGAAAACCACTGAAAATGAGACTTAGAAACCAACGTTCTAAATGGCTAAGTATAACTTGGAATTGCGGATGGATTTTGAACCAAACTCATAACGTAAGTGTTTGACGACCAACATGGACTTAGTATGACGCTAGAGCGAGCAAGTAATGCTTTGTTTGTGTTTGTTGCATGTTTACACCGTGAGTTAAGAATGGTTGTCCAGGGGTTTAACGGTATGCTTTTATTTGACTTTGTCTAGATGGACCGACATCGTCGCGAGCCCTATCATATCTCGAGTACCAGGCAAGTGTTCTAAACCATACTTTGTAGTATTGGTTCTATATTCCTGTTTTTCCATGTATAGAGTTACACAGTTTTGCAGTTATTGCTTATATTGCCATATATATATATATATATATATAGTTGGCCTTCTGATTCACATATAAGATTTAATATGAATAGTTATGAACCGGTGGATCTTGTAGCTCTAAGTATAAGAGCATACTTCTTGTGTTCGACTCTAGACCGGGAGTCGGTATTTGGATATATGTAAATAGTCGTGGAAACCCGGAGGTTTCCAGCGGCAAAGTATTATGTACTCTGAGGAATGTTATTTAGTATTATTACTATAATTTCAAAAAGTATTTATTACTTGAGTCAGATTCAAGGATTGTTATTTGAGTATTATCTCACTTGAGGAATATTAATCAAATACTATTTCATTAAGAGTATTATTGAATATTTCACGATATACGATGCAAGTTATATGCATAGTTGTTTTGACTTAATATATTGTCATACTTGAAGTGAAATTTTTAATTAGATGACTTATAGACTAGAGGTGATCTAGTAGCTATAAGCCGGGTTTATGATAGCCCTTAGTATAGGGCATATGTTTCGACTAATTTGTTACGAACCGCGAGGCGGTATATCGTGTACGTATTACAATTATTTTCTGAGTATTCTTTATTTAGTAAATAATATTCGAGGATTATAATTACATGGAAAACATCATTTCAAATGTTTATTTAAAGTATGATTTCATAATCATACGCGAGTTATTTATTTAAATGAATCTTAATTCGGATTTTCATTTAAAGGTTTCTAGTTATCTTTAAATGTCTATTTACTTAACGAATATTATCCTAAATATTCATTTAAAGTTTTCCTTATTATTAATAAGGGTTGTTTATTTGACGAACATTATTTCGAATATTCATTTAAAGTTAATGAATATTATTTTGGATATTCATTTAAATACTTTATCATTATTATTAAGGGCTATTTAATTGATGAATATTATTTCGAATATTCATTTAAAGGTTGTTAATTATAAATTATTTCATTATTTATTTATTAAATGAATATTATTTTGAATATTCATTTAAAGGCTTTTTGAATAATCATTTAATGATTATTTATTTAATGAATATTATTTTGAATATTCACTTCTGGGTTTAAGCGTAATTATTTTATTTAAATATATTCTTTAAACATTCTTGATTTAATAAATATTATCTGAATATTTACTAAATACTTTTAATATAGATGGAATAGTTTATGTATTTAAAAGCATATTTGACTTCAATAATTATAGAGTATATTTCTGAGTTTTATTAAAAGTATCTCGAATACTTTCGATCTTCTGGGTTTTCCCTAAATAACGTTGAGCACCTAATCTATGTTGCTTAACAACGATTTTCCAAAAGTATTATAAGGTTTCCCTGATGATCTTAAATCAACTCCTAGCCTGCAATGGCGTCGTTTTCCTTCAAAACTGGGAAACTCTATTTGAGAAATTCTATTTTACTTGACTTCTGAGTCACGAAAAATGTCGAGAACTTATTTTGAGCCCAGTTATTATGAGTCAGGGGACTCTGGCTACTTCCTCAACACTCGAGGAGTAGGATTGCTGTAACAAGTGTTAATCCATTAACGAACTACTACTCGGGAAATATTGGTAAATTTTCCTTTCCAATTAGATACAACTACTTTGTGGAGTTGTATCAACGAGTTATTACTCGGGGAAAAGGAGGACGAACTTTACGTTTCAGAGTCATGGATTTTACTCGAACTAGGAGTATGTGTGTATGAGGCTGTGAATCAGTCCATCACTGATAATCGTGTAAGAGGCCGTGGGACGGTCCATCATTATTAAAAGGGGTCCGAGTTGCGCCGGTCCCGACTATGCCCAACCGTTGGCGGGAGATCAAGAGGGCGGTAGACAAGTAAATCCGTCTGTTCTTCCATCTACATGTAGAGAAACAAAATTTGGAGATGCACAACTTATGACTGATCATCGTAAGGTTGTGACATCTGGCGCGAGATACTCCCGTATTAGTTCATCATCCAATTGTGGATATTTCTTCAACATGTACTGAAAGGTTTGCCGGTCATGTTGGCAGGGTTTTAAAAAGTGTGAAAACTGATGTTACAATAACCTTCCTTATAACTTCATCTTTTAAGTTATATGCTGATATTCTGCTTATGGTTGATATAGCAGACATGATTTTACAAAAAGGTTATTGGTGTGTTTTGAAACCTCATCCTTTTATAAAATGCCAGAACTATTCATATTGCGATAAAGATTACAGATATATCATGAAAGATGATATTTATATATTGATTTTCTGCTTATCTTCTTTTCATAGCAGATATTTTGACGGAAAGGTCATTATTGTGATTATGAACTTATCATGTTCATTTAATGATTATTTTAATCATTATACTTTCCCTATTGAGGTTTCTTGGATACATATATTTTATTAATGATATTAAGTATCCGTGGTATTATGAAAACCCCATGTATATGATGGGAGATTTTTGTGAACACTAGTAACCACTTGTTGAGCAATTCTTTCGCTCATACTTGTTTGTTGTTTTATATATTAGCCTTTCAGAAAGAGGTAAACGGATGAGAATTATCTGCATAGCTCGGAAGAAGCAGGCAGACAAGGTACCCTTATGAAGACGACATGATCCAGAACAACTATAGCTAGAGTAAGTTACATATGGTTTTATTAATGTGTAATATATATATCACATTGTATAGAGTAGAACTAGTTGCTGGTATACTTCTCAACGAAGCTATACTAGCGGAATAAGATTTGTAAGACACGGTGTAATTTGATTCAATGGATGTAATGAAGTGAGTAATGTAAAGACTTTAGTTCTTGTTTCTAGCCCTATAACCTATAAGATGCTTGGTAGTTGGGGTCTCAATGATTGTATTTCAGTTATCAAATGATTACAGATGGATTAATGTTGTTAAATAGGTGAATTGTTAATGAGAATTCCCGCGTGACGACCAAATCCCTGACCCCGGATTTGGGGGTGTTACAGAAATGGTATCAGAGATGAGGTTATAGTAAACTAGAAACGAGAGTGAGTAGGAGTGTGTATAGTTATGTGAGAACGTCAGAATTCATGTAGAGTTCATGTTGGACTATTGGATATAGTACCAACGGTTAAGTTAAGGTGTGAATGCTACGTTGAAGAATATGATGATGTAGACCTCGCTTCTTGTGGTGATGAATATCAACCAAAGAATTCTCAGAGATAAGTATTGGTCGGCAGGGGCATAGATCGCCCGAGACATGAATTTAAGATGATTTGAGGGAATTCATGGATGCAGTTATGTATTCCCCGAACTATAGGGAATTTTCAAAATGATGATGAAGTATAGAAAGTTGACATCGGATATTGTGGTAGAGAGGGTTGAGATACCGAATATGCCAGACCCCGAGGCCTCCGAGCAGACACATAATGATGTGTTCCTTGAGATGGACGCTGGCCCGATAGAGGAGGATCCAGAGGAGGATCTAGAGGAGGACCTCATGGAAGGTCAAGGGAATAATCTTGTAGAGAACGAGCCGATTGATAAAGATGTGATATGTTTACTTGAGGACCGAAAGAGTCCTTAGAGAGTGATTAAGTGACAAGACAAGAATTTGGAGTCGATTATGATTCATCAGGAGATATGATGAAGTGAATGGAGTAGAGATTTAAGAATAGTTGAGATAGAGGTGGTATCAACTGTTGCCCACGACTGGATCGTTTGGAACTTGGTTGTTGATTTGATTGGAATAAATACAAGGACAAATGAGTAGAGGACCCGGCTGACGGCCGAGGAGGAAATTACGAGGATAGAACTGAGAAGCCGGAGTCAGATCCGGGTACTGCTGGTTTTGATGAATGACTAGTTATAAAGTAATGTTCCCTTTAAGTGGGGGGTTAAGTAAACTGACTGTTGGTAATATAGACTACTCGGACGTATATGTATGAGGAAAATGTGGCATGTTCCGTGTGAAACTTTGGTTTTCCCTTCTATGGGAGGTGTATATTTGGTTCCTTTCTAGTGGTTAAACTTCTAACTTTATGTCGATTATTCCGTTATTATGACTGCTTACGATTCTACCTATTTGGATGTTCATAGAATTGTTCTTCAGGTTTCGAAATTGAATTCCTAGTATTAACAGTGGATAAATAGACTGACCAAATTTCCCTGATATTGGGAAGAGATTCGACAAATTTTTGGCAAACCTTGTCTTTCTGATTATCAGAGAATGTCGCCAAAGAGAGTGAAAACTAGAGCAAACCTGGTCGACTGGTTAAGGTAACCGCCATGTGGGTTGGTGGACAGACCCGGATTGTTAAAATGGATTGTAGAGATAAAGTGATGAAGTTGATATTGGACGGTAAAGACAAAATATAATTAAGGGCCAAGACGGACTAAGCAGCTCTGGGATTGATTTAAATGAAAATGTTATCATGCCAAAAGTGTTAAGCTTATGCGGCACACGGGATTGATATAGGAAAAAGGAATATAGGATATAAAGATGATTGAAATAGATACCGGATTTAAGTATGAATTTTCTAACGATCTTCCGGAATACTGCCTATTCGAAGGATAGAATTCGTCATTACCAAGGGCGACACCTATAAGGAAGTCTTTGTGTGGAATGGAACGTTGCTTGAGATAATTGCGCCGAGTTGGGTATAACTCTCTACGATTGTAAATACTGATAGTTGAGACTGTGGTGACTAGTACGAGTCGATAATGACTTAAGTTATCGAGCCCTATAAGGTGTGCATGAGGAAGAAAACTTTAGAATCAAACGATTATCTATTAAATGAGGCGACATAGAAGGCATCCGTAGAGACGTTGGCAGTACCCTCCCCATTTGTGAATCGTTTTGATTACCTCCCTGACCTATGAATTATTTGACATCTCTCCAAGCGAGAGCTTCCTTATATGGGATATGCTTCTTCTAAAGATACATTGTTGTACTTGTGTTCACCCGTACTGGGTTTCAATTGTGCCAGAGGTTATCATGATACCTACTTTCAGGTTTCTGAAGCCTTGTGAAATGATGTTATTCAAACTTCCACTTTCCTTCAATAGTGGATAGTCTTAAGGTGGTACAACACCATTTGCTTGTTATAGATACTAGTATCTTTCTGGATATTCTTTACTTTTGGAATCACACCTGGGAAATTCCTTCCAGGTGCCCCTTTGAGAATTATTTGTCGAAAGACGATAATTTATTACCTTGATTTCGAATTACTTCATATTTCTCTTCTTCCACTGAGACGAACAACCCTATTTTTATAGGGGCCACAAGGACTATCTGTCTGTGTGATAGAAGTCTGATGGGACGCCATCACTTGTGTGTTGTGAAATACAAGAAGGCTAATTACCTTTAGTAATGCCTTAACTAAGGCACGCAACGTTAGTTCTTTTGATCATATTGATCTCTTGGTAAATTCTCTTATCTCAAATAAGATTTGCTTTAAAATTCATAATCTTACGATCACCATTGTATGACATTTGTCTTGATATGGCAGCTATCTTTTCAAAGCTCCATGATTCTTGTTATCTCTAATGAATTCCAAGGGATGCCAACCAGGTCCGATAAGCGAAATTCGTTAATATAGATTGGATTCGCAATAGAATCGCCGAGGATAAGAGCGAGTCCCAAAACAATTAGTATACCAGCGACATATTGATAGAATCAGTTTACTCTTCCTTAAAGAGATTATGCGAATGAAAAGTGAGTCAAACCATATTTGTAAGGGATAACGAAGTAATGGGAGACTTCAATAACAGCGGTGTCCAATAGAGACACCGTAGTTGGATTGAGATTATGGAAAAGTTGTTTGCGAATGTACTCTAGTTCTGATATTGCAGAATAAGTGTTGAAGTGAAGGGTTAGAGAACCCCGGCAATTGACAAGTTCGATAACGTATTCCAATGAATCTACCCGGATTACCATCGGACCAAGAAATAGAAACTGTTATGCATTAACCCCAGTAGAAAGGAAAGAGTAGCGACTCAGTAACAAGAATGCTGGGCAAGAGTATGATAAGACCCAGTGCATCACCGTGGGGAGCCTCGGTGTTGGTTGTGAGGGAAAAATGGAATTATGAAAGTGTATATCGACTAATGAGAATTGAACTCGGGTTACCAGATTCAGAGTCTGATGTCCTAACCGCTAGACCATGGAACAAGTTTATTAGTAGGAGCAAAGACCTACTACCGAAAAAAAAACAATTTGCTAAACCAGCTAAGAGATGATATGTATTTTCCGAGAGTGAATTGAGAACTGGATGCCACCAGTTAAAGATTGAACCCGAGGATACCCAATACTGCATTCGCAATAGGTATAGACTCTATTAGAGTTTAACAATGTCATTTGGGTGATTAATGCACCCGTAGTTTTTATGGATTTAGTGAATCAAGTGTTCAAGAAATATTTAGATAAGCTCGTTATTGTATTTATTGATGACGTCTTAATATATCCAGAGGACGAACATTTAAGAATTGTTTCAGAGGTATTATGAGAAGAGCAGTGGTATGCCAAATTCTCAAAGTATGAATTCTGGTTTAATAAAGCCCAATTTCTAAAACGTGTGGTTATTATCAAGGGAGTATTAATGGATCCCGCTAAAATAGAAGTTGTTTTAATTGGGAGAGACCAACTACACCCACAGAGGTGAGAAGTTTTATAGACCTGACAGGCTATTATAGGGAATTCGTGCAGGACCTTGCTAAGATAGCAGCACCGTTGACACGATTTACGAGAAAGACTGAGAAGTTGGAATGGACTCCTAAGTGTGAGGAGAGTTTGCAAGAATTGAAAAGAGGTTGGTGTTAGCCCACTGTTGGCCCTACCAGATGATAAGGAAGACTTTGTGATATATAATGATGCATCTCATAAAGGTTTAGATTTTGTGCTGATACAGCACCGTAGAGTAAGTGTGTATGTATTCAGACAGTTAAAAGAGTAAGAGACTAGATACCCACCCATAAATTGGAATTAGCAGCGATGGTTTTCGCTCCAAAAGATTTGGAAAATTATATGGACCATAAAAGCCTCAAGTATATATTATGCAGAAGGAAAAGAGCAAGGAAAATTTTCAAAAACGAGGGTAAAGTATATGCCCGTTTAAGTACGAACAGGAAATATATATTATGACTAATATTCTCTTATAATTGTTTCAAGGAGTATTATTAGAGCATATTTTCTGGAAACTTTTACAGAGAAGATATATTTAAAGGTCGGAGTATTAAGGTTTTATGTCTTGGTAGAGATCAAGATATGACTGTCAGATACACTATCACCCAGGCAAGGCCAATGTGGTGGCCGATGCCTTCGTCAAAATGAGAAAGAGATAGATTTCGAAGATTCGGGAATTCAAGGATGAGATTTTACACCAGACCCATAGTCCGAGGTATTAGATGCACCTAGACAGCACCATAATGTATAGGGATACCACCTTACGAGGCCGTTGTGAGAAGAGTTGTCGCTCTTCCTTGTGTTGGAAGGAGGCTGGCAAGATAAAGATACTGGAAACCGAGTTAATTCGACAAGCCAAAGAGACAAAAGGTTTTATCAGCAAACGGCTAGTGGAAGCCCAGGATGGATGGAGATAGTACTGCTATTGATAAGCTAAATGGCATGTTGAAGAATGATGACAAGCCAGTTCATATTGGTTTATTTCTGCGCAAACAAGATAGAGAATATAAGATTGGAGAGGCGCGATGATAAAGATATTCTTGTGGAAATCATGAAAAGAAATGAGCAAGTGTAAGGAACAAGGTTTTCAAACTAATAAGGAATTGTGAGAAAATCAAGATGTGGAAGAATCCACCTGGAAATGGAAAGAGTGAAACAAAGAAGGAGTAACCCCAGTGATTCCTAAACTGATTCCGGGACGGAATCCTTTTAAGGAGGGGAGACTGTAAGAGCCAAGATTTTTCGGTAGAATTAAAACTTTTCTTATTAAGAATGAGTATATACATGAATAGTGTTTGTCATGCGTGAATAGTGTTTGTAATGCGTGAATAGTGATTTTGGTGGATGAATAGTGATTTTGAGGATTAAGAAAATTTTTCATGTCATCTATGTACGAGACATATGATGGATATTCTGAAGTCATATTAGTGATCTACAGAGCAAATAAGTGTATGCAAAGACAATCGGAATTCAAAAATTCCAATTTGTATTTCGGTGTAATATTTGACCGGGCAGTGAATTATATATTATTAAATTCAAGAAATGAGATATTAATTTTGAGGAATTAAGGATTTAAAATGTTAGGATTTTATTATATTTGATTTGAGGATTTAGAACGAAAACCACTGAGACAGTGAAACGAACGTTCTAGAAGCCGCTCAGACTTTACAACGAGATTAAGCGATTGAGCGAACGAATCATTGATTAAGGATATGGTATATTAAGAGTCCAAGGAAGGATATATTATGAGAGGGAAAGAGGATTGAGAATAAACTCCTAGAATTGAGAAATGGAAAATGCTTGAGAAATCGGGAGAACGTTTTCTGAGATAAAGAGAAATAAACAAGGAATGTTGGAGTTAATATTCGTTCGAGGTATTGTGCCATATTAGGACATTAATATGCAACATATAAGTCGTAAGATATTAAAATGACACAAGAATTATATCAACAACAAGCTAGTAGTGCTTGGTGACTAGATTTCCACTAAACACAAGATTATTAGTGCATGATGACTCATTTCCCACTAACACAAGAAGAAGTAGTGCTTGGTGACTCATTATTCACTAACCACAAGATAAACCAGCCAAGGAAGATAATATCTAGCAATTATAACAAGAAGCCAAGCAAAGAAACAAAGCAACAAACACCATTCTCTCCATTTCTTCAAAACTGCCCAGCAAGAACACCCATGAAAAGAAAATTCATACTTCCATTTCTATCCATGATAAAATCACCAAATTTTAACAACAGCCTCTCCACTCCATTGGAAAGATTCGCTCCAAATTTCATAGCAATCCAAGTAGTGTGGCCTAGGCAAATCACCTCCCCAAGTTGAAGAAACCAAACTGTCCAGTTTCTCTCCAGCAGAAAGATGGGGCTCAAAACCCTATCTCCCATGGCTGGATTCTTGTGTTCTATATCTCAAAAGAAAGCCCTTGAATGGTATAAGATGAGGTAAAAAGTTGAGCACCAAAATCTTATTTTTAGATTTGTTATGGATTTTACAAGATGATGATGAATAGTAACCCTCTAAGAACTAACTTTGATTTCGTGTTTTGTTTGGATGATCTAAGGGTTATTAAGGCTAGACAAGGACTAGATCAAGCTTTGTAAGGCTAGTACATACTCTCAAGAAGGTATAAACTTTGAAACCCTAGCTCTTGTTTTGAGATTAAAACATGTTCTTGGTGATTTTAGAGTAGTATGTTCATGATAATGATTATAAGCATGATTAGTTAAGTGGTTTAGTTAGATTAAGAAGCATAATTATTTTGATGCTAAGATCAGTAGCTTCTGGACTTGTGGAGGTGTATACCATGTGGATAAGTTGTGTTGATGCCCGGTGTGGCTTGGTTTGATGATTACGATTTTTGGAATGTCCGATTTATAGCCGTCGTAATGCCGAAATTTCGTTAACCTTAAGAAATCGTGTTTGACAGTAACTCTAACTCACTTCCCAGTTGAGTATTCTGCCATGATAAGTTAGATCATGTCATAAGCTTCGTTTTGATATAAAGTTCATGTGAAACTGATTTACGGTTTAGGAGATATCGCGAAATTCGCAAAAGTGGTGCGATTGCGTAAGTGCTAAGTTTATGACTTCAATTGAACCCCTTAATGAAACAGTTTTGGTGGCGAATCAAGTTTATTAAATACTAGATATCATAAGGTGTATGTGTGCGAAAGAATCACCTTAAAAGAGTAATCGGTTGATTTTATAGAAAAGTTTAAGCCAAGGTCGCGTAAGTGAAAACCACTGAAAACGAGACTTAGAAACCAACGTTCTAAATGGCTAAGTATAACTTGGAATTGCGGATGGATTTTGAACCAAACTCATAACGTAAGTGTTTGACGACCAACATGGACTTAGTATGACGCTAGAGCGAGCAAGTAATGCTTTGGTTGTGTTTGTTGCATGTTTACACCGTGAGTTTAGAATGGTTGTCCAGGGGTTTAACGGTATGCTTTTATTTGACTTTGTCTAGATGGACCGACATCGTCGCGAGCCCTATCATATCTCGAGTACCAGGCAAGTGTTCTAAACCATACTTTGTAGTATTGGTTCTATATTCCTATTTTTCCATGTATAGAGTTACAAAGTTTTGCAGTTATTGCTTATATTGCCATATATATATATATATATATATATATATATATATATATATATATATATATAGTTGGCCTTCTGATTCACATATAAGATTTAAGATGAATAGTTATGAACCGGTGGATCTTGTAACTCTAAGTATAAGAGCATACTTCTTGTGTTCGACTCTAGACCGGGAGTCGGTATTTGGATATATGTAAATAGTCGTGGAAACCCGGAGGGATTCCAGCGGCAAAGTACTATGTACTCTGAGGAATGTTATTTAGTATTATTACTATAATTTCAAAAAGTATTTATTACTTGAGTCAGATTCAAGGATTGTTATTTGAGTATTATCTCACTTGAGGAATATTAATCAAATACTATTTCATTAAGAGTATTATTGAATATTTCACGATATACGATGCAAGGTATATGCATAGTTGTTTTGACTTAATATATTGTCATACTTGAAGTGAAATTTTTAATTAGACGACTTATAGACTAGAGGTGATCTAGTAGCTATAAGCCGGGTTTATGATAGCCCTTAGTATAGGGCATATGTTTCGACTAATTTGTTACGAACCGCGAGGCGGTATATCGTGTACGTATTACAATTATTTTCTGAGTATTCTTTATTTAGTAAATAATATTCGAGGATTATAATTACATGGAAAACATCGTTTCAAATGTTTATTTAAAGTATGATTTCATAATCATACGCGAGTTATTTATTTAAATGAATCTTAATTCGGATTTTCATTTAAAGGTTTCTAGTTATCTTTAAATGTCTATTTACTTAACGAATATTATCCTAAATATTCATTTAAAGTTTTCCTTATTATTAATAAGGGTTGTTTATTTGACGAACATTATTTCGAATATTCATTTAAAGTTAATGAATATTATTTTGGATATTCATTTAAATACTTTATCATTATTATTAAGGGCTATTTAATTGATGAATATTATTTCGAATATTCATTTAAAGGTTGTTAATTATAAATTATTTCATTATTTATTTATTAAATGAATATTATTTTGAATATTCATTTAAAGGCTTTTTGAATAATCATTTAATGATTATTTATTTAATGAATATTATTTTGAATATTCACTTCTGGGTTTAAGCGTAATTATTTTATTTAAATATATTCTTTAAACATTCTTGATTTAATAAATATTATCTGAATATTTATTAAATACTTTTAATATAGATGGAATAGTTTATGTATTTAAAAGCATATTTGACTTCAATAATTATAGAGTATATTTCTGAGTTTTATTAAAAGTATCTTGAATACTTTCGATCTTCTGGGTTTTCCCTAAATAACGTTGAGCACCTAATCTATGTTGCTTAACAACGATTTTCCAAAAGTATTATAAGGTTTCCCTGATGATCTTAAATCAACTCCTAGCCTGCAATGGCGTCGTTTTCCTTCAAAACTGGGAAACTCTATTTGAGAAATTCTATTTTACTTGACTTCTGAGTCACGAAAAATGTCGAGAACTTATTTTGAGCCCAGTTATTATGAGTCAGGGGACTCTGGCTACTTCCTCAACACTCGAGGAGTAGGATTGCTGTAACAAGTGTTAATCCATTAACGAGCTACTGCTCGGGAAATATTGGTAAATTTTCCTTTCCAATTAGATACAACTACTTTGTGGAGTTGTATCAACGAGTTATTACTCGGGGAAAAGGAGGACGAACTTTACGTTTCAGAGTCATGGATTTTACTCGAACTAGGAGTATGTGTGTATGAGGCTGTGAATCAGTCCATCACTGATAATCGTATAAGAGGTCGTGGGACGGTCCATCATTATTAAAAGGGGTCCGAGTTGCGCCGGTCCCGACTATGCCCAACCGTTGGCGGGAGATCAAGAGGGCGGTAGACAAGTAAATCCGTCAGTTCTTCCATCTACATGTAGAGAAACAAAATTTGGAGATGCACAACTTATGACTGATCATCGTAAGGTTGTGACATCTGGCGCGAGATACTCCCGTATTAGTTCATCATCCAATTGTGGATATTTCTTCAACATGTACTGAAAGGTTTGCCGGTCATGTTGGCAGGGTTTTAAAAAGTGTGAAAACTGATGTTACAATAACCTTCCTTATAACTTCATCTTTTAAGTTATATGCTGATATTCTGCTTATGGTTGATATAGCAGACATGATTTTACAAAAAGGTTATTGGTGTGTTTTGAAACCTCATCCTTTTATAAAATGCCAGAACTATTCATATTGCGATAAAGATTACAGATATATCATGAAAGATGATATTTATATATTGATTTTCTGCTTATCTTCTTTTCATAGCAGATATTTTGACGGAAAGGTCATTATTGTGATTATGAACTTATCATGTTCATTTAATGATTATTTTAATCATTATACTTTCCCTATTGAGGTTTCTTGGATACATATATTTTATTAATGATATTAAGTATCCGTGGTATTATGAAAACCCCATGTATATGATGGGAGATTTTTGTGAACACTAGTAACCACTTGTTGAGCAATTCTTTCGCTCATACTTGTTTGTTGTTTTATATATTAGCCTTTCAGAAAGAGGTAAACGGATGAGAATTATCTGCATAGCTCGGAAGAAGCAGGCAGACAAGGTACCCTTATGAAGACGACATGATCCAGAACAACTATAGCTAGAGTAAGTTACATATGGTTTTATTAATGTGTAATATATATATCACATTGTATAGAGTAGAACTAGTTGCTGGTATACTTCTCAACGAAGCTATACTAGCGGAATAAGATTTGTAAGACACGGTGTAATTTGATTCAATGGATGTAATGAAGTGAGTAATGTAAAGACTTTAGTTCTTGTTTCTAGCCCTATAACCTATAAGATGCTTGGTAGTTAGGGTCTCAATGATTGTATTTCAGTTATCAAATGATTACAGATGGATTAATGTTGTTAAATAGGTGAATTGTTAATGAGAATTCCCGCGTGACGACCAAATCCCTGACCCCGGATTTGGGGGTGTTACACTTAATCAGCAAAATATACCCAAAAGTGGCTGACCCATGTACCCAAACGACAAATCATGGTACTATTAACATATAGAAAGAATATTGTAGGCATAACAAATTTGTTAAATAACGTCCAACAAATAGATTATAATTTTGAGTAACGTTTGCATATATCTTGATT
Source organism: Kitagawia praeruptora (assembly GCA_037693485.1). Lineage (NCBI taxonomy): Eukaryota > Viridiplantae > Streptophyta > Magnoliopsida > Apiales > Apiaceae > Kitagawia > Kitagawia praeruptora. The sequence goes on along the minus strand of CM075345.1, from coordinate 30,111,637 downwards.
TACTCTGCATTCTACAGATTCATGACTGACCTGTTCTTCATGGTGAAGTAAAGGCACCATATAAAGTTGTGTTCACTACCATATTCAAGATAAATCTCGTTAAATGGTTCCAGCATGCAATAAAGGGTCGATCGAGAGCAAGAATACTTCCCATACTGAAAGGTACTGGTCTGGTACAAAACATATTACTTAGAAAGTGACCTGTGAGACTCGTGATAATACACGTTAAAACAAACAAAAAATAACATACAATAGAAGAATCCATCTATACATGAACCTCACAAAAGTATAGTAGAAGCAACCACAAAATAGTGAAACTCTTTTATGATTTCGTGCAACTATACTATCTAGCAACATGATGAATGGTGCAGAGAATAAAACAAAATAACAAAACATATTGAGATCGTTATAAAGAACGAGAGTATTTTCTTACATGTATTACTAGAACTGGACAGCTAACATGTTGTATCTTGTCAATATTCTGCAAATATAAATAGTTACCCTTCAATGTAAGTGCATGTACATATAAAAACAGAAGATATCGGAATAAGAACGTTACAAAACTCACTTTAAATGTGTCAAACCAGAATGTCAACTTGACATTATATATAACACGTATTCCTGAAAGAATGGCACTATGCAGAACAACACCTCTCAACCTCGGCAAACGAGCAGCCAAGTGTAATGTGGGTCCACTTCCAACAGATTGGCCATACAAAATCACATCCTCTTGCATGATTCCATAATCATGATTCAAACAGTTGTACACAACTTCTATGTCATAGTATGTGTTGAATTCAGATGGCTACCCAAATTTGAAGCAAAGAGAACCGCGTAACACATACAAACAATAGAAAATATAAACAACAGAGACACCAGAGGACAGGAGCACATGAACAAAATTACCCAATCAACAAATTAAGTTTTAAAAAAAAACACCAAACATCTAAATGAAAAGTAAGCCCAAAATTAAATAAAAGTGCAAGTTAATTACTTCCAAATTTAATCACTTTCTAACATTATATCAATTACTTCCTCATTAAACTAAAAATGGAGCAGTAGTATAAGAAACTTACAGAACTGTTTGTAAATATTTGAGACTTTGTTTTCCTTAGAGAATTACTTTTATCTGTTAATAGCACATATAAATGCGTTAGCGATTAACACAGAACACATAAAGAATACCTCAGGGCCACGCGCCATTTTTTAAGACTCAATTACAGTCTTTAACAAGGATATTTAATAAAACAATAACAAAAAATAGAAAAGGATTTCACAAGAATTAAAGGTCTCTCGCCCCTGAAGGTGGGTTGTTCAACTTCTTCACTAAAGCCTGGTTCCTAGTCTGTTTTACACATCTAAGGAATGAGACAAAGTTCACTAATATTTAAGAAAAAGAAATAATAGAGTTCTAACAGAAGAGGACATATATTTGCCATATCACATGCCATAACCGAAGAATTGTGCGCAACAAGATCAAAAGAGAAAACTTTATTCTACCTCTTCCCCCTGTTAGGAAAATTTTACAAGTCATATGATAGAAAAATCAAACACTAATCAGAGGTAGCAAATATTTCCTATGTTGCATATCAACAGTTGACCAATGCCATTGCCTACAAGGCGTTCCTCCAGTACAAAAAAAGGCACACCATCGGTCTACGCAAACCATTAGCTAACTACATGTACTATGTTGAACTATAGTACATGGACTTTAGTTAATCAATCGATCATTGTACTGATTCATACTTATTTCCATAAACTAGTCATTTTTTTACAATGTATCGATCATTCATACTTATTCATATTACAGCCCATTACGACACAAACAAAACTGAACTACAACTCCAAAATACTATTTCATAGTCTAACAGTCCCAAGTTGTCATAGTTTTAGATCAATAATACATAAAGGACATATATATAGTGACATTCACATATAGATAATGAGATGGCCAGTTTGCCTACACTTGTAACAAGACGCTGCTATTTGACCAGCATCCTTTAAGACAACGCAGCATAGGTGACCAAATTCCTTGCAAATTTCCTGCTAACATGGAAGACAACTTTTAAAAGAGGGCTCCAAATAGTTTAGAAAAGTCAACTGCTTGGTAAATACAATCTATTCAACTATCCAGAAAATTGACCTTTAGATCTTCATATGAATATTCACTTTGACATGAAAACATATGATGTCCTCAATCCCCACATCTCAAACAAATGTCTGAAATTTTATTGCCCAGTGGTTCTTCAAGGTAATCTCTGGCAAGGTGACCTCTTTTGAATTCGAAGCATTTACAACCTTGAACAAACTTAAACAACTAAAAGTGAGTTTTCAGAATATAATGATGTCTTGTACTTGCAATGACATGCTTTTCCGTCTGAAGTTCGATTTAAAAAAATAAAAAAACACGTAATTGTAAAATAGCGTACATGTACTTTAATAAATAAGCAAATTTCTACATTTCCTAATGTCGAGCAACTAAATACTTCGTAATGAGAGTGACAATGTCAAGTTATTAATTATCATAGTGATACATAAGGAAGAGACTATAATCTAGTATCACTAATCAGTGTAAGGTTTTCTAGGCTTCTAGCTAGTGCTTCGTATCTGTGCAATAACATGGTTTTGAGTATGACCACTAAACTAGAAATAAAATTTTAGTTGCATACCTTTGCAACAAATTACCACTCTTTGATAAGCCCACTTCTAAATTCTGGATTTTTTTTTTATCCTGGCTAACTAATTTACCTAATGCCATTGTATTGGTTGTGGATGTCAGCATCTCCCATAACAAATCCACTCTGGTAGTAGAAATCATGTATGTACTTGCTGCATCAAGATGTTTAGCATACAAGCACATCCCATGTTTTGAAATTGTTGACACCATCAGACCATATGCATCAAATAATTTTCTATCTGAACAATTAAAAGACCATGTAAATAGCCTAATTAGCATATAGATACAATATTAGAATACCAAATTTATTTAGCATTCTACCATTACATAAATAGCCTAGCAGCTACATGAGTGTTGTGACTGGCCTCTTATGTAAGTCGATATTGTCCCTACATCACCAACACATCTTATAAACAAACTATACACGGTGATAAATACATGAATAACTTCCTCCCCAAAAATAATTAAACACCCAAACACTCAATCAATAAGTAATATAAGAACTAAACAAGACATTTCATAGATGTCTTACCCAAACAACTGATCCTTCAAACAATGCTCCTGACTCCTGTATAAAATAACAAAATCAAAATTAGTGAAACAAAATAATTAATGCTTACCCAAACAAATGTTTCTTGTATATAATGCTCATGTATTAAACACAAAAAGAAACGAATTAAAAACTTAGGGTTTCGATTTAAAACCCCCAATTTATAATGAAATCGAAATCGAACTTTTATTACAAAATCAAGCTTACCCACTTACAAATCGAACTAATTCAAGCTTTGAACAAATCGATTTCGAGCAGATTTGAGCAGTGAGAGAGAGCGGTTTCGAGTGTGAGAGAGAGCATCTTTGAGTAGTGGGAGAGCGGCTTCGGGTGTGAGATAGAGCAGCTTTGAGTAGTGAGAGAGCGGCTTCGAGCGTGAGTGTCCAGTGAGAAAGTGAAAGAGAGTTTAAAATTAGGGTTCTTTAGTACTGTGAGTTCGAGAGAGAGGGAGAGGGGGAGAGAGTTTAATGTTTTAGGTTTTATTTGTGTTTGTGTTTTATTTGTTTTGTTTTTGGGAGGATCTGAAAAAATGGGGGAACAAAAATTGGTTAAGGGGCGGGGAAATATTTTAGTTCTAAGGGGGAAATTTTGAAGAATTATAAAAATACAAAAATTTTGGTTAAGAGGGGAAGAAATAGCGGGCAAATGAAACTTATTGGGGAAAATAAAACTAAGGGGGAGAATATTTCAGAGGGGGTGCGCGTTTAATTTTTTAAGGATAGATTTAGACATCGGTTCATAAATGAAGTGATGTCTAAATGTTTTTAAGAAAAGGTGTAGACATCGGTTGATAAATGAAGTGATGTCTGAATGTTTAAAAGACATCGGTTTTATTTTCACTGATGTTAAAAAGACTTTTAACATCGGTTTTATTTTAATCGATGTTAAAGACTGTGATGTCTATTAACAGATTTTTAGTAGTGCCTTAGCTTTATCCCTTAAAGAGAATGGAAAAAGTCTGAATTTGATAGCATCTTCCGACACACCATTAAACTTGAAGGTGTCGCAGATCTCGATGAAATCCCGGATGTGCATATTAGGATCCTCCGTAGGAGTACCCCCAAACTGAACTGAATTCTGCACCATCTGAATCGTGCTTGGCTTGATTTCGAAGGTATTTGCGGCAATATTGGCCTGACAATGCTAGATTGGATGTCATTGATTTTCGGTTGAGAGTAATCCATCAATGATTTAACTACTGCTGCTGCTCGATCACTCATCTCTTAACTGCTGCAACACGTTCAAGTACCTGAAATACCAAGAAACAAACAACTACGTAAGAAAAAATCCGAGTCAGTGAACTCTAACGACCACTGATGACAAGCACATAACTAAAAATAAAACACCGATGATCCCCGACAGCGGCGCCAAAAACTTGTTTGCACTAAATCACGCAAGCGTACGTGGTCACAAGTAATATAGATATAAGTCAAGTTCGTTCCCATAGAGATCTGGTTGGTTTCAATTCAGTTTTGTACCTATACAACAATGTATGGTTTTTACTCACTGCTAAGACAATTAATACATTTGGGTTTTGATTAACTAAAATTAACGAAGAAGCACTTTAACAAACTAAGAATTAACTAACTAATGTGAATTAAAATCGAATTACTTATATGAGTAAAACATGGGATCCTAACTTCATTAAATACTTCACTTAGATCTGATGCCTTTAATCTCTATATGCAATGGTTATGATATATGATCGAACAACACGAAACAAGTACACGTTACCTGTCAGCATACGTATACCAAACTACCCATACATCCACAAAAGAGATAGAAGATGAATAGACATGCTTAGACCCTATATGTCTATAGAATTTGAAAACATAACGGTTGAAGAACAAGTTATCCATAAAGATCACACGGGGTAGTATAAGTATTCTCATCTCACACTACGAATCATGTTGATAAACAATCATGAACCTATGCTAGCATGGCAAGTTCTAAATCTCAAGATCCACTTTCACTTCACAAGAGATTAACAGATTAGATGTTAGCTACGCATCTAACAATTAAGCATAACCAAAACAGAATTAAAATAGAATTTCTGCAAAATACGTTTCCTAAACTAATTCTGTTTTGAAGGAAAATTCGTAACTGACTTTTCTTCAGTATTTATGGACCGTTCTAGTTGTATTTGGGCATCTGAACCACTTTAGAATGAAATACAATCTCGTTAGCTTCACGTGGACTGTAAGATCATCCAAAACGGACTTGTAGAAATCAAGATATGGCCAAAACAGTGAATCAGCAATTCTTTTCCAGGAGCTTTCCCGTGCCGCAGCGCCCAACCCGCGCTGTAGCGCCCCAAACTTTCTGTCCAGGATTGTAGAAAATTTCATTGTCTTCGCGTGAGCTGTAAGATCGCTAAATTCTGACTTCTAGAACTCCAGATATGGCCAAAACAGTGCACACTGCGAAACCTACCCGGAAAATCCGAATTTTCCACAATTTGCTCATTTCTCCTCCGTTCTCTCTTCCGATTCTTTTGCCACTTCCCGTTCTTCAGTTCTTGAGCATGAATCCACCATGAAATATGCAAATGTATCTCCTCACTTTAAGATAGTAACCCTGCACCATTTTTACTAAAAACGAATCAAAAACACAACATACCTGAGACCAAGTTAATCAATTTAACCCGATATGGAACGCTCCAAGTGGATATTAAATCTATTTATCACACCCCCAAACTTAAAGCGATGCTTGTCCTCAAGCATAAACAAATATAACTATATAAAACTAATTAGTACCACTTCCGTAGGTGATCACGATTGCGTTTGGCATATGCAACAAGCCCTTTAAACCCTAGGCAACCCTAGTGGACGAGTAAGGTCTCGTGAGGGCCTATGGCGAATGTAACCACAAAATTCATCTAACTAAACAATGCAAAAACAATGCATGAATGCAACTAATATGAAAATGCAAGGATCCCCTTTAAACTAACCAAAACCAACTAGCAAGCAAATATCTCAAAGAATGCAACTAAATCCAAATAGAGCTCAACTAAGTCCCCGTACTCTAACAATACATGACAGAAACGTGCGTGTGTGCGATGCTCATCAGAAATACTCCCAAAACTAGATCAAAAATCATACCTATTCTTCGCCAAGACAATCACAGGTTTATAAATAGAATAGACTGTAAACACTTCATAACCCATGAACACCTCCATCCTCATTCAAGTTAGACAAAAATTCATGCTTTATTACTAACAACTATGACACATAATATACAAGCATGCTTATTTAACCGTGCAATGGATGAGACCCTAAAAGGCTTATACAATAATACCCATGTAGCGAGCGTTAGGTTAGTGGATCCCAAACTATAAAAGCCTTAGGTCACTAGGCACAAAGTCCCCGCGAACTTAATTGCTCGAGTATTAAAGAGCTCACCCTTGTTAATTTTGCATTTAACAATTTACACATAACTCTTTTTTTTCTCTTTTCTTTTTTTTTCCTTTTTTTTTCTTTATATATGCAATCTTGAATGAGAATTCTCAATTCCAACCCTAGACTACTCATATAAATATGAGCCGACTACTAGCCATTTGACGCCTAGCCATTATTGACAAAGATTAGCAACTAGCATGAAATCCCTGGGTTCTCCCAAACTTAGATTTTAGTGCTCCTACGCCATCAAGGGAATAACGAAAATTCTAAATATAATCAAGTGATTAAATCTTAAACAACCAAACAAGCATGACCTCAACCTAGCCCAAAAGCAAACGATGAGAATGTGTAAAATTTTTGTTTCTGAAACATGTAAGTCAATTTCATAGGAACTATAAATCAACCCTCTACTCATCATTACCACACTCAATTAGACATCGACCTACCAATCAGAATTAGCTCGTTCTAAGGGATCATGAAATATGCATGCTATGTAAATGCAACTATCATGGACTCACATGGTATAAAAACAAAATAACAGAATGCCCTATATGAAACAAACATAAATAATACGAACGAACATGCATGAATTACTACTAATATGCATAATATGATATCTATATGAACACAATGACACACACATAACTACTAACAACTATTATTCATTACTTATCCCTCAAACCACCCCCAAACTTAAAATATTCAATGTCCTCATTGAATGGAAGGTAATACAAAGGATAGTAGGAAATATACCTAATTGTCGAAACACGTGGGTTGCCTCCCACGAAGCGCCTTTGTTTAAAGTCTTTAGCTAGACATGGCAATGGCTTTTTCTCTTGAAAACTTCTACACCGTATCTCTATATGACCATTTAATTATCTTTTCCGGGGCTACATCTTTGATGACAAGTTTCAGCCTTCTTTGCTCATCAAAAGTGTCAGTAACATTGTTCTATTCACTAACTGACAAGTTAGCAACCATTACAATAGGCAAAGTCGATGATTGACCCAAGTATACATACCTCAAGTGATCTAGTGGTTTAAGCTCGAATTTGGAAGCTTCTTCAACATGATGATTTTCATTATTAACTACCAAAGACTGATCAAGAGTGGAAATAGACGGATTCGGAACAGAAGTGGGTGGTTCGCCAACAGAAGTCTTAACAACATACTTAGGATCAAAAGAACTATCATCAAGTTGAATTTCATGCTTAGAACAAATAGCATTCAATTCCGCTAACATCTCATCAGAAGAAAAATTCCTATAAAGCTCATGAAGATCTTTATCACCCTCATACTTTAACAAATCACCTTCCTCAAGAACAGACTCAATTGCCCTATCCTCGAGATTTGACCATGAAACAACCTCATCAATCAGCACCTGAGAATCCCAAAGATCAGCTAAGCCTAGTGACTCACACTCTTCCTCCTCATCACTATCCACCACAGGTTCTGACAAAACAGGATGTTCTTCTTTTTCTGTAGGGTCCTGATCTTGAATTTCTTCTTCATCCTCAATTGCTGAATTCTGATCGTTTGTGACTTTTCCAGATCTGAGTGTTAAGGCATTAACCTGCTCCATGCCATCTTGTTTTCCTGGATTCACCTCTGTGTCACTAGGAGAACTTCCTGCGGTCTATTAAGTAAGACACTCGCAATTTGACCAATCTGATTTTCCAAGATCTTTAGCGAGACAGCTTGACTTTTGCACATCAACCTCAACTCTTCCAATTCAGATTTTTCAGTAAAAGATTACCCCGCACTTGCCTGAGGCTGTTGCTGAAAACCTGAAGAATGGTATGGCTGAGCTCCAAATTGCTGACCTTGAAATCGCTGATTTTGTTGCTGGAATGGTAGCATGTCACCCTTATAATTGCTCTAACTATAATTCAGAGGATTTCTGTTGCTCGGATGATAGGTGGCTGGAGCTGGCTGCGGAGGTCGCTGAAAGTTGCTCACAAACTGTGCTGATTCAGAAAAGATAGCACACTGATGCGTATCATGTGCACCCGCACAAAGCTCACACACACTTGCAACCTGCTAAATTCCATAGTTGGTCAAAGAATCCACCTTCATAGTCAAAGCTTTCAACTGAGCTGCTATAACTGTAGCTGCATCCCCTTCAAGAATTCCTGCTACCTTGCCTTGAGATAGTCACTGAGTTGTATTCTGATATTCATTGGCAGCCATCATCTCAATTAGCTCATAAGCTTCCTCATAGCTCTTTGCCCATAAAGCTCCACCTGATGATGCGTCTAGCAAAGGTCTAGATTGTGCTCCTAAGCCATTATAAAAGCAGTTAATCACCATCTAATCAAGCATCCCATGATGTGGATACTTCCTTAACATCTCCTTATATCGCTCTCAAGCCTCGCACAAAGATTCCCTAGACTGCTGTGAAAATTGAGTAATAGCATTCCCGATTGCTACTATTTTAGCCATGGGGAAGAATTTAGTGAGAAACTTCTGAGCAAGATCCTCCCATGTAGTAATGGAACCGGCTGGTAGAGAGTGTAACCAGCCCTTAGCTTTATCCCTTAAAGAGAATGGAAAAAGTCTGAATTTGATAGCATCTTCCGACACACCATTAACTTGAAGGTGTCGCAGATCTCGATGAAATCCCGGATGTGCATATTAGGATCCTCCGTAGGAGTACCCCCAAACTGAACTGAATTCTGCACCATCTGAATCGTGCTTGGCTTGATTTCGAAGGTATTTGCGGCAATATTGGCCTGACAATGCTAGATTGGATGTCATTGATTTTCGGTTGAGAGTAATCCATCAATGCTTTAACTACTGCTGCTGCTCGATCACTCATCTCTTAACTGATGCAACACATTCAAGTACCTGAAATACCAAGAAACAATCAACTAAGTAAGAAAAAATCCGAGTCAGTGAACTCTAACGACCACTGATGACAAGCACATAAGTAAAAATAAAACACCGATGATCCCCGTTAGCGGCGCCAAAAACTTGTTTGCACTAAATCACGCAAGCGTACGTGGTCACAAGCAATATAGATATAAGTCAAGTTTGTTCCCATAGAGATCTGGTTGGTTTCAATTCAGTTTTGTACCTATACAACAATGTATGGTTTTTACTCACTGCTAAGACAATTAATACATTTGGGTTTTTATTAACTAAAATTAACGAAGAAGCACTTTAACAAACAAAGAATTAACTAACTAATGAGAATTAAAATCGAATTACTTATATGAGTAAAACATGGGATCCTAACTTCATTAAATACTTCGCTTAGATCTGATGCCTTTAATCTCTATATGCAATGGTTATGATATATGATCGAACAACACGAAACAAGTACACGTTACCTGTCAGCATACGTATACCAAACTACCCATACATCCACAAAAGAGATAGAAGATGAATATACACCAATTATGCTTAGACCCTATATGTCTATAGAATTTGAAAACATAACGGTTGAAGAACAAGTTATCCATAAAGATCACACGGGGCAGTATAAGTATTCTCATCTCACACTACGAATCATGTTGATAAACAATCATGAACCTATGCTAGCATGGCAAGTTCAAAATCTCAAGATCCACTTTCACTTCACAAGAGATTAATAGATTAGATGTTAGCTACGCATCTAAAAATTAAGCATAACAATACGAGGATATCAATATACATCACACACAGATCTTTAAAGCAATCAAACTACTAAACTACATAGATAAATCCGTTAGAATCCCATGACAACGATTAGTTCATAATTGAACCTCTCGTCATCATGGGATCTGATGAAACCATGATAAATAACAAAGTATTAAAGATTATGAATAAACTAGAGTAATGAGTTAAGAAAACAAATCCCAAAAACATCCAAGAGTTTCGCCTAATAGAAGAAAACAAAAAGTAGATCTAGATCTCCGTCGCTTGTCACGAGCGTAGGAATCCTTCTCCAACTCTGAATCTCCGTCTCTCGGCACTCTCTCTGTGTTATTATGGGTGTTGGTCCATTTTATGATGATAGGATGTGTTTATATAGGCCATAGTAGTCTTTTCCAGCAAGAAACTACCAAAACAGAATTAAAATAGAATTTCTGCAAAATACGTTTCCTAAACTAATTCTGTTTTGAAGGAAAATTCGTAACTGACTTTTCTTCAATATTTCTGGACCATTCCAGTTGTATTTGGACATCTGAACCGCTTTAGAATGAAATAGAATCTCGTTAGCTTCGCGTGGACTGTAAGATCATCCAAAACGGACTTGTAGAAATCAAGATATGGCCAAAACAGTGAATCAGCAATTCTTTTCCAGGAGCTTTCCCATGCCGCAGCGCCCAACCCGCGCCGTAGAGCCCCAAACTTTTTCTCCAGGATTGTATGAAATTTTTTTGTCTTCGCGTGAGCTGTGAGATCGCTAAATTCTGACTTCTAGAACTCCAGATATGGCCAAAACAGTGCAGACTGCGCAACCTACCCGGAAAATCCAAATTTTCCACAATTTGCTCATTTCTCCTCCGTTCTCTCTTCCGATTCTTTTGCCACTTCCCGTTCTTCAGTTCTTGAGCATGAATCCACCATGAAACATGCAAATGTATCTCCTCACTTTAAGATAGTAACCCTGCACCATTCTTACTAAAAATGAATCAAAAACACAACATACCTGAGGCCAAGTTAATCAATTTAAGCCGATATGGAACGCTCCAAGTGGATATTAAATCCACTTATCACACACCAAAACTTAAATCGATGCTTGTCCTCAAGCATAAACAAATATAACTATATACAACTAATTAGTACCACTTCGGTAGGTGATCACGGTTGCATTTGGCATATGCAATAAGCTCTTTAAATCCCTAGGCAGCCCTAGTGGACGAGTAAGGTCTCGTGAGAGCCTATAGCGAATGTACCCACAAAATTCATCTAACTAAACATTGCAAAAACAATGCATGAATGCAACTAATATGAAAATGCAAGGATCTCCTTTAAACTAACCAAAACCAACTAGCAAGCAAATATCTCAAAGAATGCAACTAAATCCAAATAGAGCTCAACTAAGTCCCCGTACTCTAACAATACATGACAGAAACGTGCGTGTGTGCGATGCTCATCAGAAATACTCCTAAAACTAGATAAAAAATCATACCTATTCTTCGCCAAGACAATCACAGGTTTATAAATAGAATAGACTATAAACACTTCATAACCCAGGAACACCTCCATCCTCATTTAAGTTAGACAGAAATTCATGCTTTATTACTAACAACTACGACACGTAATATACAAGTATGCTTATTTAACCGTGTAATGGATGAGACCCTAAAAGGCTTATACAATAATACCCATGTAGCGAGCGTTAGGTTAGTGGATCCCAGACTATAAAAGCCTTAGGTCACTAGGTACAAAGTCCCCGCGAACTTAATTGCTCGAGTATTAAAGAGCTCACCCTGGTTAATTTTGCATTTAACAATTTACACATAACTCTTTTTTTTCTTTCTTTTTTTTCTTTATATATGCAATCTGGAATGAGAATTCTCAATTCCAACCCTAGACTACTCATATAAATATGAGCCGGCTACTAGCCATTTGATGCCTAGCCATTATTGACAAATATTAGCAACTAGCATGAAATCCCTGGGTTCTCCCAAACTTAGATTTTAGTGCTCCTACGCCATCAAGGGAATAACGAAAATTCTAAATATAATCAAGTGATTAAATCTCAAACAACCAAACAAGCATGACCTCAACCTAGCCCAAAAGCAAACGATGAGAATGTGTAAATTTTTTGTTTCTGAAACATGCAAGTCAATTTCATAGGAACTATAAATCAACCCTCTACTCATCATTACCACACTCAATTAGACATCGACCTACCAATCAGAATTAGCTCGTTCTAAGTGATCATGAAATATGCATGCTATGCAAATGCAACTATCATGGACTCACATAGTATAAAAACAAAATAACAGAATGCCCTATATGAAACAAACATAAATAATACGAACGAACATGCATGAATTACTACTAATATGCATAATATGATATCTATATGAACACAATGACACACACATAACTACTAACAACTATTATTCACTACTTATCCCTCAAACCACCCCCAAACTTAAAATATTCAGTGTCCTCATTGAATGGAAGGTAATACAAAGGATAGTAGGAAATATACCTAATTGTCGAAACACGTGGGTTGCCTCCCACGAAGCGCCTTTGTTTAAAGTCTTTAGCTAGACGTGGCAATGGCTTTTTCTCTTGAAAACTTCTACACCGTATCTCTATATGGCCATTTAATTATATTTTCCGGGGCTACATCATGATGACAAGTTTCAGCCTTCTTTCCTCCTCAAAAGTGTCAGTAACATTGTTCTCTTTACTAACTGACAAGTTAGCAACCATTACAATAGGCAAAGTAGATGATTGACCCAAGTATACATACCTCAAGTGATCTGGTGGTTTAAGCTCGAATTTGGAAGCTTCTTCAACATGATGATTTTCATTATTAACTACCAAAGACTAATCAAGAGTGGAAATAGACGGATTATGAACATAAGTGGGTGGTTCACCAACAGAAGTCTTAACAACATACTTAGGATCAAAAGAACTATCCTCAAGTTGAATTTCATGCTTAGAACAAATAGCATTCAATTCCGCTAACATCTCATCAGAAGAAAAATTCCTATAAAACTCATGAAGATCTTTATCACCCTCATACTTTAACAAAACATCTTCCTCAAGAACAGACTCAATTGCACTATCCTCGAGATTTGACCATGAAAAACCTCATCAATCAGCACCTGAGAATTCCAAAGATCAGCTAAGCCTAGTGATTCACACTCTTCCTCCTCATCACTATCCACCACAGGTTCTGACAAAACAGAATGTTCTTCTTTTTCTGTAGGGTCCTGATCTTGAATTTCTTCTTCATCCTCAATTGCTGAATTTTGATCGTTCGTGACTTTTCCAGATCTGAGTGTTAAGGCATTAACCTGCTCCATGCCATCTTGTTTTCCTGGATTCACCTTTGTGTCACTAGGAGAACTTCCTGCGGTCTATTAAGTAAGACACTCGCAATTTGACCAATCTGATTTTCCAAGATCTTTAGCGAGACAACTTGACTTTTGCACATCAACCTCAACTCTTCCAATTCAGATTTTTCAGTAAAAGATTACCCCGCACTTGCCTGAGGCTGTTGCTGAAAACCTGAAGAATTGTATGGCTGAGCTCCAAATTGCTGACCTTGAAATCGCTGATTTTGTTGCTGGAATGGTAGCATGTCACCCTTATAATTGCTCTAACTATAATTCAGAGGATTTCTGTTGCTCGGATGATAGGTGGCTGGAGCTGGCTGCGGAGATCGCTGAAAGTTGCTCACAAACTGTGCTGATTCAGAAGAGATAGCACACTGATGCGTATCATGTGCACCCGCACAAAGCTCACACACACTTGCAACCTGCTGAATTCCATAGTTGGTCAAAGAATCCACCTTCATAGTCAAAGCTTTCAACTGAGCTGCTATAACTGTAGCTGCATCCCCTTCAAGAATTCCTGCTACCTTGCCTTGAGATAGTCTCTGAGTTGTATTCTGATATTCATTGGCAGCCATCATCTCAATTAGCTCATAAGCTTCCTCATAGCTCTTTGCCCATAAAGCTCCACCTGATGATGCGTCTAGCAAAGGTCTAGATTGTGCTCCCAAGCCATTATAAAAGCAATTAATCACCATCCAATCAGGCATCCCATGATGTGGACACTTCCTTAGCATCTCCTTATATCGCTCCCAACCCTCGCACAAAGATTCCCTAGACTGCTGTGAAAATTGAGTAATAGCATTCCCGATTGCTACTATTTTAGCCATGGGGAAGAATTTAGTGAGAAACTTCTGAGCAAGATCCTCCCATGTGGTAATGGAACCGGCTGGTAGAGAGTGTAACCAGCCCTTAGCTTTATCCCTTAAAGAGAATGGAAAAAGTCTCAATTTGATAGCATCTTCCGACACACCATTAAACTTGAAGGTGTCGCAGATCTCGATGAAATCCCGGATGTGCATATTAGGATCCTCCATAGGAGTACCCCCAAACTGAACTGAATTCTGCACCATCTGAATCGTGCTAGGTTTGATTTCGAAGGTATTTGCGGCAATAGCTGGCCTGACAATGCTAGATTGGATGTCATTGATTTTCGGTTGAGAGTAATCCATCAATGCTTTAACTACTGCTGCTGCTCGATCACTCATCTCTTAACTGCTGCAACACGTTCAAGTACCTGAAATACCAAGAAACAAACAACTACGTAAGAAAAAATCCGAGTCATTGAACTCTAACGACCACTGATGACAAGCACATAAGTAAAAATAAAACACCGATGATCCCCGGCAGCGGCGCCAAAAACTTGTTTGCACTAAATCACGCAAGCGTACGTGGTCACAAGCAATATAGATATATGTCAAGTTCGTTCCCATAGAGATCTATTTGGTTTCAATTCAGTTTTGTACCTATACAACAATGTATGGTTTTTACTCACTGCTAAAACAATTAATACATTTGGGTTTTGATTAACTAAAATTAACGAAGAAGCACTTTAACAAACTAAGAATTAACTAACTAATGAGAATTAAAATCGAATTACTTATATGAGTAAAACATGGGATCCTAACTTCATTAAATACTTCGCTTAGATCTGATGCCTTTAATCTCTATATGCAATGGTTATGATATATGATCGAACAACACGAAACAAGTACACGTTACCTGTCAGCATACGTATACCAAACTACCCATACATCCACAAAAGAGATAGAAGATGAATAGACACCAATTATGCTTAGACCCTATATGTCTATAGAATTTGAAAACATAACGGTTGAAGAACAAGTTATCCATAAAGATCACACGGGGCAGTATAAGTATTCTCATCTCACACTACGAATCATGTTGATAAACAATCATGAACCTATGCTAGCATGGCAAGTTCTAAATCTCTAGATCCACTTTCACTTCACAAGAGATTAACAAATTAGATGTTAGCTACGCATCTAACAATTAAGCATAACCATACGAGGATATCAATATACATCACACACAGATCTTTAAAGCAATCAAACTACTAAACTACATAGATAAATCCGTTAGAATCCCATGACAACGATTAGTTCATAATCGAACCTCTCGTCATCATGGGATCTGATGAAACCATGATAAATAACAAAGTATTAAAGATTATGAATAAACTAGAGTAAGGAGTTAAGTAAATAAATCCCAAAAACATCCAAGAGTTTCGCCTAATAGAAGAAAACAAAAAGTAGATCTAGATCTTCGTTGCTTGTCATGAGCGTAGGAATCCTTCTCCAACTCTGAATCTCCGTCTCTCGGCTCTCTCTCTCTGTGTGTTATGATGAGTGTTGGTTCATTTTATGATGATAGGATGTGTTTATATAGGCCATAGGAGTCTTTTCCAGCAAGAAACTACCAAAATAGAATTAAAATAGAATTTCTGCAAAATACGTTTCCTAAACTAATTCTGTTTTGAAGGAAAATTCGTAACTGACTTTTCTTCAGTATTTCTGGACCGTTCCAGTTGTATTTGGACCTCTGAACCACTTTAGAATGAAAGAGAATATCGTTAGCTTCGCGTGGACTGTAAGATCATCCAAAACGGACTTGTAGAAATCAAGATATGGCCAAAACAGTGAATCAGCAATTCTTTTCCAGGAGCTTTCCCCCGCCGCAGCGCCCAACCTGCGCCGTAGCGCCCCAAACTTTCTGTCCAGGATTGTAGAAAATTTCGTTGTCTTCGCGTGAGCTATAAGATCGCTAAATTCTGACTTCTAGAACTCCAGATATGGCCAAAACAGTGCAGACTACGCAACCTACCCGGAAAATCCGAATTTTCCACAATTTACTCATTTCTCCTCCGTTCTCTCTTCCGATTCTTTTGCACTTCCCGTTCTTCAGTTCTTGAGCATGAATCCACCATGAAACATGCAAATGTATCTCCTCACTTTAAGATAGTAACCCTGCACCATTCTTACTAAAAATGAATCAAAAACACAACATACCTGAGGCCAAGTTAATCAATTTAAGCGGATATGGAACGCTCCAAGTGGATATTAAATCCACTTATCACACACCAAAACTTAAATCGATGCTTGTCCTCAAGCATAAACAAATATAACTATATACAACTAATTAGTACCACTTCGGTAGGTGATCACGGTTGCATTTGGCATATGCAATAAGCTCTTTAAATCCCTAGGCAGCCCTAGTGGACGAGTAAGGTCTCGTGAGAGCCTATAGCGAATGTACCCACAAAATTCATCTAACTAAACATTGCAAAAACAATGCATGAATGCAACTAATATGAAAATGCAAGGATCTCCTTTAAACTAACCAAAACCAACTAGCAAGCAAATATCTCAAAGAATGCAACTAAATCCAAATAGAGCTCAACTAAGTCCCCGTACTCTAACAATACATGACAGAAACGTGCGTGTGTGCGATGCTCATCAGAAATACTCCTAAAACTAGATAAAAAATCATACCTATTCTTCGCCAAGACAATCACAGGTTTATAAATAGAATAGACTATAAACACTTCATAACCCAGGAACACCTCCATCCTCATTTAAGTTAGACATAAATTCATGCTTTATTACTAACAACTACGACACATAATATACAAGCATGCTTATTTAACCGTGCAATGGATGAGACCCTAAAAGGCTTATACAATAATACCCATGTAGCGAGTGTTAGGTTAGTGGATCCCAGACTATAAAAGCCTTAGGTCACTAGGTACAAAGTCCCCGCGAACTTAATTGCTCGAGTATTAAAGAGCTCACCCTGGTTAATTTTGCATTTAACAATTTACACATAACTCTTTTTTTTCTTTCTTTTTTTTCTTTATATATGCAATCTGGAATGAGAATTCTCAATTCCAACCCTAGACTACTCATATAAATATGAGCCGGCTACTAGCCATTTGATGCCTAGCCATTACTGACAAATATTAGCAACTAGCATGAAATCCCTGGGTTCTCCCAAACTTAGATTTTAGTGCTCCTACGCCATCAAGGGAATAACGAAAATTCTAAATATAATCAAGTGATTAAATCTCAAACAACCAAACAAGCATGACCTCAACCTAGCCCAAAAGCAAACGATGAGAATGTGTAAAATTTTTGTTTCTGAAACATGCAAGTCAATTTCATAGGAACTATAAATCAACCCTCTACTCATCATTACCACACTCAATTAGACATCGACCTACCAATCAGAATTAGCTCGTTCTAAGTGATCATGAAATATGCATGCTATGCAAATGCAACTATCATGGACTCACATAGTATAAAAACAAAATAACAGAATGCCCTATATGAAACAAACATAAATAATACGAACGAACATGCATGAATTACTACTAATATGCATAATATGATATCTATATGAACACAATGACACACACATAACTACTAACAACTATTATTCACTACTTATCCCTCAAACCACCCCCAAACTTAAAATATTCAGTGTCCTCATTGAATGGAAGGTAATACAAAGGATAGTAGGAAATATACCTAATTGTCGAAACACGTGGGTTGCCTCCCACGAAGCGCCTTTGTTTAAAGTCTTTAGCTAGACGTGGCAATGGCTTTTTCTCTTGAAAACTTCTACACCGTATCTCTATATGGCCATTTAATTATTTTTTCCGGGGCTACATCATGATGACAAGTTTCAGCCTTCTTTCCTCCTCAAAAGTGTCAGTAACATTGTTCTCTTTACTAACTGACAAGTTAGCAACCATTACAATAGGCAAAGTAGATGATTGACCCAAGTATACATACCTCAAGTGATCTGGTGGTTTAAGCTCAAATTTGGAAGCTTCTTCAACATGATGATTTTCATTATTAACTACCAAAGACTAATCAAGAGTGGAAATAGACGGATTAGGAACATAAGTGGGTGGTTCACCAACAGAAGTCTTAACAACATACTTAGGATCAAAAGAACTATCCTCAAGTTGAATTTCATGCTTAGAACAAATAGCATTCAATTCCGCTAACATCTCATCAGAAGAAAAATTCCTATAAAACTCATGAAGATCTTTATCACCCTCATACTTTAACAAAACATCTTCCTCAAGAACAGACTCAATTGCACTATCCTCGAGATTTGACCATGAAAAACCTCATCAATCAGCACCTGAGAATTCCAAAGATCAGCTAAGCCTAGTGATTCACACTCTTCCTCCTCATCACTATCCACCACAGGTTCTGACAAAACAGAATGTTCTTCTTTTTCTGTAGGGTCCTGATCTTGAATTTCTTCTTCATCCTCAATTGCTGAATTTTGATCGTTCGTGACTTTTCCAGATCTGAGTGTTAAGGCATTAACCTGCTCCATGCCATCTTGTTTTCCTGGATTCACCTTTGTGTCACTAGGAGAACTTCTTGCAGTCTATTAAGTAAGACACTCGCAATTTGACCAATCTGATTTTCCAAGATCTTTAGCGAGACAGTTTGACTTTTGCACATCAACCTCAACTCTTCCAATTCAGATTTTTCAGTAAAAGATTACCCCGCACTTGCCTGAGGCTGTTGCTGAAAACCTGAAGAATTGTATGGCTGAGCTCCAAATTGCTGACCTTGAAATCACTGATTTTGTTGCTGGAATGGTAGCATGTCACCCTTATAATTGCTCTAACTATAATTCAGAGGATTTCTGTTGCTCGGATGATAGGTGGCTGGAGCTGGCTGCGGAGATCGGTGAAAGTTGCTTACAAACTATGCTGATTCAGAAGAGATAGCACACTGATGCGTATCATGTGCACCCGCACAAAGCTCACACACACTTGCAACCTGCTGAATTCCATAGTTGGTCAAAGAATCCACCTTCATAGTCAAAGCTTTCAACTGAGCTGCTATAACTGTAGCTGCATCCCCTTCAAGAATTCCTGCTACCTTGCCTTGAGATAGTCTCTGAGTTGTATTCTGATATTCATTGGCAGCCATCATCTCAATTAGCTCATAAGCTTCCTCATAGCTCTTTGCCCATAAAGCTCCACCTGATGATGCGTCTAGCAAAGGTCTAGATTGTGCTCCCAAGCCATTATAAAAGCAATTAATCACCATCCAATCAGGCATCCCATGATGTGGACACTTCCTTAGCATCTCCTTATATCGCTCCCAACCCTCGCACAAAGATTCCCTAGACTGCTGTGAAAATTGAGTAATAGCATTCCCGATTGCTACTATTTTAGCCATGGGGAAGAATTTAGTGAGAAACTTCTGAGCAAGATCCTCCCATGTGGTAATGGAACCGGCTGGTAGAGAGTGTAACCAGCCCTTAGCTTTATCCCTTAAAGAGAATGGAAAAAGTCTCAATTTGATAGCATCTTCCGACACACCATTAAACTTGAAGGTGTCGCAGATCTCGATGAAATCCCGGATGTGCATATTAGGATCCTCCATAGGAGTACCCCCAAACTGAACTGAATTCTGCACCATCTGAATCGTGCTAGGTTTGATTTCGAAGGTATTTGCGGCAATAGCTGGCCTGACAATGCTAGATTGGATGTCATTGATTTTCGGTTGAGAGTAATCCATCAATGCTTTAACTACTGCTGTTGCTCGATCACTCATCTCTTAACTGCTGCAACACGTTCAAGTACCTGAAATACCAAGAAACAAACAACTACGTAAGAAAAAATCCGAGTCAGTGAACTCTAACGACCACTGATGACAAGCACATAAGTAAAAATAAAACACCGATGATCCCCGGCAGCGGCGCCAAAAACTTGTTTGCACTAAATCACGCAAGCGTACGTGGTCACAAGCAATATAGATATATGTCAAGTTCGTTCCCATAGAGATCTGTTTGGTTTCAATTCAGTTTTGTACCTATACAACAATGTATGGTTTTTACTCACTGCTAAAACAATTAATACATTTGGGTTTTGATTAACTAAAATTAACGAAGAAGCACTTTAACAAACTAAGAATTAATTAACTAATGAGAATTAAAATCGAATTACTTATATGAGTAAAACATGGGATCCTAACTTCATTAAATACTTCGCTTAGATCTGATGCCTTTAATCTCTATATGCAATGGTTATGATATATGATCGAACAACACGAAACAAGTACACGTTACCTGTCAGCATACGTATACCAAACTACCCATACATCCACAAAAGAGATAGAAGATGAATAGACACCAATTATGCTTAGACCCTATATGTCTATAGAATTTGAAAACATAACGGTTGAAGAACAAGTTATCCATAAAGATCACACGGGGCAGTATAAGTATTCTCATCTCACACTACGAATCATGTTGATAAACAATCATGAACCTATGCTAGCATGGCAAGTTCTAAATCTCTAGATCCACTTTCACTTCACAAGAGATTAACAAATTAGATGTTAGCTACGCATCTAACAATTAAGCATAACCATACGAGGATATCAATATACATCACACACAGATCTTTAAAGCAATCAAACTACTAAACTACATAGATAAATCCGTTAGAATCCCATGACAACGATTAGTTCATAATCGAACCTCTCGTCATCATGGGATCTGATGAAACCATGATAAATAACAAAGTATTAAAGATTATGAATAAACTAGAGTAATGAGTTAAGTAAATAAATCCCAAAAACATCCAAGAGTTTCGCCTAATAGAAGAAAACAAAAAGTAGATCTAGATCTCCGTTGCTTGTCATGAGCGTAGGAATCCTTCTCCAACTCTGAATCTCCGTCTCTCGGCTCTCTCTCTCTGTGTGTTATGATGAGTGTTGGTTCATTTTATGATGATAGGATGTGTTTATAACTTTATATAGGCCATAGGAGTCTTTTCCAGCAAGAAACTACCAAAATAGAATTAAAATAGAATTTCTGCAAAATACGTTTCCTAAACTAATTCTGTTTTGAAGGAAAATTCGTAACTGACTTTTCTTCAGTATTTCTGGACCGTTCCAGTTGTATTTGGACCTCTGAACCACTTTAGAATGAAAGAGAATATCGTTAGCTTCGCGTGGACTGTAAGATCATCCAAAACGGACTTGTAGAAATCAAGATATGGCCAAAACAGTGAATCAGCAATTCTTTTCCAGGAGCTTTCCCCCGCCGCAGCGCCCAACCTGCGCCGTAGCGCCCCAAACTTTCTGTCCAGGATTGTAGAAAATTTCGTTGTCTTCGCGTGAGCTGTAAGATCGCTAAATTCTGACTTCTAGAACTCCAGATATGGCCAAAACAGTGCAGACTGCGCAACCTACCCGGAAAATCCGAATTTTCCACAATTTACTCATTTCTCCTCCGTTCTCTCTTCCGATTCTTTTGCCACTTCCCGTTCTTCAGTTCTTGAGCATGAATCCACCATGAAACATGCAAATGTATCTCCTCACTTTAAGATAGTAACCCTGCACCATTCTTACTAAAAATGAATCAAAAACACAACATACCTGAGGCCAAGTTAATCAATTTAAGCCGATATGGAACGCTCCAAGTGGATATTAAATCCACTTATCACACACCAAAACTTAAATCGATGCTTGTCCTCAAGCATAAACAAATATAACTATATACAACTAATTAGTACCACTTCGGTAGGTGATCACGGTTGCATTTGGCATATGCAATAAGCTCTTTAAATCCCTAGGCAGCCCTAGTGGACGAGTAAGGTCTCGTGAGAGCCTATAGCGAATGTACCCACAAAATTCATCTAACTAAACATTGCAAAAACAATGCATGAATGCAACTAATATGAAAATGCAAGGATCTCCTTTAAACTAACCAAAACCAACTAGCAAGCAAATATCTCAAAGAATGCAACTAAATCCAAATAGAGCTCAACTAAGTCCCCGTACTCTAACAATACATGACAGAAACGTGCGTGTGTGCGATGCTCATCAGAAATACTCCTAAAACTAGATAAAAAATCATACCTATTCTTCGCCAAGACAATCACAGGTTTATAAATAGAATAGACTATAAACACTTCATAACCCAGGAACACCTCCATCCTCATTTAAGTTAGACAGAAATTCATGCTTTATTACTAACAACTACGACACATAATATACAAGCATGCTTATTTAACCGTGCAATGGATGAGACCCTAAAAGGCTTATACAATAATACCCATGTAGCGAGTGTTAGGTTAGTGGATCCCAGACTATAAAAGCCTTAGGTCACTAGGTACAAAGTCCCCGCGAACTTAATTGCTCGAGTATTAAAGAGCTCACCCTGGTTAATTTTGCATTTAACAATTTACACATAACTCTTTTTTTTCTTTCTTTTTTTTCTTTATATATGCAATCTGGAATGAGAATTCTCAATTCCAACCCTAGACTACTCATATAAATATGAGCCGGCTACTAGCCATTTGATGCCTAGCCATTATTGACAAATATTAGCAACTAGCATGAAATCCCTGGGTTCTCCCAAACTTAGATTTTAGTGCTCCTACGCCATCAAGGGAATAACGAAAATTCTAAATATAATCAAGTGATTAAATCTCAAACAACCAAACAAGCATGACCTCAACCTAGCCCAAAAGCAAACGATGAGAATGTGTAAAATTTTTGTTTCTGAAATATGCAAGTCAATTTCATAGGAACTATAAATCAACCCTCTACTCATCATTACCACACTCAATTAGACATCGACCTACCAATCAGAATTAGCTCGTTCTAAGTGATCATGAAATATGCATGCTATGCAAATGCAACTATCATGGACTCACATAGTATAAAAACAAAATAACAGAATGCCCTATATGAAACAAACATAAATAATACGAACGAACATGCATGAATTACTACTAATATGCATAATATGATATCTATATGAACACAATGACACACACATAACTACTAACAACTATTATTCACTACTTATCCCTCAAACCACCCCCAAACTTAAAATATTCAGTGTCCTCATTGAATGGAAGGTAATACAAAGGATAGTAGGAAATATACCTAATTGTCGAAACACGTGGGTTGCCTCCCACGAAGCGCCTTTGTTTAAAGTCTTTAGCTAGACGTGGCAATGGCTTTTTCTCTTGAAAACTTCTACACCGTATCTCTATATGGCCATTTAATTATTTTTTCCGGGGCTACATCATGATGACAAGTTTCAGCCTTCTTTCCTCCTCAAAAGTGTCAGTAACATTGTTCTCTTTACTAACTGACAAGTTAGCAACCATTACAATAGGCAAAGTAGATGATTGACCCAAGTATACATACCTCAAGTGATCTGGTGGTTTAAGCTCAAATTTGGAAGCTTCTTCAACATGATGATTTTCATTATTAACTACCAAAGACTAATCAAGAGTGGAAATAGACGGATTAGGAACATAAGTGGGTGGTTCACCAACAGAAGTCTTAACAACATACTTAGGATCAAAAGAACTATCCTCAAGTTGAATTTCATGCTTAGAACAAATAGCATTCAATTCCGCTAACATCTCATCAGAAGAAAAATTCCTATAAAACTCATGAAGATCTTTATCACCCTCATACTTTAACAAAACATCTTCCTCAAGAACAGACTCAATTACACTATCCTCGAGATTTGACCATGAAAAACCTCATCAATCAGCACCTGAGAATTCCAAAGATCAGCTAAGCCTAGTGATTCACACTCTTCCTCCTCATCACTATCCACCACAGGTTCTGACAAAACAGAATGTTCTTCTTTTTCTGTAGGGTCCTGATCTTGAATTTCTTCTTCATCCTCAATTGCTGAATTTTGATCGTTCGTGACTTTTCCAGATCTGAGTGTTAAGGCATTAACCTGCTCCATGCCATCTTGTTTTCCTGGATTCACCTTTGTGTCACTAGGAGAACTTCTTGCGGTCTATTAAGTAAGACACTCGCAATTTGACCAATCTGATTTTCCAAGATCTTTAGCGAGACAGTTTGACTTTTGCACATCAACCTCAACTCTTCCAATTCAGATTTTTCAGTAAAAGATTACCCCGCACTTGCCTGAGGCTGTTGCTGAAAACCTGAAGAATTGTATGGCTGAGCTCCAAATTGCTGACCTTGAAATCGCTGATTTTGTTGCTGGAATGGTAGCATGTCACCCTTATAATTGCTCTAACTATAATTCAGAAGATTTCTGTTGCTCGGATGATAGGTGGCTGGAGCTGGCTGCGGAGATCGCTGAAAGTTTCTCACAAACTGTGCTGATTCAGAAGAGATAGCACACTGATGCGTATCATGTGCACCCGCACAAAGCTCACACACACTTGCAACCTGTTGAATTCCATAGTTGGTCAAAGAATCCACCTTCATAGTCAAAGCTTTCAACTGAGCTGCTATAACTGTAGCTGCATCCCCTTCAAGAATTCCTGCTACCTTGCCTTGAGATAGTCTCTGAGTTGTATTCTGATATTCATTGGCAGCCATCATCTCAATTAGCTCATAAGCTTCCTCATAGCTCTTTGCCCATAAAGCTCCACCTGATGATGCGTCTAGCAAAGGTCTAGATTGTGCTCCCAAGCCATTATAAAAGCAATTAATCACCATCCAATCAGGCATCCCATGATGTGGACACTTCCTTAGCATCTCCTTATATCGCTCCCAACCCTCGCACAAAGATTCCCTAGACTGCTGTGAAAATTGAGTAATAGCATTCCCGATTGCTCTACTATTTTAGCCATGGGGAAGAATTTAGTGAGAAACTTCTGAGCAAGATCCTCCCATGTGGTAATGGAACCGGCTGGTAGAGAGTGTAACCAGCCCTTAGCTTTATCCCTTAAAGAGAATGGAAAAAGTCTCAATTTGATAGCATCTTCCGACACACCATTAAACTTGAAGGTGTCGCAGATCTCGATGAAATCCCGGATGTGCATATTAGGATCCTCCATAGGAGTACCCCCAAACTGAACTGAATTCTGCACCATCTGAATCGTGCTAGGTTTGATTTCGAAGGTATTTGCGGCAATAGCTGGCCTGACAATGCTAGATTGGATGTCATTGATTTTCGGTTGAGAGTAATCCATCAATGCTTTAACTACTGCTGCTGCTCGATCACTCATCTCTTAACTGCTGCAACACGTTCAAGTACCTGAAATACCAAGAAACAAACAACTACGTAAGAAAAAATCCGAGTCAGTGAACTCTAACGACCACTGATGACAAGCACATAAGTAAAAATAAAACACCGATGATCCCCGGCAGCGGCGCCAAAAACTTGTTTGCACTAAATCACGCAAGCGTACGTGGTCACAAGCAATATAGATATATGTCAAGTTCGTTCCCATAGAGATCTGTTTGGTTTCAATTCAGTTTTGTACCTATACAACAATGTATGGTTTTTACTCACTGCTAAAACAATTAATACATTTGGGTTTTGATTAACTAAAATTAACGAAGAAGCACTTTAACAAACTAAGAATTAACTAACTAATGAGAATTAAAATCGAATTACTTATATGAGTAAAATATGGGATCCTAACTTCATTAAATACTTCGCTTAGATCTGATGCCTTTAATCTCTATATGCAATGGTTATGATATATGATCGAACAACACGAAACAAGTACACGTTACCTGTCAGCATACGTATACCAAACTACCCATACATCCACAAAAGAGATAGAAGATGAATAGACACCAATTATGCTTAGACCCTATATGTCTATAGAATTTGAAAACATAACGGTTGAAGAACAAGTTATCCATAAAGATCACACGGGGCAGTATAAGTATTCTCATCTCACACTACGAATCATGTTGATAAACAATCATGAACCTATGCTAGCATGGCAAGTTCTAAATCTCTAGATCCACTTTCACTTCACAAGAGATTAACAAATTAGATGTTAGCTACGCATCTAACAGTTAAGCATAACCATACGAGGATATCAATATACATCACACATAGATCTTTAAAGCAATCAAACTACTAAACTACATAGATAAATCCGTTAGAATCCCATGACAACGATTAGTTCATAATCGAACCTCTCGTCATCATGGGATCTGATGAAACCATGATAAATAACAAAGTATTAAAGATTATGAATAAACTAGAGTAATGAGTTAAGTAAATAAATCCCAAAAACATCCAAGAGTTTCGCCTAATAGAAGAAAACAAAAAGTAGATCTAGATCTCCGTTGCTTGTCATGAGCGTAGGAATCCTTCTCCAACTCTGAATCTCCGTCTCTCGGTTCTCTCTCTCTGTGTGTTATGATGAGTGTTGGTTCATTTTATGATGATAGGATGTGTTTATATAGGCCATAGGAGTCTTTTCCAGCAAGAAACTACCAAAATAGAATTAAAATAGAATTTCTGCAAAATACGTTTCCTAAACTAATTCTGTTTTGAAGAAAAATTCGTAACTGACTTTTCTTCAGTATTTCTGGACCGTTCCAGTTGTATTTGGACCTCTGAACCATTTTAGAATGAAAGAGAATATCGTTAGCTTCGCGTGGACTGTAAGATCATCCAAAACGGACTTGTAGAAATCAAGATATGGCCAAAACAGTGAATCAGCAATTCTTTTCCAGGAGCTTTCCCCCGCCGCAGCGCCCAACCTGCGCCGTAGCGCCCCAAACTTTCTGTCCAGGATTGTAGAAAATTTCGTTGTCTTCGCGTGAGCTGTAAGATCGCTAAATTCTGACTTCTAGAACTCCAGATATGGCCAAAACAGTGCAGACTGCGCAACCTACCCGGAAAATCCGAATTTTCAACAATTTGCTCAATTCTCCTCCGTTCTCTCTTACAATTCTTTTGCCACTTCCGGTTCTTCAGTTCTTGAGCATGAATCCACCATGAAACATGCAAATGTATCTCCTCACTTTAAGATAGTAACCCTGCACCATTCTTACTAAAAACGAATCAAAAACACAACATACCTGAGGCCAAGTTAATCAATTTAAGCCGATATGGAACGCTCCAAGTGGATATTAAATCCACTTATCAATAATATTTGAATGAAGTGAATCATTTTCGAAATGAGTTGGAAGAATTAAATAAATATTCAAGGAATATTTATTAAGTCAAAAATATTTAAGGCATAATCTTAATATAAAATATTACTCCAAAATGATCCTCGAATAAATATTCACAAATAATATTCATTAAATAATTAATGAATATTTAAATTAATAATATTTACTGAATATATGAAACTCGTATGAATATTCGAAATAATATTTAGGTAATGATCGAAGGAATATTTGAAATAATATTCCATTAATAAATAATGAATAAATTCCAAAGGAATATTCGAAATAATATTCGATAAGTGAATCGACTTTAAATGAATATTGGAAAATAATATTCATTGAATAAATAAGGTTCAAATGAAAATTTGAAGAAATGATCATTAAATAAATAATCTCAGACGAATATTCAAATAATATTCGTCAGCCAAATAATGGAAGAATATTTACTTAAATATTTTCCTACGAAAATAATCACGATATATCAAGAAATACTGACTCCCGGTCCATATTCAACGAATAAGATTCATACGCCCTTCTCTAAGGGTCTTAGCAATTTCTGGCTTATAACTGATATATTAACTATCTAGCTTATAAGCCAACAATAATTCAGGGAACAAGTATATCAATGTGACTTAATAGTTGGCATGCATGCTATGGCACATATATATATCATAAAGCATATATATTCATAACAACAGCCTTTAAAAAGGGAATTGAAACTTGCCTGGCAGTCAGGTGTGGGTAGAGGTAGTGCGTCCTGGTTCTGCTCGGTGATCTATAAATAATCAGAATATTCGAGATTAACCACTTAATACTTTTTTTAAAGCTAAGTATAAACTTCATTTAAGTCGAAACATGTTTTCAAGTTATCTCGTTATACACCCTTTCGTGTAACTCTTTTTATCACCGATACGATCCGACATTCGTTCGTTATTAGGACATGTCATCATACTCACGCTTGGTGTATACTTAAGTCGTATAAGTTCTAAGGTCGGTCGTTGACGAACCAAGATTATACCTCGAGTTTTATCGCCCGCTTTCTAAGTGATTAACCGAAGTTATAATCAAGTGTACTTTTAAGGGGTTCATTCGCGCTTAATATCGATTCGAACATTTTTATAAAATCGGAATATGATCCATTTGACATGTGGTTTTCTCTCACACCTTCCTTTTTATCTCTAGTATTTAATTACCATGATTCGTCACTAAATAACATATTTTACGAGGGTTCAATTTCAGTTACGAACTTTCGTTTACGGTTTCGAACCACTTTTACGATTTTGGACATAACTCCTAAATAGTAAGTCTGTTTGCCTCGATTCTCACGCCAAAACGATCTATGACTCGAGATCTACAAGGGTATGCTACATTATTAACTATATCAGTTACTTATATCTATTGTGATGCTCGAGTTTAGAGGTTAATGAAATTTCGGCATTACGACAGCTATAAATCGAACGTTCCAAAATTACTTTCAACAAAACCAAGCCACACCGGACATACATACAATATAATCAGTCCATAACCAACTGATTTCATCATCATAATCATCCTATCTCTTTAATCAACTAGATTAACTACTTAATCATGCTTATATGCTTAATATAACATCATAATCATATCTAAGCTAAAATCCACCAAGAACATGCTTAAAACTTAAGATTCAACCAAGGGTTTCAAGGGTTATACCTTCCTTGGAGAGTGTACTAGCCTTATAAAACCTTGCATAGTCCTTGTATAACCTTAACCAAGCTTAGATCATCCAAATCAAGCAAGAAAACAAAGTTAGATTCTAAGGGTTACTATTCATCATCACTTTGTAAAAATCATATACAAAGTTATTATTAGGTTTTGAAACTTATGGAATCATAAAATTACCTTGCAGTATAATAAAAAAATTAATTGAGACATGATCATGATGATAAAGATTAACAACAATTTTAAATCGGTATTTAAAAGATAACTAAAAGAATTTAAACATGATCATAGTAATAAGATTAACAACTGTTTTAAATTGGTATTGAAATGACAATGAATGCAACAATATCATTACTAATTTTTAGGATGAATTAATTTATATAAGTTACCATGGTGTTTTAACTTCTACTTTTTAGTGACAATTTTATTATATATTAAACTTAATTCATTTTTTTAATATTAAAAATTATTTTAATTAATAATTTAATAGAAATAAAATATTTTTATATGCTTAAAAAATAAGGTTCATGTGCCTTGCACGGGTTATAAGCTAGTTAAATATAAAATGCTCATATGCCAAAGAATGATTGGATGTTAATATTAATAATGATAAAGGCCCATGCATTCACACTAATAACACGAATTAAATTTTGACACTTGACATTTGAAAATAAATTTGTGAACCATTTGGGGTCCCTAGCACTACTTTTCGAACTATATACTCCACGAAAAGTGGGAGTCTTGGAATTTATTTGACAAAAATGTCAAGTAAGAGATGTTGAACTTTTATTTATGTAAAATAATATTTAAAATAAAATGAATAAATAGTGCATTTCTTGGTATCAAATATATGAATTATTGACTTTATGTCAAATAATATTTAAAATAAAAAGAAAAAATACTCCCTTTGTCCCTAAATACTTTTCGTGTTTGGTTTGGACATGTTTGCCAACGTACATTTTTTATCGTTAATATCTTTAATTTCGTATTAGTATTAAATATGAAAACTTCACTGTATTAAACTATTCACAAATACGAATCAAATAAAATCACTCATGACTATATTTTGTTTTATAAATTATGCGTAAATTAGTAGTCAATCGCTTATAATAAATAATGTAAAAAGTCAAAACGGGGAAAACAAATTGGGACGGAGGGAGTATTGTATTTCTTGGTTCAAATATATGAATTAATGTTTGATTATAATTATTTAATGAGACTATAGCCTTGGCCGGCATGCCTAGGAAATCTTTGAAATTTCATCGTGTTGGGGATAGATCATTGTAATTGCATCCTAGTAAGTGTGATGACTCATACCGTCCGTCCGTCGCTCTGTACACACGGTCCGTCGCTCTTACCGAATGGTCCGGTGAAGTGTTCGGATTGCGGTGACGTGGGCGATTTGTTGCCCGCAATGTCGAAAGAAGTCCACTGAACCTTATCATTTAGAGGAAGGAGAAGTCGTAACAAGATTTTTGTAGGTGAACCCACGGAAGGATCATTATCGAATCCTGCGATAGCAGAACGACCCGCTAACTCGTAAAAATATCGGGCACGAATTATATATAAGTTAATATAAATATATTTATTATATTAATGGTGAAATTAATAGGGTAGTTATTATTGCGTGGAGAATGTATTTTGTTACAATATATTGTGGTGTATACAAAAAAGAAGAAGCACTCTCAAACTTGTTCAAAATACATTCGAAACCCTTTTAACATATCTCAAGAATGAAGGGGTTCACGCACATAACGCAGCGGAAAATCGCGAAAAATAAATCAAATACTAGAAACCATATGCAGGATCCATGCGAAAAACTGTATATTAGTCAGAGATCTTTACCTTAAAGACGCTTTAATAGTTGATGTGTAAAAATCAAAGAGGTCCAGCTAATGTTCGTTCACTACGTATTCCGTAGCATGCGATCTACGTCTCTAGTGGTATCCATACGAAGGATTTGTACTAGCAAAAAAATAACTCCCTCCCTCCCCCTCTATATATATATATAATAATATAGGCAAGTGTGTGTGTGTGTGTGTGCTGAAAACATCTAGGTTTTTTGTGAAAAACATAAGAATGAGTTTTCAGCAGATTTACCTTTTTGTAATTTCGGATTTCTTTTATTTAAATAATTAAGTCACACTTAATTAATTCATAAATAATTCGTATTACTTCAATTTAATTTAAATCCAAATATTTAAATTACATAATCCTTCAAGTGCTTTTGTGTGTGACCCTATATGTTATTATTACGTTGGCAACAATTCTATTTTAATAAATAAAATCGTAAACAAAGAGCGGTATCTAGTAATACATCATTGCTACCCTAGTAATAATAATTAAATCGGTGAATCGATTAAACTTTTTTCTTGATCAATTTTCCACGTAATATAATCTTTTTAAACTTGATTTTTTTCCCAAGAAAATTTTTCTCAAGAGATTGTTTCCCGAGAATTTTTTACTCAAAAAATTATTTCCAATTTTTTTTTCCCAAGTTTTTTTTCTCGACAATTTTTTCCCGAGATATTTTTCTCAAGAACTTTTTTCTTGAGATAGTTTAATGATTGATGACATTATCAATCACTAAATTACATGTTTCGATCACTGAATTGCATGATGACATCATCAATCACTATTTTAATGATTGATGATGTCATCCATCCCTAACCGTCCACAGACCCTGCTTTGAGCAGGATATACTGGGTATGTTTGGTTTGCTTTGATTTTATCCAACCCTAAATTACATCATCAATCACTAAATTACATGATGTGGTATGATAACATCATCAATCACTAAATTACATATTTTGATCAGTAAATTACATAGTTCGATCACTAAATTACATCATCAATCACTAAGTTGCATGATCACTAAATGTTTTTTCGAGAAATTTTTTGTCTATAAATTTTCCCCGAGATATTTTTTCTTGAGATAAATTTAGTGATTGATGAAGTCAGCAATCACTAAATTACATATTTCGATCACTAGTTATGGGTGGGTGATGTCAATGCAATTTTAGTCATCGAAATATATAATTTTGTGATTGATGTCATCATACCACATCATCATGCAATTTAGTGATCGAAACATTTAATTTAGTGATTGATGACGTTATTGATCACTAAATTTATTTCAAGAAAAAATTTCTCTGGAAAAAATTTCTTGAAAAAAAAATTCCGAAATTTTTTTTCCAAAAAAGTTTATCCGGATATAATTGTAAGTTGCCCGTAATATTCTTAGATAAAAAGATATTTTAGTTTGAAAAAATATTAAAAAAATTTATTTTAGTTAAAAAAGGTAATAGACCGACGACCGACCAAAACTTTTATTGTTTCGGTTTTAATAATATAGTATAAGTAGAATTGGCAAATTGAGTCTGGATCCGTAGAACCAACCCGAAATTTGTGGAACCGAAATCTAATTTTACACCCGAATTAGAATATCTAAAATTTAACTAGATCCGAACCGAGATCTGAGAAAATAAAGTCAAATCTGGTAATGATCTGATAACCGATCTCACCTGATCCACCGAAAATTAACCAAACCAAAAAATTATCCGAAAATAATCTGAAATAGTAGATACGATTATAAGCTAAAATTGATAAAATCTGAATAAGAATTATTCAAATCAAATATGACTCGTAATAATTAAATCAATTATAAACCGAAAATATTATATATTTTAGAAATAATGTATCAAAATCAAATATACATATATGTATTAAATTCATGTATAATAAATATTTTATTTCAGAAAATATTGTATTAAAATATGAATTCTGTAAAATAGTTACTAAATACAATCTATGCACTTATGTTGGGCCTTCGTATTTTATCGGCACATGCATGTTCTTCAACCATGTAAAAATATTTGTTTAAAGAAAAAATAGTACAAGATGTTTTTGATTTTATATATTTAAATATAATTAAATATCTAAAGAGTTCATTAATATGTTTAAAATCAATAATTAAAAAAATATGTAATTTCAGGTACCGTATTTTACATATACCTTTATTATCTGGAAAGATGGACCAATATTTAGTATATAATATTTTACCACGGATTACACATACACGTGTGTCAATACTCAATTTGATGTTAAAAGTCATCGGTGTATATATAGAAAGAAGTATAAAAATTGAAGTTCAAAAATAATTATATGTGAATAATAATTTTTAAAAAAATTATTCGATAAAATCCGACCCGAAAAAATTGAACAGAATTTAATTTGAACTAAGTCCAAAATTCATCCAATTTAATACGAAATTAGACCATTTACCCGATTTGCGAGGTCTAAAATAAATATATACTAGTCTATAACCCGTGCGATGCACGAGTTTCTTTTGATATGTTATAAATTTTATTTTATTCTATAATTATGTTTTTATATAATCATAAATTTAAAATTTTATTTAAAATTAATTTAATAAAATTTGAAGTAAATTCAATAAATGATTTGCATGATTTAAAACATTTATAATAAAATTTTAAATTAAATATGTCGTTGACGGGATTCGAATCTTGAATATTTAGTAAAGTAATTTAATCATTAAATATACCTTATAATTACATCTAATGGTTCTTATTAATCATTAAAAATCTAACGGTAATATGGTGTCATATTTCTGGGTAAATTTATGTTTAAAATTAAAAGGTAGTGTATTTAATTAGAAAAGAAATATTAATGATTGAAAGGTTATGATTGCAAAATTATGTTTTAAATTAAAACTAACGTGTTTTAATTGGGAAAAAAACATTAATGATTAGAATATTCGATATTTTAGGTGTGTATATGTTCAATTAAAAGTAAACGTCTTTTAAATTGATTGAAAGATAAGATTTTTTACGCATTTATTAAATTTCAGTTAATAGTACAATTATGTTTTTGTGTAATTATCAATTTAATAATTTTTTATATTCTAATTTAATATAATTTAATATACTCATTATACTAATATTTTCTTGTTATAAACAACGTATAGGGATTTTAAATATATTTTATTAATAATTTAAAATATGATGTGATATTTTTGGGTATAAATATATTTTATTAATAATTGAAAATA
Source organism: Kitagawia praeruptora (assembly GCA_037693485.1). Classification (NCBI taxonomy): domain Eukaryota; kingdom Viridiplantae; phylum Streptophyta; class Magnoliopsida; order Apiales; family Apiaceae; genus Kitagawia; species Kitagawia praeruptora. The sequence goes on along the minus strand of CM075345.1, from coordinate 30,077,294 downwards.
TGGTTTGATATTTTTGGGTATATATTAATGATTGTAAGTAGTTTATTTTTAAAAAGGTAACATATTTTAATTAAAAAGAAAATATTAATGATTTGAAGATATGGTACGATTGATATTTTAATAAAAGGTAATATCTCCAACTAAAAATAAATATGAAAATGACAATGACTAATTACCATTAATTATATTATGTCATTATTTATTTTAATAATTAGGATAACCAAACCGAAACCTGGAAGCCTTAAACTCTCGGTGGCTAAGATCAGCGAAGTCATTAAGTGATAAAGTATACGATAACGAAGAATTAGCTGCTAAATTGTTGTTGTGTTGGGTAATATAAACATAATTTTCTTGGAATATTTTAAACCTTGATAGTTTTTCTTGATCGGAATTGTATGTTTTGTCGTGTGATGCACACCAGGTTTGGAAGAGATCATAAGTAGTAGATGAATATATACAACATGGTGTGTGTAACAAAAAGCAACCATGAAAGTAACTGATTCATAGCAGATAAAATGGTGAGTTAGTTAAAACTGGTAGGTGGGGTTTTGTGATTGGAGAGGATACTAATAGGATGAGGAGAGGTCCGAGAGGAATTTGTGATGTGGTGTTTTGTGATGATTTGTTTTGTGAGGAATTTGATTGGAATTGAAATATAATTGTGTTAGTAATTATTTTTTATTTTAATAATTAGGATAACTAAACCGAGAACCAAACCAACCAAACTTTCAATCTTTCGGCTTTTTAATATAAGCTTAAAACTCGTGCGATGCACGGGTTTTTTATTTTAATATTATATGATTTTTTTTCATTTATTAAAATTAATTTTTTAAAACATGAATTTTGGAGGCTTACATTTTTATATGAGATGATTTGATAATAATTATATAAATATGTTATCTGTGATATTTCTAGAAATGGAGGGATTTTAGTTAGAAAATATAGAAAAGAGGATAGGTTTTAGTTGAAAAAGGTAATAGGTTAATTATTGGTAATTATAAAATTATTATTTTATTTTATTAAATAAAATGTCCGTGATATGATTAGAAAAATATAGGATTTAGTTAGAGAAAATTAAAAAGGAAACATGTTCTAGGTGAAAAAGGTAATTGATTAGTTTATAGTAATTATAATTTAATTACCTTATTTTACTAAATACAATTGCACGTAATATTTTTAGAAAAGGGGAAATTAATATTGTCCGTGATATCTATACTAATATATAATAAGCAAACTAGGGGATAATTGGTTGTTTGGTTGTTTGGTTCAACCAACCATTAAAAGAATATTGACCGTTAGATATAATAATAAAGAATATTCTATATTTATATCCCTTTTCTAAAGATCCAAACCAACCATTAAAAGAATATTGACCGTTAGATATTTAGTAAATAGATGATAGCCGTTAGATCTAAAAATAAATAATATTCTATATTTATATTCCTTTTCTAAAGATCCAAGGTTCGAATAAACAAACTAGGGGATAATTGGTAGTTTGGTTGTTTGGTTCAACCAACCATTAAAAAAATATTGACCCTTAGATATTTAGTAAATACATGATAGCCGTTAGATCTAATAATAAAGAATATTCTATATTTATATCCCTTTTCTAAAGATCCAAACCAACCATTAAAATAATATTGACCGTTTGATATTTAGTAAATAGATGATAGCCGTTAGATCTAATAATAAATAATATTCTATATTTATATCCCTTTTCTAAAGATCCAAGGTTCGAATCCCGTCAACAACAAATTTACATTAAAATTTTATATTATTAGTTCTATCAATACATATCATTTATTAAATAACTATTATTATTACTAATAATTTTATTAATTAATATTACAAAGTTAAATTATATCCAAAAATTATTTTACTCTATTTTATTTAATCATATAATTTTAAAAGTATTTAAAAGCAACCCGTGCTTTGCACGGGCTATAAGCTAGTTTCTATTAAAAAAAGGATTTTAGTTAGAAAATATAGAAAAAATGATACGTTTTAGCTGAAAAAGGTAATCTGTTAATTATTAATATTAAAATATTATTAGTTTATTTTATTAAATAGAACCACCCTTGATATAATTGGAAAAAAAGATATTTTAGTTAGAGAAAATAGAAAGGTAACGTAAAAATTAAAAAGATGACATGATTTATGTGAAAAAGGTAATTGATTAGCTTATATAATTATAATTTAATTATGTCATTTTACTAAATAAAATTACTCATAATTTTTAGAAAATGAGAAATTAATGTTGCCCGTGATATTTCTAGAAAAAAAAGGAATTTATTGAGAAAAACTGGAAAATATGATACGTTTTAGCTGAAAATGTTAATTATTAGTATTATAATATTATTATTTTTATTAAATAGAAACATCTGTGATATAATTGGAAAAAGAGAGGTTTTGGTAAGAGAAAAGAAAAAAGGTAACGTGTTTTGGCTGAAAAAGGTAACCGTCCATGATATAATCGGAAAAAGAGAGATGTTAGTTAGAAAAAAAAAAAAGGTAATGTGTTTGGGGTGAAAAAGATAATTGATTAGTTAATAGTAATTATAATATAATTATGTTGTTTTATTAAACAAAATTGCTTGTACTATTTTTTTAAAAAAAGAGAAATTTTAGTTAAATAAAATGTGAAAGATATTCTATTTTATCTGAAAAAGGAAATTATTTAGTTATTGAAAAATAGAAAAGGTAATATATCTAACCTGAAAAAGGAAATTGATTAATAAAGGAGAAATTTTAGTTAGATAAAATATAAAAGGATGTAATTGAGTAAGGGTAAATAAGTAAAATCAATTGGTATCGAACAACCAAACTTTTAATGTTTCGGCTTTTATATAATAGTATAGATAGATTTATATTCCACCGTGCTCACGCTAATCTAGTAATGAAACAATTAAAATTAGGGATACAATAGTCAATACAGAGGATATGACCTGAAACAACAGGTGAATACAAGAAAAGTAACTTGCTATCCCTGTATCTTTATCCAAGACCACTACCGAAAAAAAACACTTTTCATAAATACACAATTTCTTCACTTTTCTTATTTCTTTGTAAGTATTCTGTATCTATTTTTCTGCCGAATCGTGATTATCTTGATGAATGCATATATATGTGTGTGTATATGTGTGTATATATGTGCTTTTGTAATTTATTTGTTTATGTTGCTGAAGATTCGATTTACCGTCCTTATAATCGTGATTATTTTGATGAATGCATATGTGTGTGTGTTTTTGTAATTTGTTTGTTTATGTTGGTGAAAATTCGATTTACTGTCCTTATAATCGTTATTATCTTGATGAATGCATATATGTGTGTATGTGTGTGAGTGTTAGTGTATATATGTGTGTGTTTTTGTAATTTATTTGTTTATGTTGGTGAAAATTCAATTTAGTGTCCTTATAATCGTGATTATCTTGATGAATGCATATATGCGTGTGTGTGTGTTTTTGTAATTTGTTTGTTTATGTTGGTGAAAATTTGATTTACTGCCCTTACAATCGTAATTATCTTGATGAATGCAAATATGTGTGTGTGTTTTTGTAATTTGTTTGTTTTATTAATTGAGATTGTTTTCAGCTACTTTGGCATCTCGGCACAAGTTTTATTCATGGAAGAAAAAGGTATTTTATTTTTTTGAAAACAAACGAGCTTCTCATTAACTAGAACTGTCAAGCATAAGAGTCTCCACCAAGTGTGTAGTATACAAATGAAACAAATAACATTGTACAAAATGCTCATATCTTGTATAATTTTGTTTCTTATAATTTTGTTTTGACAGATTCAGAAGGTCGTAAAATATTATCGTGTTATTGTCTTGGTGGCGAACTTGGTTTACGCTATGAGGATACTCTGCTTAAGCCCCTCAAGAAGCACCAAATATTTGGTGTACAATGGTTGTTTAACCTGCATATGAAGGGTAGAGGTGGCATTTTAGCAGATGATATGGGAATAAGCAAGACCCTCCAGGTTTTAATATGTTTGATAATTTTTTTTTTCAATTCTTTAATTTTGTTGTTAGGATTATGTACATAAACTGTATGTTGAATAAAGTATGAACTAGCATAATAACCCGTGCGAGGCACGGGTCATCTTCTAGCAACGAATATATTTTTTTTATCATTATCGCCTATATTATTTATTTGATTTTCGTCACTCTTTTTTATTATGCATCGGTAACGCTGTGCTCCCGAGTTGAATTTCGGAGAGAAGAGAAGAGAACGAAAAAGAAAGTTTCAAAATTTTCTTTCGAAATTGTGCTCCCGAGGTTTTTGAGAAGATAAGAGAAATGATTGAGAGAGAAAATTTTCAAAATTTCTCTCCAAAAGTTTCTTCCCAAAAATGGGTTGATTGGGAAAGAAGCTCTCACATAACTTTTTAAAATATTTCCCTCCATGTCACATTTTCAAAATTTCCTCTCATGTTATACCAAAAAACTCAGGAGCATGCTAAAGAAATTTTTTTGTTCTCTTCTTTCCCCTTCTCTTCTTTTCCATTCTCTTCTTTAACAAAAAACTTGGGAGCACAGTGTAAGAGCATCTCCAAGAGATTTATGATTGGTAAGAGTATCTCCAAGAGATTCTTAAATATAATATAAAATGTTGACTTTTAACAACTTAATGTACATTTATCTCCAACAATACTCTTCATACTCACTACTTATTTAACTTTATATTATTAAAAGTAAGTTGAATTCGTAAAAGTATATAAAAAGAGGGGGAGAGAGTATTTTATGAATTTATTATAAATATTGATTAAGAGTTGTAAGAAGCTTTTACAATTGAGGAGAGCGATTACATTTTAAAGAATTTAGGAGTGATTAAGAGTCTCTTGGGCACACTTTTCTCTTCTCTCTCACCAAATCTCAACTTAAGAACGAAAATAAAGAGGTTCTCGGAGATGCTCTAAAATTAGTAGATAATATAGTACTTAAATGTGTTAAATATCCTAAACACATCTAAAATGATCCTATAATATTTAAATGATTTTTTCATCAAATATTGGAATTGTATAGTAATTTGGGAGTGCAAGAAAGTGCTATTTGGACAATGATAACATAATGATGAATTACTTGTAAATTTTTATTTTATTTTATTTGTAAGGCAAAACATGTCATTTATTAATTTATTGAGTAGAAGCAATGGAGAAATATGTAAAAAGTTAAGAGTTGTTAATACTAAGTATAATTGGTAGATTTTTTGCATTAGATAAATTTTATTTTGAAATGATAGTGAATCTTTTCCATTGTAAATATTTGCAACAACATTGTGATCTATGTACATTTGTTAAACTCTAATTTTTAGGTATTCAAATGTGACAATATCGAGAATTTATAATGAAAATAGGATTATAGATTCTTTTAATTTAAGTTTGAGTTGAGATTTAGTAATTTCGTTTGTCTCATTCGCATTCCAAACTTTCACTGCGGGAGTTTTCTTATTGTAAAAAATGTTCTTCTATTACGTATTTCATCACCAGTTATTATTATTTTTTAATATATATTTTGAATTATCATCAAATTTGTATGATATTAGCTAGCGTTAAACACTACTTCCGTAAATTTAAGATTCTTTAGTTCAATTAAATTTTATGCAACCAATTTCAATAAACAATACATTAATTTATTCCCTAAAACATAAAACTAACTATATTGAAGTAAATAAATGTGTGGAGTTCAAGATTTTGCTCACAACTGTTTAAATAAAATGTAGTTTTAATTAAATAATGATTTACAACTTAGATATTTTCAATTAGGGTATTGTCCAAAATTTTTAGATTTCTATGCATTTACCAAATTCCATTAGTTGGCGAAAAGCCTTTTTAATTTATCATACGAATTAATTTATTTTTCTAAATTTGCATGAAATAACAAATTATGACCCAATGATCATCTATTGGAGAACTCATCATTGTTAAAGATGTCGCAAGGTTTTATTTTAAATTGTGATATTATTTTAACTTTTTTCTTAATGAGTAGAATATCAAAAATAATATGTGCAAATACACAGTCATGATCAATCTTATGACAACTGTGATCGAAAATTGAATATTTTCCAAAAATTTTGTCAACAATATAATAATTCATCGCATGTTTAGTCCAAAAGAGCTAGCACCTTTGCTATACTTTGTTGTTGTTGAGTTTCTCTTATATTTAATTATTATTCATTAAAAATATATTATGAATTTCATATATATTTTCTTTGTATAAATCCTAATATTATCCCGCTCACGTGGCACACAAAGAGATATCATGTTTTTATTTGAAAACAACACATATGAATAAATGGTTTGGCTGTATTACGAAATTATCATTACATAGTAAATTTGAATCAAGATTTTTATTATAATTAAAAATGTATAACTAAACTATATATTATGCAGCATTAGTTTACGTTTTGATATAAATATAATGTATTTTGGGTGAATGAAGCCTAAAATTAACTTTAGAAGAATTTCATAAAGTTAACCAATAAAATCAAGACACATCATCCCACTCATTAATGCCCCTGCGGGGCCCTTATAAATAAAATGTAACAAAAAATTAAAATCACATAGCTCTAAAGGTTAACTTTAGATAATTCTCCTAAAATTAACTTTAGGAACCTTTTTCTCATGTATTTTAATATGAATCAATAAATATAAAAATAAACCTAAGATTAAAAAGTGTTGGCCCTATCTATCACAATTTTAAAGGAAATGGTCCCAAATATCACGGCTCAAAAACTTGGCCCCAAATATCACTCAATGACACAATATAAAACAGCGTTTTGAATTTTTTTTTTGTTAAAACGCTAGTGCGTTTAGCGTTGTGGGCTTTTGTTTTTTTTCTGTTTGTTTTGTTGGTAGAAACGTGAGTTTAGAATTGGTTTTGAGCCCAACGCTACTTTATGTGGCGTCTGGGTTTTTTTTTTGTCTTTTGTTTTTGTTTTTGTTTTTTTATTTTCGCCTAAATATATATTTGCAAAAAAATATTAAAAAATTTATTTACAAATGGTCAATTAAAATATAAATTTATATTTTTTAAACTTCGCATACGGTTTATTCGTCGTTCTAAATATTTCTAAAACCTAAAACGGAAACATTGAACCCCAAAAATTAATTGTTGAACCCCTAAATTTAATTAAAATTGTATTTTTTAAATTTAAAATTTTTAATAAAAAAATTGAATCCGGCGGCCTGATTTTTAAACGCTAACGAGTTTAAAAATCAGGATAAGTTAGGGTTTAGGGTCTAACCCTAAACCCTAAGTTCGTATATGGTTTAAACCTCGTTCTGAATATTTCTAAAACCCAAAATGGAAATGTTGAAACCCAAAAGTTAATTATTGAACCCCTAAATTTAATTAAAATTGTTTTTTTCAATTTAAAATTTTTAATTAAAAAATTGAATCTATAGGCCTGATTTTTAAACGCTAACGCGTTTAAAAATTAGGATTAGTTTGGGAACCCTAAGTTCGTATACGGTTTATTCGTCTTTCCGAATATTTCTGTTGAGTATTGAACACAAAGAAAGAATACAGAGGGGGGGTGAATGGATTCTTGAACTTTTCGTGCCTTGAGTCTGTGTAGCAAACAAGTATTGTGTGTGCAGAGATGTAGATGCGGATAAAGAACAACACAGAACACAATATCACTTTAATCTAATGTATTATTAGATAAAGGTTGCTACAATCTGTGAATACAAATGCTAGTATTCTCAGCTTCGTTTTTCTCAGAGAGATATAGCTTACAGTGTATGAAAAACTCGACTCACAAAAAGTTACTAAGTTATGAAGTGAGGCTGTGTCCTTATAGAACATGGATACAACCTACTTACTGCAAGTAAGGTAGCTAAACAAATTACTTTCTAGTCTGTCTATCCTTTTTGAGTAAGTGTCCAAACGGTTACAGATTTGACTTTGCAAAGCCTGTTTAGATCCACTTCTTTAGCTCCTTGTCTCTTCTATATCTCTCCAAGCTTCCTTGTAGGCTTTCCAGAGCACGTTACAGATTGTGGTCCATAAAGTGCATTGGCTTGTTGCAGGTTTCTAACTTGAACAATTTCTTCAGTATTTTGTCTCCAAGAATGTATTCGAGAAGTGACTAAGTAAGTGATTCGAGAACTAGAATTGACTTGATCGATAACTCTGAGTTCTCGAACACTGTTATATTGACATATCGAACCACTTCTCGAATAGCTCTTTTCCATCAGGATTCCTTGAGTTGTCGAATAGAACATTTGACTTATCGAATCCTTGAGATGTCGAATAGCTTTCTGAGTCCTTGAGATATCGAATGGAACTTTGACTTGTTGACTCTTTGAGAACTCGAATACCATCTTGACTTGTTGACTTCTTGAGTTCTCGAATAGAGTAGTAGACATATCGAATCTCTGAGATATCGAATGAGATATCGAACAGTGTATTCAGAGATATCGAATAGTGTCTTGAGATATCGAATCCCTGACTTCTCGAATGCTGGACTTCTCGAATAGACAAATATACTTCTCGAATTGGTACTTAGGCAAATTCTTCATTTCTTCAAATCTCAACTGTGATTATTTGACAGTCTTTAACTCCTTGCTTGAGGCATGAACCTTGGAACTTCTTTCAAGCTTTATTCTAGACTCTATAAGTACAATTACACAACTAGGATTTGATGCCTACTACAGGTACAATACAGACAGAAACTCTACAACTAGAGGTTCCCTCAGTTAAGAGGTCATGTAAGTAATGCAAAGCATTACAAACAATTAGGCTTGTTATTAGATGTGTACAGGCATGCCTCTGTAACTAACAATCTCCCCCAAATTGTGAGTGAGACCCTTAGTCACAATTTCATGTCTGATAACAAGCCTAACATACATAAGGATAAGACTTTAAAAGTACAAGTATGTATATTGATTGAACACATAACTGGAATTACAAGATAAATACTCTTACAGTATGATGGGGTACTAGCCATTTTCATTTGATTGCATCTCCATTGCTTTGGCTTGTAGATCATCATATGCTTTCTGTTTCCTTTCTTTGTCCTTGCTTGCATTCTCATCTATTGCTCTTATGATTTCTGCCATAGCATCCAATTCTTCAATCATGATAGAGTTTTTGAAATCTTCAAGCACTGGCTCCAGAATGTTGGCAGGATAGTGACTGAGTAGGTTCATTCTTATATTGACATTGTCTCCATTTCTTCTCCTATACTTCACCACATAGGGATCAAACTGAACTCTACACAATCCCTTTGCCCTTAGCTTTTCTGCTTCAATCTCCAGTCTGTCAATTTCTTTCTCCCTTTCTAACCACTTCTCATAGCAGCCCTTTCTCATCTTTTCAGCATAATCTCTCTTCATTTTCACAAAGTCAATCAATTCCAGTTTCCATACTTTCTCCACCTTGTCTTTAGAGTCCAGCAATGCAATGATTCTTTCTATCTCATACAATTTACCCCAATTTTGACAACCCCCTTGTTTGAATTTCATTTCTCTCCCATCAGTGTACTTGATTTCAAGGTGGTCATTCACAATTGCAGCATAGCATATCTTTTGAGCTCTTAGAAATTGTAGTTGCTCTTCATCAAAATCTTCATCTAGTGGTTGGATTTTCAATCCTGGAATGATTGTTAGAGCTCTTGATTTGGATAGCTTCACTCTTCTTGCAGCATGTTTGACTTTAATCTTCTTTACATGGTTGCCAGGCAGTAACTTGTGACCCTTGCTAGAAGACCATTGTAGTACTCCACTAGCAGTTTGCTTATGGATACATACACCTGGTTTCTTGATTTGAATCCTCTTCACTTCTTGAGGTGCCAAGACAGTTGCAGAAGCCAGAGATGTAGATTTTGATGAATCATTACCAGTGACATCCACCCTAGACATTGAGCCTTGTGTTGTGGTAGGAGTGTCATTAGTAATGTTCATGGCTTGCTGTTTTCCAATCTTCCTCTCATAGATTTTGCCTTGGCCATCATCATTCTTCTTATCCTTGTCACCCTTCTTCTTCTTCTTCTTCTTGTCTTCATCATCCTTATCTCTCCTGTGATGTCTTCTCCTCCCATCACTTTTGTCTTCAGAATCATCATCCTTATTTCTCCTAGGTTGAGCACTTTCTGGAAGTTCACCAGTTGCTATAAAAGATCTAAGAATGTGCAGAGCTTCAATTTCTTCAGCATTTCTGGCTCCAACCTTCTTCTATAGTTGATCAATGATAGCAATGACCAGTCTGTGATTTCGAGAAGTGAGATCATGGGGAATGACCAATTGTTTGATGTCTTCAATTCTGGTGCCAGACTGATAGATGATTGTCCATGGCTTCTTGGTCACTTCTGGTAGCCTTGAAGGTTGGCCATTCCTCAAATCATCAAACAGACTTTTGTTGTTCTCATTCTTCTTCTCAATAAGCTCAAGTATGGCATCTATCTCTGAGTGTTTTAGGTCTTGTAGAGTCTTGTATGTTAGATGCCATATCTTTAATTTGGATATCATCACTATCTCCTTGATCCATAGGTTATTGACTTTCTTGGGGATGACAGTGATGTAGTCAATCTGTTTCTTCAACTCCCTCAGATAGAACTGAGTGTCACCAACCTGTTCCCTTGTGGCTTTCAGAAACTCCAAGAAGGCTTTATCATGATAAACATTTGAGTTAGCAACTTCTTGTAGCTTGGCCTCAGTAACAACTTTAACTTCTACAGGCTTGGCACTCTCAGGTATGGAGGATGGAAGTTTGTCAGAAGGCATACTCCCTGCAACCACTGTGGTAGTTATGGATTGCTTTTGACCACCAGGAGTAGTAATGTGCACAGTTGGTAGAGTAACAACTGGCAGTAAGGTAGGAGGCTCATCAACTTTGGATTTGCCTTTTCCTGGCACATTGGTTGTAGATTGTGCTCTGTGATGACCACCCTCATTTATCTGTATGCCCTTCTCCTTAGGTTTCTCCCCCTTTGGATTTGAGTTTTTAGACCTCTTCTCCCTCTTAGGCTTGTTGTCAGGCACAGAGGCTGTAGAAATCACCTGTGGGTTGAAAGATTCTTCAGGTAGAGGGAGACCCATGTGCTTCATCATTGCAGCCAACATGGATTGCTGATGCAGAAGGATATTAGCTGTGGTGGTTGCTTGAGTGTCCAACTGATCATGGAGAAGGGCAACCTTGTCTGTAAGGTGAGCATTTGACTTAGTGAGAGTAGCCACCTCCTTTTCAAGAGTGTTCACCTTAGTGAATAGCTCATTGGCCTTGAAACCAGACAAAGATTGATCCTGCAGCCTCTTCACTTCATACTTAGACAGTTCATGCATAGGGACTTCAGTCACGAGCCTATCTCCATAAAGATTCTTGAACATTGTCCTCAGCATGGCATTGGCCTCTGTAGTCTGGTCAGATAGATTTTGAAATCTGCTTCCTAGGCCTGTGACTGTATCTTTGAGGAGGGCTAGGCCATTGTCCATCTTTGTGCAGGTGGTGTTGCAGTGTTTGAGATCTTTGACCACACCATCCAGTTGAGGAAATTTAGCATCAAAGGCCCTCTTGACTTCTGCTACTGAAGTGGCTGTCTTGTCACACACCCTGTTGACTTCAGTTTTGACTCCTTTACCCAAATAGTGTGCAGCCTTGAGGAAGCCCTTGTATGAATCATTTATGGCCTCATACACTTCACCAGGGGTGAGAGATTTTGCATTTGATCCCAGTGAAGTGATGTATTCTTCTCTAAGATATTGAAGAGCTTCATCAAGAGGAATGACATTCTTTCCTTGCAACCAGGAATCCACATTTCCATCTCTCTCAGCTTCATCAGCTATTTTCTGTTGTTGCTGCTCTACATCTGCTTTATGACATAGCAAGATGGCTTCATAGTCTGAGTTTGGTAGATTTGAGGTCACCAAGTTTTGAGCAATCTTTACGAACTCAGGGATCTGATCCACAACCAAGCTTTGAAGTGCTTCAACCGTCAATTGTGGTGGAACAGACCCTGATCCTGAAGCACTGTCATGTTGCACAGGCTTCAGCCATTGTGACAAAAAGTCAGAGCTAGAGCTAGGCAAGCTAGACTCCTCAGTTACAGATGCAACTTCTGTAACCGGATGGATGGACTCTACTACTGGTGTCACCACAGAAGTGGGATGAATTACACCAGCAGTTGACACAGGCACAGAGTCTCTAGTAAAAACTAGTGGAACCTCTGTGTTTGTGATGGTGTCATCAGGAGATGCCCCAGCATGCATTCCCTCACCATCTAAATATGGGTCCTGGGTGGTGAGCAAAGTGTCATGCACTAAGTCACTTGAAATTATTGGCTCATCAAGAGAAAAGAATTCTTGATGATCAATGCCTTGCATCTCAGTTGCCTGAGTTGCAGGTTCCAAAGAAATTTCAGTGTTAGATTCTGGAAGAGAAGTGTGTTTTAGAGTAGATTTTGGCAACTCCCCCTGAGAGATAGAGGGAGTTTCAAGTGTGATGTGCTCTCCACTCAGTGTAGTGCCAGCCTTATCACTCCCATGTGCTGACTCTGTACAAGAAGGTGCATTGGGGAGGATGCATGATTCTATAGGTGCACCCTGTTGAGAGGATACACCTAGTGAGCTGTGTGCCCCTGATTTTACAACTTCAGCCATTTGTGTGACTGAAGAGGTGGTCTTAGTTTTCTTCTTCTTTGGCTTTTGTAAGGGTGACTCAGGTTCCTCACTTTCTAGCCCTAGTTCCACAGCCAATGCTGCTTCAGATAATATATTCAGTGGTGCAGACATTACTTCTTTTCTCTTTTTTTTTACTAACATCACCCTTTTGAGAGGATGATGCAGTTGGTTCAGTGTGTGGTAGAGTGTTTGGTTGAGAGGGTTGGTTAGCAGGCCCTGGGTTAGCATTTTGTTCTACTTGCTTGGGCTGTGCTAACTTAGATTTTGCATCAAATGTTGGCATGTTGTGGGGATAAGTTCTAAACAAACTCTCCATATGGGGAGTTATGTTTAGTCTTACATCCACATCATTCCTAGTCTCCAAATTACCAAAAATGAGTTTGGTCATGGACTTAGGATAGCCTATTCTATTTTTATCAATCCCAGGCAATTCAATCAATGAAGCATTCTTAAAATTAAGTACATATTGAATAAAGCGAGGGAAGAAAATATCAGTACCTCTCTTGGTTGTGTTCTTACCAAGTCTTCCATATAGTTCTTGGAGGATGATTTGGCCAACGTCTATCTTCTTTCCATAGGCCAATGCATAGCCAATTTGCTATACAGGTGCACTGATTTGATCAAAGCTTGATTTCCTGGCAGTGAAGACTTGAAGGAGAGTTGCAAACACATAGCGCCACTCCTTTCTCAGATTCTTTCTGTTTAGCTTTCCAAGATTGATCCCATCTGAGTAGTTGATGAACTCAAAGAATTCCTCTAACTCTGCATTAGTGGCCAATCTGTCAAATGACTCTTGTTGTAGGCCCAGGGCTTGATTCATGTCTACAAGAGTGATAGTGATGTCCTTATCTTGAATCTTGCAGTAGATGATGTATGAGGTGATTGCGTTTTCCAGGGCTACAACCTCCACAATAGCAGTACCCCAAAACTGTTCCAGGATATCTAGATACAGAGTTGGGTTGGCAGAGAGTGCATCCTTGATGTATGACTCAGCCATCCATTTCACAAAGCACTTGAAATTAGCATTGGGTGCTTCAACATCACTAGTGAGAGCGATGAAGTTGGTGTTGAACTTTACTGTTGCCATTTGTGTAGAAGAGAGAAAGAAAATTGAAGGTTGAAGAAGAAATTTGGGTTTTCGTAGTTAGGGTTTCAGAGGTTTTGGGAGTTCAGGTGCTTGAGAAATCGAATGAAATGAATCGAATAGATGTGGAATTGTATAAGTATGAAGTACTTGAATTGTCGATTAGATGAATGTTTTGTATCGACAAGTCAGGCATTCGAGAAGTAGAAAACAACTATTCGAGAAGTCAAGAATGGCTTAATCGATAACTCAAGCGGATAGAAACTCACAGCTGGCGGTTATCTAACTCAGAAAAAATTCTAAATTAAATAAAATGTGTTTTTATGAGTGAATTGAACTTTTAGACAAGAGTCCAAAATCGATTAAAATTTAGCAAGAATTCAGCCTTTTCAAATGATTCGAGAACTCAAATATAGTGTTCGAGAACTCAATCATTCGAGAACTCAGTTACTATATTAGAGAAGTCAAGAATACCTCTATTCGATATCTCAGAAAGACTCTATTCGAGAACTCAAGAGTACTCTAATGAGACTTGTTAGAGATGTCGAATAGTGAATCATTCGAGAAGTCTGACTTATCGAACTATACCCATCACTCATAAAAATTTGATTTTCACTATCTTTTAAAATTTACCAGACATATTCATTGAAGAATATCCTAGCAAATTAAATAGTGATTTTCTCAAAATTTCATAGAAATTTTAAGTTAATAAAAATATGATTTTCAACATATGCAACAGATTTGAAATATTTATAAATCATATTTCATCCAACACTTACTCCAAAAATATTGAGAATTTAGATAAAGTAAGTGTTTACTGCTGCAACAATCTAGATGATGTGTTCACTTAGCCAGAATCTGAAGAATTCAGCATTCCAATCTCACTTACCAACCTTGTGAAGGTGGCTTCATCTAATGGCTTAGTGAATATATCAGCTAGTTGTTTATCTGTAGAGACATAATGCAACTCAATGGTTCCATTAGTTGCATGTTCTCTTATGAAATGATATCTGATGTCAATGTGCTTTGTTCTAGAATGATTGACAGGATTGGAAACTATAGAGATTGCACTTGTGTTGTCACACATGATTGGAATTCTTTCCAACACAAGTCCATAATCTCTAAGTTGATTTCTAATCCAAAGCACTTGAGCACAGCAACTTCCAGCAGCTATGTATTCATCCTCAGCTGTAGAAGTTGACACAGATTGTTGCTTCTTGCTATACCAAGAAACTAACCTTTGTCCAAGAAACTGGCAGCTTCCTGAGGTGCTTTTCCTATCCACTCTGCATCCAGCATAATCAGCATCAGAATAACCAACCAGATTGAACCCTGTGTCCTTAGGATACCATAAGCCCATGTTTGGAGTGCCCTTCAGATATCTAAAGATCCTTTTTATTGCAATCAAATGTGATTCCTTTGGATTAGATTGAAATCTAGCACATAGACATGTAGCAAACATGATGTCTGGCCTACTTGCAGTGAGGTAGAGTAGAGAACCAACCATGCCTCTGTAGACTGAGATATCTACTTTCTTGCCTTTAGCATCTTCATCCAACTTAGTTGCAGTGGCCATGGGTATCTTTGCAGGTGAGCAGTCTTCCAAGTCAAACTTCTTCAATAGATCCTTGATGTATTTGGTCTGACTGATAAAGATACCATCCTTCCTTTGACTGACTTGCAACCCAAGAAAGAATGTCAACTCTCCCATCATACTCATCTCATATCTGCTCTGCATGAGTTTGGAAAATTTCTCACATAGCTTCTCATTTGTAGATCCAAAAATGATATCATCCACATAAATTTGGACTAGGATAATATCATCACCATGCTTCTTGTAAAACAGTGTCTTGTCCAATGTGCCTCTAGTGAATTGATTTTCAAGAAGAAATTGTGATAAAGTATCATACCATGCTCTTGGAGCTTGCTTAAGTCTATACAGTGCCTTAAGCAATCTGTAGACAAATTCTGGGAAATGTGGATCCTCAAAGCCAGGTGGTTGTTGCACATAAACCTCTTCTGAAAGGCAGAGTGTATTAACTTGTAACACTATAACTTATGTAACTCAATTAAAAGAAAAGATACTTAACCAGAAGACAATCAAGAACAAGAAGTCACAAGAAGTCAACACTAAATGAAGACAAGGTAATTGATACAATTGAACATGTTAACTATGATCAAGCCAAGAAGAAATCATTGAGAGAAGTTCAAGTCAAAGTTGTTCAGGCCTCAGTGATTTGAGAATTCGAGAATCAAGATCATAACTATCAGTATCAACAAGACCAATTGATTTCAAGTGAACAATAAGGAAAGCAAATATTGGAAAGCCAAGTTACTAAGTGAATATGGTAATTTATTCAAGAAGCAGAAACACTATCAAGACTAGTCACTTATGAACCAGACCAGTGCATCAAGTGTCAGGACATTGATAGCAAGTTTGTGTCAGTAATAAAGATCCATGTTCAAGAGCTTGTAGAAGAACAAAGAAGATATGAAGATATCACAAGCTCAAGATGTGCATTGAAGTTTCAAGTTGAAGATCAGAATATTTTCTAAGTACTAAATGTTCTAGATGGCTAAGTCGAAATTCTCAAGTAGAAGTTCTACTTAGAATTTCGAGATGGCTAAGTAGAAATTCTCAAGTAGAAGTTCTACTTAGAGTGCAGCTTCAACATGACACATGGCATCTTCTGATTGGCAGATTTCCAAGCTTTCAAGATAAGACAAGATTTATGTGGACATCATTGGGCCACGTACATCTTAGTCTTTGAAGACTACAGGTCATAGATTACATGTAGTATAAATAGAAGCACTTGTGTAATGTTTTAGTTAGTGAGCAATATTGAGAAAAACACAAGAGAAAGAGAGAGAGTATATTCACAGAGCTTAGAATCATTCACTTCTCTCTCAACTTCTGTTATACTTTGTAATGAATGTTGTAGCAACCTTTTCAAGTTATATATAAAGAAATATATTCCTTGAATCTGTGTGTTCATTTATTGCATCGTATTTATTGCTTCTCATAATCGAAAAGTTGTATTCACCCCCCCTCTACAACACATTTGGACCTAACAATTGGTATCAGAGCGGATGTTTAACATACAAAACATAGATCCTTGTGTTTGGTAGAAGAATCGTGAGTTTTCATTTTCTAGATCTACTTTTCATTTTTTCGAAAAGTGAGCTTTAATTCATTTCCAGTGAAAACTCATCCGGGAAAAATTATTTAAATACTCCAGGTGTGATTATTTGGCTTGGGTGTATTTTAATTAATTTTTGTGAATTAATCTGGGTTCATTGATATTTGGTGTTCTTGAGTGTTCATCATCTGTTCTTGTCAAAGAAGATAACCCAACAACTTTTTGATCTCCTTTTTCAAACAAATAAGATAGTCAAAAAGGTGTTTTTGTACTTTTGATTTGATTATTATTCCTTGGCCGAAAGCAAAAGAAAGTGTACTCAGTGCTTTGCAAGTGGGTTAGTCACTTTCGGTGTGTAAAGTAATCAAAAGTCAAAAAGGTGATATTGTTTATTCAATATTAAAGTGATCTGCAGAAAAATTTATTCTAAGGACAAAAGTTCTACATAGAATTTCTACTTGAGATTTTCTACATAGAATTTCGACTTGGACAATTTCTACTTGGTGAATTTCGACTTGGACAATTTCTACTTAGAGAAATTTCGACTTGAGCAAAATTTCTACTTAGAAAAATTTCGACTTGGCAGAAGTTCTACATAGATATTCTACATAGCCTAGTCTTGGGTACTTAGAATTTTTTAGTGACAAGATTTGAAATGGCTCCTAAAAATTCTTTCAAGATCCCAATGTTCAACCGAGATCACTATGAAGAATGGGTTTTCAGAATGAGACTCTACTTAGAGACAATTAACCCTGAGTATCTGGAAGTCCTTGAAAAGGGTAAATTTGTTCCAATGAAAGCTATTCCTGAGCGTACGGAAGGAGAGGAGGTTATACCTGCTCGGTCTGAGCCTAAAAAGGCAGCGGACTTTACGGATGCTGACAAGGAGCAAATAGCTTATGATACTTCTGTAAGACAAACCTTGATGGAATCTCTCGATCATGAAATGTTCAACATAGTCAAGGGTTTGAATACAGCAAAGAAGATTTGGGACAAGATAGAAGTTGTCATGGAAGGATCTGCAGAGGTCAGAAGCAACAAGACACTTATACTCAAGATGGAGTATGACACCTTTAGAATACGAAAAGGAGAAAGCATAACAGATGTCTACTTACGATTCAGTCAGTTGGTATTGGATTTGAATCTGAGAGGTGTTACTCTCCCCATGGTTGAAACCAATACAAGATATTTGAGGAACCAGCCAAAGAGCATTGAACATAGGGTCTACGCAATCAGAGAAACCAGAGATTTGCATACAACTTCTCTGGAAGAATATTATGGAATTCTGAAGACCTATGAGCTGGAAACTCTTCAAGATCAAGCATGGGACAATGATTCAAAGGGAAAAGAAACTGCATCAGGATTAGTTGCTGATGAGGAAGAGTCTAAGAAGGCAATGGTTGCAGCAAAGCCTAAATCATCACCTGCACCTCATCAAGTTGATAATGATGACGAGTGTGCATCTAACAGTGATGATGACTACTTCACCCAAGAAGAGCTGGACAACATGGACGATAGTGTCGTGGCATACATGGCAAGGAAGTTCAGCAATATGAGATTCAGAAAGAGCAACCGACCACAAAGAAATTCTTCATCTTATTATCGGGCTGCTAAGGGTGGTGGTAGTTCATCAGGCTACAAAAGCAAAGGCAAGAGTACCAGCTACAAATCTCCGTTGGATTTCAAAATGAAGTTCAATTGCTATAATTGTGGTGAACCTGGACATTTTGCCTCGGACTGCAAAAAGCCTAAACAGACTTATCCAAAAGAGACATTTGAAGCCCTCAAAAGCAAGTATGAATCGCTGGTGAAAGAAAAACATGGTAAAAGAGCTTTAGTAGTAACAGAAGGAAGAGCTTGGGATGATTCAGATAAGGAAGATGTTACTCATGTAGCAAACTTTGCGCTCATGGCTGAGACATCAGAGGAACCAGAGGTACCAGTTCTAACCCTTAAAGTAGAAATGTCTATTGATGAATATAAGGAACAGAACGGGGCTCTTAGCGAAGAGATCTACATGTTGTGCAAAAGCCTAGACACTTCTCAAAAGGAACAGAAAACACTTGTCGCCAAAAGCAGAATGCTTGAGGCAAAAGTGGAAGAGTTAGAGGCTGCTTGCACTGTAGATACTTCTCTAAGAGATTTTATTAAATCTTTGGAACACAAGCTCGTCCTTAAGGCAGAAATAGAATCATGTTTAAGGAACAAACTAGCTGAGTTAGAAACTAAATGTGAAGCTTACAAACTAGCTGCTAGTAAAGTGTATGTAGATAATGACGTATTTAAGAAGATAACTGGAGTAGGTGTAGGACTTGATTATTCTAATCTTTCTAATAAAGAAGGGAAGAGACCTATTGACTCCAGTTCCAGTGACCTTAAAAATGAAATTCCTAGCATTTTTAAATCTTCTGTCAAACCCATCTACAAACACCTTGTTCCTAGAATAGAAGAAGAAGAGACTGAATTGATAGCTAGATATGAGATTGAGATGGAAGATCGTCAGAAAGCACAACCTATAACTCCTATTAAACAAGTTAAAATCAATTTCCCTAGTGATGAATCTAGACTAGGAATAGGAGCTAAGGCTGTGAAACAACAAGGGAAGAAAGGCATAAAAGAGGTTAAGGCTGAACGAATAAAGAAAGCATGTTATCACTGTAAATCTACTGAACATCTTTCTTATGCATGCACTGCTACACATGCCATGCCTGTCACACATACAATGAATAATCTGCATCAGAATCATGCACAGTGTGGTCAACCTAATTGTATGCCATGCACTTTTAACGTCATGCAAACTTTTGTGAATTTAATGAATGCATCTAGCCAGTCATGTTCAAATACTGCTGCTAGTTCAAACATCAAAAAGAAGTTTGGGAGAGCTAAGACTGTCAGTCCTCCTAAAGTTAGGAGTGACAAACCTTCTCCTAGGACTGATAAATATGTCAAGTCTGAGAAAGGAAAGGAGGAAGTCGAAAGCTCTAGTTATGTTAAGAAAAGTGCATCTCCAGTTGTTAAATCTGTTGATTCTAAATCTTATCGAAAAGCCGGGCCCAATCAAAGTTGGGTTCCGAAGAAAGTCTAATCAATCTGTTATTGCAGGGCATTAAGCAAAAGAGAAATAAAGTTATATGGGTGCTAGATAGTGGAGCATCGAGGCATATGACTGGAAACAAGTCCCTGCTTACAGAGTTGGTTATGAAAGCTGGCCCTTATGTTACCTTTGGAGATGACAGCATAGGTGTGACAAAGGGATATGGCAAACTGAAAACTGGCAATGTCATCATTGAAGATATTTCCTATGTTGAGGGATTAAAGCATAATTTGTTGAGTATCAGTCAATTCTGTGACAAAGGTTACGAAATTGTCTTCAACAAGAAAGGTGTATCAATCACTCACATCAAGGAAGGTTCACTGGCTTTGAGAGGAGTTCGAAAGGCAGATCTTTTTGTTGCAGACATGGATTCAGCAAATCAGAATGAAATCACCTGTTTCTACAGCAAAGCTTCGGATGATGAAAGCTGGTTATGGCACAAAAAGTTATCTCACTTAAACTTCAAAACGATGAATGCTCTCGCGAGGCGAGAATTGGTGAGAGATCTACCTCAAATGGAGTTCGCTCCGAAAGGACTCTGTGAAGCCTGTGAAATGGGAAAGTCGAAGCGAGCCTCGCATAAAAGCAAAGAAATTTCAAGTATCACTGAGCCTCTGCAACTTCTTCATATGGATTTGTTTGGCCCAGTGAATGTCCTATCTCTGTCTAGGAAAAGATATGCATTGGTAATCGTGGATGACTTCTCCAAGTATACATGGGTATTGTTCGCAATGACGAAAGACGAAGTACCTTTCTTAATCATTGATCACATCACTCAAATTGAGAATGTTTCAACACTTACTGTGAAGACGATTAGATCAGACAATGGCACTGAATTCAAAAACGCAGTGCTAAATGACTTCTGTGTATCTAAAGGAATACGTCGTCAGTACCCAGCCCCGAGAACTCCACAGCAAAATGGAGTAGTTGAAAGGAAGAATAGAACATTGGTTGAAGCAGCAAGAACTTTGTTGTGTGATTCGAAACTTCCTCTGTATTTCTGGGCAGAAGCAGTGAGTACCGTGTGTTACACTCAAAATCGATCCTTGATCATAAAAGATAAAGAAAAGACACCATGTGAGTTAATGAACGGAAGAAGACCAACAATCAAATATTTTCATGTATTCGGAGCAAAATGCTATGTACTTATAGATGATGAAAATCTAGGTAAGTTTGCAGCAAAAGCTCGTGAAGGAATCTTTGTTGGTTACTCCACAGATGTGGTAGCAGCTTATAGGGTGTTCTTAGTGAATGATCGAAAAGTGACTGAAAGCTACAACGTCAGATTCGACGATACCAAACTCTCATCAATTTCAAGAGATTCTAGTGAACCTGAGTCCCTAAAATTTCAGAATCTGGACTTAGAAGATCTTGAAGATGAACCTGAGTTGGTTGTCCCATTAAATGTTCCAAGTGTACGTGAAGAACCTGAGTCTAGTGAACAAGCTAATTCTACAAGATCAGGAGAGACTTCTTCAGTACGAACCGGCAACAACTCAGGGGGAGTAAATAGCAGCTCAAGGACTACTGTTCAAGGCTCAAATCGAGTTGACTCTAGTTCTGTAGGAGCTGGCACTAACTCAGGGGGAGTTAGTGAAAGTAATCAAAGTAGTCAGCACCACAATTCAGAAAGTCATGCTGAATCATCAAGACAATTTCCAAGAGAACGGGTATGGAATAGAGACCATCCGTTTGAATTAATTATTGGTGATCCAGATGCTGGTGTGTCTACTAGAAGAAATACAAGAGCTGACCTGGCTAATATTTGCTTATTTTCTGGGTTCTTATCCAAGCTTGAACCTAAAGAAATAGAAGAAGCTCTTGGTGATGCTGATTGGGTGATTGCAATGCAAGAGGAACTCAATCAGTTTGAAAGGCTGAAAGTTTGGAAGCTGGTACCCCGACCAAAGAACAAATCAGTAATTGGAGCAAGGTGGGTATTCAGAAATAAAATGGATGAAAACGGACTTGTAACACGAAACAAGGCTCGTTTGGTTGCAAAAGGTTATTCTCAGCGAGAAGGAATTGATTATGATGAGACCTATGCACCAGTTGCAAGACTTGAGGCAGTCAGGATGTTTTTGGCATTTGCAGCACATAAGAACTTCAAGGTTTTCCAGATGGATGTGAAAAGTGCCTTCCTGAACGGAGAGTTAGAAGAAGAAGTGTATCTGGAACAGCCGCCTGGCTTCATTGATCCAGAACTTGTAGATTTTGTGTATCTTCTCTTCAAATCTGTCTATGGCCTCAGGCAATCCCCAAGATGTTGGTATGAAACCCTATCTGTATTCTTAATTGAAAGTGGTTTTACTAGGGGAGTAATTGACAAAACATTGTTCTATAAGAATGTGAAGAATGATCTAATACTTGTTCAAGTATATGTGGACGATATTATCTTTGGGTCATCGAATGAGCGCTTGTGCGAGAAATTTGCTAAGCTAATGCAAGACAAATACGAGATGAGCATGATGGGAGAGCTGTCCTTCTTCCTTGGATTACAGATCAGTCAGAGAAAAGATGGTATCTTTATCTGTCAATCCAAGTACGTCAGAGATTTACTCAAGAAGTATAATCTAGAAGATGCATCAGCAGCCAAGACTCCCATGGCAACAGCCACGAAGCTTGATGAAGACAAATCAGGTAAATCAGTTGACATCACAAGCTATCGAGGTATGATTGGCTCACTTCTCTATTTAACTGCAAGTAGACCCGATATAATGTTCGCGACTTGTTTATGTGCAAGGTTCTAAGCGGATCCTAGAGAATCACATCTCATAGCCGTCAAAAGAATTTTTAGGTATCTCAAGGGCACACCAAATCTAGGAATTTGGTACCCAAGAGATACAGGTTTTAATCTAATTGGCTATACGGATTCAGATTATGCAGGTTGCAGGATTGATAGGAAAAGCACATCTGGTGCTTGTCAATTTCTTGGCAGAAGATTGGTGTCCTGGCAAAGTAAAAAGCAACATACAGTATCTACTTCTACTGCTGAAGCTGAGTACATTGCTGCTGGAAGCTGTGTAGCTCAAATACTGTGGATGAGGAACCAATTGAAGGATTATGGCATGGAGCACAAGAAAATTCCAATTATGTGTGACAACACAAGTGCCATTGCCATAACCAACAATCCTGTAGATCACTCAAGAACCAAGCACATCGACATCAGGTATCACTTCATAAGAGAACATGTCGAGGAGGGGACTGTGGAGCTACATTTCGTGCCCACAATGCAACAAATTGCAGATATATTCACCAAACCTCTTGATGAAGTAACATTCAATAGGTTGGTTGGTGAATTGGGAATGCTTAACACAAGTTAGTAGAGCCTTCTATCTGTAAAATCCATGGTTATGTTGGTATATGCAAGCTATTTAATCATTATGTGTTTAGACTTTAAAATGCCTAATTAATGATTATTATAGGATGCATATAGTGTGATTTTGCATGAATTCAGTGTGTTTTAAGTGTCTTTTATAGCACAAATCTGTGAATTTATGCTTGTTAGATTGCATGAACATAGGGGGAGTTAAATTCATAATATTCTAAATTTTGCATGATTTTTAGATGAATTTACCTGTGTTTTTCATGTAATTAGAGGCCTTAGAATTATCAAGGAATGTTTTAATTATGTCATATATTAAAATCCTTGAATTGATATTTATATTAATTTGACAAAATTAATTGTTGAGTTTTTCAAAGAAAAATTGTCAAATTAATCTAAGTATCTTCAAAATTTCGAGTTAGTTTCTATCTCGAAACTCATCTAGAAATTCGACTTGAATTTCGATTTGAGCTTCCAGAGTGAAGTTTTGAAAATTCTAAGTCTGGGAAGAATTTCGAGTTAGCCTCTATCTCGAAATTCAACTCGAAATTCGACTTAGAGTTCGACTTAGAGTTACCAGTGTGCCTATTTATTTTCTTCAAAATATTCGAGATAATTTCTATCTCGAACTTTATCTCGAAGGTTGAGATAAGTTTCCATTTTTGGAAATATTTTTGAAAAGAACTGAGAATACTTCGAGTTAGTTTACAACTTCGAGTTGGACTCTATCTCGAAACTCAACTCGAATTTCGACTTGATGTTCAAGATAGAGCTATCAGTTGTTAAGGGGATTTTTCGAGTTAACTCCTAACTCGAAGTCTATCTCGAATTTCTACTTGAATTTCGAGATAGGTTTCCCTAGTAAGGTTGGTGTGTGCTGTTTACATAGTCATTTACAAGATAAATGGTAAAGGTTTTCGAGTTAACAGCTATCTCGAACTCTATCTCGAAGTTCGACTTAGAAAGTTCGAGATAGACTTCGAGATAGACTTCGAGATAGAATTTCGACTTGAGTGTTCCCTGTATGTACTTGATGTTTTTCACATTTTTTAACAGGGACATTTTAGTCATTTCACAGTAATGTCTATATATACATCTTTAACTCGATGTTTTTCTTTCACTTTTACCTAATAGAGTTTTACAGCCGCACATATACATACAGGCGATTTCATATTTTCAACCATTGATTCGTGATTTTTGTGACAAATCTCATACGGACAACGAATTAATGCCCATTTTTTTACTGCTATCACTTGTGTGTTACTGTTAATCTCTGTTCTTGTGTGTTTGTTGGTTCATCTTTCTTGAGATATATATACACACGTATATACACACAAAAGTTAACAGATCTGTTCATACACGATTTCACACAAACACTTCACTGTTAAAGCAGATTTAAATTAGTGGTTCGAAATTTGCCTTCCATTAACTGTTTGTTGGAGCCCGTAGTTTGATTTTTCAAAAAGGAACTTTTGTGTTCTTGATAAATTAAAAGGGTTATAACAGTTAATTGTTCAATTAATTGTTTTTTTTTTTTTTCGAAAATTAAAATTAAAATTCACATTTTTCTAAAGGAAAAACTTTTAATTAAAATGGCTCACCAATTTTCACTTGCCAAAAACAATTTTTATAATATTTCTACGGAAATTGGTGATCAACTCCCGCGCTTTAAGTCTTGGATACGATTTTTAAATTTGTATTCCAAAGCTAGCGATGCTTTTTCTGCTAAACCTACACTAGTGCATGATGCCTTACAGCAATTATGGACTAGTGCGGTTTCTTTTGGGAGCAAATCAACCCCCTTTGGTTTCAGGTTTACCTTAGCGGGTCAGGAATATGTGGTGACTGAACAAATTGTCAACAAGGTTCTGGGATTCCCCATTAAAGATGCTTATGATCCAGAACCTACAGCTGCAGATCGCCTCAAATTCTTTGAAGAAATAGGGTGTTATCCTCCGACTGGCCGGATCACTGGAAACATCCAAAAACAATTTCTTCATGTGGAATGGAATTACTTTTTCGAGGCCATCACAAGATGTTTCCGGGCACGAGAAAGCGATTACCATCAAATTTCCATTCCCATGCAAAACCTTGGAATTGCCCTAGCAAGAGAGCTGGATATAAATTATGGACGAATAGTTCTCTCTGAGATAGTGGCCGTGATGGGATCTCCTGCAAGCAGAGACCTCAACACCACAGATGTTGTCTGTTGGTTTCCTCGGTTCCTACAGATGCTGATCAATAGTTTAGTACCGAAGGATGCTCTTGCTGTTAGATGGAGTTTTGCCAGTGGTCCATCATCTGCACCGCTAGGGATGGGCACTAAGTCACTTTCAACAGTTGAAAATCAGGATAAACATCATGGAAAACCGATGTCTGTTCCTGATACCTTACAAAAGTGGCTTACATATGATGAGGGAGTTACCACTTTGATGGAATTCTCGCAAGCTTCATCACATGCTCAGAATCGGTCTGCTCATGCTGAGGCATTTGAAGCGATTCCTGATGAACAAAGCGGAGACGAACAAGGTAATGAATCAGGTAATCTCTCTCGACACTCTACTCATTCCTCTTCCTATGTTTCTGATTCCCAGACCCAAGAGACTGCTAGCCCGCAGGATCTATCCCAGGGTGAGAGCTATATTTCTAATTCCTTGTCATCCAAGTCACCGGAATCCAAACAGCCAGCACATATAAATGTAGGAAATGATGAGGCGAGTGACCCCGAAGAGCAGCCTCTTACTCGAAAGAAAGCCAAAATTTCTCATACTGCTACTTCTAAACCTCAGTCAAACCCTAGAGTGTCACACGCAACCACTCCACCTCACGAGAGTGGTTCACCCCTTGAACAATCTGCACATAGGGATTTTGATTTTGATGATGATTTTGTACCTCTTAAAGATACTGTTGCTTCAAGAGGACATGAAGCTTTAAAAACTTCAACCGTACCTTCACCGGTACGTACTGATGCTACAAAGAGGATCGGTTCTGATGTTGTACAAGAACACTTTGTAGCCTCTCAGCCTGAGATTCCAACTCAGGAACAAACAGCAATTGATCCCATAACTGCAAATTATATTTCTTATCAAGTTTCTGCAGGTACTTCTTCATATTTTGGATCAATTATTGAAGACATACACGAGCGTGAGACAGGGAGTGTGTGTGAAAGGTTAGGGAGAGAGGGACCTTCATTTTTAAGGCCCGAAACCGAGCGCCAAATACCAACAGAACGAGAATTAGAGCGAGGTCACCTAAACCAAACACCGTCCCTTAATTCTGAAAATCTTGAATCTCGTTTGTCTTTTATGGAAAATCAAATGAAGGAGTTTGGGCAGTCAATGGGGCAGTTAGGGATGAATGTTGGAAATAATCAAAGGGCACTTGACGACTACGCAGCACGAATGGCAATTCAAGCTTCAGCTTTTACTGTTTTGACAAACAAGGTAAATGACATGGGCCGTGCTGCTGGTGTCTTGGGAAACACCCTGAATGACAGGATGGGAGCAATGGAGCTTACAATGGATACTCTGGCTGTGGAGATAAGCAGAGTTATGTTCGCAATCAGAAGTTTTGTGCCCCAGGAATGTTTCGCGCCGCAACAACCTCCCCCCGATGCTGGTACAGGTGGTGCTAGTGGAGCAGGAGCCTATGGTTCCGGGTTTGAAGATTTTGATACAGCTGGTGGATCTGGAGACCAGGGTGGAGTTCAGGATAACTCACCTAAGGGGGAGAGTATAAAGGAGACGAGACAGCAGGGAGTTCAAATCGAAGAAATTCAAGAACATGCTGATCTTGTCAGAGAAATTGAAGTTGAGCCGTCTGTTGAAGAAGAGGCTCTGAGGAGGAAAAAGGGTAAGGCAATAATGGTTGAGCAAGATGAACCATTCATTGACCTAAGTCATCAAGAAAAAGTACAGGAGGTAATTGATTCAGATTCTGATATGGAAGACGCACCTTTGAAACATGCTATAAAGAGATCATTGAAAGATCAAGGTGGCGGTGCTGGGATGTCTGTCGGAAAGCCTGAAGAAATTACGGTTGATGAAGAAACCCTTGAAGCTCAACAGTTAGCCTTAGATCAAGCTGAGTACTTTAAAATGAAGGCAATGCAAGATCGTGCTGCGTTTCAGGAAAAGAAAGCGGAGCTACAAGGAAAGCAGTACGATTATGAGCTTGCAAGGCTAGCTGATCCTCAAATTAATCTGGATAATAGAAGGATAGGACAGAAATGGGATGACGCAAGGAAGATATTGATGGGACCATGTACAAAAGGAGAGCATAACAAGGAGGCAGATGATCTGTTCTACCAACTAAATTTGCAGAATCCAATGGCTGCTGACTACATAAATGCTTTAAAGAGATTAATTTCTAAAGTCAGGGTTGGATACAATTCAACGCAAAAGGAGTGGCAGGTTATTTTGTCTTTCACAGAAGGAGTCCCAATGTCTTTCATGTATGTGGATGATCAATTCATGACGAGAAGATCTGCATCAGAGTTGTTGTTGCTAGCAACAAAAATTCAATACTCTCATTCTGAGAATCTAAGCATTCTGTATAGGGATCAGTTAATGCGGCTAGCAGAGGACAAGGGTCCAGAATTCTCAGCATATCCAAATGTTGTCCGGATGGTGGTTGACAGTAAATTGAAGAGGGTGAGCCTGGAGGAAAAGGACTTAATGGAACTTTCAGTGGAATCTCTTAAGGCCGTCTGTAGGCAGATGATGGGTAAGGGATTCGCTTCTGTGCTTAAAGATAAATCAGTGAAGACCATTGAAAGTGTCATACTAAAGAAGAGCAATGAGGTGTGGAAGTGTGATGTCATTGCTCCAAACCCTCTTGATAATGTGAAGATTGAACCAGAGCTGATAGAGAGGAATTGGAATATTCTTCAAGCAATGAAGAATGTTGATGAAGCTCTGAATCTTCCTACTGGAGAACTGGAACAAGGAGAGATAAGGGAGGCAGTTGGTGTTCCAGGAAGAGACAGTGTATACTGGATACACTCTTTTGTTGATAATACGGCTGATGCCTTAGTATTCATAGATGCAGACCAGAATCAAACATTCTTGCATATGAGTAAACAATGGCTGCTGCAGACTCAAGATGCTGCATTTCTGGAGAAAGTGTTATATCTGTTCAAATGGGAAGATGTGGAAGTTAAGTATGTGACAGAAAAGCAGAGACTCGTGAGTTACCTGTCTGATGTAGTAGTGGAAAAGAAGCGATTGGAGCGAGAGGCGGCTAGTGTCCACAATACTAACCGTGTCATAGGCTATCCCAAAATGATCTACTGTCAGTTTAAAGCTGATAAAACTCATAGGAAACCTCGGCTTATAATGAAGAAATTTGAGGACATTCCAGAGATCAGAACTACTCAGGAGGTGGACAAACTCAGAAGGCTTTTCAAACATCCTTACCCAGAACCCAGGAACCCTCTAGAGATGGAAGCAGTAAGTTTGTTGAATACTAGGTGGACGCAACTTCATAATCCAGTATATAAGAAACAAAAGCAGCAGGAGGAGAAGCGAAGAAGGTAGAAAGAAGAAAAGGACCAAGCTGCTGAAGCTAGAAAGAGGAAACGGAATTAGGATTAAAGGTCAGAGTGGTGTGAACTTGAAGTTGGAAAACCTTCATGTCTTTCGGTTGCTTTAACTCACTTGAGGAAAATTCATCTTAGAATGAATCCAATAAGGTGATATAAGTTTGACTAAAAGATATGAAATAATCCAGGTGATAGGAATCATTCAAATGATCTTTAATTCGAGGTTCGAATTCTGTTTCTAGTTTAAGTTCTTTGTATTGTTTTCATGTACTTGTAAATTGTATATTTTTCAAGACTGTAATGTTAATTATCTTTTCTCGTCTCTTGTTTAGTTGAGTTATCCTTCATTAATTTGAATGTCATTGTTAGACAATCAAATTGGGGGAGATTGAAAGGCAGAGTGTATTAACTTGTAACACTATAACTTATGTAACTCAATTAAAAGAAAAGATACTTAACCAGAAGACAATCAAGAACAAGAAGTCACAAGAAGTCAACACTAAATGAAGACAAGGTAATTGATACAATTGAACATGTTAACTATGATCAAGCCAAGAAGAAATCATTGAGAGAAGTTCAAGTCAAAGTTGTTCAGGCCTCAGTGATTTGAGAATTCGAGAATCAAGATCATAACTATCAGTATCAACAAGACCAATTGATTTCAAGTGAACAAGAAGGAAAGCAAATATTGGAAAGCCAAGTTACTAAGTGAATATGGTAATTTATTCAAGAAGCAGAAACACTATCAAGACTAGTCACTTATGAACCAGACCAGTGCATCAAGTGTCAGGACATTGATAGCAAGTTTGTGTCAGTAATAAAGATCCATGTTCAAGAGCTTGTAGAAGAACAAAGAAGATATGAAGATATCACAAGCTCAAGATGTGCATTGAAGTTTCAAGTTGAAGATCAGAATATTTTCTAAGTACTAAATGTTCTAGATGGCTAAGTCGAAATTCTCAAGTAGAAGTTCTACTTAGAATTTCGAGATGGCTAAGTAGAAATTCTCAAGTAGAAGTTCTACTTAGAGTGCAGCTTCAACATGACACATGGCATCTTCTGATTGGCAGATTTCCAAGCTTTCAAGATAAGACAAGATTTATGTGGACATCATTGGGCCACGTACATCTTAGTCTTTGAAGACTACAGGTCATAGATTACATGTAGTATAAATAGAAGCACTTGTGTAATGTTTTAGTTAGTGAGCAATATTGAGAAAAACACAAGAGAAAGAGAGAGAGTATATTCACAGAGCTTAGAATCATTCACTTCTCTCTCAACTTCTGTTATACTTTGTAATGAATGTTGTAGCAACCTTTTCAAGTTATATATAAAGAAATATATTCCTTGAATCTGTGTGTTCATTTATTGCATCGTATTTATTGCTTCTCATAATCGAAAAGTTGTATTCACCCCCCCCTCTACAACACATTTGGACCTAACATCTTCTTCCAACTCTCCATTTAGAAATGCACTCTTGACATCCATTTGATAAACTTTAAAGTTTGAATGAGCAGCAAATGCCAAGAATATTCTGATGGCTTCCAGTCTAGCAACAGGGGCAAATGTCTCATCATAATCAATGCCTTCCTGTTGAGAGTATCCTTTTGCAACCAGCCTTGCTTTGTTTCTTATTATTACACCATCTTCATCCATCTTATTCTTCAGAACCCATTTTGTTCCAACAATGGTTCTATTCTTTGGTGCAGGTACAAGTTCCCATACTTTGTTCCTTTCAAATTGATTCAACTCTTCTTGCTTAGCAATAATCCAATCTGGATCCAACAGTGCATCATCAAGTTTCTTAGGCTCAACTTGTGATAGAAAACATCCATAGAGGCACTCATTTTGAGTTGCTCTCCTAGTCCTTACTCCTGCATTAGGATCTCCAATGATTTGCTCTGCAGTGTGTGATCTATCCCATTTCCTCGAGTGTTCAGCCTGATTTCTCATTCTTGATGTTGCTTCATCATCCACATCATGGTCATCCTTATTTCCTCCCCCTGTGAAGTTGCCATTACTCACAGGTGTGTCTTGGATGCTTGTTTCTCCACTATCGATTGGCACAAATTCTTCTCTTGTATCATTATTCACTTGAGTTTGTTGAACTTGAGTTTCAACTCCAGTTTCAATCTCTTCATCAGAATCATCTAGATTATCAAACTTCAATGGATCTTTGTCTTCATCATTGGCTTCTTCTAGTCCAGGTAGTATGCTGTCATCAAATGTTACATCTATGCTTTCCATAACTTTCTTTTGACTGATGACATAAACCTTGTATGCAATTCTTTCCATAGAATAGCCAAGAAAAATTCCTTCAAATGCTTTTGCATCAAATTTTCCGACATATTCAGAGTTATCCTTTAGTACAAAGCATTTGCTTCCAAAAGTATGAACATACTTTAGAGTAGGCTTCTTTCCAGTCATCAAGTTGTAAGGTGTCTTTCCAGTGTTTTTGTTGATGAGGGTTCTGTTCTGAATGTAGCATGCAGTACTCACAGCCTCAGTCCAAAAACATGTAGGCATTTTTGCATCAAGTAACACTGTTCTAGCAGCCTCAATTAGAGTTCTATTCTTTCTCTCAACAACTCCATTTTGTTGTGGAGTCCTTGGAGCTGAGAATTGCTGAGAAATACCATTATCTTTACAGAATGCTTCGAGTATGGCATTTCTGAACTCTGTTCCATTATCACTTCTCAGTGCAATCACACTTGCATTGTTTGCCTTTGCTTCCTTGTCAACTTTCTTTATATGCTCAATAATTACTTTTGGAGCCTCATCTTTTGATGCCAGAAATTCCACCTATGTATACCTTGAAAAATCATCAACCATTACCAGGGCACACTTCTTTCTTCCAAGTGACATAATGTTGACAGGCCCAAACAAATCCATATGAATAAGTTGTAATGGCTTGGTTATTGATGTCACTGTCTTTGACTTGTGGCTTGATCTTTTCATTTTTCCTTTTTGACAAGCCTCACACACTCCTTCTTGGCAGAATTCAAGTGTGGGCATGCCTCTCACTAACTCTCTTTTGACTAGAGAATTAATGGCCTTGAAGTTCAGGTGTGATAGTTTCTTGTGCCACAGCCAACAATCTTCATTTGATGCTTTTGAGTAAAAGCAACAAATTTTGTCCTTGTTTGCAGAGTCCATATTGGCTACAAACAGGCTTCCCTTCCTCACTCCAGATAGAGCAAAATCACCAGTCTTCTTGTGGGTGATCAAACATTCATCTTTGTCAAAATTCACTTTGAATCCTCTATCAGTAAACTGACCAACACTTAACAGATTATGCTTGAGCCCTTTGACTAGTGCTACATCTTCAATGATGACATTACCAACTTTCAGCTTACCATATCCCAATGTGTTACCCATGCTGTCATCTCCAAAAGCAACCATTGGGCCAGCCTTTTCCTCATACTGTGATAGCAGGGCCATATCACCAGTCATATGATTTGAGCATCCACTATCCAAAATCTACATGACCTTCTTTTCACTTCCTTTGCCCTGCAAACACAAAGGTATTACTTTTCCTTTGGTACCCAAACAAGTTTGGGTCCATGTGACTTAGAGACAGTTTTATCATAAACAACATGCTTATCAACTTTCTTAGTGTTAGTCTTCTTGTCACTGTTGGAAGTCTTAGAACCTGAAGTTTCAGACTTAGGTGACAGAGGTACCTTCCTAGCTTTAGGAGGACTTGAAGACTTTAACCTTGTGTAGTGTGTGTGAGAATTGTGACTGATACAACCATCAATGAATTGCCTTCTTAAATTAAAACAACTAGTCATAACATTCATATTGCATGGCATACAGTCAAATTTATCACAAAAAGGTGCATCTCTATGACTTAGAGACACAGAGCAATCATAGAAAGGTTTAGACACACTACCAACAGGTTTCTTGCATGCATGAGTTAAATGATTGGTACTGAAACAGTTCTGACAAGTTTTCCTAGGGGCATTAGGCATATAAGCATAGTTGTTATCCTTGTTAATCCCTAACTTGCCATTTCTGTTCTGTTTCTTCTTAGTCACTTTCTTTTCTGATTCACTCTTCCCAGCTGAGACAAACTTAACAAACTTCTTAGGTCTTGGCCTATCAACTACTAGTTCCTTGGTCTTTGACTTGACACTCTCACTCTTAGAGGATGCTTGTTGTTCACTAGATTGTGCCTCATCCTCATCATTCAACATTTGTTTGATGAGTAAGGCATCCTCATCAATTTTAAATGTTGATTCCTTAAAAATTGGATTTTCAGTCTTTTTCAATATGTGAGGCACTTTCTCATGAACAGCTGTGTCCTCTTCAATGACAGCATAGCCTTTCCTCTGTTTGAGAGAGTCATAGTCAAGTCCAATAGCTGCTTTGGGTTTAGCTTCAATTTTCTCACAGTAGGATTGCACTAGACCAGATGATTTCTTGAAAGTTTTCAGTTTGAATTCATTTTCAGCTAATTCATCCCTAAGAGCCTTCTCTACTTGACTAGCACACAAAACCTTGTTCTGCAAATATTCAACTTCTTTCTTAAGGTTTTCTACTTGCATAGCAGTTAGTTCAAGTTCCTCATTCTTTTTGGTTAATATTTCATTTCTAGTAGACAGTTTAGCAATCTCCTCATTAGCAGCAGTCATACTAGTATGAATATTAAACATTTCAACAGATAGTTGTTCGATCATGCATTTATACTCAGAAACAGACATGTCTATAGTAGTGAGAGATGGTACCTGAGAATCAGATGGAGATGAGTCATCCTTGGAGTTGGCCATCAAGGCATAATTGCAGAATTCTTGTTCCTCTCCATCACTCTCAGAATCATCCCAACACTTCCCTTCAGCTATGTAGGCCTTACCTTGTGTCTGCTTTTTCAGAAGGGCCTCATACTTAGCTTCGAGCTCAAGATAATCTCTATCCTTCTTTTTAGGCTTCTTGCATTCACTGGCAAAATGCCCTAGGTCATTGCATCTATAGCACCTTACAGATGACCTATCCACATAACTGGTTTTGAATTTATTTCTGTTTGGTTTCACAGGTGCCTTGTTCTTGTTGACTGAATGGTTTTGAGGTTTGGGTTTGAAGGGTTGATTTCTTTAAAATCTGATGTTTGGAAATTTTCTGGCCATGAAAGCATATGAAGTATTTTCCATCCCATCAAGTTCTTCCAGAGTGTAAAACTCTTCTTCTTCTTCCTCCTTTTCCTCAACAGGTTCACTCACCCCAGCTTCAGTTTCTTCATCATCTGCTACCTCCTCTATCCTTAGCTGGCTTGTAGATACTTCTAGGTCCAGAATAGATTTGTTGACAATCAAGGCACATGATGTGTTTATCATTCTACCTTGGTTGGCTTGGATAGCCCTTTTCTGAAGCAACTCAAGTTCATGAGTCTTTAGGACTCCATAGAGCACATCATAGGTGACTTTGTTCAAATCTCTCTCCCTTAGAGAAATGACTCTTTGCTCTAGATGATTTGGTGAA
This sequence comes from Kitagawia praeruptora, assembly GCA_037693485.1. Lineage (NCBI taxonomy): Eukaryota > Viridiplantae > Streptophyta > Magnoliopsida > Apiales > Apiaceae > Kitagawia > Kitagawia praeruptora. Next base: position 30,043,010 of record CM075345.1, on the reverse strand, counting down.
GACAAAAGAAATTTCATATTTAACTCCTTGGTGCTGTAAACCTTGCCATTCATCTGCAACTCAGTAACTAGCTTGTGAAACCTTTCAAACATTTCAGTGATGCTTTCCTTGGGCTGTGCCATGAAAGCTTCATACTGTGTGACCAGTATCTGTTTCTTGTTTTCCTTAACCTCATCAGTCCCTTCACACAACACCTCAATGTGATCCCACATCTCTTTGGCAGACGTACAAGATGCAATGTTCGCAAACATTGACATGTCCATGGAATCAATGATAAGCAGCATGAGGTGGCTGTCAAGAGCAACCTTCTCCCTTTCTGATTCTGTCCATTTTGATGGATCCTTGGCCTCATAAGATCTTGGGATAGTTGTGGTTCCAACAGTCTTTTCTGGTATCTCTTGTTGTGGAACAAAAGGACCATTCTTGAGAATCTCAGGATACAAGGGATGAGAGGCTTTAATGAACAACATCATCTTTATCTTCCAGAGGTTGAAGTTTTCTTTGTCAATCTTAGGGACCTTCACCGTTCCTGTAGTCTTTGGTGTATTCGAACTCATGATCGTTTTTCTGTTTTTGAATAAACAGCCCGCTCTGATACCACTTGTTGAGTATTGAACACAAAGAAAGAATACAGAGGGGGGGGTGAATGGATTCTTGAACTTTTCGTGCCTTGAGTCTGTGTAGCAAACAAGTATTGTGTGTGCAGAGATGTAGATGCGGATAAAGAACAACACAGAACACAATATCACTTTAATCTAATGTATTATTAGATAAAGGTTGCTACAATCTGTGAATACAAATGCTAGTATTCTCAGCTTCGTTTTTCTCAGAGAGATATAGCTTACAGTGTATGAAAAACTCGACTCACAAAAAGTTACTAAGTTATGAAGTGAGGCTGTGTCCTTATAGAACATGGATACAGCCTACTTACTTCAAGTAAGGTAGCTAAACAAATTACTTTCTAGTCTGTCTATCCTTTTTGAGTAAGTGTCCAAACGGTTACAGATTTGACTTTGCAAAGCCTGTTTAGATCCACTTCTTTAGCTCCTTGTCTCTTCTATATCTCTCCAAGCTTCCTTGTAGGCTTTCCAGAGCACGTTACAGATTGTGGTCCATAAAGTGCATTGGCTTGTTGCAGGTTTCTGACTTGTACAATTTCTTCAGTATTTTGTCTCCAAGAATGTATTCGAGAAGTGACTAAGTAAGTGATTCGAGAACTAGAATTGACTTGATCGATAACTCTGAGTTCTCGAACACTGTTATATTGACATATCGAACCACTTCTCGAATAGCTCTTTTCCATCAGGATTCCTTGAGTTGTCGAATAGAACATTTGACTTATCGAATCCTTGAGATGTCGAATAGCTTTCTGAGTCCTTGAGATATCGAATGGAACTTTGACTTGTTGACTCTTTGAGAACTCGAATACCATCTTGACTTGTTGACTTCTTGAGTTCTCGAATAGAGTAGTAGACATATCGAATCTCTGAGATATCGAATGAGATATCGAACAGTGTATTCAGAGATATCGAATAGTGTCTTGAGATATCGAATCCCTGACTTCTCGAATGCTGGACTTCTCGAATAGACAAATATACTTCTCGAATTGGTACTTAGGCAAATTCTTCATTTCTTCAAATCCCAACTGTGATTATTTGACAGTCTTTAACTCCTTGCTTGAGGCATGAACCTTGGAACTTCTTTCAAGCTTTATTCTAGACTCTATAAGTACAATTACACAACTAGGATTTGATGCCTACTACAGGTACAATACAGACAGAAACTCTACAACTAGAGGTTCCCTCAGTTAAGAGGTCATGTAAGTAATGCAAAGCATTACAAACAATTAGGCTTGTTATTAGATGTGTACAGGCATGCCTCTGTAACTAACAATTTCTAAATCCAAAATGGAACTATTGAATTCTAAAGATTAACCATTGAAACCCCAAGGGAATACAAATAAATTTTAATATTATTTGCACATATATATTTAAGAGATAAAAAAAAGAAATTCTCCAAAACACCACATCATGTGGTGTTTCCCCAATACACCACATAAACCAACGTCTTTCATCCCAAAACATAAAATAAACCAGCGTTAATAAAAAATTAAAAATAAATAAACATTGCTTCCCATTAACATGTTTGTGCGGCTAACAGTTAAGGCGCTAGACGCTTTAGTGTCTTGGGGGAAAATAAAAAACGCTACATTATATAGAGTTTTGAAGTGATATCCGGGACCATCTTTTTCATTTGTGATATTTGGGGCCATTTATCTTGAAATTGTGATATTGGGAGCCTTTATTCGATTAAAAATTGTTAACATGTCGCAATAATTAAAATATAAAATATTCTTTTACTCGAGCCACACAAAAACACATACATGCACAGACACACCCTCACACACACATATAATGTTTATAATTTTGAACATGTGAGTGAGTAGTCTAGTGGTAAAAATATGTCTACACTAACTTGGAGACCCAAGTTCAACTCTTTCCAAAAACATTTTTTTTAAAATATTAAATATAAGGATAAATTAGTCATTTTAAATTGAATAAAATGTCTCATGATTTTAGATTGAATTTATTGTCTTATGAATTAATAGACCCTTGTTGGGTTATTAATAATATATAATAGATAATAGATAGATAGATTTATGGATAAGGAAAAACACATCTTTTAGCATATTTTTTTTAACGAAATGCATAGAATTATATTACTGAACCAAACCAATACAATATAAAACAGCGGGACAAACCCCCGACTGTCAATACGACCAGGTTGAAAAACAAATAAATTGTTTTCTGATCGTTTAACATAATGAACTTAAAAGTTCTTGAAACTAAAAACGAATTTGAAGACTTTCCAAGCGATCCAAACTGCGCCAACATCCCTGGAAGCAGCGGTATCACAATTGACCACATCACATAACATCCATTGATACCCCAGTGTTCAGACTCCTCAATTGCATAAACTAAGGTTACAGGAATGACACTCCAGCTATCTACATGTCGGATACCAGCTATAGACATGCCGAACATGGAAACCCGTAAAGGGTGAGCAACACCCCAGCTATCTATATGCCGGATACCAGCTATAGACATGACGAAAGTGAAAACCCCCAAAATATGATGAACAATCTTTGGTTGTGAGTGGTGAGCTTTTGCAATAATCATCACCGTCCCAGCTTCGATGCGGATTGTCCCGATCTCCCAAGACATCAGCAAAATCATTCTTAGCAGATCCAACACCGAATAAAACAAAACATACTTAATCAAAAACATAACAAACACTCCAAAAGGAGAGACAAACAACCACTCCAAATGGAGAGACATATACAATTCGAAAAGTCAAAGATCTCGGATTGACACCAAATTTTGATATGATGTTAAGCAGGAGATTTTGAGTCTAAGAAATATGTTTATTTGATATTTCGAGCTCTAAATCAAAACAGATCTGAAAAGAACTCGAATGGGTTTTTCGAAATTTTTAGGAAAAAATTTCGATTTATGGAGGGAGTGAAATGGAATTGTGAATGTGGAGGAAGTCTTGGTTGGAGAAGGAGGAAGGAAAAGGCTTGAAGGAGGCTAGCTAGCGGGAGTCGACCCTAATCAGGGATGTTACCGGCGGCAGTAGGCGTGAGAGAGAAAGAGAGATAAGTTAGCCTAAAGGATAATTGAATATGAGAGTGCTAGTTTTGGATCGTACTTCATCTTTTAGCATACTAGCTTATAACCCGTGCAATGCACGGTTCTTTTTTTAAATTTTAAAATAATTTTACTTTTTTTTAATTTTATATGTTATTAATTTACATATAAAATTATTGTTAAAAAGTTGATAATACATAAGATTTTACACTTTCGATTTAATATTTGTACTCTACCTTGAATTATTAAAATTTGATTTGAAAGATTTTACAGCCCACGTGAAATTAACAAAAAAAAAATCTTTAATTTAGTGATAGTTTAACAATTATTTTCCGATTAAACCTTCTCAGAAACAAATAAGAAAAGAAATTGGCGCTTTTTTACACTGAAAATTCTATTCGATTTATGAATTATACTTATAATTAAAATTCTATTCGATTTATGAATTATACTTATAATTCGTTTTGATTTTCAAAATACCCTTGTTATTATTTGAAAATAGTTCTACTAATAATAAAATAAAATTTTAATAATAAGTGTATGAGAGATTTTGTCAAAAACTTTGATAATTTGTAGTATGGTCAAAATAAATAAGAACCGTTGAATATTAAAATAAATAGATGAAAATAGTCGGTGTTTCCATTTGAATAATAATTATTAAATCATCAATAAATTAAAGATAATTCTATAAGTTTCACGTGAATTGTAAAATCATCCAAATCTGATTTATAGATCTCAAGATAGAGCCCAAATAGTAAACATGAATATTTTTTAATAATAAAAAATAAATAAAATTTAATTCTAATACAACTTTTTTTAATTATATCCTTTTTCAAATTATAATTTTTTTTAAAATTCAGTTCCAGTGCAACCTTTTCTAATTATATCGTTTTTAAATTATAATTTTATTTTTAAAATTCACTTATAAGGCAACATTTTCTAATCATATCCTTTTTAGATTTTAATTTTCTCTTTTAATATGATATAATCTTGATCGTCTATTTTTTAAAAAATAGATTCCACGGCTGAGATTATTTTGGTAGTACAATGACGAAAATTAATTATGGATAAAATCTCTATTATGCTTATTATATATAAATAGCTTATAACCCGTGCAACGCACGACTCCTTTTTTAATATCTTTAATTACATTATATATATTTTAATTTTATAAGTTATTAATTTACATAACAAATTTTTATTAAAAATTGATATATATAAGTTTTACACGCTCGATTTAATATTTGTACTCTATCTTGAATTCTTAAAATTTAATTTGGACGATTACGACCCACGTGAAATTAACAAAATAATCTTTAATTTGGTGATGGTTTAATAAATTTTTTCTAATTAAATCTACGTAGAAGGAAAAAAGAGAAAAATTTGACGATTTTTTACGCTAAAAATTTTATTTGATTTATGAATTCTACTTATAATTCGTTTTGATTATCAAAATACCATTATAATTATTTGAAGATGGTTCTACTAACAACCAAATACAATTTTAATAATAAGTGTAAGAGGGATTTTGTCCAAAATTTTGATAATCGGTAGTCTGGACCTCTATACGACAAATATCTTAAAATAAATAGATGATACCGTTGGATCTAGTATAAAAAATATTTAAATTTTAATATGTTATAAACTAAAAAGTGTATTTATATTGTAATACGAATATATATATATGTCAATGATTTAAATCATATATAATTAGGTTTTCTACATTGAATAGCATTATCAATGTAGGAATTCTACGTTAAATAGGATTAATGTAAAAACTCGTAATCATATTTTTTCTTGAGATTCTAAGTTTTTCCATTTGAATAATAATTATTATATCATTACTAAATTAAAAATAATTTTATGAGTTTCGCATGGATTGTAAAATCACCCAAATCTAGAAAGAGATCTCAAGATAAAACCCAAAGAGTAGTAGATATGATTTTTTTTAAATACTAATAAAAAATAAATAAAATATAATTCTAATTTAACCTTTTTTAATTATATCCTTTTCAGATTATAATTTTCTTTTAAAAAATCATTTTTAATATAACCCTTTCTAATTATATCCTTTTTAGAATATAATTTTTCTTTTTAAAATTCACTTCAAATGCAACATTTTCTAATTATATCCTTTTTAGATTATAATTTTCTTTTTAGTACGATCTAATCTTGATTGCTTTTTAGATTATAATTTTCTTTTTAATGTGATCTAATATTGATCGTCTATTTTTAATCCAACGGATCATATGATTTTGATAGTAGAGTGACGACGACAAAAAATTTGGATAAGATATCCCTTATGCTTATTATATATAAGGTATTAATTAATGAAATTATTAGTCTCTTAATAATCTTGAAATTATTAGCGGATGGAGTACTATTTATAGGGGATATAAGGACTAATATTTACTTTTGGCAGGTCTGTGCTTTTTTAAAAGGCATTTTGAATACGTCAATCATAAAAAAAGTGATGATTGTTGCACCACCTACTCTCTTGAGAAGTTGGAAAAATGAACTAAATCATGTGGGATTGGAATCGCATCTGTGAGTTGCCTTTTAATTTAACTCGTGATCCTTTGTGTCTTTTAATTTTCTGAATGCCATCTATTGTGAATTGTCTATTGTCAGATATGAATCTGGGGACAAATCTAGGGAAGGAGTGGAAAAAATCTCTGTAAGTTAGTGTTTGTTTGTGTTGTGTTAAAAGTACTGTATTTCCCTGTTATGTCTAATTCTGTTTTTTTTTTTTTTTTTTGGGTTGCAGGGTGCTAGTATACTGATTCTTTCGTTTGATTTACTGGCGAGAGAGGCTCAAATTGCTAAAGACCTTGTTTGGGATAAAGTCATCCTTGATGAGGTATACACTAATTAAAAAGATGGAAATAAATTTGTGACATCAATTGTAAAAAGTAGGGAGAAAATTACAGAATTAGATTTCTTGCTTGTATGATATTTAAATATGTGGATTTTTACCTCTGTTTCTACATATACCACAAAATCAGCCATGCATTTTGTATAAATTATTAATGTCTACTTGCTTGTTGGCAGGGACACATCCTGAAGAATCCAGAGACCCAATGGTCTGTTGCTGTGCATGAATTAGCTGTCAAGAACAGCGGCTTTGTTATTGTAAGTGGAACTATCGTCCAAAATACTCTCAAGGTTAAATAACTTACCTTTTGCACTACATTTTTTTTTCTGCAAGGGGGTATTTATGTTAGTAGTAACTAACTTGAACAGGAGCTATGGGCCTTGATGGATATTTGCAATCCCGGCCTACTTGGGGATCTAAATAGGTAAATGTTAGCATTGACAAGTGATGTACTTTTTTAAAAAAATGATTTGTATCCACTGCAGTACTTTGTTAAATATATTTTTGTCTTATAGGCTTCTCTCTCTGCTTGTATGATACCTCTATACTTGATTTTGCTTCAATAAATTGACTGCTAAATACGAAGAAGTGAATACGAATGTCTATTTTTACAGCTTTGAAAGTAAATACGGGGAAGTGATCAAGGCAGGAAGTTTTGCTGATATAGATAAACAAACAGACACTATTGCAAAGGAACAAGCGAAGGTGAAACGATATAATTCTTGATAATCAGCTTTTCCTTTTTTCTTTTTCTTCATCTTTTAGACTTTTACATTTTGTTTCATTATATCTATTCACTTTCCAAGCTGATTAGCATTGATAGCCAACTTTTGTGTATATACTAATTAGATCACTTGGTAAAACTTTCCTTGAAACATATTAACAATTGTTGTATGTGTAATAGCTATGTATACTATGTCAATGAACGTGGTCCAGTAATTTCGAAGGGATATCAGTTGCACAAAAGTTCTTGTGTGTTAAAAGCTAAAGATTTGTCTTGCAACCTAATTAAAACGACTTTGGGATTGGGTTGGGGGATAGGTAGGAGTCTTGTTGATAAGATTTCACATTAATAAATACATTTTTTTGCTGAGAAATAATCATCTTTATATTTTTTTTAATCTCTTCAGAAACTGAAAGAGGATATGCAGCCTTATTATCTGCGGAGGGGCAGGGAATTGCTAGATCTTCCACCAAAACATGAATTTGTTGTCTGGCTGACATTAAGTCGATCCCAAGTATGTGCCTTAAACTTGTAAACAAATTAATTGCTAAAGTTGTAGGAATTTATTGTTTTGATTTTCATTTATCAATATAAATTCAATTTTGTGTTTCTTATGTTGTATTCTTGATAATGTTTCTGATTCAGAGATATCTGTATATGAGCTTTTTAAAGAGGAGAAGTTTACAACCGGATATCTTTGGACACGTTTACTCTTGTATGCAGGTTAGCAAAATTCCTACTTAATTTTGTTTGTATATTGATTCTTAAAGTATACTTCTTATTAAATTCTATATAAAAAATAATAATTCTACATATGTAGCAATTTATTCTAGCAAATAATAGAAGCATACAAATGGTTGATGTTAAATAATTATAAAGAATAATTGAAAAATTAAGATGCTAGGTAACTTACTATATAAGACCAATATATAGCACTAAAGTTTATTGATAATATAAACTTTTCATTACATTTTCTATAAAATCAAGTCACTCATTAATGTAGATGTATATAATTTGAAGTGTAACGTTAGATGCCTTTCCTGGTCTTAGCTACTTCGTATGTGATAGGCATGTGTTACCCACACAAAACAATTAAAACTACATAATATATAGGCTACCGTAGTATATAAGTATTCCAGATTGAACGTATCATATGAAGGTAAGACAACAAGGCTAACAAGCATGTTCAAACCTGAACATCACAATTCAAAACGCTTCTGAAATCTTAGACCAAGCTGAAGATCCTATTAAAGCCAACATTACCCTAACTGGTATCACTTACCAATTACCACACATTAACTTCATTCCAGGGATTTATCCAGCCGGCATAAGGTAGAACAATTACATTTCCAGTAGTACAGGAAGCTGTCTATAATCATTAGAATATTACCTGTTGTTTGGTGGCTGCTGGTCTGGCTGGTTTCGAGCATATAGAGGGCCAGCGCCAAATTCAGAAGCAGTAGTAGTACCATAACTCAATGCAGGCTGCGAATGAAGATTAACTTGTAAAGGAGGGACTATGTAGCCTGGATGGTCCCTAGATCTTGGCTGATGTTGAAGAGTTGCACCATATGAAGGGGCTAGTGGAGCTGCAGGTCTGTAAAGTGGTATTCCGTTGCTGAACGAAGACTCAAATCCTGCTGAAAATTGAGCTCCATACTCGGTTTAAGTAATTGGAGGGACGCCTGGATGGTCCCTGTACCTTGGCTGATGTTGAAGAGTTGAACCATATGAAGGGGCTAGTGGAGCTGCAGGTCTGTAAAGTGGTATTCCGTCGCTGAACGAAGACTCAAATCCTGCTGAAAATTGAGCTCCATACTCGGTTTGAGTAATTGGAGGGACGCCTGGATGGTCCCTGTACCTTGGCTGATATTGAGGAAATGCGGTACATCCTGTGAAGTATTCCAGATTGAACGTATCATATGAAGGTAAGACAACAAGGCTAACAAGCATGTTCAAACCTGAACATCACAATTCAAAACGCTTCTGAAATCTTAGACCAAGCTGAAGCCACCTTATAATATATAGGATCATTGTGTATTATGTTTATAGCGTTGCATTACACTAACTGTCATTTAGTCTTCCATTTTGCATTTCTTGAACTCGATTTTAACATTGTGCCTCATTTTATTGTCATCCCTCGTTCTGTTGCATTGGCTTCATGAAGATCTATAAAATACTAAGGAACATTAAAATTCCTAAATTCATGTGGATCGAGCTATTCTGTCCATTTCATCACATTTCGATATTAAATTCTTCGATTTGTTCTCATTTACTGTATATTAAGTGTTAAAGATGAGGAATAATTGTGGACCTAATGATAGAAAAAGCCAGTGGAGGATGTTGAATACTGTGACTAACATTATGTGAAATGTATGTGGGGTTCATGAGAGCTTGATGGTTTCCCTATTTTCTTCTTTGAAGCATGCGTTGTGATGATGAATTGTTTTTTTTTTTTTTTGATATTGAACAGATGCACTCGCATAGTTTTAAAATATGTGGGCAATTTCTTGTTGATCTCCAGTTGTGATTTTCCTATATTTTTGAAGTTGGAAATGTTATTAGTCAATGCTTCTGCACACACTGCTACACGAGATGAAAATGCTGCTTTAATGCTAAATAACTAGATTCCATTTCCATGGTTTACTTGTCTTTATATGTGTAAAACATTTGCTTTGAAATTGATAAAAAAACATAGTAGTAACTGATTGACCACGATGAAATGATAGGAAATTATATGCATCTGATGTAATAAGTTTGAACAAGAATATTTTGTCCCCTTATTTAGTGAAACATTCTTGTAGAAATTTGTTAACATTGTATATGTTGTAATAACAAAACTTTGTATCCATGCTGTAACATCGAGGACGAGGAAGAATCTAATCACTCTGCTCATTATCTATATTCAGGGTTTTAATGTTGCATTTTTTTCATTTGTTGAGAGTTTTAGGGCTGTAAACTCACTCTTGATTCTTTTGATTCCATTTGTGATTGGCAGTGCTGCTTTGTCATGTGGTTTATTCTTACATTTTTTCCATGGGATCCTGGAATTTAGTAAGAATTGACATAAGTAGCAGTACAGTAGGAAGAGTATGATACAGACTAGATTATTATATTTATGATTTTTCTTTATCTTTTCGCTCAAAGTGCGAGTAGGGGTGTAAGCAGCAAGGGGTTTCGCGTACGGAAAGGGATTTTTTCTTTATTTTTCTTTATAAGTGCTTTGAGGTCTAAAATATATTTTAGTCATTTCTTTCTGTGGTCCAAAAATATGTAAGATGATCATCACAGAACTGTCCTCATAAATGATACCCTCATACAACCCGGTTTGCTCATGTTAACGGTTATTAGTTATTACGCCTATAAGCTGAGGGACTATAAGCTCAGGGACTGTTGTGCACAAATTATAACTATCAGGCACTGTAAAATGCTCTTATAGATGCATCACTGACCAGATTCGGCTGTTTGTGTGAGCTTAAAAGTAACTTTAAGTCAAATATTACTCCAAAGAAATGATTTGGAATGCGTGTAAAAAGTGAAAGTAACTTATATTGCAGCCAGGAGTCAATAGTTAATGGATCAAATTTTCCATCAACTTGTTTTTTTTTAAAATCCACATTTTACTTTTCAATAGAAAATTAAGGGAAAGTTTTTAGGCACCGTGTTTGTTTATTTTGAGATACTATACAATCAATCGAACAAAGCTGACGGTTATCGATACTTATGAGGCTTGACACACAAAACATAAGTTTCTTACAAATAAGTGCAACAAGTGTTTGTCTACGGAGAAAAACGGACTTATCTGAGGATAAGTCCATTTCAACTTATTTCGGACGGTTTGTGTGCATAAGTAGAACGGACTTATTTTGCCAAATAAGTTGATAAGTGATAAATTAGTAATGACGTACTTTTTTCCAACTTATTTCGTATTACTTGATTTTTTAACTTGTTTAATATTTTATATTTTTACATTTATATTTATAAATGTCATATGCATGTACTGGGATTATTATATTAAATAATTAATATTTTTAAATTTAATTTAATAAATATTTTACCAACTTATAAGTTAAACACCCAAACACGAAAATATAAGTTGTAAGTCACTTATTACTTACTTCATATAAGTTACTTACTTCATATAAGTGTTAATTAACTTATTTTAAGATTTCCCAAACGGCCCCTAAGTATCTGCTAATTTATAAATGGTGCTCTTATAGGTGATGCTTATTCTTATGCTGACCTGGCAGATAAAATAAAGAAATACATCCAATTTTTTTAAGCATCTTTTCTATCTTCTTTTCATCATCATTTGTATATACGCCATTATATTGCTAATCTATATCTTTATGAGCTTTTTGAAGTTCACTGTATTTTTTTATCCCACGCCTCGCTAGACATTTTACTACACTGTATTTCGTGATTTTTTAAAGCTAAATTAGATTAATCACTATCTCAAAACCAACCAATGAGACCTGTTTTTCAGGATGTTTTTGTATTCATGTATATAATCTATCTATATTATATTGTTATAAGATAGCAAACCTTTCGTTCTTGGTTGACACCTTCCAAAAAAATTATTAGCACATTCTAAAATTTTATGATTTAACTGAAAAAGAAAATTTTGAGAGCATGCACAGGAACAACCGGTAGTCTTTTAGTTTGAGACAACTCTTCTGCTACTTTGCAACTACAAGTCTATAACTCTATAACTTTCGCCGGCTACGTTAGTTCTAGCTGTTTTACTTTTATTTTTATACATTAAATTATCTAATATTTACAGGAACAACCGGTAGTCTTTAGTTTGAGACAGACTCTTCTGCTACTTTGCAACTACAACTATATAACTTTTCGCCAGCTACGTTTAGTTGTTTAGTTCTAGCCATGGTTGTAAAAATCGGTAATCGGTATAAATCGGTTGAGGTACCGATTTAAGATTAATTGGGTAATCGGGGATTAATCGGAAGGATTAATCGGAGTACTAATCGGATATTATAATAATATTTAATATATTAGTCTAATTTACAATTAAACATATCATTTTAAATAAATTCACAGGATTAATCGGATTTCAAAAATCGAATCGGTTGGTTACCTTACAGAGGATTAATCGGGGATTAATCGGCTAAATCGGGGATTTTTAGAACCATGGTTCTAGCTGTAATTTATATCCGTCGATAATAATAAATATATTTTACATCTAAGATTTTAAAATTAAGTATATTAACTTAGCAAAAAGAAAGAATAAAGATATTATATTAAATAATCATGTTAATACTGCAGTGCATACAAAAGTAAATTATAAAATTATATATAAAAAAAATCAAAGCTAATATTCCCTCTGTTCCTCTCATTTGTTGTCATTGGGGGGCGTGTTTTCGGCGTGTATTTTAAACACTCTTATAAAGTATAGTTTCATAATTTATTTTTAAAATTTTCTTTTTCCGAATAACAGTATAAACATTAAACTTTTATAGAGAAGAAAAAAATTAATTTCTGGAACTATACACTTATAAGCCTAAAAATGTGTGTCAAGCTCTCCATTTCCATGCGTAAAGAACCTGGTGGGACGGAAGGAGTATAATTTATCTTACTAATAAAATTATTTTAAATTTAGAGAACTTAATTGATAATGGGATATATATATATATTACACAAATTTATGATATGCATATAATTTAAGAATTATATAGAAAAATTATAATACTAATCATATCTTTTGATGACTAATATATTTATGATAACATATCTATTTTTAAGGGCTTTTTTCATAAATAAATAGGAAAAAGTAAATTTTTGCACATTTACTTTTGTTAAAAATAACTATTTGCAATTTTACTAAACTATTTGCAATTTTACTATACTAAGTTTCAGAATTGCAAAAATACTACAAATTAGGTCAACCCTTCCCCTCTGCCCAGCCTGCCCAGCATTTTCAACCACAATCAACCATATTCAACACTTTTTGCATGGCCCCGCGGGGGCATATTCAACTGAATGCAACCACATTCAACACTTTTTTTTAGGGTGGGGTGCTATTTTGGTGGATTTGGGTTGCATGGCCCCGCAGGAGCATATTCAACTGAATGCAACCACATTCAACTAAATTTCTGATTTTGTTAGGTCCAGAATAACGTAGAAGGGGGGTTGAATAAGTTATTTCGAAATATTTGGATTTTTAAGATGTGAAAAATAAGGTCAACAACTGAATCGAAATAACACAATCAATTCGGGAAAATATCTTTGAATTGATGAAAACCGAGGGGTGTTACAACTTCTAATCCAGTGGATTAGCTTCAAAAACCAGAACACTCCTAAGGATAGTTTAGGCACGAGGACCTTCTACCCGACACTTCCTGAAAGCGGGCTAAGCCGGCTTTCCTACTAGATGGACTGTCTAGCAGCTTACACAGAGAAGATATAAGAGAGAGAATAGAGAGTTGTGTGTTGAGGTGTGTTTTGAAATGAAATACAGCATGCCTATTTATAGATTATAGAAAGTTACTATGCTGTACTATTTCAACAACCCCCGTGGGCCCCTCCAGCCACTTTTTGAATAGTAGCTGCCATATGAATAGTAGTCACTTTTTGAATAGTAGCCGTCATATGAATAGTAGCCGCCATATGAATAGTAGCCGTCATATGAATAGTAGCCATGAATAGTAAACGTGAATAGTAACCGTGAATAATATTACTATTTTTGGCTGCTTCTTTTGGGCTTCTCTCTTTTGTTTCAAATATTCTGCTGAATTAATTCTTCTCGGAAAATAGTTCAAGTACTAGATTAATTTAATTATTTATTATAAATAATTAATTAATCTGTTACTTAGTTAATTTTCAGAGTAAATTAATTTTTGACAATACCTTGAGATATTATGTTTGTCCTTAATCGTCAATAGGCTTTGGCAATTCTTTCTGTGAATTAATGTGTTGATCCTTCTCGTATGTGCTGACACTTAGTGCACTGGTCTGGTTCACAAGTGACTAGCACTGATCTTGATCTTCACACTTTCGCTATATTCCAATTGATTAGCCTGCAGCAGTATCTTCAATAAATATATGGAATCTTTTGGCCCTTCAACTGAATCATCTGTACATCTTATTCTGTCACTGAGGCTTGATCATGTTAATGAACTTCTTTCAGCGACTTGATCCTTGTTGGTGTCTGTTCTTCAAATTTCACGATCCCTGTATAGAGTTAATATTATTTATCTTTTATCCTAGTTGAGTTATATATGTCCTCTATTACATATTATATTACATTATGCTTTATAATCTCCCTCTATTTGATTGTTAGGGTTTGACAAGCAAATTCCTAGAGGATAACTCAACTGATACAACAAAAAATGAAATACAAAGATAAATAATATTAAAGTACATTCTGGATCATATATACATTTTCCAGATTTCCAAGTGCAAGACAATTGTTCCTCTAGACTGAACATATTTTCAAGTTTGCCTTTACTTTCTTTCCACATAGCACTAATACTCCCATTAGCTTTTCCTTTCCCAAAATAAAGTTAATTCCGTGTCAACAACCTTTTCCTTGCCCTTACGCCTAGTAGATTTTTCTTGATCATCCACCTTCTCCCCCTCAGTTGGGTTATCCTCCAGAATAGTAGGATGTGGAGTTGGTAAATTAGACGAAGATGGATTTACCAAGGAGTTGATTGACTAAACTGGGCTGCCATGGAACGTAATTGAACCTGGAATGCATCATGTTGAATAAGTTGCAATTTTTTGATTTCTCCAATGGACTTACAAATATTTGACAACTCTTTCTCCATTGTTTGGACCCGTGTAAGGAGTCTGCTATATTCCTTTCTGGTTACAGATGCATGTGGTTGAGTAGGTTGCTCACTTGTACGTTCTGCAGGTGTTTCACTCAACACTCTATATTCACTCGGTTTAGTGGTTTGGGTTACACTTACATGTTCTGTTGGTGTTTCCCTCAACTTTCCTCTAGAGCTTCCACCGATATGTGTACCTGCAAATGAAATCATCCTAGCCCCTTTTTCAGAGGTCACGGATGGTGCAATGAAAGTTCGTGAGCTTCCGTCCTCGCGTGAAGCGAGTTGCCGACCACCAGTAAAGAGTGGTAAATCTCGAAAGAGATCCAGAGATTTTTCCTCTGGGAGGTTAAACTTGAATCGATTAAATGGCACAAAACCTAAGTTTCCTTCGTATGTCTGTGAAGACATTTGGTTCATAAAAGAACCTCCTACTAATGGATCTTTCCGTAAAATGGAAGATTCACCAGTTGCTCCCGTCAATTCAACCTTATTTACATTTTCACTCATTAGATAAGAAAGAATTGTTTCACTAACAGTTGCCGTTACCTCAGGTTTATTGGGTTTGCTCCGTTTAGAATGAGGTATAGCGGCTGATGTAACTAACTCCTTATGTGGTGCTGCTGAGGCACTATCTCCCTCAATAATGTGAATGACTGGCCGTTTAAGTGACAAATGAGGTGTAGGAGTTTGTTGTGTTTGTGTTTGCATTTGTAGAATGGGCTCTTCGACCTGTGTTAGAGTCGGTGGGATTTCCTGCTCTTGGTCGGGTAAGATGGCCACTAGGTGCTGTAGAAACTATATTTCCTGTGACACAATAGGGAATACAGAGGTTGGAATAGCAGGGATTGAAATATTACCTTGTCGTATACCTGCTCTCACTGGTCGTGGTAACAACGGAAGTGGGACAGTCTTTAGATATTCAGTTAGGACTGTAGGCACATCCGTATATTTCTTTTTACTTATGTAATTAATTACATTCGTCTTCATAGAAGAACATTCCACCTTCTAACCATTTTCCAAGCGTACCCTGTCTTCATCATTCAAAAAATCATTTAATATTAACTGTAGAAACCTTGGATATAGACATTTGACATTTTGAGTCCGAACATCTCTTGTTCCCAAGCGTTTCATTTTTAAAATGATTTGACCAAGCACTATTTTTCCAAAATTAATCCTCAAATTATTGGCGATCGCATACCCTATTATTTGAATAAATTCAGGTATTCGATCTTGATTTGTTCTATCTGAGGAAAAAACATGGTTAAGAGTGTGAAAGAAGAAATTCCAATACTGGGTTAGAAACATTCTAGAAAGAGTACCAGTATTGAAATTGCCATCTTGGTACCTTATAAAATGAAAGAACATTTCAATATGTTCAGGTGTAGGATCAGAAACGAGATTTTCCATAGGAAACTGGAGAATTCGATTAACATCTCGTTCAGTGACCCTAATCGACCTACCAAATAGTCGATATGTGAATGCACACCCGTCTTGTCCAGAAGTGTTAACTGCACTGCAATATAGTTCACGCAATGCATCATGGTTAAGCTGCACCTGTGTAACTAAAGCATAGCGAATTAATGAATGTTCATTCAGAAATTGTGTCCAAGCCCGAAATTGCTCATCCTGAATGGTTTCGATTTGCTGAATGGAAACAGGATTAACTTTAGCAATTAAAAAGCTTCCCTGCAATGCCATTTTCAAAACTTCGAGGAAACTAAAAAAACAAGGGTTAATTTTTATAAAGGATGATGTATAAATCAAGAATATGAAATCCGATCTAAAAACCACCAGCTGGATTGAGAGATATTTCTGATCAAAGCTCGAAATATTCAGCAATTGTGTGTATATGCTCTGTATATCTGAAAAATGATGATGTTAAACACAAACAAAAACTCATCATTTATAAGGTTTCAAGGTTTAGTGGGTTAGGTGTAATAGTGATAGGTTATGTTTGAAAAACTAACACCGCTCAATATTTTCTCACCTAACACCCTAATTAGCCGAAAAAACATCTTATCGTCAAAACCTGTCGGCCGAAAAAACATTTAATCACCGAAACCTATCAGCCTATACACATACACATATTTAATACTTCTAATTATTATGGATTTAAAAATAATCACACAGTAAATCAAGAATTAATCCACAATAATCAGATAAACTCACAATTAAATAGACATAAAATTAACAAAATATCATTAATTGATATATGTCAATAAAATATTTATTTAATTATGCTACAATTTATTTTAATAATCATATATCAGAACAGGTGAGATCCAATCTTGAATTGCTTCAGTCATGATATCAATTATTAAAATATATATCGAGTACACGAGTATTATACAAAGATATAACATGCAAACCTGTTAATACTCAAGTATCGCTTCAGTAGTACCAACTAATTACCACAAATTTCTAACATTTAAACACATGGCAACTAATTAGTAGATAAAATCATGAAAATGTACAACAACTTGCATTTGTTGACTTCCTGTTAAGAGGACAAGTTTAACATGCCAAGTTCACTAACCAACCTGTTGAATGTAGATTCATCAAGTGGTTTCGTGAAAATGTCTGCAAGTTGTTGCTCAGTGAGAATGAAGTGAAGTTCCACAGTACCATGCATAACATGTTCACGAATGAAATGATACCTTATGTCGATGTGCTTGGTTCGAGAATGCTGTACTGGATTATTCGAGATTGCTATGGCACTTGTGTTGTCGCAGAATATGGGTATTTTGTTCAGCAATAGACCATAATCCATGAGTTGATTCCTCATCCACGAGATTTGTGAGCAACAGCTACCAACTGCAATGTATTCTGCCTCTGCTGTAGATGTGGCTACTGAATGCTGCTTTTTACTGAACCAAGAAACCAATCTCCTTCCAAGGAATTGATAGCTTCCAGAAGTACTCTTGCAATCAATCTTGCAACCAGCATAATCAGAGTCTGTATAGCCAACTAGGTCGAAACCCGTATCCTTAGGATACCAAATACCAAGATTCGGAGTACCCTTAAGATATCTGAAGATACGCTTCACAGCTATCAAATGTGATTCTTTAGGATCAGCTTGGAACCTCGCACATAAGCATGTTGCGAACATTATATCTGGTCTGCTTGCTGTGAGGTAGAGTAGGAGAACCTATCATGCCCCTATAGCTTGTTATATCAACTCGTTTTCCAGATTTATCTTGATCAAGCTTAGTGGTAGTGGCCATGGGAGTCTTTGCATGTGCTGAATCTTCAAGATGATATTTTTTAAGAAGATCCTTGATATATTTGGATTGACAGATAAAGATACCATCTGTTCTTTGGCTTACTTGCAATCCAAGAAAGTAGTTCAGCTCTCCCATCATGCTCATCTCGTACCTACTCTGCATCAACTTAGCAAACCTTGCAAAAAGTGCATCATTCGTAGAGCCAAATATAATGTCATCAACATAAACTTGCACAAGTAGAATATCATTTTTATGCTTTTTATAGAACCGAGTTTTATCTATGACACCTCTAGTAAAACCACTTTCAAGTAAGAATTCAGCAAGAGTGTCATACCATGTTCTAGGCGACTGCTTAAGACCATAGAGAGCTTTGAATAGAAGGTAGACGAAGTCCTCACATTCAGGATCAATAAAACCAGGAGGTTGTTCAACATAGACCTCTTCTTCAAGCTCACCATTCAAGAAAGCACTTTTCACATCCATCTGATATACTCTGAAGTTTGAATGTGCAGCAAACGCTAGAAACATCCTGATGGCTTCTAGTATAGCAACTGGTGTGAAGGTCTCATCATAATCAATACCTTCTTCTTGAGTGTAGCCTTTGGAAACCAGTCTCGCTTTGTTCCTTGTAACTATTCCAATCTCGTCAAGTTTATTTCTGAATACCCATCTTACATCAATTACAGATTTGTCCTTTGGTCTGGGTACCAGCTTCCAAACTTTCTGTCTTTCAAACTGACCGAGTTCCTCTTGCATTGCAATCACCCAATCTGGATCTTCCAGAGCTTCTCCAACCTTCTTAGGTTCAATTTCTGATAGAAAACCAGAATACAAGCATTCATTCTGAGTAGCTCTTCTAGTCTGAACTCTTGAGTCAAGATCACCAATGATCAGATCAAAAGTATGATCTCTATTCCAAACAGTTTGCCTTGGTAGATAAGATCTGGATGATTCCCCATTATTAGCAGTCTGACTAGTGGATCCTTCTCCTGCTCCCCCTGAGTTGTTGCTTGTCTGATCTGTAGATTCTTCAACTTGAGGACTAGAACCAGAAATAGTCTGACTTTGAGATCCTGTGTTCCCACTGCCATTACTAGAATCTGGATCATCATTATCATCATTACCATTATTATTTACATTATCAACAGCAACCTCAGGTTCAGTTTCATCATCCTCATCATCAGAAAGATTCTCAAAAGCTAGAGATTCATCATCATCTTCTTTCTGAACACTATGAGATTTTGCATCGTCAAATCTCATATTAAGGCTTTCCACAACCTTCTGACTATCGATCACATACACCCTGTACACCATAGACTCCAATGAATACCCTAGGAAAATGCCTTCATCTGCTTTAGCATCAAACTTACCAAGATGCTCATAGCCATCTTTAAGAGCTTAGCATTTTCCTCCGAACACATGAAAGTACTTCACGGATGGTTTAGTGAGGGCCATAAGTTCATATGGTGTCTTCTCATACATTTTGTTGATCAGGGTTCTATTCTGAGTATAGCAAGCTGCATTGACTGCCTCAGCCCAGAAATAAGTAGGAAGTTTAGCTTCATTCAGCATTGTTCTGGCAGCTTCAATCAGTGTTCGATTCTTCCTCTCAACCACTCCATTCTTCTGCGGAGTCCTGGGTGCTGAAAACTGTCTTGAGATACCCTTCTCAGTACACCAGCTATTGAGAACTGAGTTTCTAAATTCAGTCCCATTATCTGATCTGATTTTACGCACGGGCACTCCAGCTCTAGCTCAATTTTCTTGATATGATCGATAATCATCTGCGCTGCTTCATCCTTAGAATGCAAGAATAACACCCATGTGTATTTGGAATAGTCATCCACAATTACTAAACAGTATCGCTTCTTGGACATAGACATGACATTAACTGGACCAAACAAATCCATATGCAGAAGTTGTAGTGGTTCGGTGATGTCTGATATTGTCTTCCTTTTGTGTGATGCTCTCTTGGACTTTCCCTTTTCACATGCTGCACATAGTCCATCAGGACAGAACTCCATCTCGGGTAATCCTCTTACAAGTTCCCTCTTGACTAGAGAATTCATAGTCTTGAAGTTAAGATGTGAAAGCTTCTTATGTCATAACCAACTGTCTTCTGAAGAAGCTTTACCATAGAAGCACTTGACTTCACCATTGCCAGAGTTCCAGTCAGCTACGAACAAATCACCCTTTCTCACGCCTTGCAAAGCGAGCTTCTCATCCCTCTTGTTACTGATCAGACACTTTTCCTTCTTGAACAAGACTTCATATCCTTTATCACAAAATTGACTTATGCTCAGAAGATTATGCTTTAGACCATCAACAAGAGAGACTTCTTCAACGATGACATTCCCAAATTCCAAACAGCCATATCCCGTAGTGAATCCTTTGCTGTCATCTCCAAAGGTAACCACTAGGCCAGCTTTCTCAACCACCTTTGATAGCAGGGCTCTATCACCGGTCATATGTCTCGAACATCCACTGTCCAGAATCCACATGACTCGCTTTTTCTTCATGCCCTGTATTCAAAGGAGATTAAGTTTTCTTTGGTACCCAAACTTGTTTGGGTCCAGAGGGCTTAGACACATTTGCATATTTAACAGATTTCTGTGCAGATTTAGCATTTGCCTTGACTATCTCCTTTTCTCTTACAAAGGCCTCAGCAGAGCTGCTTCTAGGCTTGGGAGAAGAGGATTCTTTCCTAGATTTAGGTGGACTAGCAGTCTTAGGTCTGTTATTTCTATCATGTTTTGTTTTCTTACTTTTATCATCATGTGAACAATTATTAACAGCAGGAGATGCATGTGTCACATTTAGAAAAGCAGTCATAAGATTAACAGTGCATGATATGCAAGCAGTTGAAGCACACTTAGAATGAACAGGCATGGAAGACATGTTATGAACATGAGCATTAATATTATGATTATTCTCTACTTTAACATTCTTACATGCATGAGTAAGATGAGCAGCAGAGTTGCAGTTGTTACATAACTTCCTAGGACCATTTTTGCCTATCCTTCCATTTCTGTTCTTCTTAGCCTTAGACTCATTTTGATCACCTAGTTCAGTTTTAGGTTTTACAAATTTGACAAACTTGCTAGGTGACATTGCCTTTTCATTTCTTTGCTTTTTAATGTCCTCAACAAGTATTTCATTTCTAATTAATAAAGCATCAACATCAAAGGGCTCAGAGGTAACTTCCTTATATAGGGGACTATCTGCATTCTTAAGAACAGGTGGTGCATTACTGGATGTAGCCTTAGCTGATTCAGGATCCACCACTTGTTTCTTACATTTCTTAACATTATAGTCAAATCCAATAGCAACTCTTGGACTAGATATTTGACTATCAAACAATTCCCTAGCAAGGCTAGCTGAATTCTGAAAAGCATATAGCTTACCATCTATGTCAGCTATTTTCTCTTTAAGTTCATTCTCTGTCTCGACACTAACCTGGAATTTGTTTTCTAGATACTCATTTCTTTCCTTTAGATTTTCTATCTGCATATTAGTGAGTTCTAGTTCCTCATTCCTGGCTTGTATCTTACTAAGTTCAGCCCTAGCATTTTCAGTCTCAGATTTAGCAGTTGTTATATCTTTTAAAGCATATTCTAAATCCCATCTAAAATCACTTATAGATTTGCTAGAGTCTGTTAGTTACAGAGGCATGCCTGTATACATATAATAACAAGCCTAATTGTTTGTAATGCTTTGCATTACTTACATGACCTCTTAACTGAGGGAACCTCTAGTTGTAGAGTTTCTATTTGTATTGTACTTGTAGTAGGCATCAAATCCTAGTTGTGTAACTGTACTTATAGAGTCTAGAATAATGCTTGAAAGAAGTTCCAAGGTTCATGCCTCAAGCAAGAAGATAAAGACTGTCAAATAATCACAGTTGGGATTTGAAGAAATGAAGGATTTACCTAAGTACCAATTCGAGAAGTATATTTGTCTATTCGAGAAGTCCAGCATTCGAGAAGTCAGGGATTCGATATCTCAAGACACTATTCGATATCTCTGAATACACTGTTCGATATCTCATTCGATATCTCAGAGATTCAATATGTCTATGTACTCTATTCGAGAACTCAGGAAGTCAACAAGTCAAAGTAGTATTCGAGTTCTCAAGGAGTCAACAAGTCAATGTTCCATTCGATATCTCAAGGACTCAGAAAGCTATTCAATATCTCAAGGATTCGACAAGTCAAGTGTTCTATTCGACAACTCAAGGAATCCTGAAGAAAAGAGCTATTCGAGAAGTGATTCGATATGTCAATATAACAGTGTTCGAGAATTCAGAGTTATCGATCAAGTCAATTCTAGTTCTCGAATCACCTACTTAGTCACTTCTCGAATACATTCTTGGAGACAAAATACTGAAGAAATTGTACAAGTCAGAAACCTACAATAAGCCAATGCACTTTATGGACCACAATCTATAACGTGCTCTGGAAAGCCTACAAGGAAGCTTGGAGAGATATAGAAGAGACAAGGGGCTAAAGAAGTGGATCTGAACAGGCTTTGCAAAGTCAAATCTGTAACCGTTTGGACACTTACTCAAAAAGGATAGACAGACTAGAAAGTAATTTGTTTAGCTACCTTATTTGTAGTAAGTAGGTTGTATCCATGCTCTATAAGGATACAGCCTCACTTCCTTAGTCATTAACTTTGTGAGTCAAGTTTTTCATACACTGTAAGATATATCTCTCTGAGAAAAACGAAGCTGAGAATACTATCATTTGTATTCACAGATTGTAGCAACCTTTATCTAATAATACATTAGATTAAAGTGATATTGTGTCTTGTGTTGTTCTTTATCTGCACCTTCACTCTTGCACACACAAACACTTATTTTCTACATAGACTCGAACAAGAAAATTTCAAGAATCCATTCACCCCCCTCTGTATTCTTTTACTGTATTCAATACTCAACAAGTGGTATCAGAGCGGGCTGTTTATTCAAAAACAGAAAAACGATCATGAGTTTGAATACACCAAAGACTACAGGAACGGTGAAGGTCCCTAAGTTTGACAAAGAAAACTTCAACCTCTGGAAGATAAAGATGATGTTGTTCATCAAAGTCTCTCATCCTTTGTATCCTGAGATTCTCAAGAATGGTCCTTTTGTTCCACAACAAGAGATACCAGAGAAGACTGTTGGAACCACAACTATCCCAAGATCTTATGAGGCCAAGGATCCATCAAAATGGACAGAATCAGAAAGGGAGAAGGTTGCTCTTGACAGCCACCTCATGTTGCTTATCATTGATTCCATGGACATGTCAATGTTTGCAAACATTGCATCATGTACATCTGCCAAAGAAATGTGGGATCACATTGAGGTGTTGTGTGAAGGAACTGATGAGGTTAAGGAAAACAAGAAACAGATACTGGTCACACAGTATGAAGCTTTCATGGCACAGCCCAAGGAAAGCATTACTGAGATATTTGAAAGGTTTCACAAGCTAGTCACTGAGTTGCAGATGAATGGCAAGGTTTACAGCACCAAGGAGTTAAATATGAAATTTATGCTATCTTCACCAAATCATCTAGAGCAAAGAGTCATTTCTCTAAGGGAAAGAGATTTGAACAAAGTCACCTATGATGTGCTCTATGGAGTCCTAAAGACTCATGAACTTGAGTTGCTTCAGAAAAGGGCTATCCAAGCCAACCAAGGTAGAATGATAAACACATCATGTGCCTTGATTGTCAACAAATCTATTCAAGACCTAGAAACATCTACAAGCCAGCTAAGGATAGAGGAGGTAGCAGATGATGAAGAAGCTGAAGCTGAAGCTGAGATAAGTGAACCTGTTGAGGAAAAGGAGGAAGAAGAAGAGTTTTACACTCTTGAAGAACTTGATGGGATGGAAAATACTTCATATGCTTTCATGGCCAGAAAATTTCCAAACATCAGATTTAAAAGAAATCAACCCTTCAAACCCAAAACTCAAAACCATTCAGTCAACAAGAACAAGGCACCTGTGAAACCAAACAGAAATAAATTCAAAACCAGCTATGTGGATAGGTCATCTGTAAGGTGCTATAGATGCAATGACCTAGGGCATTTTGCCATTGAATGCAAGAAGCCTAAAAAGAAATATAGAGATTATCTTGAGCTCGAAGCTAAGTATGAGGCCCTTCTGAAAAAGCAGACACAAGGTAAGGCCTACATAGCTGAAGGGAAGTGTTGGGATGATTCTGACAGTGATGGAGAGGAACAAGAATTCTGCAATTATGCCTTGATGGCCAACTCCAAGGATGACACATCTCCATCTGATTCTCGGGTACCATCTCTCACCACTATAGATATGTCTGTTTCTGAGTATAAATGCATGATTGAACAACTATCTGTTGAGATGTTTAATATTCATACTAGTATGACTGCTGCTAATGAGAAGATTGCTAAACTGTCTACTAGAAATGAAATGTTAACCAAAAAGAATGAGGAACTTGAGCTAACTGCTATGCAAGTAGAAAATCTTAAGAAAGAAGTGGAATATTTGCAGAACAAGGTTTTATGTGCTAGTCAAGTTGAAAAGGCTCTTAGGGATGAATTAGCTGAAATTGAATTCAAACTGAAAACATTTAAGAAATCATCTGGTCTAGTGCAATCCTACTATGAGAAAGTTCAAGCTAAACCCAAGGCTGCTATTGGACTTGACTATGACACTCTTAAAATGAGAAAAGGCCATGCTTTCATTGAAGACGACACAGTTGTTCATGAGGAAGTGCCTCACATTTTGAAAAAGGCTGAAAATCCAATTTTTAAAGAATCAACATTTGAAATTGATGTTTTTGCGTATGAGATCCCGAGTTTTGTCTCAAAGATGTACTCTTGTAGGCTTAGCATGTTTACTAACTTATTCTTACATTTGACATGGACTTTTGAGAGCTTATGCATGTTCATTGAGTAGACTATGTGAATACTTGCACTTTCGACACCAAGACATTGCGTATTTACTTTGATTCTTAAGTTGATATGGCATGAGAGGATTTGAAGGTATGGTAGGATATTAGTACTAGATTATTTGCATTTTCATATTAGTTGCATTCATGCATTGCATTGCATTAGGTTAAATGGATTTTGTGGGTACATTCACTATAGGCCCTCACGAGACCTACTCGTCCACTAGGGCTACCTAGGGGTTTAAAGGGCTTGTTGCATATGCCAAATGCAACCGTGATCACCTACGGAAGTGGTACTAATTAGTTAGTGTTTAGTTGTTTATGCTTGAGAACAAGCATCGGTTTAAGTTTGGGGGTGTGATAAATGGATTTTATATCTACTTGGAGCGTTCCATATCGGCTTAAATTGATTAACTTGGTCTCAAGTTTGTTGTATTTTTGATGTGTTTTGTGTAGTTGTGCAGGGTTGTAGCTATCGGTTAGTGTTGGTGTTTCTAATCGATATTAGAGTGGAATTAAGCATTGGAATGAAGATTGGACACTTGTGTTGTGCTATCAAGGAGTTACATGTGTCATGGTATTGAAGATGTTAGCTAATGCAAAAGAAACGGAGGAGAAAGGAGCAATTTGTGCAAAATTTGGATTTTCTGGGTAGGTTGCGCAGTCTTCACTGTTTTGGCCATATCTGGAGTTCTACAAGTCCGTTTGAGGCCCATAAGCTGTCCACGCGAAGCCTGGGAAATTTTCTATAATTCTGAGCAGTAAGAGACCGCGCTGAGTGCGCCCTGGCGCGCTGAGAGCGCCCGAACTCGCTGGAAATTCTGAAATTCTATCTTGTTTCGAATTAAATTGTATTTTTAGGTCTTTTCTTGTTGGAAAACTATTCTAGGGCCTATATAAACACTACCTACCATTGTAAATCAGATCATTAGGAAGAGAACTATTACATATCAATTACTTAGATTTATTTGTATCTTTTCATACTTTGTTTTTATCATGGTTTCATCAGATCCCATGATGACGAGAGGTTCGATTATGAACTAATCGTTGTCATGGGATTCTAACGAATTTATTTATGGAGCTTTAGTATCTTGATGCTTTACAGATCTGTGTGTGATGTATATCTGATATCCTCGTATGGTTATGCTTAATTGATAGATGCGTCATGAACATCTAATTTGTTAATCTCTTGTGAAGTGAAAGTGGATCTTGAGATTTAGAACTTACCATGCTAGCATAGGTTCATGATTGTTTATCAACATGATTCGTAGTATGAGATGAGAATACTTATATTGCCCTATGTGATCATTATTGATAACTTGTTCTTCAACCATTATGTTTTCAAATTCTATAGACATATAGGGTCTAAGCATAATTGGTGTCTATTCATCTTCTATCTCTTTTGTGGATGTATGTTTATTTTGGTATTCGTATACTGAGAGGTAGCGTGTACTTGTTTCGTGTTATCCGATCAGATATCATAACCATTGCATATAGTGATTAAAGGCGTCAGATCTAAGCAAAGTATTTAATGAAGTTAGGATTCCATGTTTTCTCTTGCAGAAGTAATTTAATTCCAATTCTTGTTAGTTAGTTAATTCTTAGATTGTTAGTTTACTTCTTAGTTAATTTAGTTTATTAAACCTAAATTTGTTAATTGTCTTAGCAGTGAATAATAATCATACATTGTTGCATAGGTGCCTCTACTGAATTAAAACCATAACCAGATCTCTGTGGGAACGAACTCGACTTATTCATATATTACTTGTGACCATGTACACTTGCGTGATTTAGTGTAAACAAAAGGCCAACAATGCAAGTGTGATTGCATTGAGAAGTGACAATGGAACAGAGTTCAGAAATGCCATACTTGAAGCATTCTGTAAAGAGAATGGCATTTCTCAGTAATTCTCGGCTCCAAGGACTCGACAACAAAATGGAGTTGTTGAGAGGAAGAATAGAACTCTAATTGAGGCTGCTAGAACAATGTTACTTGATGCAAAGATGCCTACATGTTTTTGGTCTGAGGCTGTAAGCTCTGCATGCTATATCCAGAACAGAACCCTCATCAACAAAAACACTGGAAAGACACCTTACAATTTGATGACTGGAAAGAAGCCTACTCTAAAGTATGTTCATACTTTTGGAAGCAAATGCTTTGTATTAAAGGACAATTCAGAATATGTTGGCAAGTTTGATGCAAAGGCATTTGAAGGAATTTTTCTTGGCTACTCTATGGAAAGAATTGCATACAAAGTTTATGTCATCAGTCAAAAGAAAATTATGGAAAGCACAGACGTGACATTTGATGACAGCAAACTACCTGGACTAGAAGAAGCCAATGATGAAGATAAAGATCCATTAAGGTTTGATAATCTAGATGATTCTGATGAAGAGATTGAAACTGGAGTTGAAACTCAAGTTCAACAAACTCAAGTGAATGATGATACAAGAGAAGAATTTGTGCCAATCAATAGTGAAGAAACAAGCATCCAAGACACACCTGTGAGTAGTGGCAACTTCACAGGGGGAGGAAATGAGAATGAACATGATGTGGATGATGAAGCAACATCCAGAATGAGAAATCAGGCTGAGCACTCAAGGAAATGGGATAGATCACACACTGCAGAGCAAATCATTGGAGATCCTAATGCAGGAGTGAGGACTAGGAGAGCAACTCAGAATGAGTGCCTCTACGGCTGTTTTCTATCACAAGTTGAGCCTAAGAAACTTGATGATGCATTGTTGGATCCAGATTGGATTATTGCTATGCAAGAGGAGCTGAATCAATTTGAAAGGAACAAAGTATGGGAACTTGTGCCTGCACCAAAGAATAGAACCATTGTTGGAACAAAATGGGTTCTGAAGAATAAGATGGATGAAGATGGTGTAATAGTAAGAAATAAAGCAAGGTTGGTTGCAAAAGGATACTCTCAACAGGAAGGCATTGATTATGATGAGACATTTGCCCCTGTTGCTAGATTGGAAGCCATAAGAATATTCTTGGCATTTGCTGCTCATTCAAACTTTAAAGTTTATCAAATGGATGTCAATAGTGCATTTCTGAATGGAGAGTTTGAAGAAGAGGTTTATGTGCAACAACCACCTGGCTTTGAGGATCCACACTTCCCAGAATTTGTCTACAGATTGCTTAAGGCACTGTATGGACTTAAGCAGGCTCCAAGAGCATGGTGTGATACCTTATCACAATTTCTTCTTGAAAATCAATTCACTAGAGGCACATTGGACAAGACACTGTTTTACAAGAAGCATGGTGATGATATTATCCTAGTTCAAATCTATGTGGATGATATCATTTTTGGCTCTACAAATGAGAAGCTGTGTGAGAAATTCTCCAAACTCATACAGAGTAGATATGAGATGAGTATGATGGGAGAGTTGACATTCTTTCTTGGGTTGCAAGTCAGTCAAAGAAAGGATGGTATCTTTATCAGTCAGACCAAGTACATCAAGGATCTATTGAATAAGTTTGACTTGGAAGATTGCTCACCTGCAAAGACACCCATGGCCACTGCAACTAAATTGGATGAAGATGCTAAAGGCAAGAAAGTAGATATCTCAGTCTACAGAGGCATGGTTGGTTATCTACTCTACCTCACTTCAAGTAGGCCAGACATCATGTTTGCTACATGTTTATGTGCTAGATTTCAATCAAATCCAAAGGAATCACATTTGATTGCAATAAAAAGGATCTTTAGATATCTGAAGGGCACTCCAAACTTGGGTTTATGGTATCCTAAGGACACAGGGTTCAATCTGGTTGGTTATTCTGATGCTGATTATGCTGGATGCAGAGTGGATAGGAAAAGCACCTCAGGTAGCTGCCAGTTTCTTGGACAAAGGTTAGTCTCTTGGTATAGCAAGAAGCAACAATCTGTGTCAACTTCTACAGCTGAGGCTGAATACATAGCTGCTGGAAGTTGATGTGCTCAAGTGCTTTGGATTAGAAATCAACTTAGAGATTATGGACTTGTGTTTGAAAGAATTCCAATAATGTGTGACAACACAAGTGCAATCTCTATAGTTGCCAATCCTGTCAATCATTCTAGGACAAAGCACATTGACATCAGATATCATTTCATTAGAGAACATGCAACTAATGGAACCATTAAGTTGCATTATGCTTCTATAGATAAACAACTAGCTGACATATTCACTAAGCCACTAGATGAAGCCACCTTCAAAAGGTTGGTTAGTGAGATTGGAATGCTGAATTCTTCAGATTCTGGCTAAGTGAATATATCATCTAGATTGTTGCAACAGTAAACACTTACTTTATCTGAATTCTTAATATTTTTGAAGTAAGTGTTGGCTGAAATATGATTTATAAATATTTCAAATCAGTTGCATATATTGAAAAATCATATTTTTGCTAACTTGAAATTTCTATGAAATTTTGAGAAAATCACTGTTTAATTTTCTAGAATATTCTCCAATGAATATGGCTGGTAAATTTTAAAAGATAGTGAAAATCAATTTTTATGAGTGATGAGTATAGCTCGACAAGTCAGACTTCTCGAATGGTTCACTATTCGACATCTCTAACTAGTCTCATTAGAGCACTCTCGAGTTCTCGAATAGAGTCTTTTAGAGTTATCGAATAGAGGTATTCTTGACTTTTCGAATATGGTAACTGAGTTCTCTAATGGCTGAGTTCTCGAATATCATATTTGAGTTCTCGAATCATTTGAAAAGGCTGAATTCTCGCTGAATTTTAACCGATTTTGGACTCTTGTCTAAAAGTTTAATTCACTCATAAAAACACATTTTATTTAATTTAGAATTATTTCTAAGTTAGATAACTGCCAGCTGTAAGTTACAACCTGCTTGAGTTATCGAATAAGCCTTTCTTGACTTCTCGAATAGTTGTTTTCTACTTCTCGAATGCCAGACTTGTCGATACAAAACATACATCTAATCGACAATTCAAGTACTTCATACTTATACAACTCTACAGCTATTCGATTCATTTCATTCGATTACTCAAGCATATAAACCCTCAAAACCTCTGAAAACCCTAACTGCTAAAAGCCAAATTTCTTTTTCGACCTTCAATTTCTCTCTTCTCTCTTACACAAATGGCAACAGTAAAGTTCAACACCAATTTCATTGCTCTAACTAGTGATGTTGAAGCACCCAACGCCAATTTCAAGTGCTTTGTGAAGTGGATGTCAGAATCGTACATCAAGAATGCTCTATCTGTTAACCCAACTCTGTATCTCGACATTCTAGAATAGTTTTGGTAGTCTGCTATAGTGGAGGTGGTGGCTCTTGACTCTGCAATAACCTCGTATATCATCTACTGCAAGATTCAAGACAAAAATATCACTATCACCACAGAGGATATGAATGAGGCACTTGGGATGGGTACCAAAGGAGAGGTGTATGACCCACTTGCTACAAATGATGAATTGGAAGACTTATTTGATTTCATCAAATATGCAGACAGAATCAGTCTTGGGCATTTGAACAGGAAGCATTTGAGGAAGGAATGGAGTTATGTGTTTGCTACACTTCTTCAAGTCTTCACTGCAAGAAAATCTAGCTATGATCAAATCAGTACCCCTGCACAGCAAATAGGCTATGCCTTAGCTTATGGAAAGAAGATAGACGTTGGTCTCATCATTCTGCAGGAGCTGTATGGGAGACTTGGTAAGAATTCAGCCAAGAGAGGTAATGAAATTTTCTTCCCTCGTTTTATTCAATCTGTCCTTAATTTCTTAGATGATAAATTGATTGAATTAGATGGGATGAATAAAAATAGAATAGGCTATCCTAAATCCATGACCAAACTCATTTTTGGTAATTTGGAGACTAGGAATGATGTGGATGTAAGACTCAACATAACTCCCCATATGGAGAGTGTGTTTAGAACTTACCCCCACAACATGCCAACATTTGCCTCTAAGTCTGAGTTAGCCAAGCCCAAGAAAGTAGAACAAAATGCTAACCCAGGGCTAGCTAACCAACCCTCTCAACCAAACACTCTACCAAACACTGAGCCAACTGCATCATCCTCTCAAAAGGGTGATGTTAGTAAAAAGAATATAAAGGAAGTAATGTCTGCACCCTTAAGTATTCTATCTGAAGCAGCATTAGCTGTTGAACTAGGTCTAGAAAGTGAGGAACAAGAGTCACCCTTGCTAAGGACAAAGAAGAAGAAGAAAACTAAGACCACCTCTTCAGTCACACAAATGGCTGAAGTTGTAAAATCAGGGGCAAATAGCTCACTAGATGTATCCTCTCAACTGGGTGCATCTATAGAATCAAGCATCCTCCCCAATGCACCTTCTTGTATTGAGTCAGCACATGGGAGTGATAAGGCTGGCACTACACTGAGTGGAGAGCACATCACACTTGAAACTCCCTCTATCTCTCAGGGGGAGTTGCCAAAATCTACTCTACAACACACTTCTCTTCCAGAATCTTCATCTCAAATTTCTTTGGAGCCTGTAATTCAAGAAATTGAAGAGCAAGGCATTGATCACCAAGAATCCTTTTCCCTTGGTGAGCCAATGGACTCAAGTGACTTAGTGCATGACACTTTGCTCACCACCCAGGACCCACATTTAGATGGTGAGGGAATGCATGCTGGGGCATATCCTAATGACACCATCACAAACACAGAGGTTTCACTAGTTTTTACTAGAGACTCTGTGCCTGTGTCAACTGCTGGTGTAACTCATCCCACTTCTGTGGAGACACCATTAGTAGAGTCAATCCATCCCGTTGCAGAAGTTACATCTGTAACTGAGGAGTCTAGCTTGCCTAGCTCTAGCTCTAACTTGGCTCAGGCCACTCTGTCAGAATGGCTGAGACCTGTGCAACATGACAGTGTCTTGGGATCATCAACTGTTCCACCACTATTGATGGATGAAGCAATTCATTGCTTAAATGTGGAACAGCTTGATGAGATCTCTAAAATAGCCCAACATCTCTCACAGCCAATTTACCAAATGCTGACTATGAAGCAATTATGCTCTGTCACAAAGAAGATGTTGAAAAACAACAAGAAAAGATAGCAGATGAGGCTGAGAGAGATGGAAATGTAGATGCATGGATGAGCACCACCAAAGACTGCACCCTGGTTGAGGCTCTGCAATACTTGAGAGAAGAATATGTAACTACTCTTGGTTCACATGCTCGAACTCTCTCACCTACTGAAGTCTATGAAGCCATGAATTAGTCCTACAAGGGAAGTCTAAAGGCCATTCACTATCTTGGGAAAGGGATGAAAACTGAACTAGCCAATATCTGCAGAGATACATCCAAGGAAGTGAGTGAGCTCAAAAGTAAATTCAACTCTGAATTCCCTCCTCTATCATCCACACTCAGAGAAATTAGGGAATGTAAAAAGACTTGCACTTCTGTGGATCATGAGCTACCCTCCTTGATAGACAGTGTCTCAAAGCTCACAAGTGAAATGGCCACTCTCTCCTCTCAAACTCAGGATGTCAATGCCCTTATCAAGGTTATGTGGCAGAATCAATATGGAGATAAGGTCATTTTTGAGGTACCTGTGCACAACCTGAGCAAGTATGAAGTGGAAAGGCTCCAGAAACAATCACTCTCCTCTTTCAGAGCTGAACATCTCAAACACTCAATGGAGAAATTGGAAAAGGAAGTGTCAGACCAAAAAGCATTCAATGCTGAGCTAAAAGAATCTGTCAATCTGCTGAATGAAAAGTTGAACACTCAAACAACTGCTCAAACCTAAGGAAAAGGGCATAGAGATAAATGAGGGTGGTCACCGAAACTCAAATCCAAAGGGGGAGAAACCTAAGGAGAAGGGCATACAGATAAATGATGGTGGTCACCACAGGGCAAAATCTATAACCAATGAGCCAGGCAAAGGCAAATCCAAAGTTGATGAGCCTCCTACCTCACTACCAGTTGTTACTCTACCAACTGTGCACATCACTACTCCTGGTGGTCAAAAGCAATCCATAACTACCACAGTGGTTGCAGGGAGTATGCCTTCTGACAAACCTCCATCCTCCATACCTGAGAGTGCCAAGCCTGTAGAAGTTAAAGTTGTTACTGAGGCCAAGCTACAAGAAGTTGCTAACTCAGATGTTTATCATGATAAAACCTTCTTGGAGTTTCTGAAAGCTACAAGGGAACAGGCTGGTGACACTCAGTTCTATCTGAGGGAGTTGAATGAGCAGATTGACTACATCACTGTCATCCCCAAGAAAGTCAATAATCTATGGTTCAAGGAGATAGTGATGATATCCAAATCAAAGATATGGCATCTAACATACAAGACTCTACAAGCCCTAAAACACTCAGAGATAGATGCCATACTTAAGCTTATTGAGAAGAGAAATGAGAACAACAAAAGTCTGTTTGATGATTTGAGGAATGGCCAACCTTCAAGGCTGCCAGAAGTGATCAAGAAGCCATGGACAATCATCTATCAGGCTGGCACCAAAATTGAAGACATCAAGCAATTGGTCATTCCCAGTGATCTCACTTCTCGAAATCACAGACTGGTCATTGCTATCATTGATCAACTACAGAAGAAGGTTGGAGCCAGAAATGCTGAAGAAATTGAAGCTCTGCATTCTCAGATCTTTTATAGCAACTGGTGAAACTCCAGAGAAGGCTCAACCTAGGAGAAATAAGGATGATGATTTTGAAGACAAAAGTGATGGGAGGAGGAGACATCACAGGAGAGATAATGGTGATGAAGATGAGAAGAAGAAGAAGGATGACAAGAATAAGAAAGATGGTGATGACCAAGGAAAAGTCTATGAGAGGAAGATTGGAAAACAGCAAGCCTTAGGCATTGCTAGCAGTAATCTCACCACAACACAAGACTCTGAGTCTAGGGTGAATACTTTTAGTAATGACCTACCAAAATCTGATTCAATGGCTTCTGCAACTGTTTTGCCACCTCAAGAAGAGAAGAAGATTCAAGCCAAGAAACCATGTGTATGTTTCAAAAAGCAAACTGCTAATGGAACACTACTATGGTCTACCAACAAAGGTCAAAGATTTCAGCCAAGCAACCATGTAAAAAGGATCGAATTCAAACAAGTTGCAAGGAAACCAAGGCTATCCAAATCAAGGACTCTGACAATTTATCCAGGATTGAAACTCCAACCACTTGATGAAGACTTTGATATAGACCAACTGCAATTCCTAAGAGCTCAGAGAATCTATCATGTTGCCATTGTTGATGATTGCCTAGAAGTCAAATATACTGATGGAAGAGAGGAGAAATTCAGACAAGGGCAGTGTCAAAAGTATGCCAAGTTGGATGACATAGAAAGGATGATTGCACTGTTGGATGCTAATAACAAAGTGGAAAGGGTTTGGAAACTGGAGCTAGCTACTTTTGTAAAGATGAAAAGAGATCATGATGAAGAGATAAAGAAGGGATGCCTTGAAAAATGGTTAGAAAGAGAGAAAGAACTTGATAGACTGGAGATTGAAGCAGATAAGCTAAGGGCCAAAGGGCTGTGTAGAGTTCAATTTGATCCCTATATGGTGAAGTATAGGAGGAGAAATGGAGACAATGTCAATATCAAAATGAATCTACTCAGTCACTATCCTGCCAACATTCTAAAGCCAGTACTTGAAGATTTCAAAAACTCTATTCTGCTTGAAGAACTGGATGCTATGGCAGAAATCATAAAGGCCATGGATGAGAATGCAAGAAAGGAGAAGGAAAGGAAATAGAAAGCATATGATGATCTACAAGCCAAGGCAATGGAGATGAAATTAAATGAGAATGGCTAGAATTTCATCATACTGTAAGATTATCTATCTTGTAATTTCATTCATGTGCTCAATCAATCTTCATACCTG
Organism: Kitagawia praeruptora; assembly: GCA_037693485.1. Taxonomy (NCBI): domain Eukaryota; kingdom Viridiplantae; phylum Streptophyta; class Magnoliopsida; order Apiales; family Apiaceae; genus Kitagawia; species Kitagawia praeruptora. Next base: position 30,007,992 of record CM075345.1, on the reverse strand, counting down.
TACTTTTAAAGTTTTATCTTTGTGTATGTTAGGCTTGTTATCAGACATGAAATTGTGACTAAGGGTCTCACTCACAATTTGGGGGAGATTATTATTTACAGAGGCATGCCTGTATACATCTAATAACAAGCCTAATTGTTTGTAATGCTTTGCATTACTTACATGACCTCTTAACTGAGGGAACCTCTAGTTGTAGAGTTTCTATTTGTATTGTACTTGTAGTAGGCATCAAATCCTAGTTGTGTAACTGTACTTATAGAGTCTAGAATAATGCTTGAAAGAAGTTCCAAGGTTCATGCCTCAAGCAAGAAGATAAAGACTGTCAAATAATCAGAGTTGGGATTTGAAGAAATGAAGAATTTGCCTAAGTACCAATTCGAGAAGTATATTTGTCTATTCGAGAAGTCCAACATTCGAGAAGTCAGGGATTCGCTATCTCAAGACACTATTCGATATCTCTGAATACACTGTTCGATATCTCATTCGATATCTCAGAGATTCGATATGTCTATGTACTCTATTCGAGAACTCAGGAAGTCAACAAGTCAAAGTAGTATTCGAGTTCTCAAGGAGTCAACAAGTCAAAGTTCCATTCGATATCTCAAGGACTCAGAAAGCTATTCGATATCTCAAGGATTCGACAAGTCAAGTGTTCTATTCGACAACTCAAGGAATCCTGAAGAAAAGAGCTATTTGAGAAGTGATTCGATATGTCAATATAACAGTGTTCGAGAACTCAGAGTTATCGATCAAGTCAATTCTAGTTCTCGAATCACCTACTTAGTCACTTCTCGAATACATTCTTGGAGACAAAATACTGAAGAAATTGTACAAGTCAGAAGCCTACAACAAGCCAATGCACTTTATGGACCACAATCTGTAATGTGCTCTGGAAAGCCTACAAGGAAGCTTGGAGAGATATAGAAGAGACAAGGGGCTAAAGAAGTGGATTTGAACAGGCTTTGCAAAGTCAAATCTGTAACCGTTTGGACACTTACTCAAAAAGGATAGACAGACTAGAAAGTAATTTGTTTAGCTACCTTATTTGTAGTAAGTAGGTTGTATCCATGCTCTATAAGGATACAGCCTCACTCCCTTAGTCATTAACTTTGTGAGTCAAGTTTTTCATACACTGTAAGATATATCTCTCTGAGAAAAACGAAGCTGAGAATACTATCATTTGTATTCACATATTATAGCAACCTTTATCTAATAATACATTAGATTAAAGTGATATTGTGTCTTGTGTTGTTCTTTATCTGCACCTTCACTCTTGCACACACAAACACTTATTTGCTACATAGACTCGAACAAGAAAAGTTCAAGAATCCATTCACCCCCCTGTATTCTTTTACTGTATTCAATACTCAACAGAGTCTATCACATGCTTGACACAATCACGATTACGACATTTAAATCTATCAGCCATAGAAGGAGGCATGTTTTTTACCTCATATCCGTAAGTAGGATCATAGTCTGCCATCAGCGCAAGATTGCCATACTCCTCTTCATCGTCAGTGTCATCCCAGATTTTGCCCTCGGCAATGTATGACTTGACAGGATACTTTCTATGAGAGCTAGAGTCCCTTTTCTGAAAAACATTCTTCCTTTCATTTGCTTGCCTGGGTTCTCTGCATTCGCCGGCAAAGTGCCCCATCTTATCACAGTTGTAGCACCAAAACTTGCTACGGTCTACCATCCCTGTCTTGTTACTCTTTCCTGATTCAGACCCAGAAGATGAACCAGTTCTCTGCGATCTGCTCCTACTTCTAGAAGATCTGTACTTGGCATTTTTCCTGAATCTGATTCGGCTAAAGTTAGCTGCTAATGTAGCCATAGTAGGATCCTCCAGTTGCTGCAACTCCTCAAGAGTATAATACTCACTTTCGTCACAAGGCAGATCATCATTGTCCATTTCAGCTTCAAAGAACACATCCTTCTTGTTCGGCGGTTTCACAACCTTTGTTTCAGGTTCTTTGTGGCTGGATGCAATAAGAGCAGTTGTCTTCAATAATTCAGCATTCTTGTTGTCCACTGTTCCAGCACCATATATAATTTTCCTTTGCTCTTGCTCCATTCTTAACTTTCCATACAACTTCTCAAGAGTCATTGTAGCAAAGTCATCTCTCTCTCTGATGGATGACGCTTTATGTTCTACATGGTGTGGTAGAGTCAGCATGAATTTCCTGTTTGTCTCTCTTAGAGGATACTTCTTCCCGTGAATGCTCAACTCATTCAGTAGCTTATTGTATCTCTCGAAAACTTGAGTGATACTTTCACCAGGAAGAGATTTAAAAGCTTCGTAGTGAGACGTCAGAATATCCAGTCGATTTTCACGAACTTCATCAGTTCCCTCCATTATCATTCCAATCGTATCACACATGTGTTTCGCACTAGTACAGTTCATAATTTGATGATTCATTTCATCATCCATTGAGTCAACTATGATTAGTCTAAGATTGGTATCCAATCCATCTTTTTCAGTTTCAGCAGCGGTACACTCCGATGGACATTTTGAATCATTCCTCCAACAACTGCACTACTTTCACCATCCTCAGTAGTTTCAGGAGCAGCTTTCATTGGTTTAGACCAACCCTCAGTCAACGTCTCCATGTATCTAGGATTTGACGCTTGCATGAACAGTAACATCTTCATTTTCCACATGCTGTAATTATCATGCTTAAATGAAGGAACCTTAATACTGCTACCTTTTTTAGTACTCATGATTCTGGATGACGAACGCGGATCTGATCTGTATGTCGATCAACAAGCTCTGATGCCAATTGTTAGGTCCAGAATAACGTAGAAGGGGGATTGAATACGTTATTTCGAAATATTTAGATTTTTAAGATGTGAAAAATAAGGTCAACAACTGAATCGAAATAACACAATCAATTCGGGAAAATATCTTTGAATTGATAAAAGCCGAGGGGTGTTACAACTTCTAATCCAGTGGATTAGCTTCAAAAATCAGAACACTCCTAAGGATAGTTTAGGCATGAGGACCTTCTACCCGACACTTCCTGAAAGCGGGCTAAGCCGGCTTTCCTACTAGATGGACTGTCTAGCAGCTTACACGGAGAAGATATAAGAGAGAGAATAGAGAGTTGTGTGTTGAGGTGTGTTTTGAAATGAAATACAGCATGCCTATTTATAGATTATAGAAAGTTACTATGTTGTACTATTTCAACAACCCCTGTGGGCCCCTCTAGCCACTTTTTGAATAGTAGCCGCCATATGAATAGTAGCCACTTTTTGAATAGTAGCTGCCATATGAATAGTAGCCGCCATATGAATAGCAGCCGTCATATGAATAGTAGCCGTGAATAGTAACCGTGAATAGTAACAGTGAATAGGATTACTATTTTTGGTTGCTTCTTTTGGGCTTCTCTCTTTTGTTTCAAATATTCTGCTGAATTAACTCTTCTCGAAAAATAGTTCAAGTACCAGATTAGTTTAATTATTTATTATAAATAATTAATTAATCTGTTACTTAGTTAATTTTCAGAGTAAATTAATTTTTGACAATACCTTGAGATATTATGTTTGTCCTTGATCGTCAATAGGCTTTGGCAATTCTTTCTGTGAATTAATGTGTTAATCCTTCTCATATGTGCTGACACTTAGTGCACTTGTCTGGTTCACAAGTGACTAGCACTGATCTTGATCTTCACATCTTCGCTATATTCCAATTGATTAGCCTACAGCAGTATCTTCAATAAATACATGGAATCTTTTGGCCCTTCAACTGAATCATCTGTACATCTTATTCTGTCACTTTGGCTTGATCATGTTAATGAACTTCTTTCAGCGACTTGATCCTTGTTGGTGCCTGTTCTTCAAATTTCACGATCCATGTATAGAGTTAATATTATTTATCTTTTATCCTAGTTGAGTTATATATGTCCTCTATTACATATTATATTACATTATGCTTTACAGATTTCAAGTTCCATTTTTCAAATGTCATTTTCGACCTCTTTTTTGGATTATATATATTTATATATATATATATATATATATATATATATATATAGAAAAAGGAATCTAAAGTTAACTTTAGGAGGATTTCCTAAAGTATCAAAACTACGTAGTTTTGATCTATTTTTATCTTTTATTTTAAAGGGCCCCGCAGGGGCATCAATAAGTATGTTTATGTGTCTTCATTCTAATGGTTAACTTCAGAGAAATTATCTAAAGTTAACTTTAGATTCCCTTTACTCATATATATATATATATATATATATATATATATATATATATATATATACAGAGTTCAAAAATGAGGTCGAAAATGACAATTAAAAAATGGAACTTGAAATCAGCAACTGAATGCAACCACATTCAACCACATGCAACTAAATTTCTGATTTCAAGTTCCATTTTTCAGTTGTCATTTTCGACCTCATTTTTGAACTATATATATATATATATATATATATATATATATATAGTTCAAAAATGAGGTCGAAAATGACAACTGAAAAATGGAACTTGAAATCAGAAATTCAGTTGAATGTGGTTGCATTCAGTTGAATATGGCCCCTGGCGGGGCCTTGCAACCCAAATCCACCAAAATCACCCATCTTAAAAAAAAGTTGAATGTGGTTGAATTCAGTTGAATGTGGTTGCATTCAGTTGAATATGGCCCCTGGCGGGGCCTTGCAACCCAAATCCACCAAAATCACCCATCTTAAAAAAAAAGTCGAATGTGGTTGAATTCAGTTGAATATGGTTGCATTCAGTTGAATATGGCCACTGGCGGGGCCTTGCAACCCAAATCCACCAAAATCACCCTTCTTAAAAAAAAGTTGAATGTGGTTTAATTCAGTTGAATATGGCCCCTGGTGGGACCTTGCAACCCAAATCCACCAAAATCACCCATCTTAAAAATTCAGTTGAATGTGGTTAAATTCAGTTGAATGTGGTTGCATTTAGTTGAATATGACCCTGGCGGAGCCTTGCAACCCAAATCCACCAAAATCAACCGACCTTAAAAAAAAGTTGCATGTGGTTGCATTCGGTTGAATGTGGTTGCATTCAGTTGCAACCCAAATCCACCAAAATAGCACCCCACCTTTAAAAAAAAGTGTCGAAAGTTGAATTTGGTTGATTTTAGTTGAATATGGCCCCTGTGGGGCCTAGCAACCAAAATAGCATCCCACCCTAAAAAAAAGTATCGAAATCAAGTTGAATTTGGTTGCTTTTAGTTGAATATGGGCGGGGCCTACCAACCAAAATAGCATCCTACCTTTAAAAAAAAGTGTTGAAAGTCTGGGATAGTCGGCTGGGAAGGGAGAGGAAGGGGGAGGGGGTTGACCTAATTTGTAGTATTTTTGCAATTTTGAAACTTAGTGTAGTAAAATTGCAATTAATTAAAAGAGATAGTATATTTACAAATAAAAACTTTAAACATAGTATTTTTGATAAATACCCTAAAATGATTTATCATTTTAGCAAAAAAAAATAAAAAAATTCATTCTGGCAGCTGACACGTAAGCATTCCATCCACTTATTTAACAAAAGTAACGGTAGAAACCTAATTGAAATGTTTTGAGCATTTTATTATACGATTGAAAATTTTTTTGGATTGATGATCCCATTGAAAATTTTTGAATAGTACAGTACGAAATAGCTCGTTTACCCATATATATATAGGCTACGTATATAATTCTAACAAAAAAAAAAAGAAGCTGCGTATATAATAATTACTCCCTCAATCCCACCGAATTCTTTACATGGTGGGACTGGGTCTCGACACGCATTTTAAGGCTCCTAATAATATAGTTTAATAATTTATTTTAATTTTTTTTCTTCTGAATAAAAACTGAATAAAAATTTAATGTTCAAATTTTTATTCAAAAAAAAAAATTTAAAAATAAGTTATGGAACTATATTTTATATACGCCTTAAAATGGGCGCCAAGCAAGATTGAAAACATGTAAAGAAATGGGTGGGACGGAGGAAGTACCTTTTAGCATTAGAAAGCTTCACAACCAATAGTCTCCAAACAATGTAATTTTTCATAAGCGAAAGTAGAAGGGCAGCCAATGCAACCAGCACAAGCCACCCAAGCAGCATCACTTATCAACAGCCATAACAATTGTTGTGGAAGCGTTCCAACTTCCTACCATTGCCCTCACAACATAAGTTGCGGTTTGTAATATTCCTCTGCAGACTAATGCACAACACAACTGCACAAGTATGTTCCTGCCCTGTTATTTGTGAAAACTAGCTTCGTAGCCCGTGCAAGGCACGAACATGTTCTAAATTATAAATATTTACGAATTATTTGCAATCACGTAGGATTGAATTGTTGATATCTTCGATTGTTCATATCTTCGCAGCAATTGTTATGAGTAAATAGAATTTATGCAACACCCGATCGTGACATGCAAATTATAATTCTGGTTAAATTAAATCTATTTTATATTTTATGCTAGTTTTGTTTTGGTAAAACAAACTTGAACGATATGTAATAAATTGGTCAATGATAAAATCAAAACCGTACTTCAAAATATAAATATATAGAGTTAACATGGATGGATACAGAGATACATACAAGTATTAATTACATAATAATAAATGCATATTAGTTCATATCAGTTATTATTATGTAATAAATATGTTGGTGTTGCAATACCCCCGAAAATATAACATAGATATAATTAGTAGGGGTAAATATGACTTTTTATATGAATAAATTTGCTCATGGAAACCCCCCCCCCCCCAATTTGCTGTATTATATATAAATACATATATATATATATAGGCCTTTGCTCCATACAGAACACTCTTATATAACAAACAATAAAAAATACCTTAGATCTATTAGATCCTTTGGCCCCGCCAGGGGCACCCAATACAAAAAGTTGTTATTTTTTTTACCCTCTATCAAGCCAGCAAAAAAAAAATTACTATTCATGATGACGTCACTGATGACGTCATCGTCATGAACAGTAACTTTTTTTAATTTTTTTTTTAAATGATGGATGGATAGAGGGTAAAAAAATAAGAACTTTTTGTATTGGGTGGCCCCGCCAGGGGCATTGGATCTATTAGATCTAAGGTGTTCTTTATTGTTTGTTATATAAGATGTTTGTTATGGAGTGCAACTATATATATATATATATATATAGCCATATGTTATAGAATTTATTATAAGGTCTTAAATACCTTAAAACCTAAGGCTAGACAATTCTCCTTTCAAGGAACTACAACTTTAGTTCAAACCAATCTATTAACCTCAAATGTAGCAACCAATAGGTTGATAAAATGGAAAGAGATTAATTTCCTAGAAACTTGGTCTCTTCCTCAAGAATTAGAACCAGATGCTCAGGTAAATAAAGAAAATGATCTGATTATCCAAACCACAGAAGGGGATGTAGAAATTAGATTATATATATATATATATGTGTGTGTGTGTGTGTGTGTGTGTGTGTGTGTGTGTGTGTGTGTTTGTGTTTGTTATATTGTTTTGTGCGTTTTAATATTAAAGATGTGATTGATGAGTTTTACGATAGTTAATGTTAATACAAGTTTGTATTATACTTATATACGCATGAAGGTTATTTTTTTGTATTGGGATATTTTTTATAATATTTAATTCGTAAATAATTACAATAGATCTAAAATGATTAATAAGATATGGTATATGTTAGTGAATATTATAGTAATTATAACATATCCACATAAATTTATATATGTATTTATGTTTCTACAAGTGTATGTATGTATAAATATGCATATTAATTATACATTAATTAATATATTACAAATAATGAAATATTAATAAATTATACAATATAAATGTATGTATGTATGTATGCTATATAGTATGTATGTATATATGTATATAATATTATAGTATATTATTATCTATGCACAAAAATTTATATATGTATGTTTTTATGTTTGTACATGTGTATGTATGTATAAATATGCATATTAATTATACAACAATTAATAGATTACACATAATGAAATATTAATAGATTATACAACATAAATGTATGTATATATTATATGTATGTATATGTATGTATATGTATGTATGTATGCATGCATGTATGTACGTATGCATATATAATTAATAGTTATGTTGTATGTATGTTATATAGTACTAGCTTATAACCCGTGCGAAGCACGGATTTTTTTCGATAGGTTATAAAATTTATTTAATATTATAATTATGTTTTTATATAATCCTTATTTTTAATAATTTTTTAATTTTAATTTAATATAAATTTATATAATGATATGAATGGTTTAAAATTTATTTTGTAAAATTCTAAATCAAAAATGTCGTTGACGGGTTCGAACTTTGAATTTTTAGTAAATTAATTTAATCATATAATATATCTTATTATTAGATCTAACGATTCTTATTTATTACTAAAAATAATGATTTGAATATATGGTGAGATATTTTTGGGTGCATATTTGTGATCGCAAGATTAATTTTAAATTAAAAAGTAACGTATTTTAATTACAAAAATTACTACTAAAAATAATTACGGAAAGATATGGTGTGATATTTTGGATATATATTGATTATTTTAATATTAGTTTTAAATTAAATGAAAAAGTGTTTTAATTAGAAGTAAAATCTTTAGAAAAAATGGGTAATTGAGTTGTTGGAGCAGAAAAAAGATTCCAAGTAGAAGCTCAATGTGGATGAAGGAATTTTAATCGGAATATAATTACGTTGACATTAATAATTAGCTTTTTTAGTTGTTTTTGTAATTTAATTATTTATTTTAATAATTAGGATAACCAAACCGAAAACCAAAACTTTCAATGTTTCGGCTTTAATATAATAGTATAGATATTATTATATACCCCTTTACGCTTATTATAGTATAGTATATAAATATGTTATCAAATTCATTGTCGAAAAGATTAATTGGTTTATTAACTATTTAAAAATATAATTGAGTAGCTATAGCTAATTGTGTTGTTTTCTTGATATATTTAAGTTATTTGACTTACTAATTATGATTGATCGTTCAGAAACTAAATTAATTAACTTGTAGTTCAATGAAGGATATGCCCATGAAAATATTGCAAGATTGTCGGACACAAAACACATATCAGTTGTTTCGAAAGAGAAGTTTTGGAGTGATGATGACTCAGAGTTATTGAAGTTGTATAGAAAACCATTAACAGTTCCGTATGTATTGTTTTTTAGAATTTTATATAATATTTTTTTATTAAAATTTAAATTAGTAAATTTAAAAGGATAACCAAAAAAAGGGATAACCAAAAATAGGGGGTAAGTGGGTAACCAACTACAAAATATACCCCTTTTTGCTTATTATAATATAGTATAGATGTATGTATGTATATAATATTATAGTATATTATTATATATCCACATAAATTTATATAAGTATGAATTTATATTTGTACATGTGTATGTATTTATAAATATGCATATTAATTATACAACCATTAATATATCACAAATAATGAAATATTAATAGATTATACAACATAAATGCATGTATGTATGTATGTATATAGTACGTATGCACGTATAATTAATAATTATGTATGTATGTATGTATGTATGTATGTATGTATGCATGTATAATTATTTATGTATGTGTATGTATAAATAATAATTATGTATGTAGTGTATGTATATATGTCTGTATGTAGGTATGTATGTAGGTAGGTATGTATGTATGTATGTATGTAGGTATTTATGTATGTATGTATGTATGTATGTATGTATGTATGTATGTATGTATGTATGTATAATATATGTATGTATGCGTGTATGTATGTATGCATGTATAATTATTTATGTATCTGTATGTATAATTAATAATTATGTATATATGTATATATGTGTTTATGTATGTATAATTATTGAGATTATACATTATACATATATTTATGTATGTAGCTAATGATTTTTAATATAAGCTTAAATGCTCACATAGCTCAATTGATTATATTGTTGAATTTAGTATTGCAAGGTCATGGATTCGAACCGGTGAGGTTCGGAGGGTCCGAGCCTGTGAATAAATTTGCTCAGGGAAACCCCTTATTGGTGTATTAGATATACTAGCATAATAACCCGTGCGAGGCACAGGTCATCTTCTAGCAATTGACATAAATTCATGCATTTTTATGATTTAAAGGATTTTTTTTAGTACAATTGCACATTTTTCGTCATACTATTTTAATTTATTGGTCATTTTATTTATGTAAAAAAAGATGTTTTGTAGGAAATTAAGTAAAAAAATAACTAAATAAGGATAATTAAGTAAAAACACAAAATACTGTATCCACCGATCGACCAACCAAACTTTCAATGTTTCGGATAGTATATATTATATATATTTTATTAGTGATCAAAATATGGTGTGATATTTTTTGGTACATATTAATGATTGCAAGATTATGTTTAAAATTAAAAGTTAACGTGTTTTAATTAAAAAATAAATATTTATGATCATCAAAATACGATATTTTAGGTGTTTATAGTGGGTAATATATTTTTAATTAAAAAAGGCAATAACTAATTAGTATTAATTACATTATTTTTTATTTATTTTACTAATTAGGATAACCCTACCAAAAACCAAACACTAAAACTTTTAATTTTTCACCTTTTTTAATATAATAGTACAGATTTCATTATCATTTTTTTATTCCGTTTGTTATCAAATTTGCTGGGCAATCAAAGTCTTAGCTTTGTTTTATTTTATTTTATTTTTCTTTCACTACTCGCACGCATAGCGAATTACAACTTATAAGAGCATCTCCAAGGGTAACCCCTATTCTCATTTCCTGAACTATAATAAAATAATGATCATCTATAAAATATAGGAAATCAAAAAGTTGTTTTACTCCAACGATGTTACCTATATTCGTTACCTATAATTAGAAATATAATATTTAATCAATATTTTAGATAATATAGGGAATGATGAGAGTGTGAGAATAGATATCTGTTATATTATAAAGGAGTATGAGGTTGCACTATAAGGACGCAAAATGGTTCATGGCCACGGTTCATGAACCGCCGGTTCCGGTTTGTGAACCGCCGGTTCCGGTTTGTGAAAATCTTGAACCGGAACCTGAACCTTAACAGGATATAAACCGCCGGTTCCGGTTCAGACGGTTTAGGTTCCGGTTTTGACCCGGTTCAAGACCCGGTTCCGGTTCAGGTTCGAACCTTATAAATAAAAAAATATTTTATATAAGAAATATCGTTAAATTGATTCTTTTTTTTTATTAAAAACAAGTAAATATATTACAATAAATTTTAGATGTTTTACAACTTGCGATACTGTATTTTCGAAACAAACCATTTTAAATAAAATGTAAAATGATAGTATGTAAAAAAATATAATATAAATAAAATTTAGACAAAGAATAATTATGAAAAATATTATTTTTAATTTTTATAGGTTATAACCGTTGCTATAGGTTATAGGTTATAGCTATCTTATCTTACTGTGTTAATGCGTTAGGCACTTATAGTCTACTCTACAAGTTTATACATGGCCACGGTTCATGAACCGCCGGTTCCGGTTCGTGAACCGCCGGTTCCGGTTTGTGAAAATCTTGAACCGGAACCTGAACCTTAACAGGATATAAACCGCCGGTTTCGGTTCAGACGGTTTAGGTTCCGGTTTTGACCGGTTTTGACCTGGTTCGGTTCCGGTCCGGTTAGCCGGTTCCGGTCCGGTTTGGCCATGTATACCCTACATGTAGGAAAGCATTTTCTCTTACCTAAAATTTTTTAGGTAAGGGGTTATGGGTTGAAGTGCTGCAATTTGATTTGATTTCCTATATTTGCATATGTGGCAAAAATATAGGTAAGGATGAAGAATGGTTGGAGATGCTCTAAGGTTTTGTTTTATCATAATCCTCAAATCATTATTAATAATCAATTTTCTTTTTACAATCATGATCTAATTATTAGTGTACAGCCATTTAATCACCATTAGAGTACAGTCCATTCATTTTTCTAAAATTAGCCGGGCCCTTTTGCTATCATCTGGTTTTCTTTTTGATTTAATTTTTTTACCTAAAATGATTAACTTTTTTTGTATAGTAACTAGCTTCATTTAATAGTTTGTAATTTGTTCGATTTTTTAAAAACTTATGTTCATCATGTTAGTTCAGTAGTTAAATCAGAAATAAATTTTTTCTTTTAGGTGGCCATTTTAATACTGAATAAATCCTGTACATTTATTTTCTTAATTATCATTGTCATAGCTTCCTAATTTTACTTGTTAATTATGGGGCATGTTCATTTCAGGCTTTCAAAACATCACCTGACGCATTATAACTTTATTACTAGCATTTAGCTCACGTAGTAGAACATTTGTTCGGCCCGTGTTAGTTGCTAGCTTAAAATCAAAATCATGGCCTATGTTATTTTAGGTGGTCCATTTCCTTACATCAGTCAAAAAAATTGAAGTCGAAGGCCATGTATCGGCGAGGCTGAGTTTGTGCCACGGTGGCAAGCATGTAAATTTGTAAAATGCAGGGTTATTTCAGTAATTTTACAGGAATTTTTTTGCTCTTTTTACCCTTGTGTTCTCCTATTATAGAGAGTAGATAGATAGATAGATAGAATCTGATAGATAGATAATAGAATAGATTTGAAATATTGCTCACTCCAAAAGAGGACCACTAAAAAGGGTAATTGGGCTTTTGAAAAACAAAGTCCAGTTATATACCATCAGTCCATCACCACTTCCAAGTACAAGTGACCAATCAACTTGTCAAACTTATTATATATAAAGAGAAACTAGCATTTCATCAGGTTTCCTATCCAGCACCTTCAAACATGGGTAGAAAAGCAAAGACACATAAGCACATGTAAGTTTTGAATCTTATAAGCAAAATGCATACACTAACTAAAACTGTCTTAACAAAAACTGAAGATCTACTTTACACAGAATCTTCTTAAGAAGAAGAGATGAAAGGAAAGCGAAAACATGGATGAAGAAAAATAACTTCCACAGTTAGACAACATTTCTGATACCAAGTAACCCATGTATAGGGAACTATAACAGACTTATCATGTTGTAGCCAAAGGCGGGATGACAGGACCATCTGCACTGAGCGAGCCGATCCCTGGAAGGAGCCATCCTTTCTTCTGGGCATGTTTAACATATAATTTGAACTTCTCCTTTGCATTTGGAATGTCCAAGGCAAGATCATCAAGCCCGTCACTGACTCTAGTAAAACCCTTAGTCATCTGATTAGTTGTGATCAATCCCTCACTATAACACTCCTCTAACAGATCCAGTAAATGGTCGTTTTTCTTCTCCATTGCCATAACCAGAGCCTTCTTGACAACCTCATGATTGAAAAAAGGCATCCCAAGATCACGAATACACTGGCACGCTTCACTCACCACACCACCAGTTTCATATTCCTCCAGAAGCTTGGATATCTTATCTTTTGCATCCTCCACAGCCCAGCCTGTCCCACCTCCCCAGCACCTTAAGATTCTCTCACCAGCATGTCGAGCAGCTAAAAGTGATCTGGCCACATGGACAGTCTCACTTCCACTGCAATTTGGCAGAAGCTTGCTGCCAATTTCATCCAAGTTCAATGGGGCCAAAACATCATCAATGACGGCCCTTGCTAGAAAAAGAGCCAGTTCATTTGAAGCATCTAAAATGTCAAGTGCTGTATCTTCAGCAGATTCCAGAAGCATGACGAAACCATCAACAATATCTTCACTAGAAAAGATCTCAATGTGAAGTGCAGATATCAACACAGATGCCATTTCTCTTTCTCGATTCTTTCTGTCCATGGCAAGCGTTATCAACTTCTTCAAGAATATTGGGTTAAACTCAGGAGCCCTGAGATCTTCTAGACTACGGATGAGCTCAGGGATGTCATCTGAAAGAAAGTATTCATGAATGATTGCAACAGCCTCTTCTTTGTACAGTTTCAGCTTTTCAGAATCCTTGTCATGTACTCCATTTTCATCAGAGGACGCCAGGAAGGAAGCATCAAGCCAGCCTCCATTAACAGCTTGGGGAACCAATGACCGAAACAAATTTTTTGCAGATGGAATATCAAGAGCAAGGTCATCAAGGCTCTCAGCCAACCGAGCGAAACCCTTTAGCATCTGACTTGAACTTATTAGACCCTCATCTGCAGCTTCCCGTAAAAGCTCCAGAATAGCTGTTTCTGACGTACGAATCTCCATGGCTAGTACTAATGCCCTCTTAACAACCTCATGATGGAAAAATGCAACTCCCAACTGCCGGATGCACCTACAGGCCTCAGATGTGTCACCACTTTCAACATATTCTCTTAAAAGATCTGATATCCTTTTCTTTACATCCTCAACAGTAACATGAGTGCTACCACCCCACCTCCGTTCAACCAATTCTGCATGGTGTGGAGCCGATAGATAGCTTTTCTCAGCAGTTTGGAGAACATGAAAACCCTTTGAGGATTCTGGGAATCCATTTCGGGCCCTTGTGACAAAGGCTGGGGGAAGAATGTCATCAACCACAGCACGAGCAATAAAGAGAGCAAGAACATCAACAGCATCCAATATGTCCACAGAAAGATCATCAGCAGACTCAAGAAGCATCAGAAAACCTTGACTAATCGCCTTTGAGGTGATGACATCGGCATAAAGAGCTGAAAGCAGAACAGATGCCATCTCTTTCTCCTTGTCGTGTCTGTCCAAAGCAATGGAGATCAGCCGCTTAATGAAGTAAGGGTGATACTCATTTGACCCAAGTCCTCTCAGATCAGAAGCTGCGACAACAACATCACCTGTGCTGAAGTATTCTTCTATAAGGGAAACTACAGCTTTTTTGTATTCATCAAGCGGATCTCTTACAGTTGAACCAACAAGTTGATATGGTTCCTGTGAGGTACAAGGATAAGAACACAAGAAAATAAAATTCGCTAATAATCCTCCTGCCATGAATGCCCATACTTCATAATCCTTGACATATAAGGTAAGGGTGGTAATATGATACTAAATCCGGTAATTACCTCACCACTGTCATAGTTTGGATCATTTCGATCAATATGGGATTCACCTTCAGTGTCAAGTAGTCTACCCCAGGTTCCCTTGCCGCCACCACCATCTGTTGATAAAATTAATTAAAGATAGAATAGTACATGCCAAAAAGGAAAAATAAATTAACTAGAAAACACTATTTCAATCATTGTAATCATAATAAAAATAAAGACACATGGCAATCGCTATTCAAACTTCTGAGCCCCGTAACTGACAACAAATTTGGCCTACATATCGATTTTTATTAAACCATTAAAGCCTGTAGTTTTTCTAGTTTGATCGCAATAACAAGAAAGTCTATTTTTCATGCAAAAACATAAAGGAAGCCTAGTTTTTAACATATTTTACAAAGGCACATATACAAAAACAAAACTATGAATTCCATACACGCACATACCTATAAGTTATAACAATGCCTAATAATCAGGGCTCAAAATAGTATGAATACTTTTAAAGGTCAAGATAGCAGGTGTTTATGTTACAACATTACATGCAAACTTAAAAAATAATCTAGAGCTAGAGTTTATTATCTTTTATATGCTCTAGGGACAGCAATGTGATGGGCTCTGGTCAAAATTTCTGCATTAAATACAATTTAAAGCCAATTCACAACTACAACATGCATAAGTAAAGGAATTAATCAGCTAAAAGTCAATGTGTAAATTCTGAATTTGCAACAACCAAAAAATAAATATGAAAGACTTTCTTGAGCACTCATGAGTCATGACTCGTCTATTTATAAGAAGGGAGATTGGAGAAACACTTATAAATTTTACTTACCTACAAAGTTGCATTGATATGTTACTTCAGATAATATTTTCCTTTTACTACTTACAACTATACAAGAGACAGAACTAACTTAAACTACTGATTCACAACTAAAAGCGAGCTACTGTATATGCAATGATTCATCAACTAACAACTAGCAAAGGTTTTTCAACAGCTAGCAATAGATTCATAAACAGACAGCTAATAATGCATTCATAAAAAGACAGCTAGCAATGGATTAAGCGACAGACAGAAATTAGTTCATCAATTAAATGTCTAAATCTGCATCAACTACTTGAGAAACTAAACAGCCCATTAAGGCCTTATATTGTTTCACCCAACCACGTATATTAAAATAGTTTACAATAGAGCAATACCTGAAGGCCTATTCCACTTTTACCACCTAGGAGAAGGAGACTTGTAAGGTAATAAAACAATACAAATTCACAAGGAGATCTCCGATGTCTTTCGATTTATACACAGGACTATACCCCACAACTCATTACATATGGACGCAAACAAACCGTACTAATTCTAAGAGGGGAAAAGTGGCATGTGTTAGAATAATACGCATTTGGGGTTAGATTCGAAGTCTTGTACCACTATACGTCACAACATATACGTTACTCAATCCTAAACATTAAACATTCTCTTCCACCCAAAAAATCTAAATTTAGCTAATGTCACTTTTGTCAATGTTCAAAACAAGTAATACGGTCATAAATCATGTTTGTAACAAATTACAAGTTTAAATTATAACTCGAGATATTCAACGTACCAACTAACCAAGTCACGAATAGCTAAACACAACGAACAACTAAATAAATTCACAAAAAGGAAATTACCCTTCTTTGCACGACCTAGCTTCCCGGAGTGAGTTCTCCGAACATGCCTGGAACCAACACCAGCATTACCAGCCTTACCACCAGCCGGTGCTTTTACGAAATGTCCCGACAACAACTTAGAAGGCGACAAAGGCGAAGTCGACAAGACCTCAGCACTCTGTGCCGCAATTTTCAACATTTCTCTCTGCTCCTCCGTCAGAAAACACTCACTCGAAGCCATGTATCACACTCTAAACCCTAAAAACAACATCAATCTACTTAAAATAAATTAAAATAATCAAAAACGGCTAAAATAATCAATTAAAATCACAAAAAATGACAATGCGTAAGATTAATTGAGTTGTGTAAGTTACCTATGAAGTGAGAGTGCAGAAATGGAGATGATGAATGTCGGCGAGTAAAAACCCTAATTGAAGAAGATGAATAGATACAAGTTTGTGTGTGTATATAAATTTGAAAAAATGAGGTGTTTGTCAGGAAACCCTAGATCCAGTTATATGTGTCTTGCCCTTTTCAGGAAATGTCGACTGAGGTGGAGATAGGAGCTATGTATATACACTAGTACTAGTTTAATTTACTAGTAGTATCACAGGTGAGAGTTACAGGGGTAGAAGCGTAAAACCAGACAAGAGACTGAAATTACAAATTTGGATAGGAATAAACAAAAAAATCGATCGAAATTTGTTAAAATTGAATCCGAACAGATTTAACTAAAAATTTAAGGGATATTCATAAAAATACCTAATTTTTTGTTAAAGTTGCAGATAAGTTTGCAAATATTGCGTTTGGAATTGCAAACCAAGTTACAAATGTTGTATTTGGGATTGCAAATCAGTTTACAAATATTGCAATCATATTTTTGAAAAAGTATTTTTGTAAAAAGTCCAAACTAAATTTTGAATCATTTAATTCTGAATATAATGTACTAATTTTGAGAAGATTATTTTGGTAATGTATGTAATGTGGTTACCTTGGGAATTATTCAGTAATGTATTTTATTGAAGAATGTTATCATTATAACCCATCTGAAGAAGGCATTTTTTCAGTTCTTCCCGGCTAAGTTGCGAATTTCGCAACTTTCAAGACCAATGATAGATCATTAGATGTCTTGGAGCAAATGGAAGTAGTTGCATTCGCAATTTGAAGTCCTTCACATGTGTTACAGCATCAGAAGTTGGAACCAACTAGGCCAGCTTAAGCTTCTGTACACTCCTTGTCATCAAGGCACAAATCATATATTCTTACATCAAAAACAAGCAGCACAACCAAGCCTAATGATTAAGAGTACACTAACAAGTAAAAAATGCGTCCTAGTATTTTGGTGCCCCAAAACAAAATGGTACGAAACTGTGACTTGACTGTCTCACTGATTACAAACTGTCAGAGATTAGTGAGACAACACAAAGATTTTAACTACATATAGAAGATAAATCAATCATTACTATTCATGATCAGGCTATATAATGTTACATAGTCTGACCAATTCATAAGCATAGGGAAATTTTGACCCTTCTTTGACCAGATTACAGTTAAAAGAAAAACAAAAAATCAAAGACTGCAGAAAACTGTGTACAATATAACTAAATTACATGGGAGATGAAACAAGCATAAAATCCAGCACATTAGCTGAGCAGCTTCTTAGTCCCACCCTTATGTTCAGCTGTTAGCCTAGCTGAAAACAAAACGTTGAACTTAATCCACGAATTTCCGTTCTTTGAAGGATCTTTTGGTATAGGCATTCTAACATCGAAATATATTAATGTTACCATTCAACACGCAACTACCAATGGCAAAATTCTCAGATTCTGAGAATTAAAAAGGGCCCTTCGACAGAGCCTTAACACAATAGAGATGCACCCAACAAACCCATAAACTCCAAGAATTAATGCCCACTAACAACATAATAACCCAGATGCACTTCAAGAATTACAATTATTGAACAGGCGGCATAGGCTTTTAATAGTTGAAATCCTCCAGAAAATTCACCAAAAGACAACAGTACAAGCCCCTTTGATACCACAGGCCAGAGAAATACACAAAGCACTTACTACATTCCTTCCCCATTATGAAATTGATTTTGACACTATTATCAAAATTATTCAACCACAATATGGAACCAAGCACATGTAACTTCTGAACCACCAGACAATATCAAAAAACACCAACCAAACTTCAGATGATTGTAATTGGAGAAGAAGCAAATTTAGCCATCACATTGGCACATCTTTAAATTTATCCACCAAAGTGCAAAAAGATTAAACTATAGGCGAACCAAGTGCAATGTCGTCAATATTTTGTTGCAGAAATTGAAAAAAAAAAACAAGTTTTTCCAAACTATATAGAATGTCAGACTTGTGTGCATATGAGACTCCGTGAAATTGCTAACATCTGAGAATAGAGAGGTATGGTCTGCATCTCAGAATACACCAGGCTTCACAAGCAGAATACATTGTATATAAAGTTTATTTTTAGCCATTTAGGCCAATAAGAATTTGATATGTGCTACCTACTGATCATGTAACTTAAAAATAATTTAAAATACACAATACACTTGACAAAGTTTACCAATAAAACTAGGAACGAAAAAACTGAAATTATGACTTGTATAATTGTCTACATGAGAATTTACAGCATCTTTCAGTTCAGATATACCTAGGAGGTAGAAGATATCCGAGTATCCGACAAAGATGATAGAAACACGAAATTAAAAGGGCTTAATCTCTCTAAACTTTAACCACCACAGATTCTGTTAACCAAATGACATATGCATAGAGCCGCACAGAGAAATATTAGATAAATCCCATTGTCAATATCTGAAAAGAAACTGAAAAGGAGCAATAGATATCTATAGATGCAAGTATACATACAACCCAAACTTTTCATAATGATTTGTTGATATTCTATATAAAAGGCGAAAATTTAATGAAACCTGCTTAACAATTGATCAATGCAGTTTCCCAATGCAACAACTGATGTAAGCTGTAACATCGCAATATCAATACGCTTTCCTGATTTCATAAGCACCTGGCGTTTCTCAATGTGTAAAGGACGTACCACGATATAAAAGCTTCAATAATGAAGAATGCATGAGGAATCTGCTGTAGAAGTACAAAGCAGATGCAGTGTCCTACGTTTACAAGGAGCTTAACACTAGATCATATACTTTCCCATGGTAAGATATGAGCACAAGACATCAAATTTCTGATAAAAGATCCCATTAAACCTGGGGCTTTTCTTTCTTGACCATTTACAATTAAGCGGTGGATGCCACATTACCTTATGGTACATGTGGATCTAGCTCTGTCCATAGCATGCAAGAACCACTATAGAAGCCAGTCCTTAACATATTCTACCTCTTTTGGATGTAACAGGACTCAAATCTATAAAACATTCTTAGTAACTCAACCAGAGCCATGCGTTTTTGAACGCTTTGTCTTGTTTTTCCAGAATTCATCTTTCTTTGTTTTCTTTTTTATTTTCACTACACCCATTCTGCTGTTAATAATACCAAGAATAGCACTCTTGTCCTTCTTGTTCTTTGTTGCAGCTTTGACATCCAAGATTGACCGTAACTTCTCATATGATTTGGCATCAGGCAGTTGGCCACTTTTAACCATCTGTTTATGATAGAAAAATGCTCTCTTGAAATCACGAACACGAACAAAGGCATAAATCATAGTGGAGTAAGTAACGGAGTCAGGTTTTAGATTAAGACCCTTCATCTCATTCAGCAATTGTGGTATCTTTATATCCTGTCCTCCCCGAGCATATGCATTTATCAGCATATTGTATGTCATTACAGTTGGCTTGTAACCAATTTTCCCAAATTCGCTAATCACATCTCTTGCTTCTGTGTAGTGACCTTGTTTAGCAAATCCATCTAAGAGAATATTGAAGGTCACCCGAGTCCCCTCAATCTTATCTCTAATCATCATTTTCCAGATTTTCATGAGTGTTTGGGTGTCACCGGCACGTCGAAATGCATCAAGTAAAGCTGTATAGGTTTCTATAGAAGGTTTTACGCCCTCACCTAGCATGCTCTCAAAGGCCATGTAGGCTTTCTCATGCCAACCATTGAGAGAATAGGCATTAATAAGAGCTGTATACGAGTGTGAAGTAGGTTCAACACCAGCTTTCTTCATCCTCAAGAAAGCATCTGCGGCCATGTCACTCATATTCTTCTGTCTACCATAGGCGCTAATCAGACATGTATATGATTTGACATTTGGCTCTAATCCCAAAGTTTTCATTTCTAGAAGGAGTTTTTCAACGGTTTCAGGTTGCATTCTTCTTTTGTACGCATCCATTAATATGTTATAGGTGGCAACAGTAGGCACGATACGCTTTTCATTCATTTCAGAAAATAAACCTTCTGCTTCTTCGACCTGATCTGACTTGCCGTATGCATCCATTAAAGTGTTATAAACAATAGCATTAGAGGCAATCCCTTTCTTCTCCATTTCTTGTTGAATAATGAGAGCTTCTTTTTTCAGCCCCTCGTCACAGAACGATTTAATTAGAGCACCCATGACTTCTATAGTCCACTCGGTTTTCGATTTCGTAAAGAATTCCCATGCATCTTTTGCACTCTTTCCAGTCTTCCTCATGATTGTAATCATTATTGAACACGTCACATGATCCGGTTGCACCTCATTACTTTCCATTGTCTCATACACTCTCCAAGCATCGTCATACCTGTTACAATACAAGTAACTAACCAATTCAGAACAAGTAGCTTTAAGTTTGAACTATAAACAACAAATAAAAAATACAACCAAAACATGCAGAACCATACAAACTGTCAAAAATATAATTTAAATGATAGCAACTCCGATAAACCACACAAAGTGTATGCACTGGGAGTCCAATAGTACTAAAGTACTAGTACGTAGTATACCACTACGTATCTGACTTATAAGTTCCAGTGTTCCATCAATCTAAGATTTCACAAGTCATATCCCCAATCCGAAAACAAAAACGTGATCAAGTTCACAAGTCTAATTAAAATAACTCCAATAAATAAAAACAACATGAAAAGTAGGGGCGACAATATCTAACATGATCCATCATTTAACTAGAACCAGCAGGATTTTAAACTGTGTACTCTTCTTGTAATTATACTTTCCCCAAAAAATGCCATTACCGTGCAAAGCCCAAAATGACACACAACTTGATTAACCCAAATGACTAGCATTTTACAGTTTTTATTCCTTTAAACGTATACGGTATAGATTTTAATAAGTTCTAAAACAACATAAAAATTGACAGTTTCCGAACACAACCCAAAACTGAGAAACAAACAATTAAGCACAGAATATCCGAATCCATACCTCCCGCAGCTAAAAAGGCCAGAAATTGCAGCAGTAAAAACATGAGCATCCCTAAACTGTTTCCCATTTGGTAAATTCCTAAACAAAAGCATCAACTTATCTCCCATTCCAGCTCTCCCCAACACAATAAACATAACCGAACAAGCCCGGGCACTAATCAACGAAGGGTCTTGTAATCCCATCCATTCAAAAAAATACAAACAGCTCAACACTAAACCCTTGTCTTCACCCATCAAATCCAACACTTGCACACACTCAGTCTTTCCCAATTTACCCTCATAAGCCCTCAAAACTTCCCCTAATGTCCTGTTCTCAGGCAAACTCTTAGCAAGTTTCAAAATTTCACACACCACATTATCATCACCAGCTGCACAACCCGGGTCATCTTCCGGGTTGGGTTTCGGGTCGGGTCCGGAAAAATCGGGTTCATCTACCTGCGCAGTAATGTCTTCAGCTAAGTGCCAAGAAGTACGGCGATTCTTCTGAAGGGTGAGCTTACCTTCACGAGTCGGGTCCGGTTGTGGATCGGAAACCCGGGTTTTGAAGAATTTAAGAAACGGGTCGTGGGTGGGTTGAAGTGGGTGTTCTTGAAGTGGGTCTTGTTGTTGATTTTCTTCAAGATGGGGGAGAAAAATTGAGGATGATTGGGAAGAATTAGAAGTGGCAGAGAGAGAGGGGAGGTGTAGATATTTGAAATTGTGATGAAAATTGGAGAGAGTGTGAGGTGTAGATAAAGGAGGGGGAAGAAGAAAGAAACAGTGGTTGAGTGCCATTTGCATTACAAGTGATAGACACAACTTATGCATCTGTATGTAGATTTTTTGGAGGCAAATTGAGTAGTTCTAGACATTTTTTTTTTTAACCCGGTGTCCGGGCGCGCATACCTTCTTTTTTTCAAGTGAATTTTACATTTTCATCTATGTTAGGATTAATGTAAAATTCCAATTTCAATAATGGATCCGAGTTTGTCATAATCCATATATTAGTATAATAAATTTAATAAATTCGTGTCATTATTTGATTGAGTTATAACCAATCAATGACACATGATATTTTAAAAAAGAGATTATATCAAATTTGATAATTTTACCGTTTTCAATTACATTATAAGATGCTTAAAAAAACATTTTAAGAAGACGTTAATGGCCTTTTGTCAATTTGTAAAATTTTTGGTGTCATACTAAATCGTGATCTTCCTTGATAGGCTACGTTCTTCGGTAGTCCGGACCATGTCATCCCGGTGGCTCGAGCGCATCTTATCTATAAACCCAGATTGTTGAGATCATGCTCAAATTTTTTTGATGGTATATGTGACATCTCAAATTTTAGTCATAATTAAGGATTCCACCCGACAGTGACGACTAATAATTGTCGATGATTAGCATAATTCAAGAATGAGAAGGTCACACGTCAGAATATTCCTGACACACTTTTCCATAATCTTCACCGGGACATGTGTCATTCATCCACGAAGCTCAGGTGTCCTTTCTACCTAGGATTCAACGCTCATGATTGCAGGTACAAACCCCAAAACCCTAATCCTTGGTCTATAAATAGCGAAGGAAAAAGGAATTTAGGGTTACATTATCGATACACTTACTCTTGTACACACACCATTCACATTTTCGATACTCTATCTTCTTAATTATATCTTCCAAAACCTTCTCTTATTCTCACGCCAGAGGCGCCGCAGAGCCAAATCCACCTTTCGGTGTTGTTTTGTAGTCATCTACCAGCAACTACACCACATCCGAACGTGGGAGCGGCGAGGAAGAGCCCATTCGAGATCTGGAATTATCATTGGTGCTAGAAGAAGGGGTGTAAGATCTCAGAACCCTTGAATTTCTTAATAAAATGCAGCCTTTACACCTTTTCAACTATGTATGCATGTTTTTAGCCTCGACTAGCCTCTATTAAATCAGATATGCTTTGTGTTCTTGATAAAGTTTCAATTTATAGCCCTTAGCCCCGGTTAATAGCTAGATCTGTACGCAATCATGATTGTATAATCTGCTTAAAGCCTTTGTTCGTAAGTCAACATAAATATAATTGTGATTTATCTTCCCAGATGAGATCATTCACTACAATTTCTCCAATCAAGAAGTCGTTGCATTTCAAGTACTATCATTTTACATCCTCGTCTCTTAATAATTATTCAAACGGAATCATTTGTAGTATCATATCTTGTTAATTCATATGGGTTTCTAAAAATGCTTCGTCAGCTTCGAAACTTATCAAATTAGAAATCCCTGAATATGCAAATTTAGTTTTAACTATTTTCTAGGTATGGAATCTTAAATACCTAGATTCGGTTGAATGCAGATTATAGTTACTGAACTATACAATGATCAGGTTTAAGTCCCTCGATCGTCACGTACTCACGTCAAACACCATGTCAGCAAAGTCTTCCAGGTCAAAGTGTCATATATCACCAAAATTTAATGTCTGTTGGTATCGAATTTTTATGGAATGATGAAAACTCATAAAAATTGAAAAGTTTAATGAGTTGAAGTTCGATATTTTTTTGTCAAAAAAATAAAATGAAAAGGTAAGACTGAGTTTTATGTTAGTGGACATTAAGTCATAAACCCAAAAAACCCAATAATTTAGTGAATTGTGAATTCATTTTCCCTTTACAAATAAGGCTATTGGGATGGTTTCCACGAACAGTAACAACCCATAGTTATCGTATGGAATCTCCATCATGGACATCCCAAAAGCTACAAGTAAATGAAGAACTAAAGAAGGTTTGTCATTGCCTGGGGTTTTTGCACCAATAACAGTAATTAAACGAAACATTACATATTGAATACATTAAAAGAAATGAATAGAAAAGCCAATGCATTAAAAAGGAATGAGAGTACATCAACTGAGAGTACATCAATTGCAAAGAACAAGAGTTAGACTCATGCTAGAACTAGGGGTGAGCAAAAAACCGAATTAAAATCGAAACCGAACCGAAACCGGCCAAAATCGAACCGAAAAAACCGAATTTGAAACCGAACCGGAGGTTGCGGTTTTTGATTTTTAAAAACCGAGACTTTCGGTTCCGGTTCCGGTTAGAGGTTCAAACTGAACCGAAAAAATCCGAAACCGAACCGATTATTTATATAAATAATCTAAAAAAATAAAACACGTAAATGGCAAAATGATCTTAAATTAATAACTAACTATTAATTAAGCTAATGATTACATTAATGATTAAAGCAATATTTAAGTGAAATCAAGGTAATGAAGAATGGAATACACAAAAAAAACATGGCAGAAGGATTTATAAGAAGTTGAAAGACAAATTGACGAATGGGACCAATCACAATTCTTGATTTTTGTTCATTTATATTTATACTTAACAAAATTAACTAGACGAATAAATACAAACTCGCATGGGAAGTGAAATGAAGCTACTGGTGCTTGTGACAAGTTATAGAAGACGAAAGAAAACATTGATAAAATATGAAGCCGGAAAACAGAATGGGTACCTTCGAAGCAACAATTAAACCAGCTATAAGAAAAGAAGCATCTTGATTCATTTTGAGGTCTAATTCTGGCATCTTTTTTATTGTTTCAAGTTTTGAAAATTGTTGTATGAATATTTTTGGACAATTTATGTTTTGATGATAGAACTACTTTTTTAATTAATATGTAATACTTTCTTATTTTTATTTTATTCGACTTTAAAACCGAAACCGAACCCGATAAAAACCGAACCGGAGTTTTAAAACCGAAACCGGTGGTTCGGTTGCGGTTCCGGTTTTCAATTTTTAAAACCGAGGACTTCCGGTTTCGGTTCCGGTTTTACCCAAAAAATCGAACCGGGGTTTGCTCTCCCCTAGCTAGAACCTACCACCTTCCTGCTAGAACCTAGAACCACCTAAGTTATACAAAAGGCTAAAATACTTAAAGACAATAAGAGAACCATACCAACGTGTAGAGGAAATGGAGCTCCAATATAGCTTTGTAATAACTCTTCCCTAGAACACTTGCATCAAATTAAAAAGGATTAAAGTAAATAAAAATTACATTAACATATACAAATTCCAGAATTAATATTTGCCCAAGTACTTTCTTCAGAATTTGGTAAAACACGATAAATGACGTTTAACCACGAGGTGGCACATCAGTGTCCCGTTCTAATTTCCGATAAAAAACAACAACACCATTTTCGGTCATTTCTGACCTTACCCTCACCAAAAAACATTCTGGCTTCCAAATATTTTGGAGACAAGTAGAAACAAAAGCTAAAATTAAAGCGGAAGCTGTTAATGCATATTGTGGAACTGGATGTGGATTTTTTTTATATGAAAGATGTAATCCCATGCAAGCAACAATTAGATTTATGCAAATGACTAGAAAACCGAAAAAATGTGTATATATTCTAGGATATAACACTTTGGTAGCAGAATTTGGATGTAGAGGATTATAATAAAAAATTCCTCGATTTAAAGATGCTCCATCCTCTTTGATTTCAAAAAATACCATAAAAACATAATTAGCTAACATGATGCAAAACATATTAACTGCCATCTTGCTCTGATTTTTCCCTCGAGTGAAAGTTTCATCGGAGAAAAGCTAAGAAAAAATGAAAAGAATTTAACAAACTTGGAAATGAAAGTCATGATTTGGAAGATAAAAAATGAAAATGTTTTACTTTATGAAAGAGAAGAAGAATTAGAGGAGATGAAGAGATGAAGCAATGTAAGTAACGGGCACATATATATAAAGAATTCAAACCTGATCATCTCTTCAATCTTCAATGACTATCATCTCTTCTGGTATAGCTAAAAGAAGAACTTGATGATAAGAATCAATAACAATTTTTTTTATAAATGTAATTTTGCATTAATGAAGAAATTTTTTGAAGTTTTTCTCTGCAATGGGAAACTTGTTTGAATGAATAAATAACGTACTGCAATGGAAAATTTGTTTGGGTGAATAAATAATGTATGTAACGTATTAAATGAGTTTACCCACTTTACTCAAAAGTAAAGTGATATGAGCTACAAGATATTACATGAATAGTACAATGATGTTATGATTTCAAAAAATACCATAAAAACATAATTAAATAACATGATGCAAAAACATATTAACTACCATCTCGCTCTGATTTTTCATTGAGTGAAAGTTTCATCGCTAAATTTGATTGTTAAAAGAGTAAAAATTAAGCTAAGAAAAAACGAAAAGAATTTAACAAACTTTGAAGTGAAAGTCATGATTTTGAAGATAAAAAATGAAAATATTTTACTTTATGAAAGAGAAGAAGAACTAGAGGAGATAAAGAGATGAAGCAATGTATGTAATGTGCACATATATATAAAGAATTCAAACCTGATCATCTCTTCAATCTTCAATGACTATTCCCGTTCTAATTTCTGATAAAAAACAACAACACCATTTTCGGTCATTTCTGACCTTGCCCTTACCCAAAAACATTCCGGCTTCCAAATATTTTGGAGACAAGTAGAAACAAAAGCTAAAATTAAAGCGGAAACTATTAATGCATATTGTAGAACTCGATGTAGATTTTTTTATATGAAAGATGTAATCCCATGCAAGCAACAATTAGATTCATGCCAATCATGACTAGAAAACCGAAAAAATGTGTATATATTCTAGGATATAACACTTTGGTAGTAGAATTTGGATGTAGAGCATTATAATAAAAAATTCCTCGATTTAAAGATGCTCCATCCTCTTTGATTTCAAAAAATACCATAAAAACATAATTAGCTAACATGATGCAAAACATATTAACTGCCATCTCGCTCTGATTTTTCCCTCGAGTGAAAGTTTCATCGGGGAATTTGATTGTTAAAAGAGTAAAAATTAAGCTAAGAAAAAACGAAAAGAATTTAACAAACTTTGAAATGAAAATAATGATTTGGAAGATAAATAATGAAAATGTTTTACTTTATGAAAGAGAAGAAGAACTAGAGGAGATGAAGAGATGAAGCAATGTAAGTAATGGGCACATATATATAAAGAATTCAAACCTAATCACATCTTCAATCTTCAATGACTATTCCGGTTCTAATTTCAAATAAAAAACAACACCACCATTTTCGGTCATTTCTAACCTTACCCTCACCCAAAAACATTTCGGCTTCCAAATATTTTGGAGACAAGTAGAAACAAAAGTTAAAATTAAAGCGGAAGCTGTTAATGCATATTGTAGAATTGGATGTGGATTTTTTTATATGAAAGATGTAATCCCATGCAAGCAACAATTAGATACATGCAAATGACTAGAAAACCGAAAAAATGTGTATGTATTCTAGGATATAACACTTTGATAGTAGAATTTGGATGTAGAGCATTAAAATAAAAAATTCCTCGATTTAAAGATGATCTATCCTCTTTGATTTCAAAAAATATCATAAAAAACATAATTAGCTAACATGATGCAAAACATATTAACTGCCATCTTGCTCTGATTTTTCCCTCGAGTGAAAGTTTCATCAGGAAATTTGATTGTTAAAAGAGTAAAAATTAAGCTAAGAAAAAACGAAAAGAATTTAACAACCTTTGAAGTGAAAGTCATGATTTGGAAGATAAATAATGAAAATGTTTTACTTTATGAAAGAGAAGAAGAATTAGAGGAGATGAAGAGATGAAGCAATGTAAGTAATGGGCACATATATATAAAGAATTCAAACCTGATCATCTCTTCAATCTTCAATGACTATCATCTCTTCGGGTATAGCTAAAAAAAGAAATTGATGATAAGAATCAATAACAATTTTTTTTAATAGATGTAATTTTGCATGAATGAAGAAATTTTTTGAAGCTTTTCTCTGCAATGGGAAACTTGTTTGAATGAATAAATAACGTACTGCAATGAAAAATTTTATTTCAGTGAATAAATAACGTATGTAACGTATTTAATGAGTTTACCCACTTTACTCAAAAGTAAAATGATGTGAGCTACAATGATGTTACATGCATAGTACAGTGATGTTATGATTTCAAAAAATACCATAAAAACATAATTAGATAACATGATGCAAAAACATATTAACTACCATCTTTATAGGGCCATTAAATAGCACTACATTTTCTCTCTCTCCTATGAGGGTATTATTTAGTTAATACGATCTCTCTCCATGTTGTAGTTTGAATTCATTTGCAAACCAAAAATAGAAAAAAAAAACCCATATATAATCTGCTTCAATAAAAATATAAAAAAAGAATTCAAATTTAGACAATATTTTAACTAACAAATACTGTATTATTATTCTACTATAATAAATTTGACAAAAATAGTGAATTTATAATGAATATTATAGGTAATTCATTACAAATATAGAATTGATATGCTAATTTATCGAAAATAATTGAGCTTATTTGATTAGTCTAATTTTTTCGGTTAATTAGTTACAATTAATAAAAATGTTTATAAAAGAGCTACACCTAAAAATTATAAAAATAATTTTACCAATCAACCCAAATTATTCAAATAAATGAAAAATGAATGTCATATTTTGAGATTTAAGTTCAATTAAATCTGGAACTTAAGAATCTATATCAATTTAGATCGAAAAAGAAAAAATCGGAACAAAAACTTTATCAAAAAATTAATTATATGGAAGTAAAGATAATTAAGGAGGGGCGACTCATTTTTGAGCCACCACAAATTTGCGAGTCATAGAAAAATACTTGTAAATTTATCTATCTATATTATATAAGTTGTTGCGTTTTTGAGCTATTAATTACTAAAATATCATTTGCTTTATTCCGTATTTACATGAGAATGCCACTTGACTGATTTGACTTATACTTTCCTTTAATCAGAGCCATACAATTTTTGATAAAACATGCAAAACCTTCTTAGCTTCTAAAATACATCTTGACACATACATATGATATAATTTTCAAATTCAAATCATATCATACAACATTCAAATTCGTTAATCTCTTCTCCAAAATTGCTAACTTGCTTTCCCAAAAATTGAAACCCAAATCATCTCGCTTTCTATTTGATTCGTTACTCTCTTCTTCTCTTATTGTATAATTACTTTGTATTGCCTTTTATTTTGTGACTCTATGATTTGTTTTTCCTTATTTCTGCAGGTTTAAAGTTTGTAGATTGGATATGAAATTCAATTGATTCAGGTATCTAAAATCCTTTTTATCTTTACTTCTTCCTTGATTAATGAATTTATGATTATATACATGATAATTTCTGAGTCTATATGTTTACCAAAACTTTCCAGTGTGTTTGTGTCTATTTTAGGTGTTTTAAGATTTTTTCTATGCTTGATTATTTGATGATGATGAAGTATGACAAGATATTTTGAGTTCTTAATACATATATTGTATTTTTATTAATTTTTTAAGATGATTTACGAAAGTGTAGTTCTTTACTTTGTCTAAAAACTATGTTATTTTTAATTTGTGTTTGTGTTTACATGTTGTTAGTGTTTGGTCCAATAATAAAATGTTCTTTAATTTTTGGAGATTAAAGTTGGTATGATTTCAATATGTTTTGAGAATTGTGGTCATTGAGAAAGATGAGGATGTGTAAATTATTTTTTGTCTCAATTTATTTCACCAATTGTTTGGTAGATTGCCCAAAAGAACTAATAAATTTTGAATCCGAAAGTCTCACAATTTTACAAAAATTTCCAGATTGGTTTCAATATCTCAGTGTCAGTAACATAATTTGATCTTTCAATTAGATTTGTTTTGGAAATTGGTTTTGTGTAAGTTTCAATTTGTTCACATTTTCCTTTCCACGATTTCACAGTGTTTAATTAAAGTCCTTAGACAAGGTTTTTATTCTTTGATTTCGTGTTCCTATTCTTAGACAAGTGTTTGACATTAGTTTCCTCTTTTTTGGCAGGTTAGTTTTATAGATCAATAAGGAATTGTGAAGTACCATTAACACAGTATAAAGTTTGTTTTTATTTTTTGTTTCCCTAACCTTTCCAGTTACAAGTTTTCAGTTCCTCGGTAATCGTAAACTCCTGCCAAAGTTAAATTTAATGTGTTTATTAAGTGGTTATTGATACAAACATGTACATATATAGCTGCTCATTTTGAAGAATAAACACAAAATGCACAACAATATATATGTGCATATGTATAATAGTGTTAAACTTTGAATGCAAATGTCTTCTACTTTTACAAATTTAAATTGTTCAATTTTACTTCTTTAATTTATTATTTTTTTTTTTTTGGCAGGTTTGTTTTATTGATCAAGAAGGGACTGTGAAGTACCATTAACGCATAATGAAGTATGTTTTTATTTTATGTTTCTCTAACCTTTCCAATTATAGTTGTAAGTTTGCTTCTTTTTTTTTTTGCTAAGCATAAATTTGCTTTTTGATTATACTGATTTTTTAAAAATGATTAATGCATTTAGGTGACATATTGAAATACTTCTTGCTATATGGCTGAATTTGATAATGTTAAAGTTTATTTCCGGAAAACTTTGCATTCATATTTAGAAATATAGGTGTGATATGTTTGAACCTGCAAAATATATATATATGTATTGAGAGAGTATAAAATAGTAGTAAGAGTTTTTGGGATTCGGGTAGTGTTGGTCATAAGCTTTCTCAGTACTTTTTCTAAATGGCCTTGACCACTATATATGGGTTTCACCAAACACACCTCCATCCCCAAAATGAAACTGCCCAAATTAATTCTCACAATCAATATTTGATACACAATTATTGTATTAAGTACACAATAAA
The DNA here is from genome assembly GCA_037693485.1 of Kitagawia praeruptora. Classification (NCBI taxonomy): domain Eukaryota; kingdom Viridiplantae; phylum Streptophyta; class Magnoliopsida; order Apiales; family Apiaceae; genus Kitagawia; species Kitagawia praeruptora. Next base: position 29,976,320 of record CM075345.1, on the reverse strand, counting down.
TATATACTCCCTCCGTCCCGTTCATTTGTTTACGTTGTTTGGAGAGTGTGTGGCACGCATTTTAAGGTACATTTTAAGGATAGTTCCATAACTTATTTTTAAAATTTTCTTTTTTTGTATAAAAATAGGATTGTTCTATTTTTATACATAAAAAGAAAATTGTAAAAATAAATTATGGAACTATACTTTATATACACCTTAAAATGCGTGCCAGATAGTCTTAAAACAATGTAAAGAATCTAATGAGACAGAGGGAGTATTTTGTAACTCCAAAATACATTCAATATAATATATATCCTTTATTTGAATTAAGAAAAGAAGTCAACTAACATCTCCCATTTGACTTCTTCTTTAGCAAAACACTTCTTACTCCCACATTTCTCGGAGCGTTAGACTTAAATATTTCTGAGTCCCATCAAACCAACGTGTTTAAGAAATGTTTCCGCAGGAATTGCTTTTGTTAAAGGATCTGCAATCATATCACTATTAGGAATGTATGTCACTTTTACTTCCTTCTTTTCTACCACAATATCATGAATATAATGATATTGTATATCAATATGTTGTCCGCTTGAGCTATTTGCACCACTATAAATCAAATCAATAGCCGAAGTATTGTCACAATAAATCTCAATAGGTCCATCTACTAGATTTAGATTTAACTCAAGTAAAAACCATCTTATCCAAATAGCATGAGTAGCAGCCATGCTACAAGCTACATATTCTGCTTCTTGTGTGTACCTTGCAACACATCCCTGTTTCTTACTTCCCCAACTTACGGCAACTCCACCAAATATAAGCAGGTGTCCCGAAGTCGATTTTCCATCATCTTTATCACCTCCAAGATCTGAATCGGAATAACCAATAATTTCAAGTTTCTTTGCCTGATAGACCAATTTGTGGTGCAATGTACCCTTCAAATACTTCATTATCCTCTTCACAGCCTCCCAATGGGCTTGATTAGGATTGTTTTGGTATCTACTTACTAGACTTACTGGATATGCCAAGTCAGGTCGAGTACACAACATTGCATACATCAAACTTCCGACTGCTTGTGCATATGGTACATTTAATGGTTCTTGTCCCTGTTCTGAATTTTTATTACGCGTTAATCGTTTCCCCATTACCAATGGGGTTGGTGCCGGACTACAATTCTACATCCCAAAACGATTAAGTACTTTATGTAGATACCTTTCTTTATTCAAACTCAATGTTCTATTCTTTCTATCTCTTATAATTTGGATACCAAGAACATATGAAGCTTCACACATATCTTTCATCTCAAATTGTTACTAAGTTCCAACTTGATATTATTCAACATATCTTTGTCATTTCCCGCTAACAATATATCATCCACATATACGGATAATATTGTAAACGAACTCCCACTTTTCAAAGTATACACCCAATTATCTAATTTATTCTTGACAAAACCAAGTTGAACTACAACCTCATGAAATTTGAGATTCCAATCTCTAGACGCTTGCCTTAGTCCATATATTGACTTCCTTAACTTGTAGACTTTGTCTTCTTGTCCTTCAACCAGAAATCCTTCAGGTTGATCCATGTAAATAACCTCTTTTAATTCCCCGTTAAGAAAAGCTGTCTTTACATCCATTTGGTAAAGTTCTAAATCAAGACAAGCTACTAAGGCCAATATAATTCTTATTGACGCAAACTTCGCCACTGGAGAATACGTCTCCTGGTAATCTATTCCAGGTTTTTGTGTAAAACCTTTTGCAACTAGGCGAGCTTTAAATTTATCGATAGACCCATCAACCTTATATTTCCGTTTCAAAATCCATTTACAACCTATGGATTTTCTATCTTTAGGTAGATCACACAACTCCCACACTTGATTCTTTTCTATTGACTCTATCTCATCTTTCATGGCTTCCATCCATAATTCTGATTCTTGCGATCTCATCGCTTCTAAATAAGTAGTGGGATCAATAGGATATCTTACATCCATATCTACCGAAAAACAAGATGCTTCACTATTATATACATAATAGTCGTTCATCCACTCAGGTGGAGCTCTTGATCTTTTATTTCCAACTACTTCAACTGGTTCATTACTAGCATTTTGATCCGATTCACTATTTTGAGTTAGATGTTGTTCCATATGCGTACCAATATTTTCTAGAGGAACTACATCAATAACATTCAGAGGACGTGTGTCCTCCACCACATTTTCTTGTTCCTCAAAATTTTCTATAAAAATAGCATCTCTACTTTCAATTATTCCCAATTCTTTGTTATAAAATTTACAACCCTTAGAATTTTCAGGGTAACCGATAAAATTACACTTCACTGTTCTGAAGTCCAATTTGTCTCTATTTTGAGACGAGATCATTACATGTGCAATGCATCCCCATTTTCTCATAAGACTCAAATATGATTTTCTTCCAGTCCATATTTCGTAAGGTGTCAACTCAACTGACTTTGTGGGAATTCTATTCAATATATAATTTATAGTAAGTAATGCATCTCCCCAAAAACTTTTAGACAATCCAGAATGTGACAACAAACATCTTACTCCCTCTGTTTTATTCAATAGTTTACATTTGCGGACCAATTTTTGACACGGATTTTAAGGTGCATTTTAAAGATAGTTCTATAACTTATTTTTGATATTTTCTTTGTTTGTATAAAAATAGGATTGTTCTATTTTTATACAAAAATAAGTTATTTAACTATCCTTAAAATGCACCTTAAAATGCGTGTCAGGTACACAGTTTTTTATGTAAAAAAATGGATGGGACGGAGGGAGTACAACATTTAATAATGTTCTATTTTTTCTTTCCGCCACACCATTCTGTTGTGGCGTATAAGACATAGTCATGTGTCTTATTATTCCATTCTCTTTGCAATAATTGTCAAATTCAGTGGATCTATATTCTCCACCTCTGTCAGTTCTCAACACTTTTATATTAGTTCCAAGTTGTTTCTCAACTTCAATCTTATATTTCCTAAAACACTCAAACGCTTCAGATTTTCGTGATATAAGATACACTTGAGCATATTTGGAATAATCATCTATAAATGTAATAAAATATTCTTTATTACAATATGTTTTACAATTTAACGGCCCACATATGTCTGAATGTACCAAACCCAAAAGTTCTTTAGCTCTTTCCCCTATTTAAAAAGGTTTTCTCGTCATTTTTCCTTTTACACAATGTTCACAAACTGATTTGTTAATATCCATACGAGGCAACAAATTATCTTTAATAATACGTTCCATCTTATTAATTCCAGGATGTCCCAATATTTGATGCCATAAATCATACATAGACGTATTATTAGACAAAATTCGATGAGAAGTACCAATTTCATTATTCTCAATTTTTGTCACAATCGGAAGCTGAAACAAACCATGTTCGGGCTCATACATGCCCATAGCAACCATTTCATTATCTTTTTCGATTAAAAATTTATTATCAAAAAATCGCACTTGTAGACCATTTTTAGTCAAGGCGGGAACAGAAATAAGATTACGCCTTATTCCGGAACAAATAACACATTTTTTAGAATCAATATATTGTTCTGAAGATCCAATCTATATGTACCAAGTCCTACCATATCTAGGCCGGTACCATTTCCCATAAAAATTATTTGCTCCCCTTTTTTAAGTTCTATAAATTCAACTAAATCATTCTTAGTTTTTGCATTGTGGTGGGTCGCACCCGAATCAATCCACCAATCATCTATGTCCTTGATCATGGTTCCAATATTGCATTCAACTACACCAATAAAATAATGTTTTACTTGCTCTCTATTCCGAGCATCACTAGAATTTTTTTCTAGTACAACATCGCCTATTTCAACGATACATTTCAATTCACCCAAAATTACTTTATTTGCCATCCCAGAATATCAAAAAAAATAGTACCCAACAAATGTAAGCCAAGAAGATAGAAAACAAAACAAAAACAAACAGCACTGGACAATCAGAAGAATAAAACAATGACAATTTAGAATAACAGGCTAAGCATACATCGGGTAACAAACGAAACGAGATATTAGAAAAATGGTACAATAGGCAATAATCAATCAATTAGCAACGAAACAGAGTAACCTGTAAAAAATAAAACCAAAATATGACGAGAGGAAAGCAACCAGCAAAACTTTTCTTTTTCTTTAAACCAAAAACAACAAACGAAAATAAAACAAGTCAGACCACTAGCAAAAAATCAAGTTAACATGAAACAATGAACAACTATTTTTTTGTGGACAAAATAATCAATAAAGAAACCCAAGCAAGATAGCCCCAAGGCCCAAACAACACAATAACAGTACTACTGCGACTATGTAATCAAAAGAAAAAAAAACATATGATCTTAATATAAAATAAACAAAAATGGCAGGGAACGCGCGAGGACGAAAAAGACAAGACTGCTTGGAAGAATTCCAGGAACGTGTAAACACCGAAAGAGCTCTGATACCAATGATATGTTTGAACCTGCAATATATATATATGTATTGAGAGAGTACAAAATAGTAATAAGAGCTTTTGGGATTCCGGTAGTGTTGATCGTAAGCATTCTCAGTGCTTTTTCTAAATGGCCTTGACCACTATATATGGACTTCACCAAACACACCTCCATCCCCAAAATGAAACTGCCCAAATTAATTCTCACAATCAATATTTGATACACAATTAATGTATTAAGTACACAATAAATATATATTTTGTAACTCCAAAATACATTCAATATAATATATATATATCCTTTATTTGAATTAAGAAAAGAAGTCAACTAACAAGGTGTAAAATTATAATGTGTTGGTTAAGTGGTTATTGGCACAAACATGTAGAAATATAGGTGATCATTCTAAAGGTTAAAACACAAAATGCACAACAATGTATATGTGCTTTTGTATGATAGTTAAGGACATGTACATAAATTACTCTTTGTAATTGCATAGTTTGTTGGAACATTCGGAGATGACAACGGGTAGTCTCAAGGTAGAGAGAAATACAACCTTATTTTTCTAACTTTCTTTTTGTGCATTTCATGTGTACATTAGTAGAAGCGATACACTTTTTTTTGAGCCCACATAGATTGGGGTTAATCAAGGAATTTAATGGAAAACATTGGAAAATAAAGATCCTTTAAGATTGTTAGGTTCTTTTCATATGTTAAAAATAATGGGAAATGGCAAATTGGCAATATGTTGGTTATAATTGATTTTTCGAAAGATTAGGACTGGTGCTGGTAGATATAAAAGCGCAAATAATTTATGTCATCGTAAATGCTAAAACTTTTGAAAAATAGAGATGACTTAATCATATGTGTGCAAGATGCTGATGTTTTGCTCAGATTTTTTGTGAATCTTTTAATTACTATCACAATTACATGAGTATATCCATAAATGAAAGTTCTATTCAATACTTGCCTCTTACTTTCATGAAAATGCTTATTTCAATAATTTATTTCCCATGTGTGCCCCGGAGACCGGGTCGAAGCACGCCCCCGCCCAGTGTGCTTCTTTCACGTCTGCTTTGTTTGAGTTATGAACCACATATTTTGTTTTTTTTAATAAATTTAGTGGGTATTTGTGGTTAAAAATTTACGCTACAATAAGATTATTTGAGACTTTAAAGGAACAAAATACAATTTTCATGAAATATATATTGTTGCTTATACATTTAAATCAAGGATTTTCAATTTTGGTACTTTTGATGTGTGAAATTAAATGTAGTCTCAAAATTATCTGACACTGTTACACTTTAAGGTGGAATCTCACAATTTGCACTTCTAATTAGTTGCAATTACCATGATCGTCTCTGTTGATTCCCCTCATACGGTTGTTAAATAAAATTTTCCATTAGCTCATTAAATAAATTTGGAAGTCAGTTATTCTCTTTCTATCTAATAATTTCTACACATCATTTATCTTTTGTAGTGCATCGTTAAAGACCGATACATGTAATGATAAATGCGTTGGTTCATGGATGATCGATCTCCAAGCAACATATTTTTATGATAGTCGTTTCTATTTTAGTAATGCAAGACAAGGTATAGATGTCTCCCTGATATATTTTGTGATATATATGTTTTCTGTAACCATTGTGGAAAGAGAAGACTTCTAGAAACTTATACTAAAGTTTAATGACATACATTGGTAAAGCAATTACATTGTCCTAGAGGTGTCAAATATCACAGAATATTGATTAAGATACAAAATTATGTTCCAATTCATATAAGATGTGAAGTTAGGTCTAATATATTAAAGAGGGAAGTTATCAAAAAAATTAAGCAATTGGATTGATTTGGCAGGTTCACATGTTGGAAATGGTGTGCCAAATGAGAACAAAGCAACAACAACAGAAAGCTCATACACATGAATGTGACTTGGAGGAGGAAGAAAATAAGTAAATGAAGTTATAGATCGAATAAGTTGAAGTTTGTAGTGATAATTTCTTACATTCTATTAATTTCTTTAGATGTAAGCTTTTGTACTGTACCTAGCTTTCAGAAGACTCATCAAATATGTTTATTTTAATATTATTTTAGTTTTAAGGATGACCTTTTGAATATTTATTCGCTTTCTTATACTTTTCATTTTTCCACTTCTATAAGTTATATTATTATTTTACTGTAAAATAAAAAATTAATATAAAACAATTATTTTTGATATCATGAATAGCAAAATATTAAAATATAAAAAAGGATTAAGCACATAAATTGAATATGCAAAAACATAACAGAACGATTTGAGTCATGCACTCTTGGGTCTTGCCACTCTATTCTCATTAGAGTTACTGAACCTAAGTTTAAAAAGACAATACAAATTGAAAGCATGTCTTATAGACTTTCAGTGGAAGTTAGTTTTTGGTTTTTGAATTAATAGAGTAATATTTTAGAATAAATTTTTAGCAAGTTAAACTAAGTTGGTTATAAATTTAGCAAGTATGATTATATTTTTAATGGGTTAAATTATAAAAAAAATAAGTTTTTTAATATTAATTTAAAGTAATTTAATTACTAAAATAAAGATTAAAAAATTATTAATTATTCAATTTACTGGATGTACTTAGACATGGAAAGTATGATTTAATAATATACCGATTATTTAAATATTTCTAACTAAAATAATGGGCCTTGATAAATATAATAATTATTAAAAATCGAGATATCGTCGAAGACGATGCCGAGAAGTAATTATAAATAAAATAAAATATCTTAATTAAATAATATTTTGAATAATAGTAGTTTAAATTAATAAATATTACTTTTCATAAATATAAAACTATAAATTTTAAGTTACTAAAACTTCCAATTATCAAAAGATAATATAAAATAAAATAGTGGTAAAATGTATCGTTAAATTCAAATTCCATTTCGTGCGACATCGTATTTAGATTTAGATTTTACATTTAAGATAATATTAAATATTTATATCAAAGATATTTATAATGAAATATATTATTTGTATTTTAATATTTTATTATTTGTTTAGAATTATTAAAAAAGAAATTTGTATTATTATCGTAACTTCACTTTGACGATTTCTTTATGCACAAGTTGTAAAAGTATATGCTTGTGGTGCAAACCTAATTAGGGAAATGCTAACCATAATCTTTAGGGCTATGGTTAACCATTAAATATTTTCATATTTTTAACATTTATTCCTATTTATTTAATTAAGTTTTGGTTTTCCAATGCTTTTTTACAACATTAATTTAATTTTTCAATTAATAATAGTGGACCCCCTGCATTCACATTAATTTTCACTAATAAAAACATCCCAAATTGCTAAATAATTATATTGAGATTCGTGCAAGATTAATGTATTAATTGCAAAATTGACTTATTAAATACATTTATCCCTTACATTAATTTTTAATCATAGCCGTTAGGGCTGTGTTTAGCATAACCCATATTTTATTCATGACCATAGCCCATATTTTATTCATGAAAATAATTTGTAAAATAACTATTTTTGAAGCTTGAACCTGAATTCTATCCTTCTGTATCACTATCTTGGACATGTAATTTGGTTCCCACAGAATACCATGTCCATTGTATAAGTTGTTGGACAATCTGTGAAAATAGTACAAAATAATAGCAATCGTGTGTGTGAATAACAGAATAATAAACAGAATAAAAGAGGAGACAAGAACGTAAAAACCCGAATCCAGTGCGTGACTGTCTCCTTAAAGCGTATTTGCCCTCACCATATGTGTAAGCAAAACACCTCCCAGGATAAAACGGATTGCAGCGAAGCTAAACAGCGTCACTCTCAGCGAGCTTGAAACCGAGCAAGAATATCACCGAAGGGAAGAAGAGAATGTTTGAGAAGAGGATGTGATTTCGAATGAATAATCCTATACCCTAAGGGGGGTATTTATAGGATAGACAAGACTTGTTCGCTACACAACTGCCTAACTTAATTAAACGCGTTAATTAAGATAAGACTGTAACGAAAAGATGATGTGTCAAATTATACTTAACCGCAAGCGCACGGTGTCTATTGCTAGTACAAATGGCAAGCGGGTCGAATCCACAAGGAGACAGGTTCTACTAATTCCTTTTCAGTTATCGCTAATTGTTTCAGGGGTCATACGATTATTGGAGAATATTAATTAACTAATTAAACTAAATTAACACTAATTAAACAGATGATAAACAAATTATTTAAAACCTAGGGCAATCAGGTCCACCATGCTTACACAATTGGCTTTTAAGCTAAAGCAATCAATGTGATCCTATAACTAGAGTATGTTAATCTCTTTCAAGCATTAACACTCTCGAAACATTCAACACAATTAACCACTTTTAGTAATTCAATCAATCAGGTAAGTAGAGTCAAGTTAATCTCTTCCAAGAATTAACGCTCTCAGAAATCCAATGATGCTTCCGCACTCAAATTCAATTCTGCTAATCGTATGTGTGCCTCTAGTAAGTAAATCTCTCGATCCATACCCCTATTTGGATATAATTAATCCATGATATCGGCCGATTACACAAATTAACGATTAAAACATATCAATCAGAATTAACCATAACCAATCAAATCACTATGAAAATCATGCCAGTATTAGTGCAAACATGGCTTCCCTTTAAGCCCTAGAAATAACTACTCGCTAATAATTAAACAAGTAAAACAACTAGTAAAACAAGAAAACATAATTAAACTAATAAGAACAAAGAAAATATTAAGAGAACAAAACCTTCAAACTTCAATGTTGTCACCCAAAAGAAGAGTCATGGTGTTTCTCTACATCTCCAACTAATAATACTAATCTACTCTAAACTATATTATCTGATCTAATATTACATCCTTTTTTCTCTTCTCTTCTCCCTAAAATAATACCCTAGATGTGTTTATATAGGCTATAAAAGTCTTGCCCAATAAAAGTATTTTAATACTCTAAATAAATTACAAGTAGGATTCCATAATTGAATAGGATTCCTTGTAAAATTCGTCACTTCTTTTTCTCCTCTGTTTCTGGGCTCTTCCAGTTGGATTTTGCTTACTGGACCACCTCTGAATTAAAGATAATTCCACAAGCTTCGCGTGGATAGTAAGATCGTCAAATTCTGACTTCTGGAACTCAAGATATGGCCCAAATAGTGCAGGTAGCCCGTGTAGCCCAATAATACGAATTTTCTCCTATTTTATCTCCAAAATAGCTCTTTTTGCTCCAAATCCTTCCAAGTCATGAATTCTTTATTTACTACAATAAAACAATAAAATCTATTAAATAAATATCCAAATCAGTGCAAAACACAATAAATACGAGAATAAAATCATCTAAAATATATATAAAAATATATTCTATCAAACATCCCCCACACTAAGCATTTGCACGTCCTCGGGCAAATAAGTAAAATAAAAACTAAGTCCTAACAAACATCACTTTCGTAGATGACACGATTGCATTGAGCATATGCAACAAGCCGTTAAACCCTTAGGCAGCCCTAGTAGGACGAGTGTTGTCTCGTGAGGGTTTATAGTGAATATACCCACAAAATTCATCTAACCATGCAAAAGATCAATGCTAACACAACACCACACACACAAGTCCTCTCATGCCACATCAACTTAAGAATCAAAGTAAACATACGATGTCTTGGTGTCGAAAGTGCAAGTATTCACGTAATCTACTCAACCAACATGCAGAAGGTCAAAAAAATTCATGTCAAGTGTAAAAATCGTTGGTAATCATGCTAAGCCCACAAGAAATACATCTTTAAGTCTAAACCTGGGATCTCCTATGCCAAAACAAGTAATAACTCACCTTTCACTCAAAAACGAATATTCACTCAAGAACAAGGTTAAGTGTATCACTCAATTCCAACAAAATCATAAACACAACTTGACACTCGCAATCAATCTCACTCTCAACACAACATACATCACTGATGACAATCAAAAGGTCTTTATTCGGGTTGTAGCGTGGGCTAGGGACCAGGTATGTCAAGTAAAGCTAAAACAGGTTACGTCAAAAGCTAGTACCCAACAATAATCATTATTCAATTCCCTTTCTATTAAAACAAATACTTCCCCACACTTGGATTTTTCAATAACCGTTATAATAACTTGACTAGTCGAATGAAAAAGGATCATACAAACATAAGAATGCTCTCGAATTTATTCATTTTTTTTCTTTTTTTTTCTTTTTTTTTCTTTTTTTTAAAGAGAGCTAAGGAATAAACACAATGATCCATAGATATTATTATGAATTTCGACTAACAAGCATCGACCAAAATCAATATTCCCCAAAAGTATGATCATCAATAAAACCCCCCCTTTTATGAACACCTTATTACTCCCTTAAGCACGATACTAGCCTTTGACAATTTGTTAGTAGTATTTTTGTGTTCGTTCTCAGGGAAGGACTGAATTGTAATATCAAGTTCAAGTTTTTATCTCTCACAATTTAGAAGTGTAGAAGAATGTTTGGTGTGTTTATAAACTAAATTAAACTAAACAAAATTAAACTAATTATCAATCGAGAATAAAATATATGAGGAAAACAATCCAAGAACTGGGGTTCTTCACTTGGTTTCAATGCACATTCAATATCTATGTGATGTCTACGTTCTTACTCTGCTGAAAACAATTCTTCTAAGGTTATAATGTTCTCTTCCAAGATACAATATAATGTCTACAACTATACCCTAATTGTCACTTCCGTGATACAATCAATGACAATCATAAACTATTAAGCTCCAAGAATTATAAGTCTCACAACTCTCCTATTAATCTTCCAATCAAATATTCGAGTTATGTCTGTTAAATCATGTACTAAAATTGCAACTCCTCTTCCAAGTTATTACAATCCCTAGAATACAATCAAAAGTTAGCTACTCTTCTAATTGTGTTAAGCCTTCAATAACAGATCAGCAAAGCAAGAAAATCACAGATAATTAAACACACATGAATACCAAGGAATACTACCCAATCCTCAGATTAAAGATTTAGTTACACATAATTAAAGAAGAAAACAAAATAATAATGATAATGAATGAAAACATAATATTGAAGAATTGAAAATCGAAAGTACCTTGATACGATTACAAGCTATCAATTGTTATCTATGGATTGTTTTGATTTACAATGGTAGGATGTGTTTAAATAGGCTCTACAAATCTTTCCTAGCAAGAAATTGCCTTCTATTACAATTAGGATTTAAAGAAGGTACCCAAAACTGCCCAGAATACAATTAGAATTAGAAAAAGGGCAAAACAGTAAATTCCAAGCCTTCTTTAATAAGAACACGTGCGCGACTTTAATCAGTACGTTTCTTGCACTTGTTTCCTATCCCAGGTTGTAGAAAATCTCTCAAGCTTCGCGTGGGCAGTAAGATCGCTGAAAACGGACTTCTAGAACTCCAGATATGGCCAAAACAATATAAGCTACGCAGCCTTCCCGGAAAATCCGAATTTTAATCAATTAAATCTCCAAAAACGACAAAAGCTTAGATATTCTTGGAAACCTGCACAACTACACAAAACACATCAAAACTACACAAACTTGAGTCCAAAACAATCAATTTAAGCCGATATAGAATGTTCCAAGTGGATATAAAATCCACTTATCAAACACCCCCAAACTTAAACCGATGCTTGTCCTCAAGCATAAACAATTACAACTACCTAATTAGTACCACTTCCGTAGGTGATCACGGTTGCATTTGGCATATGCAACAAGCCCTTTAAACCCCTAGGCAGCCCTAGTGGACGAGTAAGGTCTCGTGAGGGTCTATAGCGAATGTACCCACAAAATCCATTTAACCTAATGCAATGCAATGCATGAATGCAACTAATATGAAAATTGCAAAGATCTAGCCTACCATACCTTCAAATCCTCTCATGCCATATCAACTTAAGAATCAAAGTAAATACGCAATGTCTTGGTGTCGAAAGTGCAAGTATTCACATAGTCTACTCAATGAACATGCATAAGTTCTCACAAGTCCATGTCAAGTGTAAGAATAAGTTAGTAAACATGCTAAACCTACAAGAGCACATCTTTGAGATAAAACTCGGGATCTCATACGCAAAAATAAGCAAACACTCACAATCCACTCACAAAAGAATATTCACTCAAGAACAAGGGTAAGTGTATCACTCAATTCCAACAAAATCATAAACATGCTTGACATTTGGTATCAATCTAACTCTTAACACAACATACATCAATGACGATAATCAAAAGGTCTTTAATTGGGTTGTAACGTGGGCTAGGGACAAGGTATGTCAAATAAGCCAAAACAGGTGAAGTGTCAAAAGCTAGTAAGTACCATAATGAATCATTCACAACACCCTATTTCCTCCCACATAAATTTTACTAAGAACACTCGACTAGTCGACTAAAGTAGGATCATAATAAACACAAACATGCTCTCATAATATTTTTTTTCTTCTCTTTTTTTTTCTTTTTTTTTCTTTTTTTTTCTTTTTTTTTTCTTTTTTTTTCTTCTTTTTTTTTTTGACTCGAGAGCTAAATAAAACAATAATATAAATAATAACAATGATCCCACCATTTATTACATATGCCGACTATCAAGTAAACAACCAAACCCAATCTCAATATTTTCCCCAAAAGTATGACCAACAATAAACCCCTCCTTGCACACCTTATTACTCCCTTAAGCACTTTTCTAGCTTTTGACAATGTGGGTTCAAATTAATGTAAGGCCAATACAAGAAAAAGGTCTAGGCAAGTAATGTGGTATGTCACCGAAAAATAGGATTAAGCTCAACGGGTTAACTAATTGATCATGTAAACATGGTGTGGTAATATGGGAAAATATGCGGTTATTCCTAAATGCCTTTATCATTTTAATCGTCAAATAATGTCATGCGTTTCAAGAAAGACCTCAAACAACTGCTAGCAATGCAAACAATCCGTGGACACTCAAGCAAACGAATAAAATTGCAAAAAATATGCAATATGGCTCAAAATCTCACTTGGTAGAAAAACATACTCAATCCCAAGCAACATCTCTCTAACGCACCGACTTGTATTCAAAGCATGCAAACTAAATCATCTTGCACATATTCATGTCCTTCTAATTACTTACAACATTCAATAAGTCTACTAGCTTCAACCTACTAGTGTATGTGTGTGCACAAGAACAAAGCATATCACTTCTCAATCAAAAGCGTCAACAACACAAAATTCCTATCAAGCATGGGTGCAAATGCAAACTATTATGAACTCACATAATATACTAACATAAAAACAGAATGTCCTATATGAAACAAACGTAGATAACACAAACAAAAATGCATAATTTACTACTACTAATATGCAAAGCATGAAATCCTACATGAACAAATAATACAACAACAACTACATATCCCTCAAACCACCCCCAAACTTAAAATATTCAATGTCCGCATTGAATGGAAGTAAATACAAGGGATAACAGAAAACATACCTACAAAGCGTCTTTGCAACAGTAGCACTACCTCTCCCATGCTTAGGAGCCATAAGAATCAATACCCAACTCACTAGAAGCTCCACCAATAATTACCAAGCAATATCACACCACAAATAGCCCAAATTCCAAGAATAATACAAAATTCCCAATTTACAAGAACACAAATTCGTAATAAAAATAAAATTAGAGAGAAAGATTTACCCAATACGAATCAAAGAGGTGAACTTGCAATTAATTCCCCTTTAGAATTGAATTTTTAGAGATTTAAAGAAGTAGAAAAGGAATTGGATTTGTATGTATAGGTGGGTATATATGTTTGGGAAAGAAAAAAAAATAATAATAAAAAAAATAAAAATAAAAATAAAAATAAAAATAAAAATAAAAATAAATAAAATAAAATAAAATATGAAATAGGAGATGGATTGGGAATAATTTGGAATTAATATAAGACTAGAATTAGGATTTTAGGTGGAGATAATAATTAGAAAAGGGGTTGGAATTGATTTAGGAGATGAATTGAATTTAATATATATTAAACATATAATTATATAAACACACACGGACAACAACTAAAACTAACCTGGACGGACAGAACCTGGCGTGTCCTGGCGCTCACGCGCGGGAGAAGGCTACTGGGCGCACCTGTGCTGGAGCACGCATGATGCGCAGGCGATTCTGCGTGTCTGGGCGCTTCTGCGCGGCTGGCTGGCGCATGATGCGCTGGCGCATTCTGAACATCTTTTATTTTTTTTATTTTTTTTTTTGAACACAACACTCAAATTTATTTATTTTTTCCTACACTAATGCATGGGTTGCCTCCCACCAAGCGCTTCTTTAACGTCAATAGTTTGACGTATTCATACATAAAATCTTCAATGAGGACAAAAAGCAAACAGATGCACATATCTACGAATTTCTAATATAAGCATATTGTGCAAATAAACCTTAGATTCATTGAAAGGTATGAAAACTTCCAAGAACCTATCATGCTCAAGAGACTTGGAAACATCAAAATAGCTAGAAAAGTCATCAGAATAATCATTATAAGTACGACTCAAATACTCCTCCCAAATCGGATCCTTATACTCTAAAGCAAGATTTTCAACTTCATCAATCTTAACTTCCTTCTCTTCTATAATTGGACACTCATCAATTTTAATCTCGTCTACCAATGTATTAAGCTCAAAATTTTCTAGATTTGGTAGAATTTCAATTGCATCCAAATTATCATTAATGCGCATGGGACAATTATCAACTACACAAGTAGACTCATCAGACACAACATTATCATCAATTGCTAAACAAGAATCATGGCATAGAGGAAAATTTACACAAGGGGGAGTTCTATAACAACCTTCATACCACACTGCTCGAACTTCCCAAATAAAATTATTTAGTTTAGCATTCTCCTCGTACCAAGCTATTGAATCACATGGAATATCATTGTCACTAGCAATCTCTAAAGTTGGTTCATCAACAACTCCCAATGAAAGTAAAGGAGGATTAGACTGAGTTCCTTGAATCATTTTATTGAGCGCAATCTCCCAATCAGCAGGTAAAGAAGGATTAGACTGAGTTAAACTCGTATCAACATCATTACACATATATGGATTAAGATCATCATGATATTGATTTTCAAACGAATACGAATAATCATTGCTAGGGGCATATGGAGCATAAAATGAGTTCTCAGAATAGAACGAATTCACCTGATATGAATTACAATCCTCATAAGAATTGAATTGTGGGTAAGGATTGAAGTCTTGATATTGTTCCTGACTGTTATAGAAATTCTGAGCGTTGTTCCAACCAAAGTTGTACTCCATCTAGTCTCTCTCCTCAAAACCTGTTTAAGTTGTCTACCTCAAAGAACCTGTAGACACACCAAAGAAAGAAATACAAAAAGACAAAAAAAGAAAAATATATACAAAGATAAAATCTAAACAATAAGAAACAATTAACCTAAACTCAACTATACTGCCTTCCCCGGCAGCGGTGCCAATTTGTTAGTAGTATTTTTGTGTTCGTTCTCAGGGAAGGACTGAATTGTAATATCAAGTTCAAGTTTTTATCTCTCACAATTTAGAAGTGTAGAAGAATGTTTGGTGTGTTTATAAACTAAATTAAACTAAACAAAATTAAACTAATTATCAATCGAGAATAAAATATATGAGGAAAACAATCCAAGAACTGGGGTTCTTCACATGGTTTCAATGCACATTCAATATCTATGTGATGTCTACGTTCTTACTCTGCTGAAAACAATTCTTCTAAGGTTATAATGTTCTCTTCCAAGATACAATATAATGTCTACAACTATACCCTAATTGTCACTTCCGTGATACAATCAAAGACAATCATAAACTATTAAGCTCCAAGAATTATAAGTCTCACAACTCTCCTATTAATCTTCCAATCAAATATTCGAGTTATGTCTGTTAAATCATGTACTAAAATTGCAACTCCTCTTCCAAGTTATTACAATCCCTAGAATACAATCAAAAGTTAGCTACTCTTCTAATTGTGTTAAGCCTTCAATAACAGATCAGCAAAGCAAGAAAATCACAGATAATTAAACACACATGAATACCAAGGAATACTACCCAATCCTCAGATTAAAGATTTAGTTACACATAATTAAAGAAGAAAACAAAATAATAATGATAATGAATGAAAACATAATATTGAAGAATTGAAAATCGAAAGTACCTTGATACGATTACAAGCTATCAATTGTTATCTATGGATTGTTTTGATTTACAATGGTAGGATGTGTTTAAATAGGCTCTACAAATCTTTCCTAGCAAGAAATTGCCTTCTATTACAATTAGGATTTAAAGAAGGTACCCAAAACTGCCCAGAATACAATTAGAATTAGAAAAAGGGCAAAACAGTAAATTCCAAGCCTTCTTTAATAAGAACACGTGCGCGACTTTAATCAGTACGTTTCTTGCACTTGTTTCCTATCCCAGGTTGTAGAAAATCTCTCAAGCTTCGCGTGGGCAGTAAGATCGCTGAAAACGGACTTCTAGAACTCCAGATATGGCCAAAACAATATAAGCTGCGCAGCCTTCCCGGAAAATCCGAATTTTAATCAATTAAATCTCCAAAAACGACAAAAGCTTAGATATTCTTGGAAACCTGCACAACTACACAAAACACATCAAAACTACACAAACTTGAGTCCAAAACAATCAATTTAAGCCGATATAGAATGTTCCAAGTGGATATAAAATCCACTTATCACAATTTAGGATCAAAAATTACTGTAAGGCCAATACAAGAAAAGGATATAGGCAAGTAACGTAGTGTGTCACCGAAAGAATAGGATTAGGCTCAAAGGGTTAACTAATTGATCATGTATAAATGGTGTGGAAATATGGGAAATACGAGGTTAAACCTAAGTGCCTTTATCATCTCATCATCAAGTAATGTCATGCATTTCAAGAAAGATCTCAAGTAAGTGCTAGCAATGTAAACAACATGTGGACACTCAAGCAAACGAAAAATCATGCAAAAGATATGCATATAGGCTCAATACTCACTTGGTGTGACAAAACATAATCAATCCCAAGTAACAAGACTCTCTAACGCATCTACTTGTACTCAAAGCATGAAAACCAAGTCATCTTGCACATATTCATGTCATTCTAATCACTTACAACATCCAATTAAGTCTACCAGCTTCAACTTGCTAGTGTAAGTGTGTGCACAAGAACAAAGCACGCCACTTCTCATACAAAAGCGTCAAGAACACAAGAATTCTACGCATGCATGGGTGTATCAAGCAAAATACAACAACTAATCAAATTGCATGGCTAGAATTATTTTTGGTATTTTTAATTTTTTTTTTAATTTTTTTTTAAACATTGAGAACTCATCCCCACACTTAAGTGGTTCATTGTCCCCAATGAACTAATGAACAAGATACAAAACTACAACTAAAAACAAAATAAAACTACACTAAGCGCTTTTTTAGAGTCATTAGCTTGACCTCCTCAAAAATACTCCGGTAAAGGCGTAATATCCACTTTCTCGATCATGAACTCGTCACCACAAAAAGTATCAAGAGCGTTAGTGGTTGTCTTTATCCTGCAGAAAGTCTCCAAACAAGCATCAGTAAAATAAAACATGTCATTAATAAGCAATAGAGAATTAAGTGCTTGTGCAGTTTTGGAAAACTTTGTGATAAAACAGCGATAAAATTCAACACCACGAAAATATTGAACTCCCTTGACATAAGGTGGAGGTTCTGGTGGTGGCTTTTCTTCACTCCTCACTTTCACTGGAGCCATTCGGACATCTTGGCTTATCACATCATTGGCTAATAAGACACTTCCATCTTCTCCCTCTCCTCGAGCTTCAAACGTAGGAGCCACTTTGTATGGATCCTCAACCAGAATTTGAGAAATATCATCTTGGACAATATTTGTTATCACATCAACCTTGAAATAAGTAGTCTTGAGCAAAGAAGCCTTGTAAGTAGAGGCTAGATCGAGAGCAAATTTATCAATACATGGTAGCTTAGGCACAGGTTGTGGAAGAGAAACAACAACCATCTCTGTATTGCTTTAGTCACATTGTTCTCGGTAACAGCAACATCATTGATCTCGTCATCGGTGGCATGCTCCTTCTCTTTATCAATGGCCTCATCATTAACATACATGGAGAAACTATCATATTCCTGATCGCTTGTGAGATTGATAGCAATCAGGTCCTCTTCGGATCGGATAGATGATGATGGTAAATAGTCGAGCTGCCCTGTAGTAGAAGAGTTAGCCAACTGTGCAATTTGAGATTCAATCGCCAAACTTTGAGTTTCTAATCCTTTGATCGCCTCAGCTTGTTCTTCAGAACTCTTTAGCAATTTATTCAAGATATCCCACATCTCATTTGTCTGATCAGCTTGCACATCTACACTGGTTTGAGAAACATGTAGATCTTCTTGTAGAGGAGGATATTGATATTCTTACTGTGGGGCTGCTCATATGACTGATAATATTGTTGCTCAAACTGTTGTTGATTATGATATGAAAAATTTTGAGCACCATTGTCCTGGTAGTAGAAATCTGGTTGATTCACGTATTCTTGATCAAAAGTGTTTGAATACTGATTGTACCCATATCCTTCTTCAAAAGAATTCATTTGTCCCAACTGAGCACTCTGAGAATTATAGACATTGTAAGAGCATTCAAAACCAAAGTGACCCTGCACACCGCAAATTTGACAGAAGTTGTAAGTTTTAGGGGCCATTTGTGACATCTCATTGATACTCATTGGACGTATAGTGGGCTCTGTAGTCTTCGACATGGCAATCTCTCGAGTATGTGCCTCTACTAGGGAAGATAAGAGTGCAAAAGTATCAACTTCACCCATTGCAAACCTGTAGACACTCAACAAAGCCAAGAAAACGTAGTAAAATCTGCCTCAATTGGAACAAAAGTTCCAATGAGACAATGGAAACAATCTAAACAACTAAATTAAAATCAACAGAAACTCGCTGTCTCCCCTGCAGCGGCGCCAAAAACTTGATGTGTCAAATTATACCTAACTGCAAGCGCACGGTGTCTATTGCTAGTACAAATGGCAAGCGGGTCGAATCCACAAGGAGACAGGTTCTACTAATTCCTTTTCAGTTCTCGCTAATTGTTTCAGGGGTCATACGATTATTGGAGAATATTAATTAACTAATTAAACTAAATTAACACTAATTAAACAGATGATAAACAAATTATTTAAAACCTAGGGCAATCAGGTCCACCATGCTTACACAATTGGCTCTTAAGCTAAAGCAATCAATGTGATCCTATAACTAAAGTATGTTAATCTCTTTCAAGCATTAACACTCTCGAAACATTCAACACAATTAACCACTTTTAGTAATTCAATCAATCAGGTAATTAGAGTCAAGTTAATCTCTTCCAAGAATTAACGCTCTCAGAAATCCAATGATGCTTCCGCACTCAAATTCAATTCTGCTAATCGTATGTGTGCCTCTAGTAAGTAAATCTCTCGATCCATACCCCTATTTGCATATAATTAATCCATGATATCGGCCGATTACACAAATTAACGATTAAAACATATCAATCAGAATTAACCATAACCAATCAAATCACTATGAAAATCATGCCAATATTAGTGCAAACATGGCTTCCCTTTAAGCCCTAGAAATAACTACTCGCTAATAATTAAACAAGTAAAACAACTAGTAAAACAAGAAAACATAATTAAACTAATAAGAACAAAGAAAATATTAAGAGAACAAAACCTTCAACTTCAATGTTGTCACCCAAAAGAAGAGTCATGGTGTTTCTCTACATCTCCAACTAATAATACTAATCTACTCTAAACTATATTATCTGATCTAATATTACATCCTTTTTTCTCTTCTCTTCTCCCTAAAATAATACCCTAGATGTGTTTATATAGGCTATAAAAGTCTTGCCCAATAAAATTATTTTAATACTCTAAATAAATTACAAGTAGGATTCCATAACTGAATAGGATTCCTTGTAAAATTCGTCACTTCTTTTTCTCCTCTGTTTCTGGGCTCTTCCAGTTGGATTTTGCTTACTGGACCACCTCTGAATTAAAGATAATTTCACAAGCTTCGCGTGGACAGTAAGATCGTCAAATTCTGACTTCTGGAACTCAAGATATGGCCCAAACAGTGCAGGCAGCCCGTGTAGCCCAATAATACGAATTTTCTCCTATTTTATCTCCAAAATAGCTCTTTTTGCTCCAAATCCTTCCAAGTCATGAATTCTTTATTTACTACAATAAAACAATAAAATCTATTAAATAAATATCCAAATCAGTGCAAAACAAATTCCACAAGCTTCGCGTGGACAGTAAGATCGTCAAATTCTGACTTCTGGAACTCAAGATATGGCACAAACAGTGCAGGCAGCCCGTGTAGCCCAATAATACGAATTTTCTCCTATTTTATCTCCAAAATAGCTCTTTTTGCTCCAAATCCTTCCAAGTCATGAATTCTTTATTTACTACAATAAAACAATAAAATCTATTAAATAAATATCCAAATCAGTGCAAAACACAATAAATACGAGAATAAAATCATCTAATATATATATATAAATATATTCTATCAAAAGATAATGATAAAACTTGTGCGCTACTCAATTACCCCAATTAAAAAGTCGGTGGTAATTTTCCTTTATTAATTAACCGCGTTAATTAACTAAGGTAAGGCGGTGGCAAAAAATTCGTTATAAAAACGGAATTGATTTTACCACAATTAATTTCAAATTCGAATTAATTAAGTCAAATTTTTAAGTCCAAGCCCAGTGGAAATAATAAATAATTAGCAAAACTAGTCCGGGTTTATTCGACCCAATTTTATGTTGCATTCGTGTCCGCAGGTCGCACACGCGGAAAGCCCGAAGGCTTGCGAAGCCACGAATTTTCCCTCGAAATCCCATGATTTGCACCCCCCTGCGCGCACGTAGGAGATGGAGCAACACTTAGCCAACACAAGTGAACACTACTCATGTGTTGTACTATATAAAACGAAAGAAACTCCTTTTCCATTTCAATGTGGGACTTCAAGTTCCATTCCATAATTTCCACTTCCAAGGGAGCAACTTTGGATAATCATAACTCATCCATTCCTTAGTCATTTTGAGTGTTTAAACATGCATTGGAAAGCTCTCACGGAGGAGAACATTCTCCAAGCACAACTTGTTGCAAACACGCACACAAGGCACACTCAAATTGGAGCTCAAAATGACTCGACAATGTGGGGCTAAAACCCACATTTTCTAACAATCCCCCACATGGATGAGATTGATATCATAGTAGCACACCCCAGATAGACAGACACGAAATTTGATGTGGTGATAATTCTTCGATCAGATATAGCATACGATAGGTAGAGGTTTGTTCCTTGAACCTTCACTTGAGTAAGCATACCGACCTTACTGATAGACAGTGGAGGTTTGCTCTTTGAATTGTTTGACCGTTTGTGTAAGCGATGATATACTTATCACTATATCCTTTCTGACTCGTTCAGCTCTCATGATTATGTCCATTTTGGCCATGGAACATCGTCCTGGTTCTGCAGGAGTTTCTAAAGAATTGTGCCTCGCAATTCTCCTTTGAAGCGGCCCCACTTCTCTCCCACATAGGTGATCTTTATACTTAAAGAGTAACCCGCGTTTACTCAACTGAATTCCATGCGTTCAAACCTTGAACTCCATGTATTCACCGAAAGATCATTAAAAGCTCGAAAGCTTACCCTCGTACCTTACGGGTCTCACTGTTTCTCATCATAGGAACAGGCCAGGGGTTACCCCCACAGTGATTTGGTCATCACGATTTAGTTGACCCATTGAACCAAGTTCTTGGGACCTCCAGTCAGCAATGGTTGGGTGTCCACCATGATGCCGTTAAGCAATAGGCTTAAGGCCCATCCCTCTCGATGATTTGTCAACCAATTCTCTTGATAACCCTTTGGTTAGCGGATCCGCGATATTATCCTTTGACGGTATAAAGTCAATAGTGATAATTCCGGTTGACATTAACTGTCTAATGGAACTATGTCGTCGTCGTATGTGACGGGACTTTCCATTATACATTGTGCTCTGTGCTCTACCAATAGCAGACTGACTATCACAGTGCAGTCCTATTGCAGTCACAGGCTTTGGCCATCTCGGAATATCCTCCAGAAATTGGCGTAAGTATTCAGCCTCTTCGGCACACTTATCTAATGCCACAAACTCAGCTTCCATCGTGGAATGAGTTATTACCGTTTGTTTGGAGGATTTCCATGACACTGTTGCTCCAGCTAGTGTAAACACATAACCACTCGTAGACTTTAATGCCTTCTTGCTAGATATCCAGTTTGCGTCAGTATAGACTTCTAGTACTGCTGGATAACTGCCATAATGCAAACCATAGTCTCGAGTTCCCCTCAAGTACTTTAGTACTCGTATGATCGCTTTCCAGTGATCAGCTCCTGGATTACTCGTAAATCTACTCAACTTGCTAATTGAGTATGCAATGTCTGGTCTTGTACAACTCATTAAGTACATCAGACTTCAAATTATTCATGAGTATTCCAGCTGCAAGACTCTTACACCTTTATTCTTGGATAGATGCAAGGTCAAATCCACAGGTGTTCTCGCTGTCTCGACATCATCCTTGAGAAATTCCTCAAGAATCTTGTCAACATAATGTGGTTGACTTAAGGCAAGACCCTCCGAGGTTCTAGAAATTTGAATTCCCAGAATTACATTTGCTAGACCCATGTCTTTCATGTCAAATCTTGCCCTTAACATGTCTTTAGTAGATTTGATCCCCTTATCATTGCTACCGGCAATAAGTAGATCATCTACGTACAATGTCATCATAACATATCCGTTTTCGTTATCCTTGTAGTAGGCGCAACTATCACATTCATTGATCTTGAAACCACTGGCTAACACAACCTCATCAAATTTCTCATGCCATTTCATAGGCGCTTGCTTCAAGCCATACAATGATTTCACCAATCTACAGACTTTTCTATCTTGTCCAGGGACAACAAACCCTTCATGTTGTTCCATATAGATTTCCTCATCTATATCCCCATTTAGAAAAGCTGTCTTCACATCCATTTGATGTACAGTCAACTTCCGCATTGCAGCGATAGCAAACATCATCCTTATAGATGTTATTCTCGATACTGGAGAGTATGTATCAAAGTAATCAAGGCCATGTTGTTGCTTGTATCATTTGATTACAAGTCTGGCCTTGTACTTATCGATGGTACCATCAGGTTTCAACTTCTTTTTGAAAACCCACTTGCTACCTAGTGTTTTACTACCGGCTGGTAAGTCCACTAACTCCCAAGTATGATTCTGTAAGATAGAATCTACTTCACTTTTGATAGCCTCTTTCCACATAGGTCCATCAGGTGATGTTACCGCTTCCCTATAGGTTTTCGGATCACCTTCTTCGAGCAAATAAGTCAGAAACTCTGACCCATAGGATTTCTCCTTCCTTTGTCTTTTGCTCCTTCTCACTACCCCCACATTTCCGTCTTCACTTTCATCATTCTCATTGTCATCTTCTAAAGATTCATGAGGTCGTTTAGACGTCGTAGGGCGTTCGATTCCAGGATTACAAGGAAATACATTCTCAAAGAATGACGCATTCCTTGACTCCATAATCGTATTCTTTTGAATGTCAGAAATCTTTGATTCATGAACAAGAAACCGATATGCAGTACTATGTGGTGGATATCCGATGAAAATACAATCCATAGTCTTTGGACCAATCTTCACCGTCTTAGGTGTAGGAATTAGTACCTTTGCAAGGCACCCCCACACTTTCAGATTTTGGTAACTTGGTTTCTTTTTCTTCCACATCTCATAAGGACTTTCATCCTTATTCTTGCGGATCATCATATTTAAAATATGAGTTGCACTTAAGATGGCTTCCCCCCACATCGACTGCGGAAGTCCAGAGCTTAACAACATCGCATTCATCATCTCCTTGAGAGTACGATTCTTCCTCTCAGCCACTCCATTAGACTGAGGGGAGTATGGTGCAGTTACCTCATGGATTATACCATGTTATGAACAGAATTCCCTAAAAGGTTCAACATATTCACCTCCACGATCACTACGTATCGTTTTGATTTTCTCATTTTGTTGTGTCTCAACTTCTTCCTTATAGATTTTAAATTTATCTATAGCTTCGTCTTTGCTTTTAAGCAAATATACATAGCAATATTTTGTACAATCATCTATGAATGTAATAAAATACTTGTTTCCTCCTCTAGTTGGAGTGAATTTTAAATCACATATATCGCTATGTATTAGGTCTAGCACCTTGGTGTTTCTTTGCACGTGTTTAAACGATGCTCTTGTAAATTTTGCCTCAACACAAGTTTCACACTTATGTTTTGAATCAGTATTCAATTTTGGTATGTAATCTTTTGCACTTAAACGTCGTAAAGTATCAAAATTAACATGTCCTAATCTAGCATGCCATAAATTAGGAGACTCAAGCAAGTAAGCAGAAGAATTCTTTATTTCATTATTGTCCTTAACGGACATCACATTGAGCTTAAAAAGCCCATCGGTTACATAGCCCTTGCCTACAAACATACCATTCTTAGACAAAATAACTTTATCTGACTCTATTACAATACGAAAGCCATGCTTATTCAACAAGGAACTAGACACAAGGTTCTTGCAAATATCAGGCACATAAAGTACATTCTTCAAAGTCAGATCCTTTCTAGAAGTCATCTTCAGAATCATCGTGCCTTCCCCTTCAATGGTTGAAGTTGCTGAATTCCTCATGTAGAGCTTCTCACTACCATCAGAAGCTTTGAGGCTAGAGAAAATCGCCTTGTCCGAACAAACATGCCTTGTAGCTCCCGTATCAATCCACCATTCCCTTGGATTAGAGCCAACCAGGTTCACCTCAGAGACCGTAGCACAGAGGTCTATGTCACCCATCTTCTTAGAGATATCATCGACCATGTTTGCTTCTTTCTTCTTGTTGGGCTTCTTAGGCTTCTTACACTCAGAAGACCTATGACCCACTTTGTCGCAGTTAAAGCACTTCCCTTGAAACTTCGTCTTCGAAATTCCTCCCTTGGGTGCCAGCTTTGCCCCTTTACCAGAATTATTCTTCTTGGGCTTATGTTCCACCATGTTTGCCTTTTCAGTGGCAACATTCATCTTCTTCTCAGATCCCCTGTTGTCTTCTTCAATACGAAGTCTAACAATCAGATCCTCCATAGTCATCTCCTTTCGCTTATGCTTAAGGTAGTTCTTGAAATCTTTCCATCCAGGTGGCAGCTTCTCAATCACAGCAGCAACTTGGAAAGACTCACTTATGATCATCCCTTCAGCATGAATATCGTGGATGATCACTTGCAATTCTTGCACCTGACTGACCACAGTCTTAGAATCCGCCATCTTTTAATCAAGAAAGCGGCCAACAATCCACTTCTTAGCCCCAACATCCTCGGTTTTGTACTTATGGTCAAGTGACTCCCATAAGACCTTAGATGTTGGCTTTGTACAGTACACGTTATATAACGAGTCAGCCAAACCATTCAGCACGTAATTCGGACAGATATAATCGGCGTGCTTCCAAGCATCAACAGCATAAACTGTTTGCGTGTTACTCTCAGTAGTGAACAACGGTGGATCCTCCCTGAGGTAGCGATCCATATTCAACGTGGTCAGATAAAACAACATCTTTTGCTGCCAGCGTTTGAAGTTCGTACCATTGAACTTCTCAGGTTTCTCAGCATGTGTAGCAGGCAATTTAGGAATCGTAGGCACAACAGGTGCAATATGTGTGCTAGGCACCACATGTCCGTTCGTAGGAACGAAACCAGACGTAGTCGATCCAATCGGAACATTAATTTGTCCCACAGGCACATGTCCCAGAGGCACATATCCAACCGACGTTGCACCCACATAAGATGTTACAATCTGTGCGATAGGGTTTAACGGAGGCTGGTGATCCCCATCAGATGTTACAATCTGTGCGTTGGGATCAACCACCATGTTTGTATTGTTCACGTTTTGGTTCTCCATTGATTCTGCCACTCAAACAAACAAACACGTAAGTACAGATCACAGATGTAAAAATAGAAATACGCTTTAAGATTGTTGGACAATCTGTGAAAATAGTACAAAATAATAGCAATCGTGTGTGTGAATAACAGAATAATAAACAGAATAAAAGAGGAGACAAGAACGTAAAAACCCGAGTCCAGTGCGTGACTGTCTCCTTAAAACGTATTTGCCCTCACCGTATGTGTAAGCAAAACACCTCCCAGGATAAAACGGATTGCAGCGAAGCTAAACAGCGTCACTCTCAGCGAGCTTGAAACCGAGCAAGAATATCACCGACGGGAAGAAGAGACTGTTTGAGAAGAGGATGTGATTTCGAATGAATAATCCTAGACCCTAAGGGGGTATTTATAGGATAGACAAGACTTGTTCGCTACACAATTGCCTAACTTAATTAAACGCGTTAATTAAGATAAGACTATAACGAAAAGATAATGATAAAACTTGTGCGCTACTCAATTACCCCAATTAAAAAGTCGGTGGTAATTTTCCTTTATTAATTAACCGCGTTAATTAACTAAGGTAAGGCGGTGGCAAAAAATTCGTTATAAAAATGGAATTGATTTTACCACAATTAATTCCAAATTCGAATTAATTAAGTCAAATTTTTAAGTCCAAGCCCAGTGGAAATAATAAATAATTGGCAAAACTAGTCCGGGTTTATTCGGCCCAATTTTCTGCTGCATTCGTGTCCGCAAGTCGCACACGCGGAAAGCCCGAAGGCTTGCGAAGCCACGAATTTTCCCTCGAAATCCCATGATTTGCACCCCCTGCGCGCACGTAGGAGATGGAGCAACACTTAGCCAACACAAGTGAACACTACTCATGTGTTGTACTATATAAAGCAAAGGAAACTCCTTTTCCATTTCAATGTGGGACTTCAAGTTCCATTCCATAATTTTTACTTCCAAGGGAGCAACTTTGGATACTCATAACTCATCCATCCCTTAGTCGTTTTGAGTGTTTAAACATGCATTGGAAAGCTCTCACGGAGGAGAACATTCTCCAAGCACAACTTGTTGCAAACACGCACACAAGGCACACTCAAATTGGAGCTCAAAATGACTCGACAATGCGGGGCTAAAACCCACATTTTCTAACACATGTATCATGTAATTTGTTGAAAAATTAATTAAGTCACTCATATAACACAATTTGCACAAATCTAATACACGAGAATGTACATAATAATAACTTATTAATATGATTACATCATTGATATGTGTGTTCCAAGGAAATAAAAAATGTTATAATAAAGTGGGTCAAAAAATCAAGTCAACAAAAATGAGATACTTTTTTTTGTTAATATATTAGAATTGTACAAAGATCCAAAACAAGATTGGAGAGGATGTAAAACGAATTTTTCAAATTTCATAGACTAAAAACCAGATCTGTAAAATTCCATCTTGGGATCGAATGGGATTGAAGTTTAAACACATTAAAAAATGTAAATTATTTTGTAAGTTAATGTAAATTTAAAAAGAAATATGTACATATTTTATTATTTGTAAAGTAATTATCATTTTTAAACATATGAATGTCAATTATTTATCAAGTGAAGTAGAACATTTAACTTTTTAAAATATACTGATGATCTTATTATCTCATCTATTTATTATCAATCTATTTTCTACAAATTTAAATTGTTAAAGTACTGATATGGGCTAAAAGTAAGCCCTAAAGACACATTTAATGTTGCATTAATTAGACCTAGTATGGTCCAAACGTGGGACCCACTAGATGGCCCAAAAACTCTAATTAGCCATGAATATTAATTACGAAATTAATATTTAACTAGAGTTTTTGGGCCATCTAGTGGGCCCCACGTTTGGACCATACTAGGTCTAATTAATGCAACATTAAATGTGTCTTTAGGGCTTACTTTTAGCCCATATCATTTGCCCCCCAACTTCTAGGAAAGCTGATCAGGCTTTCCTTGAAGTTATAACGGCCTTTTTCGAGACTTGGATCAGGGTTTATCTTTGTACACTAGTGTTTTACGGGTATCGTCTTTTTTGTAAAGCGTGGAGCGACCGACGCATTTATGACGAATGTTAGACGATGCTAAACGGCATTAAACGGCGCTAAATGGCACTAATTTAAAATATTAGATTGTGCTTCGAGCGTAAAATTATTTTTCATGTTTCCTAAGTCATTTTCGACCTGGAAATTTTGGGGGAAATCAGTGTATTCTCGACCCATATCACTTAGAAAATCTATCGAATTTTCCAGAAATTACATGGATCACAATCGGGATTCGGGGTTTTTATTGCTTTATTTTTCTCAAATTTTCAAGCTAAATTCGAGCTCAAAATAGCATCCAGGTCGTGTAAAATGACCTCAATTTTTAAGCTAATTTCGAGCTCATCATCACGACCTCGGCCAGTCTAAAAACGATCTCAAGTTGGTCATAGGTCGTGAGCTTCAAGCTCGATTTACAATTTATTTCCGACCTCAGCATTGCGACCTCATAATGGTTCCAGGTCGCGCAGTTTTTGCATGGATTTCAGTTCTTTTTCGACCTGGATCTCACGACCTCGATATAGTATAACCTCAACTTCAGTATAGCACAAGAACGACCTCAAATGAGTCCCAGGTCGTGGGGATTTTTTACACTTCCTAGTTCAAATTCGACCTGAGATTTGCGATCTCAAGCCACATTACAACGATCTCAATTCGAGTGGTAGGTCGTGGCTTCATGTTCGCACTTATTCACGCAAGAGAACGTGGTCAACAAGTAATATAGAGTAAATAGGATTCGTTCCCACAGAGACTCAAATTGTTTGTTATGTTCACTTATGCACCAGCTTATGATTTACACTCACTGCTAAGACAATCACAATTTTGGTTTTGATTTACTAAAGATTAATTACCAACTAAGCCAATTACGAGGAAATAACTTAACTTTAACTTTATAATAAACAAACATGGGATTTCAATTTCATTTACTACTTCATCTAGAATCTTATGCCCTTTAGCCTAGCATGTGACAGAGTTGATTACTGATTAGATGCACTAAACTGATACACACCAACTTTCGTTGTGCATATACCATCCTACTGATCATCCACAATTGATAGAAGTCAAGTAGTCACCAAATATGTGTAGTCCCTATATGTCTATAGCAATTGAACACATACCGGTTGAAAATCAAGCACCCATTAAACCACATAGTCGATGCAAGACGGTTAGAATCACATCACAAATTAATACATGTTCTTCACATGCAAAAACCTACGCTAGCATGAATTGTTCTAAACCCTAGATCCACTTTCGCATTCACTAGGATTAAACAAACAATTACAAGTGTTCGCGACTCACTTATAACGAATAAGCATAAACATACTAGGCAATCAATACATTCAATCACACACCAAGGCATAAATAACACTCAATTACTAGAATCCATAGAAAAATCCATTAAAACCCCATGATAACGAATTAGCCCATAATTGACCTAATTGCCATCATGGGTTCTATGGAAAACATAATTCTAGAAAACAAATAATAATAAAAGAGAAATAGGGTTAGAATTAAATCCCCAATAATGAGAAAGAGTATCCAAAGATTAAGCCTCCTTGCTTGTCACTAGCTTGGAGAACTCCTCTTGATAATTGTTCTAAGAAAAATAATGATCGATGATAAAATAAACTAGAGATTGCTACTCGCTAGATAGATGTGTTTTTAGGGTTTTCAACATATATATAGCTGCCCAAAAATAAACAGGCCCAACAAGTTTTGACCGAGTAGAAAACGACCCAACAGGCATGCACTACACGAGGCAACAACGCCCCAACAAGCGCTAGAGCGCCTGAAAACGTGCAAGAGCGCCTCCAACTCCCTATCTAGAATTGTAGAGCTTTCTCTCCTCTTCACATGGGCTTTTGAATCGCCCAATTCCGATGTCTAGAACTCAAGTTATGACCGAAACAATTTCTGGAACAATGCTAAAAATATTCTGACGCGCACGGGCGCCGCTGCGCCTTAACTAGCGCAATTGCGCCTCCTGAACCCGCGCAACAGCGCCCTCTGGAGCGCAGCTGCGCTTGGCTGTCCCTGGAAGCCTCTCCCTTCGAGCGCTGTTGCTCCAAAATGGCGCGCAAGAGCGCCTCAACCTTCCTGGACTTGCTCACAAGCTTCTTCTACTTGACATGCTAATTGCTCTGATTTTCTTCCACAAGCTTTAAATTAAATTCACACCACCATAACGTCAATTTAGCACCATAATGCCTTCACGATTAAACCTACAAAATTTACATAAAAACATATTAAATGACAACGAAACTTGAGAACTTGCAAACGATTAAAGTCCAAACGGAAGGTAAATAGTGGATATAAAATCCACTTATCAAACCCCCAAACTTAAACCGTTGCTTGTCCTCAAGCAATGCAAACTCAACCTAAAATGATGCATGAATAAAACTAAAAATGAAATGTCATGATACTGCGAACATGTCCTAATGCAATGATCCCACAAAAGTTACCAAAACCAACTCAACAAGCCAACACCTCAAAGAATGCAACAACTCCAAACAGAGCTCGACTAAGCCCCGTATACTAACAATACATGCTCGGAAACGTGGTGTGTGCATTTCTCACTAGATATACTCTTGAAACTAGATAAAAGACATAACCAATTCTTCGCCAAGACAATCACATGTTTATAAACAGAATAGACTTTAGACACTCCATGACTCAAAGACACCGCCATCATCATTTAAGGTAGACAAGGACTCATGCTTTACTACATAAAACATCACAAAACACAAAACACACATGCTTTTGACTGTGCAATGGGTGAGACCCCTAAAGGCTTATACAATAGCACCCTTGTAGCGAGCGTTAGGTTAGTGGATCCCAGACCGGAAAAGTCTTAGGTCACTAGGAATAAAATCCCCTCGAACTTACTTGCTCGAGTACTAAAGAGCTCACCCTAGCCAATTAGCATACACACACTCTCACAATTCCTCATTTTTTAATCTCACAACTCTTTTCCCTTTTTTTTCTTTTCTATATATTTTTTTTTACTCTTTTTCTTGCCTTTTTTTTTCTTTTTTTTTTCTTTTTTTCACATGGGTGCACTATCTCACCCCCCTAGACTACTCATATCAAATATGAGCCGGCTACTAGCCATTTGATGCCTAGCCATTATTACACTACGACACTTAGCATGAAATCCCTGTTTTCCCCCAAACTTATACTTAAGTGCTCCTACGCCATCAAAGGAATAACGAAAATTCTAGATATAAGTAAGTGATTAAATCTCAACAGCCAAACAAGGTATGACTCAATCTAGCTCAAAAGCAAACAGTGAGACCGTGAAAAGATTGTGTTCCCGACACATGCAAGTCAATTTCATAAGTACTTAAATCAACCCTCTATTCATTGTCATCACACTCAAATTAACGTCGACCTATCGAGCCAGAAACAGACACTCATATGGAATCATGTGATATGCATGAACAAAATAATATTACACTCCTAAATAAATTTATATGACATGGCATCCTAAATGCACAATTACTAACATGAACTAGCATGAATATGCAACTATACGCAATGCAATGACTCTTGATACCCTAAAATCACCCCCAAACTTAAAAATTTCAATGTCCTCATTGAAGGTAAAATTAAAGGGTACAAGAGATACTCCCCTAGTCGTCGGCATCGTCACCCTCCTCGGGTGGTTTATCTGGTGGTGGATAGACGTGGTGCACTCCAACACAACTGTTGTTTTATTCGAAAGCAAGAAATCATGGGTTGCCTCCCACGAAGCGCCTTTCTTTAACGTCTTTAGCTAGACTTGGCCACAATTTTCATCTTGAAAATTTTCTACACCGCATCTCTATAAGGCCATTTAATGATCTTTTCTGGAGCGACATCTTCAACGACAAGCTTTACCCGTATTCGCTCCTCACAAGATCTCTTAACAACATTCCCCCACCTACCTGAAAAGTTAGCAGCAATAACAATAGCAAGCAAAGGATTTGAATTACAAGAAACATACCCCAGGTGAACTAGCAATGTTTTTAGCTCAAGTTCGGGAGCTCCTTCAAATGATGGCTTAAGGCGCACCTGAGAATTCCAGAGATCTTCCACTCCAAGCAACTTATGTGGAATACGTAGCCCCATTAACCAAGGCACTGTAATCCTCAGTTGGCCATGCTTTGCCTTCTCCTTCTCCGTGTCATACTTTTTACTCTGCACTGCATCAACCAATTTCAAGCTAAAACACTCCTCATCCTCCGCCGTCAAATTCATGGCTAGAGTTTGCTTCTGAAGCCTCTGTGGATATGGAGGAGGAAAATCGATTTGGACGATCTCTGTAGTCTTCTCCGGAGTAGATTTGTCAACATGAGTGATGCTCTTTTCCTCTTCGGCCTCCAAATGGTCGAAGTCAGATTGCAACGGAACGGCATTCAACAACTGAACATGCTCTCCTAATTCATCATCTTCCATACTGAGACCCTCTTCATCCTTCGAAGGAAATAGCATAGCCACTTGAGCCTTGGAATTTTCTTGATCTTGGGCTGATTCTTCAAAATTTTCAGATTGCAAAGGAAGTGGTTGCGGCTGATTATTCAGAATCGAGTTTTCTGGACATTCTGAATTTTCTGATTGGTTTGCCTCCGACTCTGCTTCCTTATCAGCTTCATGTTCTGCTTCTTCCCCATCTTTGCCCTCAGACTCTCCTTCATGAACTACGATCATGGTCTCACCCGTGGCTAAGAAAGGCCAGTCAAGACTGATAGGAAGGTTCTTGTCCTCCTCCTCTACAGCTAGGCCTTCTGTGTCACTTGCAATATGATTCAATGTTTGTAATGCATTTGCAATTTGACCAATCTGATCTCCTATTCTCTGGAGAGACAATGCATTGCTTTTAGCCATCAACCTCAATTCTTCTAATTCAGCTTCTTCGGTCGACTGTTGGATAGACCAAGTCTGAAATTGCTGCTGCTGAAATTCAGGAGGTTGAAAGTGTTGATGCATTGGGGCATACTGATGCTGAAATTGTTGCCCCTGTTGCTGCTGAATTCCCCCTGGATTGTATGGCTCATCTTCAAACTGCTGATTTTGGAACGGGTATGATGGATATTGGAATTGCTCCATACCACTCTGATTGTAGTCCCAGCTGAAATTTGGCCGGTTTCTGTTATACTCACATTGATGAGTGTAATGTCCACCTGCACACAGCTCACAAACAATTACAAATTCCTGCTCCCAATAATCCATCAAATAAAAAAAAAAACGTCCGAGTCAGTGAATTTAACCCAAATTGATGACAAGATCATAAACTAAACAAACAATGAACCGAGTCCCCGGCAGCGGCGCCAAAAACTTGTTCGCACTTATTCACGCAAGAGAACGTGGTCAACAAGTAATATAGAGTAAATAGGATTCGTTCCCACAGAGACTCAAATTGTTTGTTATGTTCACTTATGCACCAGCTTATGATTTACACTCACTGCTAAGACAATCACAATTTTGGTTTTGATTTACTAAAGATTAATTACCAACTAAGCCAATTACGAGGAAATAACTTAACTTTAACTTTATAATAAACAAACATGGGATTTCAATTTCATTTACTACTTCATCTAGAATCTTATGCCCTTTAGCCTAGCATGTGACAGAGTTGATTACTGATTAGATGCACTAAACTGATACACACCAACTTTCGTTGTGCATATACCATCCTACTGATCATCCACAATTGATAGAAGTCAAGTAGTCACCAAATATGTGTAGTCCCTATATGTCTATAGCAATTGAACACATACCGGTTGAAAATCAAGCACCCATTAAACCACATAGTCGATGCAAGACGGTTAGAATCACATCACAAATTAATACATGTTCTTCACATGCAAAAACCTACGCTAGCATGAATTGTTCTAAACCCTAGATCCACTTTCGCATTCACTAGGATTAAACAAACAATTACAAGTGTTCGCGACTCACTTATAACGAATAAGCATAAACATACTAGGCAATCAATACATTCAATCACACACCAAGGCATAAATAACACTCAATTACTAGAATCCATAGAAAAATCCATTAAAACCCCATGATAACGAATTAGCCCATAATTGACCTAATTGCCATCATGGGTTCTATGGAAAACATAATTCTAGAAAACAAATAATAATAAAAGAGAAATAGGGTTAGAATTAAATCCCCAATAATGAGAAAGAGTATCCAAAGATTAAGCCTCCTTGCTTGTCACTAGCTTGGAGAACTCCTCTTGATAATTGTTCTAAGAAAAATAATGATCGATGATAAAATAAACTAGAGATTGCTACTCGCTAGATAGATGTGTTTTTAGGGTTTTCAACATATATATAGCTGCCCAAAAATAAACAGGCCCAACAAGTTTTGACCGAGTAGAAAACGACCCAACAGGCATGCACTACACGAGGCAACAACGCCCCAACAAGCGCTAGAGCGCCTGAAAACGTGCAAGAGCGCCTCCAACTCCCTATCTAGAATTGTAGAGCTTTCTCTCCTCTTCACGTGGGCTTTTGAATCGCCCAATTCCGATGTCTAGAACTCAAGTTATGACCGAAACAATTTCTGGAACAATGCTGAAAATATTCTGACGCGCACGGGCGCCGCTGCGCCTTAACTAGCGCAATTGCGCCTCCTGAACCCGCGCAACAGCGCCCTCTGGAGCGCAGCTGCGCTTGGCTGTCCCTGGAAGCCTCTCCCTTCGAGCGCTGTTGCTCCAAAATGGCGCGTAAGAGCGCCTCAACCTTCCTGGACTTGCTCACAAGCTTCTTCTACTTGACATGCTAATTGCTCTGATTTTCTTCCACAAGCTTTAAATTAAATTCACACCACCATAACGTCAATTTAGCACCATAATGCCTTCACGATTAAACCTACAAAATTTACATAAAAACATATTAAATGACAACGAAACTTGAGAACTTGCAAACGATTAAAGTCCAAACGGAAGGTAAATAGTGGATATAAAATCCACTTATCAAACCCCCAAACTTAAACCGTTGCTTGTCCTCAAGCAATGCAAACTCAACCTAAAATGATGCATGAATAAAACTAAAAATGAAATGTCATGATACTGCGAACATGTCCTAATGCAATGATCCCACAAAAGTTACCAAAACCAACTCAACAAGCCAACACCTCAAAGAATGCAACAACTCCAAACAGAGCTCGACTAAGCCCCGTATACTAACAATACATGCTCGGAAACGTGGTGTGTGCATTTCTCACTAGATATACTCTTGAAACTAGATAAAAGACATAACCAATTCTTCGCCAAGACAATCACATGTTTATAAACAGAATAGACTTTAGACACTCCATGACTCAAAGACACCGCCATCATCATTTAAGGTAGACAAGGACTCATGCTTTACTACATAAAACATCACAAAACACAAAACACACATGCTTTTGACTGTGCAATGGGTGAGACCCCTAAAGGCTTATACAATAGCACCCTTGTAGCGAGCGTTAGGTTAGTGGATCCCAGACCGGAAAAGTCTTAGGTCACTAGGCATAAAATCCCCTCGAACTTACTTGCTCGAGTACTAAAGAGCTCACCCTAGCCAATTAGCATACACACACTCTCACAATTCCTCATTTTTTAATCTCACAACTCTTTTCCTTTTTTTTTTCTTTTCTATATATTTTTTTTACTCTTTTTCTTGCCTTTTTTTTTTCTTTTTTTTTTCTTTTTTTCACATGGGTGCACTATCTCACCCCCCTAGACTACTCATATCAAATATGAGCCGGCTACTAGCCATTTGATGCCTAGCCATTATTACACTACGACACTTAGCATGAAATCCCTGTTTTCCCCAAACTTATACTTAAGTGCTCCTACGCCATCAAAGGAATAACGAAAATTCTAGATATAAGTAAGTGATTAAATCTCAACAGCCAAACAAGGTATGACTCAATCTAGCTCAAAAGCAAACAGTGAGACCGTGAAAATATTGTGTTCCCGACACATGCAAGTCAATTTCATAAGTACTTAAATCAACCCTCTATTCATTGTCATCACACTCAAATTAACGTCGACCTATCGAGCCAGAAACAGACACTCATATGGAATCATGTGATATGCATGAACAAAATAATATTACACTCCTAAATAAATTTATATGACATGGCATCCTAAATGCACAATTACTAACATGAACTAGCATGAATATGCAACTATACGCAATGCAATGACTCTTGATACCCTAAAATCACCCCCAAACTTAAAAATTTCAATGTCCTCATTGAAGGTAAAATTAAAGGGTACAAGAGATACTCCCCTAGTCGTCGGCATCGTCACCCTCCTCGGGTGGTTTATCTGGTGGTGGATAGACGTGGTGCACTCCAACACAACTGTTGTTTTATTCGAAAGCAAGAAATCATGGGTTGCCTCCCACGAAGCGCCTTTCTTTAACGTCTTTAGCTAGACTTGGCCACAATTTTCATCTTGAAAATTTTCTACACCGCATCTCTATAAGGCCATTTAATGATCTTTTCTGGAGCGACATCTTCAACGACAAGCTTTACCCGTATTCGCTCCTCACAAGATCTCTTAACAACATTCCCCCACCTACCTGAAAAGTTAGCAGCAATAACAATAGCAAGCAAAGGATTTGAATTACAAGAAACATACCCCAGGTGAACTAGCAATGTTTTTAGCTCAAGTTCGGGAGCTCCTTCAAATGATGGCTTAAGGCGCACCTGAGAATTCCAGAGATCTTCCACTCCAAGCAACTTATGTGGAATACGTAGCCCCATTAACCAAGGCACTGTAATCCTCAGTTGGCCATGCTTTGCCTTCTCCTTCTCCGTGTCATACTTTTTACTCTGCCCTGCATCAACCAATTTCAAGCTAAAACACTCCTCATCCTCCGCCGTCAAATTCATGGCTAGAGTTTGCTTCTGAAGCCTCTGTGGATATGGAGGAGGAAAATCGATTTGGACGATCTCTGTAGTCTTCTCCGGAGTAGATTTGTCAACATGAGTGATGCTCTTTTCCTCTTCGGCCTCCAAATGGTCGAAGTCAGATTGCAACGGAACGGCATTCAACAACTGAACATGCTCTCCTAATTCATCATCTTCCACACTGAGACCCTCTTCATCTTTCGAAGGAAATAGCATAGCCACTTGAGCCTTGGAATTTTCTTGATCTTGGGCTGATTCTTCAAAATTTTCAGATTGCAAAGGAAGTGGTTGCGGCTGATTATTCAGAATCGAGTTTTCTGGACATTCTGAATTTTCTGATTGGTTTGCCTCCGACTCTGCTTCCTTATCAGCTTCATGTTCTGCTTCTTCCCCATCTTTGCCCTCAGACTCTCCTTCATGAACTACGATCATGGTCTCACCCGTGGCTAAGAAAGGCCAGTCAAGACTGATAGGAAGGTTCTTGTCCTCCTCCTCTACAGCTAGGCCTTCTGTGTCACTTGCAATATGATTCAATGTTTGTAATGCATTTGCAATTTGACCAATCTGATCTCCTATTCTCTGGAGAGACAATGCATTGCTTTTAGCCATCAACCTCAATTCTTCTAATTCAGCTTCTTCGGTCGACTGTTGGATAGACCAAGTCTGAAATTGCTGCTGCTGAAAATCAGTGTATTCTCGACCCATATCACTTAGAAAATCTATCGAATTTTCCAGAAATTACATGGATCACAATCGGGATTCGGGGTTTTTATTGCTTTATTTTTCTCAAATTTTCAAGCTAAATTCGAGCTCAAAATAGCATCCAGGTCGTGTAAAATGACCTCAATTTTTAAGCTAATTTCGAGCTCATCATCACGACCTCGGCCAGTCTAAAAACGATCTCAAGTTGGTCATAGGTCGTGAGCTTCAAGCTCGATTTACAATTTATTTCCGACCTCAGCATTGCGACCTCATAATGGTTCCAGGTCGCGCAGTTTTTGCATGGATTTCAGTTCTTTTTCGACCTGGATCTCACGACCTCGATATAGTATAACCTCAACTTCAGTATAGCACAAGAACGACCTCAAATGAGTCCCAGGTCGTGGGGATTTTTTACACTTCCTAGTTCAAATTCGACCCGAGATTTGCGATCTCAAGCCACATTACAACGATCTCAATTCGAGTGGTAGGTCGTGGCTTCATGTTCGCACTTATTCACGCAAGAGAACGTGGTCAACAAGTAATATAGAGTAAATAGGATTCGTTCCCACAGAGACTCAAATTGTTTGTTATGTTCACTTATGCACCAGCTTATGATTTACACTCACTGCTAAGACAATCACAATTTTGGTTTTGATTTACTAAAGATTAATTACCAACTAAGCCAATTACGAGGAAATAACTTAACTTTAACTTTATAATAAACAAACATGGGATTTCAATTTCATTTACTACTTCATCTAGAATCTTATGCCCTTTAGCCTAGCATGTGACAGAGTTGATTACTGATTAGATGCACTAAACTGATACACACCAACTTTCGTTGTGCATATACCATCCTACTGATCATCCACAATTGATAGAAGTCAAGTAGTCACCAAATATGTGTAGTCCCTATATGTCTATAGCAATTGAACACATACCGGTTGAAAATCAAGCACCCATTAAACCACATAGTCGATGCAAGACGGTTAGAATCACATCACAAATTAATACATGTTCTTCACATGCAAAAACCTACGCTAGCATGAATTGTTCTAAACCCTAGATCCACTTTCGCATTCACTAGGATTAAACAAACAATTACAAGTTTTCGCGACTCACTTATAACGAATAAGCATAAACATACTAGGCAATCAATACATTCAATCACACACCAAGGCATAAATAACACTCAATTACTAGAATCCATAGAAAAATCCATTAAAACCCCATGATAACGAATTAGCCCATAATTGACCTAATTGCCATCATGGGTTCTATGGAAAACATAATTCTAGAAAACAAATAATAATAAAGAGAAATAGGGTTAGAATTAAATCCCCAATAATGAGAAAGAGTATCCAAAGATTAAGCCTCCTTGCTTGTCACTAGCTTGGAGAACTCCTCTTGATAATTGTTCTAAGAAAAATAATGATCGATGATAAAATAAACTAGAGATTGCTACTCGCTAGATAGATGTGTTTTTAGGGTTTTCAACATATATATAGCTGCCCAAAAATAAACAGGCCCAACAAGTTTTGACCGAGTAGAAAACGACCCAACAGGCATGCACTACACGAGGCAACAACGCCCCAACAAGCGCTAGAGCGCCTGAAAACGTGCAAGAGCGCCTCCAACTCCCTATCTAGAATTGTAGAGCTTTCTCTCCTCTTCACGTGGGCTTTTGAATCGCCCAATTCCGATGTCTAGAACTCAAGTTATGGCCGAAACAATTTCTGGAACAATGCTGAAAATATTCTGATGCGCACGGGCGCCGCTGCGCCTTAACTAGCGCAATTGCGCCTCCTGAACCCGCGCAACAGCGCCCTCTGGAGCGCAGCTGCGCTTGGCTGTCCCTGGAAGCCTCTCCCTTCGAGCGCTGTTGCTCCAAAATGGCGCGCAAGAGCGCCTCAACCTTCCTGGACTTGCTCACAAGCTTCTTCTACTTGACATGCTAATTGCTCTGATTTTCTTCCACAAGCTTTAAATTAAATTCACACCACCATAACGTCAATTTAGCACCATAATGCCTTCACGATTAAACCTACAAAATTTACATAAAAACATATTAAATGACAACGAAACTTGAGAACTTGCAAACGATTAAAGTCCAAACGGAAGGTAAATAGTGGATATAAAATCCACTTATCACTTCATTTTGCTTTTTATAAGTCAAAAACGATCTCATTTATGCGACCTAAAATCTGTTTTGTTCCGACCTCAATTTTCAAGGTTGCTTACGACCTCAGATTGAATTCTCCAGGTCACCTTGTCGAGCTCGTATTTATACAAGAAAATGAGATCGATTGTCATGACCTCGTGCTTTCTTTTGGTAACTCCAAGTCTCATTATGGATTTTAACGGGCCCTGTCTTTTAATTTTCATGGGCTGGACCTAGGTTTTCAAATCGTTTGGGCCTACAAAACTTTTTAAGTTTTGGTTGGGCCTTTACTATGGGTCAACATGACCTTAAATCAAAACCTTAATTAGGTTTATCAATCTTGGTTGGGCCATGACAGGCCTTAATTCTTTTTAATTACTTTAGCTGGACTTGGGCCTTAACAGGCTTGGTGTTGTTGGGCCTTTTAGAGTCCAATTTTGTGTTGACGGCCCACAAAGGTTTCCAATAGGATACAGCCGGTTGACATTCTCCCTAACCGGTTGAGATGCCCTAGATTTTTGCCTATATAAAGGCCAAGGCTTTCATTTTCACTTTCATCACAAAAGTTTCCTAAAAACTCTCTCAAAAGTTCCAAAGTTCTTTAAGAAATTTCCTTTGAAGAATCTGAGTTTGATCTTCATTCTTTGAAGATCATTCAAAGTTCATAGACTTTCAACCTCAAATCTGCACATTTCTGCAGATTCTCTGAAGATTTGAAGGCATCCTTCAAGTTTTCTGGCAATTTTCCAGAAATTTTCCAGTTGCTGTTGAAGATTTGAAGAATACTCAAGGTATTTTCCAGAATTTCTAATTTTATAGTTTGAAGATCACCCTTTTTCTGGGTTTGTTCTTCAATTCCTTTGAAGATTTGAAGATTGTTCTAACAATTTCTTCATCCTTTGCAGATTTCCTTTGAAGATTTACTGAGATGGCAGAAGATCGTGCAGCACTTCGTTTCCAGAAATTGCAAGGAGCCTCCAAAAGAGGTATCATCATTCGTTCTCCCCTCATGAGTTTACAAGATATGATTTTAAATCGTAAAGAAGATTTTCCATCCTTGTCACACCTTGATTCCTTTAATCATAGTAACATCTTTCATGACATAGAAAAGATCACTGATTATAACAGGATGTATAAAATAGAATCACCCTATAGACTTGTCCCAGCTGATCCTGGGGATCGATCTTGCCATTGGCGCCCTGATGCACTTTGTATTTATAGGGGTGCCATTGCAGGGGTTCGATTCCCCTTCCATGAGTTTATTCCTAGGCTCTTAGCAGATGTAGGAATTAACCCTTGCCAACTTCCCCCCAACTTTTGGAGGGTGATCAATTGTTTCATGGTCCTTTGCCTTAAAAACAAATTCCCTCTTTCTGTAGCTCTCTTTAGAAAGATTTTTCAATTTAAGAATTCTGTTAAATCTACTCCGGGTTGGGTTTACATTAGTCACCGTACTTCCACTCCTCCAATCTTTCACCCCCAATCCATTCCTGACTCCAACCCAAAGTGGAAGAAGGAGTTCATGTATTTGACATGGGAAGGTGGAGATTGGGGCAATGTTTTTCGTAGTACCTTTGGTAAGGTCGTAGATGGCAGTGCC
Organism: Kitagawia praeruptora; assembly: GCA_037693485.1. Lineage (NCBI taxonomy): Eukaryota > Viridiplantae > Streptophyta > Magnoliopsida > Apiales > Apiaceae > Kitagawia > Kitagawia praeruptora. The sequence continues at coordinate 29,934,420 of CM075345.1, read as the reverse complement.
AATGATATTGAGCTCAATGAGGAAGAGACCCAGGCCTACAAGGAGCTCATCAAAGATAATCATACTACTATGGCTTGGGATCTCCTGAATGAGTTCCAGCTTAAATCTTTGGGACTTTCCCGAGTGACCAATAAGGGTAATTTCCTTTCTTTTTGTATTCCTTTACCTGAATATAATTGTCTCATACCCATTATTTGTCTTTTGTTTTGTAATTGCAGCTGCAGCTTTTATCAACAAGACTAACGAGCCTGAAGATGGAGACACTGCTAGGTTGAAGAGGGCTCGTTCAGGGAAGGATCCTCGAGCCCCAACGGCCACGGATGCCTACTTGAGGCCCCATGTAGCTGATGTTGAAGAAGCAGATGGCTCGTCCAAGAGCGCTTGGCGTCCTAAATGTTGTGGAATGAAAACTAGGTTATGAATAGTGCGGCTAGGGTTTGTGTGTATTCAATGCAAAGGGGTTGGTGAGCTTCGAGCTTTAATGGTTGTTTCCGTGTTCGAGACTGATCGATCCTCACAGAGTGCCTACGTATCTCGTATTGAGAATCAAGCCAAGACGTAGTTCTAGGTGATGGTGCCCTCGAGGCTATGGCGGTGAGAGCTCACCTAGGACGCAGTGGCTTGTATGTCCTTATTCGAGGATTGAGCCAAAACCTCTTTCTGAGAATGAGGGGTCAGACCCTTATATAGGCTAAGAAGCCCTAGAATCGTAGTAGGGCTAGGTGACTTGGTGGGCAAGTCACCGCCTTGAGGAAGGTTCTAGATCCTATTTGATAGGAGTCAGCTTCCATATTGAATTTGGTGCCTTGTAGGCTAAGTCTGGTAGGAGTAATATCCTTATCTGACTCTTATTGCTGAGCTGATTATTACCCTTAATATTAATTACGAAATTAATATCATAAATAGGATTTGGGCCCATATGGTGGGCCCCACGCTTGGACCATTCTAGGTCTAATTAATGCCACATTAAATGTGTCTTTTAGGGCTTACTTTTAGCCCATATCATTTGCCCCCCAAACTTCTAGGAAAACTGATCAGGTTTTCCTTGAAGTTACAACGGCCTTATTCGAGACTTGGGTTAGGGTTCATTGCTCGTACGCGAGTATTTTCAACAATATCATCTTAATGTAAAGCGTGGAGCGACCGACGCATTTACGACGATGTTAAATGGCACTAGACAGCGCTAATCAGCCTTAAACAACGTTTAAACAGTGTTAAACAATGTTAAATGGCATAAAACGGCACTAAACGGCGCTAAACGACGCTAAACGGCGCTAATCAGCCTTAAACGACATTCAAACGATGTTAAACGACGTTAAATGGCATAAAACGGCACTAAACGGTGCTAAACGATGCTAACAGTGCTAATGGCACTAACAGTACTAACGACACTAACAGTGCTATCAACACTAACAGTGCTAACTACACTAACGGTGCTAACGGCACTAACAGTGCTAACAACACTAACAGTGCTAAACGACGATCGGCTGACATTTTCTAAAAACGTTGAATCATCATTGTCATGTTTGAATGATCACTAACGTGTTTCAATGTTCTGAATCACTTTAGTGAGGTTTGAAGCCAGTCAGAGGTGTTTTTAACATCAAAGTGATTTTTCAAGGTTGATGGACCATCAGCATCCACTTCCAGTTGGCTAAGGCCCTCAAAAAATGAAGTGGTCAGCCAAGGATGGTCCAATACTATAGAAAATTCAATTAGCTTCGCGTGGACTGTAAGATCGTCCAAATCTGATATCCGGAGCTCAAGATATGGCTCAAACAGCGTTGAAGGGTCGGATTGAGTTCCCGGTCGGCCTAAGGGCTCCAAAATGACTCGGTCGGCCTGTTACCCAGTCGGCCAAGGCTCTCCAAGACTGTAGAAAATTCAGAGAGCTTCGCGTGGACAGTAAGATCGTCCAAATCTGACATCCGGAGCTCAAGATATGGCCCAAACAGCGTTGAAGGGTCGGATTGAGTTCCCGGTCGGCCTAAGGGCTCCAAAATGCCTCGGTCGGCCAACCATCAGTCGGCCAAGGGTCTTCAAGACTGTAGAAAACTCAGTGAGCTTCGCATAGACAGTAAGATCATCCAAATCTGACATCCGGAGCTCAAGATATGGCCCAAACAGCGTTGAAGGGTCGGATTGAGTTCCCGGTCGGCCTAAGGGCTCCAAAATGCCTCGGTCGGCCAACCATCGGTCGGCAAACCCATTTTCATATTCTTATCGGACCCCGGGTTGCCGAAACATATCCATACCCCTGACTGATTCGGGTCGGCCGAAAATACCCATACCCCTGACTGATCCGGGTCGGCCGAAAATACCCGTGGTCTTGATGAACCCCGGTCGACCGAATTTTTTTTTTTTTTTTTTTGTGATATCGACGATCGATGTCGGTCGGACGGAGGGCCTCCGGTGAGCCAGTCGGCCGGTGATAAAGTGTATATTTATATACACTTTAGAGAATTTTATTCTCATAATTATAGGATTTTGCAAATAATTGGGTAAGTTTGATTATATTTTATTGTTTTATTTCAGGTAATAAATAATTCCTAAAGTTGGGAGAAAATGAGCTTAATTGGATAAAAATCAGGTGGAAATTCGGATTTAACGGTGGGCCTGCGCAGCAATTCTTATTTGGGCCATATCTCGAGTTCCAGGAATCAGAATGGGGCGAAATTACAGCCCACGCGAAGGTATCGAGAAAATCTACAAGTCTAGACCGGCCCAGCAGTCACCAGCCTTCTGTAGCAGTCCAGAATCAGCCTTGAACAGTAGTACGAATTTTACACAAGGCCCAACTTATTTTAGGAAACATTGTAAAAACATTATTATTATTATTATTATTAGGTTTTGAAGAGATATAGAGGGGTTTTTGTGTGCTTTTAGTCGAGGCATATATTTTTGATAGAGAGAAGAAGAGAGAGTGGAGCAAAGGAAGAAGGGATTCTACCTAAGCCTAATTGCAATCTCAAAAGTTGTATTTTCTTTACTCTATACTCTTGTAATCATGGTTTTGGATATTTATACATGTTTGATTTCTTCAATTATTATGGGTAACTAATTTCCAAATCTGGGAATTAGGTAGTATTCAGTGGCTAACATGTTTGTGTGAATTTATTATGTGATATCTCATGCTTGCTAATTCGTTGTTGAGGACTTAACCCAATTTAGGGAGTCATGAACCCTATGTTGTAATTTTAGGGATTGTAATGAATTGGGAAATGACTTATGATTCTAGTAAATGAGACGACGAACGTAATTCAATTATTCAATTGGGAGATTAATATGCGAGTTATGAGACAGGTATTTCTTGGGCTTGAATAACTTACAATTATGTGTTAATTGATCATGGGAGTGACAATAATATGTGTTTGTGGGTAATATGTTGTATCTTGGGAAAGGTCAACATAATCATTAGAGAAATGTTTTTAGCAAGATATGAGGCTGAATATCACAAATATTTGCACATTCGTTAATACCACTGAAGAACCCTGATTCTTGGATTGCCTTTATTTATATTTGTTAAATCATCGTTTTAATTTGCTATTTAGTTAATTTTAGTTAATAAACAAACAACCCAAATTCTTTTTGACACTTCTGAACAGTGAGAATAATAAGTGAACTTGTGTTTAATTAAGTCCTTCCCTGCGAACGATAACCCCCTAAAATCTACGATAACAAATTGGCGCCGCTGCCGGGGAAGGCAGCAATATTAAGTTCAGTTTTAATTATTACTTATTGTTTAGATTTTAATTGGTTCCACAAGTTGTTTTGTTTGTGATTTTCAGGTGTATGCGACGTTCATCTTGCGCTAGAAAATTGGAATTTGATCCGGAAATCGAGCGCACTTTTCGAGTCTGAAGGCGAGAGGCAAAGCACAAGAAAGAAAAATCTAAGATGGATGACGCGGAAAATCAAGTTGTTAATGTTGATCAAACTTCTATCTGGGACCATGAGACACCGAATCCTGCGAATTGCATGTACAAGACTCCAGAGATTGGTGCAGCCCAGTTCAACATTAATCCGAGCTTAATTCAGATGATCAGCAATCAAGCTTTTGAAGGAGATATTGAGCTCGAAGACCCACACAGACATCTAGAGCGTTCCGTGCAGATGTGTGGCTCATTCAGAATTAATGGTGTTACGAGCGATCAGGCTCGTCTTCATATGTTTCCCTACTCTATTAAGGGAAGAGCTTTGGAATGGTTTCAGCAACTTCCAAATGCTACGGTTGCTACATGTGAGAGTCTTTCTACTGCATTCTTGTCCAAATATTATCCTTCTGACAAGACGCAACAGTTGAGGACCATGATTATGAGTTTCAAAGCACAACCGGGTGAAGGTCTATATCAGGCATGGGAGAGATTCAAGGCACTATTGAGGAAGTGTCCACATCATGGCTTAGAAGATTGGCAGATCATTAGTACTTTTTATGGGGCCATGAATGCAGATATTCGTTTGAGTTTGGATGTAGCTGCTGGTAGAAATTTCAAGAAGGCACCAACTACACAGGCTAAAGCACTCCTTGAAGAATTGGCATCTAATAATTATTCATGGGCACCGAGTGGGACGAGCTCAGCAAAAGCAGCACAAGAATCTGAGATGATCAACATGCTGGCTCAAAAATTGGATACTCTAACTCAGGAAGTGCGAGGACAAAGGGTAAATGTGAATGCTATTTCTTCACCTATGGAAGGGTATCATGATTATGGTGCTAGTCAGAACTCTTATGTGCAACAATTTCCAGAAGAAGTATCTTTCATTCAGGGAAGACAGCCGTGGCCTGTTCAGAATAATTCTTATTATAATTCGAATCAGAGGCCAAACAACAATCTTTCTTACAGTAATAATCATGCGGCTAATCCTTCTTATCCATTTCCAAGGCAGAATCAACCTCCTGGTTTTCAGTCACGACCGCCATATCAAGCTCAGCAGCAGTATCAACCTCCGCCAAAGAAAGAACTAGCTGATTGGGAGGTTGCACTAAATAAAATTATGCAAGGAACTTCTGGTGCATTGGCTAATATGGAATCAAGAATAGATCAGATGGCATCATCTCAGAAGATGCTAGAAACGCAAATTGGCCAAATTACCGACAAGATTGGTGTTCGTGAGCAAGGAGCATTACCCAGTCAACCTGATACGACTGCAAGAGAGCATTGCAAGGCTATCACTTTGAGGAGTGGCAAAGAGCTACCAGAAATTAGAGCTCCGGAACTTCAAGATGAACTTCTTCCTCCTAAAAAGAGAAAATCTTATCAAGCCCATGTGGAGATTTCTGAGAAAAGTATGGAGGAGCCTAAAGAAGAGAAGCCTACATCTAAAGCTCCTATTAAATCATACGTGCCACAGATTCCTTTTCCACAAAGGTTGAAGAATGTGAAGTTGGAGAAACAGTATGAAAAGTTTTTGAAGATGTTTCGAGAAATTCATATTAGCATTCCTTTTGCTGATGCTTTGGCTCAAATGCCTCTTTACGCAAAATTCATGAAGGCGGTGTTGGCCAATCGGAAGAAGTTAGAGGAGGTACAGACAATCACTCTTAATGAAGAGTGTAGTGCTGTTATTCAACGCGAAATTCCTCCTAAACTCAAGGATCCTGGGAGTTTTTCTTTGCCATGCACCATTGGAAAAATGGAGAACATTAAAGCCTTGTGTGATTTGGGGGCTAGTGTGAGTTTGATGCCATACTCCATTTATAAGAGAATTGGTCTTAGAGAACTCAAGAAGAAAAGAATCTCACTTCAGTTGGCAGATCGCACTGTTAAGTATCCTTTGGGAGTCGTTGAGGATGTACTTGTAGAAGTTGATAAATTTGTCATCCCATGTGATTTTGTTGTTTTGGAGATGAATGAGGATGTTGACATTCCAATTATTTTGGGAAGACCGTTCTTAGCGACTGCAGGAGCTAACATAGATGTGAAGGCTGGTACGGTTACATTGAATGTGGGAGAAGAACAAGCTCACTTTGCTCTTAATCAAGGTATGAAAGTCCCATCCATTAGTTCTACGTGTTATGGAGTGGATATTGTTGAAGAACTTGTTAAAAAGGTGGAGAAAGATACTCGCGAGGAGCTAGAGAAAATTGATGGACAACTTGTTCTAGCAAGTGAATTTCGAGAGAAGAGTATGGCTGAGGTGGATGAAATCGGACCACTCGTGGTTTCGAAATTTCCACCATAATGATTAAAAGAATTGACGGCGTCGAGCTAAAGACGTTAAACAAGCGCTTCTTGGGAGGCAACCCATGCATATTGTATATCTGTGTATATTTGTATTTATTCCCACTTGATGCAATGATGTGTTTGTTGATTTCGGCATGTTAGTAAGGGTGCAAGGCTTGGAGATTATTTTTCAAGGAAGATCCGGGCAAGTTCACGAAGCACAATTTGAAAGCGACTTAGATAATTTGGTTTTTGGCATGATTATGAAGATTCTGGCATGTTCACGCAGCTCCTCTAAAAAATTCTGGTCGTTTTTGGTGATTTGGCATGATCACGCAAGCTCGTAGCATGATCATGTCGCTGCTCAAAAAAAATTCTGGTCATTTTTGGTGATTTGGCATGATCACGCAAGCTCGTAGCATGATCATGTCGCTGCTCAAAAAAAAAATTCTGGTCATTTTTGGGGTTTTGGCATGACCACGCCAACCAAATGGCATGAGCATGCCATTTTTCAATTTTTCAGCAGTCAGTTTCTGGAGCCCCATACCTTCGGCGCGGGCGCGCGCACTTTATCTCTACAAAACCAATCAACAAGTTTGCGTAATTGAGATTGAAAATCATGAAGCAACGTGGACAAATCTCAGGCTACTGGTTCAAAATAGTCATTATGGATCGCGACACTTCATTCTTAGGGGAGTTTTTCTTTCTTTCTTTTATTTTTAGTAGAATTAATTGTTTAGTGTGTCATTGAGGACACTGACTCATTTAAGTGTGGGGATGTGTTCTCAATAGTAGTGTATCCATATATATATATATATATATATATATAAACAAAAATAATTGAAAATACCAAAAATAATTCTAGCCATGTAAATTGATTAGTTGTTGTATTTTGCTTGATGTACCCATGCATGCTATAGGAATCTTGTGTTGTTCACGCTTTTGTTTGAGAAGTGACGTGCTTTGTTCTTGTGCACACACTTACACTAGCAAGTTGAAACTGGTAGATTTAGTGAATGTCTTAAGTAATCAGAATGACATGAATATGTGCAAGATGACTTGGTTTGCATGCTTTGAACACAAGTAGGTGCGTTAGAGAGTCTTGTTACTTGGGATTGAATATGTTTTGTCACACCAAGCGAGTTTTGAGCCTATATGCATATCGTTTGCATTATTATTCGTTTGCTTGAGTGTCCTGATAAGTGGATGTTATATCCACTTAGAATGCTTCGTATCGGCTTGAATTGATGACTTGGACTCAAGTATGTGGTGTTTTTGATGTGTTTGTAGTGAATTTGTGCAGGAATAAGAGTCGGATGTGGGATGATGTGTTCCATGTTTAATTGGTGGATTTTGAGCTTAAAGAATGAAAGTACATCAAATTGCGAGAGTGCCGGAAGAAACGGAATGAAAATCGGAGTTAAAACGAAGAAAATAGAGCAAAATCAGCAAATGAACAGTAGGTCGGGCGCGGCCGCGCCTAATTTGTGCTGATTTCGGGCGCGGGCGCGCGGGAATGAACAGTAGCGCGCGGCGGGCGGCGCGGGCGCGCGGGCGCGGGAAAATCAGCCAAAATTTCTGATTTTTGTTTTGGCCATATCTTGAGTTCTACAAGTCTGTTTTGGGCGATCTTACAGTCCACGCGAAGATAACGGAATTCTCTTTCATTCTAAAGTGGTCTTGAGCACCTAACACTGCCAGAAAATTCCAGAACTTTTGGAAACCCATTCTGAGAAGGAAATTGCATTGTTTTCTAATTCTAATCATTGTGGAATTACCTTGGATGACCAGAAGCTTCTAGAATCAGACTTATACATGGAAATTGCAATTCTATTCTATTCAAGAAAGGAAAATTACCGGAATTCTATTCTAATTCAAAGACGGTAATTGCTTGGTCAAGGAGGCACTTGGGGCTATAAATACACACCTTGGGGCACATCAAAATCATCACCTACACAAAAAACAATCTACACACTAATTTCGTTCAGAGCACCAGAGAGAAGCCAAGGCGAGGATCGTGACGACAAGAAGATCTAGATATAGTTTTCTTGTATTCCTTTGTGGAGGCGTGTCTTTTGGATGCTTGTTACTTTCACGGATTTGTTCACTAAACCTTATCTCATTATTGATTTATTCATCTTTATTATCTTGTTTGATATCATGCTTTCGTCAAATCCCATGGTGACGAAAGGTTCGATTATGAACTAATCGTTGTCATGGGATCCTAGTGGATTTATCTATGTAGCTTAGTAGTTTGCATGCCTTAAAGATTTATGTGTGGTGAATACTGATATCCTCGTATGGTTAATCTTAATGCTTTTGGATGCGTAGCTAACATCTAAATTGAATTGTTAATCTCTTGCTAAACGAGAGTGGATCTTGAGATTTAGAACTTGCCATGCTAGCATAGGATAGGTTGATGTTAAGCATCATGATTTGTGGCATGAATAGAGATATTATGCTACCCTATGTGATCTAAGTGGATAACTTGTGCTTCAACCTTTATGTTTTCAAATTCTATAGAGATATAGGGTCTAAACATAATAGGTGCATATTCATCTTCTATCTCTTTTGTGGATGTATGTGTAGATTGGTACTAGTATACCGAGAGGTAACTTTTACTCTTTTCGTGTTATTCGATCAGATATCAAAACCATCGCATGTTTTAATTAAAGGCTGCAACTCTAAGTGAAGTAGATGATGAAACTAGGATTCCATGTTTATTCTCATATAAGTAATTCGATTGTTATTCTCGTTAATTGTTTAATTCTTAGTTTATAAATTTGCACTTTAGTTTAATTTAGGTAATCAAACCCATATTTGTTATTTTTCTTAGCAGTGAATTAAAACCATACATTGTTGCATAGGCATATTTACTGAATAGAGCCATAACTTGATCCCTGTGGGAACGAATTTGGACTTAACCTTATATATTACTTGTGACCACGTACGCTTGCGTGAGTTTAGCATAACAAGTTTTTGGTTCATGCGTAGTTTATGTGTAGTATTTATGTGTTCATATAGGATATCATGTTTTGCATATTAGTTGTAAGTCATGCATTTTATGTTCGTATTATTTATGTTTGTTTCATATAGGACATTCTGTTATTTTTGTTTGTTTTACCATGTGAGTTCATTTTAGTTGCATTTTCATGGCATGCATTTTTCATGATTCCTTAGGACGAGCTGATTCTGATTGATAGGTGGATGTTGATTTGGGTGTGATGATGATGAGTAGAGGGCTGATTTATAGTTTCTATGGAATTGACTTGCATGTTACGGGAACAAAATTAATTACACAGTCTCATTGGGGTGCTTTTGGGCTAGGTTAGGGTCATGCTTGTTGGATGTTTTGAGATTTAATCACTTGTTTATATTTAAAATTTTCGTTATTCCCTTTATAGCATAGAAACATTAAAGTCTAAGTTTGGGGGAAAACAGGAATTTCATGCTAGTTGTTAATAGTTGTTAATAATGGTTAGGCGTCAAATGGCTAGTAGCCGGCTCATATTTATATGAGTAGTCTAGGGTTGGAAATGAGAAAGGCTCATTCCAGATTGCGGAAATTATATGAGTAGTCTAGGGTTGGAAATGAGAAAGGCTCATTCCAGATTGCGGGAAAAAAAAAAACAAGAGTCAATTTTTGTTTGTTAATGCAAAATTAACCAGAGTGAGCTCTTTAATACTCGAGTAATTAAGTCTGAGGGGACTTAGTCCTGGTGACCTAAGGCTTTATAGTCTGGGATCCACTGACCCAACACTCGCTACATGGGTATTATTGTATAAGCCTTTTGGGGTCTCATTCATTGCACGGTTAAATAAGCATGCGTATTGTATATAGTATTGTGTGTCATAGTAATAAAGCATGAGTTTCTGTCTACCTTGGATAAGGGTGGAGGTGTTCCTAGGTTATGGAGTGTCTACAGTCTATTCTAGTTATAAACCTGTGATTGTCTTGACGGAAAGCATGTATGATTTTTGACCTAGTTTTGGGAGTATTCCTGATGAGTATTGCACACACGCACGTTTCTGTCATGTACTGTTAGTATACAGGGACTTAATCGAGCTCTGCTTGGAGTTGTTGCATTCGTTGAGATATTTGCTTGTTAGTTGATTTTGGTGAGTTTGAAGGGGATCTTTGCATTTTCATATTAGTTGCATTCATGCATTGCATTGCATTAGGTTAAATGGATTTTGTGGGTACATTCACTATAGGCCCTCACGAGACCTTACTCGTCCACTAGGGTTGCCTAGGGGTTTAAAGGGCTTGTTGCATATGCCAAATGCAACCGTGATCACCTACGGAAGTGGTACTAATTAGTTAGTTAGTTTTAATTGTTTATGCTTGAGAACAAGCATCGGTTTAAGTTTGGGGGTATGATAAGTGGATGTTATATCCACTTAGAATGCTTCGTATCGGCTTGAATTGATGACTTGGACTCAAGTATGTGGTGTTTTTGATGTGTTTGTAGTGAATTTGTGCAGGAATAAGAGTCGGATGTGGGATGATGTGTTCCATGTTTAATTGGTGGATTTTGAGCTTAAAGAATGAAAGTACATCAAATTGCGAGAGTGCCGGAAGAAACGGAATGAAAATCGGAGTTAAAACGAAGAAAATAGAGCAAAATCAGCAAATGAACAGTAGGTCGGGCGCGGCCGCGCCTAATTTGTGCTGATTTCGGGCGCGGGCGCGCGGGAATGAACAGTAGCGTGCGGCGGGCGGCGCGGGCGCGCGGGCGCGGGAAAATCAGCCAAAATTTCTGATTTTTGTTTTGGCCATATCTTGAGTTCTACAAGTCCGTTTTGGGCGATCTTACAGTCCACGCGAAGATAACGGAATTCTCTTTCATTCTAAAGTGGTCTTGAGCACCTAACACTGCCAGAAAATTCCAGAACTTTTGGAAACCCATTCTGAGAAGGAAATTGCATTGTTTTCTAATTCTAATCATTGTGGAATTACCTTGGATGACCAGAAGCTTCTAGAATCAGACTTATACATGGCAATTGCAATTCTATTCTATTCAAGAAAGGAAAATTACCGGAATTCTATTCTAATTCAAAGACGGTAATTGCTTGGTCAAGGAGGCACTTGGGGCTATAAATACACACCTTGGGGCACATCAAAATCATCACCTACACAAAAAACAATCTACACACTAATTTCGTTCAGAGCACCAGAGAGAAGCCAAGGCGAGGATCGTGACGACAAGAAGATCTAGATATAGTTTTCTTGTATTCCTTTGTGGAGGCGTATCTTTTGGATGCTTGTTACTTTCACGGATTTGTTCACTAAACCTTATCTCATTATTGATTTATTCATCTTTATTATCTTGTTTGATATCATGCTTTCGTCAAATCCCATGGTGACGAAAGGTTCGATTATGAACTAATCGTTGTCATGGGATCCTAGTGGATTTATCTATGTAGCTTAGTAGTTTGCATGCCTTAAAGATTTATGTGTGGTGAATACTGATATCCTCGTATGGTTAATCTTAATGCTTTTGGATGCGTAGCTAACATCTAAATTGAATTGTTAATCTCTTGCTAAACGAGAGTGGATCTTGAGATTTAGAACTTGCCATGCTAGCATAGGATAGGTTGATGTTAAGCATCATGATTTGTGGCATGAATAGAGATATTATGCTACCCTATGTGATCTAAGTGGATAACTTGTGCTTCAACCTTTATGTTTTCAAATTCTATAGAGATATAGGGTCTAAACATAATAGGTGCATATTCATCTTCTATCTCTTTTGTGGATGTATGTGTAGATTGGTACTAGTATACCGAGAGGTAACTTTTACTCTTTTCGTGTTATTCGATCAGATATCAAAACCATCGCATGTTTTAATTAAAGGCTGCAACTCTAAGTGAAGTAGATGATGAAACTAGGATTCCATGTTTATTCTCATATAAGTAATTCGATTGTTATTCTCGTTAATTGTTTAATTCTTAGTTTATAAATTTGCACTTTAGTTTAATTTAGGTAATCAAATCCATATTTGTTATTTTTCTTAGCAGTGAATTAAAACCATACATTGTTGCATAGGCATATTTACTGAATAGAGCCATAACTTGATCCCTGTGGGAACGAATTTGGACTTAACCTTATATATTACTTGTGACCACGTACGCTTGCGTGAGTTTAGCATAACATGTCCACATGTTGTTTGCATTGCTAGCACTTACTTGAGGTCTTTCTTGAAATGCATGACACTATTTGATGATAAAATGATAAAGGCACTTAGGATAACCTCATGTTTCCCAAATTACCACACCATTTAAACATGATCAATTAGTTACCCTTTTGAGCTTAATCCTTTTCTTTCGGTGACACACCACATCACTTGCCTATATCCTTTTATTGTATTGGCCTTACTTTAATCTTGAACCCATATTGTCAAAGGCTAGTATAGTGCTTGAGGGAGTGATAAGGTGTTAAAGGGGGGGGGTTTATTTATGATCATTACTTTTGGGGAATATTTGGGGTTTGGTTGTTTACTTGTTAGTCGAATCTTGTAATAATACCATGGATCATCGTACTTGTTATATTTAGCTCTCTTCAAAAAAAAAAAAAAAAAGAATATTATTTATACGAGAGCATACTTATGTTTATGATCCTTCTTCTTTCGACTTATCAAGTTATTTAATAAAATGGAATAAAAAGATCTAAGTGTGGGGATGGTACTTAGGGAGTTGAATGAATTAATTATATTGTTGGGTACTAGCTTTTGACACTTAACCTGTTTTGGCTTTACTTGACATACCTTGTCCCTAGCCCACATTACAACCCGAATTAAGACCTTTTGATTATCATCAGTGGTGTAAGTTGTGTTAGATTGAGATTAATTGCGAGTGCCAAGCGTGTTTATGATTTGTTGGAGTTGAGTGATACACTTTGCTTTGTTTTGAGAGAATATTCATTTGTGAGTGAAAGGTGAGGTATTACTTGTTTTGGCATAGGAGATCCCAGGTTTAGACTCAAAGATGTATTTCTTGTGGCCTTAGCATGCTTACCAACTATTTTTGCACTTGACATGGAATTTTGTGAGCTTATGCATGTTCATTTAGTAGACCATGTGAATACTTGCACTATCGACACCAAGACATTGCATACTCATTTTGATTCTTAAGTGGATATGGCATGAGAGGACTTACATGTGTGGTGTTGTATTAGCATATAATCTTTTGCATGAGCTAGATGAATTTTGTGGGTACATTCACTATAGGCCCTCACGAGACCTCACTCGTCCACTAGGGCTACCTAGGGGTTTAAAGGACTTGTTGCATATGTTAAATGCAACCGTGATCACCTACGGAAGTGGTACTAGTTAGTTAGTTTAGTGTATTTTATTTAGTTTGCCCGAGGACGTGCAAAAGACTAAGTGTGGGGATATTTGATAAAGTGTATATTTATATACACTTTAGAGGATTTTATTCTCATAATTATAGGATTTTGCAAATAATTGGGTAAGTTTGATTATATTTTATTGTTTTATTTCAGGTAATAAATAATTCCTAAAGTTGGGAGAAAATGAGCTTAATTGGATAAAAATCAGGTGGAAATTCGGATTTAACGGTGGGCCTGCGCAGCAATTCTTATTTGGGCCATATCTCGAGTTCCAGGAATCAGAATGGGGCGAAATTACAGCCCACGCGAAGGTATCGAGAAAATCTACAAGTCTAGACCGGCCCAGCAGTCACCAGCCTTCTGTAGCAGTCCAGAATCAGCCTTGAACAGTAGTACGAATTTTACACAAGGCCCAACTTATTTTAGGAAACATTGTAAAAACATTATTATTATTATTATTATTAGGTTTTGAAGAGATATAGAGGGGTTTTTGTGTGCTTTTAGTCGAGGCATATATTTTTGATAGAGAGAAGAAGAGAGAGTGGAGCAAAGGAAGAAGGGATTCTACCTAAGCCTAATTGCAATCTCAAAAGTTGTATTTTCTTTACTCTATACTCTTGTAATCATGGTTTTGGATATTTATACATGTTTGATTTCTTCAATTATTATGGGTAACTAATTTCCAAATCTGGGAATTAGGTAGTATTCAGTGGCTAACATGTTTGTGTGAATTTATTATGTGATATCTCATGCTTGCTAATTCGTTGTTGAGGACTTAACCCAATTTAGGGAGTCATGAACCCTATGTTGTAATTTTAGGGATGGTAATGAATTGGGAAATGACTTATGATTCTAGTAAATGAGACGACGAACGTAATTCAATTATTCAATTGGGAGATTAATATGCGAGTTATGAGACATGTATTTCTTGGGCTTGAATAACTTACAATTATGTGTTAATTGATCATGGGAGTGACAATAATATGTGTTTGTGGGTAATATGTTGTATCTTGGGAAAGGTCAACATAATCATTAGAGAAATGTTTTTAGCAAGATATGAGGCTGAATATCACAAATATTTGCACATTCGTTAATACCACTGAAGAACCCTGATTCTTGGATTGCCTTTATTTATATTTGTTAAATCATCGTTTTAATTTGCTATTTAGTTAATTTTAGTTAATAAACAAACAACCCAAATTCTTTTTGACACTTCTGAACAGTGAGAATAATAAGTGAACTTGTGTTTAATTAAGTCCTTCCCTGCGAACGATAACCCCCTAAAATCTACGATAACAGCCGGGACCTCGGTCGGCCGATTTTTTTATTTTTTTTTTCTCGAACCCATACCGACCGTCGACGTCGGTCGGCCGACGTGTGCACGGAAGGCCAGTCGGCTGGGACACCGGTCGGCCGGTTCAATATCCATGCTGGCGGTCGAAGTCGGTCGGCTGGAGGGCTTCCCGGAGGGCCGGTCGGCCGGGACTTCGGTCAGCTACAAAATTTTTTGCTCCGTTTCTTTGTTACAGTGGTTGGCTCGATCTCTATCAGTGATTTTGATCTTCACATACCGACATCAACCATCGACATGGAACCGACTTGGTCACTATTAGTGATTTTCAATTTTTGCATACCGGCTTCGACCATCGATATGGAATCAATGTTTGGCCATTCATGGCTAGAGTTACTTACTTTCGCATACCGATATCGATCATCGATATGGAATCAATGTTGGCCATTCATGGCTAGAGTTACCTATTTTCGCATATCGATATCGATCATCGATATGGAATCAATGTTGGCCATTCATGGCTAGAGTTACTTATTTTCGCATACCGATATCGATCATCGATATGGAATCAATGTTGGCCATTCGTGGCTCTATTTGAGGTTTTATATAGTACCTTGATTCTCGATATTGAACCTCGACACCAATATTCGTACTTGATTTTCAAACTTGAATATCGACCTTGATCATCGAGGTGGAGGAACAAAAACAAAAATGTGAAAACCCGACTCGACCACCACTATCAGTCGGCCGAGTCAAAAACCCGTACCGACAGTCGACGTCGGTCGGCCATCACACGCACGGGAAGCCAGTCGGCCAGGAGGTCAGTCGACCATGTTGAAAACCCACACCGACGACTGATGTCAGTCGGCCAGAGCTCCTTTGTAGGCCTCAGTCGGCTGCTTTGCGGTCGGCTAGGGCGTTTTGAACTACCAGTGATTTTGATTTTCACATACCGACATCGATCATCAATATGGAATCTTAACATCAATATCGACTTTCACTACTTGAAAATCAATAACTTGGTCATTCATGACTTTTATTTAAGGCTTCCCCTAATTTCTTGATTAGCTTCAATCTCCTTTTAAGAGTTTCATGCTTGCCTGATCTTAAATGGAAATTACTTCAAATCTTTCAATCACCATGTTGGAATGTTAATTCAATGGCTCATTCTTGAACTATTATTGAATTTCTTGATCCAAGGTTGGCTTTAGTAGCTTTGTTGGCCTTCAATGGCTTTAGCTTAGCTTTCATACTCGAAACGACGTCGGGATCGACTTTTGACTTCGAAACGATGTCGGGACTCTCGACATCGAAACGAAGACCGGTCGGCTGAAGCTTCCCGGGTGCCCCGATCGGCGGCCTCCGATCTGCTGAGCCCCGGTTTTTAAACCTCAACGTCAGTATTCGAAGTCGATGACCAAACATACATCCTTCAATTCAAATTGGCTTTCGTGACCTTCTGGGCCTTAACTCGCTTGTTGAGTCCTTGGTTTTAAACCTTGAATCCGTTCATGGTTGTTGGTTATCATCAACCCTTAACTCTTATTCTAAGATGTAAAAATGATGAAGTCCCTTAGTTCTTGCCCCCTTGCTACATATGGTGGAGGTCTTGCTTCTCGGTTGATCGTTCAAGCAGTTTCTTTGCCATTCAGCACTTGACTTCAAGTCTGGTGTGCCTTAGCTGGTTGTCAACCCTTTATCTTGATTCTAGATTTCCAACCTTGCTTTGGTTTGAATTCGATTGACGGCTCTTGATTCAAGTCTTTAAACTCAAATGACAAACTCGATTGGAGGCAAACAACCTTTTTGGCCGTCTAGGCTAAACTTTTGTGTCGGGATTTGAGATTCAACTCTCATTAACAGTTTCTGTGCCTTCAAGGCATTATCAGGGAGCCAACCAGTCTCAAGATGAGCTTTGATGGGATCTATCCAACAACCCCCTGTATCAATTGGTGCCACCAACCAGTTAATGGTCGGGGCCTTCAAGACCTGGAAGTAAACATTCCCTGCATAATTCTCAATCTCAGAGGAAGCAAACTTAGAGAGGGCATCGGCCTTAACGTTTTCTTCCCTTAGAATGTGCTCCACATAGCACTCCTCAAATTGGGTCATAACACCCTTCACAATCCTTAGATATTTTGCCTTGGCTTCAAACTCGCCATTCACTTGTGATACTACAAGCCTTGAGTCTCCACAGACCTTGAGGTTCTTGACCCTCATGATTCTTACCAAGCCTAAGCCAGCTATCAATGCCTCATATTCAGCTTCATTGTTGGTAGTAGGAAAGCCCAACTTCAAAGCATATTCAACTATGAACCCATCGGGGCTTTGCAACACTAAACTTGCACCACTAGATTTTGTTTTTGATGCTCCATCAAAATAGAGCACCCAATACTCCTTCTGATCAGGTACAAGTTCTTCATCCTTATCTCCACTCTCAGGGGTGGTTACTATCTCGGAGATAGTATCTCTTGTCCCCCGACTTCTTGGTTGCTAATGGTACATTCAACCACGAAGTCAGCCAATGCTTGAGCCTTGATGGCTGTTCGAGGCTTATACGTGACGTCAAACTCTCCAAGTTCGATTGCCCATTTAATCAATCTTCCACTCGCTTTTGGGCTGTGCAATATGTTCCTCAATTGCTGGTCCGTCAGGACTTCGATTTTGTGTGACTGAAAATATGGTCGTAGCTTTCTTGAAGCTGTTATCAATGTCAAAGCAAATTTCTCGATTGATGAGTAATTTAACTCGGCTCCGTGGAGCACCTTGCTTACATATTAGATAGGCCTCTGAACCTTGTTCTCTTCTTTAATGAACACGGCACTCAATGCTTGTTCAGACACTGCTAGATACATATAATGAGTCTCTCCGGGACTTGGCTTGGCCAACAACGGGGCTTCGGCCATGTACTTCTTCAACTGTTCAAAGGCCTGGCTTTTATCAGTCCATTCAAGATTTTTCACCTTCTTCAATGCTTGAAAGAAAGGTAAGCATGTATCACCAGACTTGGAGATAAATCTCCCTAGAGCGGCCATTCTACCAGTTAACTTCTGTACATCCCTCACAGAACGGGGTGGTTCCATGTCTAAGATTGCTTTGATCTTGTCAGGATTGGCCTCTATGCCTCTTTTCGAAACCATCAGTCCCAAAAATTTTCCTGATCCAACTCCAAAGGCACACTTGGCTGGATTCAACATCATCTTGTGGTGCCTCAGCACTTCGAATGCCTCTCTGAGGTGTTTAATGTGGTCTGCCTTACACAGACTCTTGACTAACATGTCATCAACATAGACCTCCATGGTTTTTCCAATCAGATGGGCGAATATCTTATTCACCAGTCGTTGGTAAGTAGCTCCTGCATTCTTTAGACCAAAAGCCATAACAAGATAGCAGAAAACACCAAAGTCAGTTATGAAAGATACCTTAGGGATGTCCTCCTTATGCATCTTAATCTGATTGTAGCCGCTGAAACCATCCATGAAGCTCAACATCTCATGTCCAGCTGTGGCATCTATCAACATGTCAATCCTTGGCAGGGGAAAACAATCCTTCGGACATGCATCATTCAAATCAGTGAAGTCTATACACATCCTCCACTTCCCATTTGCTTTCTTGACCATCACAGGGTTTGCTAACCATTCAGGAAACTGAATCTCTTCAATAAACTCAGCCTCTAAGAGCTTGTCAACTTCTTGCTTAATGGCATCTTGCCCTTGAGGAGCAAAATTTCTCTTCTTCTATTTTATTGTCTTCCTTTCAGGATCGACATTCAACACGAAGGGTTATAAATTGGGGATCAATCCCTGGCATGTCAGCCATTGTCCAAGCAAATACATCATTGTTCTCTATTGGTCTTCATCCTTGAATTCTCAAGCCAGGTACTTAAGACATATTGAAGAGTAGCTAGTTCTTAACATCCTCGGCCTTTCGTGGCTTTGACTATTGCATGTGGCTTTTATCTTCTTGCCTTTTATCCAGGGTCCTTTACAGACTTAAACTCTTACTTGGTCGCGTGGTAACCTAACTCTTGACCCTTCGGGATCTTCACTTATGCATTGGTTTGTTTTCCATTCGTGTATTCTTTTATTTTCGGTACTTGGTCATCCTTGACTTGCACTCATCGGGTGCTCGGCACATAAATAAAATCCCGCAATCAATGAATGGAAATCAAATTTGCATTAATAACTTGAAATGGGTTCAACCCTTACATAGAGTACTACTGTCCTACTCGGAGCAACATGCTCTTCAATGGTTTCAATGAACCTTATTTCCACTTCTACTAGATAAATATGAAGCTAAGTTCTACTAGGATAACTTGAGCCCATCGGGGCTTCGCAAGACTAGGCCTGCACCAGATTTAATTTTTGATGCTCCATCAAAATAGAGCACCCACGACTCCTTCTGGTCTTCTCATTCTTATTCTGAAGTTCACTTCCTGCTTGGGGTACTACCTCCTGCCCCCTGACTTCTTGGTTATCAATGGTACATTCAACCACGAAGTTAGTTAATGCCTGAGCCTCAATGGCCGTCCGAGGCTTCTGTGTGATGTCCTCTACTGGCCCTTCTCGGTGTTCCTCATTACTACGGACATCCATGTCTTCAATTGGAAGGACCTGCCCCCCAAGTCCGTCAGGCCTTAACGCGGCTACATAACAGCTTCATGCCATCTTTTGATCGCCTTTATGTTCTCCAACACCATTCCTGGTCGGGAACTTGATCTTCATGTGATAAGTTGAGGCAACAGCCTTGAATGCATGAAGTCCAGTCCTTCCGAGGATAGCGTTGTACGTTGAAAATGCCTTGATTACCAGGAAGTTCAACATCTGAGTGGCCTTCTTGGGCTCCTGTGTAATAGTCACAGGCAATTGAATAGTCCCTTCAACTTTGGATCCTACTCCAGTGAATCCATATATAGGCATGTTATTGGGGGTCAACTGAGAATCATTGTACCCCATCTTCACAAATGCATCATGAAACAGAACGTCAACGGAAGCTCCATTATCTATCAAGACTCGCTTCACCTCTGAGTTTCCAATCACAGGAGTTATGACCAATGGGGCATTATGGGGGAACTTCACCCCTACAAGGTCTGAGTCATCAAAACCAATTGTTGTTTCAGTCCTAGCACGCTTCGGGGCCTCTCCCCCGATGTGTATCACTTCTCTGGCATAAGCCTTCCGAGAATTCCTTGTTGTGCCAGCCGCAGTCGGGCCTCCTGAGATCATGTTGATTACTAGCCCTCGGGGTTGTGGGTTGCAATCTTGATCATTATCCTTTCTATTATAATCTCTAATTTGATTAACATGATATTCACCTTTAGTGAAGTGGTTCAATTTCCCTCTACGGATTAAAAACTCGATCTCATCTTTGAGTTGTTTGCAATCATCAGTGTCATGCCCCACATCTCTGTGGAATCTGCAATACTGATTCTTGTTTCTCTTTTCGGGATCACCCCTGAGTGGCTTCGGCCATCGGAAATCCTTATCCTTCTCAATGTCCAACAAGATTCGACTCCTAGGAGTATTCAACCTTGCATACTCAGTGAACCTTGGTCCTTGGTTCTTCTTAGGGGCATAGTAGGAGTCCTCGCTAGTTCAGGGATACTTGTCCCTAACATCATACTCCTGGTCTTGCTTTCGTTTCTTGGAGTTGGCGTTACCCTTGCCATTACCTCCCGCGATTTCTTTCTTCATGCTATCCTCAGCCTTGATATACTTGTCAGCCCTTCTATGGAGCTCAGCCATGTTTTCAGGAGGATGCTTGGCCAATGACCTTTTAAAGAACTCGTCAGTGGTTCCATGTTCCAGGGCTACCATGGCCACCTTATTCTCCAGGTCAGTGATGTTCAACGTCTCCTTGGTGAACCTCTTAAGGTAGTCTCTCAGATTTTCGTTCTTCCCTTGCACCACATACATAAGAGATGCAGAACTTTTCTCATGAACTCTTTCGCTGATAAACTGACTAACGAATGCAGCACTTAACTCCTTAAAGGAGCCTATTGAGTTTGCAGGCAGCCGGCTATACCATCTTTGAGCCATGCCCGACAAAGTTTGGGGGAACGCCCTGCACTTCAAAGCGTCACTTGCAGGCTGCAACAGCAGTGCGTTTGAGAATGTCCTAACGTGGTTCGCGGGATCACCCGTTCCATCATAAGCCTTAATTGTCGGCATCTTGAAATTCCTAGAGATGTGAGCATTCATCACCTCCTCAGTAAACGGGGGTGTGGGATCATCCGGATCCCCAAGTGGCATTAAATCCTTGGGGTTGCTCTTGCGGGTTTCCACCCTTGTTGTTCTTCCAGTTGGGGCATCAGCCCTTCTCTGCCTTCTTGAAGACCTCTCCAGATCTATAAAGGGAATCGATCCCGAAGTTGGAGGAGGCTGAGTTTGATTCAACCTAGCTTGTTCTCTCGCAATATCTTCCTTTATCCTTAGAATCTCGGCCTCGTGAGCCTTGATTCTCTCAGCAGCTGTCAAAGGAGGTCCATCGTGGATAGTTTGCGTTCTCCTTCTTGGCTCTCTGCTAGCACGTCGCCTCCTCGGGGCTTCATTATGATCATCATCGTCAGTAGATGAATCGTTAGTGTAGGGGCCAGAGTAGTCATAATACTCTCGGTCTCGGATCTGCAAGGCGTGGCCACTTGGTTCAAGACTGTGAACAATTGGAGGGTCATTAGGCAGACCATACATCGAATTGGTATTCCTGGGGAGATCTGTAGTATGGATCTGTACTCCTGGTGGCGGGCGATTGGGATCAACCAGCATCTGAAGGGAGCTGGTTTCTTGACCCGGATGGATGACCATAGGCAGCATCCTCTCAGCATGGGGATTCGTCCCTGGAGGTTGAGAAGCCTGAGTTTAAGTGATCGCCCCTGTCGTTGGGGGTACTTGCTCGGTGACAGGTGGAGCAGAGTTTAGAGGCAAGGCCTCAGTAGAGGCAGCCTCGGTGGAGGTTGGTACTGATCTTCGTGTGTTCACCATAGTTGATGTCTTCTTCCCACAGATGGCGCCAAATGTTGTGGAATGAAAACTAGGTTATGAATAGTGCGGCTAGGGTTTGTGTGTATTCAATGCAAAGGGGTTGGTGAGCTTCGAGCTTTAATGGCTGTTTCCTTATTCGAGACTGATCGGTCCTCACAGAGTGCCTACGTATCTCGTATTGAGAATCAAGCCAAGACGTAGTTCTAGGTGATGGTGCCCTCGAGGCTATGGCGGCGAGAGCTCACCTAGGACGCAGTGGCTTGTATGTCCTTATTCGAGGATTGAGCCAAAACCTCTTTCTGAGAATGAGGGGTCAGACCCTTATATAGGCTAAGAAGCCCTAGAATCGTAGTAGGGCTAGGTGACTTGGTGGGCAAGTCACCGCCTTGAGGAAGGTTCTAGATCCTATTTGATAGGAGTCAGCTTCCATATTGAATTTGGTGCCTTGTAGGCTAAGTCTGGTAGGAGTAATATCCTTATCTGACTCTTATTGCTGAGCTGATTATTACCCTTAATATTAATTACGAAATTAATATCATAAATAGGATTTGGGCCCATATGGTGGGCCCCACGCTTGGACCATTCTAGGTCTAATTAATGCCACATTAAATGTGTCTTTTAGGGCTTACTTTTAGCCCATATCATTTGCCCCCCAACTTCTAGGAAAACTGATCAGGTTTTCCTTGAAGTTACAACGGCCTTATTCGAGACTTGGGTTAGGGTTCATTGCTCGTACGCGAGTATTTTCAACAATATCATCTTAATGTAAAGCGTGGAAGAGCCATCTGCTTCTTCAATATCAGCTACATGGGGCCTCAAGTAGGCATCCGTGGCCGTTGGGGCTCGAGGATCCTTCCCTGAACGAGCCCTCTTCAACCTAGCAGTGTCTCCATCTTCAGGCTCGTTAGTCTTGTTGATAAAAGCTGCAGCTGCAATTACAAAACAAAAGACAAATAATGGGTATGAGACAATCATATTCAGGTAAAGGAATACAAAAAGAAAGGAAATTACCCTTATTGGTCACTCGGGAAAGTCCCAAAGATTTAAGCTGGAACTCATTCAGGAGATCCCAAGCCATAGTAGTATGATTATCTTTGATGAGCTCCTTGTAGGCCTGGGTCTCTTCCTCGTTGAGCTCAATATCATTGGCACTGCCATCTACGACCTTACCAAAGGTACTACGAAAAACATTGCCCCAATCTCCACCTTCCCATGTCAAATACATGAATTCCTTCTTCCACTTTGGGTTGGAGTCAGGAATGGATTGGGGGTGAAAGATTGGAGGAGTGGAAGTACGGTGACTAATGTAAACCCAACCCGGAGTAGATTCAACAGAATTCTTAAATTGAAAAATCTTTCTAAAGAGAGCTACAGAAAGAGGGAATTTGTTTTTAAGGCAAAGGACCATGAAACAATTGATCACCCTCCAAAAGTTGGGGGGAAGTTGGCAAGGGTTAATTCCTACATCTGCTAAGAGCCTAGGAATAAACTCATGGAAGGGGAATCGAACCCCTGCAACAATGGCACCCCTATAAATACAAAGTGCATCAGGGCGCCAATGGCAAGATCGATCCCCAGGATCAGCTGGGACAAGTCTATAGGGTGATTCTATTTTGTACATCCTGTTATAATCAGTGATCTTTTTTATGTCATGAAAGATGTTACTATGATTAAAGGAATCAAGGTGTGACAAGGATGGAAAATCTTCTTTACGATTTAAAATCATATCTTGTAAACTCATGAGGGGAGAACGAATGATGATACCTCTTTTCGAGGCTCCTTGCAATTTCTGGAAACGAAGTGCTGCACGATCTTCTGCCATCTCAGTAAATCTTCAAAGGAAATCTGCAAAGGATGAAGAAATTGTTAGAACAATCTTCAAATCTTCAAAGGAATTGAAGAACAAGCCCAGAAAAAGGGTGATCTTCAAACTATAAAATTAGAAATTCTGGAAAATACCTTGAGTATTCTTCAAATCTTCAACAGCAACTGGAAAATTTCTAGAAAATTGCCAGAAAACTTGAAGGATGCCTTCAAATCTTCAGAGAATCTGCAGAAATGTGCAGATTTGAGGTTGAAAGTCTATGAACTTTGAATGATCTTCAAAGAATGAAGATCAAACTCAGATTCTTCAAAGGAAATTTATTAAAGAACTTTGGAACTTTTGAGAGAGTTTTTAGGAAACTTTTGTGATGAAAGTGAAAATGAAAGCCTTGGCCTTTATATAGGCAAAAATCTATGGCATCTCAACCGGTTAGGGAGAATGTCAACCGGCTGTAGCCTATTGGAAACCTTTGTGGGCCGTCAACACAAAATTGGACTCTAAAAGGCCCAACAACACCAAGCCTGTTAAGGCCCAAGTCCAGCTAAAGTAATTAAAAAGAATTAAGGCCTGTCATGGCCCAACCAAGATTGATAAACCTAATTAAGGTTTTGATTTAAGGTCATGTTGACCCATAGTAAAGGCCCAACCAAAACTTAAAAAGTTTTGTAGGCCCAAACGATTTGAAAACCTAGGTCCAGCCCATGAAAATTAAAAGACAGGACCCGTTAAAATCCATAATGAGACTTGGAGTTACCAAAAGAAAGCACGAGGTCGTTACAATCGATCTCATTTTCTTGTATAAATACGAGCTCGACAAGGTGACCTGGAGAATTCAATCTGAGGTCGTAAGCAACCTTGAAAATTGAGGTCGGAACAAAACAGATTTTAGGTCGCATAAATGAGATCGTTTTTGACTTATAAAAAGCAAAATGAAGCCACGACCTACCACTCGAATTGAGATCGTTGTAATGTGGCTTGAGATCGCAAATCTCAGGTCGAATTTGAACTAGGAAGTGTAAAAAATCCCCACGACCTGGGACTCATTTGAGGTCGTTCTAGTGCTATACTGAAGTTGAGGTTATACTATATCGAGGTCGTGAGATCCAGGTCGAAAAAGAACTGAAATCCATGCAAAAACTGCGCGACCTGGAACCATTATGAGGTCGCAATGCTAAGGTCGGAAATAAATTGTAAATCGAGCTTGAAGCTCACGACCTATGACCAACTTGAGATCGTTTTTAGACTGGCCGAGGTCGTGATGATGAGCTCGAAATTAGCTTAAAAATTGAGGTCGTTTTAAACGACCTGGATGCTATTTTGAGCTCGAATTTAGCTTGAAAATTTGAGAAAAATAAAGCAATAAAAATCCCGAATCCCGATTGTGATCCATGTAATTTCTGGAAAATTCGATAGATTTTCTAAGTGATATGGGTCGAGAATACACTGATTTCCCCCAAAATTTCCAGGTCGAAAATGACTTAGGAAACATGAAAAATAATTTTACGCTCGAAGCACAATCTAATATTTTAAATTAGTGCCATTTAGCGCCGTTTAATGCCGTTTAGCATCGTCTAACATTCGTCGTAAATGCGTCGGTCGCTCCACGCTTTACAAAAAAGACGATACCCGTAAAACACTAGTGTACAAAGATAAACCCTGATCCAAGTCTCGAAAAAGGCCGTTATAACTTCAAGGAAAGCCTGATCAGCTTTCCTAGAAGTTGGGGGGCAAATGATATGGGCTAAAAGTAAGCCCTAAAGACACATTTAATGTTGCATTAATTAGACCTAGTATGGTCCAAACGTGGGGCCCACTAGATGGCCCAAAAGCTCTAGTTAAATATTAATTTCGTAATTAATATTCATGGCTAATTAATAGCTGGGAAATATAAGTCAAATAAGGATATTATCTCTCCAAAGAGTAGCCTCCAAGGCACATAGTCGTACAAGGAAACGAACTCCTACAAGGAAGGAGTCTAGATCCTTCCTCAAGGTTGACTTGCCCCCCAAGTCACCTAACCCTACCATAATTATGAGGCTTCTCAGCCTATATAAAGGGTCAGACCCCTCAACCTAGAACTACGTTTTTATTGGCTTGATTCTCTAATACAGAGATACGTAGGCATTCTGTGAGGACCGTTTAGTCTCGAACGCAGAAGCAGCCATTAAAGCACGAAGCTCACGTACCTTAACATTAAATACAACAAACCCTAGCCGCAATCTAATAACCTAGTTTTTATTCCACAACATTTAGTTAAATATTAATTTCGTAATTAATATTCATGGCTAATTAATAGCTGGGAAATATAAGTCAAATAAGGATATTATCTCTCCAAAGAGTAGCCTCCAAGGCACATAGTCGTACAAGGAAACGAACTCCTACAAGGATGGAGTCTAGATCCTTCCTCAAGGTTGACTTGCCCCCCAAGTCACCTAACCCTACCATAATTCTGAGGCTTCTCAGCCTATATAAAGGGTCAGACCCCTCAACCTAGAACTACGTTTTTATTGGCTTGATTCTATAATACAGAGATACGTAGGCATTCTGTGAGGACCGTTTAGTCTCGAACGCAGAAGCAGCCATTAAAGCACGAAGCTCACGTACCCTAACATTAAATACAGCAAACCCTAGCCGCAATCTAATAACCTAGTTTTTATTCCACAACAAGTACGATATATGTTAATATTTAATCCACATATTAGATAATTAAAAAGTACATGTTTTATTATTTGTAAAGTAATTATAATTTATAAACATGTGAGAGTCAATTATTTATTATATGAAATATAACATTTAGTTATTTAGATTGTAGTGTTATCCGTACTATCTCATCATTCTATTATCTATTAATTAAAAATATTAAATTATGATACATGTTAATCTATAATCTATATATTATATAATTTGACAAATAAAATAATGTAACAATAACTATATATAAGAAATTCAGTCTAATCCGATGTTTTGAGGATTTAGACCAGATTGGACCAAAAATTGAATTTTTTAAATGTTAAGGACCGAAGACCAAACCGATTATTAGAATTCGATTAAAATCTTGGACAAATAAATTTGATTCGATCTAACTAACAAGTTGAAATCAAAAATTGTGCAATTTTATACACAATATCTGTGTAAGATAACAACATTTTAGAACTAAAAAATAATTTTTTTTATATAAGTCAAAAATGATTATTTACTTTATAAAAAATTAAAAAAAATAAATAAATCTTTGGTGCCCATGCGAAGCGGATAAACATACTAGTTTCAATAATGGATCCGAGTTTGTCATAATCCGTAAATCAGTATAATAAATTTAATAAATTTGTGTCATCATTTGATTGAGTTATAACTAATCAATGACACATGATATTTTATAAAAGTGATTATATCAAATTTGATAACTTTAGCATTTTCAATTACATTATAAGATGTTTAGAAAAAAACATTTTAAGAAGACGTTAATGGCCTTTTTGTCAATTTGTAAAGTTTTTGGTATCATACTAAATCGTGATCCCCTTTGATAGGCTACGTTCTTCGGTAGTCTGAACCATGTCATCCCGGTGGCCCGGGCGCATCTTGTCTATAAACCCAGATTGTTAAGATCATGCTCAAATCTTTTTGATAGTACATGTGACACCTTAAATTTTAGTCATAATTAAGGATTCCACCCGACAGTGACATCTAATAATCACTACATCATATATTGCCTATAGCAATACCTTAAAATTGTTGCTAAAGGGCCTAATACCGTTGCCATTGATGCTATGGCAATGCTTTTGCAAAAATTGGGCGTGAACTTTGCTTGGGTTGCAATAGGTCCTTATAGCAACGATTATAGTACCATATAGCAATGCTTTAATGTCATTGCAAAAGCTTATTATAGCAATTCCAGTCTATAGCAACAATTTAAATTCATTGCAATAGGTTATAACAACCTTATTTTGGATATTTATTTTTTGTTTAGTATTGCAATACATTAGTTACGGCAACGTTTAAAGTGGCAATGGCAACACATTTCTGTTTAATAGCAATACTTTTAGTAAGGAATTAACAATAAATGGCAACACATTATGAGGCAATAGCAATGCTTTTCTTTTAAAAAAATGGACATGACCCATTTGTTCATATAGAAATCCACCATTAACATGGTATTTTTTCATACACACCAATCCAAAGAGTACTTTGTACATCATTATCACCTGCCCAAAAACAGTAATACAACGTCTAACGACTAAATGCAAAAACAACGACATAGACGTGGTACAATTCAAGTTTACATTCACCAAAAGATTAGCTATAAATTAAATGTATATGCGCCATGTCAAGGTTCTTCTCGTATCCTTGCTATTTCTCTAGATTTCTTGCTGTCATTTTTTGCCAATGATTTCTTTGTCCTCCTCGTAATGCCACTTTTGCCAATGAGACCTTTGTGCAGTGCATAGATAATTAATGTCATGAAAATGGCAGCGGACACGATGCCAGTTAATATGACTACCTGCAAACCAAGAGCAGGGGGTTAAGTACAGAGATCGTTGTTGACTTTTAGTGCGGCAGCCAGCAAAGTATATCCAAGACACTATACTTACCGGTATCCATAATTATTATTCCATGTATAGGGGATGTTCATGACAAATATGGCATCCACCAAAGAGTGAATCCACCAAAGAGTGAACAATTAAAGCAATCTTTGCGGAATTCAGGAAGAGCTCCAACTGAAAAAAAAAGAGAAAAAAGTGTAACAACTAACTTGTCTACCAAAAACAAGGACAATAAAAATATGGAGAGTTAAAAGTAGTATCAGATGCAACTATGATACCTGAATCAGTTCATTACGATGATGGTCTAGCTGAAATAAACACAGGAGATGAAGGTCGTCAAACACAAGGAATAGAACAAAATTCTCAATTGCAGTGTATTTACCATTTCCTGGACAGAATGTGTGCACTACGTGCATTAATAGTTTAAAGGATCGGAAGGTTGCTTACCTGAATATTAATGTAATCTTCTGTATCATCAATGTATTCTCGCAGCTAGAAAAACAATTTATCTAATTAGTTAGCCAACATACATTGCAGGCATTAGCAGCAGCCAAATATGTGAAGGTCATAGGTTCAATTACCTTTATCAACAATATTTTATATAGAAAAAATAAGTATATAAACACTAAAATCTATTTCCATTGGCATAAATTGGGAAGATACGATCATACCTTTTGCACCCTGTTGATCAACCTTGTCATTGCACTTTTCAGTTTACGTACACGATCCATATTACGGCTACTAATCTATATATAATTCATAATCCATGATCGTACATTACTATAAACAACCAATTACTCACCACTTGTTAGAATAATTATTCTGCATATCAATTTCTTATCAGAAGAACTCTTAAATGTTGCTACTCACGCAAGTAACTGCAAGTAACTGTAAGGAGAAAACAGTGTACAAGGAACAATGCCCTCGCTAAAAGTTAAAACCAATATATGCAGTAAAGATACCTCTAGCAAACCTGTAACAACTAACAAGACTAAATCTTCTATTTAACAATAAATATAACAAAGTTACGGGACTATAAACTTCTGCAAGTATAAACCAGTTTAGCATCTTAATTAAATCTAATCTAGACCAGTGTAAATCAGTGCTCTTACCTTTGAAGTCAGTTCATCTAAAGCTGGGTAAGCAGCAACTTCCAAATCTGCAGCACCAATATAAGCACTCTTCCTCCGTTTAACACTTTCTAACCACCAACGCCGAATCACCCAATCAGATGCCAAGAGGCTGAAAATTCCAACTCTTCTAAAAAAATTCTGCTAATAACTGAGATTATCATAATTGACTTGTAAGTATCATTGGACAGTTTACAGTTTTGAAGGTTCAAGTCCTCTACCCATTTTCCAAAGTATTTGCCGGAGTACCAGTAGATGCAAAGTCTGTTCTTGATGCAGATTCAGAACCATCGATAGCAGATACTTACAACCACTATAAACACAATAAATAAAACATCATAAACACAAAAACTCTAATTACACTAATTAAAACATCATAAACATCGATAAAATCTCAATTATGAAATCAGTATTCTTAACAAAATCCCAAATTAAAAAAAACCCCAAATTCACAAACCAACAAAAAAATTTTGAAATTAACGTATATACTTTCATAAACTCAAGTAAAAGCTCAATATATAGAACATACACACTCGATTAAACATATACACAAAACATACATACTTGATTAAACATATACACAGAACATACATACTCGATTTGAGAAGAAGATTTACCTTTTTCGAGCTTCAGTGTTTAGTATTCTGTAGTGTTCTTCGAGCTTTGATTTTCTTCAGGGTGCTATTCTTCCTTCGATTGTTTCTTTGTTTGTGTCTATGTGTGTTTGTGTCTATTTTGTTTTATTATTTTTCATAAGTCTGGTAAAAAAAATTTAGAAGCCCGCCAATTTTTTTACGAAATTTTCAAAAGCCCGCTCAATTTTTGGGCCCAAAAATGATGTCTACAGCAACGCCTTATAGCAACGCTTTAAAAACCATTGCAATAGATAGCAAATTTTACAATATGTAACGGTTTTTCACTTCAATTGTAACCACTACTAGAAAAGCGGCTAAATTTAACGGGCAAAATTTTGTTGAATTTAGCTTATTTCAACAGGATTCCGTAAAGTTTAACATAAATTCAACCGAATCATTCCTGTTGTATATAAGCTTGTTGAAATTAAAATTTCGGTTGAATTTAAGCTTAAATTCAACGACTTCCCGTTGATTTTGTTGGCACCAATTTCAACCATTTTCCGTTGAAAATGACGGGCATTTTCGAAAAAATTTGAAATTCCAATTTTGATTTTCACCAAAAATTCATTTTCCCGCCAATGGTAATATAATCAACCGTAAATCGTTAAATTTAATTCTGCCATAATCAACCAATTTCCGTTGATTATATCCACTTAAATTCGATAAATCAGTTGAATTTAATATGCTAAATTCAACGGAATCCGATTGAATTTAAAGAACTACAATTTAAAAAAAAAATTGACATCTCCAAGAAGAACACACATGAACACTGTCGGCTAATTCCCAGATTCCGGTACCGGATCCAAAATTTGACAAATCCTAAACATGCCCATAAAAAATGAAAATAACATATACACACCACAATACATCTATCTATATATACACCAACACGGAATTTCAAACAAATTTATTCCACCATTTCCGGTCAACCAAACACTATCCGGCAACATAAACCGAAATCTGAAAAATCCAAAATAATTATACAAGCATCACCAAGCAACGGACTATGTTATAGATAAAACAAAATTTCGAAGAAAATTTTACAACTCCAATTCCGGCTAACCCGAATTCCGGCAAAATAAAATATTCCCAGAAAATTATGAAATTAATATGTATGTTGTAATCGTCTCTAAGCTACAACCCTGCAAAAAAAAATCATCAAAAACATTATAATCTTCGAAATCGAATTAAAATAAAAAAAAACTCACCAAAAAAATTATTTGGTCAAAATTTGAAGATACATATATCAATGGATAGAGCTTGATTTGTATAACACATACATATATAAATCACTAATTTTGGATGAACGGATGGTAAGATATAATTTTTTGAAGATTAACTTCATATATGTGTGTGTGTAAACTAGAGAGGCAGTGAGAGAACTGAAGAGAGAGATATCGAAGAGGAAATATGCTACCTAACACATATAAACCGTGGTTTTCCAGAACATAAAACAACATTTGCAATGAGGCAAGACTTGATTGGCTTGTGGTAAATAAAAGGAATAAGCATACAAAATAATTAAACAAATTAAGCATATAAAAGAAAGATAAACAGACAGGCAAAGCCAATGCCCATTTTGTAAATTCATATTAAATGCAAAAAGTATGTATGATATGCACTGTGCAGAACTTAAAATAATTTCAGTTGACCCATCACCACCACTACCAATATCAATCAACATCATGTTTGCTGATCATTGATGCTGATGATAATTGTGGGTGGGTGGATTGATTTGACTTTTTTTTTATGTACTTAAATATAGATCGTTGGATGTGTGTTTCTTTGGTTTTAATCAAGGGCTACAAATAGCTTAACAGATGATAATCCATGTGCTATGGTATCAACCAATAACACCTTGACACGTGTTTCCAACATAATGTTTTAATTTTCAATTCCAACAACAAAAAAGATACTACTTAATATATTATATAAATACACATAAAATAAAAATGCTCTAAATTTTATTAAATTTTGCCCAGCATTTTGAAATATTAAGAAAATTATTCCCTCAAAATTTGGTCAAATTTCGCCTAACTTTGGTTAACAGTTGGATTTTTCAATGTACGGGCTTTTCGGCTCAAAATTCGTCTCCGGAAAAAAGCAATCAATAAATTACGAAAATTTAATAATGCATGGAAAATATCATTTAAAAGACCAATTCCAAATTTCAAGTTTTTCTAACATGTGGAAGTATTTATATAAAATTGAGGAAATTAAATAAAGATACTTATCCAAGTGAATACGATACACCTTGGATCAAAACCATTCCATCTTTTTGCTTATGTTTTGAGTCTAAAATACCTAGAAATATATATTTTATGGAAAATATATTTATAGAGTGTTGAAAATATATTTTTAGAATATGAAAATACATTTTAAGCATTTTAAATAATTTTCTTAAAAATTTTCAAATATTTTAAAAACTAGTAATATATCAATTTCTCAACGATTCAACCGTACGAATGTCAAGATTTATATAATTTAATGATATTCCAAAATTTTAAAAAAATAAAAAATAGTTTTGTTGGAGATCTTAGGTGGGAACTACTAAATCGACTGGTATTTATAACTAATGCTTTGTCCCGAATTACAGTTTCTATTTTTTTAAAATTATTTCTCGACGATCCAACCGTACGGATGTCAAGATATATCTAATTTAGTGATGTTTCCAAATTTTTAAAAAATAAAAAAAATTAATTTTGTTGGAGATCTTACTAGGAAACTACTAAATCGACTAGTACTCGTAACTAATGCTTTGTCCCGAATTATTGTTTCTATTTTTTTAAACTATTTCTCGACGATCCAACCTTACGGATGTTAATATATATCTAATTTAGTAGTGTTTCCAAATTTTTAAAAAATAAAAAAAATTAATTTTGTTGGAGATCTTAGTAGGAAACTACTAAATCGACTAGTACTCTAACTAGTGTTTTGCCCCGAATTATTGTTTTTATTTTTTTAAAACTATTTCTCGACGATCCAACCGTACGACTGTCAATATATATCTAATTTAGTGGTGTTTCCAAATTTTTAAAAAATAAAAAAATTAATTTTGTTGGAGATCTTAGTAGGAAACTACTTAATCGACTAGTACTCGTAACTAGTGTTTTGTCCCGAATTATTGTTTCTATTTTTTTAAAAATTATTTATCGATGATCCAACCATACGGATGTCAAGATATATCTAATTTAATGATATTCCCAAATTTTAAAAAAATAAAAAAATAATTTGGTTGGAGATATTAGTAGAACACTACTATATTGACTAATACTCGTAACTAGTGCTTTGTCCCGAATTATTGTTTCTATTTTATTAAAATTATTTCTCGATGATCCAACGGTACGGATGTCAAGATATATCTAATTTAATGATATTCCAAAATTTTCAAAAAATAAAAAATTAATTTGGATAGTGAAATTAGTAGTCAACTATTGATTTGACTAGTACTACTAACTAGTATTTTGTCCCAAATTTTTATTTCTATTTTTTAAAAAATATTTATCAATGATCCAACTATACGAACGTCAATATATATCTAATTTAGTGATATTTCCAAAATTGTAAAAACTAAAAAATAATTTGGATAGTGAAATTAGTAGTCAACTATTAATTTGACTTGTACTAATAACTAGTACTTTGTCCCAAATTTTTGTTTCAATTTTTAAAAAAATATTTATCAATGATCCAACTGTACGGACGTCAATATATATCTAATTTAGTGATATTCTCAAATTTTTAAAAAATAAAAAATTAATTTGGATAGTGAAATTAGTAGTCAACTATTGATTTGACTTGTACTATTAACCAGTACTTTATCCTATATTTTTGTTTCTATTTTTTAAAAAATATTTATCAATGATCCAACCATACGGAAGTCAATATATATATAATTTAGTGATATTCTCAAAATTGTAAAAATTAAAAAATTAATTTGGATAGTGAAACTAATAGTCAACTATTGATTTGACTAGTACTCGTAACTAGTACTTTATCCCAATTTTTTATTTCTATTTTTTAAAAAATATTTATAAATGATCCAACCATACAGACGTCAATGTATATCTAATTTAGTAATTTTACTCAGTTGCATTTAATTTTTGTTGGGAATTTTGAAATAAAGGCAAAAGTAAATTCAACGAGATATTGTTGAATTTGATTTTGATTGATTTTATTCCGTTGAATTTAACTTTTGGTGGGAATTTTGCCACTTAATGAAATAAAGGCAAACATAAATTCAACGAGATACTGTTGAATTGGTTTCAGTTGATTTTATTCTGTTGAATTTAACTTTTGCTGGAATTTTGCCGCCCGATGAAAATAAAATACAACGAGATACTGTTGAATTTGTTTTCGGTTGATTTTATTCTTTTGAATTTAACTTTTGGAAATAAAGCATAAGTAAATTCAACGGGATAATGTTGAATTTAATTTCGGTTGAATTTAATCGGTTGAATTTAGCATCCGTTGAATTTGTTCCGTTGAAACATAGGACATTGACCATAAACTCAACGGGATATGGTTGATTTTAACTCCCGTTGAATTTAGCCACTTTTTCAAGTAGTGAACGGTTTTGAAAAGCATTACAATATATCTAATTTTGTAAAAACTTGTCAAGCAATAGCATAATTTTGCCAATCTATGGTGTAGTGAATTGTCAATGATTAGCATAATTCAAGAATGAGAAGGTCACACGCCAGACACTTTTCCATAATCTTCACCTGGACATATGTCGTTCATCCACGAGGCTCAGGTGTCCTTTCTACCTAGGATTCAACGCTCATGATTTCAGGTACAAACCCCAAAACCTTAATCCTTGGTGTATAAATAGCGAAGGAAAAAGGAATTTAGGGTTACATTATCGCTCCACTTACTCTTGTACACACACCCTCCACATTCTCACGCCGGAAGCGCCGCGGAGCCAAATCCACCTTTCAGTGTTGTTTTGTAGGGATGAGTAATTTGCACAGATCTTCCTCCCTCGTCCTTTTCAAGCAAAGCTCATTGGCTACATAAAGAAAGTAATTATTTTACAAAAATAAAAAAGTGAAGTAAATCATATACGATATGAGCGAAATGAAATCAAAGAGATCTCAAATTTACCACTGGAGAAGTAAAAGTACCCATGAGTAAATCCATAGCAAGACTATATGTTCAGAATAATAGTAGACATCATAGGGTTTTCCATAAATACTCAAATGTAGGTCGCAAGAACATTTAAAAAAAATTGGCCTCCAAATGTCTATTACTTAAAAAGAAAAATTGGACTATAAGGAGAACACTTTTTCTTTTCGACTTACAAAGTACTAATTTTATAAGTCTAAAGCACTAAATTATGAGTGGAACGATTTCATATAAGAAATTTGAAGAGGTGAATTAAGAAGCAAGAGTGAAGAAGGAATCAATCCATTATTCATTTATGAAAGTCAAGTTTGTAGAAAACTTACTGTCGTCATGATAGACTCACTATCAAATATAAGCAATTTGGCATCAAAATAATTAGCAAGCGCCTTTGCCAACATTTCCTCATACATCTCAGATTCTAGAGAGAAGGCACAAAGTGCAAATCTAATTAATAAACAGATAAGAAAATTTAGCATTAAAATTTAAGAAAAATAAATGAGCCACACATACCTGCAGGACCAGAGAACAAAATTCTCGGGTTTATTGTTGGAACTAGAGATAGAGATGTAAAATCAAGTTATTACATATGCTTGTAGTGCATATAAGAAACTAGAAGAAGCAAATTTTTTGTATATTCACTACAGGGGAACATAAACGGAAATTATGTTTAGAACTTTATTATGGATTACAAATCCAAGCGGCACAAACATCATTCCTCTGCTGATCCCGCTTTGTTACGTACACATCTCTCAACTAATATTCCTTTTGGGGTGACATAAAAAAGAAGTAATTTCATAATAAAAAGATTACCTTAAATTATGGGAATCATCGAAAGGCATCTTAACTGACGTTACCCCCGTCCAGAATTTCTTAGTGAATGTGTTGTTTGAAAATTAGTAGGCTTACACATACCCCAAAATTTTAAATTTAAGATTTAGCTCACTGAGCTTAAAAGGTAAACATAACTTTTTATATGGATATATTCTCAAACGAATTATGATTATGAATATATTTTACGGGTCTGGATCCTCTGTCCCCTTCCTCCGTGTCTCCTCCGTGTCCCCTTGCTTTTTTAATACAAAATGAGTGCCCCAGCGGGGTCCATTTTAAATAAAAATATTTTTTATTTAAAATATTTTTATGTCACCCCCAAAAGGAGTGTTAAGTTGAGAGAAGTACGTGTAACAAAGCGGGAGCAAAAGGAGTGTTAAGTTGAGAGAAGTGTAACAAAGCGGGAGCAAAATGGGATCAAAATGTGTAACAGGTTGTACATTTTACAATATAAATTGGGTGGTGTTATATAATTTAGTATAATTTGATACTTATAGCAAGTACACAATTCTGATTTCCTTTGATGTTGATTGTTTCTGAATCCCGGTATATCTGCTATTTCCATTTTACCAGGAGCGACATATCCTGGAATTTATGATATTACCATCAGATGCTGACAGAAGACGAGCAAGTAAGAAAAGACAATCGAAGCACAAACCTGAGGCGTGTAAATAGTCACTTTATTGGGGAAGAGTTCTGGAATAATCAGTTGCCTCTGCAACCTCGTTCCTTGTATAATGCATCCTTCCAAAATTAGAAGGCACAAATTGCATATCTAATAAGTAAACACATAAGATAATTTAGCATTAAAATTGATGAAAAGGAAATGAGCCACATACCCGCAGGACTAGAGAACAAAATGACCCCGTGCTTGAGGTGTATATAAGAAACCGGAAAAAGCTCTTTCTTATATTCACTACAAGGGAACATAAACAAAAATTATGTTTAGAACTTTATTATGGCTCATTTCTGATCCAAGCGGCACACACATCACGAATTTCTTTATGAATGTGTTATTTGAAAATTGCACCACTCATAGATATCTCAGAAGAATGTGAAGGCATTAAATCCCTGCAGGTCCAGTTTTTTTCGTTTGTATTAGCATTTGTAGCAAGGTTGCCTTCAAGAAATTAAATCAAGGTTATCTTAATCAACAACGAGAGAAGGTGTAGCATTTTACAGCTGAGATTAAATTAAGAACTCATCAAAAAAAAAAACAAATGCAATAAAAAAGTCCTGAAAAAACTTACTACAAAAATCAAGAAAATTGAAGAATCCATCTCCGAAAGAAACCATCAAATGCTTAGAAGATGAAAGCTTCTCTTCCCATGAATAAGATATCATCGACCCCTTTTTTTTTAACAATAAATGGATAATGAGAGGTTATAAATTGCTACAATTTGTGTAACTTTGCTACGCATAGATATGATAATGAGAGGCTTTTATAGGGATTCCTACTCTAGGGGTTTTGCCAGGTCTAGGTGTTTTGGTAGGTAACTGTAGGTGTTTTGATAGGTAACACATGGGCAGTTTTGCTTTTAGAATTTTAAAATACTAGCTTAAACCCGTGCAAACACGGGTTACTTTTTGCATGGGTTACTTTCAATATTTTATAATTTATTTATAGTGTAATATAATATTATAAATATTAATTATAATATTATATTGAAAAAATTCGAAACTTACATCTTTGTATATAATAATTTTTAGTATTAAATATAAATTAATATGTTGTTGGCAGAAATCGAACCTTGTACCTCTGTCTTTAACAACTTTTAGTATTATTATATCTAACGGTCAGGATCTATTTGAGTTGCTGATCTAACGGTGATAAATGAGGGATAACCAAAAGTGGGATAACCAAAAA
Organism: Kitagawia praeruptora; assembly: GCA_037693485.1. NCBI lineage: Eukaryota > Viridiplantae > Streptophyta > Magnoliopsida > Apiales > Apiaceae > Kitagawia > Kitagawia praeruptora. The sequence goes on along the minus strand of CM075345.1, from coordinate 29,896,684 downwards.
GGGGTTAACCAACTACAAATTATACCCCTTTTGCTTATTATAATATAGTATAGATATGATATATTATACAGTTTGGATTTTATCATTACTTTTTTACTTAATTTTTAGTACTATTAGAATTTTGTTGCTACGTTTTTCTTAATTTGTAGTATCTAGAATTTTATTACAACTTTTTTCAGAATTTTTAGTATATTTTTCTTTCATTTACTTTTAAATTATAGTGTGGATTTTGTGTGTTCCCGGTTATAAATTTGAATATATAGATCAAAAAAGTTTGTGTAGATTTTTTTGTTCAAATAGATATTATGTAGATTTTGGATTTTGTATTCATAAACACAAGAAAATATTCATTTTGTTTATCCACAAAGATGTTATGTTATGTACCTGATTAAAAAAATGTTACTTAGATTATGGATTTGTATAATTGATTGATAAAAGAAATATATTTCAACATACGATTTTGGTCAATTTTGGGATTGCATTGGCGTAGTCTAATGGTTTTGATTGGTTACAGCTAATATGAGCAGGCCATGTTAATTAGAATTTCATAATTAACTTTTTCTTAATTTTTAGTATCTATAATTTCATTACAACTCTTTTCTTAATTTTTAATATGTAGAATTTTGTTACAACTTTTTCCTTTATTCTTAGTACCTTTGTTATGTTATTGATACTTAACATTTTTTTTCTTTTTCATTGACTTAAATAGATTATTCTCAATATATTATAGTAATGGATGTTGTGCATTTCAACTTATAAATTTAAATATAATGATATAAATTTTTTATGTAAATTCTTTTATCCAAAAAAGTATTATGTATGACAAAAAAAGAGATATTTATATAAATTCTGGATTTTGAATCAATTGATAAATTTTTTTAATTATTTTGTATCTACAAGCATATTTGCTTATATGGACCTATTCAACTTATCCCAAGGAGTTTTTGTAGGTAACAGTCTAGGGCCGTAAACAAGTTGAGTCGAATATTGACGAGACTCGGCTCGAGCTTGATTAAATAGTTCGGGCTCGAGCTCGATCGAGTCACAAAATTCAAGCTTGAAGCTCGGCTCGACATATATGTGATATATTTGAGCTCGGCTCGAAATCTTCAATCAATTTCACTAATTATCAACAAAAGCTCGAATATCTTAAGTTCGGTTCGAGCTCGACTCGATTAATATATAAAAATATTAAATATTTATATAACAATATATAAATAACATAAAAATAATATAAAAATAATAATAAAATATATTTAAATAATAATAATAATAATAATATATATAAGCTCAATTAGGCTCGCGAGCCATACGAATCGAGTAATATGAAGCTCGAGCTCGGTTCAGTCAACTATTCGAATAGCTCGAGCTTGAGCTCGGCTCGATTATTATCGAACCGAATTCGAATATTTTACGAGCACAACTTGAATAGCTCACGAACAGTTTGATTCATTTACTCCCCTATGTAACACTAATATGTCTCATTTGCCAAGTCTAGGAGTTTTGGTAGGTAACAGTGATATGTCCCATATATCAAGTATAGGTGGTGTTTTGGTACCTACTCCCTCCGTCCCACCCAATAGTTAACATTGGGGGGGTTCGGCACGCATTTTAAGGTGAATTTTAATGATAGTTGCATAATTTATTTTTGAAATTTTCTTTTTCTGTATAAAAATAGAACAATCCTATATTTATACAAAAAAAGAAAATTTTAAAAATAAGTTATGGAACTATACTTTATAAGAGCCTTAAAATACGTGCCACGCAAGTGAAAATTTTATGTTAAGAAATGGATGGGACGGTAACAATTACATGTCCCATATGTCAAGTCTAGATGTTTTGGTAGGTAACAATTTTGATTTTAGAATTTTAACATACGATCTATTATACAATTTAGATTTTATTATTTTTTTTCCTTAATTTTTAGTATTTAGAATTTTATTACTACTCTTTTTAATTTGTATTATCTAGAATTTTGTTACAACTTTTTTCTTAATTTTTAGTATCTTTTTCTTTCATTTACTTTTAAATTATATTATGGATTTTGTGTGTTCTCGCTTATAAATTTAAATATATAGATCAAAAGATTTTTTTGTTCAAAATAGATATTATGTAGATTTTGGATTTTGTATTCATAGATAAAAAAAAATATTCATTTTGTTCATCCAAAAAGATGTTATGCTATGTTTCTGATAAAAAAAAATGTTAGCTAGGTAGATTGGTTTTGATTGATTTTACAGTTAATAAGGTAGATTTTGGGTTTGTATTTATTGATACAAAAAATATATTTCAATATCTGGTTTTGATAAATTTTGGGATTGCATGTGTGATGTGTCAAGTGTAATAGTTTTGATTGGTTACAGGTTACACAGCTAATATGAGCGGGGGCGTTGTTTATTGGAAATTTGGAATATCATTATTAACTTTTTTCTTAATTTTTTGTATCTAAAATTTCATTATTATTCTTTTCTTTAATTTGTAGTATCTAGAATTTTGTTACAACTTTTCCTTAATTTTTAGTATCTTTGTTATGTAATTACTACTTAACAATTTTTTTCTTTTTCATTGACTTAAATAGATTAATCTCAGTATATTATAGTAATGGATGTTGTGAGTTTCAACTTATAAATTCAAATATAATGATATAAATTTTTTATGTAGATTCTTTTATCCAAAGAGGTATTATGCATGACAAAGAAAGAGAAAATTATATAGATTTTGGATTTTGTATCAGTTGATACATAAAAATTATTTATTTGTATCTAGAAGCTCGATTTCGATATTCGCTTTTGAGCAATATTTTTGTATGTGCTTCATGGATCAAATAATGACCCGTTAATGTTTCTAGGCGAAAACTACATCAACGACAACAACTATACATGTTGAGTCCAATTAAATAAATGAAGAGTTGAGTCCCAAATTTATGGCAAATATTTCGATATTGTACATATAAATATTACTTGTTTTAAAAATAAAGGATTTGTGCTAATGATATGGGCATAAAAAATATAGTACATTTGGATATTATTTGTTTTTATTTTTTAAAGATAAATAACATGCGGTAATAATATGGATTATGCCTTTTTTTAAAGCCAAAATAATTTATTAGAAAATAAATATTAGTCATTATCTGAAATGCACTAGTGAGTAGACCTGGCAATCGTGTCGGTGTCGTGTATTTTCATTTCGTAAACTTTCGTATTTCGTGTACTTGAAGGTGAAACTCGTATCCACCCGAAATGAATTCGTGTACTTGAATGTGAAACCCATATCTACCCGAAATGAATTTGTGTATTTTTATGTCGTGTTTGGTGTATATATTATATAATATTAAAAATAAAATTTAGTTAAAATTTATTAGTAAATATTATATTCATATGAAATATACATAAAATTTTACATTTCCATATATAAATTTAAATACAACTCTATAAAAACTTGTAAATATGTATATTTTCTTGTAAAATATATATCTTAAAAATAATAATATTAATATATACATAAAATCTATAACTAGTAAATTATATTCATCTTTATTTCGTGTACTTCCGTATACGTTTGTGTACCTAAATGAAAACTCATATTCGACACTAAATATTTCGTGTAATTTCGTATTTATGTACTTTCGTGTTTCGTGTACCAAAAATCAAAATTCAAAACTATAATTTTCGTGTCGTTAATTTCTTGTGTTCACGTGTCAATTTGCCAGGTCTACTAGTGAGGAATACATGAGCATAAACTATTTGATAAAACAGCTAAAATAAAAGGATAAACCCCACCCAGATAAACCACAAGGCCCACTAGCATAAACTATTTGTCAGGTCTACTAGTTGATTTCTGAGCTCCCGAAACTAGAAGCAAGAGCATCTTCATCCATCTGAAGCAACATGTCAGGCTCATTTCCCCTTCGTTCTCGACATTAGGAGCTAAGTTCAATTCATGCAGCCATAAATTGGTCAAAGTCAGACCTAATCCTAAATCATTGCACCATAGTTCAAAATCCCTACCAACAGGCCTTGCAAGAATCACCATTCCTTCCCAGTTTTCTGCACCATATTGAGCGAGATAGGCTGCCAATAGATTAGCATTCCTTTCAATTGGCCTTACATCAAATCTGAAATTTCTATCGACACGTTAATATGGATTATGCCTAAAAACAAAGGTTATGGATTAAGGATATATGATATATATACCCCATTTCTCTTCTACTTTCAACCCCTTTTTTAAATGTCAAAAAATAATGTGATCACGGATTAAAATTGAAAAAAGGGCCCTAATATCACAATTCAAAAACAATTGGTTTAAAATGTCACAACTCAAAATATTGGTACCAAATGTCACTCTAAACACACCATTCAATATTAAGATCTGTATAAAATCAAATACAGATGTGTATAATGGCAGTGATGTAAATAGAACAAACTAGAAAGGTTAATTTCTCTGTATAATTCTTTGAAATATACGGTATACATTGATTTAGTTAAGGAATCTATACATCAAACAATATTTGATTGAATAGATTGATCGTTTTATAATTGGAAACAAATCCTTGATTGAACATAGTTGTCTATAACGCTTGACGATATACAATAATTGAATTTGACGACATTATCAATCCTATAAAAGTAGATGAACAAAGAAAACCAGAGAACACAAAACAGAATCTATGTTTTTGACGTGCAGGTTTGTTATGGAATCGTTATCAAAAAGAGATTTGTTAGGAATACATGGAGAAACACGATCGTTGGTTAGTTTCAAACCAGAACTACTATCAGATTCTTTTAGAGTTCTGTTTAGAGTTCCACACTAAGTCCATATAGATTCTTTTATAATGTTTTATTATTCTTCAATATATCAAGATTCGTCAAGGTGTTTTGTTAGGGTGTCTTGTTGTTTGCAATTCAAGATTCTTTAAGGTGTCCATGGTGTAGTCCCAAATGGTGTAACCTTTAATATTAACCGGAATGGAGTCGGTTTTGTGGTCAGAGACCATAATGGAAAGTTTATCTGAGGTATTTTGGGTATCATAGTGGGGATGTTTCTGTTACAAGCGCAGCTTTGTGCTATCATAAAGGTATATGCTTCGCATTCTCTAAGTTGCAATATAAAGTTCTTCTGGAAATAGACAATGCAGAGGCCTTTGATTTAGTGAATGAACTGGATATGGATGGGGATTTTGGTGATGAACTGAAGGAAGTCCTTAAAAAAATCAATGCTTGTAGCCCGACGACGGAGGAACTAGAAAGTGCAGACTATCTTATTTTGTTGATGACACCGGAAATTAACCATATGGCAATATATCTAGCTGAGTACGATTTGAACAATTGTGTGAGTACGATATGAACCATTATGTGGGTCTGTCCTACATCTATGAAAGTTTTAGATGTGTAAGGGAGCTTTTGGATTTTGACTTGGGGAGGGGTATTCTGTATGATGCTCTAAGAAGGCAAGGAAGATAAAAGTAAAATTTTGACGAGGCAGTGGCGACGGACTTGAGTCTTGCTAAATGGTTAGAAAAAGCATCAGAAGCCAAGAAGAATAAGAGGAAGAATGTAGAAATGGCGTAAGGTAGTAAGGAAGGGACCAACAATCAGAAAATAATGGTGGAGGAGGATGTGGAAGAATTAAACCTAAGTCAAACTATTAGGCTATGTGCACAGTATGTAGATTAGGCTAGATGATTTTCCTTTGAGTTAGTCTAGTTAATAGTGAGTTATTCTGCATATGAGATTTCATCTTCATCTTCCTCCAAAATGTAGGCCACGACACGCTTTCTTGTAGCAAATATGCAAGCTACGCCTCTGGATGCTGGCACAATAAGTGGAATAGGATTTAAGAATGTGTGATGGACATTCGTACCAACATCACAGGATCTGGTGCTCTTGAATACTAAGTCTCTGGTTTTTTAAAAGGTGCATGTTTAAGTGGTCTCGTTGTTAGCCCACTTGCTTCTTTGATCCCATCTGGTCGCTGGACAATGGGCCGAGTTTATCACATTTGAGCGCAAATATGCATCACTGATTTGTGTTTTTTATATCTCATTGGTCATTGCTCCTCGATAGGTGCTGTATGTGTATAAAATGTAAATTGATTCACAATCTCGAAAAAGTAAACATTTTTCAGTGTTTTTCTTTGGTTTCTAGGTGGCTGGGGAGTAGTATTTTTAATTTGCAGTTGTTTGTTAGTTGATGTAATATCCTCTTAAGTTGCAATGATATTTCCGGTTCATGAAAAAAAAAAGGAGTAGTATTTTTAATTTGCAGTTGTTTGTTAGTTGATGTAATATCCTCTTAAGTTGCAATGATATTTCGGGTTCATGAAAAAAAAAGATTCTTTAAGGTGTGCTAAGATTTGTTAAAGTATTCTTGTAAATTTTTTTAAATTATTTTAAGTACAGTACGTTGCAACAAATCTTTTTTTTTGGTATAACCTTAATTTATTTATTTTTTCCCTTTTTCGGTCTTTTTTAGGTATCCTCAAAACCATTATATTGACCTAATGAGATGTAGTTGATATTTGGATATTTACCAAAAATACTATGTTTAAAGTTTCTATTTGCAAATATACTATCTCTTTGAATTAATTGCAATTTTACTATACTAAGTTTCAAAATTGCAAAAATACTACACCCCTCCCCCCATGTGCCCTCCATGTGCCCTCCATGTGCCAACTCATACTCAATTCACACGCCTGTGTACTTTTTTTTTTTTTTTTTTTTTTTTAAGGTGGGATGCTATTTTGGTGGATTTGGGTTGCATGGCCCCGCAGGGGAAACCACTTTCAACTGAACATGCAACTAAATTTCTGATTTCATGTTCCATTTTTCAAATGTCATTTTCGACCAATTTTTTGGACTCTAATATATATATATATATATATATATATATATATATATATATATATATATATATAGGAGGGGGTTCAAAAGAGAACTAGAAGACCCTATTATTTACCATTGATTTCCTTTTCATCCTATGGCCTAGATTATATACATATTAGATACTATTTTACTTATTTCTAATTAAAAGGGTAGTATTTTGAAACTGAAAATACATAAACATAATAAGTACATTTACGTATTATACATAATCATTTCCATGTTTGTAAAGATTTTGCAGAGATCTTGTGCACGATGAGCGCTCTACATTCCATACACATGTTTACCAGTTATGTTGATTGCTTTATTTCATTTAATTTGACGTGACAACATTACATTATCAGTTTTACAACTAAGTCGTGTTTATCAACTATGTTGATTGCCTGTATTTCATTTAATTTGACATGACAACATTACATTATCAGTTCTACAAGTAAGTCGTCTTGTCATTTTCTTTTTTTTCATCACAGAACACTAGGTTTCAGATTGTCAATGGAACACAAAAATTAGACAAAAACGAATCGTATACCTGCAATTTCGTTTGCAAAGATGTAAGAGTCCAAGAAATATTACTTACAGATGTTTTGGAGATGACATTGAAGGTGTTCAATGAAGTGTTCTTAAAACGTTATTGAAGGTGTTCTGAAGTGTTTTTAAAAATGTTTAATGAAAGTTTCATGATTGTTATCTTAACTATCTTTTGCTCTTGTTTGTTTAGTGTTGTTCTAGTTTGTTAATTGCTAGTTACCGGTGTTGTTTTAGGTTTTGGCCTCTCACTTCTTTGCTCATACAGGTCATGTATCAGATGTAATGTACGACATGGCCTAATGGAATCTTAATGAAATTTTAATATTCAACAGTCTGTCCCCATATTGAGGATCGGTGTTGATTTTTATTTCTCCATTATTGTAGAATGAGGATCGAGCAATACATGGTTCACGAAAAAGTTGTGAAGAAAGTTGGATTTAGGAGAAGGCATAAAAGGTTGTGAAGCGCTTGGTTTTGTGATTCACGAAACTGTACACAATAGTTATCTTGATACCATACGGAAGAAGAAGAAGACATAAGTTAGATGTTTGATTCTAATGTGTTAGTACCATTGTTGGTTCTTGTTTTTTTCAATATATGTAATTAAGATCATGAACATGTGATCATGTTCATAGTGTTTTTTTAAGTGTTCAATTGTTCTTTTAGATATTCATTCAAATCTCCTGCAAATTTGGTTTCCTTCCCAGAACCAATATATTTGTTTTGACGTGTTAGGCAGAAAGCCAAAAATCATTACACCCATAAAAGATCCAAAAATAAGAAAATTAAGTGTAGACAGATTTTGATGCATCAATTAACCAAAATCTTACGTAATGAAATCTTTTAAATCACTTAACAGAATCTAGGATTAAATTAAATAACTTATATGTTAATGAAAAAACACTTAATGAAATTTGAGATTGAAACCTTAAAAATTGATTTTTAAAATATCCAAAAAGGTAGAAAATAAATTTAATAATATTTTTACATGAAACTTAATAATAGTTTTAATTTAATAATAGATTTGAAAACCTATTTATTAGGAATTAATCAATGATTTATATTACAACCTCTTTCTAATTTCCAAAAGGAAACAAATCAAAGCATATCATCAAAAATCTTTACAATACATTTTTGTATGAAAGGAACCAAATATAATCATATACTCCATCATATTAAATTGTAAAGATATATATTCACTCGTATAATCAAGTAGAATCTCGAAAAACCGAGTAGAATCTCAAAAATATAATAAAAAAATTGACATTTTGATTTGAAACACGTAAAAGAATCTTGGTGTATTACCTAAGATTTCTATATATAATTCAATTTTAAAAAAAAATGTTCTTGCGATTGTTTTTGTAGATGCCGTATGGCTTTTGATTAATGGATTGATTTCTTTTTGTTCAAAAAAAAAAAAAAAAATGTATAATTTTTCTTTTAAAAAATTAAATATATAGAAAAATTATGTAATACACCAAGATTCTGTTAGGAATTTTGATAATTACTCTGAAAGAATTTCTAAAATATAATAAAAAAAATTGACATATTGATTTGAAACACGTAAAAGAATCTTGTGTATTACCTAAACTTTCTACATATAACTTGATAGAATTTTAACATTACTTAATAGAATTTTAAAAAATACTTAACAAAATTGTAAAATATCAAGACACCTAGTAGAATCTGGAGTGTAAGATTTTGTAATTATTTTTATAATTTAATAACTTCTTTTTAAAATTTTTTAACATGATACGTACTCAAAATATTTTTAAAAAAATAATTGAGGATGAGTAAATATATAAACAAATTGTCAAAAATTACAAAATGAAATTGTTTCCAAATAAATACCAAAAGAGTAGAATCTAAGGTGTTATACTAATTGTTTTTATTGAAAAATGATATTACATGATAATTTATCCAACAGACCAACACTATAAACAAATCATGTACATGATAATTTATCCAATACTATAAATAAATATTTCTTAAAAATATAATTTTTTATAAAAATATTTTATTGATCAATAATAAGTTTCAAATATAGTTATGTACAAATACAACACTATAAATAATTTATCAAACATTTAATAAAATTTGTAAAATAATTTTTCGAATTAAAATTCAATTTTTTGTAGGAAGTTTTCTAAAATAATTCTCAAAAGAATCTCGAAAATATAATAAAAAATTGACATATTGATTTGAAATACGTAAATGAATCTTGGTGTAGTACCTAAAAGTTCTATATATAACTTAATTTTAAAAGAAATGCATAATTTTTCTTTTGAAAAAATAAATATATAGAAAAATTATGTAATATACAAATATTCTCTTAGATATTTTGTTAATTACTCAAAAAGAATTTTTAAAAGATAATAAAAAAATTGACATATTTATTTGAAACACGTAAAAGAATCTTGGTGCATTACCTAATGTTTCTACATATACTTTGATAGAATTTTAACATTACAAAATAGAATATTTTAAAAACTACTATCAAGACACCTAGTACGTAGAATCTTGAGTGTAATTTTTTTTTAATAATTTAATATCTTTTTTTTTTAATTTTGTTACATGATAGGTAGTCAAAATATTTTTTAAAAAATAATTGAAGATAAGTAAATATGTAAACAAATTGTTAAAAATTAAAAAAAATTGTTTCCAAATAAGTATTAGAAGACCTAGTAGAATCTAAGTTGTTATACTAATTGTTTTTATTGAGATATTGATATTACATGATAATTTATCCAACAATATAAATAATTCATGTACATGATAATTTATCCAATACTATAAATAAATATTTCTTAAAATATAAATTTTTTATAAAAATATTTTATTGATCTAAATTAAGTTTCGAATATAGTCATGTACAAATACAACTCTATAAATAATTTATCAAACATTTTAAAAATCTATAGAATATTTTTTCGAATTAAAATTCAATTTTTTATAGCAAGTTTTCTAAAATAATTTTCAAAAGAATCTCGGGAATATAATAAAAAAAATTGACATATTGATTTGAAACACGTAAAAGAATCTTGGTGTATTACCTAATATTTCTATATATAACTTAATTTTAAGAGAAATACATAATTTTTCTTGTAAAAAATAAATATATAGAAAAATTATGTAATATACCAAGATTCTCTTAAGAATTTTGTTAATTACTCAAAAAGAATTTCTAAAAGATAACAAAAAAATTGACATATTTATTTGAAACACGTAAAAGAATGTTGGTGCATTAACGTTTCTACATATAACTTGATAGAATTTTAACATTACAAATTAGAATTTTAAAAAATACTTAACAAAATTGTAAAATATCAAGACAGTGGTACGTAGAATCTAGAGTGTAAGATTTTTATTTATTTTTTATTTATAATTTAATAACTTTTTTATATAATTTTTAAACATGATACATAGTCAAACTATTTTTTAAAAAATAATTGAAGATAAGTATATATGTAAACAAATTGTCAAAAATTACAAAATAAAATTGTTTCCAAATAAGTATTAAAAGACCTTGTAGAATCTTAGGTATACTAATTGTTTTTATTGACATATTGATATTACATGATAATTTATTCAACACTATAAATAATTCATGTACATGATAATTTATCTGATACTATAAATAAAATAATTCTCAAAAGAATCTCGAAAATATAATAAAACAATGACATATTGATTTGAAACACGTAAAAGAATCTTGGTGTATTACCTAAGATTTCTGTATATAACTTAATTTTAAAAGAAATGCATAATTGTTTTTAAAAAAATAAATATATAAAAAATTATGTAATATACCAAGGTTCTATTAGGTATTTGTTAATTACTCCAAAAGAATTTCTAAAAGATAATAAAAAAATTGATATATTGATTTGAAACAAGTAAAAGAGTTTTGATATTACATGATAATTTATCCAAGGTGTTATACTAATTGTTTTTATTGACATATTAATATTACATGATAATTTATCCAACACTATAAATAATTCATGTACATGATAATTTATCTGATACTATAAATAAATATTTATTAAATATAAATTTTTTATAAAATATTTTATTGATTTATAATAAGTTTTGAATATAATTATGTACAAGTACAACACTATAAATAATATATCAAACATTTAAGAAAATCTATAGAATATTTTTCGAATTAAAATTCAATTTTTTATAGCAAGTTTTCTAAAATAATTCTCAAAAGAATCTCGAAAATATAATAAAAAATTTACATATTGATTTGAAACACGTAAAAAAATCTTGGTGTATTACCTAAGATTTCTATATATAACTTAATTTTAAAAGAAATGCATAAATTTTCTTTTAAATAAAAAAATATATAGAAAAATTATGTAATATATCAAGATTCTCTTAGATATTTTGTTAATTCTAAAAAGAATCTCAAAAATAATTTCTAAAAAGATTCACTTAGATATTTTAAATAATTCTAAAAAGAATCTCAAAAATTTAATAAAAGTAAATAAACTGATATATTGATTTGAAACACATAAGAAATTCTCAAAGGAATCTCAAAAGGGTAGTAATTAATTGATATATTGATTGGAAAAACGTAAGAGAACCTTGGTGCACTTTATAATATTTTTACATGTAACTTAATTTTAAAAGAAATGTATAAATTTTCTTTTGAAAATATAAATATATGCAAATATTGTGTAATACACAAAGATTCTCTTAGGTGTTTTTTTGATTTATTTAGATTTTATTGATTGGGAACACGAATTTTGATGTATTACATAATATTTTTATATGTAACTTATTTTTAAGAAAAATTGCATAATATATAACTATAATGAAAAACCTAGATTCTCTTATGCGTTTCAAATCAATATATCAGTTTATTGCATAATATTGCATAATCTTAAAGAGATAATAAAAGGAAATAAACTATATAATGATTTGAAACGCGTAAGAGAATCTTGGTGTATTAAATGATATTTTTATATGTAACTTAATTTTAAAAGAAATGCATAGTTTTTTTAAAATGTATAAAAATATTTTGTAATCGACCAAGGTTCTAATAGGCGTTTTTTTATTTAATTTAAATTATTATATTATTTCATTAAATATTTATACTATTATATAAAAGCCGAAACATTAAAAGTTTGGTTGGTCGGTCGGTCGGTCGGTACGGTACCCGTTGATTTTACTTATTTACCCCTTACTCAATTACAGATCTACTAACTAATCAATTTCTTTTTTCAGGTTAGACATATTATCTTTTTTTATTTTTCAAGAACTAAATAATTTCTTTTTTCAGGTAAATTACAACATCTTTTATATTTTACCTAACTAAAATTCTAAATAATTTTCCCCTTTTCTCTAACTAAAATATCTCTTTAAAATTCCTCCTTTATTAATCAATTTCCTTTTTCAGGTTAAACATATTATCTTTTTTATTTTTCAATAACTAAATAATTTTCCCCTTTTCTCTAACTAAAATATCTCTTTTTCCAATTATATCATGGACGATTACCTTTTTCAGCCAAAACATGTTACCTTTTTTCTTTTCTCTTACTAAAACCTCCCTTTTTTCAATTATAGTACAGACGTTTCTATTTAATAAAAATAAAATAATAGTATTATAATACTAATAATTAACCGATTACCTTTTCAGCTAAAATATATCATCTTTTCTATTTATTTTTTTTATTAAATCCCCTTTTTTCTAGAAATATAACGGGCAACATTAATTTCTCATTTTCTAAAAACTATGAACAATTTTATTTAGTAAAATAACATAATTAAATTATAATTACTATAAATTAATCAATTATCTTTTTCACATAAATCATGTCATCTTCACATTACCTTTCTATTTTCTCTGACTAAAATATCTCTTTTTCCAATTATATCACGGGCGGTTCTATTTAATAAAATAAACTAATAATATTATTAATTAATCGATTACATTTTTCAGCTAGAACGTAGCATCTTTTCTATATTTTCTAACTAAAATCCCTCTTTTAATAGAAATATTAGAAATATCACGAAAAATATTAATTTCTACTTTTCTAAAAACATTACGAGCAATTGTATTTAGTAAACTAACGTAATTAAATTATAATTACCATAAAATAATCAATTACCTTTTTCACCCAGAACATATTACCTTTTTAATTTTCTCTAACTAATTTTTTTTATTTTTGTAATCACATCACGGGCATTATATTTAATAAAATGATGTAATAATTTTATAATTAATAATAATTAATGGATTACTCTTTTTAAGTAAAACCTATCATCTTTTGTATATTTTCTAAATAAAATTCCTCCTTTTCTAGAAATATCACGGATAACATTTATATAATTATTATCAAATCATCTCATATTAAAAGGTAAGCCTCCAAAATTCATGTTTTAAAAAAATTAATTGAGGTTAATGAATTTTTTTATATAATATTAAAAAGATCCGTGCATCGCACGGGTTTTAGGCTAGTTTATATTAAAATTTGGTTTAAACTTTTGAGGTTTTTTCAAAGCATTATAATATTTCTATTTGAAATAATATTTTAATTTTTCTACTAAGTGGTTTCAACATATTAATTGCGATTGATATTAGTTGAACACTTAAGAGAACATCACACAACACCACACTTAATAGAATTTTAGTGTTCAAGTTGAAACACTTAAAAAAATCTTCTCCCATCTTAAAAATGACACATCAATGTTTTTTTATGATTAAAATTTTTTAAAAAAATACTTCAAAGAATATTGTCTATTCGAAAATTTTGTTTATTTATGAAAGTTATTATTTTGAATAATTAACATATTTTTTAATTAAACACTTAAGAGAATTTAAGTCAAACACAAAAAAAAATTAGATAAAAAAGTAAAAATTTGTATATGTTAAGATTTTATTGAAAAAATTCATTGTCCTTATAAGATTTTATAGAAAAAAACTCCTTATTTTAAGATTCTATAAAGTATTTTAAGATTTTAGTAAGTGTTTTACTATTTTAAGATATTTTTATGAAAAAACAATTATATACTTTTTTAAAACACTTAATCGAATCTTAATGTTATTAAGAAAATCTTATCATGTCTTAAAAATGACACTTAATAGTATTCATATAAGCATTTTTCAAAATAGACAAATTTTCTAAAATATTCTTTGTAAATATAAACCTATATTGGTTCACCCTTACCATTTTTTTTTCTTGGAAAATAAGTTGAGAATCATGTTTTTTAATTTTTCACTCTCTGTATTTTCATATCAAAACCTATATTGCTTCAAAAGTTAGCTAGTTTATTGTTCATATCAAAACACATAAACACCAAAATGACAATATGAACGCTCATCATATTAGAGAACTTGATTGTACAGATATGCTTCTTTCAAATCTAGTTTATCTATGTTAAAATGCACCAACTTATTCATTATTTTTACCAAAGATATTCCCGGGGCATTGTTGGCACATCATATTAGAGAACTTGATTGTACATATATGCTTCTTTCGAATCTAGTTTATCTATGTTAAAATGCACCAACTTATTCATTATTTTTACCAAAGATATTCCCGGGGCATTGTTGGCATGGCCTTCGTTGCTTTCTTTCACATTCTCCTCCAGAACATTACACTCAAACTTCCCATCTATATTTGTAAGATCAATTTCTGGAGCTTTCTTGATACAGACTCTACCAAATCTAGATCAACAAGGTTGACATAAGCTTGAGCCCTTATATAAAATTATTTCATATTCTTAGCATCAATTTTCAAAATCTCGGACATAGCTTTCCTGCTTCCTTGCAATTCTTTTCAGTTTTAGTTTGTAAAATGCATAATTGAGATTGCAAGTCACCTTTAATGCCTTCTCCAAACATTGTGTCATGCTCAATATACTTGGCAGGCTTCTCATAGGGCTTAAATGGATGCCTTTGCATATGTAACAGTCTAAGTATTAATCTTCTCCTCCATGTATCCAATAATTCCTTCTCTTTAAAAAAAATTTACAGGCTCATAGTAAAGGGATGACTCATGTTCTGATCCACATAAACAATATACACATTCACGAGGATTTTGTTAGTATAAGAATTCCTACGAGAACATATAAGTTCTTTTCACACCATCATAACATATACTTAAAGCAACACTTAACAGAACCTTATTGTAAAGCATATTAAATCCTTTAGACAAATAAAAATACATAATTAGAAGTTAATTGAGCAAGTGAATTCTCACACCATAAGAGTCCTCTGCATAGGAAAATTTCTGGATTTCATAAATACAGTACCATTCACAAAACACCTAAGAGATTTTTATAAAGAACACATCTAAGAATATAATAGAGTGCTATATATATATATATATCCTATAGAACACGTTAATGAATCTTTACAATTTAGGGAATCTGCTAATCTAAATAACAATATACCCTACACCAAAAGAACACCTTAATGAGTCTTACCTAAACTGCAATTTAACACAAAATTTCATTAAGGACTGATGAAGAATCTAGCTGATAAGATTTTAAAACAAACAAACATATATTGAATGGATATTCACTTGTACTGGAGAACAAGATTCGAACAAAGCCATTCCATTAATCCACTTTTTCTGATCATCTGTCAAAGAAGAAATCGCATCTGTCAAAAGCTCTGGTTGAAATCCTGCCATCTGATATTTTCCTCCAAATCTTATTTTTTCAGATATCCTTGATACCTTGATGAATCCATATAACTTTTCATAAGAGAAAAAAGATTCTTGTTAGGAATTTTATGAATGGATCTGTTGTAAGCTCAGTACAAAGTAAGAAACCAGTACCTTGAAGCCTCAGCCTTTCTCACCATTTTCATCTAGGTCAAAAAAGTGTGTTCTGAATCGCATTTTTATATATTGCATATTCATATATATCACGGCGATGGAATTTTATTCAGTAAGATATTTGTTTCCAAAACTACAAAAATTCTATTCAACAATCAAATCCCCCGGTTGTCGTCGTTTCCTTATATGAAAATATTGTAAGCGTATAATACATGTAACTGAATTCTAATCAGCCTACAACTTTCAAGATAATTACATAAATGCCATTACTCACAGTATTATTATATATATATATATATATATATATATATATATATATATATATATATTAGAGTCCAAAAAATTGGTCGAAAATGACATTTGAAAAATGGAACATGAAATCAGAAATTTAGTTGCATGTTCAGTTGAAAGTGGTTGCCCCTGCGGGGCCGTGCAACCCAAATCAGCAACTGAATGCAACCACATTCAATCGAATGCAACCACATGCAACTTTTTTTTTAAGGTGGGATGATTTTGGTGGATTTGGGTTGCAAGGCCCCGCCAGGGGCCATATTCAAATGAATGCAACCACATTCAACCAAATGCAACCCCACAAGCAACTTTTTTTTAAGGTGGGATGATTTTGGTGGATTTGGGTTGTAAGGCCCCGCCAGGGGCAATATTCAACCAAATGAAACCACAATCAACTTGTTGAAAGTGGTTGCCCCTGCGGGGCCATGCAACCCAAATAGAATCCCACCTTAAAAAAGTTGCATTCAGTTGCTGATTTGGGTTGCAAGGCCCCGCCAGGGGCAATATTCAACCAAATGCAACTACATTCAACTTTTTTTAAAGTGGGTGATTTTGGTGGATTTGGGTTGCAAGGCCCCGCCAGGGGCAATATTCAACCAAATGCCACATTCAACTTGTTGAAAGTGGTTGCACTCAATTGAAAGTGGTTGCATTCAGTTGAAAGTGGTTGCCCCTGCGGAGCCATGCAACCCAAATCCACCAAAATAGAATCTCATCTTAAAAAAAAAGGTGCATTGAGTTGCTGATTTGGGTTGCAAGGCCCCGCCAGGGGCAATATTCAACCAAATGCAACCATATTCAACTTGTTGAAAGTGGTTGCCCCTGCGGGGCCATGCAACCCAAATCCACCAAAATAGAATCCCACCTTAAAAAAAAAAGTTGCATTCAGTTGCTGATTTGGGTTGCAAGGCCCCGCCAGGGGCAATATTCAACCAAATGCAACCATATTCAACTTGTTGAAAGTGGTTGCATTCAGTTGAAAGTGGTTGCCCCTGCGGGGCCATGCAACCCAAATCTACCAAAATAGAATCCCACCTTAAAAAAAAGTTGCATTCAGTTGCTGATTTGGGTTGCAAGGCCCCGCCAGGGGCAATATTCAACCAAATGCAACCATATTCAACTTGTTGAAAGTGGTTGCCCCTGCGGGGCCATGCAACCCAAATCCACCAAAATAGAATCCCATCTTAAAAAAAAAGTTGCATTCAGTTGCTGATTTGGGTTGCATTCAGTTGCTGATTTGGGTTGCATGGCCCCGCAGGGGCAACCACTTTCAACTGAACATGCAACTAAATTTCTGATTTCAAGTTCCATTTTTCAATTGCGAATTTGGGTTGCAAGGCCCCGCCAGGGGCAATATTCAACCAAATGCAACCATATTCAACTTGTTGAAAGTGGTTGCCCCTGCGGGGCCATGCAACCCAAATCCACCAAAATAGAATCCCACCTTAAAAAAAAAGTTGCATTCAGTTGCTGATTTGGGTTGCATTCAGTTGCTGATTTGGGTTGCATGGCCCCGCTGGGGCAACCACTTTCAACTGAACATGCAACTAAATTACTGATTTCATGCAACCTCATTTTTGGACTCTAATATATTAGAGTCCAAAAATGAGGTCGAAAATGGCAATTGAAAAATGGAACATGAAATCAGTAATTTAGTTGCATGTTCAGTTGAAAGTGGTTGCCCCAGCGGGGCCATGCAACCCAAATCCAAATCCACCAAAATAGCATCCCATCAAAAAGGACACAGGCGGCTCTGAAAGAGGAGGGAAGGAGGGGGAAGGGTTAGGGTTAGTATTTTTGCAATTTTGAAACTTAGTATAGTAAAATTGCAAATAGTTTAGTAAAATTGCAAATAGCTATTCATAACAAAAGTAAATGTGCAAAAATTTACTTTTTCCTATTTATTTATGAAAAAAGCTCTTGATATTTTGCATATTATTTGGTTTAGTTTTATTAAACACTTAATGGAATCTTGAATAAATTAATAAGAACACTTATATCTTTAACAAATTATTTAAAATATTTAACAGTTGTTTTAATAAACGAGTAAAAAAATTAACGGAATCTTTAATAAATTAATTAAAACACTTAACAAAAATATTTAATATATTAATATAACACATATTAGAATAAATATAACACATATTAAAAAGTTTCAATTATAATAATTTTGAATTGATCATTGAAAATTATTATGAAATATCTTTAAAAAATCTAAGATATAGTATGAACACGAAAAAACAAAGAAACACCTAAGAGAATCTTGGTGTATTGCATAATATTTCTATATATTTATTTTTTCAGAAGAAAAGTTATACATTTCTTTTTAAATTAAAGTTACATGTAGAAATATTATAAAAGGCATCAAGATTTTCTTACGTGTTTCAAATCAATACATTAGTTTATTTACTTCTATTATGTTTTTGAGATTCCTTCAAGAATTGTTTTATAAGACATGCTATAAAAATTTAATTTTAATTTGAAAATTAAGTTACATATAAAAATATTATGTAATACATCAAGATTCTTGTTTCCAATCAATAAAATCTAAATAAAATTAAATAAAACTAAAAAACATCTATGAGAATCTTGGTGTATTACACAATATTTATATATATTTATTTTTTCAAAAAAAAATTTATACATTTCTTTTAAAATTAAGTTACATGTAGAAATATTATAAAATGCACCAAGATTCTCTTACGTGTTTCAAATCAATATATCAATTTATTTATTGTTGAGATTTCTTTGAGAAATGTTTTAAAAGATGTGGTATAGTGTATTAAACCCATCGAACTAAGTTTTTGTTTAAGAAAGAGTAATAATATTGTATTGTAATTAACAAAACACCTAAGAGAATCTTAGAATATTACATAATATTTTTATACATTTTTTTAAAAGAACTATACAATTCTTTTAAATTAATTTACATATAAAAATATCATTTAATAGACCAAGATTCATATCATATCATTTTCTTTTCTTTTATTATATTTTTGAGATTTCTTAAAGAATTATTTTAAAAGACATGTAATAAAAAAATTGAATTCTAATTTTTAAAAAAATCTATAAATTGTTCGATGAATTATTTATAATGTTGTACTTATACGTAACTATATTAGAAACTTCTTTTAGATCACTAAAATATTTAGTAAAATTTTAGTATAAAAATCTAATAAAGTAATATTACAATTTCAAAGTTATTAACAAAAAATTTAAGAGAATCTAGGTGTATTACATAATATTTATATATACTTCCTTTTTAAAAAAATTTATACATTTCTTCCAAAATTAAGTAACACCTAGAAATATAATGTAATATACCAAGATTCTTTAAAAATCAATATATCAGTTTATTTCACCAAGATCCTCTTAGGTGTTTTTGAAACACGTAAGAGAATCATGGTGTATTAGATGATATTTTAATATATAACTTAATTTCAAAAGAAATGTATAATTTCTTTGTTTTAAAAACTTATAAAAATATTATGTAACCCACCAAGATTCTCTCATGTGTTTTTTAGTTATTTTAAAATTATTGAATTATTTTGTTAGATATCTATATTTTTTTAATATTATTGATATTTTTCAAATCATTATATTATTTACATTTAAAATAATATTTTTAATTTATATTTTTTTTGAAATAGAATTTAAATTCGTTTGAAACACGTAAAAGAACCTTTGTGTGTGACATATATGTATTAATCAGTTGTTATTAAAGATTAATTGGGACAAATTGAAAAATGTTATTCTAAATGAAACTTAATTTTAGAATAAATGTATGTTTTTTTAATTAAAATAATATATTTTAAATATTATGTAATACACTAGGATTCTCTTAGGTATTTTGTTAATTTCTTTGAAATCGTAATACTACTTTATTAGATATCTATATTAAAATTATATTAAATATTTTTATTGATCTAAAACACTTTAATATAATGATGTGACACACGTAAGAGAATCTTGATGTACTCCCTCCGTCCCTTTTGATTGTTAACATTTCACTTTTTCAAAACTTTCTGGCACGCATTTTAAGATGCATTTTAAGGATAGTTAAATAACATTTTTTTAAAATTTTCTTTTTCTGTATAAAAATTTAAACATTAAATTTTTATACAGAAAGAAAAAAATTTAAAAAAAAGTTATTTAACTATCCTTAAAATGCACCTTAAAATGCGTGCCAGAAAGTTTTGAAAAAGTGAAATGTTAACAATCAAAAGGGACGGAGGGAGTATTAGATAATATTTTTATATGTAACTTAATTTCAAAAGAAATGTATATATATTTTTTAAACGTATGCAAATATTATGCAACCCACCAAGCTTTTTTTAGGTGTTTTGTTAATTATATGTATATTTGTTTATATGAAAATATTATCATATTTCAGAATAAATGAATAATTAGTTTTTTTAATAAAAAAAACAAGAAATGTATTTAAATACACCAAATATTCTCTTAGGTGTATTTGAAATACGTAAGAGAATCTTGGTATATTATATGATTTTTTAATATATAAGTTAATTTCAAAAAAATGTATAGTTTCTTTTTTTTTAAACGTACAAAATTACTATGTAACCCACCAAGATTCTCTTATTTTTAAAAAAAATTAATTAGATATCTATTTTATATTTTTTTTTAAAAAACTTTTGATATAATTCAAAGTATTATATTGTTTCTATTTTCAATTTTTGCAATTTTTTCGAGTTTAATAAATAAATATATTTAAATACACGAGAGATTCTTTTAGGTGTATTTGAAACTGTTAGTTGCAGAGGCATGCCTGTAGACATCTAATAACAAGCCTAATTGTTTGTAATGCTTTGCATTACTTACATGACCTCTTAACTGAGGGAACCTCTAGTTGTAGAGTTTCTGTTTGTATTGTACTTGTAGTAGGCATCAAATCCTAGTTGTGTAACTGTACTTATAGAGTCTAGAATAATGCTTGAAAGAAGTTCCAAGGTTCATGCCTCAAGCAAGAAGATAAAGACTGTCAAATAATCACAGTTGGGATTTGAAGAAATGAAGAATTTGCCTAAGTACCAATTCGAGAAGTATATTTGTCTATTCGAGAAGTCCAACATTTGAGAAGTCATGGATTCGATATCTCAAGACACTATTCGATATCTCTGAATACACTGTTCGATATCTCATTCGATATCTCAGATATTCGATATGTCTATGTACTCTATTCGAGAACTCAGGAAGTCAACAAGTCAAAGTAGTATTTGAGTTCTCAAGGAGTCAACAAGTCAAAGTTCCATTCGATATCTCAAGGACTCAGAAAGCTATTCGATATCTCAAGGATTCGACAAGTCAAGTGTTCTATTCGACAACTCAAGGAATCCTGAAGAAAAGAGTTATTCGAGAAGTGATTCGATATGTCAATATAACATTGTTCGAGAACTCAGAGTTATCGATCAAGTCAATTCTAGTTCTCGAATCACCTACTTAGTCACTTCTCGAATACATTCTTGGAGACAAAATACTGAAGAAATTGTACAAGTCAGAAACCTACAACAAGCCAATGCACTTTATGGACCACAATCTGTAACGTGCTCTGGAAAGCCTACAAGGAAGCTTGGAGAGATATAGAAGAGACAAGGAGCTAAAGAAGTGGATCTAAATAGGCTTTGTAAAGTCAAATCTGTAACCATTTGGACTCTTACTCAAAAAGGATAGACAGACCAGAAAGTAATTTGTTTAGCTACCTTATTTGTAGTAAGTAGGTTGTATCCATGTTCTATAAGGATACAGCCTCACTTCGTTAGTAACAAGAACTTTGTGAGTCAAGTTTTTCATACACTGTAAGATATATCTCTCTGAGAAAAAAGAAGCTGAGAATACTATCATTTGTATTCACAGATTGTAGCAACCTTTATCTAATAAAACATTAGATTAAAGTGATATTGTGTCTTGTGTTGTTCTTTATCCGCACCCTCACTCTTGCACACACAAACACTTATTTGCTACATAGACTCGAACAAGAAAAGTTCAAGGATCCATTCACCCCCCTCTATATTCTTTTACTATATTCAATACTCAACAAGTGGTATCAGAGCGGGCTGTTTATTCAAAAATAGAAAAACGATCATGAGTTCGAATACACCAAAGACTACAGGAACGGTGAAGGTCCCTAAGTTTGACAAAGAAAAATTCAACCTCTGGAAGATAAAGATGATGTTGTTCATCAAAGCCTCTCATCCTTTGTATCCTGAGATTCTCAAGAATGGTCCTTTTGTTCCACAACAAGAGATACCAGAGAAGACTGTTGGAACCACAACTATCCCAAGATCTTATGAGGCCAAGGATCCATCAAAATGGACAGAATCAGAAAGGGAGAAGGTTGCTCTTGACAGCCACCTCATGTTGCTTATCATTGATTCCATGGACATGTCAATGTTTGCAAACATTGCATCATGTACATCTGCCAAAGAAATGTGGGATCATATTGAGGTGTTGTGTGAAGGAACTGATGAGGTTAAGGAAAACAAGAAACAGATACTGGTCACACAGTATGAAGCTTTCATGGCACAGCCCAAGGAAAGCATTACTGAGATGTTTGAAAGGTTTCACAAACTAGTCACTGAGTTGCAGATGAATGGCAAGGTTTACAGCACCAAGGAGTTAAATATGAAATTTCTGCTATCTTCACCAAATCATTTAGAGCAAAGAGTCATTTCTCTAAGGGAAAGAGATTTGAACAAAGTCACCTATGATGTGCTCTATGGAGTCCTAAAGACTCATGAGCTTGAGTTGCTTCAGAAAAGGGCTATCCAAGCCAACCAAGGTAGAATGATAAACACATCATGTGCCTTGATTGTCAACAAATCTATTCAAGACCTAGAAGCATCTACAAGCCAGCTAAGGATAGAGGAGGTAGCAGATGATGAAGAAACTGAAGCTGAGGTAAGTGAACCTGTTGAGGAAAAGGAGGAAGAAGAAGACTTTTACACTCTTGAAGAACTTGATGGGATGGAAAATAATTCATATGCTTTCATGGCCAGAAAATTTCCAAACATCAGATTTAAAAGAAATCAACCCTTCAAACCCAAAACTAAAAACCATTCAGTCAACAAGAACATTACACCTGTGAAACCAAACAGAAATAAATTCAAAACCAGCTATGTGGATAGGTCATCTGTAAGGTGTTATAGATGCAATGACCTAGGGCAATTTGCCAGTGAATGCAAGAAGCCTAAAAAGAAGGATAGAGATTATCTTGAGCTCGAAGCTAAGTATGAGGCCCTTCTGAAAAGCAGACACAAGGTAAGGCCTACATAGTTGAAGGGAAGTGTTGGGATGATTCTGACAGTGATGGAGAGGAACAAGAATTCTGCAATTATGCCTTGATGGCCAACTCCAAGGATGATACATCTCCATCTGATTCTCAGGTACCATCTCTCACTACTATAGATATGTCTGTTTCTGAGTATAAATGCATGATTGAACAACTATCTGTTGAGATGTTTAATATTCATACTAGTATGACTGTTGCTAATGAGGAGATTGCTAAACTGTCTACTAGAAATGAAATGTTAACCAAAAAGAATGAGGAACTTGAGCTAACTTCTATGCAAGTAGAAAACCTTAAGAAAGAAGTTGAATATTTGCAGAACAAGGTTTTATGTGCTAGTTAAGTTGAAAAGGCTCTTAGGGATGAATTAGCTGAAAATGAATTCAAACTGAAAACATTTAAGAAATCATCTGGTCTAGTGCAATCCCACTGTGAGAAAGTTCAAGCTAAACCCAAGGCTGCTATTGGACTTGACTATGACACTCTTAAACTGAGAAAAGGTCATGCTGTCATTGAAGATGACAAAGTTGTCCATGAGGAAGTGCCTCACATTTTGAAAAAGGCTGAAAATCCAATTTTTAAAGAATCAACATTTGAAATTGATGAGGATGCTTTACTCATCAAGCAAATGTTGAATGATGAGGATGAGGCACAAGCCAGTGAACAACATGCATCCTCCAAGAGTGAGAGTGTCAAGTCAAAAGCCAAGGAGCCAGTAGTTGATAGGCCAAGACCTAAGAAGTTTGTTAAGTTTGTTTCAGCTGGGAAGAGTGAATCAGAAAAGAAAGTGACTAAGAAGAAACAGAACAGAAATGGCAAGTTAGGGATTAACAAGGATAACAACTATGCTTATATGCCTAATGCCCCTAGGAAAACTTGTCAGAACTGTTTCAGTACCAATCATTTAACTCATGCATGCAAGAAACCTGTTGGTAGTGTGTCCAAACCTTTCTATGATTGTTCTGTGCCTCTAAGACATAGAGATGCTCCATTTTGTGATAAATTTGACTGTATGCCATGCAACATGAATGTGATGACTAGCTGTTTTAATTTGATAAGGCAATTCATTGATGGTTGTATCAGTCACAATTCTCACACACACTACACAAGGTCAAAGTCTTCAAGTCCTCCTAAAGCTAGGAAGGTACCTCTGTCACCTAAGTCTGAAACTTCAGGTTCTAAGACTTCTAACAGTGACAAGAAGACTAACACTAAGAAAGTTGACAAGCATGTTGTTTATGATAAAAATGTCTCTAAGTCACATGGACCCAAACTTGTTTGGGTACCAAAGGAAAAGTAATACCTTTGTGTTTGCAGGGCAAAGAAAGTGAAAAGAAGGTCATGTGGATTTTGGACAGTGGATGCTCAAATCATATGACTGGTGATATGGCCCTACTTTCACAGTATGAGGAAAAGGCTGGCCCAATGGTTGCTTTTGGAGATGACAGCATGGGTAACACATTGGGATATGGCAAGTTGAAAGTTGGTAATGTCATCATTGAAGATGTAGCACTAGTCAAGGGGCTCAAGCATAATCTACTAAGTGTTGGTCAGTTTACTGATAGGGGATTCAAGGTGGATTTTGACAAAGATGAATGTTTGATCACCCACAAGAAGACTGGTGATTTTGCTCTATCTAGAGTAAGAAAAGGAAGCCTGTTTGTAGCCAATATGGACTCTACAAACAAGGATAAAATTTGTTGCTTTTATTCAAAAGCATCAAATGAAGACTGTTGGCTGTGGCACAAGAAATTATCACACCTGAACTTCAAAGCCATTAATTCTATAGTCAAAAGAGAGTTGGTAAGAGGCATGCCTACACTTGAATTCTGCCAAGAAGGAGTGTGTGAGGCTTGTCAAAAAGGAAAAATGAAAAGATCAAGCCACAAGTCAAAGACAGTGACATCAATAACTAAGCCCCTACAACTCATTCATATGGATTTGTTTGGGCCTGTCAATATTATGTCACTAGGAAGAAAGAAGTATGCCTTGGTGATGGTTGATGACTTTACAAGGTATACATGGGTGGAATTTCTAGCATCAAAAGATGAGGCTCCACAAGTAATCATTGAGCACATAAAGGAAGTAAAGGCCAACAATGCAAGTGTGATTGCATTGAGAAGTGACAATAGAACAGAGTTCAGAAATGCCATACTTGAAGCATTCTGTAAAGAGAATGGCATTTCACAGCAATTCTCAACTCCAAGGACTCCACAACAAAATGGAGTTGTTGAGAGGAAGAATAGAACTCTAATTGAGGCTGCTAGAACAATGTTACTTGATGCAAAGATGCCTACATGTTTTTGGGCTGAGGCTGTAAACACTGCATGCTATATCCAGAACAGAACTCTCATCAACAAAAACACTGGAAAGACACCTTACAATTTGATGACTGGAAAGAAGCCTACTCTAAAGTATGTTCATACTTTTGGAAGCAAATGCTTTGTATTAAAGGACAATTCAGAATATGTTGGCAAGTTTGATGCAAAGGCATTTGAAGGAATTTTTCTTGGCTACTCTATGGAAAGAATTGCATACAAAGTTTATGTCACCAGTCAGAAGAAAATTATGGAAAGCACAGATGTGACATTTGATGACAGCAAACTACCTGGACTAGAAGAAGCCAATGATGAAGATAAAGATCCATTAAGGTTTGATAATCTAGATGATTCTGATGAAGAGATTGAAACTGGAGTTGAAACTCAAGTTCAACAAACTCAAGTGAATGATGATACAAGAGAAGAATTTGTGCCAATCAATAATGAAGAAACAAGTGAAAGAGTTTGTTCTAAAATCCAATCATGCATGATGATTTAGGAAGAACTTTCTTGTACTCTTATTTGATTTCATTAATATTAATAAAAGACTTATTTGTTTTTATTACGGGCTTTATCTATTTAAAGTGTTTTAAATAAGATATTCCATGGTTTAAAGTAAAGCTTCTAGAATTATAATGAGATTATAATAGTGAGATCTAGAAGATGATAACTCTAGACCTAAACAGTTCCCGATCATAGGATAACTAATCGGAAGTTAGTGAATCCGCAAAGATTGGTACATACTAGGCTTGCTCCTTTAAGGAGGATGTCTGTTCTCATAGGCATTTGTGTGGTGACACTATAGCTAGTATGTAGGTGCTTATTAGGGAATAAGTTCACTGAACATGACTCGATAAGTTGAACAACTAATGGAGTTTACTCACGTGTCGATAGTTGTTCACTGAGTGATAGTTGTACAAGTGTCCTTAGACTTGAGATCGTTATAGTAATCTTGTATATAATGAACTATGCTTTGGTTTAGTCCTTAGTCTCAAGGACATCCATTAGGTCTATTCTGGGCATAGGGATTTGTGTATGGAGATAGTTAACGGTCAATAAAGGATCTACCCCTTCCAGTAAAGGAAGAGAATATCCTATGCTATTCTTATGATGCTAGTTCCGGAATCTCTGGCCAGAGTGTATGAAATTAGAAAGGAGTTTCTAATTTGCATTAATATGAACTTTGCATTATGAATAAGAAATCATATGATTAAATTTGATAGGCTTGACACGAGATCCATGCCTTGTATTTAATCGGGATATTGTAGGGTAGAAGGAATTGATTGTACGGTAACTAGCACTGACAGGTTCTTGGTATTCTAAGCAGTGAATTCATATTATCCGGATAGTCGCGATATGTTGAGAAGCATCACTCACGATGTAGAATAAATATAATTAATCAGTTAATTATATTTAATGAATTTTAGAATTCATATAAATAATAAATAAAAAGTTTATTATTATTATTTATTTCTACTACCGGCTTAATATTGAACCTACAGGGTCACACCATAAAAAGATTAATTTATTGATGAAGGTATTTTGAGAGAGCAAGTTGTTTTAATAATGATTAAAATTGTTTTAATTATTATTTAACATTTTATAAGATAAAGTGTAGGATTTATATATTAATATATAATGATATATTAATTATGAAAACCCTACATGAGCCCTATAAATAGAATGAGATGAGAATGAGTTTACATACTTTTGGTTTTTGTGAAAAACCTAGTTGCCTCCCTCATCTTCTTCATCTCCCTCTCTCTCTCTCAAACCTCCATTTTTATAAAAGCTTAGTTTTATAAAAAACTTCGTCGAAGAATTAATCTTGGTGGATACCGGTAGAGTGCTTCACACTCTGAGGAGCAACTGCTAAAACACCATTTTGTAAAGCTTCGATTTCAAGGTAAGGTTTCGATTCCTCCGCTATTTCATTTTTATATGATTTTCTATATGCACGATACATGGTTTTTACGGAATAATTGTTATACCGCGCTTCCGCTCGTCCGTAAATTCCTTCAAAGGTATCAGAGCCAGGTTCTACATGTAGAGATTCATATAAAAAATTTCAGATTTTTTAATGCATGTATGGATTTATTATGATTTTTGCAAGTTTATTTGAATTTAATTATGAATTAATTCAAAATAATATTTGCATGAAGTTTTGACCATTGATCTGGGTTCTATAAGTGTTATGGATCATCTAGATATTTTTTTCATAATTTTGTGATGTGTAGATTATTTGTTATGAATTTTTTAAAAAATTATTTTAATTAAAATTCATAAAATAATCATGCATATGAATAATATTAAATTAAAATTGCACAAGGACCCATAACCACCTGGTAATTTTTTGCTACTGATTTAAGAAATCATACTCCTGTAATTGTTTTTTTTGTTAATAAATTAATTAATTGTTAATTAATTTATTAATATTAAAAAAAATTATATACATATAATAATTGTTATTAAAGGAGTTAGTGTATTAAAGTTGAAACCGTTACATCATGTCATAATTTCTCTGGCGTTTTGTACAGTAAAGTGAACAACGGCTCTAAAGCAGTAAAGAATAAAAAAAAAAAAAAAAAACGGTTGCGCTAGCTGCTGTGTCTGGAGCGTGCTCTGCACGCGCGAACGGTAAAACGCTTTTGTGAATGGCGTGACAGTTCCGGTGGCGCATAACGCTCATGTGTTACACCATTAAATAGTTTTAATTGTTGTAACGCATGTCATAAATGCGTTACACCCTTCTGTCCACATTAAATTTGATTTTCTGGGAGTTTCGTAACTCCGATTTGGGCGTGCAATATATCGTTGGATTCGTATTTCCGAGACGGATCTAATGGAGTGGTCAAATATTTTTTATATAATATTTTTGAAATATTTATATTACCGAAAGTGTTTTAAAGCATGTTTTAATTGTTTTAAATTGCTTTTAAATGCTATAATAAATCCATACATCTTTATATCAATGTGTGACATGATATTGCTTGCATGCTTACTTATTTATTTATTTATTTATGTTTATATATGAGATATATGCCTTAGTTTACCATGCGATGATAGATTTAGGTGAACTTAAATAAACATAAGGCGTGCGCTAGAAAATCTAGAAATAAGAATCGTTTCTTGCCTTAATATTTATATTATGAATACAATCATGAGATTCTTGTGTTTGTGAAACACGTAATTAAATATGAATTTTCAATATTGAGAGAAAGGATGATTCTGTCAAAAACAGATTTCGATCTGTAAGAAAGGGGTATTAAGTGACGCCTCTTGACAATGCTCCCCCCGATCTGGGAATCATCCTATTATCGATTATTGATTTGAAATATTTAATTGAAGAAAAGAATCTCTTTATAATATGATTATGATTGTTAAATAATATTAGTTAATTAATAATGGCTGATAATTATTTATTTATGAAATAATAATTAGTTAGCAATTTTATTAATTGATTAAATGAGATTTAATTTATTATAAAATAATTAAGATGTGATCTTAATATTATTAATTAATTATTTAATTTATGAAATTAGATTAAGGGAGAGATTAATTTTCTAAAGAGTTTAGAAATAGAATTAATAATTAAAAGAGTTTTAATTATTGGTTAATAATAGAGAAGATGAGATCTATGTATTATATATGTCAAGTTGTAATCGGCCATAGGCACAAAAAGTTTTGTGTCGGTTATGGTCTTCCAACATGACAGAAAGTATTTCTTGTTTTCGGTGCATTGTCGTTTCGTGCTACAGCCGAGGACTTTGTTACCGATCAACATGAAAATACTTGTCTATTACATTAGATGTGTACAAAATTAGATTTTAGTGGTCGTTACGTGCTACAGCCGTGGGCTATTGGAATCTAATTTAATTGTACAAAATGTTGGATTTGACTTGACTAATAATATTGAGATTTTTCGTGTTTTTGTTATAGATTTAGATTATCTATTAAACTTAAAACACGTTAGACTTATAGGTTTATACGAAAATGTTTCGTGACCTTAAAAAAAAACCTCTTTTATAAATATCAAGTAGTAATTGGCCAATGACACAACGGGCTTGTGTCGGTCATAGCCTTCCAACATGGTAGAAAGTAGTTCTCATTTTTAAATCATTGTCGTTTCGTGCTACAGCCGAGGGCTTTGATTTCGAAATTAGAAATACTTGTCTATTACATAGAGATGTGTACAATGAATTAGAATCTAATGGTCGTTACGTGCTACAGCCGTGGGCCGTTGGAGACTCATTCAATTGTACGGAATGTTGGGTTAGACTTGACTTAGAATATTGAGTTTGTCGTGCTACAGCCGTGACTCAATTATTCAAGAGGCTAAAGTTTTATTAGGAAATAACATAAGATGTAATTGACAAGAGTTGTCTGCCTATTGAACATCACATGGTGTTTCGTGCTACAGCCGAGGTTGTGTGATGGAATGTAGGATCCCTATTCCCACTAGCATTACGAATGCTTATTTATTCACTTAGGGGGTTGTATAAATTAGATAAACTAGTGGGAGCCACTTATGAATAAATACCCGATTCATATAGTGTTTTAATAATGAAATTGAATATTTGCTAAGTGTTGTTATGTGTATATCATTTGCAGACATAATATATATAGATATATACACTAGGTCTTCTGCACAATCACTCCGTAGCATACAAGATGCTCACATATTTACTGGTCCCAACTATGTTGACTGGCTTCGAAGCTTGAGAAAAGTTCTCAAGGGCTAAGAAGCTGGGATATGCTGTTTGTTTTCACTTTAACAAGGTGAGGCACTGGAAGAGGAACTGCAAGGTTTACCTTGCAGAGTTGAATAAGAAGAAGGGTAGTGAGACTTCCGCTTCTGGTTCAGATATGTTTATGATTGAAGTAAACGTGTCACTAAATCAAACTTCTACTTAGGTATTAGATACTACTTGTGGTTCTCACATTTGCAATTCGTTGAGAGGACTAAGGAGAAGTAGGGCTCTTGGGGAAGAGAAGGCGATTCTACGGATGGGCAATGGAGCAAGAGTTGCTGCCATAGCTGTAGTCGTTTGATTTACATATGCCTACGGGCAAGACTATTATTTTAAATAACTGTTATTTTGGTTCCCTCGATTGTGAGGAATATTATTTCTATTCCAATGTTAGACTTGGATGGATTTTCATTTATTATTCAGAATATTAAACATCCAATCCTTAGAGATAATGTTCTTTATGGTAGTGGAACTTTAAATAATGGTCTGTATGTATGTGACATAGAATATGTTTTACTTCATATTAAACAAAGAAAAAAAGGATGATGAAAATCCTACCTACTTATGGCACTACAGACTTGGTCATATTAGTGAAAATAGACTTCGGACATTGCATAAGGGAAGGTTACTGGAACCCTTTGATTTTGAATCATATCCTACATGCATGTCTTGTCTATTGGGTAAAATGACCAAATCTCCATTTAGTGGACATGGAGAGAGCGCTAGAGAGTTGCTGGTATTGGTACACATAGATGTATGTGGACAAATATCTACGCAAGCCATGGCAGGATTTTAATACTTCGTGACTTTCATAGATAATTGATCTAGATTTAGATATATGTATTTGATGAAATACAAATCTGAAGCCTTTGAAAAGTTCAAAGAATACAGTTATGAAGTAGAGAAATAAACCAAACATGGTATTAGAGCTCTTCGATCAGATCGATGAGATGAATACTTGAGTGGTGTGTTTCTAGATTATCTCAAAGAAAATAGTATAGTCTCCCAGTGGACTCATCCGGACACTCCATAGTTGAGTGGAGTATCTGAAAGGAGAAATTGAACTTTGTTAGACATGGTTCGATCCACGATAAGCTATGCAGATCTTCCAGTATCACTTTAGGGTTATGAATTGGAAACCTCGGCATATTTACTGAATAAGGTGCTTTCCAAATCTGTTCCTTAAACTCCATATGAGATATTTTTCTTGTTTTTGGTGGATCTGAGTTGAAAATAGAGGGTTATACTGACTTTAGTTTTCAATCAGAAAGTGATGATAGCAAATCCATGTTAGGGTACGTGTTTACTCTGAAGGGTGGAGCGTTTGGTTGGAAGAGTTCCAAACAGCCTACACGGTTGACTCAAAAGCGGAAGCAGAGTTTATAGATGCAAATGACGCTGCAAAACTGTTTTGTGGCGCTTTCTTTTGATTAGGGAAATCATTGAAAGTAGAGATGTCAACATTGAGAGAGTTGACACACATAACAACATAACAGACCCACTCACTAAACCGCTATCTCAGATTCACTTCGATCGTCATAATGAGTGAATGGGTATTAGATACCAGAGTGATTGGATTTAGTACAAGTGGGAGATTGAAAGGGTTTGTCCTAAAATCCAATCATGCATGATGATTTAGGAAGAACTTTCTTGTATTCTTATTTGATTTCATTAATATTAATAAAAGACTTATTTGTTTTTATTACGGGCTTTATCTATTTAAAGTGTTTTAAATAAGATATTCCATGGTTTAAAGTAAAGCTTCTAGAATTATAATGAGATTATAATAGTGAGATCTAGAAGATGATAACTCTAGACCTAAACAGTTCCCGATCATAGGATAACTAATCGGAAGTTAGTGAATCCGCAAAGATTGGTACATACTAGGCTTGCTCCTTTAAGGAGGATGTCTGTTCTCATAGGCATTTGTGTGGTGACACTATAGCTAGTATGTAGGTGCTTATTAGGGAATAAGTTCACTGAACATGACTCGATAAGTTGAACAACTAATGGAGTTTACTCACGTGTCGATAGTTGTTCACTGAGTGATAGTTGTACAAGTGTCCTTAGACTTGAGATCGTTATAGTAATCTTGTATATAATGAACTATGCTTTGGTTTAGTCCTTAGTCTCAAGGACATCCATTAGGTCAATTCTGGGCATAGGGATTTGTGTATGGAGATAGTTAACGGTCAATAAAGGATCTACCCCTTCCAGTAAAGGAAGAGAATATCCTATGCTATTCTTATGATGCTAGTTCCGGAATCTCTGGCCAGAGTGTATGAAATTAGAAAGGAGTTTCTAATTTGCATTAATATGAACTTTGCATTATGAATAAGAAATCATATGATTAAATTTGATAGGCTTGACACGAGATCCATGCCTTGTATTTAATCGGGATATTGTAGGGTAGAAGAAATTGATTGTATGGTAACTAGCACTGACAGGTTCTTGGTATTCTAAGCAGTGAATTCATATTATCCGGATAGTCGCGATATGTTGAGAAGCATCACTCACGATGTAGAATAAATATAATTAATCAGTTAATTATATTTAATGAATTTTAGAATTCATATAAACAATAAATAAAAAGTTTATTATTATTTATTTCTACTACCGGCTTAATATTGAACCTACAAGGTCACACCATAAAAAGATTAATTTATTGATGAAGGTATTTTGAGAGAGCAAGTTGTTTTAATAATGATTAAAATTGTTTTAATTATTATTTAACATTTTATAAGATAAAGTGTAGGATTTATATATTAATATATAATGATATATTAATTATGAAAACCCTACATGAGCCCTATAAATAGAATGAGATGAGAATGAGTTTACATACTTTTGGTTTTTGTGAAAAACCTAGTTGCCTCCCTCATCTTCTTCATCTCCCTCTCTCTCTCTCAAACCTCCATTTTTATAAAAGCTTAGTTTTATAAAAAGCTTCGTCGAAGAATTAATCTTGGTGGATACCGGTAGAGTGCTTCACACTCTGAGGAGCAACTGCTAAAACACCATTTTGTAAAGCTTCGATTTCAAGGTAAGGTTTCGATTCCTCCGCTATTTCATTTTTATATGATTTTCTATATGCACGATACATGATTTTTACGGAATAATTGTTATACCGCGCTTCCGCTCATCCGTAAATTCCTTCAACAAGCATCCAAGACACACCTATGAGTAGTGGCAACTTCACAGGGGGAGGAAATGAGAATGACCATGATGTGTATGATGAAGCAACATCAAGAATGAGAAATCAGGCTGAGCACTCAAGGAAATGGGATAGATCACACACTGCAGAGCAAATCATTGAAGATCCTAATGCAGGAGTGAGGACTAGGAGAGCAACTCAGAATGAGTGCCTCTATGGCTGTTTTCTATCACAAGTTGAGCCTAAGAAACTTGATAATGCATTGTTGGATCCAGATTGGATTATTGCTATGCAAGAGGAGCTGAATCAATTTGAAAGGAACAAAGTATGGGAACTTGTACCTGCACCAAAGAATAGAACCATTGTTGGAACAAAATGGGTTCTGAAGAATAAGATGGATGAAGATGGTGTAATAGTAAGAAACAAAGCAAGGTTGATTGCAAAAGGATACTCTCAATAGGAAGGCATTGATTATGATGAGACATTTGCCCCTGTTGCTAGATTGGAAGCCATAAGAATATTCTTGGCATTTGCTGCTCATTCAAACTTTA
The DNA here is from genome assembly GCA_037693485.1 of Kitagawia praeruptora. Lineage (NCBI taxonomy): Eukaryota > Viridiplantae > Streptophyta > Magnoliopsida > Apiales > Apiaceae > Kitagawia > Kitagawia praeruptora. Next base: position 29,862,116 of record CM075345.1, on the reverse strand, counting down.
AAGTTTATCAAATGGATGTCAAGAGTGCATTTCTGAATGAAGAGTTGGAAGAAGAGGTCTATGTGCAACAACCACCTGGCTTTGAGGATCCACACTTCCCAGAATTTGTCTACAGATTGCTTAAGGCTTTGTATGGACTTAAGCAGGCTCCAAGAGCATGGTATGATACCTTATCACATTTTCTTCTTGAAAATCAATTCACTAGAGGCACATTGGACAAGACACTATTTTACAAGAAGCATGGTGATGATATTATCCTAGTTCAAATCTATGTGGATGATATCATTTTTGGCTCTACAAATGAGAAGCTGTGTGAGAAATTCTCCAAACTCATGCAGAGCAGATATGAGATGAGTATGATGGGAGAGTTGACATTCTTTCTTGGGTTGCAAGTCAGTCAGAGAAAGGATGGTATCTTTATCAGTCAGACCAAATACATCAAGGATCTATTGAAGAAGTTTGACTTGGAAGATTGCTCACCTGCAAAGACACCCATGGCCACTGCAACTAAGTTGGATGAAGATGCTAAAGGCAAGAAAGTAGATATCTCAGTCTACAGAGGCATGGTTGGTTCTCTACTCTACCTCACTGTAAGTAGGCCAGACATCATGTTTGCTACATGTTTATGTGCTAGATTTCAATCAAATCCAAAGGAATCACATTTGACTGCAATAAAAAGGATCTTTAGATATCTGAAGGGCACTCCAAACTTGGGGTTATGGTATCCTAAGGACACAGGGTTCAATCTGGTTGGTTATTCTGATGCTGATTATGCTGGATGCAGAGTGGATAGGAAAAGCACCTCAGGTAGCTGCCAGTTTCTTGGACAAAGGTTAGTCTCTTGGTATAGCAAGAAGCAACAATCTGTGTCAACTTCTACAGTTGAGGCTGAATACATAGCTGCTGGAAGTTGCTGTGCTCAAGTGCTTTGGATTAGAAATCAACTTAGAGATTACGGACTTGTGTTGGAAAGAATTCCAATCATGTGTGACAACACAAGTGCAATCTCTATAGTTGCCAATCCTGTCAATCATTCTAGGACAAAGCACATTGACATCAGATATCATTTCATTAGAGAACATGCAACTAATGGAACCATTGAGTTGCATTATGTTTCTACAGATAAACAACTAGCTGACATATTCACTAAGCCACTAGATGAAGCCACCTTCACAAGGTTGGTTAGTGAGATTGGAATGCTGAATTCTTCAGATTCTGGCTAAGTGAATATATCATCTAGATTGTTGCAGCAGTAAACACTTACTTTATCTAAATTCTCAATATTTTTGGAGTAAGTGTTGGCTGAAATATGATTTATAAATATTTCAAATCTGTTGCATATGTTGAAAAATCATATTTTTGTTAACTTGAAATTTCTGTGAAATTTTGAGAAAATCACTGTTTAATTTACTAGAATATTCTTCAATGAATATGGCTGGTAAATTTTAAAAGATAGTGAAAATCAATTTTTATGAGTGATGAGTATAGTTCGACAAGTCAGACTTCTCGAATGGTTCACTATTCGACATCTCTAACTAGTCTCATTAGAGCACTCTCGAGTTATCGAATAGAGTCTTTTAGAGTTATCGAATAGAGGTATTCTTGACTTCTCGAATATGGTAACTGAGTTCTCTAATGGCTGAGTTCTCGAATATCATATTTGAGTTCTCGAATCATTTGAAAAGGCTGAATTCTCGCTGAATTTTAACCGATTTTGGACTATTGTCTAAAAGTTTAATTCACTCATAAAAACACATTTTATTTAATTTAGAATTATTTCTAAGTTAGATAACTGCCAGCTGTGAGTTTCGATCTGCTTGAGTTATCGATTAAGCCTTTCTTGACTTCTCGAATAGTTGTTTTCTACTTCTCGAATGCCTGACTTGTCGATACAAAACATACATCTAATCGACAATTCAAGTACTTCATACTTATACAACTCTACAACTATTCGATTCATTTCATTCGATTACTCAAGCGTATAAACCCTCAAAACCTCTGAAAACCCTAACTGCTAAAAGCCAAATTTCTTCTTCAACCTTCAACTTCTCTCTTCTCTCTTACACAAATGGCAACAGTAAAGTTCAACACCAATTTCATTGCTCTAACTAGTGATGTTGAAGCACCCAACGTAAATTTCAAGTGCTTTGTGAAGTGGATGTCTGAATCGTACATCAAGAATGCTCTATCTGTTAACCCAACTCTGTATCTCGACATTCTAGAACAGTTTTGGCAGTCTGCTACAGTGGAGGTGGTGGCTCTTGACTCTGCAATAACCTCATACATCATCTACTGCAAGATTCAAGATAAAAATATCACTATCACCACAGAGGATATGAATGAGGCACTTGGAATGGGTACCAAAGGAGAGGTGTATGACCCACTTACTACAAATGCTGAATTGGAAGACTTCTTTGATTTCATAAAGTATGCAGACAGAATCAGTCTTGGGCATTTGAACAGGAAGCATTTGAGGAAAGAATGGAGTTATGTGTTTGCTACACTTCTTCAAGTCTTCACTGCAAGAAAATCCAGCTATGATCAAATCAGTACTCCTGCACAGCAAATAGGCTATGCTTTAGCTTATGGAAAGAAGATAGACGTTGGTCTCATCATTCTGCAGGAGCTGTATGGGAGACTTGGTAAGAATTCAGCCAAGAGAGGTAATGAAATTTTCTTCCCTCGTTTTATTCAATCTGTCCTTAATTTCTTAGATGATAAATTGATTGAATTAGATGGGATGAATAAAAATAGAATAGGCTATCCTAAATCCATGACCAAACTCATTTTTGGTAATTTGGAGACTAGGAATGATGTGGATGTAAGACTTAACATAACTCCCCATATGGAGAGTTTGTTTAGAACTTACCCCCACAACATGCCAACATTTGCCTCTAAGTCTGAGTTAGCTAACCCCAAGCAAGTAGAACAAAATGCTAACCCAGGGCTAGCTAACCAATCCTCTCAACCAAACACTCTACCAAACACTGAGCCAACTGCATCATCCTCTCAAAAGGGTGATGTTAGTAAAAAGAAGAGAAAGAAAGTAATGTCTGCACCTTTAAATATTCTATCTGAAGCAGCATTAGCTGTTGAACTAGGTCTAGAAAGTGAGGAACCAGAGTTACCCTTACTAAGGCCAAAGAAGAAGAAGAAAACTAAGACCACCTCTTCAGTCACACAAATGGCTGAAGTTGTAAAATCAGGGGCAAACAGCTCACTAGATGTATCCTCTCAACAGGGTGCATCTATAGAATCAAGCATCCTCCCAAATGCACCTTCTTGTATTGAGTCAGCACATGGGAGTGATAAGGCTAGCACTACATTGAGTGGAGAGCACATCACACTTGAAACTCCCTCTATGTCTCAGGGGGAGTTGCCAAAATCTACTCTACAATACACTCCTCTTCCAGAATCTAACACTGAAATTTCTTTGGAACCTGCAACTCAGGCAACTGAGATGCAAGGCATTGATCATCAAGAATTCTTTTCTCTTGATGAGCCAATAATTTCAAGTGACTTAGTGCATGACACTTTGATCACCACCCAGGACCCACATTTAGATGGTGAGGGAATGCATGCTGGGGCATATCCTAATGACACCATCACAAACACAGAGGCTTCACTAGTTTTTACTAGAGACTCTGTGCTTGTGTCAACTACTGGTGTAACTTATCCCACTTCTGTGGAGACACCAGTAGTAGAGTCAATCCATCCGGTTACAGAAGTTGTATCTGTAACTGAGGAGTCTAGTTTGCCTAGCTCTAGCTCTGACTTTATGTCACAATGGCTGAAGCCTGTGCAACATGACAGTGCTTCAGGATCAGGGTTTGTTCCATAAAAATTGACGGTTGAAGCACTTCAAAGCTTAATTGTGGATCAGATTCCTGAGTTTGTAAAAATAGCTCAGAACCTTGTCACCTCCAACATCTCTAATCCAGACTATGAGGCCATCCTACTATGCCATAGGGATGATGTGGAGATGTAGAAGGCCAAGATTATTGATGATGCTGAGAGAGATGGCAATGTAGATGCCTGGCTGCAAGGAAAGTATGATGTAACTCTCAGTGAAGCACTTCAATATCTTAGAGAGGAATACATCACTCCACTGGGCTCCAATGCAAAATCTCTGTCTCCTGGTGAAGTGTATGAAGCTGTCAATGATTCCTACAAGGGTTTCCTCAAGGCTGCACACTATCTTGGCAAGGGAGTCAAAACTGAAGTCAACAGGGTGTGTGACAAGACAGCCACTTCAGTAGCAGAAGTCAAGAAGGCCTTTGATGCTAAATTTCCTCAACTAGACAGTGTGGTCAAAGATCTCAAACACTGCAACACCACCTGCACCAAGATGGACAATGGCCTAGCCCTCCTCACAGATACAGTCACAGGCCTAGGAAGCAGATTTCAAAATCTATCTGACCAGTCTACAGAGGCCAATGCCATGCTCAGAATACTGTTCAAAAATCAGTATGGAGACAAGCTGGTCACTGAAGTCCCTGTGCATGAAATGATCAAGTCTGAGGTGAAAAGACTGCAAGATCAACCTTAACTGGTTTCAAGGCCACTGCACTGTTCACCAAGGTTGATACTCTTGAAAGGGAGGTGGTGTCTCTCAAAGAATCCAATGCCCATCTGGCAGGCAAGGTTACAAATCTAACTGAGCAATTGAACACTCAAGCCACTACCACTGCTAATGTTCTTCTGGATCAACAATCTATGCTGTCTGCCATGATGAAGCACATGGGTATCCCTCTACTTGAAGAATCTTCAACTTCAAAGGCTCCTACTACAGCCTCTGTGCCTGACAACAAGCCTAAGGGGGAGAAGAGGATAACAAGGAACTCAAAATCTAAGGGGGAGCCTCAGACTAAGGGGGAGAAATCTCAAACCAAAGGCATTACAGTCAATGAGGGTGGCCAACCAAGAACTGCTAAGTCATCTCAGTCTGAGAAATCTACATCCAAGGATGACAAGCTGAAGAAAGTGGCTGTAGATGAAGTTGCCAAGCCATCTGAAACTGAAGGGAAGTCAGAATATGAATTTGACATCCCTGACATTGCTAAACAATCCCTTCAAGCTGAACCTTCAGAATTCAGAAATGTGCTTACTCAAAGGGTATGTCAAGAAATTGCAAACTCTAGACTATACCATGACATAGCCTTTTTGAAGCATCTACAAGAGTTAAGGAAGAGAGCCAATTTCCATTACTTTGACTATATCAAGCTTCTTGTGCAATATGTGTTTCTAGTCACTGTAGTGAGAAGAGAAATTGTGCAAACCAATCCCCATGCCATCATTCTTTCTAATGATAGAGAAGTCTTAGTTCACACTGCCAAGAACCTCTTTCACATCCACATTGAAGCCTTTCAAATTCTATCTAGCTCTGAACTTGGAACAATCATCAAGAAGATAGAAAGGAATAACTCACTAGACAACGATATGCTCAAAGAGATTCTCACCAAGTGCATGAAATCTCAACTGCCTCAAGTAGTTCTTCAGCTTCATTGTATTCTATATGAAAAGGATCAAGACATTGTTGCTTTCAGATTTGGCCAACATCTAAAAGCAAACAACATGTCCACCATAAAGTTTCTGGATGGAGTTCTACATTCAAGGAGTGGAAAATCTGAATCTGAAAAGGAGGCTCTTAACATTCTGGTGAAGTTTATCAACTCTCAATCAGACATCAAGCTTATTGCTCAAGGTGGAAAGTCAAATCAAGACAAGGATGATCATGATAAAAGTGGAAGCAGGGGTGGAGATCAAGGGAGATATAAGGGCAGTGATGACAAGAAGAAAAGGGATGATAGAAGCAGAAAGAAGGATGATGACAAGGGTGGAGGAAAGGTATATGAAAAGAAGAGTGGAAAACAGCAAGCCATGAACATTACTAATGACACTTCTACCACAACACAAGGCTCAATGTCTAGGGTGGATGTCACTAGTAATGATTCATCAAAATCTACATCTCTGGCTTATGCAACTGTTTTGGCACCTTAAGAAGTGAAGGGGATTCAAATCAAGAAACCATGTGTATGTTTCAGAAAGCAAACTGCTAATGGAACACTACTATGGTCTACCAACAAAGGTCAAAGATTTCAGCCAAGCAACCATGTAAAAAGGATCAAGTTCAAACAAGCTGCAAGGAAACCAAGGTTATCCAAATCAAGAACTCTGACAATTTTTCCAGGATTGAAACTCCAACCACTTGATGAAGACTTTGATATAGACCAACTGCAATTCCTAAGAGCTCAGAGAATCTACCATGTTGCCATTGTTGATGATTGCCTAGAAGTCAAATATACTGATGGAAGAGAGGAGAAATTCAGACAAGGGCAGTGTCAAAGGTATGCCAAGTTGGATGACATAGAAAGGATGATTGCACTGTTGGATGCTAATGACAAAGTGGAAAGGGTTTGGAAGCTGGAGCTAGCTGCTTTTGTAAAGATGAAAAGAGATCATAATGAAGAGATAAGGAAGGGATGCCTTGAGAGATGGATAGAAAGGGAGAAGGAAATTGATAGATTGGAAGCTGAAGCAGAAAAGCTAAGGGCAAAATGATTGTGTAGAGTCCAGTGCAATCCTTATTTGGTGAAGTATAGGAGAAGAAATGGGGAGCATGTCAATATAAGAATGGACCTACTCAATCACTATCCTGCTAACATTCTGAAGCCAGTACTTGAAGATTTCAAGAATTCTATTCTACTTGAAGAGTTGGATGCCTTAGTTGAGATCATAAAGGCCATGGATGAGAATGCAAGAAAGGAGAAAGAAAGGAAACAGAAAGCATATGATGATCTACAAGCCAAAGCAATGGAGATGGAATCAAATGAGAATGGCTAGTATTTCATCATACTGTAAGATTATTTATCTTGTAATTTCATTCATGTGCTCAATCAATCTACATACCTGTACTTTTGAAAGTTTTATCTTTATGTATATTAGGCTTGTTATCAGACATGAAATTGTGACTAAGGGTCTCACTCACAATTTGGGGGAGATTGTTAGTTGCAGAGGCATGCCTGTAGACATCTAATAACAAGCCTAATTGTTTGTAATGCTTTGCATTACTTACATGACCTCTTAACTGAGGGAACCTCTAGTTGTAGAGTTTCTGTTTGTATTGTACTTGTAGTAGGCATCAAATCCTTGTTGTGTAACTGTACTTATAGAGTCTAGAATAATGCTTGAAAGAAGTTCCAAGGTTCATGCCTCAAGCAAGAAGATAAAGACTGTCAAATAATCACAGTTGGGATTTGAAGAAATGAAGAATTTGCCTAAGTACCAATTCGAGAAGTATATTTGTCTATTCGAGAAGTCCAACATTCGAGAAGTCATGGATTCGATATCTCAAGACACTATTCGATATCTCTGAATACACTGTTCGATATCTCATTCGATATCTCAGAGATTCGATATGTCTATGTACTCTATTCGAGAACTCAGGAAGTCAACAAGTCAAAGTAGTATTCGAGTTCTCAAGGAGTCAACAAGTCAAAGTTCCATTCGATATCTCAAGGACTCAGAAAGCTACTCGATATCTCAAGGATTCGACAAGTCAAGTGTTCTATTCGACAACTCAAGGAATCCTGAAGAAAAAAGCTATTCGAGAAGTGATTCGATATGTCAATATAACATTGTTCGAGAACTCAGAGTTATCGATCAAGTCAATTCTAGTTCTCGAATCACCTACTTAGTCACTTCTCGAATACATTCTTGGAGACAAAATACTGAAGAAATTGTACAAGTCAGAAACCTACAACAAGCCAATGCACTTTATGGACCACAATCTGTAACGTGCTCTGGAAAGCCTACAAGGAAGCTTGGAGAGATATAGAAGAGACAAGGAGCTAAAGAAGTGGATCTAAATAGGCTTTGCAAAGTCAAATCTGTAACCATTTGGACTCTTACTCAAAAAGGATAGACAGACCAGAAAGTAATTTGTTTAGCTACCTTATTTGTAGTAAGTAGGTTGCATCCATGTTCTATAAGGATACAGCCTCACTTCGTTAGTAACAAGAACTTTGTGAGTCAAGTTTTTCATACACTGTAAGATATATCTCTCTGAGAAAAACGAAGCTGAGAATACTATCATTTGTATTCACAGATTGTAGCAACCTTTATCTAATAATACATTAGATTAAAGTGATATTGTGTCTTGTGTTGTTCTTTATCCGCACCCTCACTCTTGCACACACAAACACTTATTTGCTACATAGACTCGAACAAGAAAAGTTCAAGAATCCATCTACCCCCCTCTGTATTCTTTTACTGTATTCAATACTCAACAGAAACGAAGAATCTTGGTGTATTATATGATTTTTTTATATATATAAGTTAATTTCAAAAGAAATGTATAATTTCATTTTTTTAAACGTATAAAAATATTATGTAACCATCAAGATTCTCTTAAGTGTTTTTTAGTTATTTTAAAATTATTGTATTATTTTATTAGATATATACATATGTGTATTTTTCTTAATAAAAATGTATTTTAAATATTATGTAATACACCATGATTCTCTTAGGTATTTTGTTAATTTCTTTGAAATTGTAATACTACTTTATTAGATATCTACATTAAAATTATATTAAATATTTTTATTTATCTAAAACACTTTAATATAATGATGTGACACTTGAATATAAATGTATTTAAATAGACCAAAGATTCTCTTAGGTGTATTTGAAACACGTAAGAGAATTTTGGTGTATTAGATGATATTTTTATATGTAACTTAATTTCAAGATAAATGTATATATTTTTTTAAACGTATAAAAATATTATGTAAGCCACCAAGGTTTTTTTTAGGTGAGATGATATTTTTATATGTAACTTAATTTCAACAGAAATGTATATATCTTTTTAAATGTATAAAAATATTATGTAACCCACCAAGCTTTTTTTAGGTGTTTTATTAATTATATGTATATTTGTTTGTATGAAAATATTATCATATTTTAGAATAAATGAATAATTCCTTTTTTTATATAAAAACAAGAAATGTATTTAAATATACCAAAATTCTCTTAGCTGTATTTGAAACACGTTATATGATATTTTTATATATAAGTTAATTTCAAAAGAATTGTATAGTTTTTTTAAAAACGTATAAAGATATTATGTAATCCACCAATATTTTTTTTTTATTTTAAAATTATTAAAAAAATAATTTATTAGATATCTATATTATATTTTTTTAAAAAAACTTTTGATATTATTAAAAATATAAATTATTTCTATTTTAAATAATATTTTAAATTTTTGATATTTTTTCGAATTTAAAAAATAAATATATTTAAATACACCAAAGATTTTCGTCAAAAAAAAAAAACACCAAAGATTCTCTTAAGTGTATTTGAAACACGTAAGAGAATCTTGGTGTATTATATGATAGAATATATATAATTTACATGATTTTATTAGATGTGACAAGATTCTCTTAGGTGTGCAAGATTTTATTTGGAATACAAACATATTATAATTTAAATAACACCATTCTAATAATGGTCATATGGTAATCATAACTTGAAGTCAAGTTTTTATTAACAAAAATAAAATTTTAACAATATCTTTGTTGTCCCTTGAAAAAAAACAATATCTTAATTGTATTGAAATTTTTTTAAGTGATCCATTATTTTAAATATGTTAATGTGTTCTATTAGAATATCATGGATCCAAACAATTATTTTTACGTTTTTCATGTAAAAGGGCCGTGATTGATTTTAAACTGAATTAAGATAAGAAAATAGAATCTTTACATGTTTTGTATTTTTCATCTGTCTTAGTTTGATCTTTAGAATATATAAGCAGACAATAATATTGACTAATTAATGAGATTAACTGAATTTAAGTACATTAAGTAATTGATGGAATCGTATATGGCAAGTATATAATGGACAAATAACAAAATTTCAGTAAATCATTAAAATCTAGTAATGATTATTCAGGAATACGTATATTAAATTTGATATAAAATGTACTTTTGAGTTTCCAAATACTATCCTTGTAATAAAATAATTAATATACTAATTGATGTGTGTAAGATCCGGGTCATAAAATTATAAAAAGATGGTTCTCTGGTTCTCTTATATTAAGGGTTTTCTTACTATATATATATATATATATATATATATATATATATATATATATATATATATATATATATATATATATATATATATATATATAGGGAAAAAAGAATCTAAAGTTAACTTTAGATAATTTCCTAAAGTTACTAAACTAAAATCAAGTAGTTTTGATTAATTTGTACATGTTATTTAAAAGGGCCCGGGCATTAATAATTTTTTTATGTGTCTTCATTTCATAGGTTAACTTTAGATTATTTTCCTAAAGGTGCCTCGCGTTTTGGGAAAAAGAGAGGGAGGGGTTCAAGTGACATTTTGGGAGAGAGGAGAGGGACGCCACTTTAATTGGCGTTGGGAGTGGGTTTAAAGTGGTTGGAATGCCACTTAATGTGGCGTTGGTCATGGGTGATGTTGTCTTGTTTTTTTTTTTATAAGTTACAATTAAGATTTGCCAAACATGTAGTATTAACATCATTTTCAAAAAAGATATGCATACCCAGATCATGCATGTGCATAACCTCCTAGTAGTAGCAAGTCAAAAATGCACATCTCAAATGATAGTTTAAATCAATGCTTTGAAATCATGTACTATTTTGGAAGAAAGGCTTTTATTTTTTGTGACAAAGAAAAGGTAAAAAAATTTAAGATAATGCAAAAAAAATTGAGTAAATACAGCATTTGCTTATGATTTATAGGTTCTTCTGTCTCTAGCATCTTATATTCAACATTATTTCCTTCAAGGTACAATTTGTGATCTATTTTGAACAACTTCACAACTGTGTTTTGTGTTCAGTGTTTAGGGAGGAAATGGCATGTTGGTGTTATTCTTGGTTCTGGTTTCTTATTCCTGCTATTTTGATGGTTTTGCATATACTATGTTGGGGACTTCATACTCGTACTTAAGTGTCATTGTTACAGGTCCTGTGCAATAAATTAAGTATTCAAATATTGACACGAGTGCTTAGAATTTTATGATTATGAGACTTTTTTTTTTTTGATAATTAAACGTTTATTGATAATAAGGGGCGATACAGAAAAACAGACAGCAGCAAGCATTATATCGCTTGGGCGGATCAAAGGATAGCTACTACACCCTACTAACTGAAAGACTGGAGAACTAAAAAAACTACCTAGCATGGCTGTTCCAAACTGGACTGAAAAATACTGCTGAGACAAAACCCTTTGTGATGCTACTATGCTGCTGCTACGCATGCCTAAGGGTACTACAACCATGTTACTACAACCATGTTACTACTACCACTGTCTCTTGGTGAAGATGCTGGGTTCTGAATGCTTAGAAGAAGCTGCTGTCTAGGATCTTATGGATCTATTAATCCACATCCCCCAGGGGGGGTTCATTTGCTAAGAGGTTGACCCCATGGTCTGCATGATGCACCGCCTCTTGCATTGCATTAGTGTCCAGATTGGCTTCATCCTCCTCCATGACCATAACAACTTCAAGAGGGGCATCTTCTTGACCCAAACCTAGCTAGGTTATCTGATGTGTTAAATTACGTCTAACCGCAAGCGCACGGTATCTATTGTAGTAGATATTAGCAAATACGGGTCGATTCCTTAAGGAGACAGTTTCAATCTCAATTCAGTTGTTATCAATTGTTCTCAGTCACAAATGATTATTGGAGAATTGTGTTAACTACTAAAACAAATATAACAAAGGTTTTAAATCAATTAATTAAGGGATCTAGGGCAATTCAGGTTCACCATGCTTACACCAAACAAATCACAAAAGTATAGCTTTTCAATGGGATTAAGTAATTAAAGCAATGGTTAATCTTTTTCAAGCATTAACACTCTCAGAATATCTAATGATGTTTTCACACTCACCTTCAATTCCGCTAATTGTATGTAAGCCTCTAGTAGTAAAATCTTTCGATCTATTACTCCTATTGCAATCAATTAATCCGTAATATTGCGCAATTACACAAATTAAGAATTATAACATATCAATCAGAATTACTCTCTACCCATCAATTTACTAATCAAATTAAGCCCAAATCATGGTGCAAACATGGCTCCCCTTAATACCCTAGAATTAAACTACTCACTCATACTAGAAGTAAAAGCAATAAGAATAATGAAAGAAGCCATGTAAAACATATAATAATAAAACAAGAGAATAAAGAATACCTCAAACTTTGTATTAACGAAGAACAATGAAGATCCAAATTAAACCAAGTGCTTACAAAGGAAGAGATGAAGAGAGAAAAAACAAAACCCTAGCTTCTTGTAAAAATATACGTATGTATGTCTCTATCTCTCTTTCCACGTTCTTTTTTCTCTTTTATAATAAAACTCCCTAATAAAATCTGATCACTATATCCTAATAAAAGTATTTTTAATATCCTAATCAATTTACAAAAAGATATCCATAATTGAATAGGATTTTCTTGTAAAATTCGTCACTTCTTTTTCTCCTCTGTTTCTGGGCTCTTCCAGTTGGATTTTGCTTACTGGACTACCTCTGAATTAAAGATAATTCCACAAGCTTCGCGTGGACAGTAAGATCGTCAAATTCTGACTTCTGGAACTCAAGATATGGCCCAAACAGTGCAGGCAGCCCGTGTAGCCCAATAATACGAATTTTCTCCTATTTTATCCCCAAAATAGCTATTTTTGCTCCAAATCCTTCCAAGTCATGAATTCTTTATTTCCTACAATAAAACAATAAAATCTATTAAATAAAAATCCAAATCAATGCAAAACACAATAAATATGAGAATAAAATCATCTAAAATATATATAAAAATATACTCTATCAAACATCCCCACACTAAACATTTGCACGTCCTCGGGCAAATAAGTGAAATAAAAACTAAGTCCTAACAAACATCACTTTCGTAGATGACACGATTGCATTGAGCATATGCAACAAGCCGTTAAACCCCTAGGCAACCCTAGTAGGACGAGTGTTGTCTCGTGAGGGTTTATAGTGAATATACCCACAAAATTCATCTAACCATGCAAAAGATCAATGCTAACACAACACCACACACACAAGTCCTCTCATGCCACATCAACTTAAGAATCAAAGCAAACATACGATGTCTTGGTGTCGAAAGTGCAAGTATTCACGTAGTCTACTCAACCAACATGCAGAAGGTCATAAACATTCATGTCAAGTGTAAAAATCGTTGGTAATCATGCTAAGCCCACAAGAAATACATCTTTAAGTCTAAACCCAGGATCTCCTATGCCAAAACAAGTAATAACTCACCTTTCACTCAAAAACGAATATTCACTCAAGAACAAGGTTAAGTGTATCACTCAATTCCAACAAAATCATAAACACAACTTGACACTCGCAATCAATCTCACTCTCAACACAACATACATCACTGATGACAATCAAAAGGTCTTTATTCGGGTTGTAGCGTGGGCTAGGGACCAGGTATGTCAAGAAAGCTAAAGAAGGTTAATGTCAAAAGCTAGTACCCAACAATAATCATTATTCAATTCCCTTTCTATTAAAACAAATACTTCCCCACACTTGGATTTTTCAATAACCCTTACATAATAACTTGACTAGTTGAATGAAGAAGGATCATACAAACATAAGAATGCTCTCAAATTTATTTATTTATTTTTTTTTCTTTTTTTTCTGTTTTTTTTCTGTTTTTTTTTTGTTTTTTTGCTGTAAGAGCTAAGGAATAAGCACAATGATCCATAGATATTATTATGAATTTCGACTAGCAAGCATCAACCCAAAATCAATATTCCCCAACAGTATGATCATCAATAACCCCCCCTTTTATGAACACCTTATTACTCCCTTAAGCACGATACTAGCCTTTGACAATTTAGGATCGAAAATTACTATAAGGCCAATACAAGAAAAGGATAATGGCAAGTAATGTGGTGTGTCACCGAAAGAATATGATTAGGCTCAAAGGGTTAACTAATTGATCATGTATAAAAGGTGTGGAAATATGGGAAATACGAGGTCAAACCTAAGTGCCTTTATCATCTCATCATCAAGTAATGTCATGCATTTCAAGAAAGATCTCAAGTAAGTGCTAGCAATGTAAACAACATGTGGACACTCAAGCAAACGAAAAATCATGCAAAAGATATGCATATAGGCTCAAAACTCACTTGGTGTGACAAAACATAATCAATCCCAAGTAACAAGACTCTCTAACGCACCTACTTGTACTCAAAGCATGAAAACCAAGTCATCTTGCACATATTCATGTCATTCTAATCACTTACAACATCCAATTAAGTCTACCAGCTTCAACTTGCTAGTGAAAGTGTGTGCACAAGAACAAAGCACGTCACTTCTCATACAAAAGCGTCAATAAACACAAGAATTCTACGCATGCATGGGTGTATCAAACAAAATACAACAACTAATCAAATTGCATGGCTAGAATTATTTTTGGTATTTTTAAATTTTTAATTTTTTTTTTATAACATTGAGAACCCTTCCCCACACTTAAGCGGTTCATTGTCCCCAATGAACTAATGAACAAGATACTAAAATACAACTAAAAACAAAATAAAACTACACTAAAAAGAAAAGAAAGAAAACTCCCCTGGAATCAAGGTGTCGGGTGTAAAAATCATCCCTCATTTGCTTAGGAGCCACCCACGCACCACCAACAACCACCAAGAAATATCCTACCAAAAATACCCAATTAACAAAATTAATACAAAACCCCAAATTGACAAGAACACAAATTCGTAATAAAAAGAAAATAGAGAAGAGATATCCCAACTACGAATCAAAGAGGTGAACTTGCAATTAATTTCTCTTTAGAATTGAATTTTTAGAGATTTAAAGAAAATAGAAGAGGAATTGGATTTGTATGTATAGGTGGGTATATAATAATAATAATAATAATAATAATAATAATAATAATAATAATAAATAATAAGAATAAATATAAATAATAATAATAATAATAATAATAATAATAATAATAATAATAATAATAAATATGAATAATAATTATAATAATAATAAAAATAATAATAATAATAAATAATAATAATAAATAATAATAATAAATAAGAATTAGAATAGTCATAGGTTTAGAATTTTGGTGGAGAGATTGGAGGTTTTGGAATTGAAATAGGAAAAGAATTAGGTGTAAAGGGGAGAGTATAAACAGAATTTGGGGATTGAAAGGATTTTTTTTTTTTTTATACAACACAGCTGAACAGTCCGCACAACAACACAGGACAGTCGACAATTCTGATAAAACCTTGCTGACGCGCCAACCGCGCGCGTGCAGCGCAACCAGCGCCAAGGACAGACGCGCATGCGCAAGCTGCGCATCAGCCGCGCAACCTGCCCCCAATACAGTAACGCAGGCGCAGCCTGCGTTACACACCTGCAAACTGCCCCGAAAGCAGAAACGCAGGTGCAGCCTGCGTTACAGACATGCAACCTGCTCAAAATTCGATTTTTTTTTTCCAACAACACTCAAAATTGTTTTTTTTTTCTCAACAAGGCTTGGGTTGCCTCCCAAGAAGCGCTTTTGTTTAACGTCGTTGGCTCGACTCAGCTGCTTCAGATCTCCGTGGAGGGGTTGTCGAGATAAATCACTTCCATCTTTCCTACGAATGCACCATCCACATATAATTTAAGGCGTTGACCGTTGACCTTAAATTTTGTTCCATCTCGTCCCATAACGTCAATAGCCCCATAAAATTTGACATCGGTGACAGTAAAAGGTCCAGACCATCTTGATTTGAGCTTCCCTGGAAAAAGTCGAAGTCTGGAATTGAACAACAACACCTTGTCACCAACCTGAAAATCTCTTCTCTGAATCATCTTGTCATGCATCTTCTTCGTTCTCTCCTTGTAAAGCCGAGAGTTGTCATAAGCATCAAAACGAAGCTCATCTAACTCATTAAGTTGAAGAAGTCTTGCTTGCCCCGCAACCTTCAAATCCATATTGAGTTCTTTGATAGCCCAAAAAGCGCGATGTTCCAATTCCACTGGCAAGTGACATGCTTTACCATAGATCAACCGATATGGAGTAGTGCCAATAGGTGTTTTACATGCCGTCCGATAAGCCCACAAAGCATCATCCAGCTTCAAATACCAATCTTTTCTAGACTTTGCCACCATCTTCTCCAAAATGCTTTTGATTTGGCGGTTAGAAACCTCCACTTGGCCCCTTGTTTGAGGGTGATATGTAAGAGCAACCTTGTGAGTAACGCCATATTTCTTCAACAAAGTTTCAAACTGTCGATGGCGGAAATGAGAACCACCATCACTTATCACTGTTCTAGGAACTCCAAATCGAGGGAAGATAATATTCTTGAAAAGCTTCATAACCACCTTGGAATCATTGGTTACTGATCCAACTGCTTCAACCCACTTGGACACATAATCGACAGCAACTAAGATGTATCTCATCCCACAAGAACTTGGGAAAGGTCCCATAAAATCAACACCCCATACGTCAAATATCTCGACTTCAAGAATACCGGTTTGAGGCATCTCATGGAGTTTAGAAATATTACCCGTCCTTTGACATGCATCACACGTCAAATAGAAAGCGCGAGCATCCTTAAACAGAGAAGGCCAAAAGAAACCGGATTGCAGTACCTTAGCAGCAGTTTTGGAAGGACCATGATGGCCTCCACATGCGAGAGAATGACAATGCTTGAGAATGTCATGTACTTCGAACTCAGGGGCACATCTACGAAAAATTCCATCAGCACACTTGCGATACAATAAAGGGTCATCCCAAAAATATTGTTTAGCATCATGATAAAACCTCTTTCTTTGCTGATAAGTCAATTCTGGAGGGTGAGATCCACTAACACAGAAATTTGCAAAATCTGCATACCATGGAGTTTGAGTAGCAACCGAAAACAAGTGATCATCTGGAAAAGAATCGTCAATAAGAGTGTTTGACGCAATATCAGATTTGAAACGCAACCGTGAAAGGTGATCCGCAACCACATTCTCAGCACCCTTCTTGTCTTTGATTTCCAAGTCAAATTCTTGGAGTAAGAGAATCCAACGAATAAGCCTTGGCTTTGCTTCCTTTTTCGCCAACAGATATTTAAGTGCAGAATGATCAGTGTGAATAATGACTTTGGAGCCAATGAGATATGCTCGGAATTTGTCAAGAGCGTAGACCACAGCTAGAAGTTCCTTCTCAATCGTAGCATAATTAACTTGAGCTTCATCCAAGGTTTTACTTGCATAGTAAATGGCGTACAATACCTTGTCTTTCCTTTGACCGAGAACTGCTCCAACTGCATAATCACTTGCATCACACATGATTTCAAATGGAAGATTCCAATCTGGAGATTGAATGATTGGTGCACTTATCAAGGCTTCCTTAATCCTGTTAAAAGACTCCAAACAAGCGTCAGTAAACACAAAGGTGGCATCCTTAATCAACAATTGAGTGAGGGGTTTTGCAAATTTTGAAAAATCTTTTATAAAACGACGATAAAAACCCGCATGACCAAGGAAACTCCTCACTCCCTTGACATTAACAGGAGGAGGAAGCTTCTCAATCACATCAATTTTTGCTTTGTCAACCTGGATGCCACGTTCAGAAATCAAGTGACCAAGTACCACTCCTTCATTGACCATGAAGTGGCACTTTTCCCAATTCAAAACCAAATTCACCTCTTCACAACGTTTAAGCACTTTAGAAAGATTATGCAGACATACATCAAAATCAGACCCATAAACACTGAAATCATCCATAAATACTTCCATGATAGACTCTATGAAATCAGAAAATATGGCAGTCATGCAACGCTGAAAAGTAGCAGGGGCATTGCACAAACCAAAAGGCACTCTACGATATGCAAAAGTACCATATGGGCAAGTAAATGTAGTCTTTTCTTGGTCATCAGGATGTATAGGGATCTGAAAGAACCCTGAATATCCATCTAAATAGCAAAAGTACTTATGCTTAGCAAGTCTTTCTAACATCTGATCAATGAAAGGGAGAGGGTAATGGTCTTTTCTAGTAGCAGTGTTTAACTTACGGTAATCAATGCACATTCGCCAACCGGTGACAATTCGAGTGGGAATTAATTCATCTTTATCATTTTTAATTACCGTTGTTCCTCCTTTCTTAGGGACTACCTGAACTGGGATTACCCATTTAGAATCAGAAATCGGGTAAATGATGCCCGCATCTAACAATTTCAAAACTTCTTTTTTAACAACCTCTTGCATGTTAGGGTTCAAGCGACGTTGTCCCTGTATGCAAGGCTTATGGTCATCATCTAAGTGAATTCTATGCATGCAAAAGTCTGGGCTAATCCCTGTAAGATCATCGATACTATACCCAATAGCTTTTCTATGCGCACGCAAAACAGTAAGAAGCTTAAAAACCTGGTTATCATCAAGACTAGAGCTAACAATCACAGGACAAGTCTTTTCATCATCAAGAAACACATATTTAAGATTAGATGGCAAAGACTTTAACTCTAACTTGTTTACCTGAGGTTCACCACAAGAAGTGACAATGTTGGTTACCTCACAATTCGGATCAGCTGCACCATCCAACTCAAGAATCAATGAATCGACTTCAGCATGTCCTTCTCCTTCTGAAGCTTTAAGCATGAGTTCTGCTTCCAATGCATCATTCAATAGAATCTGAGGCGTCTCATCTCGGACAATTCCATCTATAACATCAATCCTGCAGCAAGTATTCTCAAGCAAAGGGGATTTAAGAGCAGAGGTTAGAGTAAAAGTAATTTTATCATCACCAACGCTCAATGTGAGAGTCCCACTTTTTACATCAATTACAGCACCTACAGTACAGAGAAATGGTCTACCCAAAATAATAGGTATTTGGCTATCCTCTTCCATATCTAGAACTACAAAGTCTACAGGAATATAAAATTTTCCAACCCTAACAGGCACATCCTCTAAAATTCCAAGGGGATATTTTATCGAACGGTCTGCCATTTGCAAAGTCATCTGTGTACATTTTAATTCTCCCATATTTAGTTTTTGAAAAACCGAGAGAGGCATGACTGAGACGCTAGCGCCTAAATCACATAAAGCTTTATCAATGAACAATGCACCTAAATGACATGGGATCGAAAAACTACCAGGATCTTTAAGCTTAGGTGGAGACTTATTTTATAAAATAGCACTACACTCCTCAGTAAAAGCTACTATCTCTACCTCACCAAAAGACCTTTTCTTAGTGAGAATATCCTTAAGAAACTTTGCATATGATGGAACTTGAGAAATTAAATCAGTGAAAGGAACTGTTACCTCAAGATTCTTGACAAGTGTCATGAACTTACCAAACTGCTGGTCCACCTTAGTTCTGTTCATCCTGCTAGGGAATGGGAGCTTTGGCACAAATGGTGGAGGAGTAAATGCAGTCTTCTCTTTGTCATTTTTCTTACTTTCCTCAGTTTCATCTTCGTTTGTATCTTCCACAACTTTCTCTACCTTGTCTTCCTCAGAATTCTCTTTTTCTTTCTCAGTAGGAACATCATCAGTAGGCATTGGAGGAGCATCATATGTACGACCACTCCTAAGAGCAATGGCATTCACATTTTCCTTCGGCTGAGTTGATTGTGCTGGTAGAGAGCCTTGTTGCCTTGTAGATGAAGAACTAGCCATTTGAGCAATCTGAGTTTCCAACATCTTGTTATGAATCTCCATCTGGTTCATCTTTCTGTTGGTATCCTCCATACTCTTTTGCATTTGTAACAATATCTTCATCATGTCACCTTGATTATCAGCCTGTGCAGCTTGATTTGCTTGAGGAGCATAATTCTGATAGGGCTTCTGGAATCCAGGGGGATTCATAGGTCCTTGAGGAGGCCTATACTGTTGCTGTGGAGGAGGCTGGTACGACTGCTGATATTGCTGCTGATTAGGAACATTTGAATTCTGAGCATTATTGTTCCTATATGAGAAGTTCGGATGATCTTTCCAACCAGGATTATAAGTGTTGGAGTATGGATTATACTGCTGCCTCTGTTGAAAAACATTTGCTTGCTCCATCTGAAAATTTTGTGAATTTTGAGCATTGTATTGGCAATCATTACCATAGTGGCCTTGGATGCCACAGACTTCATAAACAGGATTATTTATAGGAGCCATAGATGCCAATGCATTGATACTCATAGGTTGAGTAGAGGGTTGAGATGTCTTTAATGAGTGGATCTCCTGAGTTAATGCAGCGAGTTGAGATGATAATAGAGAATATGCATCCACTTCAAGTTTACCCCCTTTCTTGGCTGCTCTCGGATTACTGAAGTGATTGGCAGCCAAATTTGAAAGAAAAGCATGTGCATCATCAACTCCTTTATCCAGAAATACACCACCTGCAGCGTTATCAACCATCCCTTTTGTTTCAGGATCAAGACCATTGTAGAAGCGTTTAAGCAGAAACCACTTCTCAAGACCATGGTGAGGGCATGCACGTTGATAATCCTTGAATCTGTCCCAAGCATCCCGAAGAGATTCACCATAATCTTGCTTAAAACCCATCATCTTGTCGATCAAATCGTCGGTTCTGTTAGGAGGGAAGAACTCAGTTAAGAAGGCTTGAGAAATTTGATCCCACTCGGTCAAATCAATATCATTCAACCATTTTTGAGCTTTGTCACGAAGAGAGAAACCGAACAACATGAGTTTCAACTGGTCTGGAGTAACTCCCTTGTGTTTAATTGTAGAACAGAGCTGTTGAAACCTTTGCAGATGAAGTGTAGGGTCTTCAGAGGGAAGACCAGCAAACTGATTATGTTGGATCATAGTGAGCAAAGCAGGCTTGATCTCGAAATTCTCTGCTTGAATTGCCGGCATAGCAAGGCCAGTAGGTACCCCACTCGGAGAGGGCTGTGAGTAGTTCTTCAAAGATTTGGGAGGAAGGTCCGCCATTTTGATCTTTGGTTCAGATATCCTTTGCTGCTTCTCTTTCCTTTGTTGATCTATATATTGTTGACAAGTAATTCCAGAATCTGGACTAAGAGGAGTTGTATCCTCTTTCGCTTGATCTTCTTTCGTTTGAGACCTGGTCCTGGGCATCAACAACTAAATAAGGAAAAGCAGTAAGATCGGTCTCAGTTGGAACAAGAGTTCCAAAGAGACAAGAGAAACAATCTAAAACAATCAAACTAAAATTATAGAAACTAGGCGTCTCCCCGGCAGCGGAGCCAAAAACTTGATTTGTTAAATTACGTCTAACCGCAAGCGCACGGTATCTATTGTAGTAGATATTAGCAAATACGGGTCGATTCCTCAAGGAGACAGTTTCAATCTCAATTCAGTTGTTATCAATTGTTCTCAGTCACAAATGATTATTGGAGAATTGTGTTAACTACTAAAACAAATATAACAAAGGTTTTAAATCAATTAATTAAGGGATCTAGGGCAATTCAGGTTCACCATGCTTACACCAAACAAATCACAAAAGTATAGCTTTTCAATGGGATTAAGTAATTAAAGCAATGGTTAATCTTTTTCAAGCATTAACACTCTCAGAATATCTAATGATGTTTTCACACTCACCTTCAATTCCGCTAATTGTATGTAAGCCTCTAGTAGTAAAATCTTTCGATCTATTACTCCTATTGCAATCAATTAATCCGTAATATTGCGTAATTACACAAATTAAGAATTATAACATATCAATCAGAATTACTCTCTACCCATCAATTTACTAATCAAATTAAGCCCAAATCATGGTGCAAACATGGCTCCCCTTAATACCCTAGAATTAAACTACTCACTCATACTAGAAGTAAAAGCAATAAGAATAATGAAAGAAGCCATGTAAAACATATAATAATAAAACAAGAGAATAAAGAATACCTCAAACTTTGTATTAACGAAGAACAATGAAGATCCAAATTAAACCAAGTGCTTACAAAGGAAGAGATGAAGAGAGAAAAAACAAAACCCTAGCTTCTTGTAAAAATATACGTATGTATGTCTCTATCTCTCTTTCCACGTTCTTTTTTCTCTTTTATAATAAAACTCCCTAATAAAATCTGATCTCTATATCCTAATAAAAGTATTTTTAATATCCTAATCAATTTACAAAAAGATATCCATAATTGAATAGGATTTTCTTGTAAAATTCGTCACTTCTTTTTATCCTCTGTTTCTGGGCTCTTCCAGTTGGATTTTGCTTACTGGACCACCTCTGAATTAAAGATAATTCCACAAGCTTCGCGTGGACAGTAAGATCGTCAAATTCTGACTTCTGGAACTCAAGATATGGCCCAAACAGTGCAGGCAGCCCGTGTAGCCCAATAATACGAATTTTCTCCTATTTTATCTCCAAAATAGCTCTTTTTGCTCCAAATCCTTCCAAGTCATGAATTCTTTATTTCCTACAATAAAACAATAAAATCTATTAAATAAAAATCCAAATCAATGCAAAACACAATAAATATGAGAATAAAATCATCTAAAATATATATAAAAATATACTCTATCATTATCCAGCTGATCAGAGAGTACTACTCCTCCTTCAAAGTCTACTGGGTCTGGAGCATGGTTAGGAATGACAACATCCACTAGATCAGGGTGATCAAAACCAAGCCCTAAGTCCCAGTCCAGCAGTTCTTCGACTCCGCCTACTGGGTGTTGTATAGTGTAAAGCATGTCACATACTTCCATGCCTAGACGTGCTGCATAGCGAGCTACCCTATTACGAGCTGCAAATACCAGACCTAAGACGCAAACCTAGGAGTTGTTGCGGAGCAGAAAGTCTATTTGACTCACGATATGGTAAACAGATGCTGGGGATCCTATGTGAAAGTTTTTAATCAGATTGAAAGCCTCTATGATAACATTACGAAACCCATCTAGAAATGCACGTCTCATTTCACTGAAGATTGCCCAGAGTTGATTGCCTATCCTTGTTAGTCTTGGGATGACGCCAATGGTAATCATCTTAAGTTGCCCATTTGCATCCCTGTAGACAACACCAATGCCTGAGTGATTCCCGTTGGGGAGAGGGGCTGCAGAGTACGAGCCATGAACGTTAACTTTTAGGGCGCCAGGTGGTGGAGCGATCCAGTGGAAGGCCATTTGAGCAAGAGAGTATCAACAAGGCTTAGTTGCACTGTGGTTGTAAGAATATGTTTGAGACTGACTGTGGAGAGAAGCAGAAGAGGAGATTTAAAGGCCATATGGGATTAATTATAGCCACCAACTTGTTATTAATGGGGTTTAAACCCTGCAGAAGGAATAATAAAAAATGCCCATATGTGCAGAGGAAATATATCTGAATATATTGCCTACAGAATATGCTCCAAGGGAAGGGTAACAACTGGAACTACTACTCTCATCTACTACCCTACAACCAGTGAGAGCTTACCACATGTGCTGAAAAAATGGAGGGAAATAGGTCTGAAGATAAATTGTAGATAATGGAAGATTAAGTGAGATTGTGTGAGAGATCTTGTCGTACAATGTGGTAGATGGCAGTAAGTGGGAATGAATACGATCCCTGTTGAGAATTAAATTGTCCAACCTGCTATTAGTTTTTTTCTAATCACCCCTTCTTTAGCCAAGCAATCTGCTTCTGTATTAAGGTCCCTGTCTATGTGGACCAAGATGACCTTATGAAGTAGTGAGTAGCCTAAGTGAGCAGTTATATACTCAGGTGGTGCACTTCTTAGACCATGCAGATTATTAACTAATCTTTTTGAGTCTGAAAATATGACCAGGTGTTTCTCTTTGTACCTGCTGTCAGCAATGTTGTCGAGTAAAACTAGTAGAGCCTGTAACTCAGTGTCGTAGGGAGTTGGACAAGTAGATGGACTTGAGAAAATGAAGGCAGGAGATAAGTTGTTCATTAAAATGAAGCCTCCAATCCCTGCTTTTATATTTTCGGCTTCATCTCGTTTCTATGTCCCGTCAATAAATCCAACTAGGTCATAAACCCCAAACCAATAATTGATCAAATTTTTCTTCGCCATCTTTTTGTTATCATAAATAACCTGTAGAGGGCTAAATGACCATATGTTCTGTTGATTTGGCTGTAAGAGTTTGTTCGCTATGCCCCAGTTGAATGATCTATGTTTGATGAGGCTTACAATCGTATGACTTGGTGTTTTGACTTGGTTGAAAATCATGCAATTTCTTGCCAACAATAACGACCATAACATTGGTGCCATGCATATCCCTCCCGTTACTCTGTACTTTTTATGTACCAAGTTGTTGAGAGAGTCCTCCAGGTTGAAAGAGTTAATGTCATCTAGATTGATCTCTAGCCAACTAGAAATGGCTTGCCAGACTGATTTGGCCATGGAGCATTCCCAGAAAACGTGAGCTATATCTTCGTCTTGTTGGCCACACCATTTACATGTGACTTCTGTAGTCACCCCACGTACACTCAGAAAATGCAATGTGGGTAGGCATTTATGTCCAAGTTGCCACAGAAATAGTTTTGCCTTTGGAGGGATTTTCAATTTCCAGATCAATTGCCACGGTCCTATGATTTCGGTGGTGCGAATGAGTTTTCTGTAGCATAATGAAGTGCTGTATTTCCCCGAAAAGGGACCCCAAGAGAGGTCATCTTTGCCACTTGATAAGACTACCATGTTTATGAGAGTACCAAGTGATCGTATGGCCTGTTTCTCTGCGTTGTTAGGTGGTCGATTCCAGAACGATATGTCTCCTCTTTCGGCTAGAAGCCATTTAGATTTCACCTGACTGATTGAGCAAAATTTTTCTCTGGCTATGTCAAAAAGTCTGAAAGGCATATGACACAGCCTATTTGTAGTACGAGGAATCAACTCAACTTAAATTAGATTGTAATAAGTAAATAATTTAATCTGTCACAGAAATCTCAGAAGATGCTATCTGTCAGAAGAAAAACTTCAAGTCAATCTATAGTTTTGATATTTTACACTGGAAGAAGTTCAGTCTCCTGATCAAGCCTCAGTATAAAATCAAAGAAGTGGATTTGTTTTACAGTGACAGAGTTTTCTACAGTGACAGGTGATTATCAGACAGAGTACAAGAGATTTCAAGAGATGTGAGACAAGAAAAAGGACCACGTATTTAAAGTCAGAAATGAAGAACAATCATTGGAGTTAGTCGTTCATGAACCAGACAGTACATCGAACGTCAACAGAAAATTCAATGGTATTTCTTTATTAATTTCAGTGGTTTAAGAAAAGATTTGGCTACTTAAAGGATTCATATTTATTCTTCTTTTAATTGATTAAATTATGTGGTTAATTTATTTAATAAATTAATTCTATAAGAATTAATTTATTCTTTAAATTAATTACTTAATTAATTAAATCAGAATTTTATGTAAAAGAAAATTAATTAAATGATTATCAGAAAATCATTTAATTGATTTAAGCTGAAAATTGTACTGATACTACCTTTTCAGAAAGGTAGTACCGAAGGTAGTACAAGCTTATTCAGAAGGTAGTACCGAAGGTAGTACAAGTTCATTTCAGCAAAGGTAGTACAAGTTCAATCAGAAAGGTAGTTCCAAAGGTAGTACCGCCAACTGAAAGGTAGTTCCAAAGGTAGTACCGCCAACTGAAAGGTAGTAGCCTTCTTGAAAAGGTAGTACCGACCATTTAAAAGGTAGTACCGGCCATTTAAAAGGTAGTAGCCTTCTTGAAAAGGTAGTACAGACCTTTGTCAAAGGTAGTTCGAGGCAAAACTGATGACAGAATTGGCAGAAGGTTCAAGGACAAGTTTGTTTAAATATCAAGGAAGGCTGCTGAGTTCAATACACAGAAATATCACATAAAAAAAAGACAAGAACCCAGCTGATATCTCTCTCTCTCATCTTAAAGACAATATTCAAGAGCAATAAATTCCTAGAAAATCAAAAGCTTTGTATTTATAATATTTGATCCGTTCAAGCTTGATTACTTGTGACTCTTGTACTATTAGCGAGTTTTTACTCCTAATCTATATCTCGATTTTTATTAACAAATTAAGAAAAGTTCATGTCGAATTTTCTAATTTGTTTTTTATTAACTTGATATTACTCTGTACTGATTTTGTAACAACTCTCAAGTTTAATATATTGTTATATTTAACTTGAACTTTGTTTCATTTAATTCCGCACAAAATTTGTCTAAAGTAAATTTAAATCTTAAGGACAAATTTAGATAAAAGGGTAAAGATTGTATTCAACCCCCCCTTCTACAATCTTATTGGACCTAACAATTGGTATCCGAGCCGTTTGATTGATATACAAATCAAGATCCTATTCTTATTCAATTAAAAATTAAGCTCGAATTTTTAACTCTCTTAAAAATTCATCATGACTTCTAAAGCCATTGTTAAGATACCTATCTTTGACAAAGATAATTATGATATGTGGAAGAATAAGATGGAGTTGTTTCTAGAATGTACAAACGTTAAATATTTGGTTGTTTTAAAAACCGGACCTAAAACTCCTATGGTCTATGAAGATGAAGTTGAAGCTGAGGGTAAAATTGTGATTCCTGCTAAATCTTATGAAAAGGACCCTGCTACCTATACACCTGAGGAAAAGGAGGATGCAGGGCTTGATAAAAACCTCAGACTCATTCTAATAGATTCCCTGGATGCTGTGATGTATAGCCATGTGATGAATTATAAAACTGCCAAACACATGTGGGAAACTATTGAAACCATTAATGAAGGAACCGATGAAGTCAGGGAGAACAGACTTCAAATCTTAACCTCTGAGTATGAACACTTCAGAGCTGGCCCTAATGAAGGCATTCAAGAAGTGTTTGAAAGGTATAATAAAATTATCAACAACTTGCAAATCCATGGCAAGAACTATACACAGAAGGAGATTAATCTGAAGTTCGTACTGACTATGCCGACTCACCTGGAACACAGGATAACAGCAATAAGAGAATCTCGTGACTTGAATAAAGTTTCTCTTGAAAAACTCTTCGGTATTTTAAAAACCTATGAGTTGGAACAAGTCCAACAGAAAGAGATTCATGGTAAAGGTAGAGTTGCAAGTTCATCTACAGCATTAGTGGTTGAGGCTCCTAAGGAATTGGAAGCTAAGGTTGTTCGACCTTACAGCTCAGACAAGGAGCAGACTGAAGTGGAACATGGTCAGACACCAGCTACTCAGGATGGAAGTGAGTTTTACTCATTAGAAGAATTGGATCAGTTGGAGGATGAATCCATGGCACTCATGGTTAGATAGTTTGGCAACTTTAGATTCAGGAGAAATCCTAAGTTTAAGTTCAAGTCTAATAACAGATTCCAGAGAGGAGGTTCCTCATCCTCCAGTAGCAGAGGTGGCTACAAAACTGGAACTGTTGATAGAAGCAAAATTCGTTGTTATAATTGCAATGAACTTGGACACTTTGCCACTGAGTGTCAGAAACCCAAACAAGCCCAGAAGAGAGATTATGTTCCTGAAAAGAAGAAACCTGGAAAAGCCTATGTGGCTGCTGGTAAAAGCTGGGATGACACAGATAGTGAAGATGAAGAATTTGGAAATCTTGCACTAATGGCAAATGGTGACATGCTCACTGATCCTAAACCACAGGTAAAACTTACTGACTCTGAGTTGGTTCGTCAGTTAGGTGGTTCCTTGGTTAATGCACAAAAACACATTGCTAGATTAAATCTGTTAAACACTGAACTTGAAAATGAAGTGTTAGAACTAAAAAAGGTGCATGTTAATCAAGATCAACAAGAAGAGGAAATAGCACGACTTAATAGAAGAGAGAAATCCATTCTAGAAGTAGTGACTAAACAACTTTCTAAAATTGCTGAACTTGAAACCAAGGTTAGTGCTTGCTTTAATTCTGTTAAACTTTCTAAAGAGCATTTCAATAAACAAGCTATAGAACGAACTGTAGGAATACGGTTTGGTTATAACAAAGCTGTTGGATTGTTAGGCATAAATACCCCTAACCTTGTTAGTGCTAAAGAGAGGGGTATACCACATGTGCTTAAGAAGGTTGAAGATCCGCTCTTTAAGAAGTCGATTGCAGAACCTCCAAACTTCACTTCTATCATTATTCAAGAAGAGATGCGTAATGAGGACAGTGCAAATGGCATAGTCCTTGATAATGTTAAATCTGTTAAGAAACCAGTTAAGGTTGTTTATCCAACCAGTTCATCTAAAACTGGGTTAAGTGGTGATAAGTTGAAAAAGAACAATAACATGTCTAACATGCATACCATGCCTATCATTGATATTTATCATAAAGCATGTGGTGTTGCAATTGTATGTCTTGTGCTTTTAATGTAATGTCTGCTTACTTTAATGGTAATCAAGCATGTGCTGGTAAGACTGCTCCTCGACAACATATGAATAATAATAAAAATGTTAGATCAAAGACTGCTAGTCCTCCTCAAGATAGGAGAGAGACATTTGTATCAAAGCCTAAACAGACATTTGGTAAGGCTGCTTACAAGGTCAAATGTCCAGTCAATGAAACAAATGTCATTGCTGCTAAAGAAACATGGATACCCAAGATAAAACAAAAGATTGTCAAATCTGTCTATAGGGTTAAATGTTTGTTGGTTAGTGGGGAAAATGGTGTCAAAGTCAAAAATGTTGTTTTGCCTGACAAAGGCCAATTCTTTAAGTATTCTGGACCCAATCAGATTTGGGTTCCGAAGAAGGTTTAACCTATTTGTCATTGCAGGGTGTGAAACAGGTTGATCGAGTGACCTGGATCTTGGACAGTGGATGTTCAAGGCATATGACTGGAGACAGAACCCTGCTGACAAATGTGGTTGAGAAAGCCGGCCCAGTTGTTACCTTTGGAGATAACAGCATAGGTACAACTGATGGATATGGCAGATTGGAAGCTGGAAATGTTATCATTGATGAAGTGTCTTTTGTGAAAGGACTTGAGCACAATTTGTTAAGTGTCAGTCAATTTTGTGACAAGGGATTCGAGGCTTACTTCAACAAGAAGAATTGTCTAATCTCACACAAGAGACATGAACAACCATCTCTTACAGGAGTCAGAAAAGGCAATCTGTACGTGGCCAATATGAACACTGGAAGCACTGAAGAAATCAACTGCTTTTATTCTAAAGCATCTACAGATGAAAGTTGGCTATGGCACAAGAAACTCTCCCACCTTAATTTCAAGAGAATGAATTCTCTAGTTAAAAGAGAACTGGTGAGAGGTTTACCTTCAATGGAATTCACTCAAGAAGGACTCTGTGATGCCTGTCAAAAAGGCAAATTGAAAACAGCAACTCATAGGAGCACTGACACATCATCAATAACTGAACCTCTACAACTGTTGCACATGGATCTGTTCGGTCCAGTTAATGTGATGTCTATGTCAAAGAAACGATATGCTCTCGTGATTGTTGATGACTACTCAAAGTACACATGGGTTTTATTTCTGAATTCCAAAGATGAAACTCCACAGTTAGTGATTGATCACATCAAGTTGATTGAAATGGAGTACAAGAAACCAGTAAGAGCAATAAGGTTAGACAATGGAACTGAATTTAAGAATGCAGTTCTAAATGATTTCTGTACTGAAAAGGGAATAACAAGGCAGTACTCAGCCCCAAGAACTCCTCAGCAAAATGGGGTAGTAGAAAGAAAGAATAGAACCTTGATTGAAGCTGCACGTACTATGTTAAATAGTCCTAGTAATTAAACTAGTTAATATCTGAGGTTTGATCTTTAATAATTTACAAGTGATTATCTTGTTAATATTTGTTGATTAAAATCACTTGTATAATTTTTTTATCAACTTACCTTGTTACTTGTTAATGTTCAAACCATTGCCATTATCATCTTAATATATTTCTACTTACTTCTTTTCAATATTAAAATAATTCATTTTCCTTAAAAATATTTTTCTCAAATTTTACAAGTTGTAATTTATGAGAAACTTATTTTTCTTGAAAATTATATTTATGATGGTTTAATAAGTCATATTTTCTTTTTAAATAATTTTCTATTAGAAAGTTATTTTATTAGAAAATATATATAGATTTATTAATTTACCATGAATAAATATGTAAATAGTTAATAGTTTATTAATTGGTTTGTAGTGTTTGTCCTTTTGTTATTAATGTTTGATTTCATAAAAGGGACTACATATGATTGTTTTTATAATTTTTATTCGATTTTATAATTTTAGTGTAAATTATTTTGCTATTTTATAGCTTGTTTTAATAATTAAATTTGTTTCATTGTTAGAATTGCTTCATGTAAATAATCTGGTACATATTCTGTTAATACTTGATTTTTAGAATAGTTATATTGGTCCTCATCTCGAACTTCGAGATAAAGTTCGAGATAGATCTTATCTCGAAAATTTTGAAGATAACTAGGCACTGGTAACTCGAACTCGAATCCTAAGTCGAACTTCGAGATAAAGTTCGAGATAGTCAGTTTCGAGATGTAGTTCGAGATAGTGAGTTTCGAGTTGAAGTTCGAGATAGTCACTAACTCGAAAATCTAAGTCGAAGTTTCGAGTTGAAGTTCGAGATAGTCACTGACTCACTAACTCGAAAATCTTCCCAGACTTAGAATTTTCAAAACTTCACTCTGAAAGCTCAAATCGATATCGGACCTAATATTTGTGTGCTGTTGTAAATATTTTTGTAAATTATTTTCTTTCATTTCTAATATTCTGTAAATATTATTTAATATGATTTTTCTGTAAAAGTCATAATAAATGTAGTATTAAATTAATAGGTAGTATCGTATGTAAATATTTATTTAATACGAGTTATCCTGTATAATTACTACCTTCGGAACTACTTTTGTAAAAAGGTAGTACTGATCTATTTTCTATTTCTATTTCTGTTTTGATTTTGTTTTTCTTTCTAAATCGTTTTATTCAGTTTTTGCCTTGTACTACCTTCGGAACTACCTTTTTAAACAAAGGTAGTACTGAGTTTTTAAACAAAGGTAGTACTGAGTCTTTTTAATATTAGTTTTGCCTTGCACTACGTTCGGAACTACCTTTTTAATCAAAGGTAGTACCGAGTTTTGAAAGGTAGTTTCGCTTATATAGTCAAAAGGTAGTTCTCAGTTAGTTTTTCAGATCTAATCACTCGTGTCTTTACACAGTGCTCTCTAATCGATACATACAGAAACCGAACCCTCTCGAACTGCTGCCCAATTTTTCACTGATTACTCTCTTGAATCTGCACTAAATCAAAAACTGAGACCACACCTGTGTTGATCGTTCGAATCCCAGTAATTTCATCCGTTAATCGCTCACTTTCGTTGAGTTTCTGGAAATCTGAGTTTTTCAACTCCATTCGAATTCTTGACTGGTTTCGGTGTTAGGATTTTAATCTCACAATTCTAAAAATATGTTGTTGTTCGTGGTTGTGTGGAGAACATCATACTAAAATCTGAGAATTTTCTGAGAACCTTGGATTAATTCGAATTTTTAATTAATTTTAATTAATTGTTAATTCTGATTAATTCAAACTTGATTGATTTGTGTGTTAAAAATCGGTGTGGTCTGTAATCTAAGATGGCTGATAATTTTGAGATTTTCAAACACAATTTAGTCGGATATTTTAATCCGGATAATTGTCCATACGAAAGATTTAAGCCGTGGATAAGGTTTTTAAACGAGCATTCCTTGATTCGTACTGCAATTGCTGCTGATGTTCCTTTAAAAGTCACTCCACTAAGGTTGATGTGTTCCACTGCTGTGGTGTCTAATGACTCGAGTTCATTTGCTTTTGTTGTTAATGACACACAATACACAGTGAATGAATCAACTATTAATACTGTCTTAGATCTTCCGTTGGATAATTTTATAGCTTCACCTTCTGATGATGAGTTGATTAATTTCTTTACAAGTATCAATTATCAAGGTAAGGCAGAGCTTGCGAGATTGACTAAAAAGAACCTTGTTCAAGAATGGGATGCTTTCTTTGACACTGTTTGTAAAGTGTTTTCCAACACTGGTAAAGGTAATTATAATGTGCTATCCTCCTTAATCCAGACTATTGGTTTTGCGGTTGCTCATAATCGTAGGATTAATTTTGGTAGCATAATTTTGAGAGCCATTATTATTCGGATGATTAATGCAAGAAGGAATCATAATAATGGTGAAAAGGTTGTTTGTTATTATCCTCGCTTCTTGACCTTGATATTCAATCACCTTGTTCCTTCTGAAATTCAAGAACAGTACCAGAATGATAGAGCACAAGTGTCAGGTAAACAAGCCAAAAATGTATACACTTCACTGGACACTCATAACAAGTTTCCAAACATACCAGTGCTTATAACACCATACTTGGCTGATTTTATAAATCGATCTATCATACCTGCTCCTGTGCAACCTGCACCTCTTCCTGAGCAACCGGAACAAGAAGCAGCTCCTGCTCCTGAACCTGAACATCAACTTCAAGTGGCTCAACCCACTATTGCTGTGATTTCTGCAACTGTTTCTGAACAGGTATTCTCATCTTTCCCTGAAACTACTTCTATATCTCAAACTACTTCTGGAGCCCAAGTGGCTGATAGGTTAGACCAAGAGGTTGTAGAACCACAACTTCGATCCCAGGTCTTAGAGCCAAACTCAGTGTCATCTCAAATCTCAAAACCTAAATCCAGAAGTAAATTACCAGTGAAAAGACCTGATGTAAGAAGTAGTATATGAGTGATCCCACAGCTCTGCCTCCACTAAAGAAGAGAAGAAACTTACTAATTGAGGCAACTGTCAGCCCATCCATATCCTCCCAAAAGGATATGGACATTGAAATGGCACATGAACAGTTACTGGAACCATTCTCTCAACAGGATGAGTCCATTGAAATTCGCCAGTCGGCCATGGCACCCTGTACAGAGTCAAGCACACCCCTATTACTCACAATGGGGGAAAACATAACTTTAGATTTTGATGTTGCTAGGGACACTGAGCAAGGAGTGCACAATAGGATTACTACAGAAACAGTGCCTACCATTGTCACGGTAGAAGAGTCTTCACAGGCTTCAGAGGGAAATCTTGACTCTTTGCCACCTATAACAGAGTCATCATCTCCCCTCCCAGGAGAAACATTCCTGGCTCCCTTAAGGGATTTTCCACTCGCAGTTTCAACTGGAGAAAGTGGAAGGCAACTTAATCAATCTACCACTGAAGCAATTCAGATTTCAATTCCTAATGAACAGGTAGGTTTGATTAAGGATAGGGATTTGCGAACTCCCATTGCACCACCACTGACCTCTCTAGAAGAGGCTAGGGTGATTTCTTCTGCAGGTACATCAAAGGAAAAGGAGCTAGTGTTGAGTGATGTGAGGACCACCATAAAATTGAGTGAAACACATGCACGAAAGGAGAGTGAAACATCCTTGAGTGAACCTCAGGTGAGTGCACACACTGACACAAACAGTTCATTAATTATGGCTCAACTTCAAGCTCTACAGGAACAACTTGAGAAAACTGAAGCTGAGAAACAATTACTTCATGCTGCCATTACCAACATAAAGACTACATTCACAAACAAGATCAAGACTCTCGAACTATCTCATGAAAAGGCACTTGATGATTCTGGAGATGTTACTATTGCTCAAGATAAGCTTATTTCTGAAATCTCCGACAAAGTTGAAATTCTCCAAACAGAACTGCATGAGAATCAATTATCTACTGAACGTCGTCTTAAATTGATTGAAAGGCAGAATGCACAACAAGGTAAAGGGCTGAAACTTTTGTTTAACATGCTTAGCAGAACTCACGCACCCACAGCAGAAGAAAAGGAATTCTTTGAAGGAAAAAGTGGTGATGTTGTTGTGACCGGTGCATTTGATAAATCTGTAGAGGATAATCCAACTAAGGGGGAGAAATCTAGGGCAAGTGGAAGTGAATCTGTGGATAAGTATCAACAGCAGCAGTCAGAAAAGGGAAAAGGAGTTGAAGTTGAAGCAGCTGAGAGCATACCTGAACAAGACAACACTGATTACTATGCTGGTGAAACTCAAGTGGAAGTGAATCTGTGGATAAGTATCAACAGCAGCAGTCAGAAAAGGGAAAAGGAGTTGAAGTTGAAGCAGCTGAGAGCATACCTGAACAAGACAACACTGATTACTATGCTGGTGAAACTGATGATTTTGATCCGTTTGCTGGGCCAGATGAAATTATTGGTGTACCTGAATTTGATCAAGAACCAGATCTCAGTGAATGGATAGAGCAACCAGCTGACCCACACTTTGACAAGAAAATGCTAGAGCATGAAGCTAGTATGAAGAAAAGAAAAGAGGAACTAGCAAAGTTATCTCAGATGTTGGACGAAAAGGAAGAGCTTCTAAGACAAGAAAAAGTGGAAAGGCAACGGCAACATCACATACTTGTTGAAAAGAGAAAACTTGATATAAAACTCAAAGTTGGTGAGAAATGGGATGAAGCCAGAAAAATAATAAGTCTTCCACAACTTACGACAAATAATGACAAGCAATTTCTTGGAATCATTTACAAGTATAAAGATGCCAATCCAAATCATTCAGTGTACTTGGAGGCCTTGAAGTGTGAAATCTCTCGAATAAATGCTTGTTTTAATTCTCACAAAAAGGAAATGGTAATTGTTGTTAATTGTCGCTCTGAAGGTTCGTTCCATGTATCTCTAAATTGTCTAGAAAGAAGAACCTTGTCTGAGCTTTGGATTTTGAGGCAAAAGGTATCACTTTGTTCTGAACTGAATATCTTATTGTATGAACATCTCATGGAGTTTGCTCGAAATGCCAGTCCTGAAATAACTCATATACCATTTCAAGTATTATTTCTGAAGAAAGATGTATATCAAACCATCATTTGTGATAATAAGAAGCTGCCAGAGTACAATGCCAAGCATTTGGTATGGGTTGAAAAAATGCTGAGAAACACTGGTCTTTATACAACAGAAAAGAAGGATGCTGCAGATTTCATTCAAGCCTACTGTATCAGAAATATGACAAGGTATGAACAGGAGGTGAACAGGTTAAAAGGATATCCAAATCAACCAGTTAGACCTCAAGGTATGCCAAATGAACGTGAACGTACTTTTGATGCTGAGTTGATTGCAAATCTCCCAAATCTGCAGCCTATCATTGAAGAACCAGAAGAAGGAGAAGTTCGAAGTGAAGACCATCCTAACTGAAGATTAGCTCTACTTGTTATATTCTTAGAGCTTAGATAGATCAAGATAGGATAAGTTAAATATGATCAGGCTAGAGGATCATCTATCTTGTATTTATCTTTCATGTTTGAATCTGGAAAATGTTAATATAAACCAGAACTGTTCCTTTATTTACTTGCATTTAAATTTTTATCTTTTACTAAGTTAAGTTGAGTTAGTTGAATTATCCTCTAGGTATTTGCTTGTTATTTTCTAACAAACAAATAGGGGGAGATTGAAAGGCATATGACACAACCTATTTGTAGTACGAGGAATCAACTCAACTTAAATTAGATTGTAATAAGTAAATAATTTAATCTGTCACAGGAATCTCAGAAGATGCTATCTGTCAGAAGAAAAACTTCAAGTCAATCTATAGTTTTGATATTTTACACTGGAAGAAGTTCAGTCTCCTGATCAAGCCTCAGTATAAAATCAAAGAAGTGGATTTGTTTTACAGTGACAGAGTTTTCTACAGTGACAGGTGATTATCAGACAGAGTACAAGAGATTTCAAGAGATGTGAGACAAGAAAAAGGACCACGTATTTAAAGTCAGAAATGAAGAACAATCATTGGAGTTAGTCGTTCATGAACCAGACAGTACATCGAACGTCAACAGAAAATTCAATGGTATTTCTTTATTAATTTCAGTGGTTTAAGAAAAGATTTGGCTACTTAAAGGATTCATATTTATTCTTCTTTTAATTGATTAAATTATGTGGTTAATTTATTTAATAAATTAATTCTATAAGAATTAATTTATTCTTTAAATTAATTACTTAATTAATTAAATCAGAATTTTATGTAAAAGAAAATTAATTAAATGATTATCAGAAAATCATTTAATTGATTTAAGCTGAAAATTGTACTGATACTACCTTTTCAGAAAGGTAGTACCGAAGGTAGTACAAGCTTATTCAGAAGGTAGTACCGAAGGTAGTACAAGTTCATTTCAGCAAAGGTAGTACAAGTTCAATCAGAAAGGTAGTTCCAAAGGTAGTACCGCCAACTGAAAGGTAGTTCCAAAGGTAGTACCGCTAACTGAAAGGTAGTAGCCTTCTTGAATAGGTAGTACCGACCATTTAAAAGGTAGTACCGGCCATTTAAAAGGTAGTAGCCTTCTTGAAAAGGTAGTATAGACCTTTGTCAAAGGTAGTTCGAGGCAAAACTGATGACAGAATTGGCAGAAGGTTCAAGGACAAGTTTGTTTAAATATCAAGGAAGGCTGCTGAGTTCAACACACAGAAATATCACATAAAAAAAAGACAAGAACCCAGCTGATATCTCTCTCTCTCATCTTAAAGACAATATTCAAGAGCAATAAATTCCTAGAAAATCAAAAGCTTTGTATTTATAATATTTGATCCGTTCAAGCTTGATTACTTGTGACTCTTGTACTATTAGCGAGTTTTTACTCCTAATCTATATCTCGATTTTTATTAACAAATTAAGAAAAGTTCATGTCGAATTTTCTAATTTGTTTTTTATTAACTTGATATTACTCTGTACTGATTTTGTAACAACTCTCAAGTTTAATATATTGTTATATTTAACTTGAACTTTGTTTCATTTAATTCCGCACAAAATTTGTCTAAAGTAAATTTAAATCTTAAGGACAAATTTAGATAAAAGGGTAAAGATTGTATTCAACCCCCCCTTCTACAATCTTATTGGACCTAACAAAGTCCCTTGTGGGTCTCTCGAATTAATCCTGATTCGTGCCAGTGGTCATTCCAAAATTGCACCGTTTCGCCAATTTTTATCTCCCATTTGAAGTTGTTAGAGAAAAGGTTGACGTTGTTTGGCTCCTTGGTGATCTTCAAAATACCATGCATGAAGGGAAATAGCTTCCTGTTACATGGGTCTAAGGTTGCCCTCCAATCTAGGCTAGCACTGCCATATTTGCCTATTAGGATCTTGCACCACTGTTGTTGCTTGTCATGATTTAGTTTCCACCACCATTTCGATAGGAAGGCGATATTTTTGAGATTCAAATCAATCAAACTTAAACCTCCCATGTCTTTAGGTAGTACTATCTTTTCCCAATTAACTGTGTGTAGTTTTTTGCTTAATTTCTCCTTTTCCGATAATTCATTCCAGAAGAATTCTCTCTTGATTCTTTCCATATCCTTTAAAACTCCAGCAGGCGCCCTGAATAATTGAAACCAATGCGCCGGTGTGCTGTTGAGAGTTGATGAAATTAGCGTTGCTCTTCCCGCTTTATTCAGAAATTTGCATTTCCATTTGGCCAATTTTGTTCTCACTCTTTTGACCAGTGGTACCCAGAATTTCTTTTTCCTGACAGAGCAACCTAGATTGGCTCCTAGGTATGACAAAGGCCAAAGTCCAGTTTCGCAGCCTATGATTGAAGACCATTCTCTTGCAATGTCTTTATTGAGGTTCGAAGTGTATAGGAAACTTTTCTTGTAGTTAATTTTTAGACCTGAGAGAATCTCAAAAAGAGTCAAAACCAGTTTGATTCCTCTACATGAGTGGGAAGTGTTTTCTAGGAAGATGATAGTATCGTCTGCAAATTGTTGATGAGAAAAGGAAGGCCCTGATCCTAGTTTAATTCCTTTGAAGATACCTAGGTTCTCTGCTTTTGCAAGCAGTAAGTGTAGTATCTCAGCTGCTATGTTGAAGAGTAGAGGAGACATCGGGTCTCCCTGTCTCAATCCTCTTTTTGGAGAGAATTCCGATGTAGGGCTTCCATTGACCAACACTGACATCTTTGAAGAAGATAGGATTGTTTTAATCCAGCCTATCCATTTTTCTGAGAACCCAAACAATTCTAGAACATGGAATAAGAAACTCCAGTTGATGGAGTCAAATGCTTTTGCAAAATCTAGCTTGAGTATTATTCCCTCTGTTAACCCGTGTTGGATGCTATGCGCTGCTTCGCTTGCTATCGCAAGATTGTTCGTGATACTTCTTCCTTTTATGAATCCTGATTGAGCCTCTGATATGATGATTGGAAGTACCCTACCTAGTCTTGATGCTAGCAGCTTCAAAAGAATTTTGAGGGAACAGTTTATCAAGCTAATAGGGCGAAAGTCTGAGACTCGCTGTGGGGATTCTTTCTTTGGAATGAGAGCTATGAACGAAGAGTTAGCCCCCGATGGTAAGGCATTGTGAACTAGGAAGTTTTTGAACATGGCATCTAAGTCTGTATGCACCACGTTCCACATGGCTTTATAATAACCTATGTTTATTTCGTCTGGCCCAGGCGCTTTGTTAGAGTCCATTGCCATCAA
This sequence comes from Kitagawia praeruptora, assembly GCA_037693485.1. Lineage (NCBI taxonomy): Eukaryota > Viridiplantae > Streptophyta > Magnoliopsida > Apiales > Apiaceae > Kitagawia > Kitagawia praeruptora. The sequence continues at coordinate 29,823,739 of CM075345.1, read as the reverse complement.
TGTTAAGTATAATTCCTGTATTGTGATGCCTCTATCCATTAGGGCTTGTTCTGTCTGAGAAAGTTTTGTGGTGATTAGGGCATCAAGAGAGAAGATGTTATCACCCACTTTATTGCTGAAGAAGTTACTGAAATGTTCTCTGAATGCTTCTTTGACTAGTGCAGGATCTGTAATCCAAGTGTCATCTATCATTATCCCTTGTATGCGATTTGTTTTGGCTCTATGCTTGACCATATGGTGGAAAAATCTAGAGTTTTGGTCTCCTTCCATGTCCCATTGAAGCCTCGACTTTTGCCTCAAGAAGGCTTCTCTATTATCATAAGCTTCATGAAGTGCCAGTTCGAGTTTTCTTCTCTCCGACTGTGGCAAGAGGCCTTTATTACAATCTTCCAGACGGATCTCTAGCTTATTGACTATTTCTGTGCAGTCACCATTGTTGTGGTTCCAGTCTTTGATAAAATGCCTCAGGTTTTTGATTTTGACATGAAAGTTGACATTCAAATTCTGCATGGACTCCCATTGCTTCGCTAAGCTAGAAAGAAAAGTGTCATTCTTGAGCCAATGATTAAATGCTTTAAATGGCCTTGGACCCCAATTGTTAGTACTGGATCTTAACATCAATGCTACATGGTCAGAAGACTTGCGACCCAAACCTTGTAGCCACCAATCTGTGTCTAAATTCAGCCAGTTAGCATTAACCAGTGCTTTATCTAATTTGCTGCATTTGCCCTGAGGCCCGAACCATGTGTACCTGTAATTAGCAATAGGCACCTCCCACAAATCATTGTCATTGAGAAATGATTGAAAACCAATGGAGTCTATTCTTCTATAAGTGCAGTTTTCCCTATCAGTATCACTAAGAATGCAATTAAGTCCCCTATTAAACAGAACGATTCCTCCTTGTGTGATTGCATCAACTGGCCAAGATTGTCCCACAAGTATTTCTTTGCTTGCAGTTCTAAGGGGCTATAAATATTTACACAGTTGAGAGGAGTATTTGTGTTAGCTAGGTTACCTCTCACCCAAATCCAGTGTGTGTTAATACTGAATGACGTGATCTTGAAGATGTCATTATTCCATGATGTTATGAGACCACTTGAGAGCCCTCTAGACGGTGAGAACAACCACGAATGATCTTGCAATCCCCATACACTTTCTTTAATGTGATCATCTAATGTTTCACATTTCGTCTCTTGTAATAAGAGAAGTACTGGATTTTGTGTTGAGATCATTCTCTGAACGTTACGTCTAGCCGTTCTGTTGTTAAATCCTCTAATGTTCCAAGATAGTATGGTTAGCTTATCCATTCAATAATATAATCAGAAATGATGAGATACCTGAAATTACTGCTCTGCTAGTCTAGCTCTAATGGCTTCAAGTGTCTCTTGCCTATTTTTTATTGGGATAAGCCCCATATACAGCCCTGTCTCTAGGACCTGCGTTGCAATATCTCTGCTCCCACTCCCCTGCTCTAGATGCTTGTCATGTGGACCATCTTTTGCTTTATTGGTCTTGATCGATTTTCTCTTTAGTTTGCTTTTGTTTAGGCCCTTCATCTCGAAAAAATTGCAATTTTTCTGCGTTTTTCTTGGCCTCCCCCTTCTTTTAGCTATGCACAGGTTGGAAAGTTTTGGTGTCATGTCTACGTCAATTGGGTTCGCTGTTGCATAAGCAGTATCTGAGTCTGAAGAATCCTTGTTGAGATCTGCAGTTTGAGTAGATGCCTTGGGATTTGTACTATCTGACGAGTGTGTATTGTCCCTAATGTTCCAAATTGGGGTTTCTTTGCTTCTTGACTAGAATTGTCCTTCTTCTTCACAATCTGGTTGTCGAATATTTATGCTTATGTGCGTATCATCTGATTGTGTTTGGAAGATTTGCCTTGGACTTTCTACCCCAGTACATTTGACTTGTGTCGGTGAGAAGGCAGGTTCTGTTTCTACTTCTTCAGCTGGGATTCTTGAAGGGCATTGGTTTTCATCTTCACCCACTTGTCGTCGGATATTTATGCTTATGTGAGTTGCATCCGATGGGGTTTGTTGGTTTTTCCTTGAACTTTCTTTCCCAGGGCTCGGGGAGAAGACCGATTCTGTTTCTTCCTCTACCAGTGAGTTTACTTCTTCTTGTCTTTGGGAATTTTGTTCTTGTGGGCCTGTAACTATATGGGAGTCCGCTAATATTTCTCTAATCTTGACCCAGTAGCCTTTGCCCTCTATCATGATCTTCATGGTTTATCTATTTTTTCTACTTTCTGTGTAGAAATGCAGAGTTTTAGACTCCGATACATACCATTTTGCGGGGGTTCACATGCTCTGTAAGTATGTGTCCCCAGTCTCCTACTATCTGTTTCCATGTTTCCTTATTCCAAGCAATAATAGGTAATCCATCGCACCAAACCCAAGCCATTCTTGGTACCACTAAGTCTAGATACGATGGTTCTCTGATGGATTTGAATATTTGTTGGATAACTTTAGCATCATCACCATATTTATCTTCCTTTTCTGGGAAGGTTATTAAAAATTTATTATGCGAGATTCCTCTATGAAGATGTTCGAGAAGTACGTCAGGTTGATCCTTTCTTGTAACATATCTGTCCATTCCATTTGGTCAGTGAAACCTATCATGCTTCTTTCTAATTCTTCTTTGAGATCCTCATTCACCTTTGCTTGGATTGTGCGGAAGGTGGGTTGAGCCACGACCTCTGGTTTTTCTTACTTACCACTAACAACTCTTGGTTTGTCTCTCTTCCTATTGATATTTGTCTTTTCTCCTTGAGTTGTGTCTGGGTTTGTTTCCTTGTGAAAGTGTTTGTTGTGTGTCTGATGGTAGCCCTGGGTCTCTTCCATTCGAATTTCCTTTTTTGACAGCTTGATCAGTAGTTTGTTGCCCATAAGTGAGGACCCATAATAAGAATTTACCAAGTGAATTGCCTGAGTCATATTGCTAACCAGAATAAACCCTATTCGGAAATTGTTAATGTCACGGCGTTTGGGGAGTATTATGTCTTGGATTAACCTTTCCTTGTTGAAGAATGCCCAAATGTCTTTGACCGTAGCTTGGATTGGGATATTATGAACTAGTATCGAGACATTCTTTCTCTTTTCCTGAAGGTTGAGCTTGCCTTGGTTTTGGTTAGGGGGGAACTTGTCTTTGTTACCTCTCACTATCTCTGCATAGGACAGTGGTTTTTCCTGGCCCGACCATGGATTTGATATCGGTGTTGCCTTGAGTTTCCCCGTTGTGCTTGTCCGTCTCATCTGATACCATTGATTTTTTGAACGTGGAGCCGGATTCCGGTGTGTATTCCATTCAGAGTTAGTGTTTTGAATTTTGAATTTTGAAATATGTCTCTCCTCTCTCTCTTGGTTTCTCCTGTTTTCTCTCATAACGGTTCCACAACAATCTCACTAACAAATGTATGAAAATGAAGAATTAGGATCAAATCAAACTAAACAAGAAAAGATGAAAAGAAAAAATTAAAGTAATATCATTGTATCATTGTGTCCATATGTATATTGATAGGTACCCGCTGTAAGCTTACAGCGGGGACCCGCTGCCCGCTGCTAAACAGTACTTGTAATTTAAACACGTGTCATAAGATATTATTTTCTCCCAACTTGACAATAAATATCTTTACAAAAATACTTGTGTAAAATATCTTGGTATCTTGCTCACTAAGGCAGGGGACCATAAAGGTAATCAAGGGAACACAAGGACATTCAACTGTAGCAAAAGCGGCTTGGTGCTAGAATCAAGGTATGTCAGGAGGGGACACCAATCACCAGGGGCGGACCCAGGATTTTAGGTTAACCCGGGCTACATAAACCACCTACATTGCATAAGTAAACAAATAGAAATTACCTATACTACATTGCATAAGCGAACAATTATAAGGAAGTTTTTGACATCTACATGTAAAATTCTATCAATGTTATGGGTGATCTTTGATTTTAAATTATATGACTGATCCAAATTTACTTTCAATGTATATTTATATTTTTCAAATAGATTAACTTTCTTGTACATATATACTTTTATTTTATTCAACTACACTTCTTATACTTGTGTTCTTAATCTTTTTTGTTGAAAAATAAATTATCTAGGGAAAAGAACAAATGAAAACTAAAAACGAAAAGTAGAGAACTGTTTAGTTAACGAATTAGAAAAAAATCAAACTTTTAATATGTTAGGTCGAATACACAATAAGCAATCAAATACTGTATTAGTAACTTAACAAGAACACACTGTTTAACAATTAAAAACTGTTTGGAATTAATAATTCCTCTCTCGGTGATGTAAATATCACAGAGAGCTGCTTAGGTTACAATCAAAAGATTTCTCAATGTTCGACTACCCTTCTAGGGTTAACCTAACTGTATTTATAGAACATACAGCTTCGTACAATCAGTAATTGATTCTCCTATAATTAAGCTATACAATTGATATCAATCACGATTGCTCAAGTCTTCCAAGTCAACTCAATCTCTTTGACAGCTTTCCAATCTTCAAAGATATTGCTTCCATATTTATCTCAAATCAATCTACAAACACTGTTGACTCTTCAGACAATACCGCTACAGAGTTTAACAACCTCTGTTGCGCTTCCAGTCAGTGTTTAACTAAACTCTGACTGCTTCCAGCTAAACTCTGTTTTCTGACTTTAGCTTCCAAACACTGTTTTCATCAATCATTTCTAACAATCTCCCCCAACTTGTCCATTAGCAAGAATGTACAAGTTTACAGTAAATGATGATGTCAAAACAAATACAAAGTTTTACAGTGTTTAACATACAAACAGAGTTTAAGCTATTACTTAACAAATTCTACAGAAAATAAGAAAATTCTTACAGACTTTAATTTCTAATCTCTTGCAGATCAGGCATTGTTCTGAGATAGTCTATAAGCAACCTTCTTTCAGCATTTTCAAGCTCTATCTGCATAGCTTCTTTGATTTCTCTCAACTGAGGATCATTCTCATCAGTTTGATAGATAGCAGCTCTAAGATCGTAGATTTTGTTTCTTCTCATCTCATTTCCCAGCCTTATGTATTTCACCTCTTCAGATTTTACATTGAAATCCAGAACAGTGATTCCAAGATCAGTCTTCAGTTTTGTAGTTCCCTTCTCCATTTCAATCAAATTTCCATTCCAATCTCTGTATTTAGAAACATACTTGCTGTTGAATTTCATTTGCCTTCTTGCAAGGTTTTGAATCATTCTTTGTTGAAGCACATTTGCAACTGACTGAGCTCTTTGATTTCTCACTCTGAAAATATATAGGACATATTCAAGTTCTTCAGCATACTTTAATTCGATATCCTTTTCAGAGACTTTAAATACTGTTCCATCAGCCATGAAATATAGCAAGAAATCCTTTTCTAAACTCTTCTGATATACAAGCTGTACTGACTCCAGTTTGTCCAAACTCTCTTGAGTGACACCACGACCTGGAACAGACAGTGAAGAAGGATCTCTAGGACCAACATATTGCCTTTTATCTCTGTGTGAGCCTATGCCTTCTTTGTTGTATCCAACTTTACCAGATAAAGCTCTACCATCAGTAAAATCCATTGGAATTGTAGCTTCTAGTCTTGAATCATGAGGAGCACCCTTCTTAAATGTTGATTTCAACTGAGAAGACAATAATGGTGTGGTCACAACTTGTGCAGCAACAGAGGTTGTGTTTTCATTCTTCTGTACAACATGTGTATCAACAGAGGTTGTAACTATACTTTTCAGCTTTTGCTTGGCTTCTTCATCTGTTGGTTTTCTGAATACTTGCATTCTTTGATTTGTACCAACAGGTTCTTTGATTTGAATGCCTTTAAGAACAGGCTTTGCAGCTTTAACAACTTTCACATTCTTCTCTGCTTTTTCAGACTTTAGAGCTTTCAGATGCTTTTCTTGTAAACTCTTCTCTTCAGCTTTAGCATCTTCTAAAGTAACTCCTTCTGCATTCTCTTCCATAAAAAGCTTAACAGCTAACTCTTCATCAGTCTTTGGATTTGATGTTAATTCCAAACTCTTGGTCTTTGAAGTACCTTGAGTTTCAGTGTTTATTCCAACAGACTGTGATTTAAAAGATTTGCCAGATCTCAGAGTTTGCTTTTCAGAGTTTAAGACCTTGCTCTTATCACTTGCCCCTCCATCTCCAGCATCATCCTTTTGAGTCAGAGTTTGAGAAACTTTGCATTTAGACTTAGTCACTCTCTCCCCCTTTTTGACATCATCAGGTATAAGTATTGATGTAATGAGCTCTAAAGAGTTAGCAATGGAATCCACCTTAGAAAACAAAGCAGTCTGATTTTCTTCAACTTTACCTAGCCTGGCAAAGAGAGTGTCTTGAACTTTAGACAGCTGAACAGCTTTTATTTTAGACTCTCTATCCATCTTCAATTCTCTTGACTGTATCTCAGTCTTTAAAGAAGCAATCTCTTGTTTTGTTTCAGCAAAATTACCTTCCAGAGTCTTGACTTGCACCACAGTTGCCTTTAAACAGGATAAGATCTCTGGATTTGAAATTTGCTTTGCAGTTTGCTTAACAAACTCAGATGCTCTTCCTTTTGGAAAAATGCAGTCTTGTTTATACCAATTTTCAGCAGATTTAGCAAGATGCTCTACTTCAACTGCATGAGATGGACAAGGCTGATCAAAAGGTGTATGTTTATTATCTGTCTGGGCAGGTGCACTCACAAAAGAGTCAGAGTTTGCACTACTAGCAGATTCATCTTCAGCACTTGCATCCTTAGATTGATCATCTTTTAAAGAACCACTGTGCTGAGCAGTGTCAGCCACAGTTTCTTCAACAACTTCTGCAACCTTCTCAACAGTCACCTCATGTTGCACAGGCTCTGCAACAGAGTTTGCCTTTGTAGCTTCAACAGGCATGGATTCAGAAATTATCTTTGTTGCCTGATCAACTTCATCACCTTTGTCTTGAATTTGAGAAGATACCAGCTCTGTGTGTGATGCTTCAGCTGCAGGAACTTTTACTGCAAGCTCATCAGCTACACCAGGAGCTTCAGTATGAACAATAGGTGAGATAGGATCAGAGAATGGTTCAAATGAGTCAAAAATATTATCCATTGGTGAAAAGCCATCTCTGTTATCCTCTTCTACAGGCATTTTATCCTCTGTAGGTATTTCAACTTTGTCAGTGATAATATCCTCTGCAGGCATTTCAACCTCTGCAGGTATAGCAACATTCACTGTAACCTCAACAGTAGGTGTTTGCTGTGAAACCACCTCTGGAGTTTCAACAAGATTCTCTTCATCTGAATCAGAAAGAATTAATCTCCTTTTCTTGATTGGAGGTACCACATTCTCCTCTTCATCTTCACTTGAGCTCTCTCTTGGTGGTGAAAGTGAAGGTCTGTTTGCTTTCTGTTTCTTTCTTCTTGTATAAACAGCTCCAGGTATTGTTTGTTTAGCCTTTGAGTGTTTAGTGTTTTGGGCAGTGTGTTTCTTTCTTTTTGGCTTGGTTTTGGTTTGTTCAATAGGTGCTGGCTCAGAGTTTAAGGTTTCAGTGTTTAAGGTTTCAGTGTTTAAGGGTTCAGTGTTTAAGGGTTCAGTGTTTAAAGGTGGAGAATTTATTGGTGGAGAGTTTATGGTTTCTGGTTGTGGTTGATGAGATGTAGTAGGTACAGTGGGTGTGGGTGTTGTAGATGTTGGTTCAGAGTTTATGGTATCTAATGGTTCAGGTATTTGTTGTGGTGATTGAGGTTCTTGGGGTTGGTTTACATAGTTTTGTAAGGCTAAAGGCATAAACATCTCAGGTATTTGCTGTTTAGTGACATCTTTGTTTGTCAAATCAGAAAACATTCTCTTAGCAACTTGAAAAGGCTGAATAACATCAGCTTCAACAATTGGAATGTTAGGCACACACGCAGTGAATAATATTTGACAAAAACGAGCAAAATAAACAGTAGTAGACTCAGACAAACGCTCTCCCAAGTTCATTAGTACTAGTCTACCAAAATCGAAGTTACCTCCATATAGTAGAGCATGACCAATTTGAAGAGTATCAAGAGGAAGTGCATCCCAGTTTGTTGTCTTCTTTCCAAAAGCCCTTGTTATGCAATCGAAAAAGAAACTCCATTCCTTTCTCAAACTTGGCCGTCTCAAAGACCCTATCTTGTTCAAGTTTCCTGCACACCCAATTTGCTCCAACATTGTCCTCAAACGATCATGACCAACAACACTGTAAGAAGTGTGTGTCTCAAAGTCCAGAGCATCCCTAACAGTAGTTGGAGTAATAATATACTCTAATTCATCATGAGTGAAAGTGATTATGGGAGTGCCAGACTCTTCTCCATCATCATATACAGAGTTTGTCCAGAAAGCAGCAATTTGCGAAGCAGACAGTGTAGGTGGTGCTGTTAGAGCTTTCCCTATCTCAGAATCATTCAAGAAATTTTGGAACAAATGAAATGCCTGTGGAGCATTTGCATTCTCCAATGGTGCTGCATAGTTACTAGGGAGAAAAACTAACCCTGCTGCATCAAACGCTTTAGTTGCCATCAGTAAAAAGTGATACGAAGATATTCAGAGAAAAGATGTATATGCACTGTAAGTGTTTATCAAAATGTGAAAGAGAGTATATGAGAAGTGTGAAAGTGAATGAATATGCAAGTAACTGTGAGTGGGTGAATGTGAATCGATATGGAGTGAGAGACTAAAGACGATTAGAGTAAAATTAAAACTCAGTCGTTTATTTAGTAAAAGCGCGCAACTGTTGTAGAGTAGTGTGTGAGTGGGACATTAACATGGGACACGTGTCAAACAACCAATGGATCACTTAATAATTACCGCTGTCATTCCAATCACGACAATTACACTAATTAACAGTTGTCAACTACCCCAATTACTGCAAAATAGTCAAATCATCTCAATGAGATTTTACCTCAGAGTACTTAACACAACTCAACAGTGTTTATCAATTATCCAACTTTATCACTAAAACCCTTTCAAAAATTGCACAGTTGTGAATTAAGTGTGTGTGAAGCAGAGTTTACTGAAATCAATTTTTAGAGCATCTAATATTTCATAAAATCCATAACAAAAATCAATAAACACTGAATGCACAAACTCTCATAGTAAACACTGATTGTTTGATGAATGCTAAACTCTGTAGTTACTGTAATACAGAAATCTGAAAACTTCTATTCCCTTTGATGTCCATGATTATCCAAGAAAGCACACAGTCTTTGAAGACAAAAAGATCAAGAGATAGAAATCAGAGTTTCATTCAGTGAATAACAGTCATGAACTGGATAATCTCACAAACTCTCAAACACACAGGTGTTTAGGTGAAGTGTTTACACTCACATTCAATCAGAAATAGCAGAATCTACCATATGCTTGAATGTCCACCAAATCTACACTACTTTGAGTACATGTATTCACAAATCAAAAGGACTTTATTCAGGGTTTAAATGGAGTAAGATCAAACAGATGAAAAGAGATGTTTTATTCATGAGTGACTTCAAGTGTTCAGTCACAGTATATATTTGTACAAGATCAGTATATATGCCCTCTTTTTTTTTCTTTTTTTTCTTTTTTTTTTTTAATATTTTTTTTTTATATTTAGCATATATACTGAGTAAACTTTTCTTTTCTTGAGAAACACTCATCTGCTTGAGGGAAAAAAAATATATAACTGCTCTTAACACTTCAGAGTATAAGAAAAATGAGCAGTTAATAAGGCTCAAAGGGGTTTACTAAGGATGGAAATTATGAACAGTGTTTATACAGTGTTTGAACAAAGTTCAAAAGAATTTTTGAACAGTGTTTGAAGAAATGGTAAATCCTATTGCCTTTATCATTTTCATGCACACACATATCATGTAGTCTCAAAATGGTCTAATACAAGTTCTAGAGAAACATACTACCTGATGAATATCACACAACAATAAATACTGATTGATAGAAAATGTATCAATCACTGATTTGGCTCAAACTCTCACAGGTTGTAGACATGAATCTGAACTCACCAAACTAATCAATGACACATCTCAAGTTTTATGGTTTTCACAAGTACAAACAAGGAATCATCATGAACCATACCTTTGGAAACAGAATGTCACTTATCAGAGTTTAGAGTTCATCAATAACCAAAATTATTTATGAGAGGCAATGCACACAATATTCATAGACTCAGAGTTTAGGACTGAATAAACTAAGAGATGCTATAAATATGAAACAGTATCATGCTGTGTTGATTTACTGCACAAAGTCTGATTAGATTACAGTGACTCAGAAAGAATCATGATTTATTTACTGAGAATCATGCTTCATACATTTTTCTTCATTGGTGTTTTCATTCAGACAATAAACAATTCTGAATTCACTGAGTGTATCTAACATGTTAACAGTGTTTAACAGACAGACATGCTGACAGAGTTTAAAAAGTTTTAAACATAAACATGCATAACAGAATTTAATACTAAGGTTCACATAACATGAGCAACATATTTTAGAAATAAGTTTTTGAGTCTAACCAACATCTCTAGTCAAAACTAGAGACCATTCCTAGTTCATTGACCAGTCTTGTAAATGTAGCTTCACTCAATGGCTTGGTGAAGATATCTGCAAGTTGTTGTTCTGTAGACACAAAGTGAAGCTCAATGTTGCCTTCCTCTACATGCTCTCTGATGAAGTGATACCTTATGCTGATGTGCTTTGTCATTGAATGTTGCATTGGATTACCTGTCATTGCAATAGCACTTTGATTATCACAGTAAATAGGTATCTTGGTATACCTTAATCCATAATCCAGCAGTTGATTCTTCATCCATAAAATCTGTGCACAGCAGCTACCAGTAGCAATATACTCTGCTTCAGCTGTAGATGTAGATATTGACTTCTGTTTCTTGCTGTACCAGGAAACAAGTCTGTCACCCAGAAATTGACAACTTCCACTGGTGCTTTTTCTGTCTATCTTACATCCAGCAAAGTCTGCATCAGAGTAACCAAGAAGTTTAAACTCTGATTCTCTTGGATACCACAGCCCCAAAGTCATAGTGCCCTTGAGGTACTTGAATATCCTCTTTACTGCTGTTAAATGTGGTTCTCTTGGATCTGCCTGGAACCTTGCACACAAACAAGTTGCATACATGATATCAGGTCTGCTAGCTGTCAAATAGAGTAAAGAACCAATCATTCCTCTGTAACTTGTCATATCTACTGATGACCCTGCATCTTTGTCCAATTTTGTTGCAGTTGCCATGGGAGTTGTTGCAGATGAACAATCAAGCATACCAAATTTCTTGAGAAGGTTTCTGGTATATTTTGCTTGATTTATAAAAATTCCATCATCTGTTTGCTTCACCTGTAGGCCTAGAAAATAACTAAGCTCTCCCATCATACTCATTTGATATCTTGACTGCATGAGTTTGGCAAACTTCTTGCAGAGTTTATCATTAGTAGACCCAAAAATAATGTCATCCACATATATCTGAACTAAAAGCAAGTCACTACCATTTTGGAAGTAAAACAGAGTTTTGTCAATAGTACCTCTGTGAAATCCACTTTCTAGTAGAAATTTGGCAAGGGTTTCATACCATGCCCTTGGTGCCTGCTTAAGTCCATAGAGTGCCTTGTCTAACCTGTAGACATAATCTGGATATTTTGGATCTACAAACCCTGGTGGTTGTTCCACAAACACTTCTTCTTCAAGTTTTCCATTCAAAAATGCACTTTTTACATCCATCTGAAACACTTTGAATTTCATATGAGAGGCATATGCTAGAAAAATTCTGATTGCCTCCAATCTAGCCACTGGAGCAAATGTTTCATCATAGTCTATTCCTTCCTGTTGTGAGTAGCCTTTTGCAACCAGTCTTGCCTTGTTCCTTGTGATAACACCCTCACTGTCAGTTTTATTTCTGAAAACCCATTTAGTACCAACAATGGATCTGTTCTTGGGCCTTGGTACAAGTGTCCACACTTCATTTCTTTCAAATTCATTTAGTTCTTCTTGCATTGCTGTTATCCAGTCAGCATCTTTAAGAGCTTCTTCCACTTTCTTTGGCTCAGTTTGTGACAAGAATGCATGAAACAGACATTCATTTGTTGTTGCACTTCTTGTCCTTACTTTTGCATCAGGATCACCAATAATCAAATCAGGTGTGTGAGATTTAGTCCATTTTCTTGCAGAAGGCAGATTGCTTCTGTCATCATGTGATCCTCCCCCTTGATCCATGCTCTCCTGATTTTCTTGGTGACTTTCTTCATTTTCAGATGCTCCTCCTGAATGTGACTGTTCAGAATTTGAATGATCAGAGTTTGAATCATCACTTTGATGTGATTCTTCATGCTCCCCCTCAACTGGTTCTTCCCTTGTTTCTGATTGAAGAGTTTCTTCAGTATTTACCAGTAGAGGTTCAGAGTTTAGATGAACAGAGTTTGTTAAATCAGTCTGATCAGAGTTTACTTTTTCAGAGAATAATTCTTCATTTTCAAAGTGCAGTTGATCATGTTCATTTACATCTTCAAGTCCAGTTATTTTCTTGTCATCAAATGACACATGAATTGATTCCATGATCATTCTAGTTCTCAGATTATAAACTCTGAATGCCTTTGTTGACAGTGGATAGCCAACAAAAATTCCTTCATCTGCCTTTAGGTCAAACTTGGTCAACTGTTCAGGATGAGTCTTCAACACAAAGCATTTGCATCCAAAAATATGAAAATATTTTAGATTTGGCTTTTTCTTCTTCACCATTTCATATGGTGTTTTACCATGCTTGTTGATCAGTGTTGCATTTTGAGTAAAACAAGCAGTTTGAACTGCTTCTGCCCAGAAATATGTTGGCAACTTTGCTTCATCTAGCATGGTTCTGGCAGCTTCTATCAAGGTTCTGTTCTTCCTCTCCACTACACCATTTTGTTGTGGAGTGCCAGGTGCAGAAAACTCTTGTTTTATCCCTTTACTCTTGCAAAATTCTTCCATTGATGAATTCCTGAACTCAGTTCCATTGTCACTTCTGATTATCTTCACTTGATGCTCTGACCCTTTTTCCAGTTGAATTACATGTTCTGTCAGTGTTAATGCAGTTTCATCCTTCTTTGCAAGAAAATATACCCATGTGAACCTGGTATATTCATCAACAATGACTAGAGCATATTTCTTCTTTCCAAGAGACATTACATTCACTGGACCAAAAAGATCAACATGTAGTAGATGATAAGGATCAACAATTGAAGACTCAGATTTGCTTTTGAAGGAGACTTTTCTCTGTTTAGCCTTTTGACAAGAATCACACAGTCCTTCTACATTCAACAAGGACTTTGGTAGACCTCTTACAAGATCATTCTTGATTAGCTCATTGATGTTGTTCAGGTTCAAATGAGAGAGTTTCTTGTGCCATTTCCAACTCTCTTCACTGGACATCCTTGTAGACAGACACACTGCTTTGCCATCAGTGTTTGTTGACAATTTGATTTCATAGATGTTATTGTGTCTGTTTCCAACTAGAGCAACTTTCCCTGTAGATTTACTGATCACTTGACAATATTCAGGCTGAAAATCCACATGATATCCTCTGTCACAGATTTGACTCACAGATAGCAGATCATGCTTGAGTCCTGGAACCAGAGCTACATTTGTGATGATGACATTTCCAAGATTAATATTGCCATATCCCAGTGTATGTCCTATGTTGCCATCTCCATAGGAAACTTCTGGGCCAGCCTTCTCCTCAAACTCTGATAGCAGGGCTTTATTTCCTGTCATGTGTCCTGAACATCCACTGTCCACAACTAGGGTACTAACCCTGGTGCCCTGCAATCATAAACAATCACTGATTATTAGTTTTAAGGATCCAGACTTGCTTGGATCCTTTGGCTTTCTTAATTCTGTTAGCTTTTGCAGCGGAATTTTCATTAACAGAGTTTAAGCTAACTTTTTCAGAGTTTACATTTGCAGAGTTTACTTTAACCCATTTCAAATTTGGTTTGGGTTCATAGTAATTATAATAAATAGCATGATAATCTCTGCAAGTGTAAATAGAATGCCAAGTACTTCCACAGTGTTTGCATAAAGTCTGTGGTCTAGTTCTCACATAATCACTCTTTACTGCAGTTTTAGAAGGCAAAGAATTAATGTTCTTATTCTTACTGCAGAAACTAGCAAGATGATTAGTGCTACCACAATTAAAACATGTTTTTCTAGGAGCTAATGAAGCAAGCATTGGCTTAATTCCTGATGTGATGCCTACTTTTCCATTTTTGTTTTTCTTAGGCAATCTCTGTTTGTTGACAGATTTTATCTCCTTAAGCTTATGCTTGAGTTGTTTATCTGTCATTAAGCCAATGTTAGCCTCTTTAACAAAAGTTTTAGCATATGACTCTTTAACAGCCTTTTTCTGTGCTTCAGTCTTAGGTCCACCTGTTCCCATGACATTACCCTCAGATGAACAATGTGGTCTAACCTTTACCTGATTTTCAAATCTAAGTTCATCTCCTACAGAGTAACCTAGACCTACTGTGTCTGACTGAAACACTTCTTGAGTGTCTTTACCAGAGTGTGTCCAAGTTTTAATGATGTGTTTAGTATCCTCCAATTCAGATTCTAGTTGCTTATACTTACCTAGCAACTCCTGTTCAATAAACACTGCATCATCTCTCTCTTTTTGAATTTTATTCATGTTCTCTAGCTGTTCCTCAACAAGCTTATTTCTTTCTTTGAGTTGAGAGCACTCAGACTTTATCCTTTCATTTTCTAAAGTCTGATCCCTATAACTGATATGTAATGCCTTAAGATAAATTCTCAATTCAGTTATATTATCAGTGTTATAAGCATAGGTAGTTGGAGGTACCTTGAGATCATCATTTTCAGTCTGAGTAGTAGCCATTAGAGCATAGTTGACTTCCTCATCTGAATCTGAAGTGTCTGCCCAATCTCTGCCTTTGGTATAGAGTGCCTTTTCAGTTTTACCCTTCTTGCACTCAGGAGCATAGTGTCCCATCTCCTTACACTTGTAGCATTGAATTTCAGACTTATCTTTCTTACCAGATTTGAAGTCCTTTCCCTCAGATTTCTTGAAATTCTTCTTGTCAGACTTTGAATAGTCCCTGGAGAATCTCTTTCCCTTCTTGAAGTTCTTGTATCCCATCTTCTTGAAGGTCTTTACCATCAAAGCAGCCATTTGCATCATTTCCTCATCATCTTCAGAATCAGATGATCCATCAGTGTTTGAGTCAACATCAGTGTTTGATGACTCATTCTCTGAATGTATGACTAAGGCTTTCCCTTTTGCTTTTCTCCTTGATGCCTCCTTCTTTGATGGTTTCTCCTCAACCTTAAGTGCAACAGACTTTGACTTTCTACTTGATCTTTTATTTCTCTGCTCCAATTCCAATTCATGGGTTTTGAGCAGTCCATAAATTTCATCAATCTCTGTTTCACCAAGTTCATAGTTATCTCTTATAGTGGTTGTTTTCACATCCCACTTTTCAGGTAGAGAAAGAAGAAACTTGAGATTTGAGTCTTCTAAATCATACTCTTTGTTAACCAATGACAAATCATTGAGCAGTTTACAGAATCTGTCAAATGTTTCTGTCATGGTTTCTTCAGACTTTGCCTCAAAGTGCTCATACTCCTGAGTGAGTATGTTTCTTCTGTTTTTCTTGATTGCAGGAGTTCCTTGACACCTAACCTCAAGTGCATCCCATATTTCCTTTGCAGTTGTGCAGTTAATCACTTTGTTAGACATAACATTGTCTAATGCACTGTGAAGTAAATGTCTCACTTTTGCATCCTTTGCAATAGATGAAAGATCCTCAGCAGTTAGATCTTTCTTTTCCTTTGGAATGACCTTTGATTCCTCACCAGCTGCAGCAGCAGATAATTTTGTTGGTTTGTGAGGTCCTTCATATATTCTATCAAGGTATTCTGGATCTGTAGCCTCCAGAAACATGGTCATTTTCACCTTCCAAATTGCATACTCTGATGGCCTAAGTATAGGAACCCTTATTGTCTCATATCTACTAACAGTAGTAGGGGCTTTCTCAGATGGTGGAGGTATCTCTGCCATTGATTACTCTTGTGTTTGGATCTTTAACTGTAATAAAGTAACAGATTAGGCTCTGATACCACTTGTTAGGTCGAATACACAATAAGCAATCAAATACTGTATTAGTAACTTAACAAGAACACACTGTTTAACAATTAAAAACTGTTTGGAATTAATAATTCCTCTCTCGGTGATGTAAATATCACAGAGAGCTGCTTAGGTTACAATCAAAAGATTTCTCAATGTTCGACTACCCTTCTAGGGTTAACCTAACTGTATTTATAGAACATACAGCTTCGTACAATCAGTAATTGATTCTCCTATAATTAAGCTATACAATTGATATCAATCACGATTGCTCAAGTCTTCCAAGTCAACTCAATCTCTTTGACAGCTTTCCAATCTTCAAAGATATTGCTTCCATATTTATCTCAAATCAATCTACAAACACTGTTGACTCTTCAGACAATACCGCTACAGAGTTTAACAACCTCTGTTGCGCTTCCAGTCAGTGTTTAACTAAACTCTGACTGCTTCCAGCTAAACTCTGTTTTCTGACTTTAGCTTCCAAACACTGTTTTCATCAATCATTTCTAACATAATATTATTTCTTTAACAATCAAATATAATTAAAATATATTTATAAAAATAAATTTTAATTGTTAAGAATCCAAATTTAAAATATATTTATATAAATAAATTAAAATTGTTAAGAATCAAAATTTTAATATCAAAGAACATAAATTAATAAATTAATATTAAATTACTACTGTTTTAAAAGCAATCAACTTGTTTCATGTAAGTTATAACAAAATTTTAATATCAAAGAACATAAATTAATAAATTAATATTAAATTACTACTGTTTTAAAAGCAATCAACTTGTTTCATGTAAGTTATAACATATTATAGGGTTTATTATGTTAAAATCTAAATAAAAATGTAACTTATAAAAATATATAGTATTCAGAATTTATTGGACACATAAGCAAAATTTACATGCCATTTAAATTACTAATGTTGTCTCACCCACAATAATAAATTTATTTGTATGTAAATAATATTAATCTAATAGGCTTTAGGAGGTGCAGACTTCTTAAAAATAGATGTTTTTTAATGAAGAAGAAGCCTTTGATGGGAGTCTCTAAATGTAAAACTCCAACAGTTATGGTTTTGGAAAATTTTTGACCGGGCTAAACTAAATTTAGCAGACAATACAAAGAATAATTTTTAGAGAAGTAAAAATATTCCCCGGGCTATGGCCCACCCCAGCCCATACGTGAGTCCGCCCCTGCCAATCACTGTTCCAATAGTGGCTCACTGTAGCTTTAACGGCATAACAAGTGGACAAACAGTGACTGGAAGTCCCAGCCTATAAATACCCACATTCTGCACATAAGGTAAACACACAATTTTAGCAGCACTAACTTATTACTCATTTTCTCCCTTCACACAGATACATTCTTACCAGCTCGATTATTATTATTCCGATTACTGATTCTCACACCGGAGGTGCTTGACGGCCACCACCCCCGGGCAAGCATTGTTTTGTAGATACCCAAACTCAGGTGAAGCATCCCCGGAAAAGTGCTCGGAACAGTGATCGGAAGCCTCTAATCAGCCGTGGGAATTATCATTTGGCGCTAGAAGGAGGGGTTTTTATTTTTCTCGAAGAAAAATCCCTCGCCTGCTCTACCCGAACTAACCTTACGAAACAAAACACAAACGAAAACAAACGAAAACAGAATATACACTATTAAAATGGCCCACAACACCAGATCTAAAGGCGCCACCACGTCAGCAAACCCAGACGAAATACCACCACAAGAAAGAGAAGGCAACACAAACGGCGTTCCGCCGCATAACCTACTATTAAACCCAAATAACCACATACAAACAAACCCCCCTAGGGGAGACGACCAAGAGCAAGTCCTTAGCCTTAATCTCGCAGGCTACACTCAACAACAAGTCGACTTAATCATGCAAATAGCTTCAACTTTCCCACAACAAGGCCAAGGCCCGCAGCCAGAACCCAGAGATTCTCAAGCCAATCCAAACAATGATCGAAATGAGGCCCACAACCGGCCTAGACGGGTAGATTCCGCTTTCTCCCGTCTAGGCTCCTCCCAAAACATAAGTCACAAAAGGCACGATCAAGGCCATCATCGACCCGAAACATGGGAACAAAATAGAAAACAGAGGGACCTAAGGAAGGTTATCATTGACAAAAAGGCTGCCTATGATAAGGTTGTAGCCGAATACGAAAACCAAAGAAAGAGAGAACGATCCCTTGTCCGCCCAGCAGAGGTCGACAACGCGCAACCAACCAATGCAGATATGTTGCGTACGATTATGGAACTCAAGAGGAAGATAGAGGGTAATAGCGAGCCAGAGTTAGGCGGCACGCCTTTTACCATAAGGCTTGAAGCAGAGCCCCGTCAGAAAGACATCAAACACCATAGCTTCAATTCCTTCGACGGGCTGGGCGACTCAGAAGAGCATCTTAGCTACTTTGACCAGTTAGCTCTCCACTACGAGTATAATGATCTAACGCGATGTCGCTTCTTTGCCGCGACTCTTCGCGGGAATGCACAGAGATGGTTCTGTAGAATAACCGCCAGGACCATAGATACTTGGCTCGAGTTCAAAAGACTATTCTTGAACAAATTCAAGACAAACCAACAACATGAGGTCCATACCGTGTTTGTAGAAACTGTTGCACAACGCAATGGAGAAACTTTGCAAAATTACATTGATCGCTTCAAGGAAGCCGTCAACAAGGTTGTTTGTGTTAACAAAACAGAGGCGTTGGTCCATTTGAGAAGAGGCCTTAATCCCTACGAATGCGAAAAATACGTATGCCGTCTCATGGAAACAAAACCCACCACTCTAGCAAAGGAATATGACTTGGCATCCCAAGCTATCAACGAAGCCGAGTCTCTAAGCGTGTTGAAACAATCCAGAGCTCCAACCACCTCAATACCATACTTTCAAAAGGAAAGGTTCACATCTTACCAAAGACAAGCACCTATTTTACATCAAGTACAAACCACTCATGGGCCGCCACCCCCCGCCCAAGGAACTCAATCATCAACTCCGGTCAGGGACCGCCTAGGGCCAGCGAACCCGCAAAGACCGGATAGACGTCTTGAACCAAAATGGACCAAATTCACGCTCCCAAGAGCAACCATTCTGAGAGAAATCAGGGGAAAACCCTTCTATTTGCCGCCAGCCCTTATGCACTCCTCACCCGAGGATAGACCTAAAGATAAGCATTGTGACTATCATGAAACACACGGGCATTACACAGACAACTGCTTATCCCTCAAATATTTCCTAGAAAAGCAAGTAAAGGCTGGCAACTTATCTCAGTACTTGCCCAGACAAGTACTTGGCCCATCCACCTCTCAAGCACACAATAAAAACATCGTACATACCGTTTTTGGCGGACAGGTCTCGCCGCCTAGAGAAGAACAATCTGTCTATACAATATCCGAGGGTCCGTTAAGCATCATTACATTCACAGACGCGGACTATGAGGGCATCAACCCAAATCACACTGAGGCATTAGTTGTATCATTGGGGGTCGCCAACAATGAAGTAAAAAGGATCCTCATGGATAACGGGTCCTCAGTTGATATATGCTTCAAACACACATGGGATAGACTGAAGTTAGACGGTGAAAAATTGGCGAATCTCCCAGACAAGTGTGTCGAATCATCAAATTCTATGTCATTAGCACCGCCTCCTCCTATAACATGATTTTAGGAAGGCCTACCCTAAACATGCTCAAGGCAGTCACATCTACCCCCCATCTAAAGATCAAATTCCCCACTCTAAACGGGGTTGGAGAAATCAAGGGAGACTCAGAAACATCAAAAAGGTGCTATGGCATAGCACTCACTCTGGGAAAAACTTAGCCCAGCAACATCAATAGAGAAAGGACACATGAAAGAAAGCAAGCAAAAAGACAAAGGCAAGCTGAAAATCAACGTGCGAATAACAAAAAGAGAAAAGAAGTACAGTTCATTGACGGGCACAACCCGCTGACAGAAGACCCACCTCGAATAGATGCAAATCTCATGAAATGCCTCAAAAGGGAGGAGAAACCGCCAATAAGTCTTGCAGTACAAACAGAAAAAATAGAAATGGTGCCCGGAGACTCAAGCAAAAGCGTGAGTATAGGAGCGGGTTTGGACTCAATCTTCAAAGATGGTCTCACAAATCTTTTAAGAAAATACGTAGACGTTTTCGCATGGAGTCCAAAGGATATGCCGGGCCTAGATGAGTCTGTGGCAATCCACAAATTAAATGTGGACCCAGACAAAGCACCAAAAATACAAAAAAGAAGGAATTTTGCGCCAGAGCGATAGCAGGCAATTGACATTGAGATTGACAAACTCCTGGACGCAGATCTGATTTGCGAAGTCACCTACCCTAAATGGGTTGCAAATGTGGTGTTAGTGAAAAAAGCTAACGGAAAATGGAGAATATGTGTTGATTACACGGACTTAAACGCAGCATGTCCCAAAGATCCATATCTACTTCCCTCAATAGACCAACTCATCGATGCAACAGCGGGTCATTTAATGTTAAGCTTCATGGATACTTACTCAGGCTACAACCAAATCAAAATGACCCTAGAAGACAGAGAAAAAATAGCCTTCATTACACACAGGAGGGTGTATTGTTACAAAGTCATGCCATTCGGACTAATCAAAGCCGGTGCCACCTTCCAAAAAACCATGAATAAGATCTTCGGCGGGTAGTTGGGCCGCAATATGGAAGTATATGTGGATGATATTATAGTAAAATCTCTCTTAACAACCTCACACCTTCAAGATTTGGAAGAATGTTTCTCCACTCTCAGAAAACACAGCATGAAACTCAATCCAGACAAATGTGCGTTTACCCTTGACGCGGGCAAGTTCCTTGGTTTCTTGGTGTCTCACAGAGGCATCGAAGCCAATCCTGAAAAGATAAAGGCTATAATTGACATGCAACCGCCCAAAACCTTGAAAGAAATACAAAAACTAACGGGGATACTAGCTGCTCTAAGAAGATTCATAGCAAAGCTAGCAGACAGATGCCTTCCGTTTTTTGACACATTGAAAGGAGCAACCAAAACCAAGGCAATATCTTGGACAGACGAATGCCAGAAGGCTTTCGAAGATCTCAAAACATATCTCTCTTCTGCTCCATTACTTGCCGTCACAGCTCCTTCAGAACCGCTATCACTTTACTTGTCCGCCACAGATAAAGTTGTAGGGGCGATACTCATAAAAGAGGAAAATGGCGAGCAAAAACCAGTCTATTATGTCAGCCAAGTGCTCAAAGATGCAGAAACCCGCTATCCAAACGTCCAAAAGTTTGCTCTAGCTTTGGTCGTGGCAAGCAGAAAATTGAGACATTACTTTCAAGGCAGACAAATCAGGGTTATCACGGACCAACCGTTGAGAAAAATACTTCATAAGCAAGACTTATCAGGCAGATTGATCAATTGGGCCGTTGAACTTGGCCAATTCGATCTAAAGTACATACCAAGAATCGCCATCAAAGCACAAGCATTGGCAGACTTTGTGGTCGAATGTTCATTTTCAATAGTGGAAAAAGAAACTTCCGCAGAAACCGTAGCAACAACGGACAACCACTGGCAACTATATGTGGACAGTTCCTCCACAAACACCCGCTGCGGGGTGGGCCTTATCCTTACTAGCCCCGACGGTTTCCAAGTCAGACAAGCCATACAACTGAACTTTTAAGCTACAAACAATCAGGCAGAATATGAGGCACTCTTGGCCGGTTTGACATTAGCAAAGAACTTACAAGTGAAAAAGATCACCATATACAGCGATTCACAACTGGTTGTTCGTCAAACAACAGGGGATTATTCAACCAAGGACAGCAACCTCAGCAAATATCAAGAATTGGTGCAAACAATGCTGACCCAATTTGAGGAATACTCTCTCGAACAAATAGATCAGGCAGATAACACAGTGGCAGACATGTTGTCTAAATTAACTCAAGGGGAAAAAATAGAGGCGGACACAATATACGTTGTGGAACTAACCGCTCCAAGTGTAAGCAAAATGGACATCATGGAGATAAGCCCGCCGATAGATAACTGGATGAGCCCTTACATCCGTTATTTGGAAAATGGCACACTGCCAGACGACGGTATCAAGGCTAAAATACTCAAGTCACAAGCAACAAAGTACTTTGTTCAAGAAGGCACCTTATACAAAAGGAGTTTCGACTCTCCCATACTCAAATGTATCGATGAGGAGGAAGCCTTATATTGTATGAGGGAGGTTCATGAGGGCATTTATGGCGACCACATGGTTGGAAAGGCATTGGCACATAAAATACTCAGACAAGGCTATTACTGGCCCAAAATGCACAAGGAATGCAAAAACTTTACCAAAAGGTGCCGCCAGTGCCAACTGTTTAGAAATATGTCCAGAAAAGCACCAGCCCTACCTGTAGCCATTCTATCACCCATACCATTTGCGGTTTGGGGCATTGACATTATGGGACCATTCCCTAAAGCCAAAGGTGATCTACAATACGTCATGGTCGTCATTGACTATATGACCAAGTGGGCAGAGGCAAAGGCACTTAAAAACATTACACAAGATGATGCTATTCGTTTTGTTGAAGAGCAAGTCATCACAAGGTTTGGAATCCTAGTAGTACTTATATCCGACAACGGTACACAGTTTGGGGGGTCAAAATTCACTAAGTTCCTATCCGACCACGGGATCAAACACAAGAAAGCATCTGTTTGTCACCCTCAAAGCAACGGTCAAATTGAAGTAACCAATCGCATCATTGTCCGCGGCTTAGAAAAAAGACTAACTACATCAAAAAAGAAATGGCCGTATGAGTTGCCTAATGTTCTTTGGGCTTACCGTACATCTGCCAGAACAAGCACTGGAGAGTCCCCGTTTAAGTTAGCTTTTGGCATAGAAGCCCTTGCACCAGTCGAGATTGGCTCACCATCATATCGCGCCATCAATTTTGAAGAGGAGGCAAATGCTCAAGGACTTAAAACAAATCTAGATCTTCTAGATGAAACAAGGGAAGCCGCTGTTGAAAAAATGGCCGCTTACAAAGAAAAAACAAAAGAATTCTTTGGAAAAAGAGCCAGAATCAAAGCCTATGTACAAGGCGATTTGGTTAACAGGGCAACTGAGGCATCTGACCCCAGACACACTGGCAAACTTATGCCAAAATGGGAAGGTCCTTACAAAATCATCCAAGTACTTAGACCGGGTTCCTACATACTAGCCCGCCTAGACGACACTGAAATCAACAACACTTGGCACGGTGACAAACTACGGAAATATTACCAATAAATGGCTACACAGCCATTTCCCTTTATCTTTTTTATAATGAAGGGAATTACGTTTTTAATGGAATACTTTTGTGGAAAAGTTATCTACATTTACATCCACCAAGTCTCTCGACAATAGCAAATTTACCAAAGTCCCTAAGCGGGCCAGCAACCAACTACAATAGCAAATTTATCAAAGTCCCTAAGCGGGCTAGCAACCAACTACAATAGCAAATTTATCAAAGTCCCTAAGCGGGCCAGCAACCAACTACAATAGCAAATTTTTCAAAGTCCCTAAGTGGGCCAGTAACCAACTACAATAGCAAATTTATCAAAGTCCCTAAGCGGGCCAGCAACCAACTACAATAGCAAATTTACCAAGGTCCCTAAGTGGGCCAGCAACCAACTACAATAGCAAATTTATCAAAGTCCCTAAGCGGGCCAGCAACCAACTACAATAGCAAATTTATCAAAGTCCCTAAGCGGGCCAACAACCAACTACAATAGCAAATTTCTCTAAGTCCCCTAGACGGGCACGCTAACAATTTCGAGTATCAATCTACAGGTTAGTCAAGAAAGAGACAAGTCCCCTAGACGGGCACTCCAACAATTACGGATTTCAATCTACAGTTTCGCCAAAACAAAGCTAAGGCCCCTGGACGGGCATGACAACAAGTTAAAACAACAAACTAAAATATGAAATACAATGCCACAGGCACTTGCTACAACAAAAGGCCAACAATTTCAAGCCAAAACAGACAGTCTACAGAAAAATTCAACACATGAGCTAAAAATTCGATGCAACAGAGAACTAAAAGGAAAGGACAGCTACTTGCACCAAAAAAGATACTTCTTTATTAATAAATAAAGGATTACAAGCATGTTATTACAAGGATTGAGATCCTACATCTACAAACCCTTCATGCCTGGGGAGCTTTCTTCTTAGCATCCGCATCCTTCTTCTCAGAACTTTCACCCTGAGGAGGGGCACGAAAACGGAAGTCAATTGCATCCGTCTCCGGCGCATCCTTGGCCTCCTCCGCGGCACGAGCACGGGCAATTTTCCGAGCATGCTTCCGGAATTCTTCAGCCAAGTACAGGTCACCCTCCTCTTCGTGATGCTTAGCAAGGGCTAACCAAAGATCCTCACTCTCTTTGGAAATAGCACGCTCCCGTGTCCCAGCAAAATGGGCTGAAGAAATCATCTATCTTAGAAATATCCATATGATTGGGTGAAAAGAGATGGATTCTTTAGATAAAATGCAGAAGAGGATTATCCAAAACAAGAGTAAAACCCTCATTTTTATAGGGGGATAAAAGGAGGTTAAAGTTATCACCAGTCAAAAGCTACAGTTCCCATGCAAAGAAAAGTAAAGACACAGTCAAAATATTTTGACTCCCATGCAGCATTAAATGCTCGAGACAAACTCCCACAGTCAAAACTACAATTTCCAGGTAAACATTTTCCCACACATATTTACTACCAACTTTGACAAAGAAATACAAAAAACACAAATTCGGTTATATCTTGAAGCAAATTACCAAAATATATCCAAACGCAAAAATATCCTAGAGTTTGGAATTTCCAAAGTACGAGACCATATCAAGATGTTTCCAAGTCACATAGCGGACACACCCGCTGAGTGACTTCAAAACAAGTCAAAAAGAAAAAAGTTCATAGCAGAAATTACAAAAATAAGCTAAGCCCAACGAGACCCGCTCAGTGGACCCTCCATACCCCTCAGCGGCTCTACATCTTCATCCTCACTATTATACACCGCAACAATAGCACTAAGGGGCTGGATATCAACATCAGGTACAGTGGGACTTAGAGAAGCATCTACTTGTCCAATCTCAGCCACAGCAGGACTCAAAACTGCATCCTCTTCAACACTTTCACTATGGGCAGCCGCTATCACTGGCAACGGAGTATCATTTACTACAACTTAAGGGTTCTCAGCGGCAACCAGGTTCTCAGTGGCAACCATCTCACTCTCAGCGGTCTGTGCGCCCATATCACCAACAGCAGCATCAGACTGGTAACCAACACTCTTTCTCTCGGTCTCCCCAAGACGGGCTTTCAAGGCTCTGGCTTTACGTTTGGATTTCTTTACTTTCAACTTTAGCCTAGCCAACTCAGTTTATAATTGAGCAATCTCGGGTGCGATATCAGCGGGATCCTGCCTTTGCTGCACTACAGCACCGCCCGCTACCACAGTTACAGCCTTGGCGGCTTCAGCCTTTACAATCTCAGCAAATTCAGCACTATTTCTAAACTTCAATATGGCATCCGCTTCGGTTGGGCGAGAATCAAGATGGGCTTCAGCATCATCACCACGTTTCTTCTCAAAACTTAGCATAATAGTCAAGTTCTTTACCTGTTCGGACAAAGTGGCATTCTCAGCCTTCAGTTCTATTTTATCCTCCGCCAAAAACCATCGCAAGTCGGCACTATACTCATAGCTTGCTTTAAAGTCATTTCTCTCAATTTTAATCGCGTGCAAGGCCCTAGCAGCGTTATCTTTCATAAATCTCTCAGCGGACAGCTCCTCCTCTAATAACTTGACTCTCTGTTTCAAAGCAATATTGCTGCCACGATACATGTTACCACGAGCCATCAAGCCTGTATACATGCATTGATTCTACAAAAACCACAAACACAAAAAACAAACACGTCAACAACGGACATAGCCAGAAATAAACTACAAAAAATTACATACCCGTGCAGCATATTTTTGGGACAGCCGGCTCATCCGCTCCCAACTCAACTCATTCATCCTCACAAGATCATCATCAGTCATGGAATCAACAATGAAAGTGTTAGGCCGCGACTTAAAAAGAAATCCATAACCAGGCCTGGCTCCAACTTCTGCATCATTCACTTCATCATCACTGCTTGTGTAATACACTATCTCCTCAGAAGCATCTTCGACATCCTCAACATCATCATCAGCATCATCCTCACCATCATCCTCAGTAACATCCTCAGCATCATCCTCAGCATCATCCTCAGTATCAACACCATCAGAATCATTCTCAACGGGTTCCTCCATGACTTGGTTTTCCAGAACATGCTCGCTCACCTTAGTAGGCTCAATACATCTACGTTTCGAAGTACTAGCCTCCATAATAGCCTTGCGCTTTGACCATCGAAGAGGAACTTGCTCCAAATTTTCACCAGCGGTATCTTTCGCTCCTACCACCGCTACCTCCTGTTCTTTCTCAGCGGACAACTCCTCCCCAGTATCAACATCCACAATGACTTTACTCCCACTAGCAACCACCTTAGCAGGAGCAACAACCGAACCCCGCTCCTCCCTTTGAATAGCAGTCCTTATACCTGGAGAACAAATATCAAACTCATCATCAGTATCCGTCACCATATGAGAAACAAGTGTCCTCCTTGCCACAGCACCCGCACTTTCAGCCTCAGAATCAGCCGCAACGTCCCTTTCAACGGACGGCTCTTTCTCAGCGGCAACATTCTTCTCAGCAGACCTTTCTTTCTCAGCGGATTCATCATCCTCAACGATGTACTCATCCCCTTGGGCATCTTGCAGATTTTCCTCAAATGCATCATCCATTTCTCTAGCAGTAGCACCACCTAACAGCTCCTCAGACAGAGAATCACCCTCAGAATTTACATCATCATCACCAACTTCTTCCTCAGAAACGGGCTCTTCAACAACGGTGTCAACCTCAACAGGGGCAGAAGTTTGACCAACCTCGACATTACCGGAGAGATCAAAAGCATCTAAGATATTATCAGCAGCAAATAACCCGGCACGAACCCGTTTCGGTCTTGGCGGCATGGTAAGCATGAAGTCAGCATCTAACTTGGCCTCGATCAAACCCAGAGTTGGGTGTAGATCTAGCTCTTGCTTACGCGGATCCAACACTACAAAAGTAAAGAAAAACAATGTCAGTTACAGAACACAGCAAAAAACAACAAAGTCTAGAAAAGAAACTTACAACAATTCCTTCTCAAATCAGCCAGGTCGATCAAGTTATTCTCTGTCCATACTTCACCCATTACCATCACAAGCCTAACAAGGACGTCCATTTCATTACGGCTAAGCCGACTTCGGTTCACTTTGTAAGCACACTCAACCTTTTTTGTGAAGTTCCTCTGCCAAGCGAACTCTCCACCACCAATTATCAGAAACTCCTCCTGCCATCCTTCCATTCCCTTGGGAAAAGCAAACGGTCGATGGCCATTCAGGGCTTTTCCTATGCGACTTTTTGGTTTTGCAAATTATAACTCATAAAAGGGTTTCGCACGGCTGGCCTTCACATCAAATAAACAGAAAAATGCCTTAAAAGTAGGCTGCTTCCCCCTACGTTCGCAACTAGCTATGAACCAGTTTATGGCCCTTATCGAGTTGGGAGTAAATTGAGCCAATGGACATCTAAAGTGAAGACGGAACAAGTCCATGACAAATTTATGAGGAGGTAAATGAAACCCTGCCTTCAAATGACTTACGGGTATGCACACGGACCCGTCATCAAACCGATGATAAAGCCTCTCCCCGGGTTCTACACGCCTCCAGAAATAAACTTCCTCAATCCTGAACATTCTTGGCACATATACAGCCCAATCATCAGCCTTGAAAGTACTGTCGTGCTGCAGATGGGAAAATTCGACAAA
The DNA here is from genome assembly GCA_037693485.1 of Kitagawia praeruptora. Classification (NCBI taxonomy): domain Eukaryota; kingdom Viridiplantae; phylum Streptophyta; class Magnoliopsida; order Apiales; family Apiaceae; genus Kitagawia; species Kitagawia praeruptora. Next base: position 29,795,741 of record CM075345.1, on the reverse strand, counting down.
CTCCTTATCCATTGCCTCATTTGAAAAAGCTGTAGGATGCACTTTGGTCGCACGAAACAAACTCTCGCTACTTTCAAAATACTGATAACGGTTCCGTGGTAGAACGGCCGGAAATTTTAACTGGTTGGGATCCGCCCAGCGACCATACCCATTAATCAACGCTTTTTTCTTGCCGGTAGCGGGATCGGTAAATTCATCACCCATCTACACAGAAAGTCTAAGTCAAAACCCAATACCGCCTACGGATTACCCGCTCACAAAACAAAAGGTACACAGGGATATTCACAACAATTTACATTTTCTTTTTTATTTTATTATTTATCAAACAAAACGGTTCATATTCCATTCCCCCCACAAACAGCAAAACCCTAGAATCGAAAGCCAAAATCATACACTTTATACAGAATATACACACATATACACAAACATTTCATAAACATCACACAATCTAAACCATGTTTTCACACGAATCGAAACTACCAAATATCGGTACCAACTACATAAGCAACAATCATAAACTAAAACACACAGATTACCAACCTTTACAAACTACATAATCAAATCCCGATTCGAAAGAGTATGAACATGCAAAGCAATGATATGAATACAAAACCCACTCGCAAACACATACTATTAAACAAACAAATGAAGATACAGACATGGCACAGTTATCAAGAAAACAGAAATCACAAAAGAAAATACAAAGAAACAAGAATCTCACCTCGAATCAGGAGATAATATATGGCTTTAATGGCTGAAATATCCGAAAAAAGCAGTACGAACACAGCAACCAACTCGGAAAAGACAAGAAAGAGCAAGGAGAACAGTGGTGAGAGGCAGTAAAAAGTTACACAAATGATATACAACTCCCCCTTTTATTAGTGTGAGGCGCGTGTAGTAGGGGTGAAAACATTACAAACACAACGTGGGCATCTGTGATTGGTCCACGTTATCTTTACAGCCGGCAGTAACTGCATCGATTCAAGCAAAACTGCCCACTAGGTAATAACTTCCCACTTACTCATGACATATTACATCATAAAGGTACATTCTCTTTCCACCCAAAGGTCACTTCATTCATTAATACGAACCACCACTTATCATTTCTTACATTATTGACATTTATTATTATTCCCTCATTTATTTTGAATTTCTCATTTATTATCAGTTATTGCATTTATTTCAAGAATAATTACACATATCAAACAAAAACGTTTCAACTCCAAAGCCCGTCAAGCACCAAAACCCGTTGTCAAACACATCCCATTTTTCAGAAATTTTTCTAACTCCTAAGTGTTGTCCGCCAACACTTGGGGGGCATATTTTCACAAATTTTTTCTAACTCCTAAGTGTTGTCCGCCAACACTTGGGGGGCATATTTTCACAAATTTTTCTAACTCCCAAGTAATGTCCGCCAATGCTTGGGGGGCACACGTAGTAACCTTTTCAAAAAAAATTTCTCAAAACATTGCTGCATATTGTTTTTTCGCAGTTCTCTCCTCCTCCTGTCCGCTAACACGCACAGAAGGAGTGGGGGGCAATGATAGGTACCCGCTGTAAGCTTACAGCGGGGACCCGCTGCCCGCTGCTAAACTACCACCATAACAGTACTTGCAATTTACACACGTGTCATAAGATATTATTTTCTCCCAACTTGCTCAACTTGACAATAAATATCTTTACAAAAATACTTGTGCAAAATATCTTGGTATCTTGCTCACTAAGGCAGGGGACCATAAAGGTAGTCAAGGGAACACAAGGACATTCAACTGTAGCAAAAGCGGCTTGGTGCTAGAATCAAGGTATGTCAGGAGGGGACACCAATCACTGTTCCAATAGTGGCTCACTGTAGCTTTAACGGCATAACAAGTGGGCAACCAAGTGGGCAAACAGAGTGACTGGGAGTCCCAGCCTATAAATACCCCTATTCTACACATAAGGTAAACACACAATTTTAGCAGCACTAACTTATTACTCATTTTCTCCTTTCATACAGATACATTCTTACCAACTCGATTACTATTATTCCGATTACTGATTCTCACACCGGAGGTGCTTGACGGCCACCACCCCCGGACAAGCATTGTTTTGCAGATACCCAAACTCAGGTGAACATCCCCAGTGCTCGGAACAGTGATCGGAAGCCTCTAATCAGCCGTGGAATTATCATATATGCTCAAATTAGATCCTCTATTATCAGAGTAGGGGAGTCGAGCGACTTCTTTACTTGGATATATTATAAGTCCATCATTACTACTCCATAATATTTATTTTTTCCCTTATTGATTATTAGTTTAAAACCTATCTTTTTCATTAATATCTGCTCAATTTGATATATGTGAAGCATGATTTATGGTGCAAAACTATGTCAACCCTTTGTCAAACATTTTGTATTACCCTTTGCAGAAAACCTTCCATTAAAAGGGTATGAAATTTGATGTACCTGTTCCAAATGGTGTGTATTTTGCCCAGCTCTGTCATAGTGGTCATGACTCATGAGTACTTGTGCAAAGGTAAATATGTGATCTCCTTGATTTCATTTCATTTCACTCAGTATATAATTAACTTTATTTTTTATTTTTGTAAAATAAATACTTTATTTTGGTAGCCAAAAAGCGTTGTTTGGAAAGGATGAGCGAGTAAGATCTGTACGAATTACACATCCCTACAATGTTTGAGGTGTAACTATATATCTGTTCAACTTTTTGAATTTTTATTCTCTCATATATTACGATTGATAAAGTTACAATTGCAAATTTGCTATATTAGGCTGTATGTAGTGAGAGCAAAAAGTTCTCCTGTACTGTTTTTCATAAAGGTCCTTGTGAAGTCTGTAGCAGCAAATGTAGAATTTTATGCAACCTATAAGAGCAGGCTAGAAAGCTACCCAATAATGTTCTAGTGATTGTTTCAAAAATTTATATGGACCATCACATGGAAAACGTAATTCCTATACAATATTGCTAGTCATGGTTTCTCTAACAACCCGATCTCACATCAAGAAAATTTGGGACTTTAATTGTGTTTATTATAAGGCAAAATACTACTTTTAAATACATGCACCAACAAATCATAATATTTTAGGGGCCTATAGTGGGCTCAGTAGATCTATGCTTGTACATGGTGTGTCAAGTGACACACCATTATTTTCAAGGAAAGGATTTTTTTTAAATTTTTTTTACAATTTATATAAATTATGCTTTATTTTCCTATATCTCCATCTCTATAATTATCCTACTTATGCATAACAAGTTTCGGTTTTATTCTTTAACTTAATATATATACATTGTTCCCTCAAATTATTACTAAAATTTGGCTCTTTATAGTTTGGGCTAGAAATTTTTTTGTTTAAAATTTCACCCCTAAATTATTTTTTTCTGGTTCCGAGTGTACTATGTCAATAAGTATCTTAGACGATGACACACCATTTCTAAAATCCTGTATCCGCCACTGAGTGGGCTTGTGGATTATCTAAGTTGACTGCATTTGGGTCAGTGTACTTTGACTTATTTCAAATTCATGATCGGGTCTTGACCTGATTTTCAAAAAAACTCGAGATTTGACCTAGGCTATCATCGTTTCCACTAAAGATAAGGCTTTGAAAGTGTTTTTAAAAAGACAGTTAGGGGTTGTTTGATAAATCTGAATAAAAAACACTGAATTATTAAATTATCTGAATGTACTGAATGAAAAATTTTTCAGAATAAAAAATTCACTGAATGAAAATTACTGTTTGATAAAAATTATGTAAAAAAAAATCTGAATGACAGTACATTTACTATTTTGTCCTTATACTTATTTACTTAATACTAATCAATATGATTAACCATTGAACGTAAAAAAAAACTAAAAATTCTAGTCACCCATCTAAACATCATAATTCAAAAATATATCATAAAATATCCAAAAAACATGACAAAATTATTTAGAAAAAAAGACACTAGTGGTGAAATCTATATTTAATCTAATTGATTTGCAATCTGATCACGCAGATTATTCATATATTGCACTCCTTCAGCCCCCCATTGTTGTCTATAATGTTGTTCTCGATTCAACTGATTTTCACTTCTATTTCCTCCACCTTCTTCCTCGTCCGAACTTGAAGCATCGTCATATTCAGCAAATAAAGTATCATCGATTTTCTCCATTCTAATAAAATTGTGTACTGCAAAGCAAGCTACGACTATATCTCTCTGTACTGAAAAAGGATATGGAGCCATTTGTTTTAGGATCGGAAATCTCGATTTTAACACTCCATATGCCCGTTCAATAACATTTCTGAGTCGTGCATGTGCATGATTGAACTTTTCTTGTCTTGTCGAAGCACGTCGATTATTAAAATCTGCTTGCCAATATCTTGTATTGCGAAATGGCATCAAAAATCCTCTTGTGTTTATATATGCAGCATCACACAGAATTGTAAAGTACTTATCTGTACTTTTAAAAAATAAGTAATGCTTAAGTACTAAATAACAAAAAATTGTAAATTCTAAAACGAATAAATATAATATTACGTACTTGGTGGAGGAAAGGGAAAATTAGCGTCCGGATCAAAAGCAACTTCTGTTAGAACTCTTGAATCATGCGCAACTCCTTCCCAACCAGCCCAAACAAAGGTGAAAATCATATTAAAGTCACATATTCCCAGAACATTTTGATAGCATTCACCTCTTCCTCTTCCTCTATAACAAGTTTGTTGATCATTAGGAATAACTGCATGGATAAGTGTACCATCTAGTGCTCCAACTGCCCCCTGTATTAACAAATAATAATGATATATAAATATATGAATGTATAAATATAATGTGTTAATGAAGTAGCATAAAGAAAAGAGATTTACCGAAAAAATTCTTCTTAATGCCTTATGGTTTCCTGGACTATCTGGGTTTGGATCAAATGACGTTGGCACTATAATTTCTTTTGCAAATTCCATCATTCCATTTAATACCTCGTGAAAACAGCTATGAATAGTTTGAGAAGAATGCTGAAAATCATGTTTGAGCACCCGAAAACGTTCATTATGTCCAATGATGATAAAGAAGATTGCCATTTTTTCTTCAACAGTAATATATCGACTATCCTGTAACCAATGTTAGCAGGGTCTACACACATATGTATATACAATGCAATGTGACATACAGGGTCATCAATCTTAATTCACCACAAATACAGAAAATAATAACGTAAAAAATACCACAATCCTGGTGAAGCACAGACCACAATATCATAATTTATGAATAAAAATGTGTATGCCAGTAAAGAAAAAGGTTACTCATACTACTGCCTAAATAATTCATACTAAAAGATTATGTTGCGGAGAGATATTTCACTTTCTAATCATATCACCAGATGCTCTTGGGCAATGCATTCTGTGCAGTTCAGTAAGCAAAAATGAAACAAAAATCTTGCTGCTACTACTGCTATACTCTCCACTGTTGGACACTTGGGCTTCAATGGCCATGAATGTATTAATCACACTTATAGACAACAATATATTTAAAATATATTTTGTTATGCAGGATGCTGTAAACTATGTGATGGGCTAAGCTTATTGTGTATTGTATATCGAATTTGACTTCCTTTATTAGCAAAAAATAAATGACTGACTTGCCTATTTATAGTGCAAACTGAGATATAAACATATCCATTCAGTTTGTAATATATTAACAGATAATCAAGTTTAACCAATCTGTTTGATTGGCAATAAAGGTAAAAAACCACTCTTGGGGCATACCTACGCCTTTTTCATGCAGTAAATACCTGGGCAGAATCTGGCTCTAAATAATCCATTATAGATGATCATATATATTTGGACAAAAAAGCTACCTTGTAGAACATAGAAAAAACATAACCTATGGGAATCGTATAAAAAACATGTCCTGTAGTCCTACAATTCATAACCTTCAATTTGATATCAAGAGAAGCACCACCTTAATATTTAAATATTTTATCATCTCTACTCTGCTTAGAATCTTTAACTTGCTTTGTTTGCGTGCTAATCAGTTTGGAATGGCGAGTGCACTAGTGTGTGGTCAAGCTTATGCAGCAGGACAATACCAAATGCTAGGAACCTATACTTATGGAGCCATTATATCTCTCCTTATAGTTTGCATATATACCAATTTCTATTCTATGGATGTTCACAGAAAAACTTCTTATACTGATCGGTCAAGACCCTTTAATGACTACGAGTACATGTTTAATGAGAAGGAGATGGACCTATAGAGTGGGTAATCCATGAAAAAACAGGATGATATTGTCAAGTATTAGTGCTGATAACTCTTGAATCATAATAACAACACACAAGAAAATATCAGAAGCATATACACATTCAGGTAAAAAGAATATACAATATGACGTTAATATGTAAAAATTCTAGTGCATCTAATGCTTAAAATAAGAAACAAGAATTTGTTAATAATATTAATGAAGGATGTGTATGTACCTGGATATTGTAAGCAGCCGCACAAACACACAGAATGGAGAAGAATGAAATAAGTGGAAGCGTGGCTGGGGGTATAATGTAAAAAACCCTATTCAGAGTTATGACTTACCGAATAAGCGAGGGTCACGTTGCTTAACCAAAAAGTAAGTTTTGGTTTGGTTAAGTGTGTTTGATAACAAATTGAAAATCTACAACATCTGATCGAATAAGATGCCTGGTCATTAAGAGGCTATTAAGGGTTATCAAACAGCCCCTAAATTTGGCAGCAACCAAACCGCTCTTCTTAACTTGGCTTCCCAGGTTATAAATACTAACTTATAACCCGGAGCATCATATACTATTATGATGGATTAATATATTAATTATTCGATTTAATCTAAAATTTAAATTTATTTTAAGAAATTTAATTATTAATATCAATTTTACATATGTTCCATACTTAATTTCATAACATAAATAATTATCATTAATTTAACGTTTTTTAAAATTTATTGTTAAATATCTTAAAATTCAATAGATATTTTTTAAAAATTATTTAGTGTAACATACAATCGTAAAAGAAAGAATCGTAAAAATAAGTGTGTGCGGGTGATGATTCTAATCGGGATATAATTGAAAACGTTTATAATTCTATACAACATGTGGTTTTTTATTTTTAATATATTATATATAATTTAACTGAATTTGGAACTAAAGTCGTAGAAGAAATAATCGTAAAAGTAAGTGTGCGCGACGTCGATTCTAATCGGGATATAATTGAAAATGTTTATAATTTTAAAAAATATGTGGTTTTTATTTTTAATAAATTATATATAATTTAACTGAATTTGGAACTAAAATCGTAGAAGAAAGAATCGTAAAAATAAGTGTATGCGGGCAATGATTCTAATCGAGATATAATTGAAAATGTTAATAATTCTATAAAACATGTGATTATTCATTTTGAATAAATTATATATAATTTAACTGAATTTTAATTTTTTAACACGTATTTTTTCAATTTTTAAAAATATATTTTTGCGCTTTATTGGTAAATTTTGTTGTTTATAAAAAATAAATTAAAATTTTAGGAAGGTTTTAACAGTTACATTTATTTTTGTGCCTTATTGGTTAATTTAGTTGTTCATAATAAATAATTAAATTAATATTTTTAATATAATGTTTTTAATTTATTATATTTCGAAAGATGTTAACATTTTTTTTTGAAGACGCTAATCAACCAACTAATTGAATATATCTTGTTTTGCTTATAATAGTATAGTATAAATAGTATATATGGATAATTTTCTAATTACAAATACAAAGTTATGTTCTAATAACTTTATATTGAAAATAAATTATATTTTAATAATCTATTATTAAAAAAATAATTTATTTTTTCGTAATATTGAGAGTGTCAGTTTGCTTGACGTTGCTGTATAACATTGAAATACATGTTGATGCTTGGCCCAATACGATTGTGTATACCTAAATACCTAATGCCGGATGTTTATTTATATTAAATAATTAAATTAAAATTTTTAATATGTATTTTTTAACGTGTAAGTTTTAGGAAGGTGTTAACAGTTTTTTTTGGAATGGGTTGTTTTTTTGTATATTTTTTTATTGGGTTATTTTTTTTATTTGTTTTTTTTATTATTTTTTAAATGCCTTTAAATTTGTTGTGGTACCTGTAGAGCGACAGTAGAGTGTAGGTAGGAGTGTAGAGTAGAGTGTTTGTATTTCGCTTCTATTTGGTTATTTTATTACTTTTTAAATGTATTTAAAATTGTTGGGTTTCTTTTTGTTTTAGGAAAGTAATTATAATTTTTTTGGAAGGTGTTAACCAAAACCAACCAACCATTATACCCTATTTCGCTTATAATAGTATAGTATAGATGGGTTATTTTTTTTATTTGTTTTTTTATTATTTTTTAAATGCCTTTAAATTTGATGTGGTACCTGTAGAGCGACAGTAGAGTGTAGGTAGGAGTGTAGAGTAGAGTGTTTGTATTTCGCTTCTATTTGGTTATTTTATTACTTTTTAAATGTATTTAAAATTGTTGGGTTTCTTTTTGTTTTAGGAAAGTAATTATAATTTTTTTGGAAGGTGTTAACCAAAACCAACCAACCATTATACCCTATTTCGCTTATAATAGTATAGTATAGATTGTATTATTATGAATTCAACTTTCAATGTTTCTTTGACAAAAAAAAAAAAAAACTTTCAATGTTTCCATTTATAATAAAATCAGGGTGAAAGTTTGCATGTTTCCCTATAACTAGCATAACAGCCCGTGCAAGGCACGGGCCTCTATGTGAATGCCTCTAATTTTGTTCTAAAGAAGAAGGTAGCGGTTGGTTTAATAATTTTTGGACTGAAAACTCGTAATTATGAAATTGTAATATGAGTAGTGATATGTGTTAATAATAAATGCTAATAAGGACTGTATATACATGCTGCTATGACGATGGGACCACTTGCGCTCTCGATGAGGAAAGGGGGGTCGTTCGGAACCTTGGCTCCAAGCCTGGGATCGTTTATCCTTCTTATTAGCTGTGAATTTTCCAAGCTTGAGGCGGAGATCATGCTCAGCTAACTTCTTTCCAAGACGATCAAACACACTAACTGATCTCGCCTTAGATGAGGCAGCCTCATTATGCAACCCCTCCTTTGTCTTAGTAGCCTCTACATCCTCCTCTCGCTCAAGGTCTTCATAGAAGTAAGGGCGTGTTTGATCCGTAACAACATCATCAAATTCATCCAAGAGTTTCTTGGTGGGGCCCTTACTGTTCTCCTCCTGATAGGTCTTGGCCCCTTCCTGGAATTCCTTTTTTGCTCCCTTGAGCTATACCGCTTCTTCACTCTAGTCATCCTTTCTTGCCCTGCTGACACCTTCTTGAACCCATCCTTGTCCTTGCTCATGAGGGGATCGCCTTTGGGTATCCTATATGATCCCGGGGTCTCCCCGTTATTGTGCCCGCTGTTCATCTTCGTGTTCGAGTTAGTCATCTTTCTCCCAATATGATGACTGCCCTCCTTCTAGCGCCAATTAATAATATTGTCGAGTATGATGTACAATTTTGAGTTATGAACGGGGATCGTGTAATTATAATTTGAGAGATTAAGATGATAATCTTTGTCTTTCCATACTGATAGGCATTGCTTTCCATATATATATCAACACGATTACAACCATCCACAATTAGCCGCAAGTAGTAGCATACTCATTAAAAAATGTTAAGTGAAAATGGCGTGATTTATCTTATAAGATTTTGCTTCCCTTAAAATATGTTAATGTCATCTCTATTGCAAGTATATAATGCAATGTTCTCACACCGGTCATGAACATACAAAAACAAAATTCCTATAGGAAATAGACCGAGGTTGTGAAGAAGAATTTGAAAAAAATGGCATGTAAACAAATAATAAAATTATAGTTCATATCATTCTACATCAGATCAACCTGGAAAAAACATATTATGTTAGTAATATTTTTAATATTATATCCAAAAGGAGATTAATTATTACGTAATATTTCGCTAAACAATCACATTCTTTCAGGATAAATGTAAACTTGAAGATATATGGTTAACTAAAAAAAACTTTTTTCTAACTAAATTTTATTTTATTTCAATACTTTAATATATACATAGAGATAAATGTTTTTGAATTTTTTTAAATCCAGAATTAGTAACATTCATGTATAACCAAAAATTTTATTTTAACGTTTTATTTTACATGTTAATCATTTATAATGACAAAGAGAATGTAGATTATTTTAGAAAATATAAACAACTGATGTGTACATTCTGAAAAGAAAATTATTAAAAAAACGAATGTGATGAATATATAAACATGATTATTGTATAATTTTAAAATAATTTTAAACCTAATTTTCTTAATTTAGAATGATAGAAGTAATGAATAATGAAATACATTGCATATACTATATTCCTTATATTAGATCAAATTTAAGTATTATTTTTTAGGTATCCATTATCAACTAATTCAAATTAAGTATGATTAGAGATATAATATAATATAAATATATGAATTATAAATAATATATTTAATGAGTAAAGTTCTATGGAGTACTATTTTAATTGGAGTACTTGGAGTACATATACATTCTGCATTCAAAATTTTGCAAACTTTATTATTTTGCAAAGCTTATTACGTGAATATCATTATTTCATTGAAAATCTTGAAAATTTTGTATGTTTTGCTAACAAAATATTGCAAAACGAATTGTTCTGCGAAACACATTTGTGTTGCAAAACATATATGTTCCGATTGCAAAACATAAAGAATTTTCAAGATGAACATATTGCAAAACATACATGATTTTCAAGATTATCAATGAAATTATGATATTCATGTAACAAGGTTTGCAAAATACTAAATTTTAAAATATTTTGAATGCAGAACGTATATGTACTCCAAGTACTCCAATTAAACAGTACTCCATAGAACTTTACTCTATATTTAATATATATTTTAATCGAAAATATGCAGGTTTATTAAAATTTATAAGACGATTGAATATATAAATTAATAAAACTACCAAAATGAAAAAATGAAATAATATAAATAATGTAAACTAACATTTTATATACACAAAAGTGAAAACAAAAAATAAAAGTAAGTTAAGTGAAAATGGCGTGATATCTTATAAGATTTTTAAGGAAACTCGAAAAGTAATGTAATATAGTGGCTGTATCATGAAGCTCTTAAAACGAGATTGGTGGCTCGTCTCCGAAAGCTAACCCAAATTCTTCCATTTTTTAAAAGGATTTTAAAGGGGCGGGACAATTGTTATTTCCAAAAAAAGAGGGTGAAATAGTTTTTGTAATCAATTTATTGGCACTTTTCGCACTTGTATTGAGATTTAATATATAGTTGAAATAAAAAAAAATGGGACAAAAGGAGATAAAGGGGTTTATCTAATAAGATTTTTAAAATATATTCAAAATTAATTGTAGCATAATGGTAATGACATGACTTGAAGAGTAGAAGGTCAGGGGTTCGATTCTCAACACTAACATATTTTAAACTAATTTTTACACAAATATTAAAAGGGTGGTACTTTTGTTAATTTTCAACAAATAAGGACAAAATAGTAATTTCACTGCCATTAAAATAGAACATTTTACCCTTGTGTTGATGTATATTTTAAAAAGCATCATAATAACCCGTGCGAGTCACGGACCATCCTCTAGCAATTGTTATAAATTCTGTATAATTTTACGATTTAAGGATATTTTTGAATATAATTGCACCTTTTATGTTCATACATAATATAATATCAGTATTTTAATTTATGTATTATTTTATTTATGTATAGATCATATGAACACTAAAAATAGGATGTTTTGAAGCATATAAATATACTAGCGTAATCTTCTAGTCATTGATATAAATTCGTACATTTTTACGATTAATTTTTTTTTTTTTGAGTATAAATGTATATATTGTGTTCACACATATTATAATATCACTACTTTAATTTATGGATCATTTTATTTATGCATAAATCATATGAGCACTAAAAAAAGGATGTTTTATAGAATATAAATATATTGTATAGGCTATAACATAATTTCTTTTAGAGCAATGATAAAAGAACATAAAATAATATAAGTCATCATTAACATATTTACTCAAAAGTTAAATTAATAGCAAAAATAGGAAAAAGGAGAGACCGGGTTTAAGTAATACGTTTTTTTAGTTCAAACTCAAAAATTTATGTAGCTCAATGGTTATAAGGATGAGTTTTTTCAAGAAGGACATGAGTTTATTCCCCATAAGAACATAATTTACTCAAATTTTTGTGTGAATAAAAGAGTTTATTTATGCATAAATCATATGAGTACTAAAAAGAAGATGTTTTGTAGCATATAAATATATTGTATAGGATATAACATAATTTTTTTAGAGAAATGATAAAAGGACATAAAAGAATATAAGTCATCATTAACATATTTACTCAAAAGTTAAATTAATAGCAAAAATAGGAAAAAGGAGAGACCGGGTTTAAGTAATACGTTTTTTAATTCAAACTCAAAAACTTATGTAGCTCAATGGTTATAAGGATTAGTTTCTTTGAGGAGCACATGGGTTCAATTCCCTATAAAAACATAATTTACTCAAATTTTTTGTGTGAATAAAAGAGTAGTGGCAATTTCATGTAATTTTCTAAATTCTAAGGGTAAAATTGTACTTTCACGGGGGATTTTTTGGCTCAAAATTATCCACATGTTCTGCTATTATATATAGTAGATGATATTTCGGTCAATTAAGCATGCATCAATTATCTTTAGAATATAGTCCATTATTAGGTTCAAGATTCCATAATATATAAGCCATTACAATTTCGTATGGAAATATACTTGTATCATATTCTCTCGAGTGTATGGACCGGTTTTTGCAATTAATGTGGTTGCATATCATTCTTGAAAAATGCATATAAACTAATTGTGATCTAAAATTCAAAAGTGTCGATTGTATCAAGAGCTTCCATTGAATATTAAATTCATGACTTTAAAAAAAATCCAAGTAGTCACTAACTCACATTAGTAGGCTTACACATATCCCAAAATTTAAAAATTACGGAGTAAGATTTAGCTCACTGAGTTTAAAAGGTAGTCATGACTTTTTGAATGGATACATTCTCATACGAATTAAGATTATGAATGTATTTCATATGTTATCTCTTATTGGTCTAACATTCTATGACATTTTTTGTGCGAATGTGAACTCTGCATGTTTAAGGAATTTTTTGGTCTTAAACTCTTGATTTGTTAATTTATGGCTCCTTGCAACAGATATATACACATGAGAATTTTGAACGGGTGCATCATAGAGGGAAAAAGGTTGCAGAAGCAACTAAGGCCATGTTTGTTTCAAGGGATTATAATCCCCAAATTATTACCTTATAAATCTCAAACGTAAGGGATTATAATCCCATGAATTCACATTTTGATCATTGTTTTAGTTCACTCTCATGGGATTATAATACCTTGTGAAAGAAGGTATTATAATCTCATAGAAATGAATCAAAAAGATGATAACAATATACTTCCATGGGATTATAATCCTTTAAATTTAAGAAAGATAGTATAATTTTCCAAGGATTATAATCCCCTAAAACAAACATGGCCGATTTTTACAGAACTCTTCCCCAATAAAGTAATTATTTACACGCCTCAGGTTTGTGCTTCAATTCTCTTCTCTTACTTGCTCGTCTTTTGTCAGCATCTGATGACAATAGTATACATTCCACGATACCTCGCTCCTTGTAAAATAGAAACAAAGTTATATCGGGACTCGAAAACTATCAAAATGAAAGGAAAACTATCAAAACTATCACATTTTGATACCAAAGGACACAAAAGGGTGTAATGATTAAATATGTAATTAAATCATCCCTTGGGATCAAAATGTGAATCAGACTGTACATTTTACAATATAAATTGGGTGACGTTATATAAGTTAGTTTTTGATACTTACAATAAGTAGACAATTCTGATTTCCTTTCATTTTGATAGTTTCCGAGTCCCGGTATAACTGCTATTACCATTTTACAAGGAGCGACTTATCCTGGAATGAATGTTATTGCCATCATATGCTTATAGAAGACGAGCAAATAAGACAAGACAATTGAAGCACAAAACCTCAGGCATGTAAATCGTCACTTTATTGGGTAAGAGCTATGGAATAATCATAGTTGCCTCTACAACCTCGTTCCTTGTATAATGCATCCTTCCAAATTTCTTCTGTGTATATGCCTGTTGCGAGGAACCATAAAATAACAAATGAAAAGTTGAAGACAACAAAAACCTTAAACATACAGAGTTCTAAAAGTTTTACTAAACTTTCACAATGCTCAAGCTCAAACGCCATTGATGAAGAATAAACTGAATATACATTGCTGTGAAGAAGAGAAATCAATCTATACAAATCTTACTAACTCATTGTTATGACTATCCTCCTCTCTACTTTAACTGTCTATTTATATACAAAGTTTGTTACAGAAATATCTATAACAGAATGTAACAGATTGTGGTGTAGAATGTAGAGTGCATGCCCAGCTGGCACTAACTAACTTGACAGCAACTTTGCATCCTTGACAGCAACTTTGTATCTTGACAGCAACTTTGCATCCTTGACAGCAACTTTGCATCTTGACAGCAACCTTGCATCTTGACAGCAAGTTTGCTGAGATAAACCAATACCCCCCCTCAAGCTTGGAGATGGAGAAGCAGATGTTAGTATAGGCTTCGACATTCCTAGCTTGGATATCAGATCACGAAAATGTGGAGCAGGTAACACCTTGGTTAGAATGTCAGCTAGCTGATGAGTAGTAGGCAAATAAGATAATTGGAGAAGACCTTCAAGAACCTTGTCTCGTGTAAAATGGCAGTCAAGTTCTATGTGTTTCGTTCGTTCATGAAAAACAGGGTTCTTGGCAATATGTAAGGCAGATTGGTTATCACAGTGTAAAGTAACTGGTTTAAGAGAAGAAACACCAAGTTCTTCTAGTAAACGAACAAGCCAAGTGACTTCAGATGCTGCAGAAGCCATGGCACGGTATTAAGTTCACATTCACAGAAATATGTCACTGACAGTAAGATCGATAAGTATTATAGATGAAATACATTCATAATCTTAATTCGTACTAGAAAATATCCATACGAAAAGTTATGTTTGCCTTTTAAACTCAGTGAGCTAAATCTTTATTTTTAAGTTTTGGGGTATATATGTGTAAGTCTACTGATATGAGCCGGTGACTACTTGGAAGTTTTTTAATAAATGTCATGAGTTTAATATTCAGCAAAAGCTATTGAAACAACCAACAATGTTGACTCTTAGATCACTGCTAGTTTATGTGCATTGTTCAAGAATGATGCGCAACCACATTGCTAAAACCAGTCCGTACACCCGAGAGAGTATGATACAAGTATTTCCATATGAAATGGTAATGGCTTACGATGGAATCTTGAAACCAATAAAGAATCATTTAAAAGTATTTACATTCTAAAGATAACTAAGAGCAACTCCAAGAAGCTCTCTATGTAGACTCTTAAGCTATATTTTGAAGAATTTGAGATCAAATATGTCTCCAACAGCCTCTTAAACTATCTGTTAGAGCATCTCCAACGGGAATAGCTAAAATTGGTTGGGTAAATTGGACCTGTAGGACATTATGTAAAATTTTTTGAATCTGTAAGACATTTTACTTCAATGGTATTAGCTATATTGGTTGGCTATATTTTAAAAATAGTATGTTATTAATAATTTAGGTTGTTATAAATAGAATATATCACTTCAATATGGTAATGAATGATGTGGAATCTTCTTACAGATTTCTTACAGCTATATAGAGGTTCGACAAATATAGCCAACCTGTAGAAATTATCTAAAATTATAGCTAACAGCTTTGACCCATTGGAGTTCAAGTTTTTTTTAGATAATCTCTATAATTTTTATTTATGGTATCTTTTATCTAATTTTAGCTAAGGATTTCTTGTGGTTGGAGATGCTCTTATATTTTAAGAGCTGGTTTGTTGGCAAAAATCTTAAACTTGTCCTGGAGCAAATTGTGTTGCTGCATATGTGGAGATTTGGTTGATTTGGTCTATCTATCATCAAGTCTATTATGGAGACTTTGAAGAAATTGATTGAATAAAATCTTTGAATAAATCAGTGATATAAATATTATAGGAAGGTGGTTACTCTGTTACGATTTGATTTCATTTGATTTCCTGTTCTTTAGCATTTTCATTGTATCTGTTTTCTTATTTAAACATTGTACTGGAGAAGGAATACAACTAAGTCTTTGAGTTAAGATTGTCTTGTGTGCTTAGTTCTATATCAAACAGTTATAGTATATACAATATCTGGTATCAGAGCTCAAGGCAAGCAAATGTCGAAGACTGGGGTGGACATGAACAAGCTCAAAGGGGGCTCGATTGGCCTTAGTTACCCAACTTTGTCAAGGGGTAACTATACGGCGTGGTCCATGAAAATGAGGGTTTTTATGCAGGCACATGGAGTGTGGGAAGCTGTTGAACCCAATGATCCCAAGGCTGTGATCGATGAAAAATCGGATAAGGTTGCATTAGCTATGATCTATCAGGTCATTCCTGAGGAGATATTGTTGTCACTAGCAGACAAGAAGACGTCGAAAGACGCTTGGGATGCAATCAAGGTCATGTGTCAAGGTGCAGAGAAGGTCAAACAGGCAAAGATTCAGACGTTGAGGGCTGAGTTTGAGGCGTTAAGCATGAAAGACACTGATCAACTTGATGACTTCTATGTGAAGATAAATGGGATTGTGTCAAACATACGTGCCCTGGGAGAAGTAGTGAAAGAATCATACGTTGTCAAAAAACTTTTGCGTGCTGTACCTTCAAAGTTTCTACAAATTGCTTCTACCTTAGAGCAATTTGGGAACCTGGATACTATGTCAATAGAGGAGGCAATTGGGGCACTCAAAACATACGAAGAAAGAATAAAGGGAACTGCAACCTCAAATGAGGAACAATTAATGTTGACTGAAGAGGAATGGCGGAAAAAGGACAGTAATGGTGGAAAACTATTGCTCACACGAGAAGAGTGGCTGAAGATCAGAAAGGACGTGGGTATCGTGATAAAAGCCAAGTAAAATGTTATAACTGTGGTATACTTGGCCACTTTGCAGTAGAGTGCATGAAACCGCGTCGAGGAAGAGAACAAAAACAAGAGGTGAACTTTGCTTCGATAGAGGACGAGGAGCCAGCATTATTACTGGCAAAGCACGACGAGGGAAACAACAATATGATCCTATTGAACGAAGGGGAAATTACACCAAAGCTTCTATCTATCGGTCATGAAAACAAAATGGAGTCAAACGTTTGATACTTGGATAACGGAGCTAGTAACCATATGACCGGAGATAAGTCGAAATTTGAAAATTTGAATGAAGAAATTGAAGGCAAAGTAAGGTTTGGTGATGGCTCCACAGTCATGATAAAGGGAAAAGGGTCAATCAAGTTCAGATGTAAGAACGGGGAAGAAAGAATGCTTCAAGATGTATATTACATTCCAACTTTGTGCAATAATGTTATCAGTCTTGGACAGTTATCTGAAGGAGGACACAAAGTTATTATTCATGGAACTTTACTTCGTGTGTATGACAATGAAGAAAGATTGCTAATGAGAGTCACGAGATCAGGAAACCGTTTGTACAAAGTTATCTTAGAACCTTGCACCTCAGTTTGCCTGTTATCAAAAGGGGATGAAACGTCTTGGCTTTGGCACTCACGCCTCGGCCATGTGAACTTTCAAGCCATGATGTTGATGTCGAAAAAACAAATGGTCAAGGGCATACCAGAGTTTGTGCAGCCTAAGGGAGTTTGCAGTGGCTGTTTGCTAGCTAAACAAGTAAGAAAATCCTTTCCATCTCAGTCAAACTTTAAGTCAAGTCGTGCTTTAGAACTCATACATGCAGATTTGTGTGGTCCTTTCTCACTCACTACTCTAGCTGGGAATCGTTACTTCTTATTGTTAGTAAATGACTATACCCGAATCATGTGGGTATATATGCTCAAAGAAAAAAGTGAGGCTTTTGATGTATTCAAGAAATTTCGAGCTAAGGTTGAGAATAAACAAAAGGGGAGGATTGAAACACTCAGGACTGACAGGGGAGGAGAGTTCATGTCAAAGAATTTTTGCTCATACTGTGAAGAAGTTGGGATCACTAGACATTTTACAGCGCCATACACGCCATAACAAAACGGCGTGGTTGAAAGAAGGAACCGGACTGTTGTGGAGATGGCAAGGAGTTATTTAAAACAAATGAAGATACCATCTGTGTTTTGGGCTGAAGCAATAAGGCACTCTCTTTATGTCTTGAATCGTCTACCTACTCGTGCCTTAACAGGACAAACTCCGTACAAAACCTGGAAGGGACACAAGCCTGACATTAGTCACATACGTGTTTTTGGCTGCATTGCACACATGAAAGTACCTAGAGAAAAGGCAAAAAAACTTGATGATCGAAGTAAGGAAGTGGTTAATCTGGGCAGAGAACCTGGGACGAAGGCATACCGCCTGTACGATCCAAGAAGTAACAAACTTTATGTCAGTCGAGATGTAACTTTCGATGAAGGAAGAGCATGGTCATGGAGTGATCAAGAAAGGGGAGATACAGGCGAAACTTCTTACTTCATTATACCAGAAGTATTAGCAGATGAGACAACAGAA
This sequence comes from Kitagawia praeruptora, assembly GCA_037693485.1. Taxonomy (NCBI): domain Eukaryota; kingdom Viridiplantae; phylum Streptophyta; class Magnoliopsida; order Apiales; family Apiaceae; genus Kitagawia; species Kitagawia praeruptora. Next base: position 29,777,067 of record CM075345.1, on the reverse strand, counting down.
GAAGACAATATCAGACATGAGCAAATAATCAATGATGATGAAACAGAGGGCCATACACCAATGTCACAACGTTCGAACTCAAGCGTTAACTCAGACATGTATGATGATAGTGTCACACCTAAAAAGTTCAGAAGACTGGAGGACTTGTATAATGAAACTGATGAAATTGAGTTGGAGGATGAATTACTAATTATGGGAATAGATGAGCCCAGTTCGTTCAAACACGCGGTTAAAGAAAAGACATGGAGGCAGGCTATGCAGTGTGAACTGGAGTCAATAGAGAAGAACAGAACCTTGGTGCTTACTGATTTGCCAAAAGGTCACAAGGAAATAGGACTAAAGTGGATTTTTAAGCTCAAAAGAGATGCAGATGGGAACATTGTAAAGCACAAAGCTCGACTGGTCGCAAAGGGGTATGTGCAAAAAAAGGAGTGGATTTTGAAGAGATATTTGCTCCAGTTGCTCGTTTGGAAACTGTACGATTATTGTTGGCCTTGGCAGCAAAGAACTCGTGGGAGGTACATCACTTGGATGTCAAAACGGCATTCTTAAATGGCGAAATCAGTGAAGATGTATATGTATCTCAACCAGAGGGATTTGTGAAAAAAGGGCAAGAGAAACGAGTATATAAGTTACTCAAGGCGCTGTACGGGCTTAGACAAGCTCCCCGGGCATGGTATTCAAAACTCAGCAAGTGTTTGGAAGGTTTTGGTTTCGTGAGATGTCCGTACGAACATGCTGTTTATGTTAAACGAGATGGAGGAGACTCACTAATTGTTGGAGATCTACTAGTTACAGGAACAAGCTTGTCACTAATTAATCAATTCAAGGAACAGATGAACACAAGGTTTGACATGAGTGACATGGGAAAGTTGAACTACTATTTGGGAATTGAGGTCGAGCAGGGAGCAGATTTTATAGAACTGAAACAATAAGGTTATGCAAGAAAAGTTCTTGAGAGAGCTGGTATGTCACAATGCAATCCATGTAAACTTCCCATGGATCCTAAAGAACATTTGACAAAGGATGAAAATGGCAAAGTTGTAGATGCGACAGAATTTAAGAGCTTAGTAGGAGGCTTGCGTTATTTAGTCCACACTCGACCAGACATAGCCTTTGCTATAGGCATAGTCAGCAGGTTCATGGAGAGGCCAACCACTGTACATCTCAATGCAGCAAAGAGAATTCTTCGATATGTAAAAGGCACTCTGGATTATGGACTGGTGTACACAAGAGATGCTGGAAATAATGAATTGACTGGTTATTCTGACAGTGATCTTGCCGGACATATTGAGGATAGAAAGTCGACTGGAGGCATGGTGTTTTATCTAAACGAAAACTTGATTACTTGGGTATCTCAAAAGCAGCGGTGTGTTGCATTGTCATCGTGTGAAGCAGAGTTTATGGCAGCTACAGCAGCTGCATGCCAAGCCATTTGGCTGAGGAATTTGTTGAAAGAATTAACTGGAGATCACATTGGCCCTGTTGTGATTTATGTTGATAATCGCTCCGCAATTGACCTAGCAAAGAATCCAGTCTTTCACGGGAGGAGCAAGCATATCGACATTCGTTACCACTTCATACGGGAATGCATTGAACTTGGTGAAGTGGTGGTAAAACATGTTAGCAGTGAGAATCAGAAGGCAGACTCTTTGACAAAGGCATTATTCACAGTCAAGTTCGACAGGATGAGAAGCTTGCTGGGGATAAAGAATTTGAGTAGACAAGTCTAAGATTATGGGGGAGAATGTTGGCAAAAATCTTAAACTTGTCCTGGTGCAAATTGTGTTGTTGTGTATGTGGAGATTTGGTTGATTTGGTCTATCTGTCATCAAGTCTGTTATGGAGACTTTGAAGAAATTGATTGAATAAAATCTTTGAATAAATCAGTGATAGAAATATTATAGGAAGGTGGTTACTCTGTTACGATTTGATTTCATTTGATTTCCTGTTCTTTAGCATTTTCATTGTATCTGTTTTCTTATTTAAACATTGTACTGGAGAAGGAATGCAACTAAGTCTTTGAGTTAAGATTGTCTTGTGTGCTTAGTTCTATATCAAACAGTTATAGTATATACAATATGGTTAATCCTCTCTACATTTAGGATTCTCTCTCCTCTCCCTACTCCTTTTTTATATAATATTTTTGTGTATGCAACTCTGTGTATACACTCTTTCTGTTTCTTTATGTTTCGAAGTAGTGGTGAGTTGCCGTGACTTCAAGTCACGGGTGACATACCATATCTCAATGAATTGGCCCGCGTAAACTTTCTACTGCATGTACGTTCCCAGGTGATTTTTTCTACTGCATGTACGTTCCCAGGTGGTTTTTTTCTCCAACTTTATTGCTCAGCATCTTTGAACTAGCCATATCTTATATGGGATTGTTAAAAGATCATATTGAAATGGATGTATTGTTGAAAACCCAGAGTCTTTAAAGCCAACAATGGATTGTAGATTACTTGATCCACCGTGACTTCAAGTCACGGTTTTTTTTTTGTTGGGTGAATGAATTTTTAAAACAGCTTGTATCAATATTGATATAAATTAAAATTCAAATGTATAAAAGGCCAGGAAGATCAGATCAGAACTGTTTTTAAAAAATCGTCAATATAAAATGGTCAATCACATTATAAAATAGATTAAAAATAAATGAAGATAAATTTTGAGGAGGATTGTTGGAAATGATTTGTAAATTTTGCTCTTAAATAACTACGAGGCAATTAATTATATTCTTTTTAACAAAAAAATTTAAGAATCCGTTGTAGTTGCTCTAATGCATGCTCAATTGACAAACGTATAACAAGGCAACATGCAACTTGACATCCGTATATTATTATAATTGGAAACATTGAAAGTTGATACCATGGAGGTACAATATTACCTGGGAAACCAAGTTAGGAAGAGCGGCTTGGTTTCTACCAAATTTATTCAAGAGAAACCCACCGGGATGTTAGGAAGCAGCCACATTTTCTTCACCAAACTCACCAAATTCACACCCACCTACCACCACCTACCACCTACTACATACTCCTATAAATACTCCTCTCCTCCTTCATTATCAAACACACCATAATTCTCTCTTCTCTCTCTATAGCTGCTAGATAGTCCGTCTAGTAGGGGAGCCGGTTTAGCCCGCTTTCAGGAATTATCGGGATAGAAGGTCCTCGTGCCTAAACTATTCCTTAGGGTACTTGGGTTTGACGGCAGCCATCGGAGGTGGTCCCGCTGCAGGGGTCTTTCTATCAGGTTGTGTGGCACTGTCCGGGTTGGGAGAGAGAGAGAATGAAAGGTTGTCGGGAAACAGTGATAGGGGGAGGTTTTGAGATAAACACTTCAGTGAGTTGGGGATATACATAATAGGAATTGTAGGCCTGAATTTTTGTATGAAATTCAAGGGGCCGGATACCCGGATATTGTAATCTCTTTTATCTAGTGTGAAGTTGTTGCTCTTGTGGATGTAGGCTGGGCCGAACCACGTTAAATCTCTTGTCTCTTTTACTGTATTGTTGGTTTGTTGCTTCATTACTATCACGTATATTTGTGGGATCTAAGCGCACATATTTACCAAATCGCTTCCGCATTCGTAGGGAATCGGGCAGATTCCTAACACGGGATGGCACTACAAAATAACCAGGTTCACTACATACAACCTAAAATAACAAATTAGCAATTGTAACTTTGTCACTAGTAATATAATGAGAGAATAAAAATTCAAGAAGTTGAATGGTTATATAAGCACACCTCAAACAATGTAGGGATGAGTAATTTGCACAGATCTTCCTCCCTCGTCCTTTCCAGTCAAAGCTCATTGGCTACATAAAGAAAGTAATTATTTTACAAAAATAAAAAAGTGAAGTAAATCATATACGATATGAGCGAAATGAAATCAAAGAGATCTCAAATTTCGCACTGGAAAAGTAAAAGTACCCATGAGTAAATCCATAGTAAGACTATATGTTCAGAATAATAGTAGACATCATAGGGTTTTCCATAAATACTCAAATGTAGGTCGCGGGAACATTTAAAAAAGATTGGCCTCCAAATGTCTATTAGTTAAAAAGAAAAACTGGACTATAAGGAGAACACTTTTTCTTTTCGACTTACAAAGTAATAAATTTTTAAGTCTAAAGCACTAAATTATGAGTGGAATGATTTCATATAAGAAATTTGAAGAGGAGAATTAAGAAGCAAAGAGTGAAGAAGGAATCAATCCATTATTCATTTATGAAAGTCAAGTTTGTAGAAAACTTACTGCCATGATAGACTCACTATCAAATATAAGCAATTTGGCATCAAAATAATTAGCAAGCGCCTTTGCCAACATTTCCTCATACATCTCAGATTCTGGAGAGAAGGCACAAAATGCAAATCTAATTAATAAACGGATAAAAAAATTTAGCATTAAAATTTAAGAAAAATAAATGAGGCACATACCTGCAGGACCAGAGAACAAAATTCTTGGGTTTATTGTTGGAACTAGAGATGTAAAATGAAGTTATTATATATGCTTGTAGTGCATATAAGAAACTAAAAGAAGCAAATTTTTTGTATATTCACTACAAGGGAACATAAACGGAAATTATGTTTAGAACTTTATTTTAGATTGCAAATCCAAGCGACACAAACATCATTCCTCTGCTGATCCTGCTTTGTTACACATCTCTCAACTAATATTCCTTTTGGGGTGACATAAAAAGTAGTAATTTCATAATAAAAAATTTACATTAAATTATGGGAATCATCCAAAGGCATCTTAACTGACGTTACTCCCGTCCAGAATTTCTTAGTGAATGTATTGTTTGAAAATTAGTAGGCTTACTCAGTTACACAAACCCCGAAATTTTAAATTTAAGATTGGGTCCTGGTCCCTGACAATCATTTGTTTTGTCAGGGACCGGTTATTTAACAATCGGTTCCACAGCCGTTGGATCGTTGATCCAACGGCTGAGATTAAAAAAAAAAAAAAATTTTACTGTCCGCTATAATTTTCCGCGGATAGGCAGATTGCCTATCCACGGAAAATTTCCGCGGACAGGCAATCTGCCTATCCGCGGAAAATTATAGCGGACAGTAAAAAAATTTTGTAATCCAGGGGGGCCGTTGGATCAACGATCCAACGGTTTAGGAACCGATTGTTAAATAACCGGTCCCGTTGATCCAACGGTTTAGGAACCGATTGTTAAATAACCGGTCCCTGACAAATGATTGTCAGGGACCAAAACCCTTTAAGATTTAGCTCACTGAGCTTAAAAGGTAAACATAACTTTTTGTATGGGTATATTCTCAAACGAATTATGATTATGAATATATTTTATCTATTACTCCCTCCCTCCATCTCATTTGTTTACAAATGAGTTGGGCACGAAGGTTAAGAAAAAATATAAAGTAGTGAAGAAAAGTAAGAAAAGTGAGTAAAGTGGTGGGACCAATCAATATTTTATGTAATAAAGTGAATTTAGTGGAGGAAAGTAGTGTGTGTAGTTACTTTTTAAATTATAAAAATTTACTATTTTGGGTAAGTTTTGGAATGTAAACACTTGAGATGGACATCCCAAGAAGGAAAGTGTAAAGAAATGAGAGGGATAGAGAAAATATTTCTTATAGATCTTACATTATATGACATATTTCTGCGAATGTGAACTATGTGTATTTAAAGGATTTTCTAGTCTTGATCTCTTGATTTGTTAATTTATGGGTCCTTGATACAATTGTATACACATAAAAATTTTGGATGGGTGCATTACAGGAGGAACGAGGTTGCAGAGGCAACTAAGATTCTTCCAGAACTCTTCCCTAACAAAGTTACTATTTACACGCCTCAGGTTTGATCTTCGATTGTCTTTTCTTACTTGCTCGTCTTCTGTCAGCATCTGATGCCAATATCTTAAATTCCAGGATAAGTCGCTCCTGGTAAAATGGAAACAGCAGATATACCGGGATTCAGAAACAATCAACATCAAAGGAAATCAAAATTTTATACGTGCTGTAAGTATCAATTATAATAAATTATATGACACACCCAGTTTATATTGTAAAATGTACAACCTGTTTCACATTTTCAAATAACACATTCACAAAGAAATTCTGGACTGGCGTGACGTTAAGATGCCTTTGGACGATTGAGGTAATTGTTTTTTTTATGTCACCCCCAAAAGGAGTGTTAAGTTGAGAGAAGTACGTGTAACAAAGCGAGAGCAAAAGGAGTGTTAAGTTGAGAGAAGTGTAACAAAGCGGGAGCAAAATGGGATCAAAATGTGTAACAGGTTGTACATTTTACAATATAAACTGGGTGGTGTTATATAATTTAGTATAATTTGATACTTATAGCAAGTACACAATTCTGATTTCCTTTGATGTTGATTGTTTCTGAATCCCGGTATATCTGCTATTTCCATTTTACCAGGAGCGACTTATCCTGGAATTTATGATATTACCATCAGATGCTGACAGAAGACGAGCAAGTAAGAAAAGACAATCGAAGCACAAACCTGAGGCGTGTAAATAGTCACTTTATTGGGGAAGAGTTCTGGAATAATCAGTTGCCTCTGCAACCTCGTTCCTTGTATAATGCATCCTTCCAAAATTCTCTTGTGTATATATCTTAGATTGTAGATAGAAGGCACAAATTGCATATCTAATAAGTAAACACATAAGATAATTTAGCATTAAAATTTATGAAAAGGAAATGAGCCACATACCCGCAGGACTAGAGAACAAAATGACCCCGTGCTTGAGGTGTATATAAGAAACCGGAAAAAGCTCTTTCTTATATTCACTACAAGGGAACATAAACAAAAATTATGTTTAGAACTTTATTATGGCTCATTTCTGATCCCAGCGGCGCACACATCATGAATTTCTTTATGAATGTGTTATTTGAAAGTTGCACCACTCATAGATATCTCAGAAGAACGTGAAGGCATTAAATCCCTGCAGGTCCAGTTTTTTTCGTTTGTATTAGCATTTGTAGCAAGGTTGCCTTCAAGAAATTAAATCAAGGTTATCTTAATCAACAACGAGAGAAGGTGTAGCATTTTACAGCTGAGATTAAATTAAGAACTCATCAAAAAAAAACAAATGCAATAAAAAAGTCCTGAAAAAACTTACTACAAAAATCAAGAAAATTGAAGAATCCATCTCCGAAAGAAACCATCAAATTATGCTTAGAAGATGAAAGCTTCTCTTCCCATGAAGAAGATATCATTGACCCCTTTTTTTTTTAACAATAAATGGATAATGAGAGGTTATAAATTGCTACTACAATTTGTGTAACTTTGCTACGCATAGGTAATGAGAGGCTTTTATAGGGACTCCTACTCTAGGGGTTTTGCCAAGTCTAGGTGTTTTGGTAAGTAACTGTAGGTGTTTTGATAGGTAACACATGGGCAGTTTTGATCTTACAATTTTAAATAGAGCAATGTTAGGGGTCCCAAAATTGTTCCCAAATTTCAAATGACATTTTTTAATTAGTGGACTCATATAAATACATGGAGGGTTTCTTTATTTATAAAACACTAATACAATCAAAATTTGTCAACTAAGCTTTTGGGAACCGGTTTGGATTTTATCATTACTTTTTTACTTAATTTTTAGTATTAGAATTTTGTTGCTACTTTTTTCTTAATTTGTTATCTAGAATTTTATTACAACTTTTTTCAGAATTTTTAGTATCTTTTTCTTTCATTTACTTTTAAATTATAGTGTGGATTTTGTGTGTTCCCGCTTATAAATTTGAATATATAGATCAAAAAAATTTGTGTAGCTTTTTTTGTTCAAATAGATATTATGTAGATTTTGGATTTTGTATTCATAAACACAAGAAAATATTCATTTTGTTTATCCACAAAGATGTTATGTTATGTACCTGATTAAAAAAATGTTACTTAGATTATGGATTTGTATAATTTATTGAGGGAAATGTTATTTCCAGAGCTCTTTTTTTATTTCCAGAGCTATTTGTAGCATAATGTTTCACAATATGCAACACTTTGTGAATGCAAGGGGCATATGCTACAAATACAGCTCTGGAAATAAAAAAAGAGCTCTGGAAATAACATTTCCCTTTATTGATTCAAGAAATATATTTCAACATACGATTTTGGTCAATTTTGGGATTGCATTTGCGTAGTCTAATGGTTTTGATTGGTTATGGCTAATATGAGCGGGCCGTGTTAATTAGAATTTCATAATTAACTTTTTCTTAATTTTTAGTATCTATAATTTCATTACAACTCTTTTCTTAATTTTTAATATGTAGAATTTTGTTACAACTTTTTCCTTTATTCTTAGTATCTTTGTTATGTTATTGCTACTTAACATTTTTTTTCTTTTTCATTGACTTAAATAGATTATTCTCAATATATTATAGTAATGGATGTTGTGCATTTCAACTTATAAATTTTTTATGTAAATTCTTTTATCCAAAAAAGTATTATGTATGACAAAAAAAGAGATAATTATATAAATTTTAAATTTTGTATCCATTGATAAAAAAAAAATTAATTATTTTGTATCTAGAAGCATATTTGCTTATATGGACCTATTCAAGGGTTGTGGACTTTTATCCCAATGAGTTTTGGTAGGTAACAGTCTAGGGCCGTAAACGAGTCGAGTCGAATACTGACGAGGCTCGGCTCGAGCTCTATTAAATAGTTCGGGTTTGAGCTCGACCGAGCCATAAAATTCAAGCTCGAAACTCGGCTCGACACATATGTGATATGTTCGAGCTCGGCTCGAAAACTTGAATCAATTTCACTAATATTCAACAAAAGCTTGAATATCTTAAGTTCGGTTCGAGCTCGACTCGATTAATATATAAAAATATTAAATATTTATATAACAATATATAAATAACATAAAAATAATAATAATAAATAATAAATAATATATAAATAATAATAATATATATAAACTCAATTAGGCTCGCGAGCAATACGAATCGAGTAATATGAAGCTCGAGCTCGGTTCGATCAACTATTCAAATGAGCTCGAGCTCGGCTCGATTATTATCGAACCAAATATTTTACGAGCCCAGCTCGAACATCTCACGAACAGTTTGACTCATTTAGGTAACACTAATATGTCCCATTTGATATGTCAAGTCTACATGTTTTGGTAGGTAACAATTTTGATGGGTCTTTTAATAATATGTCTCAATTAAAAACATGGTTTGTAAATATGTTCTATATTTATTTGAAATTTCAAATATATTCCAAAATCAATTTTTCATTCAAATTTTAACATAAAAAGACTAGTGTACCCTTTTTAATCAAAATTATTTTAAGATATAATGTCTAATAAAAATATGATTTGATTAATTTAAAGAGAAAAATGTGATCTTAGGTAGAATAAAACAAGACTTACTCAGTTATAATACCACTCAAAGTGGTGTCTGAGGAGGGTAGATGTACGCAGACCATGCCCCTATACAATAGGGAGGCTGTTTCCGAAGGACCCCCGGCCAAGTACAGAATTACAAATACAGAAATACAAATAAGAAAGGAAACCTAATATAAACTAGGAAACTCACGCACACGCAGGAGTCGAACCCCTGACCTCCGTAGAATCCTGAGCTTAAAATAAATTAACAGTATAAAACATGTGGTCCTAAATATCCTTATATTTGTATTAAAAAAATATTTTAACCTTTGGCTTTTATCTGAGAAACACCTTCATGAACATCAAATCCTAAAATTTAAATTATAAATTTTAATATTTATTTGCGTAAGGCTGCCCCTGGCGGGGCCTGTTTTAAGCAAAGTAAAAAAAAAATTAGTGGTCAAATTAAAAAATTACCCCCGCCCTGTCATAAGAAAAAATAAAATTTAGTGATTAAAATTAAAAAATTGTGGTGTATTTATAATAGTATTTAATTAATATAACAAGGGTATATTGGTCTCTATATAAATTAAAAACTGATAATGAGACATATACCTAAAATTTTAATATGATGGGACATATTTATAAACTGACCCATTAATTTGGGACATATTACACAAATTCCCAATTTTGATTTTAGAATTTTAACATACGATCTATTATACAATTTAGATTTTATTATTACTTTTTTTCTTAATTTTTAGTATTTAGAATTTTATTACTACTCTTTTTAGTTTGTATTATCTAGAATTTTGTTACAACTTTTTTCTTAATTTTTAGTATCTTTTTCTTTCATTTACTTTTAAATTATATTATGGATTTTGTGTGTTCTCGCTTATAAATTTAAATATATAGATCAAAAGATTTTTTTGTTCAAAATGGATATTATGTAGATTTTGGATTTTGTATCCATACTCCATAGATAAAAAAATATTCATTTTGTTTATACAAAAAGATGTTATGCTATGTATGTGATTAAAAAAAAAATGTTAGGTAGATTGGTTTTGATTGATTTTACAGCTAATAAGGTAGATTTTAGGTTTGTATTTATTGATACAAAAAATATATTTCAATATCTGGTTTTGATAAATTTTGGGATTGCATGTGTGATGTGTCTAGTGTAATAGTTTTGATTGGTTACAGGTTACAGGTAATAAGAGCGGGGCGTTGTTTTTTTTTTTTTTTTTAATAAATGAGCGGGGCGTTGTTAATTGGAATATCATTATTAACTTTTTTCTTAATTTTTTGTATCTAAAATTTCATTATTATTCTTTTCTTTAATTTGTAGTATCTAGAATTTTGTTACAACTTTTCCTTAATTTTTAGTATCTTTGTTATGTAATTACTACTTAACATTTTTTTTCTTTTTCATTGACTTAAATAGATTAATCTCAGTATATTATAGTAATGGATGTTGTGAGTTTCAACTTATAAATTCAAATATAATGATATAAATTTTTTATGTAGATTCTTTTATCCAAAGAGGTATTATGCATGACAAAAAAAGAGAAATTTATATAGATTTTGGATTTTGTATCAGTTGATACATAAAAATTATTTATTTGTATCTAGAAGCTCGATTTCGATATTCGCTTTTGAGCAATATTTTTGTATGTGCTTCATGGATCAAATTATGACCCGTTAATATTTCTAGGCGAAAACTACATCAACGACAACAACTATACATGTTTTTTTTTTTTTTTCATAAATGAATCAATTTTATTTAAAAGACAGAATTTACACAATTGGAAAGAAAACGAGACATTCTTTCATCCACAAAAACTCATCATCTATCTGAAAGGTATGTTTAACCAATTCATGGGTCCTAACCAGAGTTACGACTGACATGAGAAAGAGATTCCTCCGAAAGTTAGACAATAAAACCTCTATATCATAGAAGAAGACTCCATACATGGGAAGGTCTCGTTAAAAACTCCGCAAGAGCAAAACCTTATGGGAAAAAACTCAAGGGGAAAAAAGAGCGCCCCACTCAATACAACCATACATAAAAAACTATAAACAAAAAACGTCATGAACTTCTTGTTGTTTCCGCTATACATCCAAGAATCTGATTCCCTCCGTCTCCTCTTTGCACTTCTTCTCAGGAAAAAAGCAACTTCATCTTCTCTTAACACTTCCTCCCACCCAAAAAACTGAGAAATTATCAAAAACAAACTACATCAGATAAATCGTGTCAATTAAACATTAATTGCAATTATTTTAAATATTAATTATATGCAATCTATTAACTAAAAAAACAATTTTATATATCTCTAACCAAAGGGATCCCCTTTGGTTAGGCATATAAAAACCCGAGTTCTCATAAAAACTAAACTTCATTTAAAAAGACAAATGCAATTCATCAACAACATATCAAACAAATATGATCCGACTCGTCAAATAAATGGCACAAAAAATAACCCAAAATTGGTCCAAAAGTCACACTATAAGGCACACCCTCAGAGGTACAAAAACCTTATAAAATGGTACAATAAAACAAATTATGACTTTACACGAAAAGAATCAAATCAAAATCAAAACACAATCAAATATCCCTCTAATTACTCCAAATCTCAATAAAAACAAGAATCAATTAACATTAAATGAAATAATTAAATTAAATATCATCAATTATTAACCATATCACCTTCGACACAAATAAGCACATTCAAACACTACCAATCATCAACTAATAATATAACTAAAAAAAATAATTATCAAATCAATTATAATAAATGCAAATAATAACTCAATCAATCAACTAATCAATCAAAAACAATCCCAAATCATTAAAATAATAAAAGCGCAAGGATCATAACCACTAAAATATGAGCATAATTTAGGCAAAAACATTAAAAATCTTTAACTATAGAAGAGATAATCAAGTAACCAGTCTGCACAAATTATGGGATATTTCAAAATAAAAATTAATGAAATCAAAGATAATAGCAAATGTAAGAACATCATTCATCAAACTTAAAAACATGGAGTTAATTAGGAAACAAAAAACTACCCATGAGACCACCGACAAAACCACACGTAAAATACCGAAAACTGTAAAATCACTCCACATCCAGCAACACCCATGTGAACCAAACAAAGAATAAAAAAAATTAAAACTAGAATACATAAACAGGTTTTAACCTAAAAGAAAAGTAAAAACAAACCAAAAGTTCCGGGCAAAACACATAAAACCGGACCAAAAAAACAAAAGCAACTAGCTTGCAACTAGAATTTATAAAGGTTTTACTGTAATTGGTTGGTTAGTTAAAACCTTTATAAAAAACTTATTCAAACCTTCTAAAAAAACAAATTAAAATATATGTTGTAATTAATCAAAAAAGAAAACATGTATTTTACATAAATACATACTCTATTAGTTATACTTCAATCCAAATTCAACTACATACTCTTTTAATTATATTATTAATATTTTTTTGATATTTTTTTGGAAGACGTTAACCAACCAACCAAATATACCTTGTTTCAATTATAATAGTATAGTATAGATTTTTAATATAATTAGCTTAAAACCCGTGCGATGCATAGATTTCTTTTATTATTATATAATTTTTTTTACTAATTTGAATTATTTTTTTTGACATATGAATTTTCGAGGCTTAAATTTTTAAATGAGATGATTCGATAATAATTATACAAATGTTAAATATTTCTAGGAAAAGAGGGACTTTAGTTAGAAAATATTGAAAAGATGTTAAATTTTAGTTTAAAAAGGTAATCTTAATTATAATTACTTATAAAATTATTATTTTTATTTGTTAAATAGAATGCAACCGAATATTATAATATTAATATGATATAATATTAAAACTTTTAAAATATTATAATATTTAATATTATATAATATTAATATTAATATTAATCGGTTAATTATTAATATTATAATATTGTAATTTTATTTTATTAAATAGAACCGCCTGTGATATAATTGAAAAAAGATAGATTTTAGTTAATGTGAAAATTAAAAAGATGACATGTTTTAGGTGAAAAAGGTAATTGATTAGTTTATAGTAATTATAATTTAATTTATGTTATTTTACTAAATTAAATTGCTCGTAATGTCTTTAGATAGTGAGAAATTAATGTTACCCGTGATATTTCTAGAAAAAAGGAATTTAAATTATGAAATATGGAAAAGATGATACGTTTTACCTGAAAAAGGTAATCGGTAATTATTAGTATTATGATATTATTATTTATTTTATTAAATAGAACTACATGTGATATAATTGGAAAAAGAGATATTTTAGTTACAAAATAGAGAAAAGGTAACATGTTTTCGCAAAAAAAAGTAATTGATTAGTTAATATTATTTATAATATAATTATGTTATTTTATTAAACAAAATTGCTCGTAATGTTTATAAGAAAAGAGATATTTTAGTTAGATACAATATAAAAAATATTGTGTTTTATCTGAAAAGGAAAATTATTTAGTTAGTAAAAAGTAGAAAAGGTAATATGTTTAATATAAAAAAGGAAATTAATTAATTAATATGATGAATTTATATAAAATTTAACCTAAAAATTGTTTATATTCTATTAATAATATTAATTAATTAATATTATTTATAAAATTGTTTAGTTATTAAAAAAAGGTAACATGTTTAACCTAAAAAAGTAGATTGATTAGTAAAGTAAAAATTTAGTTAAATAAAATATAAAAGAAGATTTTTAAAAGGTAACCCGTGATATAATTGGAAAAAGATATATTTTAGTTAGAGAAAAGAGAAAAAATAATTTGAATGAAAAAATTAATTAATTAGTTAATAGTAAATATAATATGCTTTTTAGTTAGATAAAATATAAAAGATATTATATTTTACCTGAAAAAGGAAACTGCTTAGTTAGTAAAAAGAAAAGAAAATGTAACATGTTTAACCTGAAAAAGGAAATTGATTAGTAAAGCAAAAAATTTAGTTAGATAAAATATAAAAAATATTTTATCTATAATTAAGTTGGGTAAATGAGTAAAATCAATAGGTACCGACCAACCAAACTTTTAATGTTTCGGCTTTAATATAATAGTACTAGCTTATAACCCGTGCGATGCACGGATTTTTTTTGATATACAATAAATTTTATTTTATGTTACCATTACATTTTTAAATAATAATAATTAATATTCTATTTTAATTTTAACTTAAATTATTTAAAAAAAATTAATTAATGATATGCATAGCTTAAAACTTATATTATAAAATTTTAAAATAAATATGTAGTTGATGGAATTCAAACCTTGAAATTTTAGTAAATTAATTTAATCATATAATATATCTAATCATTATATCTAACGGTTCTGATTTTTTACTAAAAATCTAACGGTCATTATTCGTAGTATACGGATTTCTATTATATTTTGTTAGTGATTAGAAGATATAGTGTAATATTTTTGGGTATATATTAATTATTGCAAGATTATGTTTTAAATTAAAAGTCAAAGTGTTTAAATTAGGAGAAAATATTACTGATTGGAAGATATAAATTTATAAAATTATAATAAAATTTTATTATGTTATAAATAAAATTTATTGATATGGTGTTTATTTTATTATTTTATAAATTTTATTCAATATTACAATTATGTAATCATTATTTTTAATGACTTTTTAATTTTAATTCAATATAATTTAATATACTCATGTTTACGAATTATACTAATGTTTCCTTGTTATAAATAACGTATAGGGATTTTTAATATATTTTATTAAATAATTGAAAAATATGGTGTGATAATATTAGTTTTAAATCAAAAAGGTAATGTGTTTTAATACGAAAGGAAATATTAATGATTGAAAGATATGATACGATTGATGTTTTCAGTTGTTTATAAAAGGTAATATCTTCAATTAAAGTAAATGCGAAAAAGCAATCGACTAATTAACATTAATTATTTTATGTTATTATTTATTTTAGCGGTTTTAATAGTATAAATATCGAATATATTTTTCTTTTTAATGAAGAATTATACTAAGAACCAAAAAACAGGTACCAAAACTTTTAATGTTTCGGCTTTTATATAATAGTAAGCTTAAAACCCGTGGGATGCACGGATTTCTTTTAATATTATATGATATGCTTTATTAATTCGATTTACTTTTTTTAAAATATGAATTTTGGAGGTTTAAATTTTTAAATGAGATGATTTGATAATAATTATATAAATGTTAATTAGCAAAAAAAAATTTATAAATGTTATCCGTTATATTTCTATGAAAAGAGGGATTTTAGTTAGAAAATATTGAAAAGATAATACATCTTAGTTCAAAAAGGTAATCGGTTAATTATAAGTACTTATAAAATTATAATTTTATTTTATTAAATAGAATGCTGTGATTTAACTGAAAAAAGTGATGTGTTAGTTATAGAAAATTAAAAAGGAAACATGTTTTAGGTGAAAAAGGTAATTGATTAGTTTATAGTAATTATAATTCAATTATGTTATTTTTCAAAATAAAATTGCTCGTAAAGTTTTAAGAAAAGGAAAAATTAGTGTTGCCCGTGATATTTTAAAGAATAAAGATATTTTAGTTAGAAAATATAGAAAAGATGATAAATTTTAGCTTAAACTTAATCGGTTAATTATTAACATTATAATATTGTTAATTTATTTTATTAAATAGAACCGTCCGTGATATAATTGAAAAAAGATTGATTTTATTTAGAGAAAATAGAAAATGTAATGTGAAAATTAAAAAGATGATATGTTTTAGGTGAAAAAGGTAATTGATTAGTTTATAATAATTATAATTTAATTTATGTTATTTCACTAAATTAAATTGTTCGTAATGTCTTTAGATTGTGAGAAATTAATGTTGCCCATGATATTTCTAGGAAAAAGGAATTTGAATTATAAAATATGGAAAATATGATACGTTTTAGGTGAAAAAGGTATTCAAAAAGGTAATCGTTTAATTATAAGTACTTATAAAATTATAATTTAGAATGCCGTGATTTAAATGAAAAAAGTGAGGTGTTAGTTAGAGAAAATTAAAAAGGAAACATGTTTTAGGTGGAAAAGGTAATTAATTAGTTTATAGTAATTATAATTTAATTTATGTTATTTCACTAAATTAAATTGTTCGTAGTGTTTTTAGATATTGAGAAATTAATGTTGCCCGTGATATTTCTAGAAAAAAGGAATTTGAATTATAAAATAGGGAAAAGATGATATGTTTTAGTTGAAAAGGATAATTGATAATTATTAGTATTATAATATTATTATTTATTAAATAGAACCCCGTGATATATTTGTAAAAAAAATATTTTAGTTAAAGAGATATTTTAGTTATAGAATAGAGAAAAAGTAACATGTTTTGGCTAAAAAAGGTAATTGATTGGTTAATAGTAATTATAATATAATTATGTTATTTTCAAAATTGCTTGTAGTGTTTATAAGAAAGGAGAAATTTTAGTTAGATAAAATAATAAAGATATTGTGCTTTACCCGAAAAGGGAAATTAATTAGTTAGTGACAAATAGAAAAGGTAATATGTTTAATATGAAAAAGGAAATTATGTATTTAGTTAATAGTTAAGTAAGGGTAATTAGGTAAATTCAATAGGTACCAACCAACCAACCAAACTTTTAATGTTTCGGCTTTAATATAATAGAATAGATAGATAGATAGATTTTATTAATAATTGAAAAATATGGTACGATATTTTCGGATATATATTAATGATTGTAAGATTAGTTTTAAATCAAAAAGGATACGTATTTTAATTCAAAAGAAAATATTAATGATTAGAAGATATGATAAAAGGTAACATATTCAACTAAAAGTAAATATGAAAAAGGCAATCGACTACTTACCATTAATTATATTATGTTAATATTTATTTTAGGTGTTTTAATATATATTTTTCTTTATAATGAAGGGTAAATAAGTAAATTCACGAAGTACCAAAAAATAGGTACAAAAAAACTGGTACCAATTTATATAATCATTATTTTTTACATAATTTTTAATTTTAATTGATATAATTTAATATACACATGTTTACGGATTATACTAATGTTTCCTTATTATAAACAAAGTATATTTTTAATATATTTTATTAATAATTGAAAAATATTGTATGATATTTTCGGGTATATATTAATGATTGTAAGATTAGTTTTAAATAAAAAAGGAAACGTATTTTAATTCGAAAGGTAATATTAATGATTGGAAGATATGATAAAAGGTAACATCTTCAACTAAAAGTAAATATGAAAAAGGCAATCGACTAATTACCATTAATTATATTATGTTAAAATTTATTTTAGGTGTTTTAATATATATTTTTCTTTATAATGAAGGGTACATAAGTAAATTCACGAAGTACCAAAAAACAGGTACCAAAAAATTGGTACCAAAAAATAGGTACCAAAACTTTCAATGTTTCGGAATTTATATAATAGTATAGACTTGTTTTAAAAAATAAAGGATTTGTGCTAATGATATGGGCAGAAAAAATTTAGTACATTTGGATATAATTTGTTTTTATTTTTTAAAGATAAATAACATGCGGTAATAATATGGATGAAAAAAATAGGTCTGAGGTTGTCCTTAGGGTTCTCTCCTAAGATTATAACATATTTCTACTTGTAAAGTAAGGGCCCCGCAAGAGCATTTTTGTAATTATAATTTTTTTCCCTAGTAATTTACTTATACCCTCTCATTTGTATTGTAATTGTTTTAACCTCATGTACTCTCCTGAGGTCATCCTCAGGCACTTGAAACCCTAATATGGATTATGCCTTTTTTTTAAAGCCAGAATAATTTATTAGAAAATAAATATTAGTCATTATCTGAAATGCACTAGTGAGTAGACCTGACAATCGTGTCGGTGTCGTTTATTTTCATTTCGTATACTTTGGTATTTCGTGTACTTGAAGGTGAAACTCGTATCCACCCCAAATGAATTTGTGTACTTGAATGTGAAACCCGTATCTAACCGAAATGAATTCGTGTATTTTCGTATCGTGTTTGGTGTATATATTATATAATATTAAAAATAAAATTTAGTTAAAATTTATTAGTAAATATTATATTCATATGAAATATACATAAAATTTTTACATTTCTATATATAAATTTAAATACAACTCTATAAAAACTTGTAAATATGTATATTTTCTTGTAAAATATATATCTTAAAAATAATAATATTAATATATACATAAAATCTATAACTAGTAAATTATATTCATCTTTATTTCGTGTACTTTCGTATACGTTTGTGTACCTAAATGAAAATTCATATTCGATACTAAATATTTCGTGTAATTTCGTGTTAATGTATTTTCGTGTTTCATGTACCAAAAATCAAAACTCAAAACTATAATTTTCATGTCATTTCGTGTTCACGTGTCACGTGTCAATTTGTCAGGTCTACTAACAAGGAATACATGAGCATAACTATTTGATAAAACAGCTGAAATAAAAGGATAAACCCCACCCAGATAAACCACAAGGCCCACTAGCATAAACTATTTGCCAGGTCTACTAGTTGATTTCTTAGCTCCTGAAACTAGAAGCATAGCGTACAGCATGCCTTGCCCTAGAGCATCTTCATCCATCTGAACTCTGAAGCAACATGTCAGGCTCATTTCCCCTTCGTTCTCGACATTAGGAGCTAAGTTCAATTCATGCAGCCATAAATTGGTAAAATCTATAACTAGTAAATTATATTCATCTTTATTTCGTGTACTTTCGTATACGTTTGTGTACCTAAATGAAAATTCATATTCGATACTAAATATTTCGTGTAATTTCGTGTTAATGTATTTTCGTGTTTCATGTACCAAAAATCAAAACTCAAAACTATAATTTTCGTGTCATTTCGTGTTCACGTGTCACGTGTCAATTTGTCAGGTCTACTAACAAGGAATACATGAGCATAACTATTTGATAAAACAGCTGAAATAAAAGGATAAACCCCACCCAGATAAACCACAAGGCCCACTAGCATAAACTATTTGCCAGGTCTACTAGTTGATTTCTTAGCTCCTGAAACTAGAAGCATAGCGTACAGCATGCCTTGCCCTAGAGCATCTTCATCCATCTGAACTCTGAAGCAACATGTCAGGCTCATTTCCCCTTCGTTCTCGACATTAGGAGCTAAGTTCAATTCATGCAGCCATAAATTGGTCAAAGTCAGACCTAGTCCTAAATCATTGCACCATAGTTCAAAATCCCTACCAACAGGCCTTGCAAGTTGCAAGAATCACCATTCTTTCCCAGTTTTCTGCACCATATTGAGCGAGGTAGGCTGCCAATACATTAGCATTCCTTTCAATTGGCCTTATATCAATTCTGAAATTTCTATCGACACGTTAATATGGATTATGCCTAAAAACAAACGTTATGGATATAGGATATATATACCCCATTTCCCTTCTACTTTCAACCCCTTTTTTAAATGTCAAAAATAATGTGATCACGGATTAATATTGAAAAAAGGCCCCAATATCATATTCAAGAATAATTGGTTTAAAATATCACAACTCATAATATTTATCAAATATCACTCTAAACACACTATCGTCTAGCATTTTGAATATATAGGGGGCTGCTCAAGTGAGATCCCTCTTATAATGAGAATTGAGACCCCTTACTATATTAATATAATCTACTGCTATATACACACATACATACAACACACCTGATGATTCTTGAAAACACCTGACCACCATCACCCCGCCCCCACCCCCAACCCCGCCCCCAACCCCGCCCCCACCCCACATGGTAACCCCTGTTTACCGACGACAGGAACTCAGCATCACCAACTAACATGGAAAACAAGTGGCCCATGGTTCGCCTGAATTGTACTGGAATTGCTCTGTTCTTCCATCGGCTTCAATTTTTACATTTTGCGATTCTGCTACAGGGGCTTGGCTTTCAACATCTATTTCATCCTTATTGCAACATCTATTTTTACCATACCACTGCCTAATCCATCCACCACCAATACCAGAATCATAATCATCACAAAAAGCAAATCACCAAGAAATCGCAAATATTCAAAGCAAATCACCAAAATTCAAAGCAAATCACTAAAAAATTAAAAACAAATCATCAAAAATTCGAGCATAATCATAAAAAAAAATCAGATCTGAGACAAGACAAATCACAACACCACCATCTCTGTTCGCCACCACCACCAAATCACCGAAAATTCAAAGCAAATCACCAAAAATTCAAAGCAAATCACCAAAAAATTCAGTACAAATCATTAAAAATTCGATCAAAAAATTCAGATCTGAAACAATACAAATCACAACACCATCATCTCCGGGTTGCTTTCCCTCAACTAAGGCTATTGGGACCCATAGAAGCTCAATTGGTTGCTTTCTTCCCCGCCTGATAGAAAGATATAAGTGAAGAAAAGTCTCCATTTATATTAAATGAAAATTGGGACTGAAATAACACACAGAAAAGAGACAGACAACAGACACATGCGATGAGGATGACGATGGCTAATTTAAATGCTAGTAGGTAGAATAAGGTCATTTTATGATAGAAATGGTCAGAGTTTTGTGAACTTGCAAAACAGGAAAAGAAAAATTAGAAAGGAAGTGTCAGATGTATTTTTATAAATGATCAAACCACTTGCGCAACTATTTGTAGCCACTCACTGCTTAGCCATTCCAGATTTACAGTGTACATGCAGTTGTTCTTGATTTCTTTTTTCGTATTCCCATCTCAGTTGTAGAGATCGGAATCGAAAGTCTCCGTCATCGGAAGTGAAGAAGATGACCGATACCGCTGTCGGTGGGGGTGGGGGTCGGATGTGGGGGGAATATAGTCAGATTTATTAGATATTAATATAGTGAGATTTGTGTGGCCCAGATTAAGTAGTATAGTATAAAATGGAAAGCTCTCAATTCTCAAAATAAGGGGTTCTCATTTGAGCACCTACCTATATATATAAGTTAATGTGGAGTTGGGAGTGGGTTTAAAGTGGCTGGAACGCCACTTAATGTGGCGTTGGGTCACGGGTGATGTTGTCTTGTCTCTTTTTTTATATAAGTTACGACTAAGGGTCCGTTTGGATTGAAGGTTGAGAAGGGTCGGGTTGGGTCGGGTTCAAATTTAAAAATTCGTTTTTGAGAAAATTTTGAAAAGTGAAGTGTTGGGTTTTGATAGCTTACGAAAGAATTAACATAATATTTCATATTAAATCCAAAATCCAACACTTTACTTTTTAAAATTTTCTCAAAAACGAACTTTTAAATTTGAACCCAACCCAACCCAACCCTTCTTAACCCCCAATCCAAACGGACCCTAAGATTTGCCAAACATGTAGTATTAACATCATTTTCAAAAAAAATAGAATAAATCTTGACATACACACTAATTCACTACACAAACTCACTACCATTAATTTAGGGATGATTTATCACTACAATTACCTTATATATTTTCTATAAAAATAATTAAAATATTAAAGTGTGAATAATATTAAGAGATTGGGTCCACAATTCATCCCTAAATTAGTGGTAGTGAGTTTGTGTAGTGAATTACTGTGTATGCCAAGATTTACTCAAAAAAATATGCATACCCAGATCATGTATGTGCATAACCTCCTAGTAGTAGCAAGTCAAAAATGCGCATCTCAAATGATAGTTTAAATCAATGCTTTGAAATCATGTACTACTATTTTGGAAGAAAGGCTTTTATTTTTTGTGACAAAGAAAAGGTAAAGAAATTTAAGATAATGCAAAAAAAATTGAGTAAATACAGCATTTGCTTATGATTTTATCTAGATAATCTTTACTGCTGCTGTTTTGTTTACTGCTTTTACAGTAACTAACTTAATAAGGGAGTCGTCACCTTGACAATAAGAGACAGGGGAACAAAACTAAGGATAGCCATGCCCCAAACTTATACATGTTACAAACTATAGTTTACAAAGACCTATACTTGTTTGTTCATTCAAAATGGCATCACAACATCCTGGACGAGCGACATTTTGCCTTGGTATATGGAAGAACTGGAGCAGGGAGACAACAGTTTTACAGATAAAAAGCAGCCTCTACATGAAGTAAGGGAGATAGTATTTTCTTCCAGAACCCCCGTCACCATACAGTTCATTCCATTGTTGAATCTCTCTAATGTCTTGGGACTCCGATCCAACACTCGCAGAAACCTGTGATGATCAAAAGTAAAGATGTAGTTCTAATGTACACGCCAGTTGAAACAAGTATCTTTAAATCATAAGTTACAATCTTACCTGTTCATGAGCTTTTTTAAAGTCGTCCATGTTTAAAGGATGGATATCTGCACTACTTCTTAGAGCAGGGGCGGGTTTACCTTCTGCTTGAGCAGCAGACTGCTCCTGTAATCAATTAAAAATGATTGACACTGTATCTATACATGCTTCATTTTAATGATATTCAGCTGTTGTCATCTATATATATCCTTTTCTTATAACGGAACGTACCTTTTTCTCCTTTTCCAGAAGCTCTTGTATCCGGTTATGTGCAGCATTCACACACAAATTCTGCAGCATAATTATTCAACAAAAAATTAACATTTGTCCATATATACAAGCCCAATTATGAAATGTATAAGTTGCAATATACAACCTTCAGGTCACTTCCAGAATACCCGATAGTCATGTTTGCTACTGAATCCAGATCAAGATTAGCAGACAGATCCTCTTCTGCTAGTATCAACTTTAAAATTTTGGCTCTGTTGGTAGAATCTGGTAAATTAACCATCAACCTGAAAAAAAACATAATATGTTACCGAGGTTTTATTGACAAAAAATCACCTTAAATGTGAACAAAGCTAGTTTCTAGAGAAAATAGAATAGAACAGATTTTTACCTACGAGGAAACCTTCTTATAACAGCCTCGTCAAGATCAAAAGGCCTATTTGTAACTGCTAGCACCAGAACTCCCTCTTTATCTTCTGTACATAACCCATCCCAACTAACCATAAACTCATTCTTCACTTTAGCCTCATGTTCCAATGGTTTTTCCCTTCGGCCTAACATGCTGTCCGCCTTTGGTAGAAAAACAAATAAGTTAGTGAGTTGTAATAGTTACTTTCAAAATAATGCTGATTAAATTTAGAAGCATACTTCATCTACAATTACAACACTGGGAGCAATTTTACTGGCTAGAGTAAACACTGCTTTCACATAATTCTTCACGAAATTTTCACCCTTGCCAAACCACTGCAACAAAAACAATTAAGTTGAATTATATAATATGGTAGATGAAGATCATTATAATAATAAAATTTAAAATAAAAATTGGAGTTCATCAGTGAACTAGACCTTGGATGCGATGCTTGACATAGATATGTTGATGAGGTTTGCACCAGCTTCGGTAGCCACAGCCTTTGCTAGCATGGTCTTTCCTGTTCCAGGAGGCCCAAATAGAAGCATACCCTTGCAAGGCTGATGGTATGGCAAAAAGAGAGAGAGAGATTTAGTTTTACCTATAGTATCTTACACTTCATAAAGCTCGATCCTCCATTCAGTCGCATCAGAGATTGTAACAATTAATGGGAAAAAATGAAAAATATTGGCATCTCAACTCTCAAGGTATATAGCTTTCATGGAAAAAAGATATGAGAACTAAAAAAGGAAAAGCTATACACAGTACATATCAGATATCACAGCCAATTCATATATCTCAGTATGCCTGCGATAGGATAAATTGATGGAAGAAACCTTGGTTAATTGACTCTTGCGGAAAAGATCAGGTCGCTGTAGTGGAAGCATCACCAGCTCCTTCAGCGTCTCTTTAATATTTTCCAATCCCCCGATGTCCTCAAATGACACCCCAATATTGTTAGGCTGGATAACTTCGTCCAAAAGTAGCACCTCAAACTCATTCTCAGTTACAACATCCTAATTAATTATGTCAAGAAACTTAAAGATTAATGACTCATCACAATCACTCCATATGGAATAAACAAAGAAACATTAAAAGTTGTATAAAGCAAGTTAGTAACCTTTAGCAACTTCATGGTGTTGGATTCGTTCTGGATTGGCTCTAACATCCCTATTCCATACTGAATGCTGATAAATACAACACAATGTTTATTGTGTTATTATACCACATGCATTATATTTTACTCCAACTATAGATTAACAGATTATAGTAAGGTTTATATTTTATTACCTTTCACCCGACAACATGAGCTTTGCATTAAGGTTCGCTTCAGGGTTCTGCATTAAGTGATGAATCGAAGCCAATGCGACAACTTCCTCAGCGCCTTTTTACATATCAACGAAGTATTAACATAAAGTAATTGACTATTACAAAACAATGAATAAACTAGCAGATACAATATTTTCTAAAAGTCAGCCATAAGCTAATCTTTACCGAATCAGGAAACTTACTATCATTTGTAAGTGATTGTTCCTTGATGCATAGTGTTTCAAGCACATCACATTCCAACCCATGACGGAAAAGTGCCTACAAATGAACACAGTTAATTATTTTCTAACAGTTTGGAAGCAATGGCATTTACAGAGTTACAGACCATGCAATATTGACCCAAACTCCAAAGATAAGGACAATTTTATAATTAGATCTTAACATCTGTACAAGAAGTCCAAACAACAGTGTGCTTCTTATATATTTGTGAATCAATTCTGAATCAGGATTAGCTTGCCATTTCTCTAAGAAAATCAGGACATACAAGGGCGTAATGTGATTAACGTCTGTGTCGTTGGGTATCATACTCTTGCAAGGACACAAAACGGTGTAATGTGATTAATTATGTAATTGGATTATCCCTTGGGATCAAAATGTGAAACGGACTGTACATTTTACAATAAAACTGCTGGGTGACATTATAAAAGTTAGTATTTGATACTTACAGAAAGTATACAATTTTGATTTCTTTGGATGTTGATAGTTTCTGAATCCCGGTATATCTGCTGCTTCCATTTTACCAGGAGCGACATATCCTGGAATTTATGCTATTGCCATCAGATGCTGACAGAAGACGAGCAAGTAAGAAAAGATAATCGAAACACAAACCCGAGGCGTGTAAATAGTAAGTTTGTTGGGGAAGAGTTCTGGAAGAATCTTTGTGGCCTCTTCAACCTCGTTCCCTGTATAATGCATCCGTCCAAAATTCTTCTGTGTATATATCTGTTGCAAGGAGCCATAAATTAAGAGTTCAAGACCAGAAAATCCCTTAAACATACAGAGTTCACATTCGCAGAAATATGTCATATACATTAAGATCGATAAGAGATAATAGATGAAATACGTTCATAATCTTAATTCGTACCAGAAAATATCCAGACAAAAAGTTATGTTTGCCTTTTAAACTCAGTGAGCTGAATCTTAATTTTTAAATTTTGGGGCTGGATTTTTTTTAAAAAAATTTCATTTATATTCAGCAGAAGCTCTTGAAACAACCGACACTGTTGACTTTTAGATCACAACTAGTTTGTGTGCATTGTTCAAGAACGATACGAAATCACTAAAGATAAAGGCATTGAAAGTGTCTTTAGTGGAAACCCTAACAAGCTGTTAAATTACCTTTTTCATGTGATAGTCCGTATGAATATCTGAAGCAATCACCAGAACATTATTGGGCAGCTTTTCTAGCCTGCTCTTATAGCTCGCATATAATTCTGCATTTGCTGCTACAGACTTCACAGCTTCCTTAATAAAAAAAATTATAGGAGAACATTTGCTCTCACTATATACAACCTAATACAGCAAATTAGCAATTGTAACTTTTATCAGTAGTAATATCATGAGAGAATAAAAATTCAGTAAGTTAAACAGATATATTAGTGCACCTCAAACAATGTAGGGATGAGTAATTTGTAGATATATTCCTCGATCATCCCTTCCAGGCAAAGCTCCTTGGCTACAGAAACAAAGTAATTATTCAACAAATGTAAAGAGCGAAGTAAATTATACACTATACAAGAAATGAAATCAATGAGATTACAAATTTACCATTGCAAAAATACCCATAGCCGCTATCACAAAGACCTCCAAAATCAACACCATCAGGAACAGGTGTATCAAATTTCACACCAATTTTTGATGTAGAAATGTCTTCAAAGGGTAATATCACAGTGCCTCCACATCCAAATGTTGGACCCCTGATTCCAGATGTTTGACAAAGGGATGACATAGTATTGCACAATAAATCATGTTGCACAAATATTTAACAGAGCAAATATTAATGAAAAAAATGTTTAAGAACTAATGAGCAAGAAAAGGGGGGGGGGGATATTACAGAGTAGTCGCCTGACTTCCCTACTCATGACAAAAGAGGATCTATTCCGATTAGCTACATGCCTACTATATGATACAATGATATTAGTTTTTTTTTTTTCCCTTTTTAGTTCAGTTTTGTGATGCATTGTAAATCTCAGTCTCTGAATCATGCAATTCATAGTATTCGGTATGATTTTAATTCTAACTCTTTGTTTTCATTTATTTGTCAGGGAGATTGTTACTCTCAGTCTCAGAATCATAAAATTCCAAGCACTCCTATTAAGTTGGAACTCGGTTTTTATTTGAATGCTATATTGCACAAGACATGTAACACAAAGTCCCACTAAAAAGCATCATGTCATAATCATATTATCTTAACCACTAAGACCATTAAACAGTAGAAAGAAGAAACACGAACCAAAAATAACTACAACATGCCACTCCCTCACCAAACAATGAAAGCAGGACAAAGTTGAGAAGCATTTTTAGAACAAATCACAAATTGTACCTTGAAGGAAATGACGTTGCATATAAGCTGCTATAGACAGAACCTACAAATCTAACTCTGTCACCTGATCAACACAATTCCATTATAAAAGATAAAAAAAAATAAAATGAAAACACTTCCTTGAATATGCATGAACGCCTCGAAGTTCTCAACATAAAATGGATACCTAATTTAAACAAAGTGTTCATCGATGTTTCATGGGGAGAGCGCATAGTTGCTTTCTCCATCTGTAGCTTTGTTTCCAATCCTTTTGTAGAAAGAACAATAGAATTATTAGGGGTCTCTACTTCAACAAGAGAATCTCTTGTGCCCTGAGTACCAACAGAAGCTCCGGAATTTTGCTTAATACCAGTGGTTGTTTTCTCAGCACTCCTACCTTTTTTCTGTAGTTCAGATAAAACCTGAAAACCGAATAATTATTGACTTAGTACAAATGTTTAATTGCCCGTAAAAGCAACTGTAGCAGAATCATCCTGGAAATTCACAACACTATCAGATTAGAATTTAATTTTTAGTCAGACAATCAATGTAAGTCACCCTTTCAGAAAAAGAAATTGCATGCAAAACGCCATGGTACAGTTTTAATGTGATCTGCGAGGAGCAAGACTATCTGTTAAGATATAAACATCAGTTAATTTGGTAGGGTTTTTAATAAGATGCTCCATGGAAGACGCTGGGAACAGGTGCAGCAGGGTTGGGCCCAGTTGGAAGCTGGCCTTCAAATTTAAATTACTTGGAATAAAATATGCAAAGATATATGTTTCATATGTGAAATACATGAAATTAAGGTTAAAGCTCTAAAGCCCAAGACTGGATTCCATGGCATAAATTTGAAGAAGAGAATGTGACCGTGAGAGTGAACAATGAATCAATACGATGTGAAAGTTAGGTTCACAAAAAACTTACAGCCATGATAGAGTGCCTATCAAATATAAGCAATTTGGCACCATAATAATTAGCAAGCGCCTTTGCCAACGTTTCCTGGTATATCTCACATCCTAGACATTAAGCAAAAAGTGCAAAGCTAATAAAATAAATATTTAATTTAGTTTAGTTTAATATCAACAAAAGTATGAGCCACGTATGACATACCTGCAGGCCCAGAAAGCAGAATCCTCGGGTTTATTCTAGGATGTACAGAGATATATTTCGGCTGTTCAGTGTGCTTCAGGTGTGTATAAGAAGCTGCTATAAGCAGATTCTTTGTTTTTTCACTGCCAAGGAACAGAGATAACAAGGAACAGAGATAAGAATTATGTTCGGAAATTTAATATGGCTCATTACTCATGCAAGCAGCGCAAACATCATGAATATTTATATTTACGAATTGATGATAGTGATATTTTGGATATGAAGAGTAAGACTGTGGTAAGACCTAGAAACCAATTAATGTAGTCTATCTATATCTTCAGTAAACAGGTTTGGTGAACAAAGACATCTGCTTAATACACTTAAAATCTCTTTATATTGCTGATAAAAAGTTGTTTCATGGAGATTTTGTTGTACCTTAAATAATATGGAAAATCATTAAAAGACACCTCAACATCACGCCCGTCCAGCATTTCTTTGTGAATGCGTTCTCTAAAAACCGCAGCTAAAGGGCCTCCTCTTTCAGCGTGAAGATAGTTGAGATTTGTACCACTAACTGGTGAAGGTGTCATAGCACTTAAATCGCATACTAACTTTTCGAAAATCTATGAAGTGACACGCTAAGGAAATTTCAAGCAACAACCAATAATTACACCAAGGAACACCAAATAGAAAATTTAAACAACTCCGAAGACAACACAACAAAACAAGATCAAGGATACATAAGCACAACCGTTCGGAAAAACCAACTCATGGCCGGATTCCAAAATACAAAAACTATTTCTCTGCATGCGCATCCCTCCAACCGCCACAACTCCGGTGCCATTGTGCCGATCAAGAACAGCACCAATCCTGCTTCCATGCTGATCATTCAACAAACAACGAGGGATGAGTTCAATACATACAGTGTTTGTACGTTTGCATGTTATTCGAAGAAAATACCTGTTTAAGCTGGATTGTGCACAGAGTTCCAGTACATGAAGGAGTCTGATCAAGCACAAGATCGGCATTCCTGGTTGCCCCAACTATAAAGTTGGGTTTATAGATATTAATAGTTGGGTTCTGCAACAAAACAATTTATGACAAATTATTATTAGAAGAAAAAGAACATATGATAGTAATGGAACTGGGCAGGGGAACTCTGTTTCTGTTTCAACTTTCAAGCGCCTTTACGGCTACTTTCGCAATTCAAAAACTTTCCTTTTCAATTTTAAGAAAAGTTCTTGAACCCAAGAGAACCAAATATGTCCCAAATATCACACATTTTTATACACTATACATCAAGCCGGGTATGTACGGAAACAGGCTCCCTACTTCTAGGATTGGGACAGAATTTGCGTACTATCTACCCTTCTCATACCCGTTCTCAATCGGGTATGTTTGGTTTGGTTGGGTGATATGAAAATATTGCTACATTAATTAAATATTAAAGCTAATCTATAAAAATAAAATTGCAAGTAGACAAGTAAATTAATAATGTGTGTGAAGTAATATGTTGTGTTTTTAAAAGTAGACGATAAATTGAATTGACTGAAAAGAAAATAATAAAACATTTCAATATACTGAACAATTTAAATACATTGTGGCAAAAAAAACAATTTAAATACATTAATTATATCAATGCTTTATTTCGTTTTTTCTAATAACTTTTGTTAAATTAATTTTTTATCGAATTTATGTTATGTATATACACATTCAAATATTAGACTTAAATGGAATTAGATGGAAAAGAACCTGTAATTCGTTGACAAATATCATCAAATGTTATCTTTTAAGATTGAAAATTTTTGTTTCAAAAAAAAAAAGATTGAAAATTTTAAAATCAATTGTTTCATATTTTTACGTCAAAGATTAAGACCCAATAGAATGTATTTATTTTTCAAACGAATATACAAATTAATATAATTAATCTAAATCCAAAAAATTATAGAATGCACATACAATTGTACTAAAATAAAATCACGATTCATCTACAATACTAGTATATTTTACCATTCCACTCTGTGAAAGAAGCCTACACCAAGGGGCATTCCACGTAAAGCTTTGAATCGGTGTTGTAGCGGCGAGACAAGTCATGTCTTTCTCTCCTTCTCTACGTGAAGTTCCTTTGAAACATAAAAAGATAGACCAAATAAATAGTATATCATTTCAGTACATATTACCTGAAAACTAATTAACATGCATACTCTATACACATACACACACATAAATTTATGAATACCTATCAGTAACTTGCCTTGAGCTTCACCCGTAGCTGAAGTTCGATTTTGCAACTGAAAAGAAATTAAATCAAATCAAAATTTGAAAAACAATGAAAAAAAATACATAAACACACACACACACACACAAACAAGAATGCTAAAAGAAACCTTTTGACGTTTCTGAGATCTCTTGTCATCCTTTTTAGACATAGACTCATTTCTATTACATGGCTCCATTTATCTGATTAAACCAAAAATGGAAAGATTTCGATTATTAATTATATATAAATACGATAGCTATAGAATGTCTCTTGTTCTTGAATCACACAATTACTATAGATGTACGTAAATATTTCATTTTATTAATAAGAAGTTTATACGAAGATATGATAAGCAAAAAATCCTTTGATTTTGAATCACACTACCACATGTATATGTAAATATTTTATAATGTATGATAAGAGGGGGATGGGGGGTTTTATATATATAGTGATTATACGCAAGAGTAATTTAGGAACGTAAGTTGTTTACAGCTAATATATGTCGCGATAGATGTGTAATTATATTTAAGTTAAATATTTTCCGATTTTTCAATTTATTCTTATCTAGTAAATGATATTTGTTGGATATCAGAATATTAAGTGTATACATGAAATTTTCTCATTTGTTTACAGCTAATATGTGTCGTGGTAGGTGTGGATTTAGTTTAGTCAATTACTTTTGGATTTTTCGTTTTACTTTTCTAGTAAATAAATTTTGTTGGAATACTTGAATCTTAAGTGTATACAAGAAATTTATTCAATTGGTTACAG
Organism: Kitagawia praeruptora; assembly: GCA_037693485.1. Lineage (NCBI taxonomy): Eukaryota > Viridiplantae > Streptophyta > Magnoliopsida > Apiales > Apiaceae > Kitagawia > Kitagawia praeruptora. The sequence goes on along the minus strand of CM075345.1, from coordinate 29,745,854 downwards.
CTAATATGTGTCGCGATAGGTGTGGATTTAGATTTTAGTCGAATGCATTTGATTTTTTTGTCATTTGCTCTAGTAAATAGCTTTTGTTGGAATATTTGAATATAAAGGGTGCACATGAAATTTATTTTTCCATTCTTTTTTTATAACAACTATATATACCATATTATAATAACCGAAACTTTAAATGTTTGGTTGGTCGATCGTTATGGTACTTCGTATATTTACTTAATCATCATTACTAGACTCATTTCTATTACAAGGCTCCATTTATCTAATTATACGAAAAATAGAAAGATTTCGATTATTAATAATATATAAATACAATAGCGACATGTTTCTTGTGCTTGTGCTTGAATCACACAATTATAAATGTACGTAAATATTTTGTTATGTTAACAAGAAGTTTATACGAAGATATGTTAGACCGGAAATCCTTTGATTTTGAATCACACCCACTACATGTGCATGTACATATTTTATAAGGTATGTTAAGAAGGGGTGGGGACTTCACATAGTGAACATACGTACGAGTAATTGAAAAACGTAGGTTGCTTACAGCTAACATGTGTTGCGATAGATGTGGAATTATATTTAAGTTAGATAATTTCGATTTTTTTCATTTATTCTTATCTAGTAAATGATATTTGTTGGATATCTGAATAAGTGTATACATGAAATGTTCTCATTTATTTACAGCTAATATGTGTCACGGTAGGTGTGGATTTAGTTTAGTCAATTACTTTTGGATTTTTCATTTTTACTTTTCTAGTAAATAAATTTTGTTGGAATACTTGAATCTTAAGTGTGTACAAGAAATTTATTCAATTGGTTACAGCTAATATGTATCGCGATAGGTGTGGATTTAGATTTTAGTCAGATGCATTTGATTTTTTTTTCATTTGCTCTAGTAAATAGCTTTTGTTGGAATATTTGAATATAAAGGGTGTACATGAAATTTATTTTTCCATTCTTTTCTTCTTTTTTTTAACAACTATATATACCATATTATAATAACCGAAACTTTAAATGTTTGGTTGGTCGATCGTTACGATACTTCGTATATTTACTTAATCAACATTACTACACTCATTTCTATTACAAGGCTACATTTATCTGATTATACGAAAAATAGAAAGATTTCGATTATTATTAATATATAAATACAATATCGACAGAATGTTTCTTGTGCTTGTGCTTGAATCACACAATTATAGATGTACGTAAATATTTTGTTATGTTAATAAGAAGTTTATACGAAGATATGTTAAACCGAAAATCCTTTGATTTTGAATCACACCACTACATGTGTATGTACATATTTTATAATGTATGTCAAGAAGGGGTGGGGACTTCACATAGTGATCATACTTACGAGTAATTGAAAAACGTAGGTTGCTTACAGCTAATATGTGTTGCGACAGATGTGGAGTTATATTTAAGTTAGATAATTTCGATTTTTTTCATTTATTCCTATCTAGTAAATGATATTTATTGGATATCTGAATAATAAGTGTATACATGAAATGTTCTCATTTATTTACAGCTAATATGTGTCGTGATAGGTGTGGATTTAATTTAGTCAGTTACTTTTGGATTTTTTTCATTTTTTCTTTTCTAGTAAATAAATTTTGTTGGAATACTTGAATCTTAAATCTTAAGTGTGTACAAGAAATTTATTCAATTGATTACAGCTAATATGTGTCGCGATAGATGTGAATTTAGATTTTAGTCGGATACATTTGATTTTTTTTTCATTTGCTTTTCCCAAGTAAATAGTTTTTGTTGGACTATTTGAATATAAAGGGTGTACATGAAATTTATTTTTCCATTCTTTTTTTTTTTGTAGTAGCCGAAACTTTAAATGTTTAGTTGGTTGGTCGATCGGTACGGTACTTCGTATATTTACATAATTACTATTACTTAATTGTTCTTTACTTATTTTCTTTTATTTTGTACATATTTATTTTGTAATTACGGGCAATCCTATTTCATAAAATAAAATAACGATATCATAGTTCTTAATAACTAATCAATTACCTTTTTCAGCTATTAACTTTTCTTACTTTTTCTATCTCAAATCTCTTCTTTCCAAAAATATTATGGGTCGTTCTATTCAATTAAATAAACTAATAATATTATAATTACTAATAACTAACTGATTAACTTTTTCGATTATATTTATCTATATTATTATATTATAATAGCCGAACCATTAAAAGTTTAGTTGGTCGGTCGGTCGGTACGGTACTTCGTGTATTTACTTAATTACCCTTGCTTATTTGTTCTTTATATATTTTCTTTTACTTTGGTACATATTTAATTTTTTTTTTTATGAAAGGTGATAATTCAATACATAAAAGCCATACGGCATCTACAATAATGATCGAATCGATCAAACATAGAACAGGATGACACGCTCGTCTTCATAATCAAAATGAGACAAATAAGCATATGTCTGAAAAAAATGATATATCTATAAATACTCGCTCTACGTTCAATATCTTCGCCAAAATCCGTTTGAGCTAACAACCACAAATGCAGTTCCGAACAAGCTCTTATTGTTGAATCCGAACCAACTCTCACAAATGAAGGAGAGAAATCAAAATACAAGCCAACAACCGAATAAAATAAACTGAAAATACAAAAAATTTAAAAAACTTAGATATGACAAATGAAACCACAGAAAGGCGGCTAACTCTTGAAATCCCCGCTTGAATCGAAGAAGAAAGATGGCCGGAAGCTCCGATAATGTAGATCTATAAAAACAATCCAACACAAACCAAGAGGATAGAAATCCTTACCCAAATAGGAAGATTATTGAAAGATATAAGTGAAACAAGATACAAAAAAGAATTTGGGGCTTTCCACCGGAAAAACCGGTGGAAGCCCCGCCGGTTAAGGTGCAGAGGAGGCGGGAGGGAGAGAGAAAATGGAGAAGTGGGAGAAAAGGGATAGAGCTTTTTACATATTTATTTTTTAGTTACGGGAAATCTTTTTTTATAAAATAAAATAAAGATATTAGAATTTTTATAAATAATCAATTACCTTTTTCAATTATTACATTTTCTAATTATTCTAACTAAAATCTTTTATTTTCAAAAATATCATGGGTCGTGTCAGTTACATTAACGCCTCTCCTTGACTCTTCTCATGAACTAGAACCAATAAGGCTCCCTAATTTCTTCGTTAAATCAATCGTGAGTGAATCTGTCATCTTCCTAATTCCTCCTAGAACCAATATCATACCTCCTTTAGGCCTCCTGAGAAGGATAAATAAATATAATCCCCTTTTTTTATTCATGATCAATATTTGCTCTCCTACTAAACAAATTTAAGCTAATGAATCGAACTCTGCCCAACTATTAAGATTGTTGAGAGTTAGATAATATACCAAATGTTGATTATGAAGAAGATAGGATATTTAAAAAGAGATAATCGAAACCAAATACTCCATTCTCTAGCTCGAACTAAACTCGAAATCTAGAAGAGTAGTACGATGCAAAAAAAAAAATCACATCTTCATTTTGTGCTTATGTTGTTACTTCATTTTATATAGTGATAACGCTTTTATAATTGATGAGGATGATGATGATTATTGTTAAAGGTTTTACAAAAATGGAGATATATACAGTAGAACCTCGATAAATGAATACCTTTGGGACCAAAAAAAATATTCATTTGGCAAGTTTATTTATTTATCAATTAATGAATATAATATTTATTTATCGATAAATGAATAATAATTCATTTAGATGATATTTTTAAACTTTTTCGCTACTGTAAAATTCGATCATAAGAAATTGATGTTCGTGAAGTAGAAGATGGTCAGCTAGACCAAGATCCAAGATTTAACTAAACTCCTTTCAAAATTGAGCTATAGAAATGTGATGGATGTTGAACATCTTCTGAACTATCATGAAGAGGATAATGCGATTATGGAATCTCATGAAGAGTATAATGCGGTTATGGAATCTCCTACAGACGAAGAAATCATTGAAGCTGTACTAAATGATGATGCAAATAATCCCGAATCATTATACCATAATTGTCCTCAAGAGAAGCTTTTAAAGCTATTGTCACTATACAAAATTACGTGATCAAAATATTCCAGAAGTGGTGCATGCTTTACACAAAATCAAGCATCAGATGCATTTTGGGGAGGAAAGAAACAATCAACTTTGGAGGCTTTTTCGAAAAAATATGACTTATTAATGTGTTTGAAAATTAGTCATTGGATGAAATGTATTCATAATATATTATATAAATAAAAATATATTATTTGAAATATAGTGATTATTCATTTATATTTACATAGGGCCTATAAAGACTTCATTTGTATTTATTCGTTAATGCATTAAGCGAGGTTATTCGTTCAGCCCATTGTACCAAGTTGGGACCGAAGAAATTTATTCATTAGACGAGTTTATTCATTTATCGAACATTAATTTATCGAGGTTCTACTGTACATGTATACAAGAAAAGAAGATTAAATTGGAATCTTGGATGATTTTTATGAATGATAGTTGTTGTGACCAAAATCTTGCATGGATCAGATTTAGGCCCATGATGAGTTTTGGGTCCAATCCACAAGGAAAGAGGATGTTTTAGAGGGCTTCCAAGGTACCCGTGGTAACCCATGAAAACTGATAACAGGGCTCCCAAGATAATAGGGCTCCCGGGTAGAAGGGCTCCCGAATGGCATGGCTCCCGGATAACAGGCTTCCAAGAGCATATGAACAACCCATATGGGCTACCATGAGATGGGTAGCAGGTAAATATGACGATAAGGGTCCTGTGAATGGCCTCCCATGGATGATCCACAACCCATAGACATCATTACATAGCTCCCAGTACAGCTACAAGACATGGCTTACCAGAATAGTTTTCATAACCGGCTTACCAAAGGGGCTGCCATAGTTTGGGTTACCGGGCGGTACCCCCAGAGGGGCTACCTTGCGATGAACATTGAAAGAATATAAGGGTTATGGTCCCGGGGATAGTCTCATCCATAGCCAATGACAACCATCAGAGAGGGCTTCCAGCATAGCTTCCGTAACTGGGTTACCGGAGGGTCTACCGGGTGGTACCCCCAGCTTCCCCGGAAGCCTGATAGAAACACAGATTCAGACTAGGACAGCCATCAGATAAGGCTTCCAGTATGGCTTCCATAATTGGGCTACCGGAGTCAGGTTACCGGAGTCAGGCTACCAGGTGGTACCCCCAGCTTCCGCCGGAAGCCTGATCAGGCTGCCAGTTCAGATAAGGCACGCCTCCTACTTTTTAGGAGCACGTCTCTACAGCTGAAATACACCTCTAAACGGATAATTATTCAGTTATTCGAGGATATACATCATTATTACATGATAAATCATACATTCATGAGATAAACATCAGTGGATAGGCTTCCAACAGTCCTGATAAGGCTTGGAAACCTGATAACTACATCACAATCAGTTGATACACGATTTATATCAGCAACAACAGTCATTATCCCACTGGAGAGAGGATAAATCATCACAAACAATCAAACTTATCAATCAAGAACTACATCGGGGCTTGATCCACTATAAATAGTGGTATGTAGGCAGTTTACGGGATCTTCTTCGACACTTTACACTCCTTGAGTAGCTAGAGCACGTGCACTCTTGTGTGACACAGTCAAATTAGGGTTCTTGGCTGGCCAACAGATGGTCCTTGAGCTCTATCCCGTAGATTCAGCCCCAATCATCACCAAAACACCTTCCCGTGTTCTTCGGTAACCCCTAGTCGTGAGCCTTCCCAGGCGGCTAGCCATAAATCTCCGACTGCGAGCCTTTCCGGGTAGTTGGGCGATTCCATATTTTACGGCGCTATTCCAGCAACGGCCTCCACGTAGTTGTGCTAAATTCCTCCCACAACAATTGGCGCTAGAAGGAGGGGCCTCTTATTATCGTCTTTTGGAGGAAAAGATGTTTGACCGCTCCGGTAATGATGAAACGCCGTCTAACGGTGTCGATAATGAAAACGGTGATAAAGAACATATTGTACCATCAATGACATGTACCAGTGCATCAAACGAATGGGAGAAAAATTGTACTCCCTTGAAAGAGCTTCTGAATTAAAGAAAGAGTGCGAAATGGAGCTTAGTCCATTATCAAAACGAGAGGAACAAGAAACGATTTCGGGACAAAACTCATATGAAGAAGGGCCTGGAGATATTTTTTGAGATGATATGTAGGTGTACGAAATTCCCTTAAGGTATGAGATGGTCAGTAGTGGCATCATTGGTGCACAAAATGAGCCGAATACAGGATTGGATGGCCCGATTGTTTGCCGGAAATTGCAAAGGATGGGCGAAATTTCCCCTGAAAGAAGTAATCTGAAGAGATCTCAGATGGGGGCTCAAAAGGACCTTCGAGGACCACTGCAATCAGGGTGCCAAGGGGGCTTCCACCAGGGATCCCACCTAGGGGTACCATGGCCTCATCATGAAAGAATGGGCGAAATTTCCCCTGAAAAAAGTAAATCTGAAGAGAACTCAGATGGGGGCTCAAAAAGGCTTTCGAGGACGAATGCAATCAGGGTGCCAAGGGGACTTCCACCTTGGATCCCGCCTAGGGGTACCATGGCATCATCATGAAAGGTGGGCAAAATTTCCCCTGAAAGAAGTAATCTGAAGAGATCTCAGATGGGGGATCAAAATGGCCTTCGAGGACGAATGCAATCAGGGTGCCAAGGGGGCTTCCACCAAGGATCCCGCGTAGGGGTACCAAGGCATCAGCATGAAGGGCTCCCGCTGGAAACCCATGAATACCAAGGTCAGAACGAATCTCAAGCATATAGCCATGTCAATGAAGGAAAGTTCCTATCCTTTGGAAGCCCAGTAGCTGGATGGATAAAGCATAAGTCAGGCTTCCGGCATACTTGCGGCCTTGGAGGCAACCGGGAAATGAATCCAGGCAATATGGATGAAGAATATATACCCTCCAACGGGCAACCAGACCCATTTATTATTTAAAGGCTGAGCAAAGCCTGGGAGGCAGATGGGCCACCACTCCCCAGGTTCTGTGCAACGAGTGGCAGCCCCGAATATGATGGTAGCCCTGAATTCGGTAACCCTGAAATCCGGTAGCCCTAGATCCGGAAGCCCTGAATCCGGTAACCCAGGATTCGGTAGCCCTGGATTCGGTAGCCCTGGATCAGGTAACCCTGAAATCCGGTAGCCCTAGATCCGGAAGCCCTGAATCCGGTAACCCAGGATTCGGTAGCCCTGGATTCGGTAGCCCTGGATCAGGTAACCCTTAAATCCGGTAGCCCTGGATTCGGTAGCCCTGGATCCGGTAACCCTGAAATCCGGTAGCCCTAGATCCGGAAGCCCTAAAATTCGGAAGCCTTGGATCCGGTAGCCCCGAAGGCAGAACACCAAGGAGCCAGACTGACCAGCCACATGATTGGGTTGGGGTCCCAAAGAAGGCACCCTGAATTACCACCCATCAGGAAGCCCTAGTGGAAGTCCTCTTTCGGGCATAGGCTCAGTGGAATTCTACTTAATAGTTGTAGCTGTGTAACTTTGAACTCAGTTACTACAAACTTTGTCATTCATAGACACTCGGGGGGTAGCGCATGTGCACCACCCGAGGTAGTAACAAAATGTTCTACCAATTGAATATCTATAAAGCTGGAAACATATTCCTATTCACTGTCATCATAAGCAAAATGCCTGATACAATTGACAAATGATGATGATGTTTTAAAAAAGTCAATAGAAAGAAGATGTGCACTTATAGTGTGGGGCTTCCATCATGGAAACCTCATGTCAAGGTTTCCAATTTGTTCGGGGGGTAGCACCACCAATAATATTGATGTTGGAAGCTGGTAAGGGAAACCATGGAACTAAAAAATTCTTCCTCATGAGCAATTTGATACTACGGAAGCAAATACAGGGCTTCCGGTGCAACTAATCAGCATCCCGGAACACAAATGCCATGTAGAAAATGAGTGACCTACCAGCCACGTTGCTAAATGGGAACAACTCAGACGATGAGAAGGTCCTCAAATATGATTTTAGGAAAGCTGAACTAAGGCATATCCTATAATCCTGTTAAAAGGGTTACCAGCTGAAAAGGAAAAGTGAGTGGTAGCCTCAATTGTCATTTGACCATGAGGCTTCCCATCCAAAATAAGAACGGTTGCCTAAAGGGCTACCAACACAACTCTGAAGAGTACTACCAAGTCTCTCACCAAAAGGAAAAGGCATATAAGCCCTTGAGAAGAGCTAATTAACGGGGATGCCAATACCAAAAATATAGAGGAAGCTCTTGGAAAAGGGGCAACCATGTTCCTAACAGCTCCAGGCATCACAGTCATGACCACAGCCTGACCAGAAGCCCCATGAAAATGGCAGAAATGGCTAAGTTCTAAATGCTCCCAGATAAAGAAGGCCTATATATCATGGCCGCCTCAGGTTCCCAAAGAGTTATGAACCAGAAACTTCACTCACAAGATGTTCTTATGAGAACCACTTCAACAGCTGAAGCTTAAATCATGAGATATCATTGGAAAAGAATTATGAAAGCAAACAAAATCCCGGAAAGCTATCACAAGAATATTAACGGGATATTGATGATCACTCTACCGAAAGGGAAGTGATATGAAGCCCACGAATGGCATGCCACCGAGGTTGCCACATATTAAGGCTACCAACTATCTGGCAAATATAGGATGGAAGGTTATCCTGAGAGTATGCAAGGAAACCAGAGGCAATTAAAAAGGCCTCATAATAAAAAAAAAACCTCTCGAAGAGGTTGCTACGAGAAAGGGATGGCTTCCCCTTGGGAAATATAGCTAGCAGCTTCCCACATGAGAGATGGAGAAAATCCAAAATTAATGAAAGGAGGCTTCCTATCAAGAAGAAAATGGGTATAGGACTTCCAATTATGAAAAGAAATGTGGCTTCCCAATTGAGATTTATGGACCTGACAAAAAGCTGCAACAAGTTATGATACAATACCCAGCTTCCCGGGTATAGATTCAAACCTTCTAAGGAAAGAAGTGAAGATATCAAAAATAGAGCTAAACCAGAGGCTCGGGGGGTAGTAACAATCATGCTACCAAAACTTATTACAAAAAATGTTCGAATTTCAGAGGATTGACCGGATAATCAATCCAGGTTTCATGTCCATAGCCAACTGGAGAATTGGACTTTACAAACTTCAGAGTTCTGGGTCCTGTATTGTCAGGGTACATAGGAGGCTTCCCCATACTTTACTTGATGAGCTTCACTGAAATATACTCAGAGCGATAAGAGAATTGAGATGATAGCAACTAGATTGGTGATAAGATGAATTAGTTCTCCACCACAGACAAGCTGTCATGAAGAACTGGGGGGTAATGGATAATATACTTCTCAGAGTGGCATCTTGAAAATGCTAAGTTTTAAAGCAATGGAGCGGATATTATACTTCTCAAAGTGGCATCTTGAAAATGTCAAGTTCTAAAGGCTTCATGATCATTACCAGACATGTATAGGATCTTGAGTGATTCACATGGCTTACTTGGTTACCGGGACATGTATGGTACCCTGTTCGGCATACATGAATCCCTTCACTTTTTGGGCTTGTGTGGTAACCTGATTGGCACACTTGGATCCCTTCAATACCAGACATGTGCATAGCCTTGACTGGCTCACATGGCTTACTTGGTCACTAGGGCATGTATGGAACCCTGTTCGGCATACATGGTTCCCTTCATTACTTGGGCTTGTGTGGTAACCTGATTGGCACACTTGGATCCCTTCAATACCAGACATGTATGGAACCTTGAGTGGTTCACATGGCTTACTTGGTTATTAGGGCATGTATGGAACCCTATTCGGCATACATGGTTCCCTTCATTACTTGGGCTTGTGTGGTAACCTGATTGGCACACTTGGATCCCTTCAATACCAGACATGTACGGAACCTTGAGTGGTTCACATGGCTTACTTGGTTATCAGGGCATGTATGGAACCCTGTTCGGCATACATGGTTCCCTTCATTACTTGGGCTTGTGTGGTAACCTGATTGGCACACTTGGATCCCTTCAATACCAGACATGTATGGAACCTTGAGTGGTTCACATGGTTTACTTGGTTATTAGGGCATGTATGGAACCCTGTTCGGCATACATGACTCCCTTCATTTTTTGGGCTTGTGTGGAACCCTGATCGGCACACATGGATCCCATCATTACCAGACATGTACGGAACCTTGAGTGGTTCACATGGCTTACTTGGTTACCAGGGCATGTATGGAACCCTGTTCGGCATACATGGTTCCCCTCATTTTTTGGGCTTGTGTGGAACCCTGATCGGCACACATGGATCCCATCATTACCAGACATGTACGGAACCTTGAGTGGTTCACATGGCTTACTTGGTTACCAGGGCATGTATGGAACCCTGTTCGGCATACATGGTTCCCCTCATTACTTGGGCTGGTGTGGTACCCTGATCGGCACACCTGGATCCCTTCAATACCAGACATGTATGGAACCTTGAGTGGTTCACATGGCTTACTTGGTTACTAAGGGCATGTATGGAACCTTGTTCGGCATACATGGTTCCCCTCATTGCCTGGGATGGTGTGGTACCCTGATCGGCACACCTGGATCCCTTCAATACCAGACATGTATGGAACCTTGAGTGGTTCACATGGCTTACTTGGTTACTAGGGCATGTATGGAACCTTGTTCGGCATACATGGTTCCCCTCATTACCTGGGATGGTGTGGTACCCTGATCGGCACACCTGGATCCCTTCATTTCCAGACATGTATAGGATCTTGAGTGATTCACATGGCTTACTTGGTTACCGGGACATGTATGGTACCTTGTTCGGCATACATGAATCCCTTCATTTTTTGGGCTTGTGTGGTACCCTGATTGGCACACTTGGATCCCTTCAATACCAGACATGTACGGAACCTTGAGTGGTTCACATGGCTTACTTGGTTATTAGGGCATGTATGGAACCCTGTTCGGCATACATGGTTCCCTTCATTACTTGGGCTTGTGTGGTACCCTGTTCGGCACACTTGGATCCCTTCAATACCAGACATGTACGGAACCTTGAGTGGTTCACATGGCTTACTTGGTTATCAGGGCATGTATGGAACCCTGTTCGGCATACATGGTTCCCTTCATTACTTGGGCTTGTGTGGTAACCTGATTGGCACACTTGATACCAGACATGTACGGAACCTTGAGTGGTTCACATGGCTTACTTGGTTATTAGGGCATGTATGGAACCCTGTTCGGCATACATGGTTCCCTTCATTACTTGGGCTTGTGTGGTACCCTGTTCGGCACACTTCGATCCTTTTTAATATGAGACATGTGTGTAACCTTGAGTGGTTCACATATCTCACTCAGCCAATAATCGTGAATGGTTTACATGGCATCACCACATATGATTCATTAGTTGATTGACACTCCCGGAACAAAGGTTTCCAGGCTGAGCCTCCGGCACCTAGGCTACCTGATATGGGCTACTAGCCAGGGGGCTCCCGGAGTCAGGTTCCCGCCTTCGGGCTCCCAGATATTATAGGGTTACCGGACGGTACCCCCCCACACCCAGGGTGGTAACCACGCAGACTAAGGATAAGGTTCCCCGGAACAGATGCTTCTAGGATGAGCTACCGGTGTAAGGCTTCCACAAACAAGGCTCCCAGGATGGGGCTCCCAGAATCAGGCTTCCGGGTGATCAGCTCCCACAACGGAAGCCCCTAAGGTGGAAGTTGTAACCTCAAGGGATAAGGTACATGCAACCCCATATGCTTTTGAGCAACCTACACGGGTATGTGAAGACTAAACTCACCCCCTTTGAATTATGGAAATGCTCATACACTCTATTACTCTTCCAAGCTTGCTATTAAAAGAAATAGCTTATCCATTGATGTTTAGTTAAAGAACTCATATACGTACCTTATGACTATAAAAGAAAAGTGATTAAGCATTTATATGTAGATCTATGATCCCCTTTATTGACTTGCAAAGGTAACCTCCTGTATGGAAGCTTAACTTGATTATCATTTTTACTTGTAGAGTAGTATTCTCTTCATAGTACACAATCCTATCAAACTTCGAACACCTCGCTTACTTAGGAAAGCATTCACTACGACACTAAGTAAATGGTTAGCCCCTAATAATCAGATTTAGGCTTAGCTAGAATGCCTTAGCCTGAATATAACTGCTTAAACATACTAGAATTTGAATGGTAGGCCTAATGCCTAAACAGATTTTACTAAGTTGCTTATGCGCTAGATAGTAACCCATGCACTTTAAACGTTAAGTGATAGAAAGAGGTTACCTAGTGATGGATATAGATGTTATTAACATATGTCTAAGGATAATAATAAGATGACCCTATCAAATGCAATATGCATACATTCATAAAACTAGATAACAATTAGTTTATAAACCAACCAACCTAATGATTAAATTTTAAGGTTCCTGTTGGTAGAGTTTACAAAGTTTTGCAGGATCAGCTTTCAAAGCTGAGCAGATTTTAGAAGATGAGAAGATTCCTACTCCAAAAATGGTTCCTGAATATTGGGGTTCCAAGATGGAAGCTCTAATACTTTCTACACCAGACAAGGTTCCTGAACCAAAAGCGCTTCCAGGATGAAGGTTCTGCTGAACCTAGGGCATCCATGATGGAGCTTCAAGAACGAAACATCCAAGATGGGGACCCTAGGATGGGGCTTCTAGAATAAAACATTTAGAGTGAGGATCCCAGGATGGGGTTTCCAAGATGAAGCATCCAGGATGGGTATCCCAAGGCGGGGCTACCAAGACGAGATGTCACGGTGGAAGCTCTTAGATGAATACTGCAATCTCGAAGGTCAGGGTTCCAGTCACCCACATTGCATATGAACAGTCATTACGGGTTACCATTGAAACAATTGAAGGTTTCAAAGTTGGAAGCTCCTTCGCTACTCCTATGAGGGAGACGAGGTAATATTTATGATGCGTCTAAATACACACGTCATAACCAAATTACACAGGTATGTGAGAAACTAAACCCTCTTTAATTGCATGAAATTGCACTCTATGATAAGTATGTGAAATGATTATCCCTTAGGCTTAAGATTATTACTTTTTGATATGCCGAATTCATTGAAATCCTTGCGTGAATAGGAGAATTCGACATGCTAGAGGTATTAAGTCAAGATGATTAGCAAGACCTACAAGATATCTTTCATTGTGCATCCTATGTGACTCTACCACATGAATATCTGCATGATACTAAATGACTCTTGCCTACTAAAAATCAAATATGCTATTGTCATGTCTAGATACTGCCTAAGTAATACATATGTTGTCACTCAATTAAGATACATGAGATGAACATAAGGCATGCACTAGAAAATATATTCTGAGATAAGTAATGTTTGAGGTTAATAGATTCCTTGAATGTTTATCTGTAGCTAATGGCTAGCCTATATCTTTAGTGCTCACCTGCAATGGATAGCATGCAAGGTTAATGTTATTCACCTGTAACTAACAGCTTGCAGGTTCCTTGCTGTTTACCTACTACTAATAGGTTTCATCCTATATACCTATTGCTGACTGTTTACATATTATTTATATGCAATTAATAGCTTACAGGATGATTGCTATTCACCTGAAGCAAATGGCTTCCAAGTTCCATGATGTTTACCTATGGCTAACAAGTTTCCTTGTTATTTACTTATAGCTAATGACTAATGATTTCTTTGATATTCATCTGCAACTAATGGTATGCAGGTTCCTTGAGACTTACTTGAAACTTATAGCTAACAGCTTCTAACTAATAGCTTCCAGCTTGTAGCTTCCATTCTGCATCTTCTGTCAAACAGCTTGCAGGTTCATTGATGATCAGTTACAGCTAACAACTTCTAGACTTCACAAAAGTAAGATTAAAGCTGGAATGGGCTGACATATTACACGAGAAAGAGATCTAAGGGCTCGGGGGGTAACTCGGTTCCCCAACACCCTACCACAAAGAGGAAAAATGGGGTTCCCATCAGAAGTTCACATGAAACAAGGGGCTTCCACCCTCCATGTTCATCAACGGAAACCCGAACCCGGATCGACACGATAAGAACAAAGATAAGTTCTACTCTACTGCCTTTGCATATTCACTATCATGCATGTTTACACACTTGTAAAGAAGATTTTTTAACATTCATCTGAAAACTTTGCTGAGATGCATGTTCTGTCAGAAAGGTCATTGTTTTGCCTTGCATAAATTCATAAACATATGAATATGCCTACATGATCTGAATTATACCTGAACCAATATATGAAAATCATCATGATTTATACAATGCATGTGTTTTTATAAACATTTTCTCGAAATTGCTAGCTGAAACTGTCGAGTAGGTACCTAGGCACGCTATATGCCCCACATGTTACCACTTGGAAAGACATGGCAGCGATTGAAGGTGTCTCCACGACCTTCCATTGGTTCCCCTTGAGACACGCATACAAGATTATTAATGATATAAGTGCACATATGAGATTATGTGTTGCCTCCTGAAAATTCATTTTAGTACAAATCACTTACAACTTATAGGAGAAGTCCTCAAAATACTCATTATAGGAGAAGTCCTCAAAATACTCAACAATTTCTTTGGGGATCCAATGCGTTGGAATAATGGAAACATCTGAAAATTGTGGCACACTGCCTGAAAAAGTTTGTTCGCCAAGGTCCTACTTGATTGGAGAAGCGGCAACATAACTTTTTTACAAAATCATTTGCACTAACATATTCATACTTTCCTGTATGCATCAAATATGTGTGATCTTGTGCATTATCTTTAAGGGCGTACTTATCTCCTTTTCTAGTTGTCTTGGTAGCCCAGGTTTTGGACGCTTGAGGCATCCCTGCAACCATAGGAGCTTCTGGACATCAAAAGATTCTTACATGAAGGCCAATTTGGTAGAGAAAGGAAGCATCTCAGAACGTAAAGTCATGATGTTTAAAAAAGAAATGCCAGAAGCCGGTAGCCCCATGATATGATGCCAACCGGAGTACCACGAATGAAACGAAGTGAATAGAAGATATCCTTGATTTGAAAACTCACATTGAAATATGCATGCAGAAGCAGAGTGTTTCCTGTTTCTTATGCCGAGTTAGCTCATGTAAGCTTGGGAACACGATGTGGAAGATGTGTACTTCTCCGAGAGAATAATAAGAAAGGATTGGACCTTACCTTGTTCTGGTTCCTCTTGCACTCATGCTTCAAGAAACCGGGGGGTAGTTGTTGTGACCAAAATCTTGCATGGATCAGATTTAGGCCCATGATGAGTTTTGGGTCCAATCCACAAGGAAAGAGGATGTTTTAGAGGGCTTCCAAGGTACCCGTGGTAACCCATGAAAACTGATAACAGGGCTCCCAAGATAATAGGGCTCCCGGGTAGAAGGGCTCCCGAATGGCATGGCTCCCGGATAACAGGCTTCCAAGAGCATATGAACAACCCATATGGGCTACCATGAGATGGGTAGCAGGTAAATATGACGATAAGGGTCCTGTGAATGGCCTCCCATGGATGATCCACAACCCATAGACATCATTACATAGCTCCCAGTACAGCTACAAGACATGGCTTACCAGAATAGTTTTCATAACCGGCTTACCAAAGGGGCTGCCATAGTTTGGGTTACCGGGCGGTACCCCCAGAGGGGCTACCTTGCGATGAACATTGAAAGAATATAAGGCTTATGGTCCCGGGGATAGTCTCATCCATAGCCAATGACAACCATCAGAGAGGGCTTCCAGCATAGCTTCCGTAACTGGGTTACCGGAGGGTCTACCGGGTGGTACCCCCAGCTTCCCCGGAAGCCTGATAGAAACACAGATTCAGACTAGGACAGCCATCAGATAAGGCTTCCAGTATGGCTTCCATAATTGGGCTACCGGAGTCAGGTTACCGGAGTCAGGCTACCAGGTGGTACCCCCAGCTTCCGCCGGAAGCCTGATCAGGCTGCCAGTTCAGATAAGGCACGCCTCCTACTTTTTAGGAGCACGTCTCTACAGCTGAAATACACCTCTAAACGGATAATTATTCAGTTATTCGAGGATATACATCATTATTACATGATAAATCATACATTCATGAGATAAACATCAGTGGATAGGCTTCCAACAGTCCTGATAAGGCTTGGAAACCTGATAACTACATCACAATCAGTTGATACACGATTTATATCAGCAACAACAGTCATTATCCCACTGGAGAGAGGATAAATCATCACAAACAATCAAACTTATCAATCAAGAACTACATCGGGGCTTGATCCACTATAAATAGTGGTATGTAGGCAGTTTACGGGATCTTCTTCGACACTTTACACTCCTTGAGTAGCTAGAGCACGTGCACTCTTGTGTGACACAGTCAAATTAGGGTTCTTGGCTGGCCAACAGATGGTCCTTGAGCTCTATCCCGTAGATTCAGCCCCAATCATCACCAAAACACCTTCCCGTGTTCTTCGGTAACCCCTAGTCGTGAGCCTTCCCAGGCGGCTAGCCATAAATCTCCGACTGCGAGCCTTTCCGGGTAGTTGGGCGATTCCATATTTTACGGCGCTATTCCAGCAACGGCCTCCACGTAGTTGTGCTAAATTCCTCCCACAACAATAGTCTATACAAAATACGTTAAAAGATTATTGCATTCAAGAAGAATTTATTGTCAAATATCTTGCAACTAATAATCCAAGTTACACATGCACCAATTATACACAATGTTATCATTGAGAAATACATTCTAGTAAACTAGATAATATTACTACTTGGGCAACAAAATATATGAACCCTGCCTTTCAAAAGTGCAAGGGTTAAGAGACATACTACCATATATGTAATGTTAAATGTGAGTTCCTTAAATTAAGAGTAAATTGCATTGTAGTGGCCAGATAAATTAATTTTTGGCACTTTGATGACTAATGTTGCAAATGTTGCACTATGATGGCTCGAAATTGTTTTTTAGCCAATTAAATGACTTTCGTCAAGTTTGGCCTTAACAGAGTTAAAATGTCAGGGGTATTATAGTCCTTAAATAAATACTAACTTAGTACTAACAAAGCTATATATTCATACATATACATATCTAATTCATCTCTTCATCTCCTCAACCTCATGCTTCACTGCCGCACCTCCGCCTTTGCTGTCGACCGCAACACCGTTCCTCCCTTTAATTCTCAACTACGTTCAACTCCACCCACCAACTTGTTATGTTTATGCTTGTCGAAAATCGATAAATGGTAGTAATTTGGAATGATCCATTCTTGCAATTAGTCTACACTGGTTTCAATCACATGTCTACATTGCTATATTGTCATGCTGCAAAATTAACAGTGTGTAGTGTTTCTGAATATATACACATCAAAAATATTTCTCAGATCTTAGCAGTTTGTGATGTTCATTGTGCTGCACAAAAAAGAGTATGTGGCTCTGAAAAGGACTGGTATGAAATCCTTTGTTAAATATTAACATTGGATGCTAACATTGGATGCTATCTTTTGCTATCTTTGTTATTTTATCTCTCATAATTATGTTTCTTATTCCATCTATATATTAAGTGTATTACTCTTTGTAATTTATATCATCAATAAATATACAATCTTTCTCTTCTTCTGCTATGCTGTTAACATGGTATCAGAGCATGTAAAATCCTAGGAAAACACAAAAGAGAAGAATAGCAAAACCCAGAACCAGAAATACCCCTCTGTTGGAAAAACTCGAAGTTCAAAACACACCCAAACAGAAATGTAAATATACCACTGAGTAGAGTACTGAAAGAGGAGCTACCAGAATTTTTCCGACCTGAAAACCAGCAGAACACGCGCCCTCACGCGCCGGCAGACGCGCCGCCGCGTGAGGCCAGTTCCGGGCAGTTTTTCGACTTTTTTCTTCAGGGACTCTTAATCTCCTCCTAATTCCGAATCTATGTGTGGTAAAATTTCTTGAAGCTGAGAACTTTCAGTTTTTCCTTTTTTGTGTTTTTAAGATCTGTTGTATTGTTTATTTTGTCTGCTGTGTAGCCTGTGTTTATTTGAGGGAGAGAACTGGGAAAAAATAGTTTGTATAATGAACACAGGTACAAGCATGTCTTTTAGTTTAAGAGTTTGCCCCGGTTTGAAGATTTAATTGTACAGCAAACAACCAGTTGGAAGATATTACGGTATCCCACAATTTTATTATGTTGCTGTAAATTAAATAGTTTAGGGGGCTAAGTTCAGGTGATGTTTCTTGTCAAGGCGAGTTCATTCATCAAAGGAGCAGAAGAAGTAGTAGTATATACAGATATATACACACAGTTCACTGCCACAAAATCAAAGCAGCAGAAGTAGTTGTATTTCATACAACACAGTTCACTGCTATATCTTGCATTTGTTCTCCTAAGTTGGAGAGGAGGAAATACGAGTTTGTGGATGATCTTAAGGGATGCAGTCTACCAAATCTATCGTTCTAGTTGTTTCCGTTCAAAGAATAAAAGATGCATGTGCAACACTTCCAGTGTTTTTTTGACATGGCCTAAAATGTACTGCGTGGTCGCGAAGTCGAGTCCCGGTATTCCCAAAAGACTCAATAAACTCAAGATCGGTCGATTCTAAAAATGGGTCTAGTTGGACGCTCAGATTAAGCTCAAGGACCACTAGTGTCCACTCTTCAATCCCAAGATAGGTCTTTCATCCGAAGATGGGATTTCGAGTGACGGGCGTGTTAAATATTAACATTGGATGCTATCTTTTGCTATCTTTGTTATCATATCTCTCATAATTATGTTTCTTATTCCATCTATATATTAAGTGTATTACTCTTTGTAATTTATATCATCAATCAATATACAATCTTTCTCTTCTTCTGCTGTGCTGTTAACATCCTTCAAGTTGAAAGACTAGTTGATGATGCTACCATTAAGAAGCAATACATGAAACTGGATCTATTACTTCATCCGGATAAGAACAAATTTCCTGGTGCAGAAGCTGCTTTTAAGCTGATTGGTGAAGCGAACATTGTGCTCAAAGTTTCCTTTGATATTAGACTTAGGGCCTCGGTGAATCCCGGAAAGTTTCCTAGTTCGCAATTGTGTTCCGAAGTGAATCCTGGAAAGAAGTTTTGGTCTGAACATCTTAAACAAACTGGTTGTTTACTACTACCCATTTGGGAAATGAAGCAAATTTTTTAAAATAACCTTGTGCTATGTTACAAAGTTTGAAATAAACTTGGTCTGAAGTTGGTGTGCAAGGTACAAAGTTTACTACTACCCATTTGGGAGATGAAGCAAATTTTTTTCCATGTTTTTGGGCAGAACACATGAAACATACTATTGGCACTAATGGAACTAATGTCTCGGTGAAGAGAAAAGTTGAAGATGTTAGTTCAGGGGCCATAGTGTCCAACTCTGAGTCAGCAAAGGCTACGGTTTCAAGTATTCCCAAAGAAAAAAATAGGAAAAGGAGGCAATCTGAAGCAGACATAACTGAGAACTATGGTGACAGAAGTTCTGAAAGAGAAGCGGCAACTAGAAAGTAAGGGAAATCCAACTGCAAGTTGTAAAGTTTAGTATTTATTTAAGGACAATAATACCCCTGACATTTTAATTATGTTAAGGCCAAAGTTGACGGAAGTCATTTAAGTGGCTAAAAAAATAATTTCGAGCCATCGTAGTGCAAGATTTGCAACATTGACCATCAAAGTGCAAAAAATTAATTTATCTAGCCACTACAATGCAATTTACTCTTAAATTAATGAAAGATGTTTGTACAAATCCAAATATTTAGTAGAGTTTGTAAATGAACTTTATTTCAAATATTTTTTTTACATACGGGAAGCAAACCCATTATACACATTAGAAAGAAAAAAAAGCGAGAAACTTTAAGATGCAAGTAATGAATTATATACTTAATTATTATATGAGTTGCAATGCTAGTAGGATGGTACTCAAATGAGAACAAATTTATTTTTAAAATTAAATAATTCATTGATAAAAAGTTATACGATATCTATGAAAATAGTAGAGTTTGTAAATGAACTTTATTTCAAATATTTTTTTTACGTACGGGAAGCAAACCCATTATAAACATTAGAAAGAAAAAAAAGCGAGAAACTTTAAGATGCAAGTAATGAATTATATACTTAATTATTATATGAGTTGCAATGCTAGTAGGATGGTACTCAAATGAGAACAAATTTATTTTTAAAATTAAATAATTCATTGATAAAAAGTTATACGATATCTATGAAAATAGGATTAAGGAGCAAAAACACCCTTATATGATATAGATGTAGGAGCAAATACATCCTTATAATTTAAAAAGATCGAATGCATCCCTATATTTCAAGTTTATGGTTCAAAAACACCCTTCTAGTTAGTTTTTTTGTTAGCCATGGTTAGAAAATAATTTATAATTAAAAACATTTAATATAACTAATATTATTAATTTAGTAAAGGTTGTTTACTCCCAACTTGGAATTTAAAAAATTTGGTATTTAAATTTATTTTATGTTAATATATATAAAACATATATACTTAAAATAAAATTTATTATTTTTCAGATAATCATATTAATATAAAATACAATAAGATTTTATATAATTTTTCATTAAAAATTATTTTGGATATATATAGGCAAGTGCTCAAATGAGACCCCCTTATTTTGAGAATTGAGAGCTTTCCATTTTATACTATACTACTTAATCTGGACCACATAAATCTGACTATATTAATACCTAATAAATCTGACTATATTTCTTACCCAACCCCCCACGGACCCCCGACCCCCACCCCCAACCCCCCACCCCCACCCCCACCCCTATCGGCACCGGCCGTCTTCTCCGGTGGTCGGCACCACCTCATTTTCCTTTCAGACGTCTGGCCCCGCAGGGGCAGATCTTCATCGTCTTCATCACAACCAATATATACACCTATCTATATTACAGATAAATCTGTAATATATTTCTCACAACCAATATATACACCAATACATAAATCTGACTATATTTCTCCATTTTTTTAGATTTGCAGCCAATATATACACCAATCTATCTCCATCATCCTCGATTTATAATCTTTCATCTTCTTTTTAATATTCTTCCATTTTCAGATCTAGCATAAAACACATACCAAGTAAGACTTATTACAGATGTATAATGCTCAGATCTGATGATTTTCATTGAGGAGATCATTATGATGATTTTGATGGTGATATAGGTGTGTGGATGAAGATAGTAAGAAGAAATTGATGATTTTCGTTCAAGAAATTAGGTGATTTATGTTAAAAATTTTGGTGACTTGTGTATAAATTTAGGTGATTTGTATACAAAATTTGGTGATTTGGGTATAAATATTAGTGATTTGTGTTTGAATTTTATTGAGTTATTTATAAAAAATGTTGATTTGTTCTTGTTTATGATACTGATTTGATTCAGAATTTGTAATGTCGATGATAATATTTTGAAAATCTAGTCATGAGATTGTGGTTCACTTGGTGGATTTGTAAGTTTTGTCATGTCAGTGGTTTGATTTGGAGATGGTGTAAATGGTGAATCTGATATCGACAACGGGTGGTGAGAAGGATGTCCAAGTTGGTTTATTGTTTATGGCGGTGATGAATTTAGTGATGGTGATGGTGATAGTTAAAATACGATGATGATGGTGATGATGGGATAGTGTGATGGTAGAGGTAAAACAGAGAAGTGGTGGTGTGCGGAGACTGGTGTTGTGTGGTAGTAATAATGGTGTAAAGGCAGTGGTCGGTGGGTGATGATCGGGATGACAACTACAATGATTTCTGTGGTAACAGTATGTAAACAATACAGCGGAAGTGTAAATAATAAAACGTGCTCATGTGTTGTATATGTTATTGGGCCTAAAATTTTTAGCCAAGGACTCAATTCTCATTATAAGAGGGGTCTCACTTGAGCAGCCCCCTATATATATATATAATGAAATATAAACCACTCTTATATTCCTGTATTACCAAAATATTTTAGATTTCTTATTATGATAATAAGTTGGTTTGTAGTAGTTTAAGCCTCTATATATATTACCCCTTTGTTTCTTTTTAATAATTGCTTGACTTTTGGCAGGTACTATAATGAGCTTTGATTGCATAGTAAATGTTATATTTTTCATTTTTTCTGTGAATAAAAATATACAATTAAAATTTTAATTTACAAAAAGAAATTTTAATACGTGCCAAAAATTCAAGCAATTTTAAAAGAAAATATAAACAGTATATAACATGAAATATGATTTTAATTTAATGTTTTTTAAATTTCAAATTAAGAGCAAAAAAACCTTCTAAAGTTTAGGGGCAATAATACATTAATAAAATTAGTAATATTAAATATTGTTAATTCTAAATTAATTTGTAACCATGGTTAAGAAAAAATTAACTAGAAGGGTCTTTTTGTACCCTAAAATAAAATAAAGGGATGTATTTGGTCATTTTAATATTACAAGGGTGTATATGTTCCTACACATATATTACAGGGGTGTTTTTGCTCCTTAACCCATGAAAATAATTGAAATTCAACTAACACATGCTTTATAAGATCAAATTCACATTTTCTTCATCAAAGCTATTAGTTGAGTAGATCTTTCATTGTGAAGCATCCCTTAATTTCTGTTGGAAATATTGAATACTACAGCAACATAGAGGCAGTTATATATCGTATTTAACAAGCCAAGGCCAAGCAAACAATTAACGAAACAAAACACGAAGGTAAAAAGCATGCATATCAGTAACTGAAAGAACGAAGGAAAGTCAGAGTACATACCAGTAGCCATAGCTATATCAGTATGTAAAACAAGTAAAACAAACAACTGAGTCGTCAGGATTTGCAAGAAATCCTGACTGCTCTTGAAGAGATAATTGCCTCCACTTACAACTGTGTCAGGATGCTGGCAATATTCTTCCAGGATAAAACAGCTCCGAGTTAGATGGTCACAGCAACCAGATAACTCAACTTCGACTAGCACCTCAGTTCGCCAGAAAACCCACAAGCAAAATAGCTTTGACAGTCAGGGAAAAGAGAGTGTATAGAAGAGAATTTAGGGTGTGTTGTATATTCAGAATATATCACTATTACAATCAGTAGCTTATGTCTCTATTTACCCTAGAGGCTAAGCGTAACTGATACCCCCTTCATTAATATAAGAATTGTAACTCCACAATTTACATTCAATAACAAATCAAAACGGATGATTTATAATTAAATATATTGTATCTGTTACAATATATTTGACCCATTCATGATTTCTAATCAGTAGAATAAACGCTCAGACTTTGCTATCAAAACTACGCAGAAGTTACTGTCATCAAGTCCCGACAGTACCTTTAAAGTAACTGTCATCAGTTTGAACTTGACAGTAAGTTTACTTTCTGACAGCAACCTTGTTCCTGACAGTAAGTTTTACCTTCCCGACAGCAACCTTGTTCATGACAGCAAGTTTTTACCTTCCTGACAGCAACCTTGTTCATGACAGCAAGTTTTTACCTTCCTGACAGCAACCTTGTTTATGACAGCAAGTTTAGCATTCCTGACAGCAACCTTGTTGTTGACAGCAAGTTTAGCCTTCCTGACAGCAACCTTGTTTTTGACAGTAAGATTAACATTCCTGACAGCAACCTTGTTGTTGACAGCAAGTTTTACCTTCCTGACAACAACCTTGTTCCTGACAGTAACCTTGTTGTTTATTTCAATGTAGGACAAATACACATTCTCATTTCAAGCTCTTACAAGCTACTAACTTCAACTGTATTTCTCTATGGGTTTCACTAAGAAAATTACTTAGACCAATATATGAAAATTTAAGTTCCCATATCAAGGAACAATTTCCAATCGTTAAAATCCGGAATTAACATCAAGAACATAAATTACTTATGCTCTAAAAACTCCATTTTCTAACAATCCCCCACAAATCCATACAGAAATGCTTCAGGTTTTACATCATGACTTGTTTTTCAGAGTTGGTACCCTTCCGGGTTTGAACCCTCCTAAGTCCCCTACTTCGATGACTACCGGATTCAGATGGAATGTTTCACCTTGAATCTTAATCCGTTTGATGTAATCATGTTCCATAGACGACGACAAGTCAAAGGCTATGGTGCCAATCTACGGCTTTGAGACATTAATGGTCTTGTCTCGATCCTGTTCATCGAATGCTTCAAGGAATAACCCTTCCCTGTAATTGCGACCACACAATTACATTCGCTTAGCTGGGCATCTCCAGAGATGTACTGCTACCATCTCGTCGAATGACTTGACCCCATTCAGAGTTATAATAACTCTTGCTTACTAGCAGTGTCAGTACCTTCTAGGTTTACAGGGGATAGACTCAGATACAAACAGTATCATCTATGTAGCAAAGGTACTACCAATTCATCCTTACAGCTTGTTATTACCACATTGAATACACTTCAAGGGATCTCCTCTCATATGTATTGGGTTCCCACTGATGATGAACTATGATGGGTTGACAGCCCCATCCCCAACCTCGACTTAAGGACCACTGCAGGTTCCAGTCCTTTAGTTAAAGGATCAGCTATATTATTCTGAGTTCCTATGAACTCTACAGCAATAATCCTATCAGACACTAAACCCCTTATAGACTTTAGTCTAACTTGGATGTGTCTCTTTGTTTTAGCATTATACTTTTTACTGCTAATCTTGTCGATAGTTGTTTTACTATCACAATGAATAGCAAACGCAGGAAGAGGTCTACTTACTACAGGTATTGCGGACATAAGTCCGTGTAACCATTCAGCCTCCGTCCCCGTGGCATCAAGTGCACACAACTCAGCCTCAAATGTAGACCGAGTTACTATAGTCTGTTTTGTCGACTTCCAGGATATTGCTCCACCTGCTAAAGTGAACACGTATCCAGTCACTCCATTGGAACCAGACTTCTTAGCTATCCAACTTGCATCACTGTACCCCTCAAGTACACCAGGAAATCTCCTATAGTGTAAACTTAGGTACATTGTGCCTTTTAGATATCTTAGTATTCTATCAAGAGCATCCCAATGAGTTCTGTTTGGACAGCTTGTATATCTAGCCAACTTAGACACAGAGTATGAAATATCTGGTCTAGTACAGTTAGCAAGATACTGCAAACTCCCTATAATCTGAGAATACCTTAACTGAGACACAGGTACTCCTGAAGCATTCTTAACAAGGGCAACTTTAGGATCATAGGGTGTACTAGCGATTCTACACTGTGAATAACCATATTTCTCAAGTATAGATTTCTCTATATAATGAGACTGCGATAAAGTTATTCCCTCAGCTGACTGAGTCAGCTTGAGACCAAGAATCACACTAGCCTCACCCATATCCTTCATTTCAAAATGCCTTTTCAAGAAAGCTTTTGTCTCGTTAATAATCTCAATATTGGTTCCAAACAATAATATGTCATCTACATATAGGCACAAGATGACACACTCACTACCTTTAACTTTGGTGTAGACACACTTATCACTATCATTAATATCATAACTGAACGGCACTATAGTCTCATCAAACTTTTTATGCCAATCCCTAGGAGCTTGTTTCAAGCCATAGATGGATTTGATCAACTTACATACTTTCCTTTCGTTACCAGATGCAACAAATCCCTTAGGCTGATCCATATAAATCTCTTCTTCAAGTTCACCATGAAGAAAAGCTGTCTTTACATCCATTTGATGGATGATAAGACCATGTACGGAAGCCAATGCTACTAGCATTCGAATTGTTGTCATTCTAGCTACTGGAGAGTATGTGTCAAAGTAATCAATGCCCTCCTTTTGCTTAAAACCCTTAGCTACCAGTCTAGCTTTGTACTTATCTATTGAGCCGTCAGGGTTCAACTTTCTCTTAAAGATCCATCTGCACCCGATAGTAGAACACCCAGGAGGGAGATCAACTAACTCCCATGTTCCGTTAGAAACAATAGAGTCAATTTCACTCTTTACAGCGCCCTTCCAGTGCATAGACTCTGAAGAATCCATAGCTTGTCGGAAAGTTAAAGGTTCGTCCTCGACATTGTAAGTGATAAAATCACTTCCAAAATCTTTGACTACCTTTGCACGCTTACTCCTTCGTGGTTCCTCTACCTCCTTAAGAGTAGAGCTACTACTAGGTTCCGCCCCCACATTTGTCATCTTTTCCACATGATCAGGAATAGAACTTGATGTGTGAGTAGGATCTTCATTAGAAGTATCTTGAGGCATACCAGTCTTCATAGGGTAAACATCCTCAAAGAATGTAGCATCACGAAACTCAACTATCGTGTTTGCCACTATACCATCTATGTCAGATTTTAATACTAAAAATCTCATAGCTGTAGTGGTCTCAAGATAGCCTAGAAAGATACAATCAACAGTCTTCGGACCTAGTTTCTTTCTCTTGTGTTCAGGGACAAGTACCTTAGCAAGGCACCCCCACACATGAAGATACTTAAGACTAGTTTTCTTGCTCTTCCATAACTCATAGGGTGTCTTATCCATGTGTTTCAGAGGAACTCTATTCAGAATATGGCAAGCCGTATTCAGAGCTTCTCCCCACATGTATTTAGGCAGCCCAGAGTTAATAAGCATACTATTAATCATATCTTTAAATGTTCTGTTCTTTCGCTCAGCAACCCCATTAGACTCAGGTGTGTATGGTGGGGTAACTTCATGAACTATACCATTGTTTGCACAAAATTCATTAAAAGCGTTACTCGTATACTCACCACCTCTATCAGATCTCAACCGTTTAAGTACCTTACTAGTTTGTTTTTCTACTTCAGTTTTATATATAATGAATTTACTAAGTGCTTCATCCTTATGTCTAAGTAAATAAACATAACAGTATCTACTACTATCATCTATAAAGGTAATGAAGTATCTAAAATGGTCCTTAGTCAACACACCACCAAATTCACAAATATCAGTGTGTACTAAATCTAACAAGTCTGAATCCCTAACAATATTATGAAAAGGTTTCCTTATTTGTTTAGCAGACACACATACTTGACATTTAGAATTCTTTTCTATAGTGTGTTTTGGAATCAACTCTAAGTTCATCATATTTTTAAGAGCACCAAAATTTAAGTGACCAAGTCTAGCATGCCATAAAACTGAAGATTCAACATAGTTAACAGAAGGAGTAATCTTATTTAAAGCACCCAAAACGGGCTCAGCATTTATAACAAACAAACCATTTGACAAGTAACCCTTGCCAAAAAATGTACCAGTATGAATAAGAACTACTTTATTACATTTGAGAGAGACTTCAAAGCCATTAGCTACTAAACAGCTACCACTTATTATATTTCTACGCATGTCAGGAACATGATGCACTCTTGTCAGGGATAGAATACGTCCCGAAGGAAACTTCAGGTCCACGTTTCCTACTCCATGTACTTGAGCAGCACTTGCATTCCCCATAGTCACTGTCAAGCTATGACTCTGTTGATAAGATACATATAAACTAATGTCAGCACAAATATGCACATTAGCTCCAGTATCAATCAACCATTCATTTGACAGATAAGTGGAAAATAGTACAGGGTTGTAGGTAACATACCGGTCTACGTTGGTTTCAGAAGCCAAAGCCTCACCAACAACCATGTTCGCTACAGGCCCACTTGAGGTTCCAAGCACAGCATTCGCTTGAGCTACCCCCTCGGCTTTCTTTGCTTTCTTTGTAGGGCAGTCCTTACTCCAGTGCCCAACCTGCCCACAAGACCAACATGATTTGTTTGCCTTTGGTTTCTTGGCCTTATCCTTGTCACTCTTTGATTTATTACTATTACCCTTCTTAGAGACAGCCTTCCTTTTCTGTCCTACAGTAGCTACATTTACCTTCGAACTTCCATGCTCAGTTGGCATCACATGTCCCTGTTTGGACTTGTGTTGTTCTTGCACCGAGATGTCCAGCATAAGGTTGGTCCATGTGATCTCTCCTTTCTGTCTTTTCAGGGAGAGAGAGAACTCTTCCCAAGACTTTGGGAGCTTTTCAATCACACTCATTACCTTAAACTTTTCGGGGAGGTCCATTCCAGACTCCTTCAAAGCATGTACTATCATCTCGAATTCATGTACTTGCTCAGTCATGGATTTATTGTCCACCAGCTTGAAATCAAGGAACCTAGCCACAGAATACTTTTCCAGACCTTGTGAGTCAGTATTATGTGTCTGGTCCAGCTTCTCCCATAAGAATTTTGCGGTGTAGGCATCAGAGGAGTACACATCAAACAATGTGTTGGTTAGAGCAGCCAGAATTGCTGCCCTAGCAACCCCATCCTTTTCAGCCCACTTCGCATAACTCTTAACTGATTCAGCCTTCTCTTGATCCACAACCGGCTTCTCATATTCCACAACAGGCCACAAACCCTTTACAGTCAACCACAACTTCATCCTTTTCTGCCAACGAGAAAAGCCAACGCCCCCATTGAATTTCTCTGGCAAGCCATTTAATTCAACGGGTTGTGGAAAACTATAAGTGGTCCAATCAATGACCCCAACAGATGCAACCGAACTACCACTAGCAGGAATCTCACTATCGTTAACCATTATGCTAAATACTATATAACGAATTATCTCTTCAAGAATGTTGGAAATATTGAATACTACAGCAACATAGAGGCAGTTATATATCGTATTTAACAAGCCAAGGCCAAGCAAACAATTAACGAAACAAAACACGAAGGTAAAAAGCATGCATATCAGTAACTGAAAGAACGAAGCAAAGTCAGAGTACATACCAGTAGCCATAGCTATATCAGTATGTAAAACAAGTAAAACAAACAGCTGAGTCGTCAGGATTTGCAAGAAATCCTGACTGCTCTTGAAGAGATAATTGCCTCCACTTACAACTGTGTCAGGATGCTGGCAATATTCTTCCAGGATAAAACAGCTCCGAGTTAGATGGTCACAGCAACCAGATAACTCAACTTCGACTAGCACCTCAGTTCGCCAGAAAACCCACAAGCAAAATAGCTTTGACAGTCAGGGAAAAGAGAGTGTATAGAAGAGAATTTAGGGTGTGTTGTATATTCAGAATATATCACTATTACAATCAGTAGCTTATGTCTCTATTTACCCTAGAGGCTAAGCGTAACTGATACCCCCTTCATTAATATAAGAATTGTAACTCCACAATTTACATTCAATAACAAATCAAAACGGATGATTTATAATTAAATATATTGTATCTGTTACAATATATTTGACCCATTCATGATTTCTAATCAGTAGAATAAACGCTCAGACTTTGCTGTCAAAACTACGCAGAAGTTACTGTCATCAAGTCCCGACAGTACCTTTAAAGTAACTGTCATCAGTTTGAACTTGACAGTAAGTTTACTTTCTGACAGCAACCTTGTTCCTGACAGTACCTTCCCGACAGCAACCTTGTTCATGACAGCAAGTTTTTACCTTCCTGACAGCAACCTTGTTCATGACAGCAAGTTTTTACCTTCCTGACAGCAACCTTGTTTATGACAGCAAGTTTAGCATTCCTGACAGCAACCTTGTTGTTGACAGCAAGTTTAGCCTTCCTGACAGCAACCTTGTTTTTGACAGTAAGATTAACATTCCTGACAGCAACCTTGTTGTTGACAGCAAGTTTTACCTTCCTGACAGCAACCTTGTTCCTGACAGTAACCTTGTTGTTTATTTCAATGTAGGACAAATACACATTCTCATTTCAAGCTCTTACAAGCTACTAACTTCAACTGTATTTCTCTATGGGTTTCACTAAGAAAATTACTTAGACCCATATATGAAAATTTAAGTTCCCATATCAAGGAACAATTTCCAATCGTTAAAATCCGGGATTAACATCAAGAACATAAATTACTTATGCTCTAAAAACTCCATTTTCTAACAATTTCTTCGCTAGAACACACAACCTTTTTTAAGGATAATCTAACGATTCATTATTGGTGTGAAAAACACGTAAATTTGATACATCATGATGTATTCGAAAAATTAATCCTAATTACAAGCCCATGTAACCCATCAACGAACCATAACTACGAAAATATCACAAATCTAAAATTCTGGACATGAAAACAAAATAAACTCTCACGAGAAGTGAGAACAAACCCAATATATGGATAGATAATTCCCAAAAATTGTGTTAGAAAAACTCTTAATGAGGAGAGACTTATTAAATAGGTATAATACTAAGAAAAAAACATTGAAAATAGGGCTTGAAAATAGGACTTATCATCAACCAAAATACTAATGATAGCCCCTAAATCGATGAAAAGTTGGTAGGATTTTTTTTGAGGGAGAGAGAAAGGAAGTGGCTAGATAATTTCATTAATGAAAAGGGAAATATTATTTCCAGAGGTATTTTTTTTTATTTTCAGAGCTATTTGTAGCATATTGTATCACAATATGCAACACTTTGTGAATGCAGGGGGAATATGCTACAAATAAAGCTCTGGAAATAAAAAAAAGAGTTCTGGAAATAACATTTTCCAATGAAAACTATTAAAATAAGAACTAAATAAGAATCGATAATTTATGTCATTTATCTTGGTAATTGGATTATTTATTATTATAATTATCCAATTATCATCTCCTTCCCACTTCGAGTCACAACAAAAAATCGCTAATAGTTAACAAAATTAACCACAATCAAACTTGTGATGATTTTTTGACATTGTTGAAGACGGTCGTTGAAAGTGGTCTTTAAATTTGCTTGGTTTTGTTTAAATATATTTATTCTAAAAAAAAATCAAAATTATAGTAATTTAGCATAAACCATTGATGCGAAGCACGAATTAAGAATTTAAATGTTATTTGTTAGATGATTATAAATAGAGAAAAAAAAAATAGATGTAACTAATTGAGTTTATCATAATAAAAATCAATTAATTTTTTCTGCTTTTTAATTTTACCAAACAAGACATGTTATATTTTTCATAAACGTTAAGGGTAATAGTTCATCATAATAAAATAAAAAAAAAATCTGGAATTTTTTTAACATTTTTTAATTTTACCACACAAGCTCTAACCTTGAAATGTTATATTTTTCATAAACGTTAAGGGTACTAGTTCACATGGTTCTAAAAATCCCCGATTTAGCCGATTAATCCCCGATTAATCCTCTGTAAGGTAGCTAGCCGATTCGATTTTTGAAATCCGATTAATCCTGTAAATATATTTAAAATGATAAGTTTAATCGAAAATTAGACTAATATATTAAATATTATTATAATATCCGATTAATACTCCGATTAATCCTTCCGATTAATCCCCGATTACCCGATTAATCTTAAATCGGTACCTCAACCGATTTATACCGATTACCGATTTTTACAACCATGCTAGTTCATCATAATAAAAATCTGGAATATTACGTAAAAATAATTGTTATAACATGTATAAATATAAACGTTAAAGCCTCTAACATATGTTCGTCCGTTTGACCCTGCTCTAAGATCAATTCTCGAAAGAGTAAACCCCCTAAATAAAAAATCCACATTCAGACTTAAGTCGATCTTCAAGACTTGCTTGTGTTTGTATGCAAAGCCAATCAATGACAGAATAAAGCTTATTGGCTTCAAAGAGTCGACACAAATCCTAGAGACTAATCATGAACAGTCCATTTTCCTGACTATTAATTCAATTTTCAACCACGAGGGTCCGATCGCCAAGTATTGCAAGTCAGCCCTCAGTTCACTTCCAGCTACACAAAGTCATCACTTCTCCCTCAAGGGTAGCACAAAAGAGGAATTAGCAGCTTGTAAGCTTAGGCGTCATTTGATAACATCTTAATAGTCTTAACTGAACTGAATGCAACCTGCTCAATTGTTAAGATCGTTTGATTGTTGCTTTCATCTTCAGGAGGAGAAGTCTATTAAGATTTGAAATCCTAGCTCAATGATTAAGAAACCGCTGTATGTATATGGTACGTTTTGTTGTTCACTAATTTTACAAATCTTTTTTTTATTATAATCAATTTATCAATCTGAATTATGTAAATTATGTAACACATTAAATTATGTATTACATAATAATAGTAATATATTGATCTTTTAAAAAAAAGTAATATATTAATGTTTCATTGTCAGATATTCTTTGATTTTATACTAATGATTACCAATTTGGTATATTCTTTTTCGTCCACTATATAAATATATTTATATTATAAAGTAAAAAAGTTCATTATAGATATAATAACTAATTATTTATGTTGATTTTAAATATTGAATATTTAATTATTTAAGTTTTTCTCTTTTTCCTGAAAAGAAAAAAGAGTTTTTATACATCATTGAGATAATACAATTCAGATTTGCCAAATAGTTCACTTATAATTTATCTTACTTTAGATATTTGATTGATTCAGAAATTTTAATCATTCAGAAAAATTAATTCAGATTTGTCAAATAACCCCTTAGTCAAGTTCTTAAGCAAGCTGGAATCCAAGCTCATGTTACATCTTTACAAAGCTCTCATATTGCAGATCACAGTAAAAACTTCTACCTCGAGGGTGGCACAGAAAGGAAATTAACATAATGTAAACTAAACCGAGTTCTAACATGAGCTGGCAGCCAGGACTATACTACATATCTACAGAGCTCAACTCGTATTGCAGAACGACCGAGCTTGAACCACAATCATCAATCATATTGCATGATTACTTTAGGACATAATTTTACTGGTATTCATATAGAATGGGCTAGTAAGTAGTAACTAAACAAAAACGCAACCCACAAAACAATTAAATAGTCTATATTTGTCAAATATAAAATAAGATAATCTCTGAGAAAATTTAAAGAGGCGAATCTTATGACGCGAATCTTATGACAGAAGCACAACAATTCTCTCATAAAACCGGGATAAAGACTCTCAACCATACTTAAATCACAGCAAAACGGCATAACTTAAGAGGAAGCACCACTGCGTAAAACTTGGTTCGTCTTCTTCCTAGGAGCTAACTGGCTCTCAGGCTGCAGAATGTAAATCAGTACAAAAATCATTAAGACAAATAGATGGATTTATAAACTTCTTAAATATAAATATACATATCAGTGGAAACCGTGACAAAGGCAATACCTCTTTCTTGACGGGCTCTTCCTTCTCAGACAAAGTCAATTCAATGTGGCACGGGGATGACATGTATGCTGAAAAAAAAAAAGGGATTAGAGCCCTTTAAAGTATATATCTACTGGTATCTGCACTACATGACTTCTTAATCAGTCGTGACAACATTTTGAAACAGCAGAAAACTATTTCATTAATTCAGAACCAGTCCTAACTACACATTGCCTGAATTGAGACTCTAGATATACACAATATTATGACTCTTGGTGCTTCTGTTAATTCTTCAGATCTGTTTTTGTTGTGGGTATTATCCCTACTAAAACACAGACTCATTTTTTACTTAGCAACAATAACATACGATTAATTCTTCCATGAGCACGATATGTTCGACGTCTCTGCTTCTGTGCTTGGTTAACTTGAATATGAGATATGTAAAGGGAATCCACGTCCAAGCCCTTCACCTATAAAAGGAACTCAAAATCAATATTCATCTCCTTTGAGATAAAATACAAGGGAAAGAACAGAAGGCGAAAAAAAGATATAGTAGAAGACATACTTCAGCATTACTCTCAGCATTCTTGAGTAAATCCAGAATAAACTTTGCAGATTTTGCAGGCCAACGCCCTTGTCCATTAGAATGTCTATTTTTAGCCTGAGCAGTTCGTCCAACTCCTCTACAGAAGCGAGTAAATGGAATAGCTTGCTTGTGTGCAAGAACATCCTCCAAGTACCTTTTGGCCTTGATCAAAGGCAGCTTACGGATGGCATGTGCAGTTTCTCTAGTATTCTATTAAGCAAAACAAAACAAAACATCACAAACTAAATAATTGACAGGAACAGAACCATATATGCAGAAGGAAAAAAATATTTTACATAAATACGTAGAACCATGACTGACACAGATGACCACTGAAAAATTGTCAAACAATACAGTCTAACACTGTTTATTTTCAATAACATAAGTACATAACCACTTGAAAATACTAGAAAAGAGATGCAAAAATGTACTAAACAAAAGTACAGCCCTTACTTGAAAATGAGGTCTAGGAAGCAATTATAACTATCCTGTATAAAATTCTCAAACCTAACAAACTGATTTCAGAGATGTAAGCAATGTACATGCCATATAATACAACCACATTATAAACCAACCATAAGCAAGCACTAGACCTGCAAACTACTACTAGAAAAAGGTTGCTAGATTGCTGAACGATGTATAAACTCTGTTCTAAAAGTCGGCGATTAATCGGGATTAATCGCCGATTAATCGTTGTTCGGTAAGGCATCGTCCTGATTTTACAAAAATCGGCCAAAAAATCGTTTTTTCGAAAAATCGGGATTAATCGGTCAAAAATCGGCATTATTGATAAAAAATTTAAAAATGTGTAGAAAATTTAAAAACAATTCAAAAAGCATAAAATTGAATAAATTTTTAGAAAAATATTATTCTCATATACGAAACTAATATTTTAAACGGTTAAATCATGAATTTTATCAATTTTTTCTCTCATATTGAGCCCAATTCAAAAATTAGATCTTAAAATTTATATTTACTTTAATAATGCTATATATTTAAAATATATTTGTATAAATATATGATAATTATTCATGTATAATCAAAATAATAAAATAATTATGTATATTATAATAATTATATTTAAAAATAATATTAAATTAGTTCCGATTAATCATTCCGATTAATCCCCGATTACCCGATTAATCCCTGGACGGTGCCTCCACCGATGAAGTCCGATTCCCGCTTTTTACAACACTGTGTATAAAATATATAGTGTAACTAATTACATAGCTACGCACTAAATTCAAAGCAAATACTAAATATTCTCCATGGTGGAAAGTTTACTTAACTGAACATTAGACACACATTGTGGCTAAAAACAATTTCGTAAACACAAAAAGTAGGTTATAACTAAAATGCACGGATTCAACACCGTACAAGGCAAATGTTTTCCTAAAGATAACGAGTAACAGATAGTGCCATTCTTCTTCAAGTTAAACACGAAAGGAAAAACAATGCTTAGCAATTCAAATCATTTATCGTGTCAATACAAGATAACTAGTATTATCCCTAATTCTCTACGACATTTTAGGACATCGAAACTGTTACCACACAACACAAAATACAACAAAATCAGGAAACACGGCAATTAAATCATACCTTAAAGTGGACTCTGAGATCAGCGCCCCTAGCTTTGCAAGCTGAAACACACACAAAAAAATAATAATTAAAAAATCAACAAATAACACAAATATACCAAATATACAAAAATGACACCACTTCTAAGTTAAATTGGGAAAAAAATGAAAAAAAATAAAAATGAATTGCTTACACTTGGTGGGATTATCAGGTTCCTTTGAATACTTGACCTGAAAATCAAAAATAACGAACCGTCAAAACAGAAACATACATTTATATGATTAAATTTGAATTAAAGAGGTGGTTAATTTGTTATCTTACCATGGCGCCGCTGCTAACTTCGATCGATGCTAGCTTCTGGGAGTTTAATATCAAGGGGATTTGTCTAGTCAAACCCTAAGATTAAGCTAGGGGTTTATGGGTCCAATTTTGGGCTTGGTATTCTCAAATTTAGGGCCTGTCAGGTTATTATTGTTTGGGCTAAGTGTTTGTAACTTTATTGTTTTTGTGTTTGATAACGTATTTGAAAGGCCGAAGTAAATCGTAGAGATTGGTGAAAATTATTCTTCTTTATTTTTTTTTTGCTAAATTAGTGAAGATTATTTTTTGAATGAAACGATCTAATTTTTTGTATTTTCAATTTAAAAAGAATTTTAAAGTTTTAGGGAAAAATTAAGTTTAAAACAGAGTTATCAATTTTTATTTTTCAATGCATTTTATTAATTATTATTCATCAAAAATAATTAATAAAATGTTAACATTTTGTTTCATTTTTTTGCTTATCTTGCTATTTAGGCATTGTTTTATTTTTTTTTCTCAATTAATTTTTTAATCTAAAATCTCGGAGTTCCGGATTTTTCTTTATTCTTAGTGGATTTCAAACACGCGAGGGGTCCGATTTCTCTTATCTTTGTGGTTTTGTTCCCCAGATGTAAGGCTTGCTTATTTTTAGGTTTTTAATTTCAGTTTTAATTTGTGTTATGCCCGAATCTGGCATAATAATTATTATGATTTGATTAGCTAAATTAATGGTTCATTATCTGCAATGGGCCTTGAAGATAACGAGTGGGTTACTAAAACCCACTACTGGAATCGGCCCGGCACAACTATAGGGCCACCTCGCTCTCGATCCTATCTAAGGGATCGCCTCGTTGACATTTCCCTCTCAGGGATCGCTTCGCACTATCATCACATCTACATGCTAAACGAGATCGTTATCTCTCTCTTCACTAGAAGGCTCATAGCTAGACCCCTCGAGGTCATATGAGTATCTATACATGCACTTGAGCTCGCTTCGCATGACTCGACCCCTCGAGGTCTCATGCCAGGTTCTTACTACTTCTCTACTAACCTCGCTTGAGAGGCCTTGATTCTAGACCATGCGAGACCATTGGTTTCCTTCTCTGAGCCATGGATCATGGATAGAATTGATTACTCACTACCACATCAGCCCTAAACAAGAGGGCTTGGGCCATGACTTATCTCCTAAAACCCTAGCCCGTCTAGGTATCTTGTTCTCCAAGAACTACGTACGGCTTGATCCCTATAAATAGGGTACGTAGGCATCTTGATACGGATGAGAAACAGTTCATCCCTGAAAACACCTATCAAGTTCAGCCACACTTATACACACATAAACCCTAATCCTTATTCTTCTTATAACAAAATATCCGTATTTTGCTCCGTTAATCCAGCAAACCTCCATAAACATTGTTATACCAAAATCTCCCTATAACAATTTGTTATTTCAGTCTTGGTAGTCTCTCCTTGGTGATAGTTTTGGCATTTCTCTCCTTTGTTTGTGAGAGTATGATTTTTGATTTAGTGATGAAAGTTTGCAGGAGATTGTAATTATGGTCGATAGCTCAAACTGGATTAGCTCAAACTGGATGTGATAAGGCATGTACATGTAAATATATCATTATCAATAAATCGCCTGATTGTATCTCCAAAAAGAATGGATTAATCAGCGATTATTTCTGTTTTATATTTGTTCGACGCGACTATTTTTGTAGATGCCATAGATTTTTCATTATTGAATTATATTCTAATTAAAAAAGTTTACATGTCTTACAAAAGAATATCTACTAACTTATAATCCGTGCGATGCACGGGTTTCTTTTAACATGTAATAAATTTTAATTTATATTACAATTATATTAAAATATAATCATTATTTTAAATTAATTAAAATAATCTTAATTTAAATTTAAACAATTCATATATATTTAATTAATGATATGCATGATTTAAAATTTATATTATGAAATTTTAAATTAAATACGTCATTGACGGAATTCGAAACTTGAACTTTTAGTAAGTAATTTAATTATAAAAAATATTTAATCATAGATCTAACGATTCGTTTTTATGACCAAAAAATCTAATGATCATTATTCGTTATATACCAGTTTTTATTATATATTTTATAATTAGAAACACGAAGTATCGTACCAACCGACCAAATTTTTAATGTTTCGTTTTTCATAATATGGTATAGATTTTATTAGTGATTGAAAGATATGGTATGATATTTGTGGGTATATATTAATGATTACAAGATTATGTTTTAAATTTAAAGATAACGTGTTTTAATTAGAAAAAAAAAATTAATAATGGTTAGATACGATATTTTATATGTTTAGAAAATGTAATATTTTCAATTATAAGTAAACGACTTTTAATCAAAAAAGACAATTAGCTAATTATCATTAATTGCATTATTTTATAATTTATTTACTTTAATAATTAGGATAATTGTGCCAAAAAATAAATACTAAATTTTCAATATTGGATTTTAATTATATCCTATATATAATTGGCGTTATATATAATTGGCGTAAGGGGGTTTTGATGGTCAGGGTTAATACAATCATATTATATGCTACACTCATTCAATAAAAATAAACGTATTTATATGACATCATATAATTGGCATAAGGGGGTTTTGATGATATGGTCGTCAAGACTTATATAGTCATTTTAAGCTACACCCACTCAATAAAAATAAAAATATTTATATGACACCAGTAGTATTGTTTTTACTCAATAACAATTACTGTTTTACAATGTTTATATTTGGAATTAAAAAAAATTCTGGATTTAAAATAATTTTACAGGACAAAATATAATCTACAAAATAAACAATAAAAAAAATTAAAAGCAAAAAACTAAAATTCACAGCAAACACTAATATAATTTAGAATAAATAAAAACAAACACAAACACATATTTAAAACAAGTATAGACTTTTTTATCATTAAATGAAATAAAAAAACATGTGATGTTTGGAAAAGACACATAAATCAACAAATTGTGATCTACAAAACAAACACTAATTTTAAAAGATATGCTAGATTTAGAAAACTAAAATACACAAAAAAAAATCAAAAATAATGTAAATAGAACAAATAAAAACTAACACAAAAACATAAAAGAAGTACCCTATTTCAAAAAAAGAATTATATAACATATTTTCACATAAATATCCCAAAAATTAATAAATAAACATAACCAGAAATATCATATTTTAAATAAATGAAACAAATTTATACCATATATTATTTTAAAAAAGTTTAAAAACACATGATAAAAAAAATTCAAACATACGAAAAAATAACAAATTGTTTTAAATAAATCTTTGATAACCACGTATGTTAAATACATGTAAAAAAATTCTAAAATATTCTTAGATTATCACGTATGTTATATAACAAAATAATAAAAATAATACTAATACCAATATATAGTACCAACATCTTGCAAGTATATCATATAAAATTTAAGAAAACAAAATAAAAACCATCCCAAAAAAATATGTTTAAATAAACTTTAGAATATAATTGATGGCAAAAAAAAAATTTTAATATAATTTACAAAATAAATAAATACCACATAAAAGTCCTTTAAAAAATAATATATAATGAATATAATAAAAAAATTACATATATGTTTTACGTATTTCTAAAATCAAGCTAAAAAAAATAGATTCGGTACTATAGATGTAAATAAATTAAAAAAAGTAACCTGAAACCAAAAAAACAAAAAATTTAAAAACTACCTAATAAAAAAAATGTTAAGTTAATAATAAAAAAGATAAAAAAATGTGAATATGTAATGTCTCAAGTATATGATGTATAATAAATACTATAACATAAAATATTTACTTATAAATTATTCAATAAAAACGTTTCTTAAATTTTTATCAAAAAACAAACACAAATAAACAAAAAAAAAATGCAACTCTATTAAAAACAATATTTCTATTTCATCATATTATTATTTTGCGAAAAATGTTGACGCAATACTATAGTTGTAAAATTAGTCGATAAAGCCGCTTTTCGCGACAACATTACAATTTTTTTAAATAATTTCAATACATATTTACGTTATAATATATTATCAATGTTAAATTTTAATAGTTACATAATCTTTTCTAATGAACCGATTTCTTGTTAAACACGATTCTTTCAATTAAGTCGCTCATTCGTTAAAATCGAAATCCCAACTTTAACTTATATTATAAAAACTTATATAATAATTTTTATCCATAAAAATCGAACCCTAAAAATAATATTAAAAAATATGACATCGGTATCAAATTCTAATAGCTAATACAATCTTTTCTAGTGAGTCGTTTCCCCTTAAAACATGTTTCGAGCAATTCTTATTTGGAACCGAAATTCTAACTTCATTACATATTATTAATGACATTTATCTTATAAAATAAATTTTTTTTCTTAAAAATTTAAATCTTAAAAGAGAGTAAATTCCAATTTTACATTCTTTAAACTTTCTAATAATTTATGGAGTTTTAAAAGATGAAAATACATCTTATATTTTCTATATATTATAGATATTCCTGTATTTATTTACAGCTTCCGCATGGAAATATTCTTCTGTGATGTTAACACATCAATTTTTTTTAAAGCGAAGACTTTTCATTACGGAAATAATATTAAATTTATGGATATATTTTTCTAATGCAAGTATAACTAACTTGTATAAAAAAAAGTTAAAATAAAGGATTTGTAGGAAAAAAGATATATAGTTTTAAAAAAATCGTATAAGACGTCTCCACCGTCCTCGTATTCTACTTTTTAAAAAAATGAAAATACATCTTATTTTCTCTTTATATTACATATACTCCTGTATTTATTTAGGATTCTCGCATGAGAATGTTCTTTTATTATGTTAACACATCAATTTTTTTCTTTTTAAATACTAAGGCTTTTTTTTATGATAATAGTATTAGATTTGTGAATAAATTTCCCTAATAGATGTATGATTGACTTGTATAAAAAAATATATAATTTTAGAAGATTTTAAAAGATGTCACCATCGTCCTTGTATTCTACTTCCAATAAAATATGTAATTATATGTCTCTTTTATATATTTAAACACCTATTCTACTTCCAATAAAACTTTTAGTTTTATGTTTTTTCTATAAATTTGAACTCTTATTCTCTATAGATTCGAACTCCTATTCTACTTCCAATAGAACTTTTAATCATATGCCTTATGAATACTTATTCTACTTCAAATAGAACTTCTAATCATATATCTTCTCTATAAATTCAAACTCTTATATATTCTCTATTAATCGAGCTTTTATTCTTCTTCCAATAGAAATTTTAATCATATGCCTTACAAATACTTATTCCACTTCGGATATAACTTCTAATCATATGTCTTTCCTATAAATTCCAACTCTTCTCCTCTATAAATTCGAACATCTATTTTACTTCTAATATGTTAAATGATATTTTTATATTTATGAGTGTTTAAAATTCTAGAAAATTAGAAAAAATAGATTGAGACGATCTTAGAGCGTCACCTAAACTCCCGTGTATCCTCCTTTATATATTGACAAGTTGAGTAAGCTGCGCTCCTTGTAATATTTTTTAAAAAAATACAAAATATAAATTTAAGAAATAAATTAAAAAGAAAATATTTATAAATAAATTAATGAACATGTACAAATTTTAATATTTATAGATAACTAAATAAACTATATACTTAGTTTCTATGTCGATTTTATATTACGTTTTCTTAGGCCGACACCCGTTGTAATAAATACATATAAGCCGCGTGTTGTGGTGGCCTTGTAATATTTCTTAATTTTTTTCGAAATATAGACTATTTAAGAAATAAATCAAAAAGTAAATATCTACAAATAAATTATGAACACAATATTGTACAAATTTTAATATATATAATAGAAGTGAATAGAAGATAAATTTTCAAAATTTACTTTCGAAGTTGTGCTCCCGAGTTTTTTGAGAAGAGAAGAGAAATGATTGAGAGAAAATTTTAAAAAACTTCTCTCCAAAAGTTTCTTCCCAAAAATGGGATGATTGGGAAAGAAGCTCTCACACATCTTTTTAAAATACTAGTAATATAGCATGTGCTTCGCACACGGAAATTCATTTCTGTCAATTCATTTTGTAGAATAGATGCACTCGTTACAACTAACACTAACGTTTGAAAATGACAATAATTGCTATAATAGTATGACATTTGTCACGAACGTATCGAAGAAATGTTCATTGTAAAAATTACATTCTCTTTAGTAAAAACATAAAACGTCGATCTCCGATTCAATTTGAGGTTGAACTCAGACATATCATACATTCAAAACAAATCATCATAGTCTAAAACAATTAACTAACATTCAGAAGCATTCAAAATAAGTTACAAATGTTTGGAAGTAAATAGAAGACAATGCCTATTTTAGAACTAACTTGTTATTTGTGAAGCCAATAAGATTAAAATCAAGCCAAAGCACTTTTATTCAATATAATGCAAGAATATGATATAGAAAATGACATACTGCTGAAGCATACATCCGAAACTAATAATCACATCCTAAGGAAAACTCGAGCTTCCTTATAAGCAGCCACAAACAACACTTTCCCATTTCAATGGATTCCAACTTTTGGAAAAATGTTTTGAGCCTCTCTAATCTTAACACTATGTTAAAAAGTATTACAAAAGAAAAAATTCTTTCAAAAACTTGCCTATTGTACCATTGAGAGTTGCATCCAGAAATTGATATCGGCAACAAACACGTACCCAAAATCCAAAATCTGAATCGCTTATTGACTTGGAAGACCATTATCGTTAAATTAAAAAAAATAGCCTTCTTAATAGTTTACTTATACCCTTGCAAATGGACTTGGCCAATGCATGACATCAACATTTAAATTAATGTTTTAGCTGATGTTAATTGTGAGAATATTATGGTTTTTGTCATCAACATAAATGAGTTAAATTTGAAAACTTGAACATACTGATTAATCAGGTGGATTAGGAGAAGAGGGTTCTTATATATTACCCTGACCATTTTTCAACTCAACTTGTAAATGCCTCTTATTTCATCAAAGAACTGAGAAAAATACAATGGCATGAAATCTTCATGCCTAAATTAGGACACAATTTCAAAGCATTTAAATAATGCTCTAATTCCATTTCCACATAATAAAAGTCCTACAATAGTCCAAACATCCATATTATTTCCAGTGATCTATCATTTGTCTTTATCCCATACATGTGTCCGCAGCCAGCTACCAACCTTTTGCCTTTTAGCATCCCAAGAGCTACAAAACCAATTATCCCGACTCCCTCTATCATAACTGTGAGGAGAACCTCCTTTTTATCACATAAATATGGTCTTGATAAACTTATCTTTACCGACACTCCAATGGTGACACACAATCCTGCAAAAGAAAAAAATTTATTTATGTCCAGCTTGTGATATTAGAAATTTTTTGCTAAACCCAACTCTCCGTTAAATCACTTCTAAGTACTCCCGGTTATCAAGTTGGAAAACGAAAAAGCACATGCGCAAACATGGTGCACTAAGAAGTACACTACTTCCAATATCAAGAATTTATTTTTATAAGTAAATAGGAAAATTATTGTAATGGGAGTTGACGACAAAAGAACTTGTACTTTCGGCATATATTTGTTGTTAAACCTTCTTACATGTCTCTGTTATTTCTTTTTACATATCTTCTTTGTTATTAAACCTTCTTTGTGGGTAATACACTTTGAATATAACTAATTAGTTTCTTTGCAGCCAGGTCAAATATCATCTGCAAGCACCAAAATTTATAAGTTAATATATGTATAAAAAAATCTGGTCATCAAATCCAAGTAAAAATTAAAGAAGGAGATTA
Organism: Kitagawia praeruptora; assembly: GCA_037693485.1. Taxonomy (NCBI): domain Eukaryota; kingdom Viridiplantae; phylum Streptophyta; class Magnoliopsida; order Apiales; family Apiaceae; genus Kitagawia; species Kitagawia praeruptora. The sequence goes on along the minus strand of CM075345.1, from coordinate 29,702,478 downwards.
TACTTTGGCTGCACTTGCATTTTTCAGTTCCACAGTTTCCCGCCTTGACCACATGTCTAAACTTCCATTCGTCACTTGTTCAAGTTCAGTTGGCATTTTCCTTAGGCTTTCAGGACCAAATAAGTTTAGAAATATAACCTTTAAAAAAAATTAAATATGTTTTGCAACACTACAATTCCGTAAATAAGCAGAAGAGCTGACACAATAGCATTGATACATGTCTTTGTTTTAAACTTACAGATCCACCTACACACATATTTTAAATATACATATAGTCTCTATTTGTAGAGAATGCTACAACTATAAAAATTACAACATGTTTTAACAAAATGCCAAGCTAAATATTTTTAATATTCATTGTTATTCATTGTTTAGCCTACCAAAGCCTTTAATAATTGACTTAAGAAAAAAAATCAAAAAAGCGACAAACATCAATACCAGAAGTAGTTACCTGGCACTTCATTGCAGTAGAAGAGTAAAACATCATTTCAAAGGTCTGATGATCCAGAACTACTCTAACCTGCAAAAGCGTTATCATATTGACTATCTTTTAATCATAAAATGTGTAGAGGCTGAATTGCAACAAAAAAACATGAATGTTACGGGGGAAACACATCCGATGAATGTTGTCTCACCTTCTTTTCTCCCACTTTGTACAAAGTGATTACTGTAAGAAATTAACCAAGAGCCCGGTGGTAGGTTTATTAAGGATAGTCTCCAAAAGGACGTCCTGCAAACTCTGGAAGGCGCCATTCATATTTGTAACTCCTGCAAACTCCCACTCAACATGGCTGACTACTTTAGCTTGGTTGCTCAACATGAACAACCTACCTAATCATCAAAATATTGGACTATAACCTCCACATCAACAGCATGAAAGCCAAGCAACACCCTACTTCTATTTCCAACTTCAGGGCAGTAGGGTACCTGGTCTCGAGATTACTTTGAAGGACATTTTTCCACTGTTATAGTCTTCCATAAGTTCAAATAGGCTTGCAGGATCTGTGGCGATGCTCTCTGTATCAAGATCAAGCTCAAACTCCTCCTACTTAAAAAATTTACAGCCTATAATCTAATATCTGAAAATGATTTGGCATATGACATAAAAGAATAAATTACCATCTTTTGTGCAATCACAAATAATATTGTGAATACTGGAGTACTTACCTCAAGTATGATAGCCAATTTTATGATGCCTGCTACTTGCAGCTTTCATGACGTCCTTTGCAGCATCAAATACACTGGCGGCATAAGCTACCCAACCGGATGTAATATTACGCCTTAAACCATCTGGTCATTCTCGTTAATAATTGACATAGTTAATACATCAACAAAAAAAAAAGGAAAATGACCTGCAATGCTTGGTGTTGTTACTGAAGAAACATAATATCATAATTTATTCATAATCCATGTTACATTTGATAAGATAAAATAAATTACAATTTCCATGATTTATTTGATCATTTTAATTATCAATCTAACATATTGTAGGCTAACATACCGTAGGTATACGTCTATATCGCAATACAATGTGGTTGATCAAGAATTTATAAAGTATAAATTATGTTGCATAAAAAAACTTTTGTTGGAGCAAATAATCCGAGTTAATCAATGCCATTGCGAGAATTGTACAAACCTCTAGGGCAGTGAGTTTCCAAAGTTGTATGGATCGATTTGTTTGATTGTGACAGTGCTATTTTTTCCCAAATACCGAAAGTGAAAGATTAGCAATTGTTGTTTTCCAAGGACTCCACTATAATCCGTGTTATGTGTCCTGAGATAATAGATTATGAAATGATTTAAACATACTAAAGAAAAATTAAAATTTATAAATTTAAACTAATGTCAACTAAATAAATGCATGCTTTAAGATCATCTCACTTGTAGCTAGCAAAGAATCCTGTAAAAAGTGTATCAGTTTAAGTCCCCGTATTAGTCCTACTACAGCAACAATGGTAGAAACAAAGGATATTCCATGGATGATTACCAGTGTCCCGATATTAGCTGTATAATACCAATATAGCCCTTACGGCAACTGCTGGTTTGACCTCCATTATCTTTTTATACTTGTAAATGGGCAATTAGGTGGATGCATAGCCTTATTGGCTATTACATCTACCGATGTTGCAGCAGCTCCCAAGTCACAGACAATCCCTGTACAGAGCTAACAATTTAGAATTTGAAAAGGGATTTTTTACAATAAAAATTAAGACTTGTTTCACCAAAAACCAAAACCAAGTCATAGCAGTACTAATCCTGAACCAAATAGAAATAAAGTCTGGCCTAAAAATCCTCAGTGAAATTTAATTTATACTTACATAAATACATGTCAAGAAGAAGAAGCTCTTGTCTTTATTTCTTTCTATTTGATTTGTGTCAATTTATAAAGTGACTGAATTCCTAGAATGTAGGAATGCAAGATACCTTGTTTAGTTCATGTAACCTCTTGATTCTCATGACATTATAGCATTAGCAACCATCGCAAGCAAAACTTCACCCAAATCCATAAAATTTTGTCTTTTAAAATCTTCAATAATATACATATGTACATTGAATGAAGTTGAATAAGTAGAGTTAGAAAAGAAAAAGAAATATGGTGAAAAAATTACCTTTCGTACCTTTTACAACTCAATCTAGGAGATCTTTAGCGAGTAATTTTATTTAAACATCCAAATCAACCTCAACTTTTGCCCTGCAAAAAATAAGATAAACACCAGACACCACATTAAAAATTTAAGTGCTTCCTAACTTGAAAGACCATTATTTCTTAAAGAATAGCATTCTGAATATTTCACTTTTGCACTCTTCAACAGACTTGACTTCACTTCTGCAAAAACATGATATTAATCCATAATAAGACACATGATTTACATAGGCAAAAAGAAAATATAAGAGAGAGGGGGAGAGAGAGATTATCTGGAAAAAATGTAATGTTTCATCATTATCGAATCATCACAATAGAGCATGAATCATTGATTAAGAGTGATATGTAGATCAATTCGAACCTAAAAAAACCAAATTAAAATTGTGAAAGATTCACCGATCAGGAATATAATGAACTGACCATCTATAGACTGTAGTGTATATATTGAACTCACCAAATTTCTATCCCTGAAACAAAAAAACTAAATTAGAACAGAGAAAAATCACTATAATTCTATAAATCAATGCTTCTTCCATCAAAACAAAATACAAATATAATGAAATTGATTTATTGGTAGCAGAATTAATTAAAGAAAGTCATAATACATATTCACAAACCCTCATGACCATACCTGAATTGTCCACTATGCAAGCCTATATCTGATGAACAGATAGAAAAGATTGATGCTTTAAAATTCAGCATTTTCCAAAAGATGTGTCCGCAAAATAAGGAATTTAAATTTAAAAATAACAAATTAGGAGGAAACATGGTGGAGGAGGAGGAGAAAATTGAAATCATCCTAAAATCAGTTACATCACTATGTAAAGAAAATTTAAAACATTTGGATATAACCCATTTATGTATGGGTGATCCATTTTTTGGATAAAAATACTTTAAAAAAAGATGGATATAACCCCATTTTTATTTGGCATTTTAATCTTCCGTAGTTTCTAACAATAGCATAAGAAAAGTACAAACTGAAGATAACTCTATCACCAATCAGACAGTATTTCTAATAAGGTAGTCGAGCTGTCACGAATCAAAATTATTCTTTCCTCTACCCACTATTTCCATTGTTCTATTTTCATCGTTTTATTCGGTATGTTATCAGTATCGAACAAAAATACACTTGAAGACATTGCATCTTACGCGCTGTCAACTTGCAAAATGATTGCAGCAAGAAGTCTACATATATTGATTTTGTTGGGGCATAACCTGTTAGGCCGAATACACAAAATTTAATCAAGTACTGTATGAGAGAATAACAAGAACACACGTTTTAGTACTTAAAAACTGTTTGGAATTAATAATTCCTCTCTCAGTGATGTAAAATATCACAGAGAGCTGCTTAGGTTACAATGAATGAATATTTCAATGTACGATACCCTTCTAGGGTTAACCTAACTGTATTTATAAAACATACAGCTTCTATTCAATCAGTAATTGATACTCCTATAATTAAGCTATACAATTGATATCAATTACGATTGCTACACATCTTTTAAGTCAACTCAATCTCTTTGATAGCTATCTGATCTTCAAAGATATTGCTTCCATGTTTATCTTCAATCATTGTTGACTTGTAGATGCTTCTGCTGAACAGAGTTTAACAAACTCTGTTGCTTTCATCAATCAGTGTTTGCGCTTCCATCCATCAGCGTTTACTCAAACTCTGATTGCTTCCCGCTTAAACTCTGATGTATCACTGTATCACTTAAACACTGATTAATATTTACATCAATTATATCTAACAATCTCCCCCAACTTGTTCATTCGCAAAAATGCACAAGTTAATGATAATTGATGATGTCAAAACAAAATAGACAAATGCAGTGTTTAATAAATGATCAGAGTTTAAACTACTTACTTAAACAAAATCAACAGAAAAATAAGAAATCCTTACAGAGCATCATTCATAAAACTGCCTCAAGATCTGGTGTAGCTCTGAGATAGTCTATCAGCAATCTTCTTTCAGCATTCTCAAGCTCTCTCTGCATTATCTCTTTGATTTCTCTTAGCTCAGGATCATTCTCATCAGTCTGATAGATAACAGATCTTAGATCGTAGATTTTGTTTCTCCTCATCTGATTACCCAGTCTTATAAATTTCACTTCCTCTGATTGTGAGTTGAAATCAAGAACTGTAATCCCCAGATCAGTCTTTAGATTTGTAGTACCCTTTTTCATCTCAATAAGATTTCCATTCCAATCTCTGTACTTAGGGACATATCTGCTGTTGTATTTCATGCCTCTAGTTGCCAAGTTGTGAAGCATCTTCTTTCTAAGCACATTGGCTACTGACTCAGTTCTTCGATTCCTTACCTTGAACAGATACAGAACATGTTCAAGTTCTTCCCAGTATTTCAGATCAAGATCAAATTCACCAATCTTGTATACTGTCCCATCAGTCATAAAATATAAAAGAAAATCTTTTTCCAAGCTCTTCTGATGGACCAACTGTACTGATTCCAGTCTGTCTAAGCTTTCTTGAGTTACACCATGACCTGGAATAGCCAGTGAGGAAGGATCTCTAGGACCAGCTTATTGTCTTTGATCTCTATGAGAGCCTAGTCCAGCTTTATTGCTTCCAATCTTTCCAGTTAAACCTTTTCCATCTGAAAAATCCATAGGACCTCCAGTCTCTGGGGTTGGTTCAAACACTGAAGTCTTCCCAAAAACTGATTGTAATACAGAAGAAGATAGAGAGTTCTGCACAACTCTTTTAGCAACAGAAGTTGTGTTTGATTTCTTGGACATGCTTTCCTCTTCAGCAATGCCTTTAAGCTTTTGCTTAGCTTCTACTTCTGTTGGCTTTTTGAATACTTGCATTCTTTGATCAGCTGCAACATTTTCTTTGATTTTAATGCCTTTAAAAACAGGCCTAGAAGCTTTCACATTTTGCTTACTCTTACCAAACTTCAAAGCTTTCTGATGTTCAGCTTGTTATAAACTCTTCTCTTCAGCTTGAATGTCTGCAAGAGTAACTCCTTCTTCATTCTCCTCTAGAAATACTTTGGCAGCTAACTCTTCATCAATCTGTGGATTATCAGTGAATAGCAAACTCTGGGTTTTAGATGTACCCTGAGTATCAGTATTTACCCCACCAGACTTAGACTTAGAAGTTTTTTCAGATAGTAAACTCTTCTCAGTTGCCCTTGACCTTAGATTTCTTTGATCTTTTGCTCCTCCATCTCCTGCATCATCCTTCTGAGTCAGAGTTTGAGATTGCCTGCATTTAGTCTTAGCATATCTCTCCCCCTTTTTGACATCATCAGGCATGAGAATAGATGTAATCAGCTCCAAGGAAGAAGCAATAGCATCAACCTTATCAGACAAACTGTTCTGTTTTTCTTCTATTTTGGTCAGTCTATCAGACATAGAGTCTTAAGCCTTGGAGAATTTGGTAATCTTGAGTTTGGTGTCAAACTCCAGAGTCATATCCTTATCCTTAATATCATCTTTGAGACCAGTAATGGACTTTTGACAATCATCAAGTCTGCCATCCAGTGTTTTGACTTGCACCACTGTGGCCTTCAAACAGGATAGAATATCTGGATTTGAAATTTCAGTAGCAGTTTGTTTCACAAAATCTGCTGCTCTCTCCCTCTAGGAAAAATACAGTCTTCCTTATACCAATTTGCAGAAAACTTAGTAAGATACTCTACTTCAATCTCATGCTGTTTGGAAGGCTGAGCAAAAGGTGCATGCTTTCCTTCAGTCTACACAGGTGCACTTGCAAAAGAATCAGAGTTTGAGCTCTCTTCACCTTCAGCTTCAACACTAACATGTTCAACATTCTCTGCAAATTGAACATTCTCAGCAACAGTGTGCTCAGTTTCTACAACAGCCTCAGCTGTATTCTCTGCAACAATCTCTGCAACTTCTGCATTCTTTACAACATCTTCAACAGTCTGAGCAAGTTGTTTTTCAGACACAACAGTCTTATCAACATTCTTTGCAAGAGAAACAACTGCAGGCAGAATATCAGAGTTTAAATTCGTTGTTGCCTTTTCAACTTCTTCACCATGATCAGAACCCTGGTGAGCATCTGAAAATACATCAGTATGAGAAGCTACTGTTTCTTCAAGAAGTACAGTAGGCTGAGCAACTGCACCAGTTTCTTCAGAGTGAATAGGAAGAGAAGAAGTAGGAGGAATCATAGGATCAGAGAATGGCATGGCAGTTTCAGCAAAATCATCCATAGTAAAGCCATCTCTGTTGTCATCCATGTGCATATTAACAGGTGATTTCTCACATTCTGTAGTAGCATTTACCTCAACAGGTATCTCAACAGCAGGTATCTCATCATCTGAATCAGATATTACCAGCTTCCTTCTTTTGTAAGTCTGCAACTCAACAGGTGCCTCATCTTCAGAAGAAAAAGAAGACTCTTCCTCAACAAGAGATGGTGATGGTGATCTATTTGCTCTTTCCTTTTTCTCTTTTCTAGCCAGTGTGGCTCTAGCAAGTCTGTGCCTTGAGTTATGAGCTACATGCTTAGTTCTTCCCTTACGTTTGGATTTGAACTTGGATGGTTGAGGTTGAGTGGAAGGTTGAGATGTTGGTGGTTGTGGGGCAGAGTTTAGTGGTGCAGAGTTTAGTGGTGCAGAGTTTAGTGGATCAGAGTTTAATTGTTCAGAGTTTAGTGGTTCAGTGTTTAGTGGCTCAGGATTAATTGGAGATTGTTCAGTTTGGTGAGGTTCTTGAGGTTGTTGAGGTTCCTGTGGTTGATTTATGAAGTTCTGTAAAGCAAAAGGATAAACTAGAGCATGCACCTCCCTGTTACCATCCTTATTTGTCAAATCAGAGAATATTCTCTTATTGACCTTAAAAGGCTGAATCTCATCAACTTCAGCAATTGCAACATTTGGCACACAGGCAAAAAATAGTAGTTGACAAAATCTAGCAAAATATATAGTTCTAGATACTGACAACCTACTTCCTATATTCATTAGCACATGTCTTCCAAAATCAAAATTAGAACCATAAAGAAGAGAATACCCGATTTGGAGACTATCAGTAGGATTGGTGACCTTATTTCCAAAAGCCCTTGTAATACAGTCGAAGAAGAAACTCCATTCTTTTCGTAACTGAGGTCTTTTCACTAATCCAATCTTGTCCAACGGACCTAAGTACCCAATCTGCTGCAACATCTCTCGCAGATTCGTTTCAGAAACAACAGCATATGAATTATGAATGTCAAAGTCCATGGTTTCTCTGACTGTATCTGGAGTGATAACATAGTCAGTTTCGTTATATGTGAAAATAATTGATGGTGTCCCATTCTCTCCACCATCATCATACACAAAGTTTTGCCAGAATGAAGCAATTTGAGATGCAGACAGCGTTTGAGGTTCGACCAACGCAAAACCAACTTCTGAATCTCGCAAGAAATTCTGCATCAAATGAAAAGCTTCTAGAGAGTTTTCAGTGTTCAACGGAGCTGCATAATTATTAGGAACAAACAAAAGACCAAGTGTGTTGAAAGGTTTGGTTGCCATTAGAATAGTTTGAGAAGAAATACGAATGAAAATGATATGAGTGAAAAGTGTTTGATGAAAATTTCAAATGAAAATGATAAGAAACTGTGAATGAAAGTGTAAAAAGTGAATATGAGTGGGTGAAAGTGAATATGAAGTAAAGAATGAATCTCAAACGTTTTTCGCCTTAAAACACGCAACCACTTACCATTATTAGTAAAACACGATCATTGAAAGATGTGTGAGTGGGACACGTGTCAAATAACTAGCATAACAAACGCACATACTTAGTAATTACAACCCCAATTACTGCTACCTTTTCGCAGTAATTACTTGAACAAATAAACACTTTAACACTAACCAACAGCTGTCAAAAACTCTTGTTAGTTACAGAGGCATGCCTGTACACATCTAATAACAAGCCTAATTGTTTGTAATGCTTTGCATTACTTACATGACCTCTTAACTGAGGGAACCTCTAGTTGTAGAGTTTCTGTTTGTATTGTACTTGTAGTAGGCATCAAATCCTAGTTGTGTAATTGTACAAGTAGAGTCTAGAATAATGCTTGAAAGAAGTTCCAAGGTTCATGCCTCAAGCAAGGAGTTAAAGACTGTCAAATAATCACAGTTGGGATTTGAAGAAATGAAGAATTTGCCTAAGTACCAATTCGAGAAGTATATTTGTCTATTCGAGAAGTCCAGCATTCGAGAAGTCAGAGATTCGATATCTCAAGACACTATTCGATATCTCTGAATACACTGTTCGATATCTCATTCGATATCTCAGGGATTCGATATGTCTACTACTCTATTCGAGAACTCAAGAAGTCAACAAGTCAAGATGGTATTCGAGTTCTCAGAGAGTCAACAAGTCAAAGGTCCATTCGATATCTCAAGGACTCAGAAAGCTATTCGATATCTCGAGGATTCGATAAGTCAAATGTTCTATTCGACAACTCAAGGAATCCTGATGGAAAAGAGCTATTCGAGAAGTGGTTCGATATGTCAATATAACAGTATTCGAGAACTCAGAGTTATCGATCAAGTCAATTCTAGTTCTCGAATCACTTACTTAGTCACTTCTCGAATACATTCTTGGAGACAAAATACTGAAGAAATTGTACAAGTCAGAAACCTGCAACAAGCCAATGCACTTTATGGACCACAATCTGTAACGTGCTCTGGAAAGCCTGCAAGGAAGCTTGGAGAGATATAGAAGAGACAAGGAGCTAAAGAAGTGGATCTAAACAGGCTTTGCAAAGTCAAATCTGTAACCGTTTGGACACTTACTCAAAAAGGATAGACAGACTAGAAAGTAATTTGTTTAGCTACCTTATTTGCAGTAAGTAGGTTGTATCCATGTTCTATAAGGACACAGCCTCACTTCATAACTTAGTAACTTTGTGAGTCAAGTTTTTCATACACTGTAAGCTATATCTCTCTGAGAAAAACGAAGCTGAGAATACTACCATTTGTATTCACAAATTGTAGCAACCTTTATCTAATAATACATTAGATTAAAGTGATATTGTGTCTTGTGTTGTTTATTTATCCGCACCTTCACTTCTACACACACAGGCACTTATCTGCTACATAGACTCAATCCAAGAAAAGTTCAAGAATCCATTCACCCCCCCCCCCTCTGTATTCTTTTACCATATTCAATACTCAACAAGTGGTATCAGAGCGGGCTGTTTATTCAAAAACAGAGAAACGATCATGAGTTCGAATACACCAAAGACTACAGGAACGGTGAAGGTCCCTAAGTTTGACAAAGAAAACTTCAACCTCTGGAAGATAAAGATGATGTTGTTCATTAAAGCCTCTCATCCCTTGTATCCTGAGATTCTCAAGAATGGTCCTTTTGTTCCACAACAAGAGATACCAGAGAAGACTGTTGGAACCAAAACTATCCCAAGAACTTATGAGGCCAAGGATCCATCAAAGTGGACAGAGTCAGAAAGGGAGAAGGTTGCTCTTGACAGCCACCTCATGTTGCTTATCATTGATTCCATGGACATGTCAATGTTTGCAAACATTGCATCATGCACGTCTGCTAAAGAGATGTGGGATCACATTGAGGTGTTGTGTGAAGGGACTGATGAGGTTAAGGAAAACAGGAAACAGATACTGGTCACACAGTATGAAGCTTTCATGGCAAAGCCCAAGGAAAGCATCACTGAAATATTTGAAAGGTTTCACAAGCTAGTTACTGAGTTGCAGATGAATGGAAAGGTTTACAGCACCAAGGAGTTAAATATGAAATTTCTGTTGTCTTCACCAAATCATCTGGAGCAAAGAGTCATTTCTCTAAGAGAGAGAGATTTGAACAAAGTCACCTATGATGTGCTCTATGGAGTCCTAAAGACTCATGAACTTGAGTTGCTTCAGAAAAGGGCTATCCAAGCCAACCAAGGTAGGATGATAAACACATCATGTGCCTTGATTGTCAACAAATCCATTCTGGACCTAAAAGCATCTACAAGCCAACTAAGGATAGAGGAGGTGGCAGATGATGAAGAAACTGAAGATGGGGTGAGTGAACCTGTTGAGGAAAAGGAGGAAGAAGAAGAAGAGTTTTACACTCTGGAAGAACTTGATGGGATGGAAAATACTTCATATGCTTTCATGGCCAGAAAATTTCCAAACATCAGATTTAAAAGAAATCAACCCTTCAAACCCAAAACTCAAAACCATTCAGCCAACAAGAACAAGGCACCTATAAAACCAAACAGAAATAAGTTCAAAACCAGTTATGTGGATAGGTCATCTGTAAGGTGCTATAGATGCAATGACCTAGGGCATTTTGCCAGTGAATGCAAGAAGCCTAAAAAGAAGGATAGAGATTATCTTGAGCTCGAAGCTAAGTATGAGGCCCTTCTGAAAAAGCAGACACATGGTAAGGCCTACATAGCTGAAGGGAAGTGTTGGGATGATTCTGAGAGTGATGAAGAGGAACAAGAATTCTGCAATTATGCCTTGATGGCCAACTCCAAGGATGACTCATCTTCATCTGATTCTCAGGGCAAAGAAAGTGAAAAGAAGGTCATGTGGATTTTGGACAGTGGATGCTCAAATCATATGACTGGTGATATGGCCCTGCTATCACAGTATGAGGAAAAGGCTGGCCCAATGGTTGCTTTTGGAGATGACAGCATGGGTAACACATTGGGATATGGCAAGCTGAAAGTTGGAAATGTCATCATTGAAGATGTAGCACTAGTCAAGGGGCTCAAGCATAATCTGTTAAGTGTTGGTCAGTTTACTGATAGAGGATTCAAAGTGAATTTTGACAAAGATGAATGTTTGATCACCCACAAGAAGACTGGTGATTTTGCTCTATCTGGAGTAAGGAAGGGAAGCCCGTTTGTAGCCAATATGGACTCTGCAAACAAGGACAAAATTTGTTGCTTTTACTCAAAAGCATCAAATGAAGATTGTTGGCTGTGGCACAAGAAACTATCACACCTGAACTTCAAGGCCATTAATTCTCTAGTTAAAAGAGAGTTAGTGAGAGGCATGCCCACACTTGAATTCTGCCAAGAAGGAGTGTGTGAGGCTTGTCAAAAAGGAAAAATGAAAAGATCAAGCCACAAGTCAAAGACAGTGACATCAATATCCAAGCCATTACAACTCATCCATATGGATTTGTTTGGGCCTGTCAACATAATGTCACTTGGAAGAAAGAAGTATGCCCTGGTAATGGTTGATGATTTTTCAAGGTATACATGGGTGGAATTTCTAGCATCAAAAGATGAGGCTCCACAAGTAATTATTGAGCATATAAAGAAAGTTGACAAGGAAGCAAAGGCAAACGATGCAAGTGTGATTGCACTGAGGAGTGATAATGGAACAGAGTTCAGAAATGCCACACTTGAAGCATTCTGCAAAGAGAATGGCATTTCTCAGCAATTCTCAGCTCCAAGGACTCCACAACAAAATGGAGTTGTTGAGAGAAAGAATAGAACTCTAATTGAGGCTGCTAGAACAATGTTACTTGATGCAAAAATGCCTACATATTTTTGGGCTGAGGCTGTGAGCACTGCATGCTACATTCAGAACAGGACCCTCATCAACAAAAACACTGGAAAGACACCTTACAATTTGATGACTGGAAAGAAGCCTACTCTAAAGTATGTTCATACTTTTGGAAGCAAATGCTTTGTACTAAAGGATAATTCTGAATATGTTGGAAAGTTTGATGCAAAAGCATTTGAAGGAATTTTTCTTGGCTATTCTATGGAAAGAATTGCATACAAGGTTTATGTCATCAGTCAAAAGAAAGTTATGGAAAGCACAGATGTAATATTTGATGACAGCAAACTACCTGGACTAGAAGAAGCCAATGATGAAAACAAAGATCCATTGAAGTTTGATAATCTAGATGATTCTGATGAAGAGATTGAAACTGGAGTTGGAACTCAAGTTCAACAAACTCAAGTGATTAATGATACAAGAGAAGAATTTGTGCCAATCGATAGTGGAGAAACAAGCATCCAAGACACACCTGTGAGTAATGACAACTTCACAGGGGGAGGAAATGAGGATGACCATGATGTGGATGATGAAGCAACATCAAGAATGAGAAGTCAGGCTGAACACTCGAGGAAATGGGATAGATCACACACTGCAGAGCAAATCATTGGAGATCCTAATGCAGGAGTAAGGACTAGAAGAGCAACTCAAAATGAGTGCCTCTATGGATGTTTTCTATCACAAGTTGAGCCTAAGAAACTTGATGATGCACTGTTGGATCCAGATTGGATTATTGCCATGCAAGAAGAGCTGAATCAATTTGAAAGGAACAAAGTATGGGAACTTGTGCCTGCACCAAAGAATAGAACCATTGTTGGAACAAAATGGGTTCTGAAGAATAAGTTGGATGAAGATGGTGTAATAATAAGAAACAAAGCAAGGCTGGTTGCAAAAGGATACTCTCAACAGGAAGGCATTGATTATGATGAGACATTTGCCCCTGTTGCTAGATTGGAAGCCATTAGAATATTCTTGGCATTTGCTGCTCATTCAAACTTTAAAGTTTATCAGATGGATGTCAAGAGTGCATTTCTAAATGGAGAGTTGGAAGAAGAGGTTTATGTGCAACAACCACCTGGCTTTGAGGATCCACATTTCCCAGAATTTGTCTACAGATTGCTTAAGACATTGTATGGACTTAAGCAAGCTCCAAGAGCATGGTATGATACTTTATCACAATTTCTTCTTGAAAATCAATTCACTAGAGGCACATTGGACAAGACACTGTTTTACAAGAAGTATGGTGATGATATTATCCTAGTTCAAATCTATGTGGATGATATCATTTTTGGTTCTATAAATGAGAAACTGTGTGAGAAATTCTCTAAACTCATGCAGAGCAGATATGAGATGAGTATGATGGGAGAGTTGACATTCTTTCTAGGGTTGCAAGTCAGTCAAAGGAAGGATGGTATCTTTATCAGTCAAACCAAGTACATCAAGGATTTATTGAAGAAGTTTGACTTGGAAGATTGTTCACCTGCCAAGACACCCCTGGCCACTGCCACTAAACTGGATGAAGATGCTAAAGGCAAGAGAGTAGATATCTCAGTCTGCAGAGGCATGGTTGGTTCTCTACTCTACCTCACTGCAAGTAGGCCAGACATCATGTTTGCTACATGCTTGTGTGCAAGGTTTCAATCAAATCCAAAGGAATCACATTTGATTGCAATAAAAAGGATCTTTAGATATCTGAAGGGCACTCCAAACTTGGGATTATGGTATCCTAAGGACACAGGGTTCAATCTGGTTGGTTATTCTGATGTTGATTATGCTGGATGCAGAGTGGATAGGAAAAGCACCTCAGGAAGCTGCCAGTTTCTTGGACAAAGGTTAGTTTCTTGGTATAGCAAGAAGCAACAATCTGTGTCAACTTCTACAGCTGAGGCTGAATACATAGCTGCTGGAAGTTGCTGTGCTCAAGTGCTTTGGATTAGAAATCAACTTAGAGATTATGGACTTGTGTTGGAAAGAATTCCAATCATGTGTGACAACACAAGTGCAATCTCTATAGTTGCCAATCCTGTCAATCATTCTAGAACAAAGCACATTGACATCAGATATCATTTCATAAGAGAACATGCAACTAATGGAACCATTGAGTTGCATTATGTCTCTACAGATAAACAACTAGCTGATATATTCACTAAGCCATTAGATGAAGCCACCTTCACAAGGTTGGTAAGTGAGATTGGAATGCTGAATTCTTCAGATTCTGGCTAAGTGAATACACCATCTAGATTGTTGCAGCAGTAAACACTTACTTTATCTAAATTCTCAATATTTTTGGAGTAAGTGTTGGCTGAAATATGATTTATAAATATTTCAAATCTGTTGCATATGTTGAAAATCATATTTCTATTAACTTAAGATTTCTATGAAATTTTGAGAAAATCAATATTTAATTTGCTAGGATATTTTTCAATGAATATGTCTGGTAAATTTTAAAAGATAGTGAAAATCAAATTTTTATGAGTGATGGGTATAGTTCGATAAGTCAGACTTCTCGAATGATTCACTATTCGACATCTCTAATAAGTCTCATTAGAGTACTCTTGAGTTCTCGAATAGAGTCTTTCTGAGATATCGAATAGAGGTATTCTTGACTTCTCGAATATAGTAACTGAGTTCTCGAATGATTGAGTTCTCGAACACTATATTTGAGTTCTCGAATCATTTGAAAAGGCTGAATTCTCGCTGAATTTTAACCGATTTTGGACTTTTGTCTAAAAGTTTAATTCACTCATAAAAACACATATTATTTAATTTAGAATTATTTCTAAGTTAGATAACTGCCAACTGTGAGTTTCTATATGCTTGAGTTATCGATTAAGCCATTCTTGACTTCTCGAATAGTTGTTTTCTACTTCTCGAATGCCTGACTTGTCGATACAAAACTTTCTGCTAATCGACAATTCAAGTACTTCATACTTATACAATTTCACATCTATTCGATTCATTTCATTCGATTTCTCAAGCATCTACACTCTCTAAACCCCTGAAACCCTAGCTACGAAAAGCCAAATTTCTTCTTCAACCTTCAATTTCTCTTCTCTCTTCTACACAAATGGCAACAGTAAAGTTCAATACCAACTTCATCGCTCTCGCTAGTGATGTTGAAGCACCCAATGCCAATTTCAAGTGCTTTGTGAAATGGATGGCTGAGTCATATATCAAGGATGCACTCTCTGCCAACCCAACTCTGTATCTAGATATTCTGGAACAGTTCTGGAGTACTGCTATTGTGGAGGTTGTAGCCCTGGAAAACGCAATCACTTCATATATCATCTACTGCAAGATTCAAGATGAGGAAATCACTATCACTACTGCAGACATGAACCAAGCACTGGGCCTACAACAAGAGTCATTTGACAGAATGGCCACTAATGCAGAGTTGGAGGAATTCTTTGAGTTCATCAACTACTCAGATGGGATCAATCTTGGAAAGCTAAACAGAAAGAATCTGAGAAAGGAGTGGAGCTATGTGTTTGCAACTCTTCTCCAAGTCTTCACTGCCAGGAAATCAAGCTTTGATCAAATCAGTGCACCTGTGCAACAAATTGGATATGCTTTGGCCTATGGAAAGAAGATTGATGTTGGCCAAATCATCCTCCAAGAATTATATGGGGGACTTGGTAAGAACACAACCAAGAGAGGTACTAATATTTTCTTCCCTCGCTTTATTCAATCTGTACTTAATTATAAAAATGCTTCATTGATTGAATTGCCTGGGATTGATAAAAATAAAATAGGCTATCCTAAGTCCATGACCAAACTCATTTTTGGTAATTTGGAGACTAGGAATGATGTGGATGTAAGACTGAACATAACTCCCCATATGGAGAGTTTGTTTAGGACTTATCCCCACAACATGCCAACATTTGATGCAAAATCTAAGTTAGCACAGCCCAAGCAAGTAGAACAAAATGCTAACCCCGGGCCTGCTAACTGTTGTGCCCAAAATCTCCATGGGCTAGATTTAGGCCCATTAATCTATAGGGTTCGGTCCATACGAGCTAGAAGATTGATCCAGTACGAGTTATGAAGATCAAATAGAAGAAATGACTAAGGAAGTATGAGTATCAGGAGGTTCCCAATGGTCAGGAAGCTGAGCTGAGCACTAGAAGACCAGGTTCCTCCAAGCAGAAGAGTTCAAGTTAGCATAGCAACAGCCATAGAGATGATAAAAGCATGTGAAGAGTTATCCAGTCTAACCAGTTTGTTATTTGTGCAGGTACTGACACCCAAAGGGAGGTCCCTAAGCGATATGTCCCGAAATAAGGAGGTTCCTGAGAAACAGGCTCATGAGATGTAGGTTCCTGAACACCAGGTTCCTACGAGTTGCCCAACAGAAAGTTCTAGAAGCCATCTAGAACAGATAAACGAATTGATATTGGAGTATAATTCTAGGGCGCAGATGATCCTAGAATTATCTCTAATCAATAAGAGAATTATAGTAGGGTACGAACTCGAGTTTGTACTCTACTTAGCAAACTAGTTCGTGGAAGGCTCTAAAGGAACCTGAGTCCTACACGAACTAGGTGACCGAATATAGCTATTCCAGTAAGAGACAGAATCATATTAGAACTACGTGAGCTTGATCCCTATATATACAAGGGTACGTAGGCACCTCAGGGTAAGACGCCTTAAGTTCTCTAATTCTCTCTAAAGGCACTTGAGATTATTGGAGATACCCTCGAGCACAGCTCAACCCCCACAAACACAACCCAAACCTTTCACAGAACAGTTGATCGCTAGCCTATACAACTACCTGTAGACCTCTCATAAGTTGATTACGAAATCCACTCATCAACATTGGCGCTAGAAGGAGGGGATAGTTAATATCTTAAGAGTGGAAAAGATGTCAGGCAACTCTGATAGCGAAGCAACCCGTTCTGAGCGACAAATTCACGATGGGAACAAATCTCCTCCCAGAGCACCGAAGGTTACTAAAGCAGCTATGATGGAAATCTTAAAGACTGTGGGAGAACGTTTGTCAACTTTGGAGCAAGCTTCAAGTAAAAAGAAGAAAAAGAAGGCAAAGAAAGGCAAGAAGTCGAAGGTTACTCCGAAACAGTTGAACTTCGAGGAAGAAGAATCTGATAATGGAGAGGAGGTCCCAAAAGATGGTGGAGAACCAAAGCAGAATAATGGTGACGAAGAACTAGAGAATCCTGAGAAGAGTAAAACTATTAGCAAGGGCCGTACAGGGTCCAAGGGAAAGAAGAAATCCAAGACTGGAGGTTCCTCACAGAAAAAGAAGAAAGATAAAGACCAATCTGTTGAGATAATTGAAGAAGAAAGCACGGATTCAGATGAGGATACTGAAGAATCAAGCACTACAGAGTCGCAAGAGGAGGAAGGAACGAGTAAAAAGACAAAGGCGGAAGCTACTGGGGAGGTGACAGTAGAAGATGTCAAGAAAATTTTGGCTCAACTCAAGGACGAAAAGAATCTTGCTGTGAATCCTATAACTGCTTCTCCTTTCACCAAGAAGGTTCGAAAGTCGGCTCTGCCTAGGTCTTATAGGCCTTCGAATGAGTTGAAGTTCGATGGAACTACTGACCCCATTGAATATCTTAGTCGTTTTGACACGGAGATGGATGTCTATCAAGTGAAGGAAGCCACCAGATGCAGGTTACTGGCTGCAACTCTACAGGGTGGAGCCCATCAATGGTTCAAAAGGTTACCTGCTGATTCGATTGGTTCTTGGGCGAGTATGGGGAAGCTCTTCGTCACTCAATTTAGAGCATCTGTTGCATTCGCACCGCCAACCAATACCTTAGCCAATATCAAGCAAAGACCTAGTGAAACATTGACAGAATATTTCAAGAGGTTCAATGCAGAGGTTCCAAAGGTTAGGAAAGCATCTGAGGAAACCATAAAGAATTTCTTAATTGCTGGAGTCAAAGGAAGCTCGGACTTTTGGAAAGCACTTCAAGGAAAAGAACCAGAGACGTTGGCAGATTTTTACGCCCAGGCAGAACCCTTTCGTCTGGTGGAGGAATCTCTAGCCGAATTAAAGAAGGATCCAGATTTCGTAAGGCAAAGTGGAAGCAAAAGATCGAGACAAAGAAGCCCCAATGGTCGTGACAATAAAAAGGTGGTTAGTCGCACATCCCAGGTGAAGCCTGAAGCTGTGAATCCTACTAAACCTGTCATGGGTCAGGTCCCGCCACCAGCTTCCTATAACAACAATAAACATGAGAGACCTGTCTATGAAACTTTCACCCCTTTGGTAGCCCCGATCGATCATATTTACGCGGTGAATGAGAAGTCCTCATGGTTTAAGAAGCCTTTCAGAACTGGTCCCCCAGGGAATAAGAATGAGCGCCCATACTGTGACTTTCATGATAACAATGGGCATAATACTGCAGATTGTCGTCACCTTAGAGACCTAATTGAAACTCTAATCAGATAAGGGCAGTTGAGTGAATGGGTGGCTCAGGAAGGAAAAAAGTATAGAGATGAGAAGACTCAGAAGACACAGACACAGGAACCTATCGTAATGGAAGGACCACCTAAGGCTGGATGCATACGCACAATTATAGTGTTAGAAATGATTGATGAGAACAGTGTTTGGAAGCTATAGTGACAAAACAGAGTTTAGCTGGAAGCAGTCAGAGTTTAGTTAAACACTGACTGGAAGCGCAATAGAGGTTGGTAAACTCTGTAGCGATATTGTCTGAAGAGTCAACAGTGTTTAAAGGTTGATGCAAGATAAATATGGAAGCAATATCTTTGAAGATTGGAAAGCTGTCAAAGAGATTGAGTTGACTTGGAAGACTGGAACAATCGTGATTGATATCAATTGTATAGCTTGATTATAGGAGAATCAGTTACTGATTGTACGAAGCTGTATGTTCTATAAATACAGTTAGGTTAACCCTAGAAGGGTAGTTGAACATTGAGAAATTCATTGATTGTAACCTAAGCAGCTCTCTGTGATATTTACATCACTGAGAGAGGAATTGTTAATTCCAAACAGTTTTTAATTGTTAAACAGTGTGTTCTTGTTAAGTTACTCATACAGTATTTGATTGCTTATTGTGTATTCGACCTAACAAGTGGTATCAGAGCCTAATCTGTTACTTTATTACAGTTAAAGATCCAAACACAAGAGTAATCAATGGCAGAGATACCTCCACCATCTGAGAAAGCCCCTACTACTGTTAGTAGGTATGAGACAATAAGGGTTCCTATACTTAGGCCATCAGAGTATGCAATTTGGAAGGTGAAAATGACCATGTTTCTGGAGGCTACAGATCCAGAATACCTTGATAGAATATATGAAGGTCCTCACAAACCAACAAAATTATCTGCTGCTGCTGCTGGTGAGGAATCAAAGGTCATTCCAAAGGAAAAGAAAGATCTAACTGCTGAGGATCTTTCATCTATTGCAAAGGATGCAAAAGTGAGACATTTACTTCACAGTGCATTAGACAATGTTATGTCTAATAAAGTGATTAACTGCACAACAGCAAAGGAAATATGGGATGCACTTGAGGTTAGGTGTCAAGGAACTCCTGCAATCAAGAAAAACAGAAGAAACATACTCACTCAGGAGTATGAGCACTTTGAGGCAAAGTCTGATGAAACCATGACAGAAACATTTGACAGATTCTGTAAACTGCTCAATGATTTGTCATTGGTTAACAAAGAGTATGATTTAGAAGACTCAAATCTCAAGTTTCTTCTTTCTCTACCTGAAAAGTGGGATGTGAAAACAACCACTATAAGAGATAATTATGAACTTGGTGAAACAGAAATTGATGAAATTTATGGGCTGCTCAAAACTCATGAATTGGAATTGGAGCAGAGAAACAAAAGATCTAGTAGAAAGTCAAAGTCTGTTGCTCTTAAGGTTGAGGAGAAACCATCAAAGAAGGAGGCATCAAGGAGAAAGGCAAAAGGGAAAGCCTTAGTCATACATTCAGAGAATGAGTCATCAAACACTGATGTTGACTCAAACACAGATGAATCATCTGATTCTGAAGATGATGAGGAGATGATGCAAATGGCTGCATTGATGGTAAAGACCTTCAAGAAGATGGGATACAAGAACTTCAAGAAGGGAAAGAGATTCTCCAGGGACTACTCAAAGTCTGACAAGAAGAATTTCAAGAAATCTGAGGGAAAGGACTTCAAATCTGGTAAGAAAGATAAGTCTGAGATTCAATGCTACAAGTGTAAGGAGATGGGTCACTATGCTCCTGAGTGCAAGAAGGGTAAAACTGAGAAGGCACTCTACACCAAAGGCAGAGATTGGGCAGACACTTCAGATTCAGATGAGGAAGTCAACTATGCTCTCATGGCTACTACTCAGACTGAAAATGATGATCTCAAGGTACCTCCAACTACCTATGCTTATAACACTGATAATATAACTGAACTGAGAATTTATCTTAAAGCATTGCATATCAGTTATAGGGATCAGACTTTAGAAAATGAAAGGATAAAGTCTGAGTGTTCTCAACTTAAAGAAAGAAATAAACTTGTTGAGGAACAGCTAGAGAATATGAATAAAATTCAGAAAGAGAGAGATGATGCAGTGTTTATTGAACAGGAGTTGCTAGGTAAGTATAAGCAACTAGAATCAGAATTGGAGGATACTAAACACATCATTAAAACTTGGACACACTCTGGTAAAGACACTCAAGAAGTGTTTCAGTCAGACATAGTAGGTCTAGGTTACTCTGAGGGAGATGAACTTAGATTTGAAAATCAGGTAAAAGTTAGACCACATCGTTCATCTGAAGGTAATGTCATGGGAACAGGTGGACCTAAGACTGAAGCATAGAAAAAGGCTGTTAAAGAGTCATATGCTAAAACTTTTGTTAAAGAGGCTAACATTGGTTTAATGACAGATAAACAACTCAAGCATAAGCTTAAGGAAATAAAGTCTGTCAACAAACAGAGAATGCCTAAGAAAAACAGAAATGGAAAGGTAGGCATAACCTCAGGAATTAAGCCAATGCTTGCTTCATTAGCTCCTAGAAAAACATGCTTTAATTGTGGTAGCACTAATCATCTTGCTAGTTTCTGCAGTAAGAATAAGAACATTAATTCTTTACCCTCTAAAACTGCAGTAAAGAGTGATTATGTGAGAACTAGACCACAGACTTTATGCAAACACTGTGGAAGTACTTGGCATTCTATTTACACTTGCAGAGATTATCATGATATTTACTATAATTACTATGAACCCAAGCCAAATTTGAAATGGGTTAAAGTAATCTCTGCAAATGTAAACTCTGAAAAAGTTAGCTTAAACTCTGTTAATGTAAATTCCGCTGCAAAAGCTAACAGAATTAAGAAAGCCAAAGGATCCAAGCAAGTCTGGATCCTTAAAACTAATAATCAGTGATTGTTTGTGATTGCAGGGCAACAGGGTTAGTACCCTAGTCGTGGACAGTGGATGTTCAGGACACATGACAGGAAATAAAGCCCTGCTATCAGAGTTTGAGGAGAAGGCTGGCCCAGAAGTTTCCTATGGAGATGGCAACATAGGACATACACTGGGATATGACAATATTAATCTTGGAAATGTCATCATCACAAATGTAGCTCTGGTTCCAGGACTCAAGCATGATCTGCTATCTGTGAGTCAAATCTGTGACAGAGGATATCATGTAGATTTTCAGCCTGAATATTGTCAAGTGATCAGCAAATCTACAGGGAAAGTTGCTCTAGTTGGAAACAGACACAATAACATCTATGAAATTAAATTGTCAACAAACACTGATGGCAAAGCAGTGTGTCTGTCAACAAGAATGTCCAGTGAAGAGAGTTGGAAATGGCACAAGAAACTCTCTCATTTGAACCTGAACAACATCAATGAGCTAATAAAGAATGATCTTGTGAGAGGTTTACCAAAGTCCTTGTTGAATGTAGAAGGCCTGTGTGATTCTTGTCAAAAGGCCAAACAGAGAAAAGCCACCTTCAAAAGCAAATCTGAGTCTTCAATTGTTGATCCTTATCATCTACTACATGTTGATCTTTTTGGTCCAGTGAATGTGATGTCTCTTGGAAAGAAGAAATATGCTCTAGTCATTGTTGATGAATATACCAGGTACACATGGGTATATTTTCTTGCAAAGAAGGATGAAACTGCATTAACACTGACAGAACATATATTACAACTGGAAAAAGGGTCAGAGAATCAAGTGAAGATAATCAGAAGTGACAATGGAACTGAGTTCAGGAATTCATCAATGGAAGAATTTTGCAAGAGTAAAGGGATAAAACAAGAGTTTTCTGCACCTGGCACTCCACAACAAAATGGTGTAGTGGAGAGGAAAAACAGAACCTTGATAGAAGCTGCCAGAACCATGCTAGATGAAGCAAAGTTGCCAACATATTTCTGGGCAGAAGTAGTTCAAACTGCTTGTTTTACTCAAAATGCAACACTGATCAACAAGCATGGTAAAACACCATATGAAATGGTGAAGAAGAAAAAGCCAAATCTAAAATATTTTCATATTTTTGGATGCAAGTGCTTTGTGTTGAAGACTCATCCTGAACAGTTGACCAAGTTTGACCTAAAGGCAGATGAAGGAATTTTTGTTGGCTATCCACTGTCAACAAAGGCATTCAGAGTTTATAATCTGAGAACTAGAGTGATCATGGAATCAATTCATGTGTCATTTGATGACAAGAAAATAACTGGACTTGAAGATGTCAATGAACATGATCAACTGCACTTTGAAAATGAAGATTTATTCTCTGAAAACTCTGTTGATCTAAACTCTGAACCTCGACTGGTAAATACTGAAGAAACTCTTCAATCAGAAACAAGGGAAGAACCAGTTGAGGGGGAGCATGAAGAATCACATCAAAGTGATAATTCAAACACTGAAAGTGACTCAGTTGATGATTCTGAATCAAACACTGTTGATTCAAACTCTGTTGATAATTCTGAGAAGTCACATTCAGGGGGAGCATCAGAAAATGAAGAAAGGCACCAAGAAAATCAGGAGAGCATGGATCAAGGGGGAGGATCACATGATGACAGAAGCAATTTGCCTTCTGCAAGAAAATGGACTAAATCTCACACACCTGATTTGATTATTGGTGATCCAGATGCAAAAGTAAGGACAAGAAGTGCAACAACAAATGAATGTCTATTTCATGCATTCTTGTCACAAACTGAGCCAAAGAAAGTGGAAGAAGCTCTTAAAGATGCTGACTGGATAACAGCAATGCAAGAAGAGCTAAATGAATTTGAAAGAAATGAAGTGTGGACACTTGTACCAAGGCCCAAGAACAGATCCATTGTTGGTACTAAATGGGTTTTCAGGAATAAAACTGACAGTGAGGGTGTTATCACAAGAAACAAGGCAAGACTGGTTGCAAAAGGCTACTCACAACAGGAAGGAATAGACTATGATGAAACATTTGCTCCAGTGGCTAGATTGGAGGCAATCAGAATTTTTCTAGCATATGCCTCTCATATGAAATTCAAAGTGTTTCAGATGGATGTAAAAAGTGCATTTTTGAATGGAAAACTTGAAGAAGAAGTGTTTGTGGAACAACCACCAGGGTTTGTAGATCCAAAATATCCAGATTATGTCTACAGGTTAGACAAGGCACTCTATGGACTTAAGCAGGCACCAAGGGCATGGTATGAAACCCTTGCCAAATTTCTACTAGAAAGTGGATTTCACAGAGGTACTATTGACAAAACTCTGTTTTACTTCCAAAATGGTAGTGACTTGCTTTTAGTTCAGATATATGTGGATGACATTATTTTTGGGTCTACTAATGATAAACTCTGCAAGAAGTTTGCCAAACTCATGCAGTCAAGATATCAAATGAGTATGATGGGAGAGCTTAGTTATTTTCTAGGCCTACAGGTGAAGCAAACAGATGATGGAATTTTTATAAATCAAGCAAAATATACCAGAAACCTTCTCAAGAAATTTGGTATGCTTGATTGTTCATCTGCAACAACTCCCATGGCAACTGCAACAAAATTGGACAAAGATGCAGGGTCATCAGTAGATATGACAAGTTACAGAGGAATGATTGGTTCTTTACTCTATTTGACAGCTAGCAGACCTGATATTATGTATGCAACTTGTTTGTGTGCAAGGTTCCAGGCAGATCCAAGAGAACCACATTTAACAGCAGTAAAGAGGATATTTAAGTACCTCAAGGGCACTATGACTTTGGGGCTGTGGTATCCAAGAGAATCAGAGTTTAAACTTCTTGGTTACTCTGATGCAGACTTTGCAGGATGTAAGATAGACAGAAAAAGCACCAGTGGAAGTTGTCAATTTCTGGGTGACAGACTTGTTTCCTGGTACAGCAAGAAACAGAAGTCAATATCTACATCTACAGCTGAAGCAGAGTATATTGCTGCTGGTAGCTGCTGTGCACAGATTTTATGGATGAAGAATCAACTGCTGGATTATGGATTAAGGTATACCAAGATACCTATTTACTGTGATAATCAAAGTGCTATTGCAATGACAGGTAATCCAGTACAACATTCAATGACAAAGCACATCAGCATAAGGTATCATTTCATCAGAGAGCATGTAGAGGAAGGCAACATTGAGCTTCACTTTGTGTCTACAGAACAACAACTTGCAGATATCTTCACCAAGCCATTGAGTGAAGCTACATTTACAAGACTGGTCAATGAACTAGGAATGGTATCTAGTTTTGACTAGAAATGTTGGTTAGACTCAAGAACTTATTTCTAAAATATGTTGCTCATGTTTCTGCAAATTGTTAAGTGCTATGTGAACCTTAGTATTAAACTCTGTTCTGCATGCTTATGTTTAAAACTTGTTAAACTCTGTCAGCATGTCTGTCTGTTAAACACTGTTAACATGTTAGATACACTCAGTGAATTCAGAATTGATTATTGTCTGAATGAAAACACCAATGAAGAAAAATGTATGAAGCATGATTCTCAGTAAATAAATCATGATTCTTTCTGAGTCACTGTAATCTAATCAGACTTTGTGCAGTAAATCAACACAGCATGATACTGTTTCATATTTATAGCATCTCTTAGTTTATTCAGTCCTAAACTCTGAGTCTATGAATATTGTGTGCATTGCCTCTCATAAATAATTTTGGTTATTGATGAACTCTAAACTCTGATTAGTGACATTCTGTTTCCAAAGGTATGGTTCATGATGATTTCTTGTTTGTACTTGTGAAAACCATAAAACTTGAGATGTGTCATTGATTAGTTTGGTGAGTTCAGATTCATGTATACACCCTGTGAGAGGTTGAGCCAAATCAGTGATTGATACATTTTCTATCAATCAGTATTTATTGTTGTGTGATATTCATTAGGTAGTATGTTTCTCTAGAACTTGTATTAAACCATTTTGAGACTACATGATATGTGTGTGCATGAAAATGATAAAGGCAATAGGATTTACCATTTTTCTTTAAACACTGTTCAAAATTCTTTTGAACTCTCTTCAAACACTGTATAAACACTGTTCATAAATTCCTTCCTTAGTAAACCCCTTTGAGCCTAATTAACTGCTCATTTTTCTTATACTCTGAAGTGTTAAGAGCAGTTATATTTTTTTCTCAAGCAGATGAGTATTTTTCAAGAAAAGAAAAGTCTACTCAGTATATATGCTAAATAAAAAAAAATAAAAAATAAAAAATAAAAATAAAAATAAAAAGAAAAAGAAAAAGGCATATATACTGATCTTGTACAAACAGTGTGACTGAACACTTTGGTCTATTGAAATGTTCAGCTTGATATTCACTTATGAATAAAACATCTTTTTCATCTGTTTGATCTTATCTCATTCCAACCCTGAATAAAGTCCTTTTGATTTGTGAATACATGTATACAAAGTAGTGTAGAATTGGTGGACATTCAAGCATATGGTAGATTCTGCTATTTCTGATTGAATGTGAGTGTAAACACTTCACCTAAACACTTGTGTGCTTTGAGAGTTTGTGAGGTTATCAAATTCATGACTGTTATTCACTGAATGATGCTCTGATTTCTATCTCTTGATATTTTTGTCTTTAAAGACTGTGTGCTTACTTGGATAATCATGGACATCAAAGGGAATAGAAGTTTTCAGATTTCTGTATTACAGTAACTACAGAGTTTAGCATTCATCAAACTATCAGTGTTTACTATGAGAGTTTGTGCATTCAGTGTTTATTGATTTTTGTTATGGATATTATGAAATACTAGATGCTCTAAAAATTGATTTCAGTAAACTCTGCTTCACACACACTGATACTCACAACTGTGCAATTTTTTGAAAGGGTTTTAGTGATAAAGTTGGAAAATTGATAAACACTGTTGAATTGTGTTAAGTACTCTAAGGTACAGTTTCATTTAGATGATTTGATTATTTTGAAGTAATTGAGGTAGTTGACAACTGTTAATTAGTGTAAGTGTCGTGATTATAGGAATGATAGCGGTAATTATTAAGTGCTCCATTGGTTGTTTGACACGTGTCCCATGATAGTGTCCCACTCACACATTACTCTACAACAGTTGCGCGCTTTTACTAAATAAACGATTGAGTTTTAATTTTACTCTAATCGTCTTTAGTCTCTCATTCCATATCGATTCACATTCACCCACTCACAGTTACTTGCATACTCGTTCACTTTCAAACTTCTCATATACTCTCATTCACCTTTTGATAAACACTTACAGTGCATACACATCTTTTCTCTAAATCTCTTCGTATCATATCTTACTAATGGCAACTAAAGCGTTTGATGCAGCAGGGTTAGTTTTTCTTCCTAGCAACTATGCGGCACCACTGGAGAATGCAAATGCTCCAGAGGCGTTTCATTTGTTCCAAAACTTCTTGAAAGATTCTGAAATAGGGAAGGCTTTAACTGCACCACCAACACTATCTGCTTCACAAATTGCCGCCTTCTGGATAAACTCTGTATATGATGATGGAGAAGAGTCTGGCACTCCCACAATCACTTTCACTCATGATGAATCAGAGTATATTATTACTCCAACTACTGTTAGGGATGCTCTAGATTTTGAGACACACACTTCTTACAGTGTTGTTGGTCATGATCGCTTGAGGACAATGTTGGAGCAAATTGGATGTGCAGGAAACTTGAATAAGATAGGGTCTTTGAGACGGCCAAGTTTGAGAAAGGAATGGAGTTTCTTTTTCGATTGCATCACAAGAGCTTTTGGAAAGAAGACAACAAACTGGGATGCACTTCCTCTGGATACTCTCCAAATTGGTCATGCTCTACTATATGGAGGTAACTTCGATTTTGGTAGACTAGTACTAATGAACCTGGGAGAGCGTTTGTCTGAGTCTACTACTGTTTATTTTGCTCATTTTTGTCAACTGCTATTTACTGCCTGTGTGCCTAACATTCCAATTGATGAAGCTGATGTGATTCAGCCTTTTCAAGTTGCTAAGAGAATGTTTTCTGATTTGACAAACAAAGATGTCACTAAACAGCAAATACCTGAGATGTTTATGCCTTTAGCCTTACAGAACTATGTAAACCAACCACAAGACCCTCAATCACCACAATAAATGCCTGAACCATTAGACACCATAAACTCTGAACCAACACCTACAACACCCACAACCACTGTACCTACTACATCTCATCAATCACAACCAGAAACCTTAAACTCTCCACCTTTAAACACTGAACCCTCAAACACTGAAACATTAAACACTGAAACCTTAAACACTGAAACCTTACACTCTGAACCAGCACCTACTGAAACAGCCACAACCAAGCCAAAGAGAAAGAAACACACAGCCCAAAACACTAAACACTCAAAGGCTAAACAAACAATACCTG
Organism: Kitagawia praeruptora; assembly: GCA_037693485.1. NCBI lineage: Eukaryota > Viridiplantae > Streptophyta > Magnoliopsida > Apiales > Apiaceae > Kitagawia > Kitagawia praeruptora. The sequence continues at coordinate 29,674,519 of CM075345.1, read as the reverse complement.
GAGCTGTTTATACAAGAAGGAAGAAACAGAAAGCAAACAGACCTTCACTTTCACCACCAAGAGAGAGCTCAAGTGAAGATGAAGAGGAGGTTGTAGTGCCTCAAATCAAAAAGAGGAGATTAATTCTTTCTGATTCAGATGAAGAGAATGTTGTTGAAGCTCCAGAGGTGGTTTCTCAGCAAACACCTACTGTTGAGGATGAAGAAAATGTTTCAATACCTGCAGAGGATATTGTGGCTGACAAAGTTGAAATACCTGCAGAGGTTGAAATGCCTGCAGAGGATAATGTTAATGTTGAAATACCTACAGAGGATAAAATGCCTGTAGAAGAGGATCAAAGAGATGGTTTTTCACCAGTGCATGCTGTTCTTGATTCAATTCTTGATCCTATCTCACCTATTGTTCATACTGAAGCTCCTGGTGTAGCTGATGAGCTTGCAGTAAAAGTTCCTGAAGCTGAAGCATCACACACAGAGCTGGTATCTTCTCCAATTCAAGACAAAGGTGATGAAGTTGATCAGGCAACTAAGGAGAATTCTGAATCTATGCCTGTTGAAGCTACAAAGGCAAACTCTGTTGCAGAGCCTGTGCAACATGAGGTGACCATTGAAAAGGTTGCAGAAGTTGTTGAAGAAACTGTGACTGACACAGCTCAGCACAGTGGTTCTTTAAAAGATGCTCCAGCTAAAGATGCAAGTGCTGAAGATGAATTTAACAGCAGTGCAAACTCTGATTCATTTGTGAGTGCACCTGCACAGACTGATAATAAGCATAAATCTTTTGATCAGCCTTGTCCATCTCATGCAATTGAAGAAGAGTATCTTGCTAAATCTGCTGCCAATTGGTATAAACAAGACTGTATTTTTCCAAAAGGGAGAGCAGCTGATTTTGTTAAGCAGACTGCTAGTCAAATTTCAAATCCAGAGATTTTATCATGCTTAAAAGCAACAGTGGTACAAGTTAAAACTCTGGAGGGAAATTTTTCTGATACAAAACAAGAAATTGCTTCCTTGAAGACTGAGATTCAGTCAAGAGAAATGAAGATGGAAAGAGAGTCCAAAATAAAAGCTGCACAGCTATCCAAAGTTCAAGACACTCTCTTTGCCAGGCTAGGAAAAGTTGAAGAAAATCAAATTGCTTTGTTTTCTAAGGTGGATTCCATTGCTAACTCTTTAGAGCTCATTACATCCATACTCATTCCTGATGATGTCAAAAAGGGGGAGAGAGTTGCTAAGTCTAAATGCAAAGTTTCTCAAACTCTGACTCAAAAGGATGATGCTGGAGATGGAGGGGCAAGTGATAAGAGTAAAGTGTTAAACTCTGAAAAGCAAACTCTGAGATCTGGAAAATCTTTTAAATCACAGTCTGTTGGAATAAACACTGAAACTCAAGGTACTTCAAAGACTAAGAGTTTGGAATTAATATCAAATCCAAAGACTGATGAGGAGTTAGCTGTTAAGCTTTTTATGGAAGAGAATGCAGAGGGAGTTACTTTAGAAGATGCTAAAGCTGAAGAGAAGAGTTTACAAGAAAAGCATTTGAAAGCTCTAAAGTCTGAAACAGCAAAGAAGAATGTGAAAGTTGCTAAAGCTGCAAAGCCTGTTCTTAAAGGCATTCAAATCAGAGAACCTGTTGGTACAAATCAAAGAATGCAAGTATTCAGAAAACCAACAGATGCAGAAGCTAAGCAAAAGCTGAAAAGTATAGTTACAACCTCTGTTGATACACATGTTGTACAGAAAAATGAAGACACAACCTCTGTTGCTGCACAAGTTGTGACCACACCATTATTGTCTTCTCAGTTGAAATCAACATTTAAGAGAGGTGCTCCTCATGATTCAAGATTAGAAGCTACAATTCCAATGGATTTTACTGATGGTAGATCTTTATCTGGTAAAGTTGGATACAACAAAGAAGGCATAGGCTCACACAGAGATAAAAGGCAATATGTTGGTCCTAGAGATCCTTCTTCACTGTCTGTTCCAGGTCGTGGTGTCACTCAAGAGAGTTTAGACAAACTGGAGTCAGTACAGCTTGTATATCAGAAGAGTCTAGAGAAGGATTTCTTGCTATATTTCATGGCTGATGGAACAGTATTTAAAGTTTCTGAAAAGGATATCGAATTAAAATACTGGGAAGAACTTGAATATGTTTTGTATATTTTCAGAGTGAGAAATCAAAGAGCTCAGTCAGTTGCAAATGTGCTTCAACAAAGAATGATTCAAAACCTTGCAAGAAGGCAAATGAAATTCAACAGCAAGTATGTTCCTAAATACAGAGATTGGAATGGAAATTTGATAGAAATGGAGAAAGGGACTACAAAACTGAAGACTGATCTTGGAATCACTGTTCTGGATTTTAATGTGAAATCTGAGGAAGTGAAATACATAAGGCTGGGAAATGAAATGGGAAGAAACAAAATCTACGATCTTAGAGCTGCTATCTATCAAACTGATGAGAATGATCCTCAGTTGAGAGAAATCAAGGAAGCTATGCAGATAGAGCTTGAAAATGCTGAAAGAAGGTTGCTTATAGACTATCTCAGAACAATGCCTGATCTGCAAGAGATTAGAAATTAAAGTCTGTAAGAATTTTCTTATTTTCTGTAGAATTTGTTAAGTAATAGCTTAAAACTCTGTTTGTATGTTAAACACTGTAAAACTTTGTATTTGTTTTGACATCATCATTTACTGTAAAACTTGTACATTTTTGCTAATGGACAAGTTGGGGGAGATTGTTAGAAATGATTGATGAGAACAGTGTTTGGAAGCTATAGTGACAAAACAGAGTTTAGCTGGAAGCAGTCAGAGTTTAGTTAAACACTGACTGGAAGCGCAACAGAGGTTGGTAAACTCTGTAGCGATATTGTCTGAAGAGTCAACAGTGTTTAAAGGTTGATGCAAGATAAATATGGAAGCAATATCTTTGAAGATTGGAAAGCTGTCAAAGAGATTGAGTTGACTTGGAAGACTGGAACAATCGTGATTGATATCAATTGTATAGCTTGATTATAGGAGAATCAGTTACTGATTGTACGAAGCTGTATGTTCTATAAATACAGTTAGGTTAACCCTAGAAGGGTAGTTGAACATTGAGAAATTCATTGATTGTAACCTAAGCAGCTCTCTGTGATATTTACATCACTGAGAGAGGAATTGTTAATTCCAAACAGTTTTTAATTGTTAAACAGTGTGTTCTTGTTAAGTTACTCATACAGTATTTGATTGCTTATTGTGTATTCGACCTAACATATAGGAGGTCCCCACATTGGAGGAAGCAGCAGGAATGCCATGGAGAGGTATACCCGTGAGGCTAAAACGTCCTTTGACCAGTATTTACAATCTGTCACAGAGGTCCCCAAGGCTGTTTGAAGGAGAGGATGCAGATATCACTTTCACTGAAGAAGATGCTTCCTGGGTGCACCATCCCCATACCGATGCTTTAGTGGTTGAGGCAGGAATCGGGTCTTATGAGGTTCATCGAGTGCTAGTTGATAATGGAAGCTCTGTAAACTTGCTATCTTACTCAGCTTTCAAGAAGATGCATTTTCTGGATAAAGATTTAACTCCAACAAACGATACCTTGTACGGATTCACTAATAATCAGGTTCCTATCAAAGGTAAGATTCGTTTGCCAGTAACTTTAGGTGATAAACCATGTTGCATTACACAGCTAGCAGAATTCATTGTTATAGAAGAGAATATGAATTACAATGCTATTCTGGGAAGACCCATTTTGAAGGAGATGAAGGTAGTAACCTCCATTTACCATCTAACTATGAAGTTCCCAACACCAAATGGAATTGGTGTAGTTCGAGGATGCCAATATGAGTCTAGAGAGTGCTACACCAAAGCTTTGCAACATGTTGCTAAGGCTGCTAAATTGCCTGAACCCATGGACGAAGTTCCTGATGATTTTCCAGGAAAGAACCCAGACAAAATAACGCTCGACCTGCGTAGTACGCCTTTGGAAGGATTTGTACCAGCATCTTGTAGAGCCATAAGAATTGAAGAGATCATAGAAGAGGAACCTCATGATGAGATTCCAGTTTTTCAGGGACCAGATACCCCTTATTTGTTGATAGAAGGTGCACCTCTTACGGACAAGGATGGTGATGTGTGTATGGCAGAAGGTTTGGTTGAAGAAAAATCCCGAAAACTGAAACATAATGAAAGCAATGAAGATAGTCAGCCAGCATCAAAGAGAAGGAATGTCATGCACGAAGTCCAAGAACCTCAAGAGGACTCAACCACAGAGATGGAGGTAGACTTGGATCCTCGAATGCCAGAAACCATGGTCAAGGCTGGACCAGCTGGTGAAACTTTGGATGTGAAGATCAATGACAAAGATGGTACAAAAGTGTTGAAGATTGGAGCTCAACTCGACCCAGCCTTAAAGGAATCTCTCATTACCTTTTTGGGCAAGAACTTGGATGTGTTTGCATGGTGTCACGCAGATATGGAAGGGATAGATCCAAGGGTCATGTGTCATAAGTTGAATATTGATCCAGAAAAGAAAGGAGTGAGACAGAAGCAAAGACCAGTTAGTGGAGAAAGAGCTCAGGCATTGAAAGAAGAGGTCGACAGGTTATTGGATGCAGGATTGGTTAAAGAATCTTTCTACCCAGTATGGTTGGCAAACCCTGTTTTGGTAAAGAAACCTAATGGGAAATGGAGAACTTGTGTGGACTTCACAGATCTCAACAAAGCATGCCCGAAAGACAATTTCCCGCTGCCACGAATTGATCAGTTAGTGGATGCAACAGCTGGACATGCCCTACTCAGCTTCATGGATGCATATTCAGGTTACAATCAAATTCCTATGTATGAACCTGATCAAGAGCACACTTCTTTTATTACAGATAGAGGTCTTTATTGTTATGTATGCATGCCATTTGGATTGATTAATGCTGGAGCCACATACCAACGGTTAGTAAATATGATGTTTAAAGATCAAATTGGCCATACTATGGAAGTATATGTGGATGATATGCTAGTTAAGTCTAAGGAAGCTGTTGACCATGTAAAGCACTTAGAAGAAATGTTTGGAATCTTGCGAAAGTACAGAATGAAGCTGAACCCTCAAAAATTTGTGTTCGGGGTAGAATCAGGAAAGTTTCTGGGTTTTATGGTGAACCACAGAGGTATCGAAGCCAACCCAGCCAAGATTAAAGCATTGATTGATATGAGGTCGCCGAGAACTGTGAGAGAGGTTCAGTCCCTTACAGGAAGAGTTGCAGCCTTGAATAGGTTCATTTCGAAATCTACTGATAAGTGTCAGGAGTTCTTTAAAGCTATAAAGAAAGGAAGCAAATTCGAGTGGACCGCAGAATGTGAGATAGCGTTTGGAAAGTTAAAGGAGCATTTGGGGAGCCCCCCACTGTTAGCCAAACCTGTGGATGGAGAAACATTGATACTTTACTTTGCTGTATCAGAGTATTCCATTAGTGCAGTTCTAGTTCGAGAAGAGAATGGACAGCAGAGCCCAGTCTACTATGTTAGTAAAAGGTTACTTGATGCAGAAACGAGGTACACAGGAATGGAGAAGCTGGTTTTCGCATTGATTCTGGCTTCCAGGAAGCTGCGACCTTACTTCCAAGCTCACAAGATTGAGGTAAGAACCTCATATCCACTTAAGCAAGTGATGCATAGGCCAGAAACTTCTGGAAGAATGTTAAAGTGGGCTGTGGAGCTAGGACAGTTCGACATAGAATATAAGCCAAAGACAGCAATCAAAGCTCAAGCTCTAGCAGATTTCTTAATCGAGTTTCCACCTCATGTAGAGGTTACCGGCCAGGAGGGGCCAAAAGAGGTGGTAGAAAAACAGGCAGACAATGACAACTGTGCACCTTGGTGGACACTGTATGTAGATGGAGCTGCTAACAGTAGTGGAGCAGGTGCAGGCATAGAGCTAGTTAGTCCGGAGGGACACCAACTCTATAGCTCAATTCATTTTGCTTTTAGAGCCACGAACAATGATGCAGAGTATGAGGCATTGATTGTAGGCCTCAAGTTAGCTTTGGAGATGAAAGTGGAGAATATCAGAGTGTTTAGTGATTCGATGTTAGTAGTTTGGCAGATTCGTGGTGGTTTTCAGGCGAGAGGGCCAAGAACAGACTTGTATTTGAGGTACTCCCAGGAGTTGATCGCGAGGTTCAAAGAGGTGAAGCTAGATCAAATACCTCGAGGAAAGAATACCAAGGCAGATGCATTGGCCAAGCTAGGATCTCAGAGAGAATCCACGTTATTGGGGGTAATTCCACTTCAGATTCAGGAGCAACCTAGTGTTTTCAAAGAAGAAGTGATGGACATCGAGTTCCCAGTTGAAGATTCCTGGATGACCCCAATACATCGTTACCTGGATAAAGGGGAGCTACCTCCCAGTCAAGATGATACCAGGAAGCTGCGGTATCATGCAGCCAAGTATGTAATCTATGATGGAGTTCTGTATAGACGAGGATTCAATCAACCTTTGCTCAAGTGTGTAGCTGGAGAACAATGCAAGTATATCCTCGAGGAGATTCATGAAGGAGTATATGGAAATCACTCGGGGGGGAATTCTTTAGCCATGAAGGTCCTTCGACAAGGATATTATTGGCCAACCATCAAAGCAGATGCTACAAAATTTGCGCAGGCATGCAGTAATTGTCAGAGGTTTGCAAATTTTGATAATCGTCCTGTAGCACCTATCAAACCGATTGTTAGCCCTTGGCCATTCGCTGTTTGGGGAATAGACCTCATTGGAGAACTCCCGAAAGGAAAAGGAGGAGTGAAATATGCAGTGGTAGCAGTTGATTACTTTACAAAGTGGGCAGAAGCAGAACCACTTGCTAAGATTACAGCGTCAAAGTTGACTGAGTTTGTGTTTCGAGCCATTGTATGCAGGTTTGGCATTCCGCAGAAACTGATTTCTGACAACGGGAAGCAGTTTGATAGTAGAGAGCTTAGAGGATTGTGTGAGCAGTTTGGAATTCAGAAGGCATTTTTAGCAGTGTATTATCCGCAGAGCAATGGACAGACTGAAGCAGTGAATAAGATTAACAAGCACACTTTGAAGACGAGGCTTGAAGATAAGAAAGGAAGCTGGCCAGAGGAGCTTCCTGGAGTCTTGTGGTCGTATAACACCACGCCTAGAACTACAACTGGTGAGTCTCCTTTTACTCTCGCTTATGGTTGTGAAGCTATGGTACCTGTGGAAGTTGGAACAGGTTCCTTGAGAAAAAGTATTTTGACCCCGAGAGCAATGAAGTCAATCATAGACTGTATTTGGACATGGTCGAAGAGTTAAGAGCAGATTCGCAAGTGAAGTTAGCAGCATATCAACAGAGAGTTCGAAGGTATTACAACAAAAAGGTGAAGGCAAGACCTTTTAAAGTTGGAGACTTAGTTCTGAGAAAAGTCATGCCAAATACCAGGGTTCTGGCACATGGAGCTTTCGGAGCAAATTGGGAGGGACCTTACCAGATAAAATCAGCCATTTGGGAAGGAACCTACCACTTGATGGATATGGATGGGAATCTCATTCCGAGAGCTTGGAATGCAGAACATCTCAAGAAGTATTATCAGTAACTCTTTTATGTGTTTTTTCTTAGGAGAAGTAAGGCTCTTTCAGCCAGGAATAAAGGCAGCTTATTAGTTATAGCTGACCAGCATTTTGATTTCAGTATCTGATTATGCATGTACTCGGGGGGTACTTGATGTGAACCTCCCTACTTGCAAGACGATTTCTTTTTAAAGTATTGAGCGATAGATAGCTTTACGTTGAATATTTTGAGTGCATTCTTTGCAGCTAAAGCTCCTTAATTGTTCTTTTGCGTAACAATAATTACCCAAAAGAACTGGGGGGTAGTATTCCTACTTAGACAGTATTGTGCATGATATGATTAGCCTTTTTCATATGCCAATTTGAAAGTTTTAAGTGCTTGATAGTTAATACTTGTATTGTGGAACAGGTTACCTTGACTAATAGGTTCCTGTAGCATTGACAGTATTTGCAGGTTACCTTGACTAACAGGTTCCTGTAGTTTTGACAGTATTCACGAAGTATGAGTATGAATTGACAGAATGAGCAGACTACGATTGATTGATCAGAGTTAAGTCTCAGGCAGCTTCCTGAGCAAGTATTAAGCCTCGGGCAGCTTCCTGAGCAAGCATTGAATTAAGCCTCAGGCAGCTTCCTGAGCAAGAGTTAAGCCTCAGGCAGCTTCCTGAGCAAGTATTAAGCCTCGGACAGCTTCCCGAGCAAGCATTGAATTAAGCCTCAGATAGCTTCCTGAGCAAGAGTTAAGTCTCAGGCAGCTTCCTGAGCATGAATTAAGCCTCAGGTAGCTTCCTGAGCACGATTGAAAGCCTCAGCTGACTGAGTATGATATTCTTGCCAAAAGCCTCAAGTTCCTTAAGCACGTGATCTAAAGTCCTGACAAAAGGCATCTAAAGTCCTGACAAAAGGCATCTAAAGTCCTGACAAAAGGCACCTTAAAGAGAAGCCTAATAAGCTCTCCCTCATGTGGAACCGCCTTTGGCACATGGGAAGAAGGGATAAAATCCTTAGCATTTACCTTCATAAGATGTCTAGCCTGACACATGGAGAAGAGGAATCTGTGTGGACTCCCAGAACGGCACACAGGTTCCTAGAATCGCCTCGAGGCACAAAAAGGAACCAACATGCCTCGAGGCATGTTGGGACCTAGAGAATAGGATTGGGAACCAAGCAGGTTACCTTTCCAAGAGAAAAAAGGGACCAACATGCCTCGAGGCATGTTGGAACCTGGAGATAAGGATTGGAAGCCAAGCAGGCAACCTTTCCAAGAGATGACCCGAATTAAACAAGAGAAAGATTTTACTAACGTTAACTATTTTTTGTTTTATGTTTATTTTGCAGGATTAATACTCGAGGAACCTGGTCTTGATGAAGAAGAAATTATTAAAGAAGGCTACGGTTTAGATTATCGATTCAAGGTGTAAACACAGAGGTTCCAGGTTTTACAACTCAGCTGTAGTTTGTTGCATTTATTTTGAGAATAAACAAGTGGAAATATGCGTGTGTTCTGTTTCTTACAATGGGTTAGCCCACGTAAGCTTGAACATATGAGTAAGGAAGCTGAATTATTCTCTAGTGCATAACAGTGAAGTATTTCATGAGGTTTTGAAGAAAAGTATGTAGTAAGTTAAGATTCGAACAAAGAAATATGTATGAGCTTACCCTGGACAAGAGATATGTAGCAAAAGTAAATAGCTATTATAAAAAAACATAGAGAGTTATGGGTACAAAGACCCAGGAAACCAGCATAAAAAGTTATTGGCACGAAGGCCATGGAAACCAAATTCAGAATTACATCTTGCGAGGCGTTACGAGGAGCCCGCGACCTCATCAAAAGTTATCATATTATAAAAGCTTTTAAAAGAGTTGGTTGAGCTTACGAAGGAGGAACTTCATTGGAATCCTTGGTGATAACAGGAGGTGTTGGAAGGACAGACCGAGCAGCTTCAGGGGCAAGAACCTCTGCAGCCTCAAGGTTGAAACCAAGAGGCCTCTCAACCGATGGTACGGGAGGTACAGAGTCTTGTGGGGCTGTAGCTTTCTTCTCGAAATCTTTGATCATCCCCACCACGTCTTCACCCAGGAGGGACCAGTCTATGTTGGGCATCTTCTCCCATGTGGAACGTATGTAGTCATTAATACCTTCATCATAGCCTTCGTCATATCTGGCCTTCTCCTTGATAGGTCATGTACGACTCTCAAACCTCTATTCATCATTCTGAAGATCTCTAAGGATTCTGTCGACCCTAGTATAATACCTCCAATAAACACTCCAGTCTATTCTACTCACCGGTACTTCTTCTGGTACTCCAATAATAAGTTTACTACAATCTCTTACGTCATTCTCCGACTTAGACTTAACTCTCAACACTCTCGTTTCTGAGTACTGTAACTTATCTCTCTGATACCATTTCTGTGACGCCCCCAAATCTGAGGTCAAAGATTCAGGCCGTCACATCATCATCCAACCATATCATACCTGTATTAACTTTACAACTCAACAATCCATCCATACATACCTCAATCTTACACACAATCAAGTTAGAGCCTCAGAAACAATAACCAAAAGCAACACTAAATATTACAATTCATCTGTACAATCCAGAGTCTTACGCAATTCCACTTATACAACTACACCTGAAGACAAGTCTTACTATTACAGTTGAAAACCTATCAGACTACTCTGTAGTATTTATCAGGGACTAAATCATCTTCGGGTAATTCTTCTACTCCTCTTCTGCTGGTGCGGAGTTAATCGGCCAAATCCTTCCCTTTCTGAAAAGTTTTTATAAAGCAAGAATGAGCTACATAATGCTCAGCAAGTTCACTATTTTGTAAAATAATAATGTGGTTTATTTCGAAAACATTCCCAACTATATGGGTATACATCTCAGATCTCAAAACATAATTGGACAATATATGTGTCCGAGTTTGAATAAAACATTTATACTCACTAAGGAGTTTTAGGATAACATATGAACCCCTTATAAGGTTCCCATTTCAATATATCTTAAGTTTGAAAATATATACATATGAGTATATCATTTTCGGCAAAACACTCTACGATTAACATACTGTACAGAGAATACATCATTGCAAACCTCTTTCCTTCCATTAGCTTAGAAGGTTTCTCATACAAAAACATTTCATTCTTGGAAACAATTGCAAGAGTGCACTAACACGTGCCAATCTTTATAGAAAATCTTGCAGTTCTAGATACTGCACGATGTCAATATTTTCTCATCAAAAACCACACTGTCGGCAACTTGGCACTTAGGCCCAAGAAGCAGTGTTTGAGTATTTTTCCAAAGTGGAGGATGGGACTGGAAGAAAACATAAAAACCTGACAAGGATTGACGATGATCAGTCGCCACATCCAAGTCCAATAATCCGCGGGTCTTCTCTACTAGTAGAAGGATAGAAACTACATCCGTAACTACCCTTGGGTGAAAACTACATCCGTAATCACCCTCGATGAAAACTACATCCGTAATCATCCTTCGGCAACACCTGGGCCGGAATAATAATTGATGGACCGCCTGGCTCACGGCCGCTTACACATCCCGGGAATCGTTCGTCAACGATTCCCACACCTTCCAGAGTCCCTTTTTTCTTTTCCTTTTAAAAACTTGATTTTGATTGAAAACAGAGTAGTTGTGGTTCGACATCAGTCGACCGATAATTCTTGAAATCATACAAGAAGCAGAACCTGACCGGGGGTTTTCGAAAATGTTTTGAGTTCGAAAAAGTTCGAGTTTGAAAGTATTAAAAGGTATCTTGGATTAACTTTGTTTTTAAAATAGTGAACAATAATTATTAATGATATTTTAAGAGTTAATATTAATAATTAATAAAATAATTATTTAATAAAATAAACTTTTAATCCAAGATAGGGTTTCGAGTATTTACGAAGATATGAATATAATACTTGAGTATATGATACTTCCCGAATGACCCTTCGGGTTTTCGCAATCTAGATACGATATAATAGTATACCGCTCCCCGGTCAATAGGTATATACACGGACCGCTACGACCTCTATTGCTAGAGTCGTTGTCCGAAGAAAACATTTTAATCTAAGTTCAAGGGGTACAAGCATATATGTACTTATACAATCTCAATTGCATCAATATTTCGATAAACATAGCATTTGATATAATTGAAAACTACAAACACAACAGTGAAAATCCTTGTATATGTATAAGTTTTGAAAAGTAAACTTGCCTTGGTTTGGTTGGGGTGGTCGAGCGTGCGTATTCGAACGATCTATACATAAACAATAATCGTTCGTTAGTACCTTAACAATTTCTCTCTAATTACGGGGTTTTAAGGGGGTACGAAATTAACTTAACGACTTCGTCTTATGACTCCCTAGCCCCACTATAGGTCCATGACATCACTCGTTTACGCTCGTCACTTACTCGACTTAATTTAGTTACCACGTTCGAACCATAACCATTAACCCTAGAATAATGTTCCACTAATCGACCTTTTTCCATTGCGCGAATTTTACTCTAGCATTTTTATAAAATCCAAATATTCATATTTTAATCCAATTCTTTTTGGTTAGCCTTCCCCACTGTATTTCATAGCTTCTCTAATTTTTCCATGATCCCAAATAATTTTTAAGGTGTTTAAACAAGGTTCACAAGGGGGTCACTTTATGCAGTCCATAGTCCAGAAACAAAATTCACTCCTCCGGCCATAACTAAAAATCCACACATCACCTAGCTATGAATCTTACATATCCAGAAACTACATTCAATTATCTTTCCATCAATATAAGGTAGGACATCAGGGGACATCATTTGGGTGTTCAAAATCGTGCCACAACACAGGTCAAAGTTCCTGGATAAAATCAGCAAGCTCAAATCACTTAGATCAACCATTTATCATGCTTCCATAACATAAACACCACTTAAAACACTTAGATCATGACTCATAACACTCATGGAGATATATATGTTCACCATAGTCATAAAATTCACCATCTCAACATCAAAACCTAAGATCCATGTTATCCATCACATATACAACCAAGATTAGCTCTTAAACACATGGATCTACTACCAATCATTATAAATATTACATAACCAAGAGGGTTTGTGATTTTATACCTTCTTGAGCTCCTAGTGGCCTTGGGTAAGCTTCTCACAACTCAACAACACCTTAGATGGTCTCCTACAACACTTATAATGCAAGATCTAAAGGAAAAACAAATTTGGTTACTATTCATCCAAACTTTAACAATTTATATCTTGGAATTGGATGGATGAAATGAAGTGAAATTGCAACCATACCTTGATTAGATGATGTAGATGACCTAGGAATTATGGTATGAATTATGAGTGATGAGAAGTGGGAGAAAGAATTTTTCTTCCCCACTTTTTTTGTGCTTGGCCGAGAGCAAATAACAAGGGGGGGAGAGTTTTTGTGTTTGATATTTTGTGGTGTGTGTTGGTTGAATAATTGAGGTTAAAGTGTTGGGTGATACATAAGGTGTATGTATTAGCATGGTACACTAGGTATGGCTATAGGTATGGCTCTTGTACTACATGTCTCCTCCTTTTTCAAAAAGCAAGCAACCAACTACTATTCATCTTCCAATGGCTAACTAGTTGGCTTGGTTTCTAACTACTTGGTTGCATGGGCTTGCATGCAATACTACTCCTTGTATTATTATTCTCCCACCAATGTTTATTATCTAATCTTTAATTCGTATCGTATCTTAATTAATCTCTCGTAATAATATTTTGTCGCGTAGAGATTTCCCCTATAATTCCTTAAGTACTAATTGTGTAAATCCCTCTAATGTCCATCATTCCCTGTCATGATCCTTAATAAATCTTGTAACACTTTAATCATTCTCAAATCCCAAGTTTTATAAATCTCACTAACAATAAGACTCCTGCCTTCACAATCTCCCTTCTTATCTTACATAGGGAATACAACAACACAGTTTCTCAGACAATCAATTCTATTAATCACAGGGATGACCAGAAAGGTTCCATATTGACATTGCCACAAGATATTAAATAAAATAAAATATTACCAAAAATTAGGGTTCTTACAGCCTCCCCTCCTTAAAAGGATTCCGTCCCGGAATCAGGTTGAAAACAGTTGGGAGTGCCTTTCACGCATTGCGCTTTCTAGTTCCCATGTTGATTCTTCGACATTCTGGTTCCTCCACAAGACTCTCACTAGTTTGACAACCTTATTCCTCAGCACCTGTTCTTTCCTATCCATAATTTCTACAGGTTGCTCCACATATGTTAAGTCTGATTGCAGATCCACTTGATCATGTTCTATCACATGTCGGAAGTCGGTATGGTAGGGTCGTAGCATGGACACATGAAACACATTATGTACTTGCTGTAAGCTCGGAGGTAAAGCCAATTCATAGGCTAACTTTCCAACTCGTTTCAAGATCTCAAAAGGTCCAATAAATCTCGGGCTTAGTTTCCCCTTCTTACCAAATCTCATCAATCCCTTCCACGGGGATACTTTTAACATCACAAACTCTCCTACCTCATATTCCTTATCCTTGCGGGACTGGTCCGCATACTTCTTCTGTCTGTCTTGGGCCGCTACCAGCCGTCCTCTTATGAGCTCGATAGTTTCTCTTGTCTGTTGGACCAGTTCAGTCCCTAAAATCTTCCGCTCTCCAACTTCTTCCCAACACAAAGGAGACCGACATCTTCGTCCGTACAAAGCTTCATATGGGGGCATGCCTATACTCGCATGGTAACTGTTGTTATAGGAAAATTCGATCAACGGCAAGTGGTCGTCCCAACTTCCCTTGAAATCTATGGCACATACTCTCAACATGTCCTCGATGGTCTGGATGGTTCTCTCGCCCTGTCCGTCTGTTTGGGGATGGTATGCAGTACTCATGTTTAACTTAGTCCCCACACATTCCTGAAAACTCCTCCAGAACCTGGAGTTGAACCTTGGGTCTCTACCAGATACAATGCTCACAGGAACCCCATGCCTTACCACGATCTCCTTAGATATCTCATGAAATTTGACCATTCGAAATGATGGGTTTCGTAAAAAAAAAACTAATGACTTTCACATACACTCGTCTGCACCGTAAAGGCGTAATATCAATTCGAAATCTTCATTTAATAATTCGTACATATCATGATTGCAAAAATTTCTCGTCCACCCATAAAATTAATTTTCATCCAGGTTCGAATATTCACGAAAATTAGGGCTATTGCAGTCTCACCAATGCTTTAATGTTGCTTCTCAACGCATGCTCTCCTCGACCTGTATTTCTTATCGGTTGTTCTGTGAATGAAAATTTCTATCCCACTACTTATACGTTCCTCTTCTACCTTGTTCATAGTATCCGTGTTGAGTCCTTGTATCGTTGGGCCGTGAATACTTTGTGGTCGTGTTCTATAATCTGAGACGACGTTAATACGCACGGTATTCCTCATTTTCCTTGGCTTGATTAGCACGCATGTGTTGCCTCCCGTCAGTCGTTACCACTTGCTATGGATACTTTATAGTCTTCGATATACGTCGAACCAGTTCAGCTACTATATCCCTCGTTCATTGACTTCTTCATAACACAAGAAAAGCGAAACTTCTTCTTTCGTAGTACGCTTTACAAGAGACGTCCTTACGTCCGCATGGTGCCGATCGTGATAACAACATTCGTTTCATGGATAAGTTTTTATTCTCGACTGCCCCGTGAAATCTAAGGCACGACGCTAATTATAAATTCGATCGTCTGGACAATTCTTCTTCCCTTAAGTCTCTATCTGACGTAATCACTGCAGAAGTTTTATATTGCACCACCATCTCTTCCGTATATAAATCGATAATCTTCTAAATGGAAAGTCTCTCGTAGGTAAATCACTTGGTCCAACAATTATAAATCAACTAGGGTCATCTCTTGGCTCGGTCTTCGGCGACCTACTCATAAAATTCCTTATAATTCTGTCCACGTTCAAGATTTTCCACGGGCGGAATTGATCCACTAGATCTCTATCATTTTGTTTTTGACATGTTGCGTTTGCACTTAATAGCTTGCTAATACAATTCTTCATATCCGTTTGCCAAACATTCTCTTAATTCTCTGTACATCTTTGTCCTTCCCAATAATTTAGTCATTTTCCTCTAACATTATTCTTTATTGTATATACTCTATTTTCTTGGTCAATACTGACTGAATTCCAATTTTGAATAATCCCTTCTATAGGTATCGGCCACCACACTGGCCTTTCCTGGGAAGTAACAAATTTCTCCATTATACTCCCTGCTCCCTTTCGTCACCTTCTCTTTCTTATGTTTAGTTCTAATATGAAGATATACTTATGGCACTTGTGGAAAACTTTCACACTTTTCTCATAAAGTTAACGTCTCATTTTTATGCGTGAACGCCATCATGACTAATCCCCCTTTCTACTGCATCAGCATACCTCTTAAACTCTAAAAAAAACGCATCATCGTGACTCTCAAAGTCCCCTTTTTATCATCAAGTATAGCTAACAACGAGGTTGTTGCTAATATCTCATTTCATTCCAAAACTTTGTTCATTAATCCATAAAGGCTTCTGACTGATTGCTCCACTCAAACGATACTACCATAATTCTATAACGTTTATATTAGTGTGAAATGCCAACTTTGGCACAGTACAGAGGTCGATCTTGAGTTGGTGAAACCCGCTTTTCAACCTTATCCTTGAAAAACAACTACGCGATTTAACTGGTCAATAATTCCTACATTTCCGATAAGGGTTTCAGTTCTCGATGGTATAGGTAAGATGTCATACGCTCGTCCTCTTTCACAACTGGCGCCAATCAGCCTGAGGCCTGCATGCTGCTGCGATTCCTAATAAATTTGATTAGGTGGTAATCTCGAAGGATCATTGGGATATATCCATGCATCCATTTGCTATTAGGGCCTTTTAAATTTTATGTCTCGCTATGTGCATCAATCCCTTTTAGCTAAGTAAAGCTTCACATTCTTGCCACGATATTTCTTCCTTTCTTGTCCATCTCACTTCCATGTTAGTTTCCTCTAAGGATATGTCTTACATCGCAATCGATTTGAATTTATTGGATCAGGAAAAGGCTTGGTAACTCCAGAATTCATTACTATAACATCCTGACAACGGTTGGTAGGAACGTACTCCCAACCACCTCATCATTTCCTATAACTTTCCTCACACTAATATTAAAGGTCTTGTGGTATGCCTCGACATGTTATTTCTACTTTAATAATTACTCGGCATAACGCTCTGGGTGCACAATTACAATATTTGGTTTTTTGATCTCATATTGGTGTAACGGTTCACAATTGCACCTCCCGTTCACCTTAGAGTAATCACTTTTGAAAGGAATGGTTTTAAAATAACAAGGTCCAATAGATAATTTCAATAAGAATTCCACATTGGATGTTCCAAGAATGTTGATGGTTCCAAATACTAGGAGTCTCGATTTTCGGAGATGTAAGGATGGACAAAAGGAATACAACAAGGTTTATTCCTTCATGTCCTGAAAATTTGGTAATGTGATATCATAGAGAATGTTGCACGAGGGCAACGATTGTTGGATACAAAAGTCATAAAGACGGTCTTTATACAATTCTTACATCTGGGGAATACTTTTCCTCTTTGAAAAATAGAGGATCTAAAAAGTCCCATTGATAAAGGTCAACCGATCGAAAGAAATTCTACTATGTGATGATAAAAAAAAATGAAGCAGTTTATCATTCAAGTAATCTAAGGTTTCAAATGAATCTTCATTATATGAATGAAAGAACAGAATATTCAAGTGACATAAAGTCTGATACGAAGATGGGTAGAATTCAAGTTGAGTGGGCGACCTCACCAGGTCTCAATCAAGTTATTCGTCAAAACTTTCATCATCATACTTTACCACATGCAAAATGCATTGCGGAATTGCTGAATGAATTAAATTGGGAGTTGGACCAGTGAAACAATAACTAGTCCTTTTCAAGAAACACTAGCAACTAGAGAGACAAAATTTGCTAGTTCACCCGTTTGAGAAATCACCACCAGCTAGGACAATTAGCTAGGTGTTCTTCACAACATTACAATTTTGAGTAGTTAGAACAATCAACTAGTCATTCATATTGACATAACGACTAGCCAGTTTCAATTGGATAGAACGGAATTTTAACATCGTAGCCATTGAAGAAACTTTAGGCTACTCGGACAACGAATGGAAGTAAGAAGTTATTAAGTTTGAAAAAAAGAAAACTATAAAATCTGAAGAGAATGTTCTAGGTATCGGAACAATCGATAACCTCTCATCAAATATTACTTATCAGTGAAACGGTCCACCCAAGGGTGCCGCCGTACACATGCTTTATCAGATCCGACAATAGAATTAAATTCGGAATACCAATATCAGAATGATATCCTTACTATGATTTCAACGTAAGACGCACAATCTCATTTTGAATAGGAGAAAGGATTCATGAGGAATATCTGGATGTTAGATCATCCCTGTTCTCAACAAGTGGATAAATATTTATGGGCTCGACCGAAGAATGCAAGTATGAAAGAAGTAGTCAAATATCAATATTCGTTTAGGAATATTCATTGATTAATTAAGGAAACAATTGTTGAACATTCCTTGGATAATTGAAAGGAAGTGTAAATAGTCCTGAGCCGAACAAGGTCATCATAAATTTTTGAATAGAATGTTCATGGGTCAAATAAAATTACTTCGGATAAGTCCTGCTTTAGGGAGAGTATATCACTGGTTGTTATTCCACAAATTTGAAGTAGAAAGCTAGAAGGATTACCTGATATAAACTAATCGAGGTAACATGGTTAATGAAAAGTTTAAAATGAAGTAGTGCACCAGCCGGTAGTCACCAAAATAAGTTAATAATCATTCGTACATCTCATTATCACCAATATGAGGGTAACTCCATCTCTTCATCTTCGTAATACAAGACACCAACTAGTGTGTCTCTCAATCATCATCTTAAGGTCATTTATCGAGTTGGGGTTTCACAAATATATCTGTCATTTCCGTGCTTTATCTTGAAGACCAAACTTCACATCATTTCGGGGAAACCTGCTGAGTCCATAGGGTCCTACTTCATGCCTTCTGACATGAATCACAAGTGGCCAGTTTCCCCCTGGGAACAGATCAAAGAGATCTCTTAGGGATCTCAGTGCAGTCCATAGGTTCAGTGGCGGGTGTGTGTGCACGTGAACATACGTTACCAGCAATATATAGGTTTACAAGTATATATGCGTAGTCTCTGCTAAAATTTCTATCAAAAGAATTCCAGTATATGCTCACTGGTCTCTTCCTCTGGTAGACTCTGAGATCACTGTATCGCTCGTTGCAACCATATTCAACTTCACTAGAGTCGCTTTGTTAATTCTGCTTGTTTGTTCTCTAAGTTGAACTACCATGCTCTAGTGTCCGAATCATGCGTGGAATTATCTAGCACGCTCGTCTTATGATAACAATCTCGTATAACACATGTAAAATTCGCCATCAAGGGTAATGAAATCCACAACGACATAGTGACCAACTTTCAGGTAAACCCGTTACTTATCGAAAATCGGATCTTATAGCCAAAGTAAAAGACTTTCATTATTCCAAGTACTAAGTACCCTTACTTATGTAGGGATGTCTAAACTTCTTGATTCTTAAAATGCCGCCTCCTAAGCTGTGGAGGAATATGGGCCATAAAATTCATGCCAGCCTAGTCATCCGATCATATTGGCAATATCGCCTCTACCTCAGCTGCTCTCGAGATTTCGCTCTGCTTCCTATATCATTACTTATGATAGGTCATGTACGACTCTCAAACCTCTATTCATCATTCTGAAGATCTCTAAGGATTCTGTCGACCCTAGTATAATACCTCCAATAAACACTCCAGTCTATTCTACTCACCGGTACTTCTTCTGGTACTCCAATAATAAGTTTACTACAATCTCTTACGTCATTCTCCGACTTAGACTTAACTCTCAACACTCTCGTTTCTGAGTACTGTAACTTATCTCTCTGATACCATTTCTGTGACGCCCCCAAATCTGAGGTCAAAGATTCAGGCCGTCACATCATCATCCAACCATATCATACCTGTATTAACTTTACAACTCAACAATCCATCCATACATACCTCAATCTTACACACAATCAAGTTAGAGCCTCATAAACAATAACCAAAAGCAACACTAAATATTACAATTCATCTGTACAATCCAGAGTCTTACGCAATTCCACTTATACAACTACACCTGAAGACAAGTCTTACTATTACAGTTGAAAACCTATCAGACTACTCTGTAGTATTTATCAGGGACTAAATCATCTTCGGGTAATTCTTCTACTCCTCTTCTGCTGGTGCGGAGTTAATCGGCCAAATCCTTCCCTTTCTGAAAAGTTTTTATAAAGCAAGAATGAGCTACATAATGCTCAGCAAGTTCACTATTTTGTAAAATAATAATGTGGTTTATTTCGAAAACATTCCCAACTATATGGGTATACATCTCAGATCTCAAAACATAATTGGACAATATATGTGTCCGAGTTTGAATAAAACATTTATACTCACTAAGGAGTTTTAGGATAACATATGAACCCCTTATAAGGTTCCCATTTCAATATATCTTAAGTTTGAAAATATATACATATGAGTATATCATTTTCGGCAAAACACTCTACGATTAACATACTGTACAGAGAATACATCATTGCAAACCTCTTTCCTTCCATTAGCTTAGAAGGTTTCTCATACAAAAACATTTCATTCTTGGAAACAATTGCAAGAGTGCACTAACACGTGCCAATCTTTATAGAAAATCTTGCAGTTCTAGATACTGCACGATGTCAATATTTTCTCATCAAAAACCACACTGTCGGCAACTTGGCACTTAGGCCCAAGAAGCAGTGTTTGAGTATTTTTCCAAAGTGGAGGATGGGACTGGAAGAAAACATAAAAACCTGACAAGGATTGACGATGATCAGTCGCCACATCCAAGTCCAATAATCCGCGGGTCTTCTCTACTAGTAGAAGGATAGAAACTACATCCGTAACTACCCTTGGGTGAAAACTACATCCGTAATCACCCTCGATGAAAACTACATCCGTAATCATCCTTCGGCAACACCTGGGCCGGAATAATAATTGATGGACCGCCTGGCTCACGGCCGCTTACACATCCCGGGAATCGTTCGTCAACGATTCCCACACCTGCCAGAGTCCCTTTTTTCTTTTCCTTTTAAAAACTTGATTTTGATTGAAAACAGAGTAGTTGTGGTTCGACATCAGTCGACCGATAATTCTTGAAATCATACAAGAAGCAGAACCTGACCGGGGGTTTTCGAAAATGTTTTGAGTTCGAAAAAGTTCGAGTTTGAAAGTATTAAAAGGTATCTTGGATTAACTTTGTTTTTAAAATAGTGAACAATAATTATTAATGATATTTTAAGAGTTAATATTAATAATTAATAAAATAATTATTTAATAAAATAAACTTTTAATCCAAGATAGGGTTTCGAGTATTTACGAAGATATGAATATAATACTTGAGTATATGATACTTCCCGAATGACCCTTCGGGTTTTCGCAATCTAGATACGATATAATAGTATACCGCTCCCCGGTCAATAGGTATATACACGGACCGCTACGACCTCTATTGCTAGAGTCGTTGTCCGAAGAAAACATTTTAATCTAAGTTCAAGGGGTACAAGCATATATGTACTTATACAATCTCAATTGCATCAATATTTCGATAAACATAGCATTTGATATAATTGAAAACTACAAACACAACAGTGAAAATCCTTGTATATGTATAAGTTTTGAAAAGTAAACTTGCCTTGGTTTGGTTGGGGTGGTCGAGCGTGCGTATTCGAACGATCTATACATAAACAATAATCGTTCGTTAGTACCTTAACAATTTCTCTCTAATTACGGGGTTTTAAGGGGGTACGAAATTAACTTAACGACTTCGTCTTATGACTCCCTAGCCCCACTATAGGTCCATGACATCACTCGTTTACGCTCGTCACTTACTCGACTTAATTTAGTTACCACGTTCGAACCATAACCATTAACCCTAGAATAATGTTCCACTAATCGACCTTTTTCCATTGCGCGAATTTTACTCTAGCATTTTTATAAAATCCAAATATTCATATTTTAATCCAATTCTTTTTGGGTAGCCTTCCCCACTGTATTTCATAGCTTCTCTAATTTTTCCATGATCCCAAATAATTTTTAAGGTGTTTAAACAAGGTTCACAAGGGGGTCACTTTATGCAGTCCATAGTCCAGAAACAAAATTCACTCCTCCGGCCATAACTAAAAATCCACACATCACCTAGCTATGAATCTTACATATCCAGAAACTACATTCAATTATCTTTCCATCAATATAAGGTAGGACATCAGGGGACATCATTTGGGTGTTCAAAATCGTGCCACAACACAGGTCAAAGTTCCTGGATAAAATCAGCAAGCTCAAATCACTTAGATCAACCATTTATCATGCTTCCATAACATAAACACCACTTAAAACACTTAGATCATGACTCATAACACTCATGGAGATATATATGTTCACCATAGTCATAAAATTCACCATCTCAACATCAAAACCTAAGATCCATGTTATCCATCACATATACAACCAAGATTAGCTCTTAAACACATGGATCTACTACCAATCATTATAAATATTACATAACCAAGAGGGTTTGTGATTTTATACCTTCTTGAGCTCCTAGTGGCCTTGGGTAAGCTTCTCACAACTCAACAACACCTTAGATGGTCTCCTACAACACTTATAATGCAAGATCTAAAGGAAAAACAAATTTGGTTACTATTCATCCAAACTTTAACAATTTATATCTTGGAATTGGATGGATGAAATGAAGTGAAATTGCAACCATACCTTGATTAGATGATGTAGATGACCTAGGAATTATGGTATGAATTATGAGTGATGAGAAGTGGGAGAAAGAATTTTTCTTCCCCACTTTTTTTGTGCTTGGCCGAGAGCAAATAACAAGGGGGGGAGAGTTTTTGTGTTTGATATTTTGTGGTGTGTGTTGGTTGAATAATTGAGGTTAAAGTGT
The DNA here is from genome assembly GCA_037693485.1 of Kitagawia praeruptora. Classification (NCBI taxonomy): domain Eukaryota; kingdom Viridiplantae; phylum Streptophyta; class Magnoliopsida; order Apiales; family Apiaceae; genus Kitagawia; species Kitagawia praeruptora. Next base: position 29,651,883 of record CM075345.1, on the reverse strand, counting down.
TGGGTGATACATAAGGTGTATGTATTAGCATGGTACACTAGGTATGGCTATAGGTATGGCTCTTGTACTACATGTCTCCTCCTTTTTCAAAAAGCAAGCAACCAACTACTATTCATCTTCCAATGGCTAACTAGTTGGCTTGGTTTCTAACTACTTGGTTGCATGGGCTTGCATGCAATACTACTCCTTGTATTATTATTCTCCCACCAATGTTTATTATCTAATCTTTAATTCGTATCGTATCTTAATTAATCTCTCGTAATAATATTTTGTCGCGTAGAGATTTCCCCTATAATTCCTTAAGTACTAATTGTGTAAATCCCTCTAATGTCCATCATTCCCTGTCATGATCCTTAATAAATCTTGTAACACTCTAATCATTCTCAAATCCCAAGTTTTATAAATCTCACTAACAATAAGACTCCTGCCTTCACAATCTCCCTTCTTATCTTACATAGGGAATACAACAACACAGTTTCTCAGACAATCAATTCTATTAATCACAGGGATGACCAGAAAGGTTCCATATTGACATTGCCACAAGATATTAAATAAAATAAAATATTACCAAAAATTAGGGTTCTTACATACAGAGTAAGCAGGTGAAAGTGCAGATGTATAATAATAGAAAAGAAGGCATAATAGCAGGGAAACTCGTACCAGAGGTTGAGGGGATAAAACCTAGGGCAGATAAGTTATCAGGGGTCAACAGGATCATACAATCTCTTATGGCCGAAGAGTGCTTCAAAGCCTCTTCAGCTCTCATTAAACAAGCTCCAGTAAGAACAGTCTGTTTTGGAATTAATGGGCGGCAATTGAATCCAAAGCGAATAGAGGGGCAATCAAAGCAGTAAAGGAACTGCTCTTGCCATTGATCAAAGTTTTGTTTAATACCTTTTATACATCGGCCTTGATGACTAGGCCAGGCAGTCAGATAGAAACAACCGGAACCCTTCCCAGTGTCCTTCAATCTGAAGAAATAACCTAATTCAGGTGCAGATAGTGGGGTTGTGAACATGCTAGTGTACAGAATGTAGGAACTGATGGCTAACCTATATGAGTTAGGTGTCAATTGGAGAGGGGCCAAGCCATAGAAGTCAAGAACCTCTCTTAGGAAAGGATGTAGAGGGAAGTATACACCAACTTTGAAGAAGGCAGCAGAGGTTACAACATTTGGAATACCTCGATCAGGTATCTTGGTATCGAATTTGTGAGCTCTCTCACCAGGTTTAGGGATAACAATGGAGCAGGTTGGACGAAAACATTCCTCATACAATTTTTCTAACCTAGTCAAGGTCATAAGGGAATCCATTTTTTCGCAGAAAGGTACAATTTCTTGCTTATACAACTCTCTCTCAACGGACACCTCGTTATCAAAATCGGGATCTGGGATCAAACTATGATCAGGCTTAGACACTTCTTCTCCGTCAGAGGGCCAATCATCCCCCAAATCTACAAAGGTAGGGGCAGGAGGATTTGTAGAGGGTAAGGTCGAAGGTTTGAGGAGGATATTTCCAGGTTCGTCAATGTCTGGAATAACAACCCTAGACCTAGTTCTTTCCCCTATTGGCATGATAGAAGGTTGAATTGAAGATAAGTGGTCAGAGTGTGTAGAATCAGAGGACATCTGCAAAAGACAGACGGAGAAAAGTCAGGTTTTGAGTCTTCTAAAAGAGAAATAGTGGTTCTAAAGTTCTTGGACAGACATAACTATGAGACACAGGGTAGTCAGCGAATTACACAGAAGCTACGCACCATTAAAGCGATGCATATCGACTACAGTATGAGTCGAAAACATGTGTGTACAGAATGTGAATAAACAATATCGAGTCCCAGAGAAACCAGGGTCACAAGACTGAAAATCGATGATCAAACAAACAGGGTGTAGTAAACAATTGTAAGAGAAGCATGGAATGTGAAAAATAGATACAAACGTATACATACAAAGACTAGAAACGAAGAACATCGGCATGCAAGACACAAAAGTGCAGATAGTACGAAATGAAGTCAAGATCATGAAAGAGCAGAAAGAAAGTAAGTCATACCTTAATTCGAAGAAAACGGCGACGGAGAGCTTGGATTGAGTTGGTGACCGTCGGACTTCTTCTTCTCTCTCTCTAAGGGTTTTGGAAGATATTTGGTAAAGGTAAAAAACTAAACCTGGAGTTAGAAGTGTGTTTATATAATCAAGACAGCTCCGTACACGTGGCAGCGCATTACTGGAGCGGTAAAATGAAGAGGTACACGCGTGAGAAGCGTGTGAACCTTGGGAACTCACACATTAACTACAGCTTTGGTAAGTGATAAGTTTAATTCAAATTTTGAATTATCTTCTGCAACCAACCATTATCCCCTCTTAAATTATTAAATTTAAAGAGACGTGGAGCTGAGTGACAAGTTAGATTCCCTGGGAAGTTGAATGCAAACATAGAGTAGATTTCGAGGGCTGCGATCTGAAGAAGAAAATAGCAAGATAACAGGTTCCTTGGTATGAAGGAAGCCTACTCAAGATTATGTTAAGCTGAAAATATTCTATGTCCTGTTTCCTACGCCGAGTTAGCTCATGTAGGCTTGGATATAAAATGTTGAAGCAAGGTATTGTTACTAGAATGGTTTAGCATTGAACCTTTGATCGTAGAATTAGAATAGGTTCCTTTCACATTACATGATTTCAAGGAACCGGGGGGTACTTGTTGTGCCCAAAATCTCCATGGGCTAGATTTAGGCCCATTAATCTATAGGGTTCGGTCCATACGAGCTAGAAGATTGATCCAGTACGAGTTATGAAGATCAAATAGAAGAAATGACTAAGGAAGTATGAGTATCAGGAGGTTCCCAATGGTCAGGAAGCTGAGCTGAGCACTAGAAGACCAGGTTCCTCCAAGCAGAAGAGTTCGAGTTAGCATAGCAACAGCCATAGAGATGATAAAAGCATGTGAAGAGTTATCCAGTCTAACCAGTTTGTTATTTGTGCAGGTACTGACACCCAAAGGGAGGTCCCTAAGCGATATGTCCCGAAATAAGGAGGTTCCTGAGAAACAGGCTCCTGAGATGTAGGTTCCTGAACACCAGGTTCCTACGAGTTGCCCAACAGAAAGTTCTAGAAGCCATCTAGAACAGATAAACGAATTGATATTGGAGTATAATTCTAGGGCGCAGATGATCCTAGAATTATCTCTAATCAATAAGAGAATTATAGTAGGGTACGAACTCGAGTTTGTACTCTACTTAGCCAACTAGTTCGTGGAAGGCTCTAAAGGAACCTGAGTCCTACACGAACTAGGTGACCGAATACAGCTATTCCAGTAAGAGACAGAATCATATTAGAACTACGTGAGCTTGATCCCTATATATACAAGGGTACGTAGGCACCTCAGGGTAAGACGCCTTAAGTTCTCTAATTCTCTCTAAAGGCACTTGAGATTATTGGAGATACCCTCGAGCACAGCTCAACCCCCACAAACACAACCCAAACCTTTCACAGAACAGTTGATCGCTAGCCTATACAACTACCTGTAGACCTCTCATAAGTTGATTACGAAATCCACTCATCAACACTAACCAACCCTCTCAACCAAACACTCTACCACATACTGAGCCAACTGCATCATCCTCTCAAAAGGGTGATGTTAGTAAAAAGAAGAGAAAGGAAGTAATGTCTGCACCTTTAAATATCTTATCTGAAGCAGCATTAGCTGTTGAATTAGGTCTAGGAAGTGAGGAACCTGAGTCACCCTTACACAAGACAAAGAAGAAGAAAACTAAGACCACCTCTTCAGTCACACAAATGGCTGAAGTTGTAAAATCAGGGGCACACAGCTCACTAGGTGTATCCTCTCAACATGGTGCACCTATAGAATTAAGCATCCTCCCCAATGCACCTTCTTGTATAGAGTCAGCACATGGGAGTGATAAGGCTGGCACAACACTGAGTGGAGAGCACATCACATTTGAAACTCCCTCTATCTCTCAGGGGGAGTTGCCAAAATCTACTCTTAAACACACTTCTCTTCCAGAATCTAACTCTGAAATTTCTTTGGAACCTGCAACTCAGGCAACTGAGATGCAAGGCATTGATCATCAAGAATTCTTTTCTCTTGATGAGCCAATTATTTCAAGTGACTTAGTGCATGACACTTTGTTCACCACTCAGAACCCACATTTAGATGGTGAGGGAATGCATGCTGAGGCATCTCCTAATGACACCATCACAAACACAGAGGTTCCACTAGTTTTTACTAGAGACTCTGTGCCTGTGTCAACTGCTGGTGTGATTCATCCCACTTCTGTGGTGACACCAGTAGTAGAGTCAATCCATCCGGTTACAGAAGTTGCATCTGTAACTGAGGAGTCTAGCTTGCCTACCTCTAGCTCTGACTTCATGTCACAATGGCTGAAGCCTGTGCAACATGACAGTGCTTCAGGATCAGGGTCTGTTCCACAACAATTGACGGTTGAAGCACTTCAAAGCTTAATTGTGGATCAGATTCCTGAGTTCACAAAGATTGCTCAGAACCTTCTCACTGCAGACATGCCTAATCCAGACTATGAGGCTATTCTGTTATGCCATAGGGATGATGTGGAGGTGCAGAAGACAAAGATCATTGATGATGCTGAGAGAGATGGCAACATAGATGCCTGGTTGCAAGGAAAATATGATATTACTCTCGATGAAGCACTTCAGTATCTCAGGGAGGAATACCTCACTTCACTGGGCTCCAATGCCAAATCTCTGACACCTGGTGAAGTGTATGAGGCTATGAATGATACACGCAAGGGATTCCTCAAGGCTGCTCATTATCTTGGAAAAGGTGTTAAGACTGAGGTCAATAGAGTGTGTGATAAGACCACCACCACAGTAGAAGCAATCAAGAGGACCTTTGATGCCAAATTCCCTCAGCTAGACAGTGTGTTCAAGGACATCAAACAATGCAACACCACCTGCACCAAGATGGATAATGGGCTAGCTCTGCTAAAGGACACTGTCACAGGTCTGGGGCATCAATTTCAAATTCTATCTGATCAGACCACAGATGCCAATGCCATGCTGAGGACCATGTTCAAAAATTTATATGGAGACAGACTGCTTACTGAGGTCCCAGTACATGACATGACTAGATTTGAAGTGCAGAGACTCAAAGAACAATCCCTGTCTGGCTTCAAATCTACTGAGTTATTCAGCAAAGTAGATGCACTTGAGAAGGAGGTGGCTACTCTCACCAAGTCCAATGCTCATCTTACAGACAAGGTTGCACTGCTACATGACCAGTTGGACACTCAAGCATCCACCACAGCTGATGTCCTTCTGCATCAACAATCCATGTTAGCTGCTATGATGAAGCATATGGGTCTCCCTCTACCTGATGAATCTTCAATCCCAAAGGACATTTCTACAGCCTCTGTGCCTGACAACAAGCCTAAGGGGGAGAAGAAGGCAAGGAACTCAAATACAAAGGGGGAGAAAGGCATAATACTAAAAGAGGGTGGTCAACAAAGGGCTTCAAAGTCTCTACCAAATGTGCCTGGCAAAGGAAAATCCAAAGTGGATGAGCCTCCATCTACCTTGCCAGTTGTCACACTACCAACTGTGCACATCACTACTCCTGGAGGACAAAAGCAATCCATAACTACCACAGTGGTTGCAGGGAGTATGCCATCTGACAAACCTCCAACCTCTATATCTGAGAGTGCCAAGCCTGAGAAGTTAAAGTTGTTACTGAGGCCAAGCTGCAAGAAGTTGCCAACTCAGATGTTTATCATGATAAAGCCTTCTTGGAGTTTCTGAAAGCCATAAGGGAACAGGTTGGTGACACTCAGTTTTATCTGAGGGAGGTGAAGAAGCAGATTGACTACATCACTGTCATCCCCAAGAAAGTCAATAATCTATGGGTCAAGGAGATAGTGATGATTTCCAAATTAAAGATATGGCATCTAACATACCAGACTCTACAAGACCTAAAACACTCAGAGATAGATGCCATACTTGAGCTCATTGAGAAGAGGAATGAGAACAGCAAAAGTCTGTTTGATGATTTGAGGAATGGCCAACCTTCAAGGTTACCAGAAGTGATCAAGAAGCCATGGACAATCATTTATCAGTCTGGCACCAGAATTGAAGATATCAAGCAATTGGTCATTCCCCATGATCTCACCACTAGAAATCACAGACTGATCATTGCTATCATTGATCAATTACAGAAGAAGGTTGGAGCCAGAAATGCTGAAGAAACTGAGGCACTGCACATCCTCAGAACTTATATTGCAACTGGTGAAATTCCAGAGATGGCTCAACCTAGGAGAAATAAGGATGATGATTCTGAAGATAAAAGTGATGGGAGGAGAAGACATCACAGGAGAGATAAGGGTGATGAAGACAAAAAGAAGAAGGGTGACAAGGATAAGAAGAATGATGATGACCAAGGTAAAATCTATGAGAGGAAGAGTGGAAAACAGCAAGCCTTAGGCACTGCTAGCAGTAACCTCACCACAACACAAGACTCTAAGTCTAGGGTGAATACTGTTAGTAGTGACCTAGCAAAATCTACATCTATGGCTTCTGCAACTGTTTTGCCACCTCAAGAAGAGAAGAAGATTCAAGTCAAGAAACCATGTGTATGTTTCAGAAAGCAAACTGCTAATGGAATACTACTATGGTCTACCAACAAAGGTCAAAGATTTTTGCCACGCAACCATGTCAAGATGATGAAATTTAAACATGTTGCAAGAAGAGTGAAGCTATCCAGATCAAGAGCCCTAACAATCATTCCAGGATTGAAACTCCAGCCACTTGATGAAGACTTTGATGAAGAGCAATTGCAATTTCTAAGAGCTCAAAAGATATGCTTTGCTGCAATTGTAGATGACCACCTTGAGATCAAGTACACTGATGGGAGAGAAATGAAATTCAATCAAGGGGGTTATCAGAATTGGGGTAAATTGTATGAGATAGAAAGAATCATTGCATTGCTGGACTCTAAAGACAAGGTGGAGAAAGTATGGAAGCTCGAATTGATTGACTTTGTGAAAATGAAGAGAGATTATGCTGAAAAGATAAGAAAGGGCTGCTATGAGAAGTGGTTAGAAAGGGAGAAAGAAATTGACAGACTGGAGATTGAAGCAGAAAAGCTAAGGGCAAAGGGATTGTGTAGAGTTCAGCTTGATCCCTATATGGTGAAGTATAGGAGAAGAAATGGAGACAATGTCAATATAAGAATGAACCTACTCAGTCACTATCCTGCCTACATTCTGAAGCCAGTGCTTGAAGATTTCAAAAACTCTATCATGATTGAAGAATTGGATGCTATGGCAGAAATCATAAGAGCAATAGATGAGAATGCAAGAAAGGAGAAAGAAATGAAACAGAAAGCATATGATGATCTACAAGCCAAAGCAATGGAGATGCAATCAAATGAAAATGGCTAGTACCTCATCATACTGTAAGAGCATTTATCTTGTAATTCCATTTATGTGTTCAATATACATACCTGTACTTTTAAAGTTTTATCTTTATGTATGTTAGGCTTGTTATCAGACATGAAATTGTGACTAAGGGTCTCACTCACAATTTGGGGGAGATTGTTAGTTACAGAGGCATGCCTGTACACATCTAATAACAAGCCTAATTGTTTGTAATGCTTTGCATTACTTACATGACCTCTTAACTGAGGGAACCTCTAGTTGTAGAGTTTCTGTTTGTATTGTACTTGTAGTAGGCATCAAATCCTAGTTGTGTAATTGTACAAATAGAGTCTAGAATAATGCTTGAAAGAAGTTCCAAGGTTCATGCCTCAAGCAAGGAGTTAAAGACTGTCAAATAATCACAGTTGGGATTTGAAGAAATGAAGAATTTGCCTAAGTACCAATTCGAGAAGTATATTTGTCTATTCGAGAAGTCCAGCATTCGAGAAGTCAGAGATTCGATATCTCAAGACACTATTCGATATCTCTGAATACACTGTTCGATATCTCAGGGATTCGATATGTCTACTACTCTATTCGAGAACTCAAGATGTCAACAAGTCAAGATGGTATTCGAGTTCTCAGAGAGTCAACAAGTCAAAGGTCCATTCGATATCTCAAGGACTCAGAAAGCTATTCGATATCTCGAGGATTCGATAAGTCAAATGTTCTATTCGACAACTCAAGGAATCCTGATGGAAAAGAGCTATTCGAGAAGTGGTTCGATATGTCAATATAACAGTATTCGAGAACTCAGAGTTATCGATCAAGTCAATTCTAGTTCTCGAATCACTTACTTAGTCACTTCTCGAATACATTCTTGGAGACAAAATACTGAAGAAATTGTACAAGTCAGAAACCTGCAACAAGCCAATGCACTTTATGGACCACAATCTGTAACGTGCTCTGGAAAGCCTACAAGGAAGCTTGGAGAGATATAGAAGAGACAAGGAGCTAAAGAAGTGGATCTAAACAGGCTTTGCAAAGTCAAATCTGTAACCGTTTGGACACTTACTCAAAAAGGATAGACAGACTAGAAAGTAATTTGTTTAGCTACCTTATTTGCAGTAAGTAGGCTGTATCCATGTTCTATAAGGACACAGCCTCACTTCATAACTTAGTAACTTTGTGAGTCAAGTTTTTCATACACTGTAAGCTATATCTCTCTGAGAAAAACGAAGCTGAGAATACTACCATTTGTATTCACAGATTGTAGCAACCTTTATCTAGTAATACATTAGATTAAAGTGATATTGTGTCTTGTGTTGTTTATTTATCCGCACCTTCACTTCTACACACACAGGCACTTATCTGCTACATAGACTCAATCCAAGAAAAGTTCAAGAATCCATTCACCCCCCCTCTGTATTCTTTTACCGTATTCAATACTCAACAACTCTTTTTACCCCAAATGTGAAATCATCTGAAATAAAATTTACCTTAGAGTATTTCGACAAAAATTCATCAGTGTTTATCACTTCTCCAACTTTGTAACTGAAACCCTTTCAAATACTGCACAGATGTGAATTTTGTGTGTGTATAGCAGAGTTTACTAATCCAATTTTTAGAGCATCTAATTTTTCATAAATTCCATAATACTGAATCAATAAATACTGGATGCACAAACTCTGATTGTAAACACTAACTATATGATGAATGCTAAACTCTGTAGTAACTTAAATACAGAAATCTTAATACACCTATTCCCTTTGATGTCCATGATAATCCAAGTAAGCACACAGTCTTTATAGACAAAAAGATCAAGAGATAGATATTAAAGCATCATTCAGTAAGTTGCATGCCAAGGATTTGATTAAATTTACAAACTCTCAAATCACACAAGTCTTTAGGGACAGTGTTTACACTCAAGTTCAATCAGTAAAAGCAGATGCTGCCATATGCTTGGTTGTCCACCAAATTTACACTACTCTGAATACATGTGTGCACAAATCAAAAGGACTTTATTCAGGGTTGATATTTGGTTGTAATCAAACAAGTGAGAAGAAAGAAAATAAATGAATAAATGACTAACTGAACAATTTAATAGAGCAAAGTGTTCAGTTGTCTAAGTACATATTTGTACAAGATGATCAGGATATATACACATTTTTTTTATGTATATATGTCCTCCAAATACACTTTTCTTAGCGGAGAAAGTTTCACCTGTTTGCTCTTCAATTAAAAAAAAACTAAGTACTCTTGGTACATCAGAGTTTAAGAGAACAATTAATAAGGCTCAAAGGGGTTCACTAAGAGTTTAATGTAAGGTCAGTGTTTGATACCATTTGAATAAATGTGGTAAATCCTAGTGCCTTTATCATTTTCATGCACACACATATCATGCAGTCTCAAAATGGTTTAAAACAAGTTCTAGAGCAACATACTTACTGATGAACATCACACTACAATTAAAAATTCGATTAATATAAAATGTATCAATCACTTGTTTGGCTCAAATTCTCACAGGGTGCAGACATGCTTTAGTACTCACCAAAATAAACAATGACACATCTCAAGTTTTATAATTTTCACAAGTACAAACAAGGAATCATCAAGTACCATGTAAATGTCTTGGGAACAGAGTGTCACTTATCAGAGTTTAGAAGTCATCAATATCAGAAATTATTAATGAGAGGTAATGCACACATCATTTACAGACTCAGAGTTTAGGAGAAATAAACTAAGAGATGCTATAAATATGAACAGTATCGTGCTTGTGTTGAATTTCTGCACAGTCTAAGATTAGATCACAGATAACTTAGAAAGATTCATGATTAATAACTGAGAATTATGCTTCATACATTTTCTTCATTGGTGTTCATCTCAGACAATAACATAATCAGAATTACTCAGATTTTATCTAGCATACTAATAGTGTTTGACAGTTTATGAGCAGAGTTTACAAACAGAGTTTAAAAACTAAGTTCACATAGCATTTAACACATCACACAAACATGAATAATGCATTACATAAGTGAATTTTGAGTCTAACCAGTATCTCTAGTCAAAACTAGAGACCATTCCAAGTTCATTTACCAGCCTTGTAAATGTAGCTTCACTCAATGGCTTGGTGAAGATATCTGTTAGTCACAGAGGCATGCCTATATACATCTAATAACAAGCCTAATTGTTTGTAATGCTTTGCATTACTTACATGACCTCTTAACTGAGGGAACCTCTAGTTGTAGAGTTTCTATTTGTTTTGTACTTATAGTAGGCAACAAATCCTAGTTGTGTAACTGTACTTATATAGTCAAGAATAATGCTTGAAAGAAGTTCCAAGGTTCATGCCTCAAGCAAGAAGATAAAGACTATCAAATAATCACAAGTTGGGATTTGAAAAAAATGAAGAATTTGCCTAAGTACCAATTCGAGAAGTATATTTGTCTATTCGAGAAGTCCAGCATTCGAGAAGTCAGGGATTCGATATCTCAAGACACTATTCGATATCTCTGAATACACTATTCGATATCTCATTCGATATCTCAGAGATTCGATATGTCTACTACTCTATTCGAGAACTCAAGAAGTCAACAAGTATAAGTGGTATTCGAGTTCTCAAAGAGTCAACAAGTCAAAGTTCCATTCGATATCTCAAGGACTCAGAAAGCTATTCGATATCTCGAGGATTCGATAAGTCAAATGTTCTATTCGACAACTCAAGGAATCCTGATGGAAAAGAGCTATTCGAGAAGTGGTTTGACATGTCAATATAACAGTGTTCGAGAACTCAGAGTTATCGATCAAGTCAATTCCAGTTCTCGAATCACTTACTTAGTCACTTCTCGATTACATTCTTAGAGACAAAATACTGAAGAAATTGTACAAGTCAAAAACATGCAACAAGCCAATGCACTTTATGGACCACAATCTGTAACGTGCTCTGGAAAGCCTACAAGGAAGCTTGGAGAGATATAGAAGAGACAAGGGGCTAAAGAAGTGGATCTGAACAGGCTTTGCAAATTCAAATCTGTAACCGTTTGGACACTTACTCAAAAAGGATAGACAGACTAGAAAGTAATTTGTTTAGCTACCTTATTTGGAGTAAGTAGGTTGTATCCATGTTCTATAAGGATACAGCCTCACTTCCTTAGTCATTAACTTTGTGAGTCAAGTTTTTCATACGCTGTGCTGTATCTCTCAGAGAAAAACGAAGCTGAGAATACTATCATTTGTATTCACAGATTGTAGCAACCTTTATCTAATAATACGTTAGATTAAAGTGATATTGTGTCTTGTGTTGTTTTTTATCCGCACCTTCACTCTTGCACACACAAACACTTACTTGCTACATAGACTCGAACAAGAAAAGTTCAAGAATCCATTCACCCCCCCCCCTCTGTATTCTTTTATTGTATTCAATACTCAACAAGTGGTATCAGAGCGGGCTGTTTATTCAAAAACAGAAAAACGATCATGAGTTTGAATACACCAAAGACTACAGGAACGGTGAAAGTCCCTAAGTTTGACAAAGAAAATTACAACCTCTGGAAGATAAAGATGATGTTGTTCATCAAAGCCTCTCATCCTTTGTATCCTGAGATTCTCAAGAATGGTCCTTTTGTTCCACAACAAGAGATACCTGAAAAGACTGTTAGAACCACAACTGTTCCAAGATCTTATGAGGCCAAGGAACCATCCAAATGGACAGAATCAGAAAGGGAAAAGGTTGCTCTTGACAGTCACCTCATGTTGCTTATTATTGATTCCATGGATATGTCAATGTTTGTAAATATTTCATCATGCACATCTGCCAAAGAAATGTGGGATCACATTGAGGTGTTATGTGAAGGAACTGATGAGGTCTGGGAAAACAAGAAACAGATACTGGTCACACAGTATGAAGCTTTCATGGCACAGCCCAAGGAAAGCATTACTAAGATGTTTGAAAGATTTCACAAGCTAGTCACTGAGTTGCAGATGAATGGCAAGGTTTACAGCACCAAGGAGTTAAACATGAAGTTTCTGCTATCTTCACCTAATCATCTAGAGCAAAGGGTCATTTCTCTAAGAGAGAGAGATTTGAACAAAATCACTTATGATGTGCTCTATGGAGTTTTAAAAACTCATAAGCTTGAGTTGCTTCAGAAAAGGGCTATCCAGGCCAACCAAGGCATAATGGTAAACACATCATGTGCCTTGATTGTCAACAAATCTATTCAAGACCTAGAAGCATCTACAAGCCAGCTAAGAATAGAGGAGATAGTATATGATGATGAAGAAACTGAAGCTGAAGTAAGTGAACCTGTTGAGGAGAAGGAGGAAGAAGAGTTTTACACTCTTGAAGAACTAGATGGGATGGAAAACACTTCATATGCTTTCATGGCCAGAAAATTTCCAAACATCAAATTCAAAAGGAATCAACCCTTCAAACCCAAAACCCAAACCCATTCATTCAACAAGAGCAAGGCACATGTGAAAGCAAACAAGAATAAGTTTAAAACCAGTCATGTGGATAGGTCATCTGTAAGGTGCTATAGATGAAATGACCTAGGGCATTTTGCCACTGAATGCAAGAAGCCTAAAAAGAAGGATAGAGATTATCTTGAGCTCGAAGCTAAGTATGAGGCCCTTCTGAAAAAGCAGATACAAGGTAAGGCCTACATATCTGAAGGGAAGTGTTGGGATGATTCTGACAGTGATAGAGAGGAACAAGAATTCTGTAATTATGCCTTGATGGCCAATTCCAAGGATGACACATCTTTATCAGACCCTCAGGTACCATCTCTCACTACTATAGACATGTCTATTTCAGAGTATAAATGCATGATTGAACAACTATCTGTTGAGATGTTTAACATTCATACTAGTATGACTGCTGCTAATGAAGAGATTGCTAAATTGTCTACTAGAAATGAAATGTTAACCAAAAGGAATGAGGAACTTGAGCTAACTGCTATGCAAGTAGAAAACCTTAAGAAAGAAGTTGAATATCTGCAGAATAAGGTTCTATGTGCTAGTCAAGTGGAAAAGGCTCTTAGGGATGAATTAGCTGAAAATGAATTCAAACTGAAAACATTTAAGAACTCATCTGGTCTAGTGCAATCCTACTGTGAGAAAATTCAGGCTAAACCCAAAGCTGCTATTGGACTTGACTATGACTCTCTTAAACAGAGAAAAGGCTATGTTGTCATTGAAGATGACACAGTTGTTCATGAGGAAGTGCCTCACATTTTGAAAAAGGCTGAAAACCCAATTTTTAAAGAATCAACATTTGAAATTGATGAGGATGCCTTACTCATCAAGCAAATGTTGAATGATGAGGATGAGGCACAATCCAGTGAACAACAAGCATCCTCCAAGAGTGAGAGTATCAAGTCAAAATCCAAGGAGTCAGTAGTTGATAGATCAAGACCTAAGAAATTTGTTAAGTTTGTCTCAGCTGGGAAGAGTGAATCAGAGAAGAAAGTGACTAAGAAGAAACAGAACAGAAATGGCAAGTTAGGGATTAACAAAGATAACAACTATGCTTATATACCTAATGCCCCTAGGAAAACTTGTCAGAACTGTTTCAGTACCAATCATTTAACTCATGCATGCAAGAAACCTGCTGGTAGTGTATCTAAACCTTTCTATGATTGTTTTGTGCCTCTAAGACATAGAGATGCACCATTTTGTGATAAATTTGACTGTATGCCATGCAATATGAATGTTATGACTAGTTGTTTCAATCTGAGAAGGCAATTCATTAATGGTTGTATCAGTCACAATTCTCACACACACTACACCAGGTCAAAGTCTTCGAGTCCTCCTAAAGCTAGGAAGGTACCTCTGTCACCTAAGTCTGAAACCTCAGGTTCTAAGACTTCTAACAGTGACAAGAAGACTAATGCCAAGAAAGTTGACAAGCATGTTGTTTATGATAAAACTGTTTCTAAGTCACATGGACCCAAACTTGTTTGGGTACCAAAGGAGAAGTAATACCTTTGTGTTTGCAGGACAAAGAAAATGAAAAGAAGGCCATGTGGATTTTGGATAGTGGATGCTCAAATCATATGACTGGTGATATGGCCCTGCTATCACAGTATGAGGAAAAGGCTGGCCCAATGGTTGCTTTTGGAGATGACAGCATGGGTAACACATTGGGATATGGCAAGTTAAATGTTGGAAATGTCATCATTGTAGATGTAGCACTGGTCAAGGGACTCAAGTATAATCTGCTAAGTGTTGGTCAGTTTACTGACAGAGGATTCAAGGTGGATTTTGACAAAGATGAATGTTTGATCACCCACACGAAGACTGGTGATTTTGCTCTATCTGGAGTAAGGAAGGGAAACCTGTTTGTAGCCAATATGGATTCTGCAAACAAGGACAAAATTTGTTGCTTTTACTCAAAAGCATCAAATGAAGATTGTTGGTTGTGGCACAAGAAACTATCACACCTGAACTTCAAAGCCATTAATTCTCTAGTCAAAAGAAAATTAGTGAGAGGCATGCCCACACTTGAATTCTGTCAAGAAGGAGTGTGTGAGGCTTGTCAAAAAGGAAAGATGAAAAGATTTAGCCACAAGACAAAGACAGTGACATCTATAACCAAGCCCCTACAACTCATTCATATGGATTTGTTTGGGCCCGTCAATATTATGTCACTAGGAAGAAAGAAGTATGCCTTGGTGATGGTTGATGATTTTACAAGGTATACATGGGTGGAATTTCTGGCATCAAAAGATGAGGCTCCACAAGTAATCATTGAGCATATAAAGAAAGTTGACAAGGAAGCAAAGGCCAACAATGCAAGTGTGATTGCACTGAGAAGTGATAATGGAACAGAGTTCAGAAATACCATACTTGAAGCATTCTGTAAAGAGAATGGTATTTCTCAGCAATTCTCAGCTCCAAGGACTCCACAACAAAATAGAGTTGTTGAGAGGAAGAATAGAACTCTAATTGAAGCTGCTAGAACAGTGTTACTTGATGCAAAGATGCCTACATGTTTTTGGGCTGAGGCTGTAAGCACTACATGCTATATCCAGAACAGAACCCTCATCAACAAAAACACTGGAAAGACACCTTACAACTTGATGACTAGAAAGAAGCCCACTCTAAAGTATGTTCATACTTTTGGAAGCAAATGCTTTGTATTGAAGGATAATTCTGAATATGTTGGAAAATTTGATGCAAAAGCATTTGAAGGAATTTTTCTTGGCTACTCTATGGAAAGAATTGCATACAAGGTTTATGTCATCAGTCAAAAGAAAATTATGGAAAGCAAAGATGTGACATTTGATGACAGCAAACTACCTGGACTAGAAGAAGCCAATGATGAGGAAAAAGATCCATTGAAGTTTGATAATCTAGATGATTCTGATGAAGAGACGGAAACTGAAGTTGAAACTCGAGTTCAACAGACTCGAGTGAATGATAATACAAGAAAAGAATTTGTGCCAATCAACAGTGGAGAAACTAGCATCCAAGACACACCTGTGAGTAGTGGCAACCTCACAGGGGGAGGAAATCAGGATGATGATTTGGATGATGAAGCAACTTCAAGAATGAGAAATCAGGCTGAGCACTCAAGGAAATGGGATAGATCACACACTGCAGAGCAAATCATTGGAGATCCTAATGCAGGAGTAAGGACTAGAAGAGCAACTCAGAATGAGTGTCTCTCTGGTTGTTTTCTATCTCAGGTGGAGCCTAAGAAACTTGATGATGCACTGCTAGATCCAGATTGGATTATAGCCATGCAAGAGGAGCTGAATCAATTTGAAAGGAACAAAGTTTGGGAACTTGTGCCTGCACCAAAGAATAGAACCATTGTTGGAACAAAATGGGTTCTGAAGAATAAGATGGATGAAGATGGTGTAATTATAAGGAACAAAGCAAGATTGGTTGAAAAAAGGATACTCTCAACAGGAAGGCATTGATTATGATGAGACATTTGCCCCTGTTGCTAGATTGGAAGCCATCAGAATATTCCTGGCATTTGCTGCTCATTCAAACTTTAAAGTGTATCAAATGGATGTCAAAAGTGCATTTCTGAATGGAGAGTTAGAAGAAGAAGTTTATGTGTAACAACCACCTGGATTTGAGGATCCACACTTCCCAGAATTTGTTTACAGACTACTTAAGGCACTGTATGGACTTGAGAAGGCTCCAAGGGCATGGTATGATACTTTATCACAATTTCTTCTTGAGAATCAATTCACTAGAGGCACACTGGACAAGACACTGTTTTACAAGAAGCATGGTGATGATCTTATCCTAGTTCAGATCTATGTGGATGATATCATTTTTGGTTCTACAAATGAGAAGTTGTGTGAGAAATTTTCTAAACTCATGCAGAGTAGATATGAGATGAGTATGATGGGAGAGTTGACATTCTTTCTTGGGTTGCAAGTCAGTCAAAGGAAGGATGGTATCTTTATCAGTCAGACCAAGTACATCAAGGACTTATTGAAGAAGTTTGACTTGGAAGATTGCTCACCTGCAAAGACACCCATGGCCACTGCCACTAAATTGGATGAAGATGCTAAAGGCAAGAAAGTAGATATCTCAGTCTACAGAGGCATGGTTGGTTCTCTACTCTATCTCACTGTAAGTAGGCCAGACATCATGTTTGCTACATGCTTGTGTGCAAGGTTTCAATCAAATCCGAAAGAATCACATTTGATTGCTATAAAAAGGATCTTTAAATATCTGAAGGGCACTCCAAACTTGGGACTATGGTATCCTAAGGACACAGGGTTCAATCTGGTTGGTTACTCTGATGCTGATTATGCTGGATGCAGAATGGAAAGGAAAAGCACCTCAGGTAGCTGCCAGTTTCTTGGACAAAGGTTAGTCTCTTGGTATAGCAAGAAACAACAATCTGTGTCAACTTCTACAGCTGAGGCTGAATACATAGCTGCTGGAAGTTGCTGTGCTCAAGTGCTTTGGATTAGAAATCAACTTAGAGATTATGGACTTGTGTTGGAAAGAATTCCAATCATGTGTGACAACACAAGTGCAATCTCTATAGTTGCCAATCCTGTCAATCATTCTAGGACAAAGTACATTGACATCAGATATCATTTCATAAGGGAACATGCAACTAATGGAACCATTGAGTTGCATTATGTTTCTACAGATAAACAACTAGCTGATATATTCACTAAGCCATTAGATGAAGCCACCTTCACAAGGTTGGTTATTGAGATTGGAATGCTGAATTCTTCAGATTCTGGCTAGGTGAATACATCATCTAGATTGTTGCAGCAGTAAACACTTACTTTATCTAAATTCTCAATGTTTTTGGAGTAAATGTTGGCTGAAATATGATTTATAAATATTTCAAATCTGTTGCATATTTGGAAAATCATATTCTCTTGTTAACTTGAAATTTCTATGGAATTTTGAGAAAATCACTGTTTAATTTGCTAGAATATTCGTGAATGAATATGGCTGGTAAATTTTAAAAAGATAGTGAAAATTGAGTTTCTATGAGTATAATTCGACAAGTCAGACTTCTCAAGTGATTCAATATTCGACATCTCTAACAAGTCTCATTAGAGCACTCTCGAGTTCTCGAATAGAGTCTTTTAGAGTTCTCGAATAGAGGTTTTCTTGACTTCTCGAATATAGTGTTTTAGTTCTCGATTGACTGAGTTCTCGAATACTATATTTGAGTTCTCGAATCATTTGAAAAGGCTGATTTCTCGCTGAATTTTAACCGATTTTGGATTTTTATTCAGAATTCAGAATTACTCATAAAAACATATTTTACCTAATTTAGATTTACTTTTAAGTTAGATAACTACCAGCTGTGAGTTACAACCTGCTTGAGTTATCGAATAAGTCTTTCTTGACTTCTCGAATAGTTGTTTTCTACTTCTCGAATGCTTGACTTGTCGATACATAACATACATCTAATCGACAATTCAAGTACTTCATACTTTTACAATTTCACATCTATTCGATTCATTTCATTCGATTTCTCAAGCATCCAAACTCCCAAAACCTCTGAAACCCTAACTGCAAAAAGCTAAATTTCTTCTTCAATCTTCGATTTCTCCTCTCTCTCTTACACAAATGGCAACAGTAAAGTTCAACACCAATTTCATTGCTCTAACTAGTGATGTTGAGGCACCCAACGCCAACTTCAAGTGCTTTGTGAAGTGGATGTCTGAATCATACATAAAAAATGCTCTATCTGTTAACCCTACTCTGTATCTAGACATTCTAGAACAGTTCTGGAAGTCTGCTACAGTGGAGGTGGTGGCTCTTGACTCTGCAATAACCTCTTACATCATTTACTATAAGATTCAAGACAAGAATATCACTATCACCACAGAAGACATGAATGAAGCACTTGGGATGGGCACCAAACAAGAGGTGTATGACCCACCAGCTACAACTGCTGATTTGGAAGACTTCTTTGATTTCATCAAATATGCAGACAAAATTAGTCTTGGGCATCTGAATAGGAAGCATTTGAGGAAGGAATGGAGCTATGTGTTTGCTACACTTCTTCAAGTCTTCACCGCAAGAAAATCCAGCTATGACCAAATCAGTACACCTGCACAGCAGATAGGCTATGCTTTAGCATATGGAAAGAAGATAGATGTTGGCCTTATCACTCTGCAGGAGCTGTATGGGAGACTTGGTAAGAACTCAGCCAAGAGAGGTAATGAAATTTTCTTCCCTCGTTTTATTCAATCTGTACTTAACTTCTTAGATAATAAATTGATTGACTTAGATGGGATGAATAAAAATAGAATAGGCTATCCTAAATCCATGACCAAACTCATTTTTGGTAATTTGGAGACTAGGAATGATGTGGATGTAAGACTGAACATAACTCCCCATATGGAGAGTTTGTTTAGGACTTACCCCCACAACATGCCAACATTTGACTCAAAGTCACAGTTAGCACAGCCCAAGCAAGTAGAACAAAATGCTAACCCAGGGCTTGCTAACCAACCCTCTCAACCAAACACTCTACCGAACACTGAGCCAACTGCATCATCCTCTCAAAAGGGTGATGTTAGTAAAAAGGAGAAGAAGAGAAAACAGGTTGCTTCTACACCTTTAACCATCCTGTCTGAACCAGCATTGGCTGTAGAGTTAGAAAGTGAGGCACCTGAGTCACCTCTTATCAGGCCAAAGAAGAAGAAAGCTAAAACCACCTATTCAGTCACATAAATGGCTGAAGTTGTAAAATCAGGGGCAAACAGTTCACTAGATGTATCCTCTCAACAGGGTGCATCTATAGATTCAAGCATCCTCCCCAATGCATTTATCTGTATAGAGTCAGCACATGGGAGTGATAAGGCTGGCACAACACTGAGTGGAGAGCACATCACATTTGAAACTCCCTCTATCTCTCAGGGGGAGTTGCCAAAATCTATTCCACAAGACACTTCTCTTCCAGAATCTTCATCTCAAATTTCTTTGCAGCCTGCAACTCAAGCAATTGAGGAGCAAGGCATTGATCATCAAGAATTCTTTTCTCCTGATGAGCCAATGAACTCAAGTGACTTGGTGCATGACACCTTGTTCACCACCCAGGACCCACATTTAGATGGTGAGGGAATGCATGTTGGGGCATCTCCTAATGACACCATCACAAACATAGAGGTTCCACTAGTTTTCACTAGAGACTCTGTGCCTGTGTCAACTGCTGGTGTAACTTATCCCACTTCTGTGGAGACACCAGTAGTAGAGTCAATCCATCCGGTTACAGAAGTTGCATCTGTAACTGAGGAGTCTAGCTTGCCTAGCTCTAGCTCTGACTTTATGTCACAATGGCTGAAGCCTGTGCACCATGACAGTGCTTCAGGACCAGGGTCTGTTCCACAACAATTGACGGTTGAAGCACTTCAAAGCTTAATTGTGGATCAGATCCCCGAGTTCACAAAGATTACACAGCACCTCCTCACTGCCAACCTGCCCAATCCTGACTGTGAAGCTATTCTCCTGTGCATAAAGAGGATGTGGAGCTACAACAGGCCAAAATTGTGGATGAGTTTGAGAGAGAAGGCAATGTAGATGCCTGGCTTCAAGGAAAATATGACATTCCTCTCTCAGAAGGCCTACAGTACCTCAGAGAAGAGTACATCACTTCACTAGGGTCCAATGATAAATCTCTCACCCCTAGTGATGTGTATGAAGCAATCAATGACAATTACAAGGGAATTCTCAAGGCTGCACACTACCTTGGCAAGGGTCTAAAGACAGAAGTCACAGAAGTGTGTACAGCCACAACCAAGGAGGTGCATGAGTTAAAAAGGGCTTTTGATTCCAAATTCCCTCAACTGGAGACTGTGGTCAAGGAAATTCTAGCCTGCAAGTCTAGCTGCACCAAAATGGACAATGGCTTGGCCCTTCTCAAAGATACTGTCACAGGGCTGAGGCATAAGTTTCAATCTCTATCTGATCAAACCACAGACTCAAATGCCATGCTGAGAACAATGTTCAAGAATCAATATGGGGATAAGCTGGTAACTGAGGTCCCTATTCATGACATGACCAAGTATGAAGTCCAAAGACTCAAGGATCAATCACTCTCTGGTTTCAGGGCACATGAGTTATTCACTAAAGTGGATACTCTTGAAAAGGAGGTGGCTACTCTCACTAAGTCCAATGCTCATCTTACAGACAAGGTTGCACTTCTCAATGATCAGTTGGACACTCAAGCAACCACCACAGCAAATGTTCTTCTGCATCAACAATCTATGTTGGCTGCTATGATGAAGCATATGGGTCTTCCTCTCCCTGAAGAATCTTCCACCCCAAAGGCCACTTCTAAAGCCTCTGTGCCTGACAACAAGCCTAAGGGGGAGAAGAGGACAAGGAATTCAAATACAAAGGGGGAGAAACCTAAGGAAAAAGGGATAAAGTTAAGTGAGGGCGATCACCAAAGGGTCACTAAATCTCTAACTCATGTGCCAGGCAAAGGCAAATCAAAGGTTGATGAGCCTCCATCTTCTCTGTCAGTGGTCAATTTACCACCTGTGCACATCACTACTCCAAGTGGCCAAAAGCAAACTGTCACCACTACAGTGGTGGCAGGATCCATGCCAAGTGATCTAGTCCAACCTTCTAAACATGAAGCTGATCCAGTGGAAGTGAATGTGGTTACAGAGACCAAGCCGATAGAAGTAGCAAACTCAGAGGTCTATCATGATGCTGCATTCTTGAAGTTTCTGCAAGCCTCAAAAGCAAAAGTTGGAGGAGACACCCTGATATACAGAAGAAGCCTGAAAGATCAAATCCATTATCTAACAGTTATTCCAAGAAAGCTCAGTCAGATCTACCTCAAGGAAATCATGATGGTGACAAAAGGCAAGATATGGCACATATCTATTAATACCTTGACAGCAATGAAATTCATTGAGATTGATGCCATCTTGGAACTAATTGAGCAGAAAGGGGAGAACAATCAGAGTCTGTATACTGAACTAAGAAATGGTCAACAAGCCAGACTTCCTGAAGTGTGCACCAAACCAAGAACCATCCTCTATCAGTCTGGTACCAAAATTCAAAATGTGGATCAATTGGTTATTCCCAATGATCTCACCTCTAAGAACCACAGACTGATCATTGCCATAGTTGATCAATTGCAAAAGAAGAAGGGGATAAGGTCAGCTGAGGAGATTGAGGTATTACACATCCTTAGAGAATTCAATTCAACTGGTTCAATTCCAGAATTGGCCAAGCCCAGAAGAAATAAGGATGAAGATAAAGATGATGACAAGAGTGATGGAAGGAGAAGACATCACAGGAGTGATAAGGGAGATGATGACAAGAAAAAGAAGAAAGATGATAAAGAAAAGAAAGATGGCAGGGACCAAGGGAAAGTCTATGAGAGGACAAGTGTGAAACAGCAAGCCATAGGCATTGTTAACAGTAACCTCACCACTACACAAGACTCTAAGTCTAGGGTGAATACTGTTAGTAGTGACCTACAAAAGCCAAATTCCATGGCCTCTGCAAATGTTTCACTACCTCAAGAAAAGGAGATGCTAATCAAGAAACCACTTGTGTATATCAAAAAGCATACTGCTAATGGTATACTACAATGGTCCAAAGACAAAGGTCTTAAATTTTTTTCAAGCAACAAAGGAAAGAAGCTGAAATGGAAGATGTCAGCCAGAAGAGCAAGAAAGGTGAAAACATCTACATCTCAGGCACTCACAATCATTCCTGGACTAGACTTGCCCTGTCTCAACATAGACTATGATGAAGATGAGATAGCATATCAACTGGCTCAGAGAATCTATCATGTAGCTATAGTTGATGACTGCCTGGAGTTCAAATATACTGATGGGAGATTCAAAAGATTCAAGCAAGGCATGTGTGAACACTAGGGCAAGTTACATGATCTACAAAGAATAATGGTGCTACTCAACCTTGAGAATGAAGAGGAGAGAAGGTGGAAAATTGAGATAACTCATTTTATCAAGATGAAAAGAGATCATGAGGAAGAATTGAGAAAGAAGTATGAAGCTTTGAAGAAAAAGAGAGAAGAAGAGTTAGCTGCTCTAGAAGCCAAAGCTGAAGAATTGAGAGCTAAAGGGTTGTGCAGAGTCAAGTATAATCCTTACATTGTGGAATACATGAAATATGGCAGTAATGTGAAGATTAGAATGGATTACATTAGCTCTTACTCTGTAGCCAAACTGAATGAAGTCATCAGAGACCTATCTGGCTCACCTCTCATTGAAGAACTCACTGCCATGGAAGACATCATCCAAGCAATGAGTGATGCAAAGAAAGCCAAGGAAGAAAAAGAAAAGGAGGATCTACAAGCCAAATCTCAAAAAGGAGGATCAAAGGAAAATGGCTAGTATTTATTTATAACTGTGAGAATGCTTTCTTTGTAATACTATTCAATCAATTTCATACATGTACTTGTCAAGATTTATCCTTATGTATGATAGGATTGTTATCAGACATGAAATTGTGACTAAGGGTCTCACTCACAATTTGGGGGAGATTGTTAGTCACAGAGGTATGCCTGTATACATCTAATAACAAGCCTAATTTTTTGTAATGCTTTGCATTACTTACATGACCTCTTAACTGAGGGAACCTCTAGTTGTAGAGTTTCTATTTGTTTTGCACTTATAGTAGGCATCAAATCCTAGTTGTGTAACTGTACTTATATAGTCAAGAATAATGCTTGAAAGAAGTTCCAAGGTTCATGACTCAAGCAAGAAGATAAAGACTGTCAAATAATCACAAGTTGGGAATTGAAGAAATGAAGAATTTGCCTAAGTACCAATTCGAGAAGTATATTTGTCTATTCGAGAAGTCCAGCATTCGAGAAGTCAGGGATTCGATATCTCAAGACACTATTCGATATCTCTGAATACAGTGTTCGATATCTCATTCGATATCTCAGAGATTCGATATGTCTACTACTCTATTCGAGAACTCAAGAAGTCAACAAGTCAAAGTGGTATTCGAGTTCTCAAAGAGTCAACAAGTCAAAGTTCCATTCGATATCTCAAGGACTCAGAAAGCTATTCGATATCTCGAGGATTCGATAAGTCAAATGTTCTATTCGACAACTCAAGGAATCCTGATGGAAAAGAGCTATTCGAGAAGTGGTTCGACATGTCAATATAACAGTGTTCGAGAACTCAGAGTTATCGATCAAGTCAATGCCAGTTCTCGAATCACTTACTTAGTCACTTCTCGAATACATTCTTGGAGACAAAATACTGAAGAAATTGTACAAGTCAGAAACCTGCAACAAGCCAATGCACTTTATGGACCACAATCTGTAACGTGCTCTGAAAAGCCTACAAGGAAGCTTGGAGAGATATAGAAGAGACAAGGGGATAAAGAAGTGGATCTGAACAGGCTTTGCAAAGTCAAATCTGTAACCGTTTGGACACTTACTCAAAAAGGATAGACAGACTAGAAAGTAATTTGTTTAACTACCTTATTTGGAGTAAGTAGGTTGTATCCATGTTCTATAAGGATACAACCTCACTTCCTTAGTCAGTAACTTTGTGAGTCAAGTTTTTCATACGCTGTAAGTTGTATCTCTCTGAGAAAAACGAAGTTGAGAATACTATCATTTGTATTCACAGATTGTAGCAACCTTTATCTAATAATACGTTAGATTAAAGTGATATTTTGTCTTGTGTTGTTCTTTATCCGCACCTTCACTCTTGCACACACAAACACTTACTTGCTACATAGACTCGAATAAGAAAAGTTCAAGAATCCATTCACCCCCCCTCTGTATTCTTTTACTTTATTCAATACTCAACAATATCTGCAAGCTGTTGGTCTGTAGACACAAATTGAAGCTCAATGTTTCCTTCCTCTACATGCTCTCTGATAAAATGATACCTTATGCTGATGTGCTTGGTCATTGAGTGTTGTACTGGATTACCTGTCATAGCAATAGCACTTTGATTATCACAGTAAATAGGAATCTTACTGTACCTTAATCCATAATCTAGCAACTGATTCTTCATCCATAGAATCTGTGCACAGCAGCTACCAGCAGCAATATACTCTGCCTCAGCTATAGATGTAGAAATTGACTTTTGTTTCTTACTGTACCAAGAAACAAGTCTGTCACCTAGAAATTGACAACTTCCACTGGTGCTTTTTCTATCTATCTTACAACCTGCAAAGTCTGCATCAGAGTAACCAATAAGTTTGAAATCTGATTCTCTGGGATACCACAGCCCTAAAGTAATGGTGCCCTTAAGATATTTGAAAATTCTTTTCACTGCTGTGAGATGTGGTTCTCTGGGATCAGCTTGAAACCTTGCACAGAGACAGGTTGCATACATGATATCAGGTCTACTTGCTGTCAGATAAAGAAGAGACCCTAACATGCCTCTGTAGTTTATCATATTCACTGATGCTCCTGTATCCTTATCTAACTTAGTTGCTGTTGCCATGGGAGTTGATGCAGATGAGCAATCAAGCATACCAAATTTCTTGATAAGATTCCTGGTATATTTTGCTTGATTTATGAAAATTCCATCATCTGTTTGCTTCACCTGTAGGCCTAGAAAATAACTAAGCTCTCCCATCATACTCATTTGATACCTGGACTGCATTAGCTTGGCAAACTTTGTACAGAGTTTATCATTAGTAGACCCAAAAATTATGTCATCAACATAAATTTGAACCAAAAGCAAGTCATTACCAATCTTAAAGTAAAACAGAGTTTTATCAATTGTACCTCTGTGAAATCCACTTTCTAGTAGAAACTGAGCAAGAGTTTCATACCATGCTCTTGG
Source organism: Kitagawia praeruptora (assembly GCA_037693485.1). NCBI lineage: Eukaryota > Viridiplantae > Streptophyta > Magnoliopsida > Apiales > Apiaceae > Kitagawia > Kitagawia praeruptora. The sequence goes on along the minus strand of CM075345.1, from coordinate 29,626,228 downwards.
TGCTTGCTTAAGTCCATAAAGTGCTTTATCAAGCATGTAGACATAATCTGGATATTTGGGGTCAACAAATCCTGGTGGTTGTTCAACAAACACTTCTTCTTCAAGTTTCCCATTCAGAAAAGCACTATTTACATCCATCTGAAATACCTTGAATTTCTTGTGAGAAGCATAGGCAAGAAACATCCTTATTGCCTCCAACCTGGCAACAGGAGTAAAAGTCTCATCATAATCTATTCCCTCTTGCTGTGAATAGCCTTTTGCCACAAGTCTGGCTTTGTTTCTTGTAACAACCCCTTCACTATCAGTTTTGTTTCTGAAAACCCACTTAGTACCAACAATAGACCTATTCTTGGGTCTTGGTACAAGTGTCCATACTTCATTTCTCTCAAATTCATTTAACTCTTCTTGAATTGATGTTATCCAGTCAGTATCTTGAAGAGCTTCTTCAACCTTCTTTGGCTCATTTTGTGATAAGAATGCATGAAACAGACATTCATTTGTTGTTGCACTTCTTGTTCTTACTCTTGCATCTGGATCACCAATAATCAAATCAGGTGTGTGAGATTTGGTCCATTTCCTAGCTGAAGGCAAATGACTTCTCTCAGAGTTTGATCCCCCCCCTTGATTCATGTTCTCCTGATTTCCTTGATGTCTTTCTTCATTCTCTGAGGCTCCCCCTGAATGTGACTGCTCAGAGTTTGAGTCATCAGAGTTTGATCCAGATTTTTCAGCTGAGTCACTATCAGAATTTGAGTTATCACTATTATGTGATTCTTCATGCTCCCCCTCAACTGGTTCATCTCTTGTTTCTGGCTGAAAAGTTTCTTCAGTGTTTACCAGTAGAGGTTCAGAGTTTAGCTCAACAGAGTTTATTAGATCAGCCTCATCAGAGTTTAATTTATCAGAGAATAAATCTTCATTTTCAAAGTGCAGTTGATCATGTTCATTTACATCTTCAAGTCCAGTTATTTTCTTGTCATCAAATGACACATGAATTGATTCCATGATCACTTTGGTTCTCAGATTATAAACTCTGAATGCCTTAGTTGACAGTGGATAACCAACAAAAATTCCTTCATCGGCTTTTAAATCAAATTTTGTCAACTGTTCTGGATGAGTTTTCAGCACAAAGCACTTGCACCCAAAAATATGAAAATATTTCATGTTTGGCTTCTTTTCTCTCACCATTTCATATGGTGTTTTTCCATGCTTGTTGATTAGAGTGGCATTCTGAGTAAAACATGCAGTTTGAACAGCTTCTGCCCAGAAATAAATTGGCAATTTTGCTTCATCAAGCATAGTTCTGGCAGCTTCTATGAGAGTTCTGTTCTTTCTTTCAACTACACCATTTTGCTGTGGTGTACCAGGTGCAGAAACTCTTGCTTTACTCCTATGTCTTTGCAAAATTCTTCCATTGTTGCATTTCTAAATTCAGCTCCATTATCACTTCTGATTATTTTGACTTTGTGTTTTGATCTTTTGTCCAGTTGCTTTACATGCTCCATCAGAGTTAATGCTGTTTCATCCTTCTTTGCTAGAAAATACACCCATGTATATCTGGTGTGTTCATCAACAATGACTAAAGCATATTTCTTTCTTCCAAGTGACATTACATTCACTGGACCAAAAAGATCAACATGTAGAAGATGATAAGGATCAACAATTGAAGATTCAGTTTTGCTCTTGAAAGATGACTTCCTTTGTTTGGCCTTTTGACAGGAATCACATAGGCCATTAACATTTAATAAAGATTTTGGGAGCCCTCTTACAAGATTCTTTCTAATCAGCTCATTTATGTTGTTCAGATTCAAATGAGAGAGTTTCTTGTGCCACTTCCAACTCTCTTCACTGGACATCCTTGTTGACAGACACACTGCTTTGCCATCAGTGTTTGTTGACAATTTTATTTCATAGATGTTATTGTGTCTGTTTCCAACTAGAACAACTTTCCCTGTAGATTTACTGATCACTTGACAGTATTCAGGCTGAAAATCTACATGATATCCTCTGTCATAGATTTGACTCACAGATAGCAGATCATGCTTGAGTCCTGGAACCAGAGCTACATTTGTGATGATGACACTTCCAAGATTAATATTGCCATATCCCAGAGTATGTCCTATGTTGCCATCTCCATAGGAAACTTTTGGGCCAGCCTTTTTCACATACTCTGTTAGCAGGGCTTTATTTCCAATCATATGTCCTGAACATCCACTGTCCACGACTAGGGTACTTTCCCTGGTGCCCTGCAATCACAAACAATTACTAAGGATTAGTTTTAAGGATCCAGACTTGCTTGGATCCTTTGGCTTTCTTAACTCTGTTAGCTTTTTCAGCGGAATTCACATTATCAGAGTTTAAGCTAACTTTATCAGAGTTTACATTTACAGAGTTTACTTTAACCCATTTCAAATTTGGCTTGGGTTCATAGTAATTATGATAAATAGCATGATAATCTTTGCAAGTATAAATAGAATGCCAAGTACTACCACAGTGTTTGCATAAAGTCTGTGGTCTAGCTCTAACATTAACTTTCTTTACTTCAGACTTAGAAGGTAAAGAATTAATATTTTTGTTCTTCCTGCAAAGACTAGCAAGATGGTTAGTGCTACCACAGTTATGACATGACTTTCTTGAAGCTAATTTAGTAAGCATTGGATAATTACCTTGAGTGATGCCTACTTTTCCATTTCTGTTCTTCTTAGACACTTTCTGTTTCTTAACAGATTTTAACTCCTTAAGCTTATGCTTGAGTTGTTTATCTGTCATTGAACCAATATTAACCTGTTTAACACTAGCTTTTACTAGTTCTCTCTTAACAACTTCTTTTCCATGTTCAAACCTAGGTTAACTTATTCCATTAACAAATGTTCCAAATTTCTTAGAAGGAAGTGGTGGTCTAATTTTGAATGTATTCTGAAACCTAAGTACATCATCCTCAGAATAACCTAGACCTACTGTGTCTGATTGAAAAACCTCTTGAGTGTCTTTTCCAGAGTGTGTCCAAGTTTTAATAATGTGTTTTGCATCCTTCAATTCAGATTCTAGTTGCTTACATTTACCTAGCAACTCCTGTTCTAGAAAAACAGCATCATCTCTCTCTTTCTGAACTTTTTGCATGTTTTCAAGTTTTTCTTCAATAAGTTTGTTTCTCTCTTTAAGTTGAGAACTTTCATACTTGATTCTCTCATTCTCTAAAGTCTGATCCCTATAACTTATATGCAATGCTTTAAGATAAATCTTCAATTCAGTTATATTATCAGTATTATAAGCATAGGTAGTTGGGGGTACCTTGAGTTCAGAATATTCATTCTGAGTTGAAGCCATAAGTGCATAGTTAATTTCCTCATCTGAGTCTGAAGTGTCTGCCCAGTCTCTGCCTTTTGTATAGAGTGCCTTTTCAGTTTTACCCTTCTTGCACTCAGGAGCATAGTGACCCATCTCCTTACACTTGTAGCATTGAATCTCAGACTTGTCTTTCTTCCCAGATTTGGTATCCCTTCTCTCAGAGTTTCTGAAACTCTTTCTGTCATTTGAATCTCTAGAGAACCTTTTTCCCTTCTTGAAGTTCTTGAAACCCATCTTCTTAAAGGTCTTTACCATCAAAACAACCATTTTTCTCATTTCTTCTTCATCATCCTCAGAGTCAGACAAATCAGAAGTGTTTGAATCATCATCAGAGTTTGATGATTCACTTTTAGAATGAATGACTAAAGCCTTTCCCTTTGATTTATTCTTCAAGGATTTCTCTTCAACCTTGAGAGCAACAGACTTTAACTTCTTGCTTGATCTCCTGTTTCTCTGCTCCATTTCCAATTCATGAGTCTTGAGAAGTCCATAGATTTCATCAATCTTAGTATCAGCAAGATCATAGTTATCTCTTATAGTGGTTGTTTTCACATCCCACTTTTCAGGTAGAGAAAGAAGAAACTTGAGATTTGAGTCTTCTAGGTCATACTCCTTGTTAACCAATGACAAATCATTGAGTAGTTTACAGAATCTGTCAAATGTTTCTGTCATGGTTTCTTCAGACTTTGCCTCAAAATGCTCATACTCCTGTGTGAGTATGTTCCTTCTATTCTTCTTGATAGCAGCAGTTCCTTGACACCTAACCTCAAGTGCATCCCAAATTTCTTTTGCAGTTGTACAGTTAATCACCTTATTAGACATAACATTGTCTAAAGCACTGTGACGTAAATGCCTTACCTTTGTATCCTTACCAATAGATGAAAGATCCTCAGCAGTTAGATCTTTCTTTTCCTTTGGAATTACTTTTGATTCCTCACCAGCAACAGCAGCAGATAACTTTGTATGTTTATGAGGACCTTCATATATTCTGTCAAGATATTCTGGATCTGTAGCCTCCAGAAACATAGTCATCTTCACCTTCCAGATTGCATACTCTGCTGGCCGGAGTATAGGAACCCTAATTGTCTCATACCTACTCACAGTAGTAGGAGCTTTCTTAGAGCCTAGACCTGTTGGAGAAAGAATCTCTAACATGATTATAGTTGTGTTTGGATCTTAAACTGTAATAAAGTAACAGATTGTCTCTGATACCACTTGTTAGGCCGAATACACAAAATATAATCAAGTATTGTATGAGAGAATAACAAGAACACACGTTTTAGTACTTAAAAACTGTTTTGAATTAATAATTCCTCTCTCAGTGATGTAAAATATCACAAAGAGCTGCTTAGGTTACAATGAATGAATATTTCAATGTAGGATACCCTTCTAGGATTAACCTAACTGTATTTATAAAACATACAGGTTCTATTCAATCAGTAATTGATACTCCTATAATTAAGCTATACAATTGATATCAATTACGATTGCTACTCATCTTTTAAGTCAACTCAATCTCTTTGATAGCTATCTGATCTTCAAAGATATTGCTTCCATGTTTATCTTCAATCATTGTTGACTTGTAGATGCTTCTGCTGAACAGAGTTTAACAAACTCTGTTGCTTCCATCAATCAGCGTTTGCGCTTCCATCCATCAGCGTTTACTCAAACTCTGATTGCTTCCATATTAAACTCTGATGTATCACTGTATCACTTAAACACTGATTAATATTTACATCAATTATATCTAACATAACCTTTGGTGAAACAATAGTTATACTTTTGTATCCTTTTACATTAATTTCATCTTTGAAATTGGGGGAATGTAATTGTGAATCAAAAATATAAATACACAATATTATAAATAGATACGTTTATATCATATTACATACCTTCTGCAAGATTAAGACTTAGTAATTCTTTTATGATTTCTCTTTTCTTATTCTGCAAAAAAAAAAATCAGAACATTTGGGGATTGAATTAATAGAGTAATATACTCAAACAATAATCGAACATGAATTGTAATTGAGAATTTTCAAATTATATTCAATCATACAGCCACAATACAGATCAATTATAAAAGTACAATCGAAGCGCTAAATTACCAACAAACAAAATAAACAAAAATATATACGATAATACAAACCTACCTTGAGAAATAGATACCTGTAATTTATTGATGATGCCATTGATTTTGAGGTTTCTTACGACCTGGTTGACAATAAAACACACCTAAGCATGTAAAGTTATCCTAAAACAATCATAAATGAATGATATAGTTTACAAACCTATTTTGTATCTGACAATGAGAAAAGTGATGTGAAGATGATAATGCGTAGGTTTTAATTTTAAATTAGGAATGAAAACTGATTGCAGGAGATAAGAAATTGATGCAAATATTAAACCTAAAATCAAGCCAACTGAACTGCCATAACTGACGGACCGTAAATTAAACATACATGGATATGGATATAATCCATTTGTGTATGGGTTATCCATTTTAGGTGTAAAAACACTTCAAAAAAGATGGATATAACCCGTTTTTATTTGGATAACCCGGTTGTGGGTAAAAAGACCAAAAAGTATGTGAATGCAAAGGAATAGAGGCTAAATAGGAAGGGTAGTTTAAGTAATTTGGAAAACCCAATGCTAGCACACATTTTTTTTTAAAAATGGCCAAAAGGCCACGGTGAAATTCTCATTCATGAATTGTATCGAAATACAATAATCGTACAAGGGGATTTATTCATTCAAGAAAATTCATCATCTAACCGAAAAGCACGCATGTTGCCTCCGGACGTTTAGACAATAAAATCTTCAAGTCTGAAAGGAAGAACCCCACAATAGAAAGGCCTCGTTAAAAAACCCTCAAGAGCAAAACCCTGTGGGAAAAAACTCAAGGGGGAAAAAGAGTGCCATCAAAATATATAAATACATCATTTTACAAATTTTCCAAAAAAATCAGAACTAATTGTTGCTTATGTGAGTCCCCATTCCCATCAGTTATTGCCGCATACTTGCTTTATTTTCCTCTTCATCTTGACTGCTCCATTACTGCAGGTGCCCACCTCTGCCTAGCATATTGCTCCATATCAAAACTGAGTCTTATTTAGACTTCTTTATTGCTATTAAAACTGCAAGTCACCAAAACAAACCCGACAAAAAAAAATAAATAAGTTAATGAATCACTCAAGGGATATAAGATTAAATATATTAAAATTTAATTGAATTTTGACAAAATAGATGCTCACTTCTAACCAAAGGAATCCCCTTTGGTTAGACATCTAACACAATAATCGATGATAAAAAATGAAAATTGTTTTAAAACTCTATACATACATACATACATAAATATCCTTACAAAACCATTAATTACATGAATATCAATTAAAAATGAAATTAAAGCTGAATTATAGTTTAAAAATGAAGGTTTTTATTAGATCATAAACTTCTACTAAAACAATACTAAAGTTCAAAAACTAAAATTCATATATGATATACACTACCTAAGTAACATGATACTAAATTACCTCTTAAAACACAAAAAAGCCACCACACATGGCCCCCATTATAGGTCAAAGTCATCATACATGTATGGCACCACCTCAAATAGGTACAAGAAAGTCAACATACTTAAAGCCATTTTAAAACCCTAGATTAAACACATGCTACAATTTTGACAAAATATTGATAAAAAATTTATACACATGAAACAAAAACATATATGGGAAGAGCATTAAATAAAATTATATAAATTTGACTCTCTAGATGCTAATTAGCTAATTTAAAGACAAATAAAATGATCAATTAAAGCACATTAAAATACTAACAATCATTAATCAATTATATATAACTGGAAAATTAATTATCAATCAATTCTAATAAATTCAATTAACAAATAATTTACCAATAATAAACACATAATTCCGCAAGGAGTATTTAAAACATTAAAGTAAATGCTAAAGCAGTGATATTCTAATTACATAAATTGTTACACGAATTAAAATAAATTAATTAAGGCATTTAAATGAAATCATTTAATCCATTCAAAACCAATAATAACAGTAAAACTTAAAATTCCAATTAAAATAAGCTCCCTAGTAACTGAAAATTAAGAACTGAAAATTAAATAAGTTACCAAGTATATAAAACTGTAAAAGAATGTATATTACAATTAAAATTATTAAATAGAATTAACACCTATCCTTCAATTAGCAAAATTAGAAAACAAATATCATATGCATTAATTACTGAAAACGTTACAAAAATGAAATTAAAGAATGAAATCAAACCACAATTTAAAATATGAATTAAACAAAGCTAAAATTTAGCCATAATAATATACACAAATTGATACCACTAGTTTTGCAGAGACTAACATTGCACAAATTATGGATTTGATGTGATCAAATAAAGACCTTAACCAAGCAATGTCAGATGAAATACAGAAACATAAAACAAAGGCTTTATAATGACTAATCAATCAACAAACAAACCACTACCTTGTATACAATTTTACACAGATTTAGTAATCAGTAAAAGCAATAAATTAATGTACCACGAAAGGCATTTTACCATGACAATGTCAATAGTTTGGAACAAGACAAAATTTGTAATCAATCTAATTTTCATATAACTATACAAGAATAAATTCTCGTTAAGCATGTCTTAGAGCATTCACATCCCGTCCCCCATCCCCATCCCCAAAAACTTACTAAAAGTAAATCCCCAAACAAAAATAGTAAATCCCCAAAATTATTAAAAAGTTTCTACAGCCCTTTCCCCATTTTCCATCCCCATATCCCTATTTTCTTTTTTATATTACTTCTTTTTCTCTCTTTCACTTACAATTTTAACTATAACTACAATTTAGTATATTATATGAGGAGAGAGGGAGATATTTAATATAATATAAAACTTATGCGGGAGGTTTGCAGAATGGGTGAAGAGTCTACAAAAATGGGGGATGAAAACTTATCCCTAAATCTATTCCCCATTTTGGGGTCTGGGATGGAGCTCTGTTTTGGATGAAAAATTGATAAAATCCCTATATTTATAGGGATGCAGAGTGGGTTGTGAGTGCTTTTAGGCACCGATTATATGACAATATCCACGTAAACAACTGAATAAAATAATAACATACACATGTCTTAGGCACCGATTATATGATAATTACCTGCTTGATTCTTAAGATTGTACTTCGGAAGAAAAAAGAGTCGGATTTGGGAAATTCAAAAACCTGGAGAGACCAGCGAGTGATGGAAGGTTCGTCGGCCATGAGTTCTTTATCTTCCATCATTCGAAAAGGTTTACCATGATAGTACTGATGATGTAGAACAAGAAGAAGGGGCGGCGGTTGATTGAGAAACCAGTAACAACATTGATTCACATATATGTAACATTTATTAATTTCCAATTGATAAGCTTTAGATAGATCTCTGCAATACCTCCACGATTCGGTCCTTGACGAATACACAAGTACAACAAGTACAGACACATGATGGTTGAGATCACTATCATCATTAGGATGGTTGAATCCAAATTCAAGAAACACGATTCCAATAAGGCCCAAATGAAGAACAATCAAACTAATTTGAAGTCTCAAACTAAAGAAAACTCTTAATCGTAGTGTTTTAGGCATATGAAAGAGAGATTGAGAGAGAGAGAGAGAGAGTGAGAGAATTGATCCGCCAGAGAAAGAGAGTAGTGTCTCATACACATTTTATATTTTTAAGTACCTACTAGCACACATTTAGAATATATTGATATTGATTTCCCTCCATATTACATTTTTAAAATTTTCTCTCATATTATACAAAAAAAATAAAGATTTTTTTTTCTCACTCGGGGGAGCAAAGCCTTAAGGGGGCGGTTATGATATGAAATCGAACGGTGTGCGGACCACCGAGTTACTTAAATCGTAGTTGGACAGTCTGAGTGGTGAAGTGGCACAATAACAGTGGCGTCTCCACCAGAATGAGCTACAGTTAAACCTCGATTAAGTAATATCCGATAAAGTAATAATCTCGCTTAAGTAATAAATTTCATCGATCCCAACTTGGGCGAATGTTGTAAAGTAATATTCTCGCTAAAAACATAAGATAATAAAAAAATAGAAAGTCATTAAGAGCCCAAGTAATATGTAAAATAATAATTCCATGATTCTATATATATATATATATATATATATATATATATATATATATATATATATATAGGTTACAAAATTCAATTCTTTTAATAATATGAACCTATAGTAGCTTGTTTTTCTTTCCACCAAAGCCAAAATTAATCTCATCTTTGATTTTATGTAAAACAAAAATAACTCCTAGTATGTTTTGCTCGTATTAATGTAACAAGTAACTGTTCAAAGTTTTGATTGCTTGAAATGCTTCATTTGATGACACGCTTGGGATTATATTTGCTATCGTCCTGTTCAGGATCAGTGTTCATTACCGACTTAATAATTTTTTGGTAGGTGATTTTTTTTTTAAACATAATAATTTATTGTAATATGTAAACATAAAAATTCGGTAAAATAATAAAATATTACTTTATCAATAAAGTAATAAAATATTATTATATCAATAAAGTAATAAATTCGGTAAAATAATATTCCGTATTTTTTTCCCGTGGCAAAAGTATTAATTTAGAGAGGTTTAAGTGCATGTAGAAATGCAGCAAACCACGTCTTTGCTTGTCTCCATTCATTGTATGCCACGTATACATTGTTGCTTTATTGGATGAATATCTAGTCTAGTCATGAGGCACCACGTCAACACTGAACATGGCCCACAGAAAATGACCTTAAACCAGATAAGTACGCCCGCTGAAATGCTTACTTAAATATGGTAGTAATAATGTCATTGGATAAGCAAAGAGAGATTAAATAATGGACCCCACCTTTGACCGACCAGAACATCCGTCTTAGATTTCATCTCAGCCGTCTACTTATCAATCAAAGCATGATGACATGGTATGTATTTTATTACATAAACAGTAGTAGTCAGTAGTCATCTCTATCAGTGGAAAGAAAGCAAATAAAAGAGAGAATAAACAGAGGATAATTTTGTTTGTATTTGTTTTAGTAGAAAAAGTTTTGGGATCTGCAGAAATTTAGAGAGGAGAAGATGATGATGATGATGGATGGGAGTGAAAGTCCAAAAAGCCCAGAAGCAAAACTGGGGATGAAAGTGGAGGATTTATGGGATGTGCAAGAGCCACAGCTTACTCCAACTCAAAAGCTGAATGCTTGCTTTGAAAGCATCCCTGTTTCCTCCTTCCCCCTTGCTCCTTCTTCGCAAGGTATATATATCTATCCTCTTAAGTCTGTTATACATAAATGAATATTCAATAAAGGAATATGTGTGTTTATTGTGTTTTTTATGGATGATCATGTATGTCAGTATGTGTTTATTTAATTGTTTATTCATTTTTGTAGTCGGCGCGAAGGATAAGATGTATGCAGACTTTAGTGTAGATGTAAATTTCGTAAGCGATAATACATCACACGGATAAGAATTACATATATAAAAAGGCTTAAGATAGTAAATATCAAGCAGAAAATGTTAGATACTAAAAAAAAAAAGAGTACCATTGGTTAGTCTGTAGTAATTAATAGGAACTAATCATGTATGTAACAAGAGTTTACATTTTTTTTTTTTTTTTTGCAAAATGAAAAAGATTTCATTTAATGAAAAAATTTACACAATTCGAAAGGGACAAACAAATGAGACATTTTTTCATCCTTAAAAGCTAATCATCTAACCGAAAGGTATGCTTAACCAATCCACGTGTCGTAACCTGAATTACGACAACCATGAGAAAGAGATTCATCCGGAAGTTTAGACAATATCACTTCTATCTCAGTAAAGAAGACTCCTTACAAAGGTGGCCTCGTTAAAAACCCCGCAAGAGCAAAATCCTATGGGAAAAAAACTCAAGAGAGGAAAAAAAAGTGTCCACCCTCCAATAATACATCGATATACAATAACTATAAAAATATACTAAGAACTTCTCATTGCTTCCATCCATCTTCTTTTTTATAGCTTCCCATCCCAAGAACCATCATCCTTCTTCATTTCATACTTCTTCCCATCCAAGTAAGTCTAACTTGTAAACCAGCCCACATCCAAAAAAATAATTCACCTGAACAATAAAAGGCAATCAAACTAATAAGTTTCCAATCGATATGTAAAAAATTATATATACTATAAAAATAAAAAAGAAAAAAGAAAATACATCCAAAAATAACTTAATAATGAAAACATATGTGTTAAAATTTCATAATAAAAAGAAATAAAATAAAATCTAACCAAAAAAACTTTGGTTAGACACAAAAGTAAAATATATATAAAAATATAATTTAAAGGAAATAAACAAACAAAGCCAACAAAATGGCACTTGATTGGCTATACAAGACCAAAATATACGCCATCCTTTCTGGCCACCCATTAAAGGCACAAAAACAGCCATCAAGGCATACTTAGCATTGATCCATAAATGGAAAGGAGTTACAAAAATTAAAACCAAATGAAATGGCCTTAACAATAGCGAAACTAATTTACTGAATCCATTTCACACTTTACAACCATCACATTACATTTTTAAGGCTAAAATTATGAAACATAATCAAATCACACTTTATTACTTTAAAACTTAACAAGATAACAATCCAAACAAAATCAAAATCATAATCCATTAGCCCCCGAATAATCAATTCTCAAACATCAATTAGACTACATTAAAGTCCCTTAATTAAGCCCCCTAATTATATCAATTAGATATAAATCAATTCAAAGTAGTTAGTAAAAAGGCAGGAGACTAAAAACTGGAAAACAATTGGACAAGATCAATGTGAACTTTTACTGGAGGGAATTACGCAACAAATAAAATCAAAATTTAAAAATAGGGAAACAATTAAAAGTAATTAGGGCATTAACGATTCATTACTAAATCGGTTACAAAGAAAATTGTAAGACCCTTATTGCATAATCAATCATACATTGATAACGTAGATAAATTATTTCAGAAAACAATATCTAGACAACACGTATCAAAAAAACAAGTAATTCAAACTTTATCGGAAAACGCTAATAAATCGGAACTTCGCCGGAAAAATTAATCAAGACACAAGCACAACCAAATCAAAGAAATAGATCACAAGGATCTTCCCAATTTAAATTCAATTTAAAACGAAAAAAAATAAACTAAATTAACTAAAAACATGATAAGGATATAGATGTATATACTAACTCCACCGCGCGCACATCACGGAATCGTACCCTCGCCGCCGATCACCGCACACCACCGCTGCCATTTTTTCCAGCCATCTCTCTCTCACCTCTCTCTATCTCTCCCCCCTGTTGCTGCACAAAACACCACCACCATCGGTGTGGCGGCTCTCCTTCACCGCTGCCATACACACATACGCACCACCTTACACACACACCACCGAAAACACACAGCCCTCACACACACAGGACACTCACACAGTACGCGGGATTCACAAACACACGCACACAGTTCACGCACGCCGCCTGCCCTTCTGTTTGACGACACCACTCCAGTTTCTTGGTTGACACCACTCCAGTTTTTCACAAGATAACCATTAGTAATATGAAATTAAATAATGGGGTGTGAGAGAGATGAGACTTTCTTACAATAAGCTGAGCGAGAATTGTTTGGTTTTGACTGGAAGGGCTGTTGATTGATGTAGTTGTAATAGAAATCATGGGCTGAAAATAGAGAGGGGCAACTGCCCTTACAAACATCCCTCAGTTCAAGAGTTTACATTTTTAATTGGCTTTGTATGTGGTAATTTTTTGGACTTTCTTGTTTTGTAAGTTTTAAGAGGCCGTTTGGGATTGCGCTTAAAATAAGTTATTTTTGACTTAATGGAGGTTTTTGTTAACTTAAAGGAGAAAGTACTTTAAGTTGAATGAATGTGTTTGGATAATTTTATTTCAATTTAAATAAGTGAAATTTGATTTAAAAAAAATTTAAATTTATAATATTTAAACTTTATAAGAATTGTGAAAAAAAAAACTCTCCATAAGTCATAAGTCAAAAGTACCTAGATGGAACTTATGACTTAAAGCAGTTTTTTAACTTAAAGCCGGCTTAAAGCCCGTGTAGCCAAACGCAGCAAAAGGCACTTAAAGCCCTGTGGACTTAAAATAAGTCATTGCCAAACGGGCTTTTAGTGGGGGGGTTACATATGGAGAAAAGGAATGACTAATGAGTGATATTGAATTAGGGGGCAAAAAACAAATTAAGACACAAATATATGAAAGCCTTATGAATGATTTTGCTAGCGAAGTTATTAGAAGAAAGTTTTTTCTAAAATAATAAATTGCAATCCACTTCTAAGCGGCGAAGGGTCCAAAGGTATATTTGATATATATAATGACGGGCACAAAATTTTGAGTCGCTTGGGGCTTCTAATTTTTCAGGGCCGGCCCTGGGTTCATGCATTTTTTACTTCTTCAGTTTTTGTATTGGTTACGGATTGTTATGTTAATGTGGAAAGAATGTTCAAATGCTCATATGTAGTTATAGGTATAAGAAAAGAGTGTGAATCTTCTGTACGGACTATAAAGATCTCTACTTGTGTCCTAGGGACTAAAAATGACTAATATGAATTGAACTACAAATTGTTGGATGTTACTAACCTTAGGCATGAGTTTTTGGTAAGTGAAGAACGAATAAGGCCTACAACATAATTGCCTACTTTATTATGACATAGTATAATATGAACAAATACTTGGCTATATAACAGGGTTGCGTTGAAGGTATGTTAGCCAGATGAACAATGCTTCTTTCATGTTGCAAAATATCTTTTCCGCTTACATATTCTATTTCTTCTTGTTGACAAGTAAAATGAGATTTAAAAGTGATATTTCTTGAAACAAATGAAAGTATAGGCGCGTCAGAAACATTCTTTGATGGATTGTATTATCTCATTTCTTTACCTTACATATGATATATCCATGTTGTCCGACTTCTTAATTTTCCTCAATTTTATTTTCTTAGTTATTGAGATCAATTCCGACATGAGTGTTGCTGAAGCCGTCCAATTAATGGCTAAACATAAAATTTTGAGTGTGCCTGTTGTTGACGTCGATGCACCAAAAGATGCAAGCTGGATGGAGAGATACATTGGCATCATTGAGTTTGCTGGCATTGCCGTATGGATTCTGCATCAGGTATGTAACCAGCACTTGTAATTAAAAATAAAAGTTTATTATTGCATGGGGTAGATACAAGAGAAGATAAGGTTTTCCCAAGTAGAAATTTGGCTCGTATGTTTGATTTCTAAAAACTCGTTCTGTGTTTCCCCTTGTATGTATACTTTCGTTTTTAGAATGATTCAGCTTTTCCTGTGCCCTGAAATTTTGAATCTGCAGGAGTGTTAATTAAAATATTGGTGGAACTGAAGGAAGGTGACATCTAAAGTTTGTGTAATTTCAATTTACCAGTTTAAAAGTAAATGTTCCTTTTGTATTGACAAATGAAACAGGAAGTTCTGCCTCAAGTGGCTGAATCTATGAAACTTTAATGCTTGGTTTTTGTTTTGGTTTAGAAAATTTTTTATAATTAGGTTGGTGAAACTAGTATGTTGCTTTACTTTCACTTTCAAGAAAAAGATAAATACATAGTTACTCAATTTTTTTTGAAATTGCAGTCAGAAGAGAAGGAAGGATCTTCTGGCTCAGAACTGGTTGGCCATGGATCCGAGGAATCGACGAGTCCTGCTGTTGCAGCAGCAACAACAAAGGGAATGTATTCTCCTAGATATAGAAGTTTTAACTCTTTTTCCGCTGCCTCGGCCTCTGGAAACTTTTTTGAGGCTCTGACTTCCTCTGCACTTTATAAGAATACAAAGGTACTTGAGTTCCTTTATTCTGGTTTAAAAGTTGATTTAAATTTTAGATCAAACAATTCACTTACTAACTTTCAGCTACACAGGTTCGAGATATCTCTGGATCATTTCGCTGGGCTCCATTTCTCGCCTTGCAGACATCCAATTCTTTTCTGACCATGCTTTTGCTACTATCAACATACAGGATGAAGAGTGTTCCTGTAGTTGATTCTGGGGAAGGGAAGATTGAAAACATCATTACCCAGTCTGCTGTCATACACATGTTAGAGGAATGTGCTGGTCTTCAGTGGTTTGAACGTTTGGGTAGTAAGAAACTATCTGAACTTGGTCTTCCCCTAATGAAACCCGGTAGTGTTGTAAAGGTATTTCCTGTTGACGTAAGTGAAACTTTTAATTTGCAGTTAATGATTGATTATGTTCTAACAGCTTCCCCTTTTTTATTCAAGGTGCATGAGGATGAATCAGTATTGCAGGCATTTAAACTGATGAGGCAAGAGGGATTCGGTGGAGTACCAGTGGTTGGAAGTGATGGCAAGGCAGTTGGTAATATAAGCATCAGAGACATTCAGTTCCTTCTACTTGCACCTGCTATTTACAAGGAATACAGGTTTGTTTATACAAAACATCCAGCATTGTTATATTACAGTAGCCATTAGGTATTCAACAATTTATGATTTGTGGTTATTGCAGATATATGACAGCTAAGAACTTCCTCACGGCTATTAGGCATTATTTGGAAGAGCATGCACAGTCAACACCATTCTCGAGCGGAATGATTACATGCAGAAGAGATGACACACTTAAAGAAGTAATCATAAAGCTTGATTCCGTGAAGATACATCGAATATACGTTGTGGATGAAGAGGGAAATCTAGAAGGGGTAATCACACTGAGAGATATTATCTCGAAGCTAGTATATGAGCCTCCAGGCTATTTTGGAGACTTTTTCTATGGTGTATTGCCACTGCCGGCAAATAGCAGGGTCTAAAAGTTTGCATTTGTGCATTTTGATGATGCAGTTGTAGAATATTTGTTGTGCTGGTGAGATTTTTGCTTGATAATAAAAGCTTCATTTGCATCTTTCAGTTGGAATGCTAACTGGAGGAGGGTTCTTTGTAAATTATGAAAGAGAGTTGTTAAGAGTTTTAATTGTAATCATAAACCTTTTTCTTTTAGCTAAATATTAATCATGAACCTTGATGACAAATAAGTGGAATAATTTAAGTTCATTTATTTTTCTCAAGAATTTTACTACTTTAGACAGACGGTTGGAACAAAGAACTTGTACATTAACATCTCATCATCTCAAGAAGAACTTGCGTAAATCAAAGAAAGTATAAAAAAAAAACTACCTCTTAAAAACTAGTGCATATTACATGAGCATTTAGACATTATTTGTCTTTAAAATCTTTAAGTAAATAAACTGCAAAAGCATCCAACAGTTGAAACATACTTATTACAAGTTGTATGTTAACATCCACAAAGCTTAATGAGAAGAGCATAAAATCCTCCACCAAAAATAGCTAAACCAAACACCACAAAAACAATCACTTGAAACATAAGTAGATAAGGATTTACTGTTGATGTAATAGGATTCGGCGGCCGTACTTCAACTGATATGGAATTCGGTGGTAGTTTTGGAGCTGCAGCAGCCTTATCTTGGGAGAGGGATGTAGGCGGTATGTTTACCCCAATAAACTCTTGTGATGGTTGTGCAGCGGCAGCCTCTTGATGATGATGATGATGGTTGGCACCCATGTTGGTGTAGCTATTTGTCATCCTTTTTTCTTTGCCGCTATAGTATGTCTGTAATGAATTATTTTCATGTCAAGAATATTGTATATATAGACAATTTAATTTGCTAACTCTGTTCGGTTTAGGTGAGGATTAGGATTAGAATTAGGATTGAGGTAATTATGATTATGATCAGAGTATGTACAACAAACAATTATTGAATCCGGAATCTTTTTTTTTTTTTTTTTTTTGTTAATGGAACTTGCGATAATAACCTAATATCTGATAACAGGACTTGTTATTTATACCAACTACAGTAGCAATATTAAAAGAGATCCAAAATTCAGATTTAGTTTTTTTTTTCTAAGTAAGAAATTCAGATTTAGTTAATCAAACAAAGAAAACTTATTTAAATATTATATCCTTACTTAAGCATACGATTTTTGGTGTTGTCACTTGTATCTTGAATAAGCCACTTGAATGTGATGAGTTCAAATTAACTCAAGGCAGCAGGCGAGGGGGCTTGAATGTAATCTCGCCGAAAGGTGAGAGGGATGCCGGGACCCTGGGCAGCGAGATTTTTTCCCCATGCTTCAACAAAACCTTACATGCTTCAGGCCTAAAAGTAAAAACAATAACGAAACAAACACAATCAGTCACACAACATGAAGCTCGGGCTACTGAATGAGCTACTCTGTTTGCTACAAAAACAAGAGACATGATCAGTTCGGGAAGCAATATTTGACAGTGCTCAATAATCTCCCCAGAGTATGGTGGTGTCAGCTTCTTGGAACTATGGATTGCCTGGATTTAAAAACCAAACAATCAGTCTTGCCAGTCACCTGCCCTTTCGCTATGTTTTAGTCCAACTAAGCACTTCTTGGACAACAATTGCTTCTACAACTTCTGGATCAAAGCTACCATGTTGGCACCAAGAAATAGCAGCTACGAAGCTCCCTTCATAATCTCGCGCTACTCCCCCAAAGCTAAAGTTACCACTGTGCTTTATGCTATTATTACTACTGTATAAACTAGGGGATGACAACGTACAGGACTAGTTTTATAGTTTCACCATCCGCATAGCACCTACAAAATTTATTCGTTTCACATTTATTATACTTGCGGGTATTAGCAAAATGTACCCATATTACGTAGGAATGCGAGTAGGAGTGAGTATTCATTTATTTTCTCATACGAACATTCCGACCAACTGAACACATTATTGATTAAACTATTGACTTTTATTATTTTCTGAAGTTTAAAAATTAGTTGAACAATTCAACAAAGATAGATTTTACACCATTGTCTTAAATTGACTCATTTTCTTCCCATATTAATGTAGTATTACACTATTTTGGTGCATCTTCTTTTGTATAGAATTCATCATTGTAGAATTTTCAAAGCCAGTAATTTCAAATCTTGCTTGGCTATTTGAGTTCAAACTTCTTGTCTGTGTACCTCTGCACAGAAGAACGAGATGCGTTTTAATTCCTTACCGTCCTCTACTATCTTCCTTTCCATGTTCATAATCACTATATACTATTTCCCCACTTCTTTCTGTCAAGGTGATGTCCAATATGTGGCTTGCCCTGTACGTTTCCGATGCGCAAACTTTTCAAATCTTGAATACCCTTTCTGGAAAGATGGCAGGGCTCCCCACTGTGGTCATCCAGCGTTCAAACTAGATTGCGGAGGTGATGTCCCCCGCATAACATTACAGTCAAGAACATATCGAGTTCTTGGAATAGATACTCGATCGCTGCTTATCACCGTTGCTAGACAAGACTTGTGGAACAATACCTGTCCAAGCCCTATATACAACACAGACTTGGATTACAGACTTTTTAGGCATCCTTCTGGCGATCAGAACTTGACTTTGTCTTATGGTTGTAGTAACGTCTCAGGTCAACCGTCACCATATGGGTTTGAGTGCATGGAGAACGGAACAAGCAGTCACAGTCATTTCTATACAGAAACTGCTTTAGGCGAACTTAATTCAACTAGGGAAACCTGCAGGGACACTATTAGTATTCCTGTTAATCAAACATCAGCTCAGTTGTTAACTCCTACAACGTCATCAGAAGACGATCTAAGGGAAGTTCTCAAAGCTGGGTTTGGATTGATATGGGAAGCGAATGACACCAACTGTAACGAATGTGGTCGATCAGGTGGCCGGTGCGGCTATAACTCATCCGCCTCATCCTTTGCTTGTTATTGTGTTGATCGGCCCTATCCATATCGATGCAATGAAACAGGTCCGGGCCGTAAGTTCCCGTTCTTTGCTTGGTACTCTATATTTATTAGCAGCAAATACAGGTGATATACTTGCATCACATACTTCTTAATTAGAACTCTACAAATCAGATATTAAAACAGGGTCTGCACAAGTCTTTCTTCTTCATTTTGTATGTCAACACTGTTGGGTATTATTCAGCTTCTATATTCAGGACTCACTGTTGTGTACATAGGTTAGATTCGTTATATTATGAAACTTCTTCAGATGCAGATGGAAATAGAATTATACTAGAGATGGAATTATTAGTGAATTAAAATTATTCCAGAGACCATTGTTCTTGCCAAAACTGTGCTTTGATCACTTGTAAAAGAAAATTGAAATCAGAATTTATTTTTTAAGATATGGAGCCTCACTACGAATTTGTTTTTTACAAATTTCATTTGGAAATATCGTAGTAGCAAACACTCATCCCCACCCCCTTCGGCCATGAAAAAAATCATGTGTCCGGATCCTCACGCCCTCTTCCCCCCTTACTCTACTAAGAAATCATGTCAATTACTAAGAATGATAGAATTTAATTTAATGGTGATCTCAAAACTATGACAACTAGTTTAGCGTTTGCCAATCCTAACCTGATTCAAGCCAATTCTGACGGCTGCTTATATTATGTGCTGTGTTTATGCAGGTCATGGTAAGAGTAGTACATCAAAAATATCCATAATACTTGGAACAGGTAATATATCTATCTTGAACTGCACTGTATCCTGTTTATGCCTCACATCACCGTCACTATTTGCAGAAAGACATTGACCTTTATAATTTTTCGTTCATAGTGTTTGGTGTAGTAGGTATTGTCATAGGATGTTTAATACTCTATGCTTACAAGAAACTGAAGAAATTATGGGGTATGAAAGGAGAAGAGTATAGCAACCAAAACGTTGAAGCATTTGTTCGGAACTATGAAGCTCTTACTACACAGAGATACAGCTATTCAGACATTAAGAAAATGACACATTCATTTAGAGAAAAATTAGGTCAAGGAGGTTATGGCAGAGTTTACAAAGGTAAACTTGCAGACGGGAGGGAAGTTGCTGTCAAAGTCCTAAATGAAACAAAGGGAAACGGGGAGGAGTTCATAAATGAAGTTGCCAGCATTAGTAGAACATCTCATGTCAATGTAGTAACTCTTTTGGGGTTCTGCTTTCAAAGGAACAAACGAGCTTTAATCTATGAATTCATGCCTAACAAGTCTTTGGACAAGTTCATTTATGATGATGAGAGATTTCCTGATTCAAGCCAACGTTTGGACAGTAATATGTTATACCAAATCACAGTTGGCATAGCTCGGGGTCTAGAGTACCTACATCGTGGTTGCAACACAAGGATAGTTCATTTCGATATTAAACCTCAAAACATTCTTTTGGATGAAGATTTTTGTCCAAAAATCTCTGATTTTGGGCTTGCTAAATTGTGCAAGACAAAGGGGAGCATTATATCGATTTTAGGAGCGAGAGGGACTGCCGGATATATTGCTCCAGAAGTTTTTAGTAGGAATTTTGGCGGGGCATCTCACAAGTCTGATGTCTATAGCTACGGGATGATGGTTCTTGAAATGGCAGGAGCAAGCAAAACTGACAAATCCGCAGTTGCACGATCAAGTGAGTCGTATTTTCCAGACAAGATATATGAGAATCTGGAAAATGACTTATGTCTAGAAGATGTTGGTGTGCCAAATAATGAGACGGAAAGAGAAGCGAAAAGAAAAATGACATTGGTTGGATTGTGGTGCATTCAAACCATTCCAGCAGATAGGCCATCTATGAGTAAAGTAGTGGAGATGTTGGAAGGGAGCGTTCAGTCCTTACAAGTCCCACCTAAACCTTTGCTTCACAATCCAACAAGGTCTGCACATGATTCTTACATATCTTTACAACTCAGTTCAGAAAACGATACTGAAGCTACCAACACCAATACTTTATAAGACTACTAGTCAACGCACTCCAGTTGGAGACTACATAAATTTTTTGTAGTCATATAATAGAATTAAAACTGATATGCAGTCGATGTACTCAAATGACAATTGCAGATTTATTATTATTATTATTTTTTTTTAAATCCTAATGAGCGTGGATTATAGGAAATTCAACAAGATTACTGTGAAGTAGATGTTGAGTTTGTAATCTCAAATATATTAGTTGATTGGTAATCATATCACTAAGAATAAGGAATAAGCAGATAGTGCAAGTAGAGTTTGTTAGTTGCTTTCCAAAATTGTAGGATTTACATTATCAAGTTAGTTCGAGTCTGTTCCTAGTTTATAGGATCACAGTTGGTGTACTTTACTATATTTATTTCCATTCTGCATATGAATAAAATATCAAGTCTTTTGACGAGCAAATGTATGAATGCTCTCTTTGTTTCTATACTAGTTAGATAGCAATATATATTCTGTATATTCGATTCCAACATTTGGTATCAGAGCGGGAAGTTCTTGGTGAACGCAAAAGACAGTCGAAGATGGAAGCCAACAAAGGGAAGAATGGGTCTATAGGGTTGAGTTATCCGACACTTACAAGAAGCAACTACACGGCTTGGGCTCTCAAGATGAAAGTATTCATAAAAGCCCAAGGAGTATGGAATGCTATCGAACGGAAGGATCCAAAGGCTACGGTGGACGACAAAACAGACCAGGTGGCATTGGCCATGATTTACCAGGGGATTCCTGAAGAAACTCTCCTGGCTATTGCAGAAAAGGAGACAGCAAAAGATGCCTGGGAGGTGTTAGTTACAGAGGCATGCCTGTACTCATCTAATAACAAGCCTAATTGTTTGTAATGCTTTGCATTACTTACATGACCTCTTAACTGAGGGAACCTCTAGTTGTAGAGTTTCTGTTTGTATTGTACTTGTAATAGGCATCAAATCCTAGTTGTGTAACTGTACAAATAGAGTCTAGAATAATGCTTGAAAGAAGTTCCATGGTTCATGCCTCAAGCAAGGAGTTAAAGACTGCCAAATAATCACAGTTGGGATTTGAAGAAATGAAGAATTTGCCTAAGTACCAATTCGAGAAGTATATTTGTCTATTCGAGAAGTCCAGCATTCGAGAAGTCAGAGATTCGATATCTCAAGACACTATTCGATATCTCTGAAGACACTGTTCGATATCTCATTCGATATCTCAGGGATTCGATATGTCTATTACTCTATTCGAGAACTCAAGAAGTCAACAAGTCAAGATGGTATTCGAGTTCTCAAAGAGTCAACAAGTCAAAGTTCCATTCGATATCTCAAGGACTCAGAAAGCTATTCGACAACTCGAGGATTCGATAAGTCAAATGTTCTATTCGACAACTCAAGGAATCCTGATGGAAAAGAGCTATTCGAGAAGTGGTTCGATATGTCACTATAACAGTATTAGAGAACTCAGAGTTATCGATCAAGTCAATTCTAGTTCTCGAATCATTTACTTAGTCACTTCTCGAATACATTCTTGGAGACAAAATACTGAAGAAATTGTACAAATCAGAAACCTGCAACAAGCCAATGCACTTTATGGACCACAATCTGTAACGTGCTCTGGAAAGCCTACAAGGAAGCTTGGAGAGATATAGAAGAGACAAGGAGCTAAAGAAGTGGATCTAAACAGGCTTTGCAAAGTCAAATCTGTAACCGTTTGGATGCTTACTCAAAAAGGATAGACAGACTAGAAAGTAATTTGTTTAGCTACCTTATTTGTAGTAAGCAGGCTGTATTCATGTTCTATAAGGACACAGCCTCACTTCATAACTTAGTAACTTTGTGAGTCAAGTTTTTCATACACTGTAAGCTATATCTCTCTGAGAAAAACGAAGCTGAGAATACTACCATTTGTATTCAAAGATTGTAGCAACCTTTATCTAATATACATTAGATTAAAGTGATATTGTGTCTTGTGTTGTTTATTTATCCGCACCTTAATTCTGCACACACAGGCACTTATCTGCTACACAGACTCAACCCAAGAAAAGTTCAAGAATCCATTCACCCCCCCCCTCTGTATTCTTTTACCGTGTTCAATACTCAACAAGTGGTATCAGAGAGGGCTGTTTATTCAAAAACAGAGAAACGATCATGAGTTCGAATACACCAAAGACTACAGGAACGGTGAAGGTCCCTAAGTTTGATAAAGAAAACTTCAACCTCTGGAAGATAAAGATGATGTTGTTCATCAAAGCCTCTCATCCCTTGTATCCTGAGATTCTCAAGAATGGTCCTTTTGTTCCACAACAAGAGATACCAGAGAAGACTGTTGGAACCATAACAATCCCTAGAGCTTATGAGGCCAAGGATCCATCAAAGTGGACAGAGTCAGAAAGGGAGAAGGTTGCTCTTGACAGCCACCTCATGTTGCTCATCATTGATTCCATGGATATGTCAATGTTTGCAAACATTGCATCATGCACGTCTGCTAAAGAGATGTGGGATCACATTGAGGTGTTGTGTGAAGGGACTGATGAGGTTAAAGAAAACAGGAAACAGATACTGGTCACACAGTATGAAGCTTTCATGGCACAGCCCAAGGAAAGCATCACTGAGATGTTTGAAAGGTTTCACAAGCTAGTTACTGAGTTGCAGATGAATGGAAAGGTTTACAGCACCAAGGAGTTAAATATGAAATTTCTGTTGTCTTCACCAAATCATCTGGAGCAAAGAGTCATTTCCCTTAGAGAGAGAGATTTGAACAAAGTCACCTATGATGTACTCTATGGAGTCCTAAAGACTCATGAACTTGAGTTGCTTCAGAAGAGGGCTATCCAAGCCAACCAAGGTAGGATGATAAACACATCATGTGCCTTGATTGTCAACAAATCCATTCTGGACCTAGAAGCATCTACAAGCCAACTAAGGATAGAGGAGGTGGCAGATGATGAAGAAACTGAAGCTGGGGTGAGTGAACCTGTTGAGGAAAAGGAGGAAGAAGAAGAGGAGTTTTACACTCTGGAAGAACTTGATGGGATGGAAAATACTTCATATGCTTTCATGGCCAGAAAATTTCCAAACATCAGATTTAAAAGAAATCAACCCTTCAAACCCAAAACTCAAAACCATTCAGCCAACAAGAACAAGGCACCTGTGAAACCAAACAGAAATAAGTTCAAAACCGGTTATGTGGATAGGTCATCTGTAAGGTGTTATAGATGCAATGACCTAGGGCATTTTGCCAGTGAATGCAAGAAGCCTAAAAAGAAGGATAGAGACTATCTTGAGCTAGAAGCTAAGTATGAGGCCCTTCTGAAAAAGCAGACACATGGTAAGGCCTACATAGCTGAAGGGAAGTGTTGGGATGATTCTGAGAGTGATGAAGAGGAACAAGAATTCTGCAATTATGCCTTGATGGCCAACTCCAAGGATGACTCATCCTCATCTGATTCTCAGGGCAAAGAAAGTGAGAAGAAGGTCATGTGGATTTTGGACAGTGGATGCTCAAATCATATGACTGGTGATATGGCCCTGCTATCACAGTATGAGGAAAAGGCTGGCCCAATGGTTGCTTTTGGAGATGACAGCATGGGTAACACATTGGGATATGGCAAGCTGAAAGTTGGAAATGTCATCATTGAAGATGTAGCACTAGTCAAGGGGCTCAAGCATAATCTGTTAAGTGTTGGTCAGTTTACTGATAGAGGATTCAAAGTGAATTTTGACAAAGATGAATGTTTGATCACCCACAAGAAGACTGGTGATTTTGCTCTATCTGGAGTAAGGAAGGGAAGCCTGTTTGTAGCCAATATGGACTCTGCAAACAAGGACAAAATTTGTTGCTTTTACTCAAAAGCATCAAATGAAGATTGTTGGCTGTGGCACAAGAAACTATCACACCTGAACTTTAAGGCCATTAATTCTCTAGTCAAAAGAGAGTTAGTGAGAGGCATGCCCACACTTGAATTCTGCCAAGAAGGAGTGTGTGAGGCTTGTCAAAAAGGAAAAATGAAGAGATCAAGCCACAAGTCAAAGACAGTGACATCTGTAACCAAGCCACTACAACTCATCCATATGGATTTGTTTGGGCCTGTCAACATAATGTCACTTGGAAGAAAGAAGTATGCCCTGGTAATGGTTGATGATTTTTCAAGGTATACATGGGTAGAATTTCTGGCATCAAAAGATGAGGCTCCACAAGTAATCATTGAGCATATAAAGAAAGTTGACAAGGAAGCAAAGGCAAACAATGCAAGTGTGATTGCATTGAGGAGTGATAATGGAACAGAGTTCAGAAATGCCACACTTGAAGCATTCTGCAAAGAGAATGGCATTTCTCAGCAATTCTCAGCTCCAAGGACTCCACAACAAAATGGAGTTGTTGAGAGAAAGAATAGAACTCTAATTGAGGCTGCTAGAACAATGTTACTTGATGCAAAAATGCCCACATGTTTTTGGGCTGAGGCTGTGAGCACTGCATGCTATATTCAGAACAGAACCCTCATCAACAAAAACACTGGAAAGACTCCTTACAACTTGATGACTGGAAAGAAGCCTACACTGAAGTATATTCATACTTTTGGAAGCAAATGCTTTGTACTTAAGGACAATTCTGAATATGTTGGAAAGTTTGATGCAAAAGCATTTGAAGGAATTTTTCTTGGCTATTCTATGGAAAGAATTGCATACAAGGTTTATGTCATCAGTCAAAAGAAAGTTATGGAAAGCACAGATGTAACATTTGATGACAGTAAACTACCTGGACTAGAAGAAGCCAATGATGAAGACAAAGATCCATTGAAGTTTGATAATCTAGATGATTCTGATGAAGAGACTGAAACTAGAGTTGAAACTCAAGTTCAACAAACTCAAGTGAATAATGATACAAGAGAAGAATTTGTGCCAATCAATAGTGAAGAAACAAGCATCCAAGACACACCTGTGAGTAATGGCAACTTCACAGGGGGAGGAAATGAGGATGATCATGATGAGGATGATGAAGCAACATCAAGGATGAGAAATCAGGCTGAACACTCAAGGAAATGGGATAGATCACACACTGCAGAGCAAATCATTGGAGATCCTAATGCAGGAGTAAGGACTAGGAGAGCAACTCAAAATAAGTGCCTCTATGGATGTTTTCTATCACAAGTTGAGCCTAAGAAACTTGATGATGCATTGTTGGATCCAGATTGGATTATTGCCATGCAAGAGGAGCTGAATCAATTTGAAAGGAACAAAGTATGGGAACTTGTGCCTGCACCAAAGAATAGAACCATTGTTGGAACAAAATGGGTTCTGAAGAATAAGATGGATGAAGATGGTGTAATAATAAGAAACAAAGCAAGGCTGGTTGCAAAAGGATACTCTCAACAGGAAGGCATTGATTATGATGAGACATTTGCCCCTGTTGCTAGATTGGAAGCCATTAGAATATTCTTGGCATTTGCTGCTCATTCAAACTTTAAAGTTTATCAAATGGATGTCAAGAGTGCATTTCTAAATGGAGAGTTGGAAGAAGAGGTCTATGTGCAACAACCACCTGGCTTTGAGGATCCACATTTCCCAGAATTTGTCTACAGATTGCTTAAGGCACTGTATGGACTTAAGCAAGCTCCAAGAGCATGGTATGATACTCTATCACAATTTCTTCTTGAAAATCAATTCACTCGAGGCACATTGGACAAGACACTGTATTACAAGAAGCATGGTGATGATATGATCCTAGTTCAAATCTATGTGGATGATATCATTTTTGGTTCTACAAATGAGAAACTGTGCGAGAAATTCTTTAAACTCATGCAGAGCAGATATGAGATGAGTATGATGGGAGAGTTGACATTCTTTCTAGGGTTGCAAGTCAGTCAAAGGAAGGATGGTATCTTTATCAGTCAAACCAAGTACATCAAGGATTTATTGAAGAAGTTTGACTTGGAAGATTGTTCACCTGCCAAGACACCCATGGCCACTGCCACTAAATTGGATGAAGATGCTAAAGGCAAGAGAGTAGATATCTCAGTCTACAGAGGCATGGTTGGTTCTCTACTCTACCTCACTGCAAGTAGGCCAGACATCATGTTTGCTACATGCTTGTGTGCAAGGTTTCAATCAAATCCAAAGGAATCACATTTGATTGCAATAAAAAGGATCTTTAGATATCTGAAGGGCACTCCTAACTTGGGATTATGGTACCCTAAGGACACAGGGTTCAATCTGGTTGGCTACTCTGATGCTGATTATGCTGGATGCAGAGTGGATAGGAAAAGCACCTCAGGAAGCTGCCAGTTTCTTGGACAAAGGTTAGTTTCTTGGTATAGCAAGAAGCAACAATCTGTGTCAACCTCTACAGCTGAGGCTGAATACATAGCTGCTGGAAGTTGCTGTGCTCAAGTGCTTTGGATTAGAAATCAACTTAGAGATTATGGACTTGTGTTGGAAAGAATTCCAATCATGTGTGACAACACAAGTGCAATCTCTATAGTTGCCAATCCTGTCAATCATTCTAGAACAAAGCACATTGACATCAGATACCATTTCATAAGAGAACATGCAACTAATGGAACCATTGAGTTGCATTATGTCTCTACAGATAAACAACTAGCTGATATATTCACTAAGCCATTAGATGAAGCCACCTTCACAAGGTTGGTAAGTGAGATTGGAATGCTGAATTCTTCAGATTCTGGCTAAGTGAATACATCATCTAGATTGTTGCAGCAGTAAACACTTACTTTATCTAAATCCTCAATATTTTTGAAGTAAGTGTTGGCTGAAATATGATTTATAAATATTTCAAATCTGTTGCATATGTTGAAAATCATATTTTTATTAACTTAAAATTTCTATGAAATTTTGAGAAAATCACTATTTGATTTGCTAGAATATTTTTCAATGAATATGTCTGGTAGATTTTAAAAAGATAGTGAAAATCAAATTTTTATGAGTGATGGGTATAGTTCGATAAGTCAGACTTCTCGAATGATTCACTATTCGACATCTCTAATAAGTCTCATTAGAGTACTCTTGAGTTCTCGAATAGAGTCTTTCTGAGATATCGAATAGAGGAATGATTGACTTCTCGAATATAGTAACTGAGTTCTCGAATGACTGAGTTCTCGAACACTATATTTGAGTTCTCGAATCATTTGAAAAGGCTGAATTCTCGCTGAATTTTAATCGATTTTGGACTTTTTGTCTAAAAGTTTAATTCACTCATAAAAACACATATTATTTAATTTAGAATTATTTCTAAGTTAGATAACTGCCAGCTGTGAGTTTCTATCTGCTTGAGTTATCGATTAAGCCATTCTTGACTTCTCGAATAGTTGTTTTCTACTTCTCGAATGCCTGACTTGTCGATACAAAACTGCTAATCGACAATTCAAGCACTTCATACTTATACAATCTCACATCTATTCGATTCATTTCATTCGATTTCTCAAGCATCTACACTCTCTAAACCCCTGAAACCCTAGCTACGAAAAGCCAAATTTCTTCTTCAACCTTCAATTTCTTTTCTCTCTTCTACACAAATGGCAACAGTAAAGTTCAACACCAACTTCATCGCTCTCACTAGTGATGTTGAAGCACCAAATGCAAATTTCAAGTGCTTTGTGAAATGGATGGCTGAGTCATATATCAAGGATGCACTCTCAGCCAACCCAACTCTATATCTAGATATTCTGGAACAATTCTGGAGTACTGCTATTGTGGAGGTTGTAGCCCTGGAAAACGCAATCACTTCATATGTCATCTACTGCAAGGTTCAAGATAAGGAAATCACTATCACTACTGCAGACATGAACCAAGCACTAGGACTACAACAAGAGTCATTTGACAGAATGGCCACTAACGCAGAGTTGGAGGAATTCTTTGAGTTCATAAACTACTCAGATGGGATTAACCTTGGAAAACTAAACAGAAAGAATCTGAGAAAGGAGTGGAGTTATGTGTTTGCAACTCTTCTCCAAGTCTTCACTGCCAGGAAATCAAGCTTTGACCAAATCAGTGCACCTGTGCAGCAAATTGGATATGCTCTGGCCTATGGAAAGAAGATAGATGTTGGCCAAATCATACTTCAAGAATTATATGGGAGACTTGGTAAGAACACAACCAAGAGAGGTACTGATATTTTCTTCCCTCGCTTTATTCAATCTGTACTTAATTATAAAAATGCTTCATTGATTGAATTGCCTGGGATTGATAAAAATAAAATAGGCTATCCTAAGTCCATGACCAAACTCATTTTTGGTAACTTGGAAACTAGGAATGATGTGGATGTAAGACTGAACATAACTCCCCATATGGAGAGTTTGTTTAAGACTTACCCCCACAACATGCCAACATTTGATGCAAAATCTAAGTTAGCACAGCCCAAGCAAGTAGAACAAAATGCTAACCCAGGGCCTGCTAACCAACCCTCTCAACCAAACACTCTACCTCTTACTGAGCCAACTGCATCATCCTCTCAAAAGGGTGATGTTAGTAAAAAGAAGAGAAAGGAAGTAATGTCTGCACCTTTAAATATCTTGTCTGAAGCAGCATTAGCTGTTGAATTAGGTCTAGGAAGTGAGGAACCTGAGTCACCCTTACACAGAACAAAGAAGAAGAAAACTAAGACCACCTCCTCAGTCACACAAATGGCTGAAGTTGTAAAATCAGGGGCACACAGCTCACTAGGTGTATCCTCTCAACAGGGTGCACCTATAGAATCAAGCATCCTCCCCAATGCACCTTCTTGTATAGAGTCAGCACATGGGAGTGATAAGGCTGGCACAACACTGAGTGGAGAGCACATCACTTTTGAAACTCCCTCTATCTCTCAGGGGGAGTTGCCAAAATCTACTCTAAAACACACTTCTCTTCCAGAATCTATCTCTGAAATTTCTTTGGAACCTGCAACTCAGGCAACTGAGATGCAAGGTATTGATCATCAAGAATTCTTTTCTCTTGATGAGCCAATAATTTCAAGTGACTTAGTGCATGACACTTTGTTCACCACTCAGAACCCACATTTAGATGGTGAGGGAATGCATGCTGAGGCATATCCTAATGACACCATCACAAACACAGAGGTTCCCCTAGTTTTTACTAGAGACTCTGTGCCTGTGTCAACTGCTGGTGTAATTCATCCCACTTCTGTGGTGACACCAGTAGTAGAGTCAATCCATCCGGTTACAGAAGTTGCATCTGTAACTGAGGAGACTAGCTTGCCTAGCTCTAGCTCTGACTTCATGTCAACATGGCTGAAGCCTGTGCAACATGACAGTGCTTCAGGATCAGGGTCTGTTCCACAACAATTGACGGTTGAAGCACTTCAAAGCTTAACTGTGGATCAGATTCCTGAGTTCACAAAGATTGCTCAGCACCTTCTCACTGCAGACATGCCAAATCCAGACTATGAAGCTATTCTGTTATGCCATAGGGATGATGTGGAAGTGCAGAAGTCAAAGATCATTGATGATGCTGAGAGAGATGGCAACATAGATGCCTGGTTGCAAGGAAAATATGATATTACTCTCGATGAAGCACTTCAGTATCTCAGGGAGGAATACATCACTTCACTGGGCTCCAATGCAAAATCCCTGTCACCTGGTGAAGTGTATGAAGCTGTAAATGACTCCTACAAGGGTTTCCTCAAGGCTGCACACTATCTTGGCAAGGGAGTCAAAACTGAAGTCAACAGGGTGTGTGATAAGACAGCCACTTCAGTAGCAGAAGTCAAGAGGGCCTTTGATGCTAAATTTCCTCAACTGGACAGTGTGTTCAAGGACATCAAACACTGCAACTCTACCTGCACTCAGATGGACAATGGGCTGGCTGTGCTAAAAGATGCTGTCACAGGTCTGGGGCATAAATTTCAGAATCTATCTGACCAGACTACAGATGCCAATGCCATGCTGAGGATAATGTTCAAGAATCTCTATGGAGATAGGCTAGTGACTGATGTTCCTGTGCATGAATTGTCTAAATATGAAGTGAAGAGACTGCAGGATCAATCTTTATCTGGTTTTAAGGCCAATGAGCTATTCACTAAGGTCAACACTCTTGAGCAGGAGGTAGCCACTCTCACCAAGACCAATGCTCATCTCACAGACAAGGTTGCATTGCTAAATGATCAGTTGGACACTCAAGCATCCACCACAGCTGATGTCCTTCTGCATCAACAAACCATGTTAGCTGCAATGATGAAGCATATGGGTCTCCCTCTACCTGATGAATCTTCAATCCCAAAGGACATTTCTACAGCCTCTGTGCCTGACAACAAGCCTAAGGGGGAGAAGAAGGCTAGGAACTCAAATTCAAAGGGGGAGACAAAGGGAGAGAAAGGCATAGTAATCAAAGAGGGTGGTCAACAAAGGGCTTCTAAGTCTCTAGCAAATGTGCCTGGCAAGGGAAAAGCCAAAGTAGATGAGCCTCCATCTATCTTGCCAGTTGTCACCTTACCAACTGTGCACATCACTACTCCTGGAGGACAAAAGCAATCCATAACTACCACAGTGGTTGCAGGGAGTATGCCATCTGACAAACCTCAAATCTCTATATCTGAGAGTGCCAAGCCTGTAGAAGTCAAAGTTGTTACTGAGGCCAAGCTACAAGAAGTTGCTAACTCCAATGTTTATCATGATAAAGCCTTCTTGGAGTTTCTGAAAGCCATAAGGGAACAGGTTGGTGACACTCAGTTTTATCTGAGGGAGGTGAAGAAGCAGATAGACTACATCACTGTCATCCCCAAGAAAGTCAACAATATATGGGTCAAGGAGATAGTGATGGTTTCCAAACTAAAGATATGGCATCTAACATACCAGACTCTACAAGACCTTAAGCACTCAGAGATAGATGCCATACTTGAGCTCATTGAGAAAAAGAATGAGAACAGCAAGAGTCTGTTTGATGATTTGAGGAATGGTCAACCTACAAGGCTACCAGAAGTGATCAAGAAGCCATGGACAATTATTTATCAGTCTGGTACCAGAATTGAAGATATCAAGCAATTGGTCATTCCTCATGATCTCACCTCCAGAAATCACAGACTGATCATTGCTATCATTGATCAATTACAGAAGAAGGTTGGAGCCAGAAATGCTGAAGAAATTGAGGCACTGCATATCCTCAGAACCTATATTGCAACTGGTGAAATTCCAGAGATGGCTCAACCTAGGAGAAATAAGGATGATGATTCTGAAGACAAAGGTGATGGGAGGAGAAGACATCACAGGAGAGATAAGGGTGATGAAGATAAGAAGAAAAAGGGGGACAAGGATGGAAAGGATGATGATGACCAGGGTAAAACATATGTGAGAAAGAGTGGAAGACAGCAAGCCTTAGGCAATGCTAGCAGTAATCTCACCACAACACAAGACTCTAAGTCTAGGGTGAATACTGTTAGTAGTGACCTAGCAAAATCTACATCTATGGCTTCTGCAACTGTCTTACCATCTCAAGAAAAGAAGAAGATTCAAGTCAAGAAACCATGTGTATGTTTCAGAAAGCAATCTGCTAATGGAATACTACTATGGTCTACCAACCAAGGTCAAAGATTTCTGCCAAGCAACCATGTCAAAAGGATAAAGTTTAAACATACTGCAAGGAGAGTGAAGCTATCCAAATCTAGAGCCCTAACAATCATTCCAGGATTAAAGCTTCAGCCACTTGATGAAGACTTTGATGAAGAGCAACTGCTATTTCTAAGAGCTCAAAAGATATGCTATGCTGCAATTGTGGATGATCACCTTGTAATCAAGTACACTGATGGGAAAGAAATGAAATTCAAACAAGGGGGTTGTCAACATTGGGGTAAATTGTATGAGATAGAAAGAATCATTGCATTGCTGGATTCTAAGGACAAGGTGGAGAAAGTATGGAAGCTGGAATTGATTGACTTTGTGAAAATGAAGAAAGACTATGCTGAGAAGATAAGGAAGGGCTGCTATGAGAAATGGTTAGAAAGGGAGAAAGAAATTGATAGACTGGAGATTGAAGCAGAAAAGCTAAGGGCAAAGGGATTGTGTAGAGTTCAGTTTGATCCCTATGTGGTGAAGTATAGGAGGAGAAATGGAGATAATGTCAATATAAGAATGAACCTACTCAGTCACTATCCTGCCAACATTCTGAAGCCAGTGCTTGAAGATTTCAAAAACTCTATTATGATTGAAGAATTGGATGCTATGACAGAAATCATGAGAGCAATAGATGAGAATGCAAGGAAGGAGAAAGAAAGGAAACAGAAAGCATATGATGATCTACAAGCCAAAGCAATGGAGATGCAATCAAAAGAAAATGGCTAGTACCTCATCATACTGTAAGAGTATTTATCTTGTAATTTCATTTATGTGTTCAATCAAAATACATACCTGTACTTTTAAAGTTTTATCTTTATGTATGTTAGGCTTGTTATCAGACATGAAATTGTGACTAAGGGTCTCACTCACAATTTGGGGGAGATTGTTAGTTACAGAGGCATGCCTGTACTCATCTAATAACAAGCCTAATTGTTTGTAATGCTTTGCATTACTTACATGACCTCTTAACTGAGGGAACCTCTAGTTGTAGAGTTTCTGTTTGTATTGTACTTGTAATAGGCATCAAATCCTAGTTGTGTAACTGTACAAATAGAGTCTAGAATAATGCTTGAAAGAAGTTCCATGGTTCATGCCTCAAGCAAGGAGTTAAAGACTGCCAAATAATCACAGTTGGGATTTGAAGAAATGAAGAATTTGCCTAAGTACCAATTCGAGAAGTATATTTGTCTATTCGAGAAGTCCAGCATTCGAGAAGTCAGAGATTCGATATCTCAAGACACTATTCGATATCTCTGAAGACACTGTTCGATATCTCATTCGATATCTCAGGGATTCGATATGTCTATTACTCTATTCGAGAACTCAAGAAGTCAACAAGTCAAGATGGTATTCGAGTTCTCAAAGAGTCAACAAGTCAAAGTTCCATTCGATATCTCAAGGACTCAGAAAGCTATTCGACAACTCGAGGATTCGATAAGTCAAATGTTCTATTCGACAACTCAAGGAATCCTGATGGAAAAGAGCTATTCGAGAAGTGGTTCGATATGTCACTATAACAGTATTAGAGAACTCAGAGTTATCGATCAAGTCAATTCTAGTTCTCGAATCATTTACTTAGTCACTTCTCGAATACATTCTTGGAGACAAAATACTGAAGAAATTGTACAAATCAGAAACCTGCAACAAGCCAATGCACTTTATGGACCACAATCTGTAACGTGCTCTGGAAAGCCTACAAGGAAGCTTGGAGAGATATAGAAGAGACAAGGAGCTAAAGAAGTGGATCTAAACAGGCTTTGCAAAGTCAAATCTGTAACCGTTTGGATGCTTACTCAAAAAGGATAGACAGACTAGAAAGTAATTTGTTTAGCTACCTTATTTGTAGTAAGCAGGCTGTATTCATGTTCTATAAGGACACAGCCTCACTTCATAACTTAGTAACTTTGTGAGTCAAGTTTTTCATACACTGTAAGCTATATCTCTCTGAGAAAAACGAAGCTGAGAATACTACCATTTGTATTCACAGATTGTAGCAACCTTTATCTAATATACATTAGATTAAAGTGATATTGTGTCTTGTGTTGTTTATTTATCCGCACCTTAATTCTGCACACACAGGCACTTATCTGCTACACAGACTCAACCCAAGAAAAGTTCAAGAATCCATTCACCCCCCCCCCTCTGTATTCTTTTACCGTGTTCAATACTCAACAGGAGGCAATCAAGACGCTCTATCAAGGAGCCGAAAAAGTGAAGCAGGCCAAGATACAGACTTTAAAGACAGAGTTTGAGGCCATGAGTATGGGAGACGATGAATCAATCGACGAATTTCATATGAAAATGAACGGAGTTATAACAAATATCAGGGCGCTTGGAGAGACGTTGAACGAATCTTACACTGTGAAGAAGTTTTTACGGGCTGTTCCATCGAAGTTCTTGCAGATAATATCCACCATAGAACAGTTCGGAGACCTTGAGACTATGACCATGGAAGAGGCGGTTGGATCGTTGAAAGCACATGAAGAACGGGTGAAAGGTCAGACTGAGAAAGGGCAGACAGAGTCAAAGGAGGGTAGCCTATTGCTAACTGAGGAGGAATGGGAAAAACGAGAAAGGAGTGAAGGAAAACTGCTATTAACACGAGAGGAATGGGTTAGACGCTCAAACAGAGAAGGTTCTTCGAGCTACAGGAATCGAGGAGGGAGAGATAAAAGTACTCTCAGATGCTATAATTGCAGCAAACTGGGGCATATTGCTGTAGATTGTCGAAAACCCAAGAAGAACAGAGAGGTCAAACAAGAAGTATACATGGCTAAGATAGATGATGAAGAACCAGCTTTGTTGATGGCCCCATGTGATCTACAGGTGACATTGACAGATGAGAGCAAGATGGTTCAATCTCTATTGGCAAGAAAAGACAAGAAGGTGGAAGAAACTAATTTGTGGTATCTCGACAATGGGGCGAGTAATCATATGACGGGATACAGAGAAAAATTTACTGAACTGGATGAGAATGCTACGGGTATGGTTCGTTTCGGAGACGGATCAACTGTTAAGATCGAGGGCAAGGGAAATGTCACAATGATGTGCAAGAATGGGGAAGAAAGAAAATTATCTGACGTATACTATATACCCAGCTTGTGCAGCAACATCATTAGTCTGGGGCAAATGACGGAAAGTGGAAACAAGGTAGTAATCAAAGGAGAATTTTTGTGGATTTATGAAGAGAATGGACGTCTGTTGATGAAGGTAAAGCGGTCAGCAAATCGGCTTTACAAGATTATTATACAAACAGAAAATCAAAGGTGTCTAATGACAGATGTGGACGAAGTGTCTCGACTGTGGCATAAACGTCTCGGTCATATGAATTATCAAGCTATGCATCTAATGTCCAAGGAACAAATGGTGTTTGGAATGCCCAAAGTAAGTCACACAAAGAACGTGTGTGATGGATGTCTTATGTCAAAGCAAGCAAGAAAAAAGTTCCCAAGTAAAGCAAGCTACGAAGCTGGAAAAGTGCTTGAACTGATTCATGGTGATCTATGCGGTTCAATATCTCCAGCAACTGCGTCAGGGTATAAGTATTTCTTTCTCTTGATTGATGATTATAGCAGGTTTATGTGGGTATTTTTCTTGAAGAGCAAGGATGAGGCACTTAAACAATTCAAAGCATTTTGCGCACAAGTTGAAAGGGGTACAGAGAAGAGAATTAAGGTGTTAAGAACCGATAGGGGAGGTGAATTCACATCTAATGAGTTCAAAGTTTTTTGTGAGCAGGTTGGCATAGAACGACACTACACAGCTCCATACACACCACAACAAAACGGTGTGGTGGAGCGTCGCAACAGGACTGTGGTAGAAATGACTAGAAGCTGTTTGAATGAGATGAAATTACCAAGTAAAATGTGGGGAGAAACTGTGAGGAATTCTGTGTATATCCTCAACAGAGTTCCAACACGAGCTCTCACTGGAAAAACCCCATATGAAGTGTGGTATGAAAGAAAGCCAAATCTATCCTATATCCGAGTTTTTGGATGCCTAGCGTACGTGAAGACAACAGGGAAGTATGTTCAGAAATTGGAAGATCGAAGCAAAAGAATGGTTAATCTTGGTAAGGAACCAGGCACTAAAGGATATCGCCTCTATGACCCTGTGGAAAATCGAATAGTGGTAAGTCGTGATGTAACATTTGAGGAAACCAAGTCCTGGCCATGGAATAGTTGTGATGTCGAAGAAGAAGAGCCAATTCAGTTTACAGTGATGAATACTGACGAAGACAAGGACAATGGTCATTTCGATTTTGCAACAGAGAATGAAGGGTATCAGTCCCAGGAGTCCACACCTGCTAGTCCAACACCTGCACCTGCCTCACCTCTGAATCCAGACAACTATGATGGTAGTACAGAACCCAAGAAAATCAGGTATCTCTCTGATATATATGACAAGACAGAAGAATTGGAGGATGAATTGTTCCTGATGGGAGTGGATGAACCTGGAAACTTTAAACAAGCAGTCCAGGATAGCAATTGGAAGGAGGCAATGAGACAAGAAATCAGTTCCATTGAAGAAAATAAAACCTGGGAATTGACAACTCTACCACCTGGACATAATGTTGTTGGTTTGAAGTGGGTATTTAAGCTTAAGAGGGACGCAGACGGGAAGATCATTAAGTACAAAGCACGCCTCGTTGCAAAGGGGTATGTGCAGAAAAAGGGTGTTGATTACGACGAAGTATATGCACCAGTGACAAGGCTAGAAACTGTGAGATTGCTGCTGGCACTATCAGCCAAGAAGAGCTGGGAAGTACATCATCTAGATGTGAAAACGGCTTTCTTAAATGGAGATATTAAAGAAGATGTATATATGTCTCAACCTGAGGGTTTTGGGAAGAGAGGAAAGGAACACCTCGTGTACAAACTTAAGAAAGCTCTGTATGGTCTATGTCAAGCTCCCCGTGCCTGGTACGAAAAATTAAGTTCGTATCTCGAGACCCTTGGTTTCATACGCTGTCCTTATGAGCCTGCCGTATACACAAGAAAAGAACAGGGAGAAATGTTGATAATAGCTGTGTATGTAGACGACTTGCTAGTCAGGGGATCGAGCATTGGTGTGATAGAGAAGTTCAAAAGAGAAATGAGTCAGAAGTTTCAGATGAGTGACATGGGAAAGCTTAGTTACTACTTGGGTATAGAAGTGGAGCAAAGAGATGACTGCATAATTTTGAAACAATCGGGGTACGCTCGAAAAATTCTTGAAAAGGCAGGTATGTTGGAATGCAACCCAACGACTTATCCCATGGATCCAAAGGTGCAGATAACACGCGATGAGAAAGGAGAAGCAGTTGACACAACCATGTATAGAAGTATGATTGGTGGACTTCGATATTTGGTACACACAAGACCTGATATAGCGTATTGTGTGGGGATGGTTAGTCGCTACATGGAGGGGCCAACCAAACTTCATCTGGAAGCTGTGAAACGGATCTTGAGGTATGTAAAAGGGACGATTCATTACGGTCTGGTATATTCAGAGGACAGTAGAAACAATGTGCTAAACGGTTTCTCGGACAGTGACTTGGCTGGTCATTTGGATGATAGGAGGAGTACCAGTGGTATGGTCTTCTACCTAAACGAAAGTGTTATAACATGGGTTTCACAGAAACAACGCTGTGTAGCTCTTTCCTCGTGTGAAGCCGAGTTTATGGCGGCTACAGCAGCAGCATGTCAAGCCATTTGGTTGCGTAATGTCCTTAGTCAAATTACGTCTGAAGTCATGGGTCCAGTGGTGTTGTGTATTGACAACCGATCAGCAATAGACT
Source organism: Kitagawia praeruptora (assembly GCA_037693485.1). Classification (NCBI taxonomy): domain Eukaryota; kingdom Viridiplantae; phylum Streptophyta; class Magnoliopsida; order Apiales; family Apiaceae; genus Kitagawia; species Kitagawia praeruptora. The sequence continues at coordinate 29,587,724 of CM075345.1, read as the reverse complement.
TGGCGAAGAACCCGATGTTTCATGGAAGGAGTAAGCATATAGATGCACGCTTTCACTTCATCAGAGAATGTGTGGAACGGGGAGAAGTGATCTTGAAGCATGTGAGCAGTAATGAACAACGAGCGGACATAATGACGAAAGCCTTGGTTAAGCTCAAGTTCGAGAGCATGAGAAAGCTTTTGGGGGTCAAGAATCTGAGTGAATATATTTGAGATTAAAGGAGGGAAATGTTGAGTTTGTAATCTCAAATATATTAGTTGATTGGTAATCATATCACTAAGAATAAGGAATAAGCAGATAGTGCAAGTAGAGTTTGTTAGTTGCTTTCCAAAATTGTAGGATTTACATTATCAAGTTAGTTCGAGTCTGTTCCTAGTTTATAGGATCACATTTGGTGTACTTTACTATATTTATTTCCATTCTGCATATGAATAAAATATCAAGTCTTTTGACGAGCAAATGTATGAATGCTCTCTTTGTTTCTATACTAGTTAGATAGCAATATATATTCTTTATATTCGATTCCAACAGTAGAAATACCCAATACCACTCATCACTATTTGCTTCGATAAGCTGTGTCACGTCAAGCTCTACTCAAGGTTACACAGACGTTATGGATAAATGAATGCTGAAATCTCAGGATTAGTTGCACTCCAAAGAGTAAACGGATGGTTCATTATCAATTGCAACCACAACCACCATTATTTTGTCCCTCATAAGCAAAAAATTATTCACTGAATGTTAAAGGAAACAAAGAAGTAGCTCTGTTTCCATTAATTATGACACGCTGACATAAATTTATGATGGTATGGTCATTAATTGTAGAGCACCTGAGAAGAAGAACAAAAAGTGTTTTTGTAGAGAAACGTCTCTGCATCTCAAATGACCTTTCCAATGTTTCTATTTTACTTAAAAGATTGTGATAACCAACTTTAAAGGACGCCTACAGGAGGAATACCCCAACCATAATACCGACCTCTCGAAAGATGATTGAACATGTATATACATCGTAAAAAACCAAGTTTTAGTTTGCTTTCTTGATCTATCCAAGTGAAGATTGCCTCAGAAACAGCTGAAGCATTGACTTACCAGCATGTCTCTGGTACCTTACATCCTGATGTCAACAGTGTTAAAGTAACAATATTCACTTGGACAACAGCTTCTTGGTTGTTGATCAAGAACCTCTTTCATATTACTACCACAATTATTCATATTTACTTGAATTGAGGCATTATATTAAATCAACCGTGCTTGAAAACTACAATTAAAATTGTACAAATAAACTACAAAAGCAACAAACGATTGGAACATACAAGTTGCATGTTAACTTCTCGAGCAAACTTAGAGGAGGAAATAACAAATAGCAAGGCAAGCAATTAATCCTGCCACAAGTAAAATACACATAGCCAAAAGAAACATGGCTGGAAAAAGCGATGTCGATGCATCATAATCATCGAGAGCCGGGGGCCGTACAGAAACTGCCATGAAACCCTCTGGTAGTTGTGGAGCTGCAGCAGCCTTAGGAACATCCACTGAAATCAAATCCTCTGATGGTTGTGCAACTGCAGGCTGGCCGGGAACCATACTGCCATCAGAGAGGTATATGGTTACTTAATGAAATTGCAGAAACATCATATTACCAAGAACAGTTGTAAATGTGAAGAATCGAGATATATTACGAAAATGAAGAGGCATGTATATATTTCTGTCACAAACTTGGAGAATTGTATTCTTCTTCAAGGTAAAAATTTTGGTTGCAATAGGAATGAGTGTATTCTAATGTTTTTAGACTATTCTAATATTTTTGGATGCAGAATTGTACATATATATGTACAATAGCAAAAACCCATCAATCAATAGATTAAAAATATCAATACTAGTGAACAGAACAGCTGAACAGGACAGAACAATATGTACAAAATTTCTGAAAAAGATAGCAAATGAAAGCCTGGGTTTGACTACAAAGAAGATATTACTGGGTCTGTTTCATCATTCATGCAAGAAAGTTTGAACAGGTATAACTACAAGTGGTTTCAGTTACTCTAGTGGCCGGAAATTATGGATTTTGCCGGAATATTTAAGGGTTTCGCCGGCAAAATGAAGACTTAAGAATTTTAGGCTGAGATCTTCTAGATCTACACCTATAAGCTGTCAAAATGAATGGCAAGGCGGACGAGAAGATGAAGTCAGATTCTTACCTTGACAAAACGGGCGCCCAAAATCTCGCTTGAATTTGCTGCAAACATGAACCAAAAAATTCACCGGAAAAACAAGAAACAAACAGCAGAGAATTTGGTACTTACGATTTCAAAATCTTTATCAAAACTCAAAAGCGTGATATATTAGACGAAAATTTCTTAAAGAACATGGAACCTGTACCTGACAAAGCTCCAGCGAAAATAAGGTGGAAAGGTAGTGGACCTGTAATATGTCAAGATATGTTGCAAAGCTGTTATATAAAACATTTTGTAAAAAGGACTGACCGGAATAGATGCATTTTTCCGGGATTTATTAAAGTGGTTGCTGCAATTTAACCCTGCAAGGAAAGACTTGCTAACATTGATTAAACATGCATACACGGCCAGGATTGTAATGAAAAGGCGGGATAATGTTTGATGAGAGACACGTGTGGCTAAATAATTTGCTAAAATAATAATAAAGTAATCATTCTTTAAAATATAAAGAAATAAAAAGGTAGAGAAATAAAAAGGTGTTGTATTTCAATCCTATTCTCTATATTAAGTAACTATTGTGTAAAATTAATATTTTATTATTATTTTCATAACTATAGAAATATAGGTGGAAGTTTTTAGGGCAAATATAGAGTTTGGAAATTGACTAACAATTATAGCAAATGAGTTTGGAATTTATTTTGTTCCAATTTTTGGAAATTTAGTTAATGATTTTGATATGGTTGGAGATACTTTAAGGATCACGTAATGTGATATAAAAGATGTAATGTTATGGGTGTAAATTATGTATCAAAAATAATTACAAAATAATGTGACAGGAGTAATATGACAATAGAGAATGTTTTTATTAATTGATATTGGTGTAAATGCAGGAAATTTATGATAATTAATTGAGTTATAATCAATTAAATGTGTCATTTTGAAAAAGTTTTGCACCTAATTTAGTATCTCTAATATTTTTCATATAAAAGCCATGTAAATTATGGGTTAGTTTCAAATTAGAACTTTGTATTATCTATTACTATATATAATAAGGCAACACAAGGGTAAAATTTGCCATTTTAATGGCTGTGAAATGACTATTATGCCCTTTTATTTTGTATAATTACGTATGTACCACTATTTAGAAAGTTTTGCTAAAAAAAGTTTATATTTTTGTCTTCATTGGGTATCGAACCAGCAACCTCATGATACATAGTTTGTTGTTATGACCACTTGATCTACTTAGATTTTGATCTTCCTTTTAAAAATCTTAATGCATAAACCATCACCCATTTCATAATATATTTACTTTTCATGTAATAAATGCATTATATATGTGTTTTTTTTGTCACACCATCATATGTGAGTTATATATTGTGAAAGATATACAATTATGTAATTATAGTAACGTGAGGTCATAATATGTAATTATACAGAATATAATAATCAATCAATTGCAATATATACAATTAAATAGATGGGTTTGAAAAAAATATATTTAAGAATAAGAAATTAGATTGGAGTAGTAAATTTGTGTAAAAAATTAAAAAATTTGTAAAATAGAACTTTGTACAATAATTACACTAAATTATAACAAATATAATTTAGTCATAAATTAAAATTAAAATTAAAATATATAATAATCACAGATATAAGTTCATAATATACATGTAATTTATTAATTATTTTTTAAATATGATATTTATTTTTATATACTCAATAAGGAATTTATATTGGTCAATAAATATTTTTATCAAAATGTATAAATGAGTTTAAAACTAAAATTTTTAAAACAAATAGTAAAATTAATTAAAATAAATAATATAATTAACAGAAAATTTAATTTAACAATTTATTAACAGGCCCGTGCCTTGCACGGGCTTTTACGCTAGTATTAGCTTATAATCCGTGCAAAATACGATTACTTTTAATTTTTTATAATTTATTTTTAATGTAGTATAATATCATAAATATTAATTTTAATATATTATTGAAATAATTCGAATCTTACATCTTTGTGTATAATAATTTTTAGTATTAAATATAAAATAATATGTTGTTGGCGGAAATCGAACCTTAAACCAGTGTATATAACAACTTTTAGTATTGTTATATCCAACGGTCATGATTTATTTGAATTGAAGATCTAACGGTTGTGAATAAGAGATAATCAAAAATGAGGGATAATCAAAAATAGGGGTTAACCAAATTACAAATTATAGCCCGATTCGCTTATTATAGTATAGATAGATAGTATAGATTAGAACTAATCTATACGGTAAATTTAGTATAATCAACGATTTAGATTTATTCGTTTGGCTGCAATACACGATATGATATCTTAGTTTTGCTGAAACATACATATGTAATTAATGAGTATGGTATATTTATGCAATACATACTATTTTGTTTTCTAAAATACTTAATATTTTTAAAGAATAAATTATTTTTTATGTAACTCAACTTGTAGTTTATCATTATACATGTGTTTTAAAAAAATTATTATGACAAAAATAATTGATAAAAGTTAAAATACAACAAAAATGTATAATGTTCTGCAACATAATATATCAACTTGTTATAAAAAAAATTCTAATTTTAAGTGATTTTATGTGGAACCTAATATGGGAGAATCATCTTATATAGAGTTCAAGAGAGAACCACCATAAAATACCTATATATATATATATATATATATATATATATATATCTTTTTTGTCTGAAATATAATTATAAATCTTATTTAAGAAATTGAAAATGAAATTACATAACTTTTATTTTTAGAAAACATTAAAAATAAAGAAATAATCCAAAGCGATTCTACCATATAATTAAATTTATTGAAAATGATTTTATTGTAAAATCAAATTCAAATCATGATTTTTTTTCCCCAAATTTTATGTGGTAAATCTTTTATAAAGTTTATATGTCGTCGGTATTTTACAATAGAATCAAACTTTATGTTTAAAAATATTATTCGTAATTTATTGATGAAATTCTATGATGAAATCAATGATTATTTCTAGAACTTTATATAAGAAGTTTGTCTCTAGAACAATAATTCTACAAAAATATTTAAAGTATTTAAATTGTTATAAAATATTCTACGCTAAATTGTTGATAAATTGTAAAAAATTCTAAGTATATATAAATTGTTGTAAAATATTTTTCATATTCGTAGAATGTAATAAATGTATATTTAATCGAGAATATCATTTTATGTGCCTGTTTGTCAAATCTGTTGCTTAACTTATGTTGAGTATTGAATACAGTAAAAGAATACAGATGGGGTGAATGGATTCTTGAACTTTTCTTGTCTCGAGTCTATGTAGCAGATAAGTGTTTGTGTGTGCAAGATGTAGGTGCGAATAAAGAACAACACAAGACACAATATCACTTTAATCTAATGTATTATTAGATAAAGGTTGCTACAATCTGTGAATACAAATGATAGTATTCTCAGATTCGTTTTTCTCAGAGAGATATAGCTTACAGCGTATGAAAAACTTGACTCTTCAAAAGTTAATTGCTAAGGAAGTGAGGCTGTATCCTTATAGAACATGGATACAACCTACTTACTACAAATGAGGTAGCTAAACAATTTACTTTCTATTCTGTCTATCCTATTTGAGTAAGTGTCCAAACGGTTACAGATTTGACTTTGCAAAGCCTGTTCAGATCCACTTCATTAGCCCTTTGTCTCTTCTATAGATCTCTCCAAGCTTCCTTATAGGCTTTCCAGAGCACGTTACAGATTGTGGTCCATAAAGTGCATTTGCTTGTTGCAGGTTTCTGACTTGTACAATTTCTTCAGTATTTTGTCTCCAAGAATGTATTCGAGAAGTGACTAAGTAAGTGATTCGAGAACTAGAATTGACTTGATCGATAACTCTGAGTTCTCGAACACTGTTATATTGACATATCGAACCACTTCTCGAATAGCTCTTTTCCATCAGAATTCCTTGAGTTGTCGAATAGAACATTTGACTTATCGAATCCTCGAGATATCGAATAGATTTCTGATTCCTTGAGATATCGAATGGAACTTTGACTTGTTGACTCTTTGAGAACTCGAATACCACTTTGACTTGTTGACTTCTTGAGTTCTCGAATAGAGTAGTAGACATATCGAATCTCTGAGATATCGAATGAGATATCGAACAGTGTATTCAGAGATATCGAATAGTGTCTTGAGATATCGAATCCCTGACTTCTCGAATGTTGGACTTCTCGAATAGACAAGTATACTTCTCGAATTGGTACCTAGGCAAATTCTTCATTTCTCCAAATCCCAACTGTGATTATTTGACAGTCTTTATTTTCTTGCTTGAGGCATGAACCTTGGAACTTCTTTCAAGCATTATTCTTGACTCTATAAGTACAGTTACACAACTAGGATTTGGTGCCTATTATAAGTACAGAACAAGTAGAAACTCTACAACTAGAGGTTCCCTCAGTTAAGAGGTCATGTAGGTAATGCAGAGCATTACAAACAGTTAGGCTTGTTATTAGATGTATACAGGCATGCCTCTGTGACTAACAATCTCCCCCAAATTGTGAGTAAGACCCTTAGTCACAATTTCATGTCTGATAACAAGCCTATCATACATAAAGATAAATCTTGACAAGTACATGTATGAAATTGATTGAATATTATTACAAAGAAAGCATTCTCACAGTTATGAAGAGATACTAGCCATTTTCCTTTGATTCTCCTTTTTTAGATTTGGCTTGTAGATCCTCCTTTTCTTTTTCTTCCTTGGCTTTCTTTGCATCACTCATTGCCTGGATGATGTCTTCCATGGCAGTGAGTTCTTCAATGAGAGGTGAGCCAGATAGGTCTCTGATGACTTCATTCAGTTTGGCTTCAGAGTAAGAGCTAATGTAATCCATTCTAATCTTCACATTTCTGCCATATTTCATGTATTCCACAATGTAAGGATTATACTTTACTCTGCATAACCATTTAGCTCTCAATTCTTCAGCTTTGGCTTCTAGAGCAGCTAATTTTTCTTCTCTCTTTATCTTCAAAGCTTCATACTTCTTTCTCAGCTCTTCCTCATGATCTCTTTTCATCTTGATAAAATGAGCTATCTCAATTTTCCACCTTCTCTCCTCTTCATTCTCAAGGTTGAGTAGCACCATTATTCTTTGTAGATCATGTAACTTCCCCCAGTGTTCACACATGCCTTGCTTGAATCTCTTGAGTCTCCCATCAGTGTATTTGAACTCCAGACAGTCATCAACTATAGCTACATGATAGATTCTCTGAGCCAGTTGATATGCTATCTCATCTTCATCATAGTCTATGTTGAGACAGGGCAAGTCTAGTCCAAGAATGATTGTGAGTGCCTGAGATGTAGATGTTTTCACCTTTCTTGCCCTTCTAGCTGACATCTTCCATTTCAGCTTCTTTCCTTTGTTGCTTGAGAAAAATTTAAGACCTTTGTCTTTTGGACCATTGTAGTATACCATTAGCAATATGCTTTTTGATATACACAAGTGGTTTCTTGAATATCATCTCCTTTTCTTGAGTTGGCAAAGCAGTTGCAGAAGTCATTGATTCAGATTTTGGTAGGTCATTGCTAACAGCATTCACCCTAGACTCAGAGTCTTGTGTTGTGGTGAGATTACTGTTAGTAATGCCTAAGACTTGTTGTTTTCCACTCTTTCTCTCATACACCTTTCCACCATCTCTGTCATCATCTTTCTTCTTGCTTCTACCATCCCTTTTCTCCTTGTCATCACCACCCTTATTCCTTCCTTGAGATCCACCTTTGCTCCCACTCTTGTCTTGATCATCCTTATCTTTGTCTGACTTTCCCTCTTTAGCAATAGGCTTGATGTCTGACTGAGAGTTGATAAACTTCACCAGAATGTCAAGAGCCTCTATTTCAGATTTAGATTTTCCACTCCTTGAATGTAGAACTCCAACCAAAAATTTTATTGTAGACATGTTGTTTGATTTGAGGTGTTGGCTAAATCTGAAGGCAACAATGTCTTGATTCTTTTCATATAAGATACAGTGAGGCTGAGGAACTACTTGAGGCAATTGAGATTTCATGCACTTGGTGAGAATCTCTTTGAGCATGTTGTTGTCTGATGAGTTATTCCTTTCTATCTTCCTGATAATTGTTCCAAGTTCAGAGCTTGATAGAATTTGCAAAGCTTCAATGTGGATGTGAAAGAGGTTCTTGGCAGTGTGGACTAGGACTTCTCTATCATTGATAGTGATGATGGCATAAGAATTAGTTTGAACAATTTCTCTTCTCACTACAGTGACTAGAAACACATCTTGCACAAGAAGCTTGATGTAGTCAAAGTAGTGGAAGTTTGCCCTTCTTCTCAGCTCATGTAGGTGCTTCAGAAAGGCTATGTCATGATATAGTTTAGAATTTGCAGTTTCTTGACATACCCTTTGAGTAAGAACATTTCTGAATTCTGAAGGTTCACCTTGAAGAGATTGCTTAGCAATGTCAGGAATGTCGAATTCATATTCAGTTTCAGATGGAGGGATAGATGGAATCTTGGCCTCTTCATCTACAGCCACTTTCTTCAGTTTTTCCTCCTTGGATGCTGCCTTTAATTTCTCAGACTGATTTGACTTAGCAGTTCTTGGTTGACCACCCTCATTCATTGTAATGCCTTTCTCCTTAGGTTTCTCCCCCTTAGATTTTGAGTCCCTTAATGTCCTCTTCTCCCCCTTAGGCTTGTTGTCAGGCACAGAGGCTGTAGTAGTGACCTTTGGGTTGGAAGATGCTTCAGGTAGAGGGAGTCCCATATGCTTCATTATGGCAGAAAGCATCTGTTGTTGATTAAGAAGAACATCAGCATTGGCAGTGGCTTGAATGTCCAACTTTTCATTGAGGGCAGCAACAGTGTCTATTAACTGAGCATTGGATGTCTTTAGATTGACCACCTCCTTTTCCAGAGTATCCACCTTGGTGAATAACTCAGTGGCCTTGAAACCAGAGATAGATTGATCCTTGAGTCTTTGAACTTCATATTTGGTCATGTCATGCACAGGGACCTCAGTTACCAGCTTATCCCCATATTGATTCTTGAACATTGTTTTCAGCATGGCATTGGAGTTTGTGGTTTGATCAGATAGAGATTGAAATTTATGCCCCAGACTTGTGACAGCATCCTTTAGCAGTGCTAGCCCATGATCCATCTTGGTGCAGGTGGTGTTACAGTATTTGAGGTCTTTAAACACACTGTCCAACTGAGGGAATTTGGCAGCAAAGGTCCTCTTGATTTCTTCCACTTTAGTAACTGTCTCATCACACACCTTGCTGACTTCAGATTTGACTCTTTTGCCAAGATAGTGGGCAGCCTTGAGAAATCCCTTGTGAGAATCATTCATGGCTTCATACACTTCACCAGGTGTCAGAGATTTGGCATTGGATCCTAGTGAAGTGATGTATTCCTCCCTGAGATATTGAAGTGCTTCATCAAGAGTAATTTCATATTTTCCTTGCAACCAGGCATCTACATTGCCATCTCTCTCAGCATCATCAACTATCTTTGTCTTCTTCATCTCCACATCATCCCTATGGCACAACAGAATGGCCTCATAGTCTGGGTTAGGGATGTTGGAGGTGACCAAATGTTGAGCAATCTTGACAAACTCGGGAATCTGATCCACAACTAAGCTTTGAAGTGCTTCAACCGTCAATTGTGATGGAACAGACCCTGATCCTGAAGCACTGTCATGTTGCACAGGCTTCAGCCATTGTGACAGGAAGTCAAAGCTAGAGCTAGGCAAGCTAGACTCCTCAGTTACATATGCAACTTCTGTAACCGGATGGATTGACTCTACTACTGGTGTCTCCATAGAAGTGGGATAAGTTACACCAACAGTTAACACAGGCACAGAGTCTCTAGTAAAAACTAGTGGAACCTCTGTGTTTGTGATGGTGTCATTAGGAGATGCCCCAGCATGCATTCCCTCACCATCTAAATGTGGGTCCTGGGTGGTGAGCAAAGTGTCATGCACTAAGTCACTTGAAATCATTGGCTTATCAAGAGAAAAGAATTCTTGATGATCAATGCCTTGCTCCTCAATTGCTTGAGTTGCAGGCTGCAAAGAAATTTGAGATGAAGATTCTGGAAGAGAAGTGTCTTTGAGATTAGAGTTTGGCAACTCCCCTTGAGAGATAGAGGGAGTTTCAATTGTGATGTGCTCTCCACTCAGTGTAGTGCCAGCCTTATCACTCCCATGTGCTGACTCTATACAGGTAGTTGCATTGGGGAGGATGCTTGATTCTATAGATGCACCCTGTTGAGAGGATACATCTAGTGAACTGTTTGCCCCTGATTTTACAACTTCAACCATTTGTGTGATTGAAGAGGTGGTTTTAGCTTTCTTCTTCTTTGTCCTGATTAGGGGTGACTCAGGTGCCTCACTTCCTAATTCTACAGCCAATGCTGCCTCAGATAAAATGGTTAAAGGTGCAAAAGCAACCTGTTTTCTCTTCTTCTCCTTTTTACTAACATCACCCTTTTGAGAGGATGATGCAGTTGGCTCAGTGTTTGGTAGAGTGTTTGGTTGAGGTGGTTGGTTAGCAGACCCTGGGTTAGCACTGTGTTCTACTTGCTTGGGTCTGGCTAATTTAGATTTGGAGGCAAATGTTGGCAAGTTGTGGGGGTAAGACTCAAATAACTTCTGCATATGGGAAGTTATTACAAGCCTTACATCCACATCATTCCTAGTATCCAAATTACCAAAAATGAGTTTGGTCATGGATCTAGGGTAGCCTAATCTACTTTTATCTAAACCAGGTAAATCAGCCACATTTTTATCTAGATAATTAAGTACAGACTGAATAAACCTAGGAAAGAAGATATCATTACCTCTCTTGGTTGTGTTCTTACCAAGTTTTCCATAGAGTTCCTGCATTATGAGCTTTCCAACATCAATTTTCCTATCATAGGCAAGTGAATAGCATATCTTATTAGTTCAAAGAATTCTACTAGTTGGTCTTCTGTTACAAGGCCATCATACTCATCCTGGTGAAGACCCAGGGCCTTGCTCATGTCCTCAGAAGTGATGCTGAACTCTTTACCAACTACCTTGCAGTTAATGATATAACCCAGACTACCATCATCTAGAGCAACTATTTCTGTAATGGCAGTATTCCAAAATTGCTCTAGAATATCTAGATACAGAGTTGGGTTGGCCGTAAGTGCTTCTTTGATATAAGATTCAGACATCCATTTGACGAAACACTTGTAGTTAGCATTTGGGGCTTCGACATCACTTGAGATAGCAATGAAGTTAGTGTTGAATTTCACAGTTGCCATTGATTTGGAGAGAGGAGAAAAGAGAATGAAGGTTGAAGAAGAAATTTGACTTTTAGCAGTTAGGGTTTTCAGGGGTTTTGGGAGCTTTGATGCTTGAGAAATCGAATGAAATGAATCGAATAGATGTGAAATTGTATAAGTATGAAGTACTTGAATTGTCGATTAGATGTATATTTTGTATCGACAAGTCAAGAAAGGCTTATTCGATAACTCAAGCAGGTTGTAACTCACAGCTGGCAGTTATCTAACTTAGAAATAAATCTAAATTAGGTAAAATATGTTTTTATGAGTAATTCTGAATTCTGAATAAAAATCCAAAATCGGTTGAAATTCAGCGAGAATTCAGCCTTTTCAAATGATTCGAGAACTCAAATATAGTATTCGAGAACTCAGTCAATCGAGAACTAAAACACTATATTCGAGAAGTCAAGAAAACCTCTATTTGAGAACTCTAAAAGACTCTATTCGAGAACTCGAGAGTGCTCTAATGAGACTTGTTAGAGATGTCGAATAGTGAATCACTCGAGAAGTCTGACTTGTCGAAATATACTCATAGAAACTCAATTTTCACTATCTTTTTAAAATTTACCAGCCATATTCATTCAAGAATATTCTAGCAAATTAAATAGTGATTTTCTCAAAATTTCATAGAAATTTCAAGTTAACAAGAAAATATGATTTTCCAAATATGCAACAGATTTGAAATATTTATAAATCATATTTCAGCCAACACTTACTCCAAAAATATTGAGAATTTAGATAAAGTAAGTGTTTACTACTGCAACAATCTAGATGTTGTATTCACCTAGCCAGAATCTGAAGAATTCAGCATTCCAATCTCACTAACCAACCTTGTGAAGGTGGCTTCATCTAATGGCTTAGTGAATATATCAGCTAGTTGTTTATCTGTAGAAACATAATGCAACTCAATGGTTCCATTAGTTACATGTTCTCTTATGAAATGATATCTGATGTCAATGTGCTTTGTCCTAGAATGATTGACAGGATTGGCAACTATAGAGATTGCACTTGTGTTGTCACACATGATTGGAATTCTTTCCAACACAAGTCCATAATCTCTAAGTTGATTTATAATCCAAAGCACTTGAGCACAGCAACTTCCAGCAGCTATGTATTCAGCCTCAGTTGTAGAAGTTGACACAGATTGTTGTTTCTTGCTATACCAAGAGACTAACCTTTGTCCAAGAAACTGGCAGCTACCTGAGGTGCTTTTTCTATTCACTCTGCATCCAGCATAATCAGCATCAGAATAACCAACCAGATTGAACCCTGTGTCCTTAGGATACCATAGACCCAAGTTTGGAGTGCCCTTCAGATATTTAAAGATCATTTTTATAGCAATCAAATGTGATTCTTTTGGATTTGATTGAAACCTTGCACACAAGCATGTAGCAAACATGATGTCTGGCCTACTTGCAGTGAGATAGAGTAGAGAACCAACCATGCCTCTGTAGACTGAGATATCTACTTTCTTGCCTTTAGCATCTTCATCCAACTTAGTTGCAGTGGCCATGGGTGTCTTTGCAGGTGAGCAATCTTCCAAGTCAAACTTCTTCAATAAATCCTTGATGTACTTGGTCTGACTGATAAAGATACCATCCTTCCTTTGACTGACTTGCAACCCAAGAAAGAATGTCAACTCTCCCATCATACTCATCTCATATCTGCTCTGCATGAGTTTAGAAAATTTCTCACACAGCTTCTCATTTGTAGATCCAAAAATGATATCATCCACATAGATCTGAACTAGGATAAGATCATCACCATGTTTCTTGTAAAACAGTGTCTTGTCCAGTGTACCTCTAGTGAATTGATTTTCAAGAAGAAATTGTGATAAGGTATCATACTATGCCCTTGGAGCCTGCTTAAGTCCATACAATTCCTTAAGCAGTTTGTAGACAAATTCTTGGAAGTGTGGATCCTCAAAACCAGGTGGTTGTTGCACATAGACTTCTTCTTCCAATTCTCCATTCAGAAATGCACTCTTGACATCCATTTGATACACTTTATAGTTTGAATGAGCAGCAAATGCCAAGAATATTCTGATGGCTTCCAATCTAGCAACAGGAGCAAATGTCTCATCATAATCAATGTCTTCCTGTTGAGAGTATCCTTTTGCAACCAACCTTGCTTTGTTTCTTACTATTACACCATCTTCATCCATCTTATTCTTCAGAACCCATTTTGTTCCAACAATGGTTCTATTCTTTGGTGCAGGCACAAGTTCCCATACTTTGTTCCTTTCAAATTGATTCAACTCCTCTTGCATGACAATAATCTAATCTGGATCTAACAGTGCATCATCAAGTTTCTTAGGCTCCACCTGAGATAGGAAACAACCATAGAGACACTCATTCTGAGTTGCTCTCCTAGTCCTTACTCCTGCATTAAGATCTCCAATGATTTGCTCTGCAGTGTGTGATCTATCCCATTTTCTTGAGTGTTCAGCCTGATTTCTTATTCTTGAAGTTGCTTCATCATCCAAATCATCATCCTGATTTCCTCCCCCTGTGAGGTTGCCACTACTCACAGGTGTGTCTTGGATGCTAGTTTCTCCACTGTTGATTGGCACAAATTCTTCTCTTGTATTATCATTCACTTGAGTCTAGCTGTTGAACTTGAGTTTCAACTTCAGTTTCAGTCTCTTCATCAGAATCATCTAGATTATCAAACTTCAATGGATCTTTATCTTCATTATTGGCTTCTTCTAGTCCAGGTAGTTTTCTGTCATCAAATGTCACGTCTGTGCTTTCCATAATTTTCTTTTGACTGATGACATAAACTTTGTATGCAATTCTCTCCATAGAATAGCCAAGAAAAATTCCTTCAAATGCCTTTGCATCACTTACCAACATATTCAGAATTATCCTTCAATACAAAGCATTTGCTTCCAAAAGTATGAACATACTTTAGAGTGGGCTTCTTTCCAGTCATCAAGTTGTAAGGTATCTTTCCAGTGTTTTTGTTGATGAGGGTTCTGTTCTGGATATAGCATGCAGTGCTTACAGCCTCAGCCCAAAAACATGTAGGCATCTTTGCATCAAGTAACATTGTTCTAGCAGCTTCAATTAGAGTTCTATTCTTCCTCTCAACAACTCCATTTTGTTGTGGAGTCCTTGGAGCTGAGAATTGTTGAGAAATACCATTCTCTTTACAGAATGCTTCAAGTATGGCATTTGTGAACTCTATTCCATTATCACTTCTCAGTGCAATCACACTTGCATTGTTGGCCTTTGCTTCCTTGTCAACTTTCTTTATATGCTCAATGATTACTTGTGGAGCCTCATCTTTTGATGCCAGAAATTCCACCCATGTATACCTTGTAAAGTCATCAACCATCACCAAGGCATACTTCTTTCTTCCTAGTGACATAATATTGACAGGCCCAAACAAATCCATATGAATGAGTTGTAGGGGCTTGGTTATTGATGTCACAGTCTTTGACTTGTGGCTTGATCTTTTCATCTTTCCTTTTTGACAAGCCTCACACACTCCTTCTTGACAGAATTCAAGTGTGGGCATGCCTCTCACTAACTCTCTTTTGACTAGAGAATTAATGGCTTTGAAGTTCAGGTGTGATAATTTCTTGTGCCACAGCCAACAATCTTCATTTGATGCTTTTGAGTAAAAGCAACAAATTTTGTCCTTGTTTGTAGAATCCATATTGGCTACAAACAGGCTTCCTTTCCTTACTCCAGATAGAGCAAAATCACCAGTCTTCTTGTGGGTGATCAAACATTCATCTTTGTCAAAATCCACCTTGAATCATCTATCAGTAAATTGACCAACACTTAGCAGATTATGCTTGAGTCCCTTGACCAGTGCTACATCTTCAATGATGACATTTCCAACTTTTAACTTGTCATATCCCAATGTGTTACCCATGCTGTCATCTCCAAAAGCAACCATTGGGCCAGCCTTTTCCTCATACTGTGATAGCAGGGCCATATCACCAGTCATATGATTTGAGCATCCACTGTCCAAAATCCACATGACCTTCTTTTCACTTTCTTTGCCCTACAAACACAAAGGTATTACTTCTCCTTTGGTGCCCAAACAAGTTTGGGTCCATGTGACTTAGAAACAGTTTTATCATAAACAACATGCTTGTCAACTTTCTTGGTGTTAGTCTTCTTGTCACTGTTAGAAGTCTTAGAACCTGAGATTTAAGACTTAGGTGACAGAGGTACCTTCCTAGCTTTAGGAGGACTCGAAGACTTTGACCTGGTGTAGTGTGTGTGAGAATTGTGACTGATACAACCATCAATAAATTGCCTTCTCATATTGAAACAACTAGTCATAACATTCATATTGCATGGCATACAGTCAAATTTATCACAAAATGGTGCATCTCTATGTCTTAGAGGCACAGAACAATCATAGAAAGGTTTAGACACACTACCAGCAGGTTTCTTGCATGCATGAGTTAAATGATTGGTACTGAAACAGTTCTGACAAGTTTTCCTAGGGGCATTAGGCATATAAGCATAGTTGTTATCTTTGTTAATCCCTAACTTGCCATTTCTGTTCTGTTTCTTCTTAGTTACTTTCTTCTCTGATTCACTCTTTCCAGCTGAAACAAACTTAACAAACTTCTTGGGTCTTATCCTATCACCTACTGGCTCCTTGGTCTTTGACTTGACACTCTCACTCTTGGAAGATGCTTGTTGTTCATTGGATTGTGCCTCATCCTCATCATTCAACATTTGTTTGATGAGTAAGGCATCCTCATCAATTTCAAATGTTGATTCCTTAAAAATTGGATTTTCAGTCTTTTTCAAAATGTGAGGCACTTCCTCATGAACAACTGTGTCATCTTTAATGATAGCATAGCCTTTTCTCTGTTTAAGAGTGTCATAATCAAGTCCAATAGCAGCCTTGGGTTTTGCTTCAATTTTCTCACAGTAGGATTGCACTAGACTAGATGATTTCTTGAAATTTTTCAGTTTGAATTCATTTTCAGCTAATTCATCCCTAAGAGCCTTTTCAACCTGACTAGCACACAAAACCTTATTCTGCAGACATTCAACTTCTTTCTTAAGGTTTTCTACTTGCATAGCAGTTAGCTCAAGTTCCTCATTCTTTTTTATTAACATTTCATTTCTAGTAGATATTTTAGTAATCTCTTCATTAGCAGCAGTCATACTAGTATGAATGTTAAACATCTCAACAGATAGTTGTTCAATCATGCATTTATACTCTGAAACAGACATGTCTATAGTAGTGAGAGATGGTACCTGAGGGTTTGATGGAGATGTGTCATCCTTGGAATTGGCCATCAAGGCATAATTGCAAAATTCTTGTTCCTCTCCATCACTGTCAGAATCATCCCAACACTTCCCTTCAGCTATGTAGGCCTTACCTTGTGTCTGCTTTTTCAGAAGGGCCTCATACTTAGCTTCGAGCTCAAGATAATCTCTATCCTTCTTTTTAGGCTTCTTACATTCACTGGCAAAATGCCCTAGGTTATTGCATCTATAGCACCTTACAGATGACCTATCCACATGGCTGGTTTTGAACTTATTCTTGTTTGGTTTCACAGGTGCCTTGCTCTTGTTGAATGAATGGTTTTGGGTTTTATGTTTGAAGGGTTGGTTCCTCTTAAATCTGATGTTTGGAAATTTTCTGGCCATGAAAGCATATGAAGTGTTTTCCATTCCATCTAGTTCTTCAAGAGTATATAACTCATCTTCCTCCTTCTCCTCAACAGGTTCACTTTCCTCAGCTTCAGTTTCTTCCTCTTCCACTACCTCCTCTATCCTTAATTGGCTTGTAGATGCTTCTAGGTCTTGAATAGATTTGTTGACAATCAAGGCACATGATGTGTTTATCATTCTGCCTTGGTTGGCTTGGATAGCCTTTTTCTGAAGCAACTCAAGCTCATGAGTTTTTAAAATCCCATAGAGCACATTATATGTAACTTTGTTCAAATCTCTTTCCCTTAGAGAAATGACCCTTTGCTCTAGATGGTTTGGTGAAGATAACAGAAACTTCATGTTTAACTCCTTGGTACTGTAAACCTTGCCATTCATCTGCAACTCAGTAACTAGCTTGTGAAATCTCTCAAACATCTCAGTAATGCTTTCCTTGGGCCGTGCCATGAAAGCCTCATACTGTGTGACCAGTATCTGTTTCTTGTTTTCTCTTACCTCATCAGTTCCTTCACATAACACCTCAATGTGATCCCACATTTCTTTGGCAGTGGTACATGAAGCAATGTTTGCAAACATTGACATGTCCATGGAATCTATAATCAGCAACATGAGGTGACTGTCAAGGGCAACCATGTCCTTTTCTGATTCTGTCCATTTGGATGGATCCTTAGCCACATAAGATCTTGGAATAGTAGTGGTTCCAATAGTCTTTTCAGGAATCTCCTGTTGGGGAACAAATGGACCATTCTTAAGAATCTCAGGATACAAATGATGAGATGCTTTGATGAACAATTGCATCTTTATCTTCCAGAGGTTATAATTCTCTTTGTCAAACTTAGGGACTTTCACCGTTCCTGTAGTCTTTGGTGTATTCGAACTCATGATCATTTTTCTGTTTTTGAATAAACAGCCCGCTCTGATACCACTTGTTGAGTATTGAATACAGTAAAAGAATACAGAAGGGGGGGTGAATGGATTCTTGAACTTTTCTTGTCTCGAGTCTATGTAGCAGATAAGTGTTTGTGTGTGCAAGGTGTAGGTGCGGATAAAGAACAACACAAGACACAATATCACTTTAATCTAATGTATTATTAGATAAAGGTTGCTACAATCTGTGAATACAAATGATAGTATTCTCAGCTTCGTTTTTCTCAGAGAGATATAGCTTACAGTGTATGAAAAACTTGACTCTTCAAAAGTTAATTGCTAAGGAAGTGAGGCTGTATCCTTATAGAACATGGATACAACCTACTTACTACAAATGAGGTAGCTAAATAATTTACTTTCTAGTCTGTCTATCCTATTTGAGTAAGTGTCCAAACGGTTACAGATTTGACTTTGCAAAGCCTGTTCAGATCCACTTCTTTAGCCTTTTGTCTCTTCTATATCTCTCCAAGCTTCCTTGTAGGCTTTCCAGAGCACGTTACAGATTGTGGTCCATAAAGTGCATTTGCTTGTTGCATGTTTCTGACTTGTACAATTTCTTCAGTATTTTGTCTCCAAGAATGTATTCGAGAAGTGACTAAGTAAGTGATTCGAGAACTAGAATTGACTTGATCGATAACTCTGAGTTCTCGAACACTGTTATATTGACATATCGAACCACTTCTCGAATAGCTCTTTTCCATCAGGATTCCTTGAGTTGTCGAATAGAACATTTGACTTATCGAATCCTCGAGATATCGAATAGCTTTCTGAGTCCTTGAGATATCGAATGGAACTTTGACTTGTTGACTCTTTGAGAACTCGAATACCACTTTGACTTGTTGACTTCTTAAGTTCTCGAATAGAGTAGTAGACACATCGAATCTCTGAGATATCGAATGAGATATCGAACAGTGTATTCAGAGATATCGAATAGTGTCTTGAGATATCGAATCCCTGACTTCTCGAATGCTGGACTTCTCGAATAGACAAGTATACTTCTCGAATTGGTACTTATGCAAATTCTTCATTTCTTCAAATCCCAACTGTGATTATTTGACAGTCTTTATCTTCTTGCTTGAGGCATGAACCTTGGAACTTCTTTCAAGCATTATTCTTGACTCTATAAGTACAGTTACACAACTAGGATTTGGTGCCTATTATAAGTACAGAACAAGTAGAAACTCTACAACTAGAGGTTCCCTCAGTTAAGAGGTCATGTAGGTAATGCAGAGCATTACAAACAGTTAGGCTTGTTATTAGATGTATACATGCATGCCTCTGTGACTAACAACTTATAAGTTACTTATTTCGGAAAAAAATTCGTATTTACTTGCTTTTTTTTAGAAAAAAATGTGAATGGGAAGTTTAATATTCGTAATCTTGCAAAAATAAGTTACTTATTTCAGAAAAAAGTACAAATTTCCTAATTTTTTTCAAAATAAGTAACTTATTTCTGAAAAATAAGATTTCCCAAACGGGCCCTATATAAAAGTTGAGATATATATCATTTTTCTTTCATAGTAGTGTTAGGTACCTAAAATTTATTACCAACATTTTTATCGAATGAGGTGACATGCATGACACATTTTAATTTATGATTCAAATAAGATTTTTTGATTCTATAATATAATCAAAATTTTAATTTTTGGTTTTGTAATAGAAAAAGACCAATTTTCTGATTTTGTGGTAGAACCAGATGCTGACGTGGTACTGTTGTTGTTGATGTCACGGTTGCGTGACACTGCCACGTTATTAGTGATGAGGTTGAGGGTGACGTGGCAGTAACAGATTTTTTTTGGAAAAAAATTGGGTCTTCAATAAAAATTAGAGGGTTATCCACAATTATCTATGTAAAAAATGGTTCTTTTTTGGAGTGCTAGTCACTATATGCGAGATGATATTTTATAATTAAGAAAGTTACAAGATACATGAACATTTAAAAAAATATTGGAATTTTTTTTTGGGTATATAGCATTTTCCTTTCACATAATATACTTTTATCTGAAAAGCTATTAATTTAGTAGAAATTAATTTATATAAGCATTTATAATCTCCTTGTTGGAAAAAAAAAATACTCCAATAATAATCTCCTTGTTGGGAAAAAAAGGAATTAGGTTTTAAAAGGGCGCTCCAACGACTAGCAAACCACAGCTACAATAACACAAAATACGATCCGTTAAATAAATGGGGCTTCATGATATTCGCCGTCCGTTTAAACGTCAGCCGATCTCCGACCAACAAAAGCGCCGTGATCTTTCACTTATCCGTCAAAATCAAAACCGTCGCGACGCTCAACACCAGGCCCGATGTTTAGCTTCCACCGTCGTTTCTTTACCCAATCAAAACTCCGAACCTGTACCCGAACACTTTGAGCTCCTACCCGAACCCGAAAGTAATGAACCGGATGTTCAATTAAGTGAAGCGGATGCTCAAATTAGTGAAGCACAAGGTCAGTCAAGCTCCAGGGAATTGGATATTCGGCATGCCTCGAAGCTTCGAGGGCCCGAGGTTCGAATGTGGTTCGCTAAACAATTGATGCTTCCGGAGTGGATGATCGATGTTCCTGATCGACTAAATATTGATTGGTTTGTTTGATTAGCATGTTTTATTGTTTGAGTTGCTTGTATTTGATACATTGGCAATATATGGATAACTGTATAAGTGTAATTGTTAGGGCTCGTGAATTAGGAAGCGAAAAGTGCGATTTTATTAGTGTGGGAAAGTTCGTAAAACTGACAGAAAAAAAAATTATATATAATTATCAAAGACATCATTTTCTAGATTCAAATGTATCAAAATGATCCCCCATTAAAAAAGTGACTCATTTTAGTCATTAATTTGAAAACTTGTATCAAAGAGAACATTTAGCAATGACTAAATTGATACAAAATTTTAACTTTTTAATGATTATGTTGATACAAGTTTTCAAATTAATGACTAAAATGAGTCACTTTTTTAATGAGTGATCATTTTGATACATTTGAATCTAGAAAATGATGTCTTTGATATTTATCCCTATATATGTATATAGTTTAAATGATATTGCACATGAGTTAGTAGGAAACAGTTGTATAATTGAAGGAATGTTCGTGAATTTTGAATTTGGCAGAATCACTTATTTCAAATGCTATGGTACGTGTATTTTTAGGCAGAAAACACGATTGCACTATTGTAGGAAAGTTTGTGAACTTGACACAGTTATATGTACATACGTGTTTATTGTTTAAATGCTAAATAGCACATGTAATTAAGCCAAAACACTATATTATTGTTGTAGGAAAGTTTGAAAAATTAACACATTCATGTGTATAGGCTTGTGTTATATAGTGGCATACTAGAATGTTTAATTTTTTGGGAAATTTGAATGGTGAGTAACTGTATAATTGCAGGTATGTGTTTGCAAGGCCTTCTGGAAAACGATGTTTTGTTGTTTCTTTGAATGGAACTACTATTAGTAGACTGAGAAATGGTTCATTGTTGCATCGGTTTCCTTCTGCTTTACCTAATGGATCTCGGAAAAAAGGTGGTGGATCTGGACAGTCATATACTATACTTGACTGCATATTCCACGAGGTGTGATTTGTAGTTACAGTTTTTGATAAGCTATACAATAGTGAAGTCTGAAACTTAACTTTTGTTGTTTTTTATTATTTGTTGATTACAGTTGGATCAAACATACTACGTTATCGACATGGTTTGTTGGGCTGGTGTCTCATTTTATGAATGCACTGCTGAGTTCAGATTCTTCTGGTTGAACAACAAGATTCTTGAGACAGGGGCATGCGAAGCTCCATCACAGTATCATAGATACAGATTCAGTCTGCTTACCATCTACAATTGTGATTATGAAGGTCTAAATACAGCTTATACAGGATCAGTTCCGTATGTGAAGGATGGACTAGCATTTTATAACAAGTATGTCCCCTGTGTTCCAAACTTATTTAACTTACCTTCGATGCCTGATTGTGTGGAAGTACTTCCTTTGTTCTTTCTTCTCAAAATCAATGCAATATTATATTGTGAGAACCTTTCTTTAAGATTTTGCAAACCGTGATTAGTAGCGTTAAATATTATATTTTCTAGGGTTTTGAAGCAGTTGCTCGTATTGGATATGGTTGTATATAGAGACGACTATGTGGTATCTGTGTGTTAAGCTGGGTGGTTGTATTATATGTAGACATCCAACTCAAGCTTCTTTACTTATTAGTTGTGTGGCAACTTTAAAATGTCCAACTTGTTCGCAATTCAGACTGTGGTTTTAACTGCATATGCAGAAGCTATTGCTTAGTATCTCCTAGTTTACAACTTTTGTTAGGAGATGTACTGGTATCAGAAGTCCTGATACCATTAACTAAACAGAAAAAGTTCTGGTGGTCTCTATCCTCAAGAAGAGACTGCGTTCCTACTCCCTTGTTTCTATTTGTGAAATATCAATGCAAAATTTGCTAATGTGTGCAAGATGCAATATATGAACTGCTACAACAAAGGTCATAACTGTACTGTGAAGTTAATCCCCTTTCTCCTCTGGAATCATGTGTAGTTGTTTAATAGTCTTAAATTATAGATGTACTCTTATTAAGCAGAATACTGGTTCATCAAAATTGAGTGTAGTAAATAATAATTTAGTAATAGCTGCTATGAATTTAGCAGGCTAAACTTTGGGTTGCTGGGCAGTGGTCTTTGCTTAATGTCTGTTTTTTTTTTACTTTTGCATTGAACATATAAATAGCATCCAACTAATTAGTGGAAACTGGTACTCTGTTTCTATCAAACTCAAAGATCATTCATTATAGTGGACTAGTGGTTTTCGAAAAATATGCCTAAGATTGAGCAATGCAGCTGTATTATGTTTTTTTGGCTTCATATATGTAATATGGATCACTCAACAACTTCATACCCAACAAGCTCCCTTGTGTAAGCTTGAACTTATTGCTATGTTTCTCAGTCAAATAATCTTCTATTCTGACAAATCTTATATTTCAATATATTAGAAATGCGCACTATCAAACAGGAAATACACCCTTGGCGCTAGTCTGGAAGGATGAGAATTGTAGTCAGTATGTCATTGATACAGACGGCAAAGGACAAATACCACATCACCAACAGGTAATTTACACTGCATTCTTTTTATTATTTATGTACTAGTTATTTCAAGTTTAATTTTAAGCACATCGTCCATATTTATTACAATAATTACTGATACATCTATTGCCTGTATCATAGAAGCACCGTCTGATAAGCATCTCAGCTTCAAACATTATCCCACAACAATTAAGCTTAAATAACAACCAAAGATGGTATATAATTATAGCAATTATTCGAAACCCTAACTAGGAGCATCAAATGTTGTCGAATTTCTAGCTTGAAGACCTATGATTGATTTTGTTCTTGATGCTACCGAATAGCTATCTTTTGGTGTTGGTTATTCTGCGTTTAATTGACATATGCAGGCAGTCACTGTGCAACTTCCATACTTATTTTCCATTAAGATAATAAATGAAATGACTCTGTCATGCATATTGTGATGAGGAGCAAACACATAATCTTTTGACCGACTTTTTCTATGTTTTGGATAATCAGGTTGCTTTGGAACTTCAAGGTGATGGAAAACTGACTACATCTGATGATCCTCCTGTTGTATTTGGTTGTCTGAATAAAGAATTCATTGAAAAGGTTTGACCACAAAAAACTCATCACTTGTTTTTTTTTTAAGATGTAAAAGAGTAGGTGACTGTAGCAAGCATTGTTTTTGTTTATAACTGACATACGATGTTGTAACAACGTTACACTAAAATGTCAATTTTCTGGTAGATTCCAAGTTTTGAAAACTCTTCTTTTGACATGTTTTTATTAACTTTTGCCTCCGTATTTTCAGTCAGAACTGCATCCTGGAAACCTTTTAAGATTTGCCGTTGGTGATGGAGGATTAAATTTTTTGGATGGAAAGGTTGATAAGGCCGACTTGCAATTCCTTGGCAAAGTCAATCGTGCACGTGCTTTTGCAGATACTTACTCCAAGGTTAGTATACTTCACTCTATACTCTACTTTGAGTTTTAACGCTTATCATTATTAACTCATTTTAACAGTAGACATGGACTAAAACTCCTAAAATTCTGAAAGATTTTGTTGTTTGGCTGTGGCTGATTTTGACATTTTGTAACTAATAAATGTGCATTCCTCTTTCACTAAGATGGTATTAGGATCAATGTGAACTAAGTTATGCAACAAAAGTCAATATTTTATTATGTTTCATTGGTAAACATCCTATACATTTGGATTCTGCAGTTTGTTCAGATAAAAGCAGTGGACTTGCATATGTTCTGTTTAGTAGATTAGCATTGTTATAGATTTACGGATGCAAAAAGCCAAAAGCTGTTTTAAGGAATACTCGAATGCCATTATTAAGTTACTTATTACTTTACAAAGTCTGATTGATTGTAATTTTATTACTCTGGGAGGTCTGATTTATTGTAAAAGCTTGTTGAAGTGAAACCTTGTTTTGGTCAAACTGTTCGTGAGCTCTTGTCTATTTCTTCTTCTTTTTTCTCTGGCGGCTCTCATCCCCTTAACGGGACGTTGAAGGTTCAAGCCTTATCAGAGGCAAAGTGGGTGGTGTATGACAAAAAAGCTGTTCTGTATTTAAACCCGTATGATATATATGCGTTTGGGTTTCAACTCAAACCCATATATATGCGTTTGGGTTTCAACTCAAACCCATATAAACAGTACTGCTCTGATTGATCAGTTTGAAGCTTTATGTTTTGTTTGCTTCATAACTCCAGCGTCTAGGTGTACAATTTTGCCAATTCTAAAAATCTCTGATTTGAGAGTATTATTGTTTGGCTACTTTCAGGTAGTGTTCCAGCACATGGTTCGGCATTCCCCTTTAAGAATAGAGCACCTGTTTGCATCTGTTAGTTCATCGTATGACCAAGACGAGGTTCATGATGTGGAAATGATTGTTTGACGGTGGCTGTTTGTAGAGGTTTTATTTTTTGTATCCCTTCAGCATTACTGCTATGGGGACAATATTGGCCCGGCCTATGGTATATCTAAGTGGGTAAGAGACTAAGAGTCGTGGCGAAATGATTGAAAATCTACTTCTTGCAGTATACACGATTAAAAAATGACCGTACTCCATCGTGTTTGGGTTGTGATGTGGAATTTCTCCTCGCATGGTATTATGGTAAAGACATTTTGCGGTTTAAAATTGCAGCATACGATGTACACATCTTTAAGCAAGAAACTGTTATTTAATTTGTGCAAATTCCCTGTATTTTTAAATTAAAAGTTGTAAATGATGTATGTGAATTTATCAAACTTCCAGAGTTCCAGTCATCAGCAGTTCTATTTATTGGAAGAAGTCAATTTAGCACAAGTTTGGTTGAAATTAACTTTTTATAAGGCGATCATGACCACTTATAATTTAATACTAGCTTATAAGATTTTTTTAAATGTGTTACTTTTTAAAATCTCTTCTCCACCAGACTTGGATGAAAACTAATAGAAAACTATACTGCGTAATTTTTACTAGTTTTTTCAGTTTTATACTTTTTACAACTCGTAAGTTTTTACATTATCTATGGGTAAACCTTATAACTAGAAAGAGATTTTAAAAAGATAGTTAACTTAAAATTTAGACTAAACTGCAATTTGCAACCCTTTGGTTCGGACCAAAGTCAGTTTGGTACTCATAATTGCAGTTTGCATCCCTAAGAATATTTGGGCGCCGCAAATTGCATCTCTTTCGTGTATTTTTACCAAAAACCCAGGGATAATTTGGTAAATTCAGAATACTTAATTACATTTTGATCCCTAAAATATGAAATGTTAAATACATGAACCCTTGAACAAAAAGTTTCGAATTTTCATAAATTTTTTCGATATTTTCCTAATTTTTTTCGAATTTTTCAAAACGATTCACAGAAAAATTCGAAAAAATTTATGAAAAATTTGAAAAAATTTAGAAAAAATTCGAAAAAAATTATGAAAATTCGAAAGTTTTTGTTCAAGGGTTCATGTATGCAACATTTCATACTTTAGGGATCAAAATGTAATTAATTATTCTGAATTTACCAAATTATCAGGGGTAATTTTGTAAAAATACACGAAAGGAGTGCAATTTGCAGCACCAAAACATTCTTAGGTATGCAAACTGCAATTATGCAAACTATGAGTACCAAACTGATTTTGGTCCGAACCAAAGGGTTGCAAATTGCAATTTAGTCTAAAATTTATAATAACAACCGAGCTTTAGAAAAAAATTACTTTAGTAGTAAGTAACCCTGAATATATTTATTCATTCCTCTGAACATAAGAGCATATGCAAAAAAAATAGTTAATTCGTTAAATGGATCAACGAATTGACAAAATTTAATAATGTAATAGTTCATCAATAAACTAAATTCCGTCAACCAGTTATCTAATCCATCAAAAATTGATGGAGTAATCAATGGGTTGATGACCATCAATTTGATTGATGGATCAAAAGCACCCATTGTATAGATAAGACCGTCAATTCGTTGATTCATTAGATGAATTAATTATTTTGATTTGTATTAGTGCATAAAAAAAAGGCAAAATAGTTTTAAAAATATTCGTAGTAATAAGTTTCAACAAGTAAATTAAAGGCCGATAATAGGTGAAGATGCTCTAAGACTAAAAGTAGGCTAGTAGTAGAGTCTCTACTTCCTAACGATAAATAGACGGTTTTTTTGTTTGCGTAAAATGGTAAACATTACTTCTTACTTTAGAAAGATGACCAAAAAAACCTGTAATTGCAAATTACTATTTTTATTATTTACAAGTATCATTTACTCCATCAAATAATCTGTTCAATATTTCTCCCTTCCATCTTATTTGGCTAGAGCGGTAGAACTCGTCAGGTCATCCAGCATTATATGATCTATTGACTACTGGTAGTTATTTGTTCTCGTACTATCGAATTTCGGATACATTTAAATTATGAATCCAAATTGTAAAGAGAAGTACACTACGGATTGCCTAACATGACTTTCAGCCAACAAAACAAACATGATGTTAACTAACAAGAGACATAATAAGAATAAACTTCTCTGCTACTATAAAGACTTGGATAATCCAAGCTGGATCACATGTAGATTATCTAGAATTACATGTACCTACATAAATAAGAAATACAGAGCCTGAAGAAGCTCGGGTGATATGAGACTACAAGTATGCTACAGTGGCATCAAGCTTGGGTGATAAGAGACTACAAGTATGCCATAGTGGCATTTTCGGCACCACACCTCTCAACCAGAATTTGCGGATTCACTTGTTTAAAAGCTGCGGCTTAGGGAAAATGGTAGAGAGCTGTTTCTCCAAATCAACCAAACTGGAAAATT
Organism: Kitagawia praeruptora; assembly: GCA_037693485.1. Taxonomy (NCBI): domain Eukaryota; kingdom Viridiplantae; phylum Streptophyta; class Magnoliopsida; order Apiales; family Apiaceae; genus Kitagawia; species Kitagawia praeruptora. The sequence goes on along the minus strand of CM075345.1, from coordinate 29,560,276 downwards.
CAATGAGGCAACTCGTGAGCAAACTATGTAACAAGATGTATAAATGTGTTAATTGTGTTGGAAAGTAATATTCGTATTGACATACATCTCGTATTTGTGTGAAGCTTCACTGCGTTTCGCCATATACAGATCACTATCCGTGGGTAAATTATTCATCGTACTGCCTTCAGATTTTACTAATAAATAAATGAGTAAGCAAAACAGGTAACTAAAAGACTAGAACTTATTTTAATTTACCATACATTTACAAAATGAAAAGCTTGATGCAATATGAAAACTAGCAATCAATTTGAAATTGTATCATAACAACCTTTTGACAATAATTTCCACCACCGTGGGTTCCAATTTCTAAATGGTCCAAGGAGAGACCTCATGATTACTCGGGTTTTCAAATTTGATTCTAGAAAGAGTGAAAACATACACATGATAAAATGAATACAGTCCACAACCAAATTTGACAACTAAAATGGAGTTTGACCTAATAAACAGACTAGCGTGCTTCAAGCATACTAAAGGGAAAAGGGCACTGAATAATGACCAGATAAATATCCAGCTTCAACTATCTGTCACACTACACAACCAGAGTAAACTTCTCAACCGAATCACTTGTGTTTAATGTGCCTCATCTATAGGAATCAACATTAAAACTTGTTTTGTTTGGTAAAGCTAGTTAAGGATTAAGGGAAGACCTCAGCAATCAAGTTGTATATATGTGGTAACATATATCTTGCAGTTTTCCCATTAAATATCAAGTATATTACGTATTTCCAGAAGCAACAGGAATACGTTGTCTTCAGAGTACAAATACATTACACTCACGAACTAATCAGAACCATCAAGTATGATGTATGCATAAAAACTATGTAAAAGATACTTGTACGCATGCATGATACCAGTAACAACTATACATGTATGTATGTAACATGAACTTGTAGTCATGCACTGGCCGGAACACTGATACACAGAAGTCAAACTGACAGCTACAGTATGAAAGGCAGATATGAATGACCCCAAGGCTAACAAATAAAAACCCACAAGGATGGCAACTAAGCTGGATGATATACATGCCTTGATGCTACATGCAAATTACTAATATTTTTAGCAACGTACATGGAAGGGGAACTGGCAGTTTTCTTTCTTCACCTTTAGAAACTATGTCTGTATTTACTTTATCAGTAAGAGGCAATCCCTGTCCAAAGTAGAACCTAGATCAGTTCCATAAAGAAATAGCAATTAAAATCAACAAAAATAATATTAAAAAGAAGTAAAACAACTACTGTATTGAACTAAATACTAGTACATATTAAAAGATTTATTGCTGAATTGGAGAACCAGATCTTTTTTTTCTTTTTTTTAAAAAAGGTTTGGGGATGGAAACAAAAGAATGTTAAAGACTTGCGACTAACAGAAAGGGTCCCAGATATGTGGAGGTAAATGCTGACTGTTATTACAGTAAATTAATCGCTTGCTGCTTGCGAAGAACAAAGAAGAAGAATCTGCTGCATGTGAGAGACCCGTTAATACTACATAACCCAAGTCCTATTCTCCACATTAATATGAATACATGCACAGGACAAAAAATATGCTTTCAGAAGAATTACATAAATGTCTATAGTATGGAATGTATATTAACCAATTTCTAAGTTAAATGCAAATTAGAATGCATGGCTGTAAAATTGACACAGAACATCTTTTTACTATGTACGCCATTTTGATGCAAAGAGATATGGAAAAATATATTCAAGAAAGAAGAAGAAGGTTCCAGAAAATGATCAAGTTAAGTGAACATTCAGAGTCATTAAATAAGTTGATTGTATGGAGTCCTATAATTTAGTTAACAAGTCTAGAAGCTTCTTAGGAGTTCAAGGTCCCTTGAATTAAATACATTGAATATTATCTAGCTAGAATCTTCCTAAGAGTCCTATAAATAATTGTAATCAGATTTGTTAAAGGCAGAGTTGAATGATATAAGTTTTATTAATTTCTTGGGTGTGAGACCTAAGTTTTACTACTTTCTTGGGTGTGAGACCTAAGTACTCTAGGTGTGAGGCCTGGAATATAGTTATAACTTATAAGCGCTGAGATATAAAGATCCTGCATCAGATTGGCATCAGAGCTTGGCAGCGCTATGACAACACGTACAGGACGTTCATTTCGAGGCCGACTTACCGATGCTGAACGAGATCAGGTGCTGATTCAAATGATGGAAAGCCTTAATGTTTTAAATCAGCGGATGGAAAACATTGATGCTAGAGTTAAGTAGATTGAAACAAGGACAAATCCAACTGTGGAAAATCCTGATGGAGAGTCTTCTGGTGCAAATAATGACGCAAACAACGACGGCAATAAACAACCAAACGAAGGAGAAAATCCGAGGCAGGAACCGCTAAATAATGGACTCCCATGGATGCAGCCGCCACACATGTTTAATATGCAAGGAAACTTCATGAACAGAGGACCATTTGCACCTTATGACACAGCCGGAGATATCACAAAGAAGGTGAGAATTGACGTGCCAGATTTCGATGGAGGCTTTGATGCAACGACCTTCGTCGATTGGATTTCTGCAATAGAAGAATACTTTGACTGGTATGATATGACTGATGAAAGGCGAGTCAGATTTGCTAAAATGAAGCTTGTTAAACTTGCAAAAGTATGGTGGAATGGTGTTGAAACAGATTTGAGAAGATTGGGAAGACCTCCAATAGCAACCTGGCAGGAGACGAAAGCCAGGCGGGAAAAGTACATGCCACAAAAAGCAGGGAACGATGACGGTGGCAGAATACATGCAGAAATTTGATGAATTAAAAACAAGAAGTCAGATCGTTGAAGATCCTCGCCATAGCTTGGCAAGATTCAAATCTGGTCTCAGATTTGAAATAAGAAGAGAAATGCTGAGATACACTCCTTATAGCGTGGAAAATGCTTTCCAGATTGCACTTGATTTGGAAGAATATATGAACATAACGAATTCTACAAAGAGTAATGCCCAGATGACAGAGCTGGTAGAAAAGAAGTTTGATATCAATAACCCTTTGTCGAAACCACAGTATACAACAAATAAGGAGGGAAAGGAAAGGGCTTCGACAATAGTGATCGTTGTTTCAGATGTGAAGGCAAGGGACATAAGGCTTACCAATGCCCTACTAGAAATAATTTGCATATAGGAGTGGAGAAAGAAGACCAAAAAGAAAAAGAATTAGCTGGAAATGAGGATGGTATAGAAACTCCCCAATTCAATGCTGATGACTAGGTTGATTCTGATGACGATAACTCTTTGAGCATTGTTGTTCGACGCGTACTTGCTGCTCCCAAAGCTAAAGAGGCAGATTGGAAAAGGACAACAATATTCCAAACACTTGTAACTTGTAAAAACGAGTTACTTAAGCTGGTAATTGATGGCGGAAGCTGCATGAATGTGATATCAGCCTCGGCAGTGGAACGATTAAAACTTCCTACAGAACCACACCCTCAGCCTTACCATGTTGCTTGGATCGATAACAAATCCATTCCGGTAAGTAAACGCTGCCTAGTTCCAATAATGTGTGGTCGTTACAAAGACTCTATTCATTGTGATGTTGTACCCATGAATGTGACACACATTTTGCTTGGACGACCATGGTTGTTTGATTATGATGTACATCGTTGTGGCAAGGAGAATACCTTTCATTTTTTGTGGGAAGGCAATAAAATTATACTTTATCCTAAAAGTTCTGAGGAACTAAAGAGAATGAAGAAAACCAGGCCTAAAGCTTCGGAAACTACAGCAGATCAGAAGCTAATCAACTCAAATTCTGCAGTTGATAACTCAGATCAGCCATCTAAGCGGGAGAAGAAGGTCCTTCAGTTGCTTACAAAGAAGAAGTTCTTGCGCGAAAGCAGTGAAACTGGAGTTATTTATGGAATGGTGATAAAGCGAGTAAATCAGAATGAAGACTCAACAACCAAGACATTACCAAGTGAAGTTGAAGCATTGTTGCAAGACTTTTCTGATATTACTCCTGACGAACTACCTGATGTTTTGCCTCCAATGCGAAATATACAACATGCAATTGATCTTGTCCCGGGAGCACAGCTTCCAAATCTTCCGGCATACCGAATGAATCCTATCGAACATGCCGAACTAAAGAAACAGGTGGAAGGTCTCTTGTCAAAAGGATTCATTAGAGAAAGCCTAAGTCCATGTGCGGTCCCGGCTCTTTTAACACCAAAGAAGGATGGAAGTTGGCGCATGTGTGTAGATAGCCGTGCAATTAAAAAAATTACTGTTAAGTATCGCTTCCCAATACCACGGCTCGATGATTTGCTTGATATGATGGCTGGTGCTACTACATTTACAAAGGTGGATCTAAGGAGTGGCTACCATCAAATCCGAATTCGGCCCGGAGATGAGATCGAAGACATAGTGGATACAACTGTTGTTTCTACGCGAAATGGTGGTTATCAAAAATATTTTGTCAAGTGGAAGAATAAACCATGGTCTGACTGTACGTGGATTTCTGATGAAGAATTTCAGCACTTGGATCCTGATCTTTACAGCAAGTATCACTCATTTAACTCGTCGGAGCCGAGTTTTTCCAAGCCGGGGAGAAATGATGCAAAGAGATATGGAAAAATATATTCAAGAAAGAAGAAGAAGGTTCCAGAAAATGATCAAGTTAAGCGAACATTCAGAGTCATTAAATAAGTTGATTGTATGGAGTCCTATAATTTAGTTAACAAGTCTAGAAGCTTCTTAGGAGTTCAAGGTCCCTTGAATTAAATACATTGAATATTATCTAGCTAGAATCTTCCTAAGAGTCCTATAAATAATTGTAATCAGATTTGTTAAAGGCAGAGTTGAATAATATAAGTTTTATTAATTTCTTGGGTGTGAGACCTAAGGCTATGTTCACTTGGATTGAATGGAATGAGGGGAGAATGGAATGAAATTTATACTATTATTTGGGGGAGATTGGGGAAAGTGTTTATAAATTTCATTCCTTGCTTCATTCCTCTTCAAATAATTTGAACTAGAATTCTAACCCACATGTTTTGGAAGGAATGCTCCATTCCCAATCTTCATCAATTTCCTTGCAATCTTCATCATAAAAAACTTCTTCTCCCTCATATTTGTTCATTATTTCCCCCAACATCCCCCTTTCTTCATAAATTTTGTTTACAATTTTCATTCCATTCCTACCCCATTCCATTCTTTCCAAGTGAACACACCCTAAGTTTTACTACTTTCTTGGGTGTGAGACCTAAGTACTCTAGGTGTGAGGCCTGGAATATAGTTATAAGCGCTGAGATATAAAGATCCTGCATGACATTTGTAAATGAGAATTGCAATCAAGAGAATCTAATTAGCTTAGCTCCCATTTTCTGTACACAATAACTCTTCAAAAACAAATTATTCTACAAATTGAACATCAAACCTGCTTGATATTACCGCAGAATATCAGAGTGTTTAGAGTACACTGTCAAATTACAGATGTAGGTAATATATTTGTACAGAGTTGCGTTCAGATACAAACTTTACCAACTTTGGACATTCACCAAATCTACACTAGAATTTACAAAAACTCCGAGCCTGAAATTTTTTTATAGTACACAACACAGTATTCACTAATATATGAATACTATCGACCGAAAACACAAATACTTTCAACTGGTTTGTAGTTTGTTGCCCATGACCATTTGTAACTGAATATGACCATATCACATATATTAGATACTAATATTACCTGGCTAATCATAAACCTACCAGGCAATCACTATTTAGGCAAAAATTATGCAAGCCACATACAAACAACTACTCTAATTTTAATGAACCAATGGTACAAAATGCATAAAAAACCAAGACAATAAATGCATTTATGAATTTGGCGCATAAGATGGTATCAAAAAAATTGACATTTACCTTCTTCTTCTCCTTCCTCTTCAGAATTTTAAGATGACACTGTTTAATGTAGTGCATCAAGTGACCACGGGAGTGTCTTGATTGTAAATCATCTCTGACATCTGGGTTTGCAGATAGCCAGTCCAATACATCTTTTGTATTCACTACCTCCTCTGCATCTTTTATAGATTCTAACCAAGTATAAACTGGTAACCATTGACCAGTGCGCTGAAATCTGTGGTCATAGTTAACATCATTTTCCTGTGGCAAGATAAGCGATACCATTACTGACCCCAATTGAAATTAATCAAAAATAGCAAAGGTCCAGACGTTTGGCATACAAGACTCTATCAGTTCTAACTGCTCTTACAGCAGAAATAACAGCAAAGAAAGACGAGTACCTAAGAGTAATATGCCAGGACACCACTGTAACATGGGTACTCATATAGGACAATTATAGGGATAGTGAATAGTTTTGACTTTAAAGTATTATTGTTTTTTGGCTTGGATCCTTAAACTAGTTTTTCCAAAATTAGTCTTTATGTGACTTTTTATATTTCTAATAAGCTTCCGTAACATGAATAGGAATGGACGTTATAAACTGCTGACTTGTGTACTTGTTGGTAATACTAATTTGATGTGGCGGCTCCCTGTACAATCATGTCCATACCATACATATACAATTGGCCCCTAACCTAGGTTGGGGCGAAAACTCCAAAACTTACTTTACTATTGCCACAACCATTGCAGGAAATATATACAAAGAAAGAATTGGCAAAGAGGATGCTGTTGCCACAGAACATGAACAGCAACGGACGTTATAAACTGCTGACTTGTGTACTTGTTGGTAATACTGATTTGATGTGGCGGCTCCCGGTACAATCATGTCCATACTATACATATACAACTGGCTATCACCCAAATTTTAAGAAATGTTTTTCCAGATGGAAAGCACCAAAAGACTTTACTAATGCCACAACCATTGCAGGGAATAAATACAAAGAAAGAAATGGCAAAGAGGATACTGATGCCACAGAACTACAATAAAGAAATTTGATGTTACCGCCATCGTCACTGTGGCAAAAACCACTGGAAATTACAGACCTTCTTCAGTTCTTCCTGTACTAGTAGCTTTGTGGAATGTTCATGATGGAGCTTAGCCTAACTTGTAAAGGGAAAATGAATTCGCAATTCACTAAATTATTGGGTTTTTGGGGTTCCAGTCCACCCAACAGAAAATTTGGCATTTCACGTCACTAAACTTTTGAATTTTATTGAGATTCACGTCACTAAATTATTTACTTATATGTGGCAGTCTGACATGGCAGATTTGGCTGACATGGCGTTCGGCGTGATGGTTGACAGACCTAAACCAGATCACTGTATAGTTCAGTGACTATAAATCTTCATTTAATTGAATCTAGGTATGTATCTGAGAATCCATATTTCTTGATAAAAGCCAAAACTGAATTTGCATATTCAGGGGTTTTTAATTTGATACGCTTGGAAGCTGACAAAGCATTCTTATGAGATAGCCCTTGTGAATTAAGAAGATATGAGACTACAAATGATTCTTGGTTTGATTAAATATTAAGAGCGGAGGATGTAAATGATAGTACTTGAAATGCAACAAAGTAGTGAATGATCTCAACTGGGATGATAGATCATAATTATATTTATGTTGACACATAAAATAAAGGCAAGATACTAGACATCTATAATCAAGATAGTAGAATCAATTCATAAAGCTTAATACCTCTACTAGTCACACTGAATTCGGTTCCAATGTCTCCTAATAATTTCAGTAGTTACTCCTTACACAACATTTAATCCTTTTCATGTATTGTTTGTCTGGAGGCCCAAAAACATCCTTAACCTTTTTTACAGTTTATTTTAAACCTATCACTAATATTCATCAACGCAAAAGGTTTAGTTTTTAACAGAGACATGATAGCTGACTCGCCAACTACCAACTGAATTTTTCTTTTTTGTTTCCCATGAGTATAAGTATATAGTCACTAAACAACACAATTTTCGGGTTTTAGCCCATCAACTGCCACGTCAAATGCCATGTCTGTTAGTCAGATCTTGAAGGAAGGACGCAACCCAGAAAATTCAAAAGTTTACTGATTTATAAGACCGGGTTTGTTGTTTAGGGATAAAAAACTAAATAGTTGAGTGACTTAAGAATTTATTTTCCGATTTATAAATCACCCAAATGAAGAACCTTGACCCCCAGTCTCTACAATTTGAAAACCGCAAATAAAAACCACTGAATCCTAAAAAACAAAAATTAGCATGTCTACACAGTCAGCAGCTTTATCAAATTAGTATGCACACAAGTCGGCAATATTTAACATCCATTACTTTTCATGTAAACAAAAGAACAACAATTAAAAAAATCACACAACAAAGGCATTTTAAAAACCAAATTCAAGAACCTAAATCAAGAAAGGCAAGTACTTAAAAGGACAGAACTATCAATTACCCCCACAAACATATAACGAAAATGTATAAATGTCACAATTACTCGAAAGCCATGAGTTTGAATTTCAAATTACAAGTCCATCAACAACACTACTAATGACTTGCCCATAGCAGCAGAACTTTCGAAAACAGTGACAAACATTAATTTATACATACAAGCATGTAAATATATTAGTGAAGACAAGTACCTGAATGGGTTGTGTTACAGTAGAGTGAATGGAAGCAAAGCGTTGGTGTAATTCAGGTAAGGGAATGGAGTTGATGTAGTGAGGTAAATGGGGCTGGTTGGAATGGAGCCAAGCTTGGATATCATGTGGGCTTATTGTTTTTCCATCGGGAAGCGTGGAGAGCCAGGCTTTGGCCATTACTTCCCATTGGTTACCTTCGTTTTGAGGATTAACGGAATTAGGGTCATTCATTTGAGCTGCCCGGTGGGTGATAATTGTTTCCTTCTTTTCTTTGCCTTCTCACTGTCAAATCATGCTACTTTTGTCTTTTAACCTTTCATGTTCTGTTCTTGGTTCTTTGTTGTAAAACAAATACTACTAAATCATTTGTAAAAAGAAAAATACCTATAAGGGGTGAAGGCCCAAAATAATCACCTGGGAAATTGGATGGTCCTTTTTACTGACGGGACACGGTACATCGTGTACCGTGATAGGGGGTATGATGCGGAGAAGCGTCCTCCGTAACAGGGCATGATACGGAGCTCCGTCTTCCGTGTTATGCATGATACGGTGGACGGTGTTCCGTGACAGTGCTGCGCACCCACCTAACACGGAACACCGTGTTCCGTATCATGCATAACACGGAAGACCGTGTTCCGTATCATGCATAATACGGTACACGGTGTACCGTATTAGGGTAATACGGAGGCCGAAACTCCGTATCCTGTCGGTATTTCGGGCCATTTTTTTCAAAATCAGTATTTTGGGCAAAAACTTAGGAAAAATAGGCATTTTGGTAATTCTCTCTGTAAGGGGTCATTTTTTCTTTTAGTATTCCAAATAAAAAACACTAGGGTAGGGGATTCCAAAATTATTTTCGATAAATTGTATTTTCAATGTAAATCCGGAGTTTTCATTTCATTTTTTATAACCAATGATATTATAATTGAGATAATTTATCAACACCAATAATAAATAAGTTAAAGAGATGATTTATAAAAAAATGTAGAATATTTATCAAAAATACCCCACCTTTTTTTAAAGTATTTTTGCGATTTTACCATCTTTTCAAATTATTTATAAGCATATTTTTTTAAAAAAAATAATTTAAAAAAGTACCATTTATTTTAATAACAATAGTATCATTTTATTTGCAAAAATATGAACCGATTGCATCTGATTGCACATACGGTTGTACAACCGATTGCATATGTGGTCGTAAACAATTGCATTTGGTTGATTTAGTTGCATTTGGTTGTAAATCGTATTTTTGCAAATAAAATAATATTTTTGTAAAAAAAATTAAAAAAAAATGTTTTTGTAAAATAATTTCGGAGACTGGTATTCATGAAAAAAGCCCAAAAATGTAATTTGAAACTCGGGAAGAGATTATATACAAACTGACCTCCACAACTCCAAGTCTCCAATTCTCTTATCTTTTTTTTGGCTGAATAAGTCTCCAATTCTCTTTAGAAATTTGATACTACAATTTAACATTTATATAACCTGTTTTGCTTATCATTTTTAATACAGTGGTGGTTCACACCTATAACTGTTGCAAGTTGCAACACCCACCATTGATGTATTGTGGTAACAATTACACTATTAATCTAATTCATTTGTGCAGGTCTCACATGCAATTAAATCCAATTTTCGTTCAATCTCATACATGTCTTACAACCAATATTATAAGAAAGTTAGATTACTTGACCTTTTAGTAAGCATACCTGAAATATATTATAATATCTTTTTCGTCTTGCAAAGTTAAGTCGAATTTACGGTCAAGTCTCTGACTTGTACAAAATAATAATCTCAAAACCTTCCACTTTGTGGTATATAAAGTTTCTACTCTCAAAACAAGCTAGCATCTAATTATGCAGAAAACCCGGTATTGTAGTTGCACGATATCTTTACCACTAGCTAGCTTCTACCTAGTTTTCTTGGCTTTCGCCAATTTTTTCTTTTTCTTCTTCACAGCTTTTGGTATTTTAGTTTTTCTAGCCTCTCTCTTCTCTTCTTTAACTTTCTTCTTGTTCTCTTTTCTAGCTGCTTTTATATCCTCAGGTCTCTTCGTCTCATTTTCAGACATAGACCCTTCTTCATCGGAGTCAATTACACTATCTTCACTTTCATCTGTTTCATCCTCTGATTCGATTTCCTGGGAGTTAATATGACCTTCTCGATCAGTAGGTGTCTCCAACATGATGTCACCAGGCTTCTGTTGATGGCCCCTTTCGGGAAGAGAAGGTTGAGCAGTGGCAAGTGCCTCTTTGAGCCCTGTGATAGTCTTGTATAACATATCTCCGGTGTCCTGGCCACTAGTTATTCTATTGACATCCTCTTCAGCATGCATCACATCATCTAGCGTTTTAGGAATATACGACTACAGAAAAAGATATATAAAATCAAGTTAGACATAAGAAGATCAAGCAGAACTCGAGCAGTTGCGGAAATTTATCCTCGAAAAATAAATAATGAGACCGAACATGTTTAAGAAAGTAACAGACCAGATTAGGTTAATGTATTTAAAGCGTTATTAACCATATGACAACCACCAGGCACTTTCTGGAGTCGGTAGCTTATGGGAGCAGCAGAAACATACAATTACTAATTACATATATCATGGAATAATCAATATAATAAGATAGTGTGGCTGCTTATATCACCTGCACAAACACAGAGTCTGCAATTTCATCCTCTACAGAAATTGTATCTCCTCTTGCCAATACTTTTTGTTGTGCCTAAAAAAGAGAGGACAAAATCACTTTCAAAAATTTATGGAAAAATGCAATAACAAAAGGACTTGGAAGTGAACAAACTACATAAATAGGTCGTACCTTTTCCAAATAACTGTCCACTGACTCGTCGGTGATGGATGGATCAACAATAAAATCAAACAGTTCACGAATCATCATAACAGCTACACCATGTTTTCTAAAGAAGTCCTGAAACTCACAACTTCCTTGAATAAGCTTACTTTTATCCGCTAGAAAAAAGTCTACTGCTACCCTTCATCTTTTTTCTTTTTTTTTTTTGTAAAATTGTTATTATGTAGAAACAACTCACTGAAACATGAATGCAGTCCTCCCGAAGGAAATCAAGGGCATGGGGATGGTCAAGATCAACCGATTGTGATACATCAATAATATACAAGTGACCCTGGTATGAGTAAGATTTTTTAAAACAATAATCCTAGTTAGAAAATGATAATAACTGGATAAATGTTATAATGGAAATCATTGCGAAAGCCTCACCTCATAAAAAAGTATGTTGTATTCACTGAGATCTCCGTGTACCAGTTTGCACTTCTGATATAATGTGCGCATTGCCATTATCATCTGGGACAGATGGAAAGGATTATGGCAGTATTACAACTTACAAGAAAATCCGGAACACGCACTCAAGGACCATATATCACAACCCCAGTAGCACAGATAATTAATGCATTCAATGAGCAAAATTTTGGTATTATAATATTATAATTTCGTCAGGTTTGAAAGCCATTCCCTATCTTAGCTTGAGCCTTAGGCAAGCCCTACTTAGAAACATTTAAGTTTCCAAGATAAAATCTGCAGTTGTATACTAGAATGCTCCTACTATTAAAGGGTATGATGGTACAACTATATTGTTCCTGCTCCAGTGACATTCTCAATAAAACCACTACCAGACAATTGAGTGAGGCACCAAGATGAGCCACATGAACCAGTCACATATCCATGTACAGGTACAGGGTGTAAAGCTGTCTTTGAAATTAATTCTAGTTTCAGTCGTAATAATTTATTACCCACAACATTTCACTGTTTCAGATTCAAGTAAATGTCCCAAGTAAATTGATTCCTAATTTAAATAATTTAACAGAAAGAAGCAAATTGTCCACGCATCCAAAATTCAAAAATTGTCAAAACACACCTCCATATATGCTTCACGCAGTTTGTCAAGAGATAAGGAGGCATCCTTGAGTCGAGGTGCAGCCCAACCAGATTTGCCTGCAGAAGAAACTTACATTAATCTTTGGCCGGTGGATACATTAAGATTAAAACATTTTTAAGAAAGATGAATATAGATAGTACAAATATACTACTTTAAAGTCGAAAATATACGGCAAACAAGAAAAGAATATAGCGAGAACAAGGTTTTCACAAAATTTTCAAATCAGCGTGATTTCATACATGCAAGTTAGGGATCAAACAAAAACCATGACAACTGTAAACTAATCATATCTGAATTAAAAGCCGATAAAACTTTTTTATTTCTGTAGGGCTTCTCCGCTGATTTAGTTTTACCAAAGCAGTGATTTTCAATTGTTAGATAATAGAAGAAAATACAAGGGGTGAAAAGAAAAAAAATGATCCAAAACTCAGTTATTGGTTGTTGACTTATATTATTATATATGTACAACTATTAGAACTACCTATAAACTCCATAACAAGAACATGAAGTCGCAAAAGATGTGGGGTTGGGCACCTGATTCCGGCTGCCTTCAGCCTGTAAAGATACACAAGAAAGATCAAACCATATTCGAATATCATATATATTATATATACAGAAAAAAAATGCAGACAGATCATCCCCTTCACAGAACATCATGGGACATTGGGACTGCACTTGCTGCAGGATATAATACTATTACTCTGTCTCTGTTTGCTAATCTTGAACTATAAACTCGTTAATTTTAAAGGAACCACTTACTATGTTTCTTACTCCCCAAGTCCCTATGGCCAACATATAAAATTGAAAAGGCCAACAAAAATTTTGTGCTCCTCACCTTATTGCATTACTTAGCTCATTACATATTTTAACTTTGGGAACCTCCCCAAGTCCATGGGATTAAAGAAATCTCTTATATGGGATATCTTTTTATTACTAGTAATTAGTTTGAGTTTCGACTATCAAATCTCAATAGAAATCTTATTACTATACTTGTAACAACTTGACATCATGTGCACGACTCGAGGAGGTTTTGGATCATCCTCGAAGGATGGTGCATCACTTTTCAAGTAATATCCCCATTTTCAACATATTTCCCAGACGAGTTTGGGGGCTACCATCTCAATTTAATACTGCGGCAAAACTCAAACATTATTATGTCCAAGGGGCCTCGGAGATGTCCCTTCCTCTACAGGAAGTTTCTGAAATGGATTGGAAATTACAAAAGTGTTACTGTTCATTAAAAGGAACTGGGTCTCCCAAGTACTGTTTCGATTTTTTAACTAGAAAAACGCTTCCGTCACAAAGATGATGTCTTTTAAGTAGAAAACTGGTGCAAGTGGACATGTATTTGAGACGGAAGGTGTAAATAATTATTGTAGGAAACTTTTACCCCGAATGATAAATAGAGTCGGTACTTTTTTGAGAAAGGATTACTTGATTATCTTAGATCGCAAGAGATGTAGATGTAGGGTTCTAATAATCAGCGAAAGGGCAGATACAATTACAAACAGTGGGGAAGCCTAAAAAATAAATCAAGGATACCAAAACCAATACAAAACAATCTTATAATCTAAAATAAACAATATTTTAAATAACTAGCCTTTTTAATTCTAAACATTATTATAATTTATGTAAATATAAATACATCACTTAAAAGTTGCATGCAACTGTGACATTTTTTATATGTACGAGCAAATACATTATCTTACTGTTATATTTTTAAACAGTACTATAATTCCTATTCCTAATATAATATTATAAATTTATAATTTTAGGTATTGCATAAGGATTAAAAAAATCAGACATTACGGTACTCCATATGCAGGTTTTTGGTATCTCTACAACTCCGCGCATACATACTCTTAATCAAGATACACACTAAATTTATTTTAAGGAAAAAAGCATTTTGAAATTTCAGGGCACTCTGGCACACACTCGGGGTACACTTTCTCTTTGTCACCGCTTACAAACACATGAAAGACACTATATTATAATGTTTAGTATTGCATAAAAATTAAAAGAATAAATATAATCAGAAATACTAGTACCTTGTATGCACGTTTTTGGTATCCCTACAGCTCTGTGCATACATACTCTTACAGCATGTTTGGCAACCGTGACTTAAAGTAAAAAGCTCCTTTAAGTTAAAAATGCTCTGTTTGTGTAACTTGCTTAAAGCTGAGCTTTAAGTTAAAAAACTCCTTTAAGTCATAAGTTCCTTTTAGGTACTTTTGACTTATGACTTATGACTTATCCAATTTTTTTAATTTTTTTTTTTGTTTCACGACTCTTGTAAAGTTAAAATATTATGAATTTAAAAATTTTTTAAGTAAAATTTCACTTTAAGTCATAATTATTAAGCCCCCATTTAACTTTAAGTAAAATTACCCAAACACATTCATTCAACTTAAAGTAAACAACTTTACTTTCTCCTTTAAGTTAAAAACACCTCCATTAAGTCAAAAGTAACTTATTTTAAGCAATGCCAAACACCCTCTTAATCAAATGAATTTCTTAAAGAAAAAAACATTTTAAAAAACTTAAGATACTCTGGCGCACCCTCTGGGTACACTTTATCTTGCCACTGCTTACAGACACATGAAAGACATCTAATAGAACAGATATAATTAGACAGATAATATTCATAATAGTTGCAACCAACAATTAATGTAAGCAAACAACGGACAGCATGACTTTATATTCCAAAAATACAAGCCACAAAATCACAACAGCATTCCTCCTCTCGATTAAGTGTCCAGCTCTTCAGGTATTAAGAGCCTTGAGCTCGAAATTCCATGACAAATGTATATACCACAAAAAGCTTTTTAAATCAAATAAATCAACAGAGTTGGTTCAAAATAATCTCTACGAATTAGAAAAATACTTACTGGAATGCTCTTAGCGTGATCATCACCAAGAACATTGTAGCAATTACAAAGTAGAGAAGCATTTACAATAAAGTACACATTTATTGTACTCATGTACCTCATAAGATTCCTCATTTCTTTTTCAGCCCATGTCTTGACCATTTTTCTAGGATTGTGCTTGCAATATCCATATCTGAAACGGTAGTCACCTTTTACATATCTATCCCTGTCCCTGGAATGTTTAGGAATATTAAAATTAGTAAAGCTGATTTCTGACACCAAGGAAAATCTAATTGTTGATCTTAGATGCTAGCTTGAACAGCAAGGGAAAAAGAAAATACAGATATCCTGTGGAGTGCTGTCACTGAGTATGCTTGTGCCCTGGGTACAAATGCACACAAAGGCACTCCCCATAGGCTGCTAAATTGTTTTAGATCCATTAAAATTTAAACTTATCCCATAATCAATCTGTGAAGCACTTTATAGTTATGTGGCTAATCATGGAAGGAATAAATACAGTAAACGTTAATCTACTGTCCAACAGTTTATCTAACATCAACCTTTTGAAATACTGAACATGGAAGGATATTTATCACACCCTAAGTTCCTAACAAACGAATCTTGTACTTTGCAACTTCTAGACCAAAAGAAATTTACAGGAGTGTTCATACTGTTACTAATCATATATTTACTGCATTTTAGTTCAAAGGATAAGATGGAAACAATCCTTGGAGATAACATCATGGTCTCTGGTTCCTATCATTATGCTTGTTCTCAATGTTACAGATATAAAAGAAAAACTTCTACAACCTACTTATCTACGAAGAGAACCCTAGTTTCAAGAAACGAGGGACAAAAGAAACCAAGACTACTGTATCTGTCAGCATTTACATGTATGTACTGAATGGATGATGATTCAAGTATAAAGCATAACGGAAAGATTATTGACATTCCAAGCTGGATTCTTCAACTACAGAGAATCAAATCACAATTAAAGGACAGAGGTTTGTCGAGCTTACTTGAACACAAGTACAGAAGTTTTGTATACTTTGATTGCCAACTCCTGACCATCAGATTTTGTAGCATGATAAACATTTGCCTGTACAGAGGCAAAACAATAGAAAGACACGAGGTTAAGGATGAGTGGATAACAATTCTAGCAAAAGAATCACCATTAACATTTCAAACAACAGAAGATAAAAATTCAAATGCCACGTACTTCTTTACCGGTAGAAATACAACCATTGATATCATGAAAGACACCCCGATTCAACATTTTAAACAGAACCATGCGAGTTCTAGGGTCAATTGCCTGGCAAGAAAACAAGATATACTTCCATGAGTTCCGTCAAATGATAACACATAACCACATAATTTTACACAGTGACGTAAACCTTGAGGCAACCTATAAAAGCCACAATCACGATGAACTTGAACTGTCTTTCTTTTGAGCAAATTTAGCTACTTCCAGACTTGCACTCGTCCCAATTTATTAACGAACCTAATTAAATGTTGAACTTAGCTAACTGATCTAGGTAGTCGACAAATGACTAAAGGTCATGTCACTATCTACTACCTAATGGCTTCACTTCAGCCAGAACCCTAGTATATTTTCACTCGGAAAGTTGGATTCATTTTCAGCTTCTAAAAAAAAATAAGTCATTATACTATAAAGGCATGGCCCTGCAGAACATTTTTATGCTTGCATCTAAATTTGTTGGAAGAAGGTTAACAGTTACTCGTTACAACCTTGATGTATACATGAAAATCACTATAAGTGGCAAGCCTTTCTTTTCTAAACAAAAAATACAGTGCATACATCTCATGCAAAACTAACCAGTGGCGCAGACCAGTAACTGGAAAGACTAGTTTATTTTTATTCCATCGCCAATCATTTCTTCTTCTTTTTTTGATAAATTCGATCGCCAATTATTTATGCACTTGTAGAAAGCAAATAATTACTACAATAAACAAGTTTAACAAGAACCTTGTAGGTTTTATTGTGTGTGTATATATCATTTTCACTTCTTAACAAAAACAGGCTTTCTGGTACACTAGCTCGAAAATCATCCATTTCTCATACAAGTGCACCTAAACAAAACTAACCTAGAAAGCAAAATGTTGCATAATCAACAATACAAACTAACCCCCCAATGCTTTTAAATGAGTAGATATTCTAACAGAACACAAAGTGTATATAGCGAAACACAAAAAACAATCAATACATGCTCGTTTGTGCTGATAAGCTATTTCGTTAATAATCTTACAATATAAGTCAGTATTCAATTATTAAACATCATTAAGTTTACTGCCAATACAGACACCACGGAAACACAATTCATACCATAACAAAACAAAATCAAGCCAACAAGACAACACACACCTGCTCCACAGTTGCCCGATCAGCTTTCTCCGTAGTTTTGGTCTTTCCAATAGCCATATCTCTCACACTTCCTCGAATAGCAGTCGTAACAGAATTCGACATCCCTACATCAAACCTCCCCTCCCATTCCTACACCAACCGATAAAATTAATAATATTCAAATATTTTCAACAAATTCAACTATTTTCATCATATTTAATAGTAGTAACACAAATGTACCTCTAAAGGTGAGGCTCTAATGTGATTAGTGAATTTCTGGTTTCGATTCGAAAGAGGCTGAAGCGAAGACGCATTCGGACGAGAATGAAGGCCACCGTGAGCATTAGGACGCCTCGATTGAGGTGTAAAAGCTCCATCAATAGCATCTTCATCATCTTTTGAATCCAAATAATCCAAAGCATCTCCAATTTCAGAATCTGATGACCACGAATCATCTTCGTCTTCATCTACTTCAACTTGTGCTTCAATTTCTACAACTTCAATCGGTTTCTCAACGTCAATTGACATCTTTAATTCACTGCTGTTGGTTCTAGTCTTTTAGGGTTTTGCAATTTGGGGGACACGGGGTGTGGCTGTTTTTAGGGTTTTTTTTATATGCAAAAAAAACAAATAAAGTTAATAGTTGATTATAGTCGGTGCTACTTAGGGCCCGTTTGGGAAATCTTATTTTTCAGAAATAAGTTACTTATTCTGGAAAAAAGTTAGGAAATATGTACTTTTTTCTGAAATAAGTAACTTATTTTTGCAAGATAAAGAATATTAAACTCCCCACACATATTTTTCTCTAGAAAAATTTATGTAAATACGAAATTTTTTCCGAAATAAGTAACTTATAAGTTGGTTTTAAGAATTGCCAAACGGCCCCTTAGTTTAAATTTAAATTTCATACTCCCTCCGTCCCTCCCAATTCTTTACATTTTCTATTTTTGGGATGTCCCTCCCAATTCTTTACATTTCCAAATTTTTCAAAATAGTAAAGTTTTAATCTTTAAACAAATAAAAACGGCCCACTACTTCCCATTACTTTCCTCCATCTTTTTAATCTATTACTTAAATATTGATAGCACCCACAATTTTACCCACTTTTCACTCACTTTCTTTCTCTCTCCACTTACTTTTTTCTCTTTTCTTAATCTCCGTGCCCAACCCAAATATATGGGAGGGAAGGAGGGAGTAGTAATTATGATACAGTATATAATAATAATGATTAAATAAAAAAATAATTTTATTTTTTTACCTAAATCATAACACAGTCGGGGGTTTTGGGGTTTTGACAAACCTCCAGGTTGGAAACATAGTATTTTAGATTGTATATATAAAATATAATTAGATTATATTAATATATTATATTTTAGATTATATTATATTAATATATCTATTACTATATATTATCTATTACTATATATTATAAGCTGACACAAGGGCAAAAGTTGCCAATTTAATGGTCGTGAAATTACGATTTTACCCCTATATTTTTTAAAATTACAAAAATGCCTTCTTTTAATAATTATGTAAAAAGAAGTGAAATTATGTTTGTAATGGGATTCGAACCACTGACCCTCTTTTATTAAACTTATGCCAATAACCAACTTTGCTACACTTAATTTTGAGTTTTGTTCAAAAATCCTATAAGATAAGCCGCATCTTCTATTCTTGTCCATTCTTCTTTTACTTTTATTTTTGAGTAAATAAAAATATTGATTTATATATTTCTAAAATATTGAATAGATAAACTTACAAAAAATATTCTAATCGATTGAGTACAAAAAAAATTATTTATTTGTGTCTCCAATCCATGTAGATATTAAATTCTTGAAGTAAAAAATAAAGTTTGATTTTAAGAAATATATAAATTTTAATTATCAAATCATACATAATTAATAATTGCATCGCATTAGCTTTAGGTATATAAAAATTTAAATATGTGAGTTATATTATGGGGTTTGATCGACCAACTATTTAGACTTTCAACAAATAAAATATTTGATTGGTCTAAAAACATATATATTTAAATATACACAAAAAATGAAATTATGTTAAAAAGATGAGAACTCTAAAAATATGATATGTATTATATATAAAAAAGTAAAATAATTAATTAACATTCAATAAAATCAAAAAATATATAAAATTTTAAATCAAAATTATTACCAATCTAGAACAATTATTTACAATGATCAATTAGACTATAACTCGACAATGAAGTATGGTACATATGGATATTTATATAATTTGACAAATTGATCAAAATATAAAATATAATGGTTGAGTACTTAAATCAATATAAGATAAAATCAAAAAAATTGATTGTAAATTTCTTATATATGTGTTGGTCATTGAGGTCATTTTATCATATTTAACATTAATTGAAACTAGCTTATAACCCGTGCGAAGCATGGTTTCTTTTGATAGGTTATAAAATTTGTTTAACATTATAATTATGTTTTTATATAATCATTAGTTTTAATAATTTTATAATTTTAATTTAATATAAATTTATATAATGATATGCATGGTTTAAAATTTATTTTGTAAAATTCTACGGGTTCGATTTTGAATTTTTAGTAAATTAATTTAATCATATAATATATCTTATTATTAGATCTAACTATTCTAATTTATTACTAAAAATAATGATTTGAATATATGGTGAGATATTTTTGGGTGTATATTAGTGATTGCAAGATTAATTTTAAATTAAAAAGTAGCGTGTTTTAATTACAAAAATTGCTACTAAAATAATTACGGAAATATATGGTGTGATATTTTGGGTATATATTAATTATTGTAATATTAGTTTTAAATTAAATGTTAAAGTGTTTTAATTAGAAGTAAAAATTTTAGAAAAAATGGGTAATTGAGTTGCTTGAGCAGAAAAAAGAGTCCAAGTAGAAGTTCAATGTGGATGAATAAATTTTAATCGGAATATAATTACGTTAACAGTAGTAATTAGCTTTTTGAGTTGTTTTTCTAATTTAATTATTTATTTTAATAATTAGGATAACCAAACCGAAAACTAAAACTTTCAAAACTTTCAATGTTTCGGCTTTAATATATTAGTATAGAAAAAAGAGTCAAAGTAGAAGTTCAATGTGGATGAAAGAATTTTAATCTTAATATAATTACGTTAACTAGTAATTAGCTTTTGAGTTGTTTTTTTAATTTAATTTTTTATTTTAATAACTAGGATAACTAAACAGAAAACCAAAACTTTCAAAACTTTCAATGTTTCGGCTTTAATATAATAGTATAGATATTTAGAAGAGAAAAATGTTCATATAGTTAACCGTAGGTAATTATCTTAAGTTATCAGCATTTTGAGTATAAAAAATGGATGGCATTTTTATAATAATGAAATCCACCCCATACTAGCCTTCGAATAGTATTATAATATGTTTTAACTTTAGGTAATTATCAACAATTAACTATAGGATCATTAAGCCCTATTTAGACAATTTTAAAATTGAGTTAAAAACTAATTCAAAATGTAATATAAAAAATTATTATGGAAAATTATAAAATAATTATACAAATATTAGATAACTTGAAGGGTGAGATACCAAACTACCCATATTTTATTTTCATTTGTCCAAAATGCCTATATTCAGAATCGTTCGTCCTTTTTACCCACGAGCCACGCATTCTGAGCTGGCGAATAGGGAACACGCATTTCTGAAATGCGAATAGGTGTTACACGCAATGAAGCTATGTGTATATTTTGTAAAATTCAAAATCTGTGACTATAGATACGCATATTGAACATGCGTATTGGCCACTGTTCATCTCCTCTCTCGAACGACGTCGAAGTCGTTTTTCTATCAGATTTTCGGGGACATCGTTCACACCATTCCAGGCATCTTTAATTCACGTACCAAACACCAAAATGAACGTCTTCTCCCCCTCTACATTCCTATACCATTCGATTTCCATTTGGTTTGCCGGATTTAAAAAGCCTAAAACGAAGCTTTTTTTGCTATGTAGTTTCCGGTTGGTTTGTGCACACTCCTGCGGGGCCGGAAAACAAACACAAAGTAGAGGAAAATGATGAGGCCAGTTTGGGCATCATTTGTATGTCCTCAGATGTGGTGGAGGCAACCGGAGGGTGGTGAACGAAGTTGAGCGAACGAAATGGCGATTTTGAGGCCGCTTGAACGCGGAGACGTTTATGAGATAATGACGTCATATGACGTCATTACGCATACTGTACATGCGTGACTTGGGATACGCATTTCTGAAATGTGTATCCCATGCCACGCATGTACAGTATACGCACTCCGTGGTCAAAAAGGGCAGGCTCGATTGGAAATCGGTATTTCGGGCACTTTCCACTGCGTATCCCGGGCCACGCATGTACAATATGCGCACTGCGTGGTTAAAAATGGCAGGCTCGATTGGAAATCGGTATTTCGGGTACTTTCCACACCAAAATGGTGTAGTTTGGGCATTTTCTCTAAATTGAAATCTTATAGTTTATCATATTTTTAATTACGAGAAATTAGTTCAGTGCACGTGCCTTGCACGGGCTTTTATGCTAGTTAATATATTAATAAGCTTAACAAAATTAAAAGATTTATTCAAATTTTTATTAATAATCTTACCATAAATATTAAGAGAATATATATTAATAGTATGTAAATTTGTATACAAACTTTCTTTAATTAATAATGGGTCAAATAATGAATTTGGATTTTTCCCAAAGATTTTAATATGGATACCAAACCTAAAAATGAATGGGTGATGGCGCTAAATACCCACCACAAGAAATGGAAGGCCCGAAATACCCATAGACGCTGGGCGCGGCCCTTTCTGTCCACTGTACACGCATGTGTGACATGCGTGTAGGCTGTTTACACAGAACACGCATGTCACACATGCGTGTACTTTTTTTTTTCATAAAGCACCCACGCATGTGTGATATGCGTATCCCATGAATGAAAAACATAACACACGTATGTCACATATGCATGTTCTTTGTAAGTAGTCTACACGCATGTCACACATGCGTGTACAGTTGACAGAAAGGGCTGCGCCCAGCGCCTATGGGTATTTCGGGTCATCCATCCTTCCTGGTAGGCATTTTGGTCATTCTTTCAAAATGAATTATCCAGTGGGTGAAGATCAATACAAAATCTTGTCCAAACCTAAATATGGATATGAAACCTTAGGTAAGGGCTATCCACTAATTTATAATACTAGCTTATAACCCGTGCACGCACGACTCCTTTTTTAATATCTAAAATTATATTAATATTTATTTATTTTATATGTTATTGTTAGGTCCGTTAAGATTGTAGAAGGGGGTACAATCTATACCTTTTTATCAAAATTTGTCCATTAAATAAAATTTAGTTTAGACAAATTTGTGCGGAATCAATTGAAACAAAATTCAAGTTAAATATAATGATATATTAAACTTGAGGGTTGTTATAAAATCAGTACAAAGTATTATCAAGTTAATAAAAACTAATTATAAAATTCGATATGAACTTTTTTAATTTAGTTAATAAAAATCAAGATAAGAACTAGGAAACTTAATTCGTTAGTAGCAAGAGAGTCACAAATAATTAAGTTCTAACGGATACAATCTTTGAAACAAAGAACTCAAAAATTTATGGCAATTTAATTCTTCTTGGTTGAGCTTTAAAGATGAAATATAAATATATATATATATATATATATATATATTTGCTTCCGTCTTTATGTCTGTTTTCGTGTGTCTGCTATTGGTAAAACAATGTTCACCACTTATTTATACAAAATGAGAGTTGACAAGTCGTTAGAGACAATTCTGAGATATTTTCAACACATTGTAGACTATCCACAAGCCTTGCAGGACAATCGATAGGACTATAACATATTATCTCTTGATCTGTATGATTGTCGGTAAGACTATAGCTTTGCAGACTATCACTTACACTTGAACTGTATGACTGTCGATAGGACTATAGCTTTGCAGACTTTCAGTAAACCTGTATGACAATTGGTATGACTATCATTCAGATAGTCATACAGACCAATTCCTTGACAGACTTAACTCTTTCAGACTATCTCCTTTTTCCAGATTATTCACAAACTTGCAGTTCTATCTCTTGCAGACTATCAATAGATAGTCATACAATTAATAAATCAAAGTCTATTAATAATTATGTTAAACCTTTAAACAATTATAATAATTCTAAGTTAATTAATTTAATAATTGACTTAATAAATAAATTAATTCTGAATAATTAATTTATTAAGTTAACTAAATCTATTATCTATCTATTATATTATATATATAATAGGCCAACATAAGAAGAAAATGTGAGATTTTTTAATGCACATGAAAAGACCAATTTGCCCTCATGTTTAATATTTATTAAAAAATGTGTTGTTCATGGGAATCGAACTTGAGTCTATCAAATAACTTAGGCATGCTCTTACCACTACGCTACATCTACAATGTCACATGTGTTTTCAAACCATACACATAATAAGTGAATGTCATTTAAGAGTAATAGATTTGTAAATAACTATGGAGCTAAATTAAACTTAGGTAAAATACCAATACATTTTTATTAAAAAAAGTGTTGTTCATGGGAATCTATCAAGTAACTTATGCTCTTGCCACTACGCCACAATGTCACATGTGTTTATAAATCATACAAGTAATATGTGAATGTCTTAACAGTAATACATTTGTAAATAACTTTGGAGCTAAATTAAACTTTAATAATAATAACAACAACAATAATAATAATAATAATAATAATAATAATAATAATAATAATAATAATAATAATAATAATAATAATAATAATAATAATAATAATAATAATAATAATAATCAACATAATATTCATAGGGTCACCGATTTAATTCACACATCTTTCTATCACTAAATCATAGTGAAAAGTAAAAATTTTAAGTCAATATATATTTGACTAATTTTATATTATGAGTGACTTATGAATAGTTAAAAATGTAAATGTTAGGAATATGTTGTACTTGATGATAACTTCACAATCAAATTGTATAAGTCATGTTTTGTAACTGTCAACGGATGAGACATTATAACTCTATCCGTTGACAGGTAGTTCATCAACGGATGAGGTTTTGTAGCATACTGCAGTATCTCTATGTTATCAGTTGATAGTGTTTTTTTTCAGAGTCATGTTGACCATCAACGGATAGACAGAATAGGGTAGCCAATTGTAAATAAGCTATGCTATGTAATTCTGTCTAAGTGAAAGTGTATCAACAGATGAGAACATGACTCAATCAACGGATACAACTCAAATCTACAATATCAACGGATACAGCTCAAACTACCATCAACGGATGACAGTGTACAATATCAACGGATAATCATTAACACTTTCTTCTATGCTAGCTGGGAATTAGCAGTTGATAAGGACAGGTTTGACTGACAGATCACATGGGTTGATAGTAGGTATAAAAAGCAGTATGGCAGCCATACTTTGGAAACACAGAAGAAAGAAGCATTCCATTTACACGGTACATACAAGAAAGGTGAAAGGGACATATCTGTTCACAAGGACAACCTTTCGGCTACATGTGGATTTGGAGTGGAGTAGCAAGTCAACTTGAATTAGATTAATATTATGTTATTCTTGTAGTACTTGTAAACTTGGGATATATAACCAAGTGTTGCAACTCTTTGGAAACTAAGAAAATAGACATATTTGCTTAGGGTTTCTTGAATATCTTTAGAAGCAAAGAGTTGTAAAACAGCAGCTGTGTACTTCTGTATCACAGAGTTTTCTTCGAATAAAAGTCTCAGGTGGTACATTTAACCACCTGATTTTTTATGTGTTTGTGAATCATTTCTCATTCAGCAATTATCTCCTTATAGATTTCTGTGATTCTTATCAGAAATTTATAAATATCAAGAATTGTATTCAACCCCCCTTCTATAATTATACAAGTATGTAATCTGGGAATAACAATTGGTATCAGAGCAAGCTTCTAACATATTTGAAGTCTAAAGATCAACACACTTCCAACATGTCTAAGAAGGATTATGGAGTAAAGATACCAGTTCTTGATAGAGAAAATTACTTTCACTGGAAAGTAAAAATGCGTCTACATCTCATGTCTGTTGATTCAGGGTTTGTAGATTGCATAGAGAAGGGTCCTCATGTTCCAATGAAAACTACATCAAGAGTTGGCCTTGTTGCAGATGCACCAGACATTTACATTCCCAAACCTGTTTCTGAGTGGAGTCCTGAAGACATCGTAGAAGTCCACAAAGATAAAAAGACCATGAATATTCTGTTTAATGGCTTAGAAACATACATGGTTGACAATGTTATCAACTGTACTACCTCCAAGGAAGTATGGGACATTGTTCAAACTCTTTGTGAAGGTACTGAACAGGTAAGGGAGAACAAGATGCAACTACTGATCCAACAGTATGAGCACTTCCATTTCAAGAATGGAGAGACATTGAATGACACATTTAGTAGATTTCAAAAGCTACTGAATGGCTTGAAACTGTATGGAAGAATCTACCAAGTGAAAGATTCTAATCTTAAATTTCTGAGATCACTGCCCAAAGAGTGGAAGCCAATGACTGTTTCTCTAAGAAACACTCAAGAGTACAAGACAGTTACTCTTGAAAGGCTCTATGGAACTTTAAAGACATATGAACTAGAAATGGAGCAGGATGAAGAGATTGAGAAGGCCCAAAAGAAAAGTGGGTCAGTTGCACTGGTTGCCAACTTGGAGCAGAAGGAGGAGAAGTCAACTGAAGCTGCTAAATTTACACCAAACAAGGAGGTTTGTGAAGGTAGAGCAGAATCAAGCAAAAGCAAGGAAAAAATGTCTGAAGAAATGAGTGTCCTTCAGCAGGATGAATTGGATGAGATAGATGAGCATTTAGCCTTTCTATCTAGGAGATTCTCTAAGCTGAAATTCAGAAGAAACTCTGGGGTGGCTAAACCATTTAATAAGGATTATTCCTCAAGAAACTTTGTGGATAAATCCAAAATTAAATGCTACAATTGTGGAATTGCTGGTCACATGATAAGTGAATGCAGGAAGCCCAGATCTGAGAACAAGGCAAAGTCAACTGAAGTTGTTGACTACAAGAAGAAATATTATGATCTTCTCAGACAAAAAGGAAAGGCATTCATGACCCAAGAGTATGACTGGGCTGCTGATGGAAATCATTCTGATGATGATGCTGAGTTTGTCAACCTTGCATTGATGGCTGATTCTGAGCAGGAAGCAAGTTCAGCTAGCAATCAGGTATTTTCTACTAATCTCTCTGAGCTCACCAAAGAGGAATGCAATAGTGTTATAGATGAAATGTCTACTGAACTATATCACTTGAATGTTACTCTTAAATCACTTACCAAAGAGAACAATAGGATTAAAGAGACTAATCTGTTTTTAAGTGATGGAAATGATGCTCTAGAAATTCAATTTCTAGAATTTGAGAAAATGAGAGTTGATTGCAATAATGCTAAAAGTGAACTTGAAACTGTGTTAAAAAGAGAACTAATTTTAAAAGAGCAGCTGGAAAAGGAACAAGGGATAATTGCTAAATTTCAAAGTTGTAAGAATATTTCACAAAACATAATAGAAGTCCAGGGAATAGAATCGTTTGTGAAGGATACCTGGACTCAAAAGAAAAAGGAGCTAGAACCTGGCCTTGAGGATCTAGAGACTATTTGTGAATCAACGGATAGTGATCATCCGTTGATAGATGAACCATTAACGGATGAGAGGTATCCGTCGACTAACAAAAAGTTTGTTAGTAAGAAGGAACTCAAGAAACTGGATATTAAGTATGGTCCAGTCAACAAGAACTTTGTTAGTGGTGAGAGTAGCCAAACCAAATCTAGTGGGAAGGCTAAGGCAGGTGATTTACATAACAAAAAGGCTGTTGGTAAATCAGATAATGAAAATGTAGAAACTGAGGGTAAAAAGAAAAAGAACAGAAATGGTAAGATAGGCATTAACAAGAAAAACAATTATTCTCCTGACAAGTTTGCCCCTAGGAAAACTTGTAGTAATTGTAATAGTGTCAATCACCTATCTTCTAATTGCAAGGTTGTTAACAAGGCTCCTGTTCATGTACCTCAAACAATACCATGTATGCCTGCAATGCCTGTTATGCCTGGTTTGTATCAAAATGCTAGTTTTTCAAATCCATATGTGAACATGCCATATGTGTCTAATCCTTATTTTCAATCTGTGAATATGCCACAAATGTCATGGAGCATTCCTAGCATGAATAATATGTATGCCAATTTTCCACAAATGCATGCATCAAATATTCATGCAAATGAGCATTTGTCAAACCTCATCACTCAAGCATCTACACCTAAGTTGAAGAATGCTAAGAGTGCAAAGTCAAAGGCTAACAAGAAAGGACCCAAGGAAGCTTGGGTACCAAAATCAACTTGATTTGTTTTTGGAATGTGTGCAGGGAAACAGAAGGAATCTATGGTACCTAGACAGTGGATGCTCTAGGCACATGACAGGAGATTCAACCCTGCTCACAGAGTTCAAGGAAGGAGCTGGCCCTAGAATTACCTTTGGAGATGACAACAAAGGATATACTAAGGGATATGGCTTGATTTCAAAGGACAATGTCATCATTGAAGAAGTGGCCTTAGTTGAAGGTTTGAAGCACAATTTGCTTAGTGTCAGTCAAATCTGTGACAAAGACTATGAAGTAAGGTTCACAAAAGAAGCATGTGTTGTTTCTGCCAAGGAAGACAACAATGTGGTATTGACAGGCTTTAGAAAAGGAAATGTTTACATAGCTGACTTCAATTCAGTATGCTCAGAATCCATCACTTGTCTCTTCAGCAAAGCAAGCAAGGATGAGAGTTGGCTATGGCATAAAAAGCTGTCACATTTGAATTTTAAAGTTATGAATGATTTGGTAAGAAAGGATCTGGCTAGAGGAATCCCTCAATTGGAGTTCATCAAGGATGGATTGTGTGATGCCTGTCAATTAGGGAAACAAAAGAAATCATCTTTCAAGAGCAAGACAGAGTCATCCATTGTTAAGCCACTTCAATTGCTGCATATGGACTTATTTGGTCCAGTAAATGTCATGTCCATTTCAAAGAAGAAATACTGTCTGGTGATTGTAGATGATTTTTCTAAGTTTACATGGACCTTCTTTCTACACTCCAAAGATTGTGCAAGTGAAATCATCATCAATCATCTCAGACTAGTAAACAATGGTTCTGAAGTCAGAGTACAAAGAATCAGGAGTGACAATGGCACTGAATTCAAAAATTCCATAATGAAGATTTTCTGTGAAGAGAATGGAATTATCCATGAGTTTTCTGCTGCTAGAACACCTCAACAAAATGGGGTTGTTGAAAGGAAAAAAAGAACTCTCATTGAAGCAGCTAGAACAATACTAAGTGAATCAAGATTGCCAACATATTTCTGGGCAGAAGCTGTCAACACTGCGTGTTTCACTCAGAATATTTCCTTGGTCAATCAAGCTAGAGGAATGACTCCTTATTAGTTATTTACCAACAAGAAACCAACTTTAGCTTTCCTCATGTCTTTGGATGTAAGTGTTTTGTGCTAAGGAATCATGGAGATAACTTGGGCAAATTTGAAGCAAAGGCAGATGAAGCTATCTTTGTTGGGTATGCAGCAGGGAAAGCCTATAGAGTCTACAATCTAAGAACCAACATTGTTATGGAATCTGTACATGTTATGTTTGATGATCAAAAGATTCTATGTCTAAATGATGAAGGCCTCCATGAAAAGTTGAAATTTGAAAATGAAGTAGAAGGAAGAATGTACATTGATGATGATGAGGAAAATGAAGATCATGACCATGAAAATTCACCTAGAGTTGTTGGTCCAACTAGAAGTGATGCTAACACTGGAAATGAAGCATCCGTTGACAGTCATATTGGAGCATCAGATGCATCCGTTGACAGGCATTCTCATGCATCCGTCGACAGGCAAAATGGAGCATCCGTTGATAGACAAAATGATGCATCCATTGACAGTCAACTTCATAATTCCGCAAGGACAACAAACTCAGGGGGAGTTTCTCAAAGTCAAAACTCAATGACCAATCAACAAGATCATGCTCATTTAGATGAAGCAACCTCATCTAGATCAAACCTTCCACCTTCAAGAAAATGGACCAGAGATCATCCTTTCGAGTTAATCATTGGTGACTCAAACTCAAGAGTCCAAACTAGGAGGGCCACACAAGCAGAATGCCTATACAGTAGTTTCCTGTCTCAAGAGGAACCTAAGAAAGTGGAAGATGCCCTTCTAGATCCAGATTGGGTCTTAGCAATGCAAGAAGAGCTAAACCAATTTGAAAGAAATAAAGTGTGGAAGCTTGTGCCCAAACCTGATGATAGAAGTGTTATAGGTACTAAATGGGTTCTCAAGAATAAGACTGATGAAAATGGCATAATTGTGAGGAATAAAGCTAGATTAGTGGCAAAGGGCTATTCTCAAGAAGAAGGGATAGATTTTGATGAAACTTTTGCTCCAGTGGCAAGACTTGAGGCAATTAGAATCTTCCTAGCCTATGCAGCACATGCCAATTTCAAAGTCTATCAGATGGATGTCAAAAGTGCCTTTCTAAATGGGGAACTGGAAGAAGAGGTTTATGTCCATCAACCCCCTGGCTTTGAAGATCCAGAATTTCCAGAATATGTATATCTTCTCATGAAAGCACTTTATGGTTTGAAGCAAGCACCAAGAGCCTGGTATGACACTTTATCTCAATTTCTTTTGGAGAATCACTTCACTAGAGGTACAGTAGATAAAACCTTATTTCATAGAAATGTCAATGTTTCTTCAATACTTGTTCAAATCTATGTAGATGATATTATTTTTGGGTCTACAGATAGAAGCTTTGTAAAAGGTTTGCCAAACTTATGCAAAGTAGGTATGAAATGAGCATGATGGGTGAATTAACTTACTTTCTTGGTTTACAAGTGAAGCAAGTTAATGAGGGCATTTTCATAAGTCAAACAAAATATATTTATGATCTTTTAAAGAAATTTGACTTAATGGATTGTGCCTCTGCAAAAACACCTATGGCCACTGCAACTAAGCTTGAGTTGAATACTAAGGAAAAGTCTGTGGACATCTCAAGCTATAGAGGCATGGTAGGCTCACTTCTATATCTAACAGCTAGTAGACCTGATATAATGTTTTCCACTTGTCTTTGTGCTAGATTTCAAGCTGACCCTAGAGAGTCTCACTTGATTGCTATTAAGAGAATTTTCAGGTATCTCAAGGGAACACCAAACCTTGGCATTTGGTACCCAAGAGACTCTGGCTTTGATCTAATTGGATATTCAGATGCAGATTATGCAGGTTGCAGAATTGATAGGAAAAGTACTACAGGTTCCTGTCAATTTCTAGGAAACAGGCTTGTGTCATGGTTCAGTAAGAAACAGAACTCAGTCTCCACTTCTACAGCTAAAGCTGAGTACATTGCTGCTGGAAGTTGTTGTGCACAGATTCTTTGGATGAAAAATCAACTTATTGACTATGGTCTAAAAGTTGAAAAGATTCCAATTTTCTGTGACAACACAAGTGCTATTGCCATCACAGATAATCCAGTACAACATTCGAGAACCAAGCATATTGACATCAAATACCACTTCATTAGAGAACATGTGATGAATGGTACAGTAGAAATGCACTTTGTGCCAAGTGAAATGCAGCTTGCAGATATCTTCACCAAGCCTCTTGATGAATCATCATTCACAAGATTGGTAGGTGAACTAGGTATGCTTAATTTTTCATAATTCCTAGTGATATCTAATCATACTAATTCGCAACGTACACACTGCAGACTCGATTCAAACAAACACAGAAACGATTCAAAACTCAGCGAAGCCAGCAAACAAAATGCAGCAAAAGATTCAGCGACTCAATCGAAATAGTAACAACAAAAACCGAAACCAACGACAAGAAAAACTCAGCAAAACCTCGCAAAAACGCAACCACAATTCGGCAACTCAGTACTACACAGCACATAAAACCAAATTACTTAATTTGATCATTTTCTGGTAACAAGCGAACAATCCTAAAACTCAAAACACAGAACTCGACTTGCTACGAAGCAGCAGAAGGAGCTTGGTTTGGCGTTGGTGGGTGTCGAACAGAGGAGAGGAGGGGAGGGATATTGTTGGGGACGGGAATTCCAGATGGGAAGAAAAGATGGGGACTGGGTTTTGTGGGTTGTTCGAACAAGAAAAAGAAGAGGGGAGGTGGTGTGTTTGGTGGTGAAAGAGAGAGGCGGCGGACGGACAAGTGCGGAGAAGATGAGTAACTGGAGGCGTTGGTGTTGTATTGCAGCAAACGAAGAAGGGGGCGTGTGAACGGAGAAGGGGAGATGGCGCGGTGGTGTACTCACGGTGAAACCCAGAAAACGCAGCAACTGAATTGGGAGAGGATTTGAGAAGGTGGAGTAGCGGAGCGATGGAGGAAAGGGGGAAGAACAGGTGGGAGGTGAATGAAAGAAGAATGGCGGAAAGGAGGAGTCGCGGTGGTGGTTGTACTGGGGTGAGGAGAAGTAGAAAAGGAAGGTAGGAGTGAATTGGGTTTTGGAGAAAACAGGGGAATGTTTTGCTACGATTTTATCAAAGAAACAGGGGAATTTTTATGCTTCGAATAAAACACAAAATAGACAGAAAATAAATGCTGGAAATTATTTACGCTACTAATTTGTTTTTTTTTTAATTTCTAATAATTTTTTGTTTTTTTTAATATTATACTGAACAAAATAAAATCTAAACTATAAGA
Organism: Kitagawia praeruptora; assembly: GCA_037693485.1. NCBI lineage: Eukaryota > Viridiplantae > Streptophyta > Magnoliopsida > Apiales > Apiaceae > Kitagawia > Kitagawia praeruptora. The sequence continues at coordinate 29,527,789 of CM075345.1, read as the reverse complement.
AATAATTAACCTAAACTTAATATTACTGCCTTCCCCGGCAGCGGCGCCAATTTGTTGGTAGTATTTTTGTGAAGTTCGTTCGCAGGGAAGAACTATTAATACAAGTTTAAGTTTTAATTTCTTACGATCTAGAAGTGTGGAGAAATAATTGGGTGTTCTGTTTCTAACTAAATTTAACTAAAATAAGCAATTAAAACTAAGTTTTATCGATAAGGAAAATAACCCGAGAACTAGGTTTCTTCAATTGGTTCCATAATGTTGATGTGATGCTATATCTATTTCTCGTACTTCGCTAAAAACAATGCTTCTAAATTCTATAATGTTCTCTCCCAAGATACAAAATAGTGTCTATAATTATATCTCAAAAGTCACTCCCATGATCAATCGAAATATAATTTTAGATTATTAAGACCCAAGAATTATAAGTTTCATAGTCCTTTTATTAATCTCCCGATTCAATAATAGAATTATGTCTATCATATCATGTACTAGAATTGTAAATCCTCTCCCAATTCATTACAATTCCTAGAAATACAATTAATGGTTCATGACTCCCTTAATTGGGTTAAGCCCTCAATGATAAATTAGCAAAAGTAGAGAATTAGCATCACAATCAAACAATTATATATTACCAATGAATACTACCTAATTCTCGAATTATAAAATTAGTTACACATGCTAGATAAATAACACAAACATATATAAAATCAAAAGAATATTTACAAGAGTATAGAGTTAAGAAAAATACAACTTTGAAGAAATCTGTAAGTCTGAATTGAATCCCTTCAACCCTTGCCCAAGCTTCCTTTCAAAGTCTCTTCTTCTTCTCTCCGTTTATTATCTACTCCTAAACTAACTACTAAATACTAAACTGAAAATATATGTTACAGGAATTCTTGATACAGGATTTTTCATGTTGAAGGAAAACTCTCCTATTTATAGGAGAAATTAGCACACCATCTGCCATAATTAATTCAGCCGAAAGAGCAAAATAGCACAGTGCGGTTGGTGGCTTTGTATGTGCGCGTCTGCTGGCCAAAAACTTGGTTTCTTTTTTTCTTTTATCACATGAATGCCGTGCTGAAAACCAGCCTCAAAACAGGGAGGTGAAGTCAGGCGCACCGCATATTTATTTTTTTCCTTCAGGCGCGTGGCCTTCACGCGCGCGTAGGCGCGTCACACCTTGCCGACAGAAAGCTAACAGACAACCAAACAATTAGTCCACTTGGTTCTTTTATTTGTTTATTCATAAACAAATCAATTCACATGACCTGCTAAAACATTTGAAGTCACCGGGGCCTATTTTGTTTTACATGGATAGGTTCCGTAGAAATGCTTTTTAACCCGCACAGCTTGTAATCTTTAATTAATAAATAATTAATTTAATCCAGAAATTATAAAAATAAATATCTAATATTATTAGATATTTATAAATATAATTTCCTAATTAAATTAAATATTTATTAATATAAATAAATCCTTAAATCCTAAGCTGCGGTATATTGAGAGCCAGGAACCGAACTCCTTTCGCTTAACAAAAATTTTATTAATTCCAACCGGGATTTCTGCTTTAAGAATATATCACTTTCCATATTTTTGTGACAATTCTTATTTCCTCATTGCTCGTCCAGGTCTAAACTACGGTCTCTTGATGATGTGAAATCAGGCTCCTTTTGCTTCCAAAATTATCCTATAAACATAAAAAAAATCATCTTAACATCAAATCCAAATTAAAATGCTACTAACATGCTAATCAAGGACAAAATTATTACAAACTAAGGATAAATGAGAGATAACATGCTATAAAATGTACATAAAATTAGCATGTATCAAATACCCCCAAACTTGACCTTTGCTCGTCCTCGAGTAAACCACTATAAAATAACTAATTATTAATACCACTTTCGTAGGTGACACGATTGCATTGAGCACATGCAACAAGCCGTTAAACCCCTAGGTAGCCCTAGTAGGACGAGTGTTGTCTCGTGAGGGCCTATAGTGAATGTACCCACAAAATCCATCTAGCTCATGTAAAAGATCGAATGTCAATACAACACCACACATACAAGTCCTCTCATGCAACATCAACTTAAGAATCAAAGTGAATAATGCAATGCCTTGGTGTCAATGGTACAAGTACTCGCATAGTCTACTCAAAGAAGATGCATAAGTTCTCAAAAGTCCATGTCAAATGCAAGAATAAGTTGGTAATCATGCTAAGCCCACAAGAGTACATTTGAGTCAAAACTTGGGATCTCATATGCACAATACAAGTAATAACTCACCTTTCACTCACAAAAGAATATTCACTCAAGAACAAGGGTAAGTGTATCACTCAATTCCAACAAAATCATAAGCATGCTTGACATTTGGTATCAATCTAACTTTAACGCAACATACATCACTGATGATAATCAAAAGATCTTTATTCGGGTTGTAATGGGGCTAGGGACAAGGTATGTCAAGTAAAGCCAAAACAGGTTAAATGTCAAAAGCTAGTACCCAACAACATAAATCATTCAACTCCCCATCTATCATCCCCACTCTTGATTTTTTTTTTTTTTTTTTCAACAAATAACTTGATTAGTCGAATGAAGAAGGATCAAACAAACATAAGTATGCTCTCATATAAATAATATTTTTTTTCTTTTTCTTTTTTTTAAAGAGAGCTAAATATAAACAAAAACAATGATCCCTTGATATTATTACAAACTTCGACTAACAAGTAACAACCAAACCCAATATTTTCCCAAAAGTAATGATCATCAATAAACCCCCCTTTTTGCACACCTTATCACTCCCTTAAGCATTATACTAGCCTTTGACAATTGGGTTCAAGTTAAAGTAAGGCCAATACAAGAAAAAGGTCTAGGCAAATAATGTGGTGTGTCACCGAAAGAATAGGATTAAGATCAACGGGGTAACTATTTGATCATATTTAAAAGGTGTGGAAATATGGGAAATACGAGGTCAAACCTAAGTGCCTTTATCATCTCATCATCAAGTAATGTCATGCATTTTAAGAAAGACCTCAAACAAGTGCTAGCAATGCAAACAACATGTGGACACTCAAGCAAACGAATATGAAATGCAAAAGATATGCATATAGGCTCAAAAGCTCACTTGGTGCGACAAAACATAATCAATCCCAAGTAACAAGACTCTCTAACGCACCTACTTGTACTCAAAGCATGGAAACCAAGTCATCTTGCACATATTCATGTCATTCTGATCACTTACCACATTCAATTAAGTCTACCAGTTTCAACTTGCTAGTGAAAGTGTGTGCACAAGAACAAAGCATATCACTTCTCAATCAAAAGCGTCAATAACACAAGATTCTTTTAGCATGCATGGATGTATCAAGCTAATTTACAAAAAGTGATCTTTTTACAAGGCCAGAATTATTTTTGATTTTTTCAATTTTTTTTATTTTATTTTATTTTATTTTTTTTTATAACACCACAATGAACACACACACCCCCCAACTTATCACGTTTCTTGTCCACAAGAAACAACCACTAACCACATATAACATAAAGAAACAAACTATATATATAAATGACAACACAATGGACTAATATGCAAGGAAGAAAAGAAAGAGCTCCCCTGAATCATGGTCGAGGTTGTAGTGTGCAACCAAGAACTGCCATTGTGACATCCATCTTAAAATGAAGATCCTCCTGCATAGTCCAAACACACAGAAAATATTATTCAAATCAACAAAATTCCTTGGGTTGCCTCCCAAATAGCGCTTGTTTATTGTCATTAGCTCGACTTATTTTCACAAACAATAATACTAGTGAGGAGAAAAAGCAAATAAATGCACATATCTACGAATTAGTAATAACACCATAATGTGCAAATAAACCTTAGATTCATTGAAAGGTAGGAAAACTTTCATGAATCTCACATGCTCAGGAGACTTGCAAAAGTAGCCAGAAAAGTCGTCAGAATAATCATTATAAGTACGACTCATATACTCCTCCCAAATCGGATCCTTATACTCTAAAGCAAGATTTTCAACTTCATCAATCTTAACTTCCTTCTCTTTTATAATTGGACACTCATCAATTTTAATCTCGTCTACCAATGTATTAAGCTCAAAATTTTCTAGATTTGGTAGAATTTCAATTGCATCCAAATTATCATTAATGTGCATGGGACGATTATCAACTACACAAGTAGAATCATCAGACACAACATTATCATCAATTGCTAAACAAGAGTCATGGCATAGAGGAAAATTGACACACGGGGGAGTTAGAGAACAGCCGTCATGCCACACTGCTCGAACTTCCCAAATAAAATTATTTATTTTAGCATTCTCCTCGTACCAAGCTATTGAATCATATGGAATATCATTATCACTAGCAATTTCTAATGGCGGGTCCTCAAAGTGATTAAAAACTCCCATCGAAAGTAAAGAAGGATCAGATTGAATTACACTCGTATCAACATCATTGCACATATATGAATTAAGATCATCATGATATTGATTTTCTAAGGCAAATGAAAAATCATTGCTAGGGGGGTATGGAGCATAAAATGAGTTCTCAGAATAGAACGAATTCACCTGATATGCATTACAATCCTCATAAGCATTGAATTGTGGGTAAGGATTGAAGTCTTGATATCGTTCTTGACTGTTGTAGAAATTCTGAGCGTTGTTCCAACCAAAGTTGTACTCCATGTAGTCTCTCTCCTCAAAAGCTTGCTCTAAATTACTCACTTTTTATTTTATTATATATATTTTTTTTAAATTTTTCAAAAAAACAACAAAACCGTAAATAAAACAGAAAATAACAAAAACCAAGTTATTATAAAAATTAACAACTAGATTTTATTCTAAAACTTTTTATTTATTTTTTTACTTTTTTTTTTTTTAACAGGAAATTTTAGAAAAAATGTACATGTATTCGTAAATGGAACTAGCCAGAAATACCCAATCCAAGAATTTAAAACCAACAAATGACACAATTTAACATGAACTCGGTGAAATAAACTCAGACTAACATCAAAACAAAACAGAACAATGACTCGGTCAAACTCAATACTCGGCAACTCAACTTTCAACTCAGAAATTCAGAACCAAAAACTACACTACCATTCGACTATACTGAACAAAACCAACCCACAAACATTACACTGCAGACTCAGCAAACACGCGGGTCGACTCAGAAATCGCAGCACATAACTCTAAATAACGAGCAACTTAGTGACGATGACAGCAACGCAGCTCGTGACTCGGAAATGACTCAGTAATGATTCAAACTGAACAACATTTAAAGAGCAAAACTCAGCGCGAACTCAGTCTTTCAATAAACTTGGAATAAACAAAATCCAAAACTCGGAACTTGGCATTTACAAACTCAACAACAAACCATAGAACTCGAACTAATAACAAGAAAACAGGACTCGAAAAAAACAGCAACAAACGCAGCAACTTTTAACTCGGAAAATGCGGAATCAAAATCCACACATCAACACAACCAGTGAAAAGAATTAGTAAACGAAACTTGGATACAAATGACTCAGCAGCTCGGAAAAACAGCAACTTCGGACAACAACTTCATTCAACCTCAGAACTCGCAACGTACACACTGCAGACTCGATTCAAACAAACACAGAAACGATTCAAAACTCAGCGAAGCCAGCAAACAAAATGCAGCAAAAGATTCAGCGACTCAATCGAAATAGTAACAACAAAAACCGAAACCAACGACAAGAAAAACTCAGCAAAACCTCGCAAAAACGCAACCACAATTCGGCAACTCAGTACTACACAGCACATAAAACCAAATTACTTAATTTGATCATTTTCTGGTAACAAGCGAACAATCCTAAAACTCAAAACACAGAACTCGAATTGCTACGAAGCAGCAGAAGGAGCTTGGTTTGGCGTTGGTGGGTGTCGAACAGAGGAGAGGAGGGGAGGGATATTGTTGGGGACGGGAATTCCAGATGGGAAGAAAAGATGGGGACTGGGTTTTGTGGGTTGTTCGAACAAGAAAAAGAAGAGGGGAGGTGGTGTGTTTGGTGGTGAAAGAGAGAGGCGGCGGACGGACAAGTGCGGAGAAGATGAGTAACTGGAGGCGTTGGTGTTGTATTGCAGCAAACGAAGAAGGGGGCGTGTGAACGGAGAAGGGGAGATGGCGCGGTGGTGTACTCACGGTGAAACCCAGAAAACGCAGCAACTGAATTGGGAGAGGATTTGAGAAGGTGGAGTAGCGGAGCGATGAAGGAAAGAGGGAAGAACAGGTGGGAGGTGAATGAAAGAAGAATGGCGGAAAGGAGGAGTCGCGGTGGTGGTTGTACTGGGGTGAGGAGAAGTAGAAAAGGAAGGTAGGAGTGAATTGGGTTTTGGAGAAAACAGGGGAATGTTTTGCTACGATTTTATCAAAGAAACAGGGGAATTTTTATGCTTCGAATAAAACACAAAATAGACAGAAAATAAATGCTGGAAATTATTTACGCTACTAATTTGTTTTTTTTTTAATTTCTAATAATTTTTTGTTTTTTTTAATATTATACTGAACAAAATAAAATCTAAACTATAAGAAATAATTAACCTAAACTTAATATTACTGCCTTCCCCGGCAGCGGCGCCAATTTGTTGGTAGTATTTTTGTGAAGTTCGTTCGCAGGGAAGAACTATTAATACAAGTTTAAGTTTTAATTTCTTACGATCTAGAAGTGTGGAGAAATAATTGGGTGTTCTGTTTCTAACTAAATTTAACTAAAATAAGCAATTAAAACTAAGTTTTATCGATAAGGAAAATAACCCGAGAACTAGGTTTCTTCAATTGGTTCCATAATGTTGATGTGATGCTATATCTATTTCTCGTACTTCGCTAAAAACAATGCTTCTAAATTCTATAATGTTCTCTCCCAAGATACAAAATAGTGTCTATAATTATATCTCAAAAGTCACTCCCATGATCAATCGAAATATAATTTTAGATTATTAAGACCCAAGAATTATAAGTTTCATAGTCCTTTTATTAATCTCCCGATTCAATAATAGAATTATGTCTATCATATCATGTACTAGAATTGTAAATCCTCTCCCAATTCATTACAATTCCTAGAAATACAATTAATGGTTCATGACTCCCTTAATTGGGTTAAGCCCTCAATGATAAATTAGCAAAAGTAGAGAATTAGCATCACAATCAAACAATTATATATTACCAATGAATACTACCTAATTCTCGAATTATAAAATTAGTTACACATGCTAGATAAATAACACAAACATATATAAAATCAAAAGAATATTTACAAGAGTATAGAGTTAAGAAAAATACAACTTTGAAGAAATCTGTAAGTCTGAATTGAATCCCTTCAACCCTTGCCCAAGCTTCCTTTCAAAGTCTCTTCTTCTTCTCTCCGTTTATTATCTACTCCTAAACTAACTACTAAATACTAAACTGAAAATATATGTTACAGGAATTCTTGATACAGGATTTTTCATGTTGAAGGAAAACTCTCCTATTTATAGGAGAAATTAGCACACCATCTGCCATAATTAATTCAGCCGAAAGAGCAAAATAGCACAGTGCGGTTGGTGGCTTTGTATGTGCGCGTCTGCTGGCCAAAAACTTGGTTTCTTTTTTTCTTTTATCACATGAATGCCGTGCTGAAAACCAGCCTCAAAACAGGGAGGTGAAGTCAGGCGCACCGCATATTTATTTTTTTCCTTCAGGCGCGTGGCCTTCACGCGCGCGTAGGCGCGTCACACCTTGCCGACAGAAAGCTAACAGACAACCAAACAATTAGTCCACTTGGTTCTTTTATTTGTTTATTCATAAACAAATCAATTCACATGACCTGCTAAAACATTTGAAGTCACCGGGGCCTATTTTGTTTTACATGGATAGGTTCCGTAGAAATGCTTTTTAACCCGCACAGCTTGTAATCTTTAATTAATAAATAATTAATTTAATCCAGAAATTATAAAAATAAATATCTAATATTATTAGATATTTATAAATATAATTTCCTAATTAAATTAAATATTTATTAATATAAATAAATCCTTAAATCCTAAGCTGCGGTATATTGAGAGCCAGGAACCGAACTCCTTTCGCTTAACAAAAATTTTATTAATTCCAACCGGGATTTCTGCTTTAAGAATATATCACTTTCCATATTTTTGTGACAATTCTTATTTCCTCATTGCTCGTCCAGGTCTAAACTACGGTCTCTTGATGATGTGAAATCAGGCTCCTTTTGCTTCCAAAATTATCCTATAAACATAAAAAAATCATCTTAACATCAAATCCAAATTAAAATGCTATTAACATGCTAATCAAGGACAAAATTATTACAAACTAAGGATAAATGAGAGATAACATGCTATAAAATGTACATAAAATTAGCATGTATCACGCAACTGTAACACCCCAGTCCCACATCGAGGAGATTTGGGACTTCTGTTCAGTTTATAAGGCAAAGTACTACTACTAAGTGCACCAACAAATCATGATCTTTTGGGGGCCTGTGGTGGGCTTGTGGACTACCCAAGTTGGTAGCATTTGGGCCAGTTTGCTTTGACTTATTTCGGATTCGGAATTGGGACTCGACCCGATTTTCGAAAAGACTCGGGATTTGACCCGGGTTGTCACAGACATGAACTTCTCCATGAGAATAGGTAGAACGGATTGTTAGGAAGTTAGGGTGCTGTGATTAATGTCTCTGAATTGCATGATACCATGAGAATAGGCTTGATTGTATTTTAGAGAAGCCATTAATACTCGAGAGAGGTTATTGGTAATTTATAGGGCGCACTTTTCCTGTTGAGTATTATATGATTGATTGGGGAGGGAATTCACGATTGCATTAATTCATGCTAGTGGGGATACTTAATTCTGGATGTTTTAGTTAATTGATTAATTGCATTAGTATAAAATTAGTATAATAATCTTTGATATTTTATTGTGTTACTTGCCTGGCTGAATTGAATCGAGAACAACTGGTGATTGACACGTTTGTCTCTGTGGGATCGACTCTGACTTACCCTACTACATAGTTAGAAGGATTTGTTAGAAATTATTATTTGATAGGCACGCGACAGCCTTGTCAAATTTTTGGCGCCGCTGCCGGGGACAAAGCAGTGTTAGATTAGTTAATTTTTGAGTTAGTTTGGCCAAGTTGTTTAGTTGTGTTGCTTCGGCTATTATTCTTGTTCTGTTTGATCTTTGCTTGTGGTTTTTCTTGTTTCTTGTAAAATTGATTTTCAGATTCCTATAACAAGAAATTAAGCGAGTAAAGAGAGGAGCAAGAAGAAAGCATGGAGGCATTGATTGAGACTATGCAGGCATTATCTCAAAAGATCGATGAAGTAGAGTCAAGAAATTCTTATTTGTTTGCCACTTGTGATGTTTGCGGTATACAGGGACATACTCAAAATAATTGCCAATTTAATATCCCTTACTACCCAAGCCAAGCACAATATTGGGATAATAATTTTCATTACAATGCCCATTACAACCCTCACCAGCCACCACAATATAATCCTTATTCCGAAACTTACAATTCTAGTTGGGAAAATTATTCTGATTTTTCCTACCAAAACAATCTACCTCAACCAGAAAAATCTAGCTTGGAAACTGCCTTGGAAACTTATTTCTCTCCATATGCCAAGATGAATGAGTCTTTAGCCACTTGTGATGCTCAACATCAACAATTTAATGCTCAATTTGAAGAGATATCAGTTAGTCCATGCCAAGCTCAACCACCTCAAATCAACTACTCTCAGCCACCACAAAAATCCAACTTTGAAAGTCTGTTGGAAGGAGTTGTTGTTGCACAGCTGAACAAGAATGAAGAGGTTGAGACAAGTCTTAATGAGTTGAAAGTTCAAGGTAAGTTGATTGAAAACTCAATTGCTCAACTAGCTCAAGAGGTAACTGAATTCGTTGAGATGCGCACTCAAACGGAGAAAATACCAATGAGTCAATTTGATGATGCAACTTTGTGGAGTGGTAAGGATTTCAAAGAGTCGCAAAACGAGGTTAGTAACAGTAAGTTAATTTTTGATGATTTTGATGATGAAGATGGTTATTTTGATAGTCTTGCTCTTATTGACCCATATGCTTCTCAAGAAATTAACTCGTGTGAAAACTCTTTTGATAATAATGATGTTGATTTCTTAGATGACTCTATTTGCATGCTATTTGACGAGGGTGATAATATGGTTGTGGCAGATGTTAATTTGAATAAGGATATTGTGGTAGATGAGATAGAACCGAATTTGGATAAACTTGACTTGAATGATGTTAAAATTGAAAATATGTGTATGCCTTTTGTTGACCCAATTTGGGAGGAATTTGTGAAAAGTAACTATAGCCATGTTGGAGATGATTTTTCTAAATACTTTCACATGCCGGAAATTCTTGAGCATCACATGAGTCTCACATGTCAATTTATGTATCTTCTTGGTTATCTAATTGGTGCTCACATCATTAGATTAATTCAAATTAGGAGATATGTACATCTATATGCTTTTTCGCCAAGATAATTGTCAACAGACGTCAAGCTATTGACGTTAAAGAAGCGCTTCGTGGGAGGCAACCCATGCTTTAGTGTATTAAAAAAAAAAAAAAAAAAAAATCTGGGCAAATTGCGGGGCTGTAACGCAGGTAGCCCCTGCGTTACTGGAAGAGGAGCAGGTTGCGGGGCTGTAACGCAACCTGCGGTTGCGTCTCTGGAAGTAAAGCAAATTGCGGCCCCAAGGCGCAACCTGCGTATGCGCGTCTGTATGAAGGGCAGTTTGCCCCCACATGCGGCAACTGGCGCGTGATGCAGAAGGGTTAGCAAAAATTTTCCCCAGCTTGTACACTGTTCTGCCGTGAGTTTTGTGTGTATACATATTAAAAAAAAATCTTTCTCACCCCAATTCTTTTTATACTCCCCATCTCTTCCCTAAATCTTTTCCTATTTTAATTCCAAAACCCCTCATCTCTCCTAAAAAAAAAAAAATTCCAATTCCTATTTCTTTTCTAAATATTTTTCTTTTATCCATTAAATATTTTTCTATCCTATATCAAATTCCAAATTCCACCCAAATTTTTTCCTTTTCACATTAAAATTCTTATATTCATCCTATCACTCCATGGCCTATAAATACCCATACATACACACCCAATTCATTATCTACCTCCTCTACATCTCTTAAAAATTCAAGTTTGGGGGAAAATTAGTACGAGTTCACCTCTTTGATTCGTAGTGGGATTTCTTTTCTCTATTTTATTTTACTACGAATTTGTGTTCTTGTAAATTGGGGTTTTTGTATTATTCTTGTTACTTGGGTATTTTTGGTGTGATTCTTCTTGGTAGTTTTTGGTGGGATATTTTGAGGTGGTTATTGGTGGAGCTTCTTGTGAGTTGGGTATTGATTCTTATGGCTTCTAAGCTTGGGAGAGATGATGCTAATTGCTACAAAAAGGGGATTTTTGCCGAACAAGCTTGTTTGAGTTGTGATGGGGACGGATATTTAAGGCGCCTTGCAGGTATGTTTTCTGCTATCCCTTGTATTTACTTCCATTCAATGAGGGCATTGAATATTTTAAGTTTGGGGGTGGTTTGAGGGAGTAGTAGTTGTTGTTGTATTATGTGTTCATGTAGGAATTCATGCTTTGCATATTAGTAGTAGTAAATTATGCATTTATGTCGTGTTATCTACGTTTGTTTCATATTCATAATAGTTGCATTTGCATCCATGCTTGATAGGAATTTTGTGTTGTTGACGCTTTTGATTGAGAAGTGATATGCTTTGTTCTTGTGCACACACATACACTAGTAAGTTGAAGCTAGTAGACTTATTGAATGTTGTAAGTAATTAGAAGGACATGAATATGTGCAAGATGACTTAGTTTGCATGCTTTGAATACAAGTAGGTGCGTTAGAGAGATTTTTTTGCTTGGGATTGAGTATGTTTTTCCACCAAGTGAGATTTTGAGCCTTATTGCATATTGCATATTATTTGCAAAGTTATTCGTTTGCTTGAGTGTCCACGGATTGTTTGCATTGCTAGCAGTTGTTTGAGGTCTTTCTTGAAACGCATGACATTATTTGACGATTAAAATGATAAAGGCAATTAGGAATAACCATATATTTTCCCATATTACCACACCATGTTTACATGCTCAATTAGTTAACCCGTTGAGCTTAATCCTATTTTTCGGTGACATACCACATTACTTGCCTAGACCTTTTTCTTGTATTAGCCTTACATTAATTTGAACCCACATTGTCAAAGGCTAGTAAAGTTCTTAAGGGAGTAATAAGTTGTGCAAGGAGGGGTTTATTGTTGGTCATACTTTTGGGGGAAATATTGAAATTGGGTTTGTTATTACTTGATAGTCGACATATGTAATAAATTCATGGGATCATTTTTATTGTTATATTATTGTTTTACCTAGCTCTCGAAAAAAAAAAGAAAAAAAAAGAGAAAAAAATGAGAAAGAAAAAATATGAAAAAAAGAAAAGAAAAAAAGAAAAAAAAATATTATGAGAGCATATTTGTCATATTGTGTTTGTTGTGATCCTATTTCAGTCGACTAGTCGAGTGTTTTTGTTGGAAGAATAATAGAAAAATTTTGTGGGGGGGAAAATAGGGTGTTGTGAATGGTTTATTATGGTACTTACTAGCTTTTGACACTTCACCTATTTTGGCTTATTTGTCATACCTTGTCCCTAGCCCCGTTACAACCCAAATAAAGACCTTTTGATTATCGTCATTGATGTATGTTGTGTTAAGAGTTAGATTGATACCAAATGTCAAGCATGCTTATGATTTTGTTGGAATTGAGTGATACACTTACCCCTGTTCTTGAGTGAATATTCTTTTGTGAGTGGATTGTGAGTGTTTGCTTGTTTTTGCGTATGAGATCCCGAGTTTTGTCTCAAAGATGTACTCTTGTAGGCTTAGCATGTTTACTAACTTATTCTTACACTTGCCATGGACTTGTGAGAACTTATGCATGTTCATTGAGTAGACTATGTGAATATTTGCACTTTCGACACCAAGACATCGCAGTATTTACTTTGATTCTTAAGTTGATATGGCATGAGAGGATTTGAAGGTATGGTAGGATATTAGTACTAGATTAGTTGCATTTTCATATTAGTTGCATTCATGCATTGCATTGCATTAGGTTAAATGGATTTTGTGGGTACATTCGCTATAGGCCCTCACGAGACCTTACTCGTCCACTAGGGCTGCCTAGGGGTTTAAAGGGCTTGTTGCATATGCCAAATGCAACCGTGATCACCTACGGAAGTGGTACTAGCTAGTTAGTTAGTTGTAATTGTTAATGCTTGAGGACAAGCATCGGTTTAAGTTTGGGGGTGTTTGATAAGTGGATTTTATATCTACTTGGAGCATTCTAAATCGGCTTAAATTGATTATCTTGGACTCAAGTTTCTTATAGTTTTGATGTGTTTTGCTTAGTTGTGCAGGTTTACCAGAATGTTGATTATGGTGGATGTTTCCATTATTTTTGGAGAATTAATTGATTAAAATTCGGATTTCTGAGAAGGGTTGCGCAGTCTACACTGTTTTGGTCATATCTTGAGTTCTAGAAGTCCGTTTGAGGCCCATAAGCAGTCCACGCGAAGATAACGAGATTCTCTATCATTCTAAAGAGGCCCAGACGTCCAAGCACAACTGGAAAGGTTCGGAAAAACAGAAGAAAAGCAGATACGAATTTTCCTTAAAAAACAGATTCAGTTTAGGAAACGTATTTTGCAGAAATTCTATTATAATTCTGTTTTGGTATTTTCTTGCTGGGCAAGACTTTTAGAGCTTATATAAACACATCTAGATATAGTTTTTGGAGATCGAAAAATTATTGTACATAACTTGTATATTCTAGTATAGAGAGATTGGAGATAGCTATTCACTTTTCTTTGGAGATTGAAGGTTTTTCTCTATTCTTTATAATAATATGCGTTCATATTATATCTCTTGTTTTATTAGTTTAATTATGTATGAGTAGATAATTAATCTAGGGTTAAGTAGAACCCTAGTTATGATTGATGTGTGAATTTCCCAATTCCCCCAATTTGATTGTTTAATTGCTCTTGCTTATTGAGTTGTTTTAATTAGCAATTACAAATCAGACGTGATTATGTGTATTGTTTGAACCAGTATCTATTTATCAACGAGAGTTGGATTTAGATGGTTGTGATTTATCCAATGAGGACATGAACTTCTCCATGAGAATAGGTAGAACGGATTGTTAGGAAGTTAGGGTGCTGTGATTAATGTCTCTGAATTGCATGATACCATGAGAATAGGCTTGATTGTATTTTAGAGAAGCCATTAATACTCGAGAGAGGTTATTGGTAATTTATAGGGCGCACTTTTCCTGTTGAGTATTATATGATTGATTGGGGAGGGAATTCACGATTGCATTAATTCATGCTAGTGGGGATACTTAATTCTGGATGTTTTAGTTAATTGATTAATTGCATTAGTATAAAATTAGTATAATAATCTTTGATATTTTATTGTGTTACTTGCTTGGCTGAATTGAATCGAGAACAACTGGTGATTGACACGTTTGTCTCTGTGGGATCGACTCTGACTTACCCTACTACATAGTTAGAAGGATTTGTTAGAAATTATTATTTGATAGGCACGCGACAGCCTTGTCAATGGCCAAAAGCAATGCATTGTCTCTCCAGAAAATAGGAGATCAGATTGGTCAAATTGCAAATGCATTAAAAACATTGAATCATATTGCAAGTGACACAGAAGGCCTAGCTGTAGAGGAGGAGGACAAGAACCTTCCTATCAGTCTTGACTGGCCTTTCTTAGCCACGGGTGAGACCATGATCGTAGTTCATGAAGGAGAGTCTGAGGGCAAAGATGGGGAAGAAGCAGAACATGAAGCTGATAAGGAAGCAGAGTCGGAGGCAAACCAATCAGAAAATTCAGAATGTCCAGAAAACTCTATTCTGAATAATCAGCCGCAACCACTTCCTTTGCAATCTGAAAATTTTGAAGAATCAGCACAAGATCAAGAAAATTCCAAGGCTCAAGTGGCTATGCTATTTCCTTCGAAGGATGAAGAGGGTCTCAGTGTGGAAGATGATGAATTAGGAGAGCATGTTCAGTTGTTGAATGCCGCTCCGTTGCAATCTGACTTCGACCAGCTGGAGGCCGAAGAGGAAAAGAGCATCACTCCTGTTGAAAAATCTACTCCGGAGAAGACTACAGAGATCGTCCAAATCGATTTTCCTCTTCCATATCCACAAGGGCTTCAGAAGCAAACTCTAGCCATGAATTTACCGGCGGAGGATGAGGAGTGTTTTAGCTTGAAATTGGTTGATGCAGGGCAGAGTAAAAAGTATGACACGGAGAAGGAGAAGGCAAAGCATGGCCAACTGAGGATTACAGTGCCTTGGTTAATGGGGCTACGTATTCCACATAAGTTGCTTGGAGTGGAAGATCTCTGGAATTCTCAGGTGCGCCTTAAGCCATCAATTGAAGGAGCTCCCGAACTCGAGCTCAAAACATTGCTAGTTCACCTGGGGTATGTTTCTTGTAATTCAAATCCTTTGCTTGCTATTGTTATTGCTGCTAACTTTTCAGGTAGGTGGGAGAATGTTGTTAAGAGATCTTGTGAGGAGCGAATACGGGTAAAGCTTGTCGTTGAAGATGTCGCTCCAGAAAAGATCATTAAATGGCCTTATAGAGATGCGGTGTAGAAAATTTTCAAGAGGAAAATTGTGGCCAAGTCTAGCTAAAGACGTTAAAGAAAGGCGCTTCGTGGGAGGCAACCCATGATTTCTTGCTTTCGAATAAAACAACAGTTGCGCAGGAGCACACCACATCTATCCACCACCAGACACACCACCCGAGGAGGGTGGAGAGGCCGACGACTAGGGGAGTATCTCTTGTACCCTTTAATTTTACCTTCAATGAGGACATTGCAATTTTTAAGTTTGGGGGTGATTTTAGGGTATCAAGAGTCATTGCATTGCATATAGTTGTATATTCATGCTAGTCATATTAGAATTTTTGCATTTAGTTTTGCCATGCCATTTAGATTGCATTTAGGATGCCATGTCATATAGTTTATTTAGGAGTGTAATATCATGTTGTTCATGCATTTCATATGATTCCATATGAGTGTCTATTTCTGGCTCGATTGGTCGACGTTAATTTGAGTGTGATGACAATGAATAGAGGGTTGATTTAAGTACTTATGAAATTGACTTGCATGTGTCGGGAACACAATCTTTTCACGGTCTCACTGTTTGCTTTTGAGCTAGATCGAGTCATACCTGGTTTGGTTGTTGAGAGTTAATCACTTATTTATATCTAGAATTTTCGTTATTCCCTCGATGGCGTAGGAGCACTTAAGTATAAGTTTGGGGGAAAACAGGGATTTCATGCTAAGTGTCGTGTCGTAGTGTAATAATGGCTAGGCGTCAAATGGCTAGTAGCCGGCTCATATTTGATATGAGTAGTCTAGGAGGGTGAGATAGTGCACCCATGTGAAAAAAAAAAAGAAAAGAAAAGGCAAGAAAAAGAGTCAAAAAAAAAAATAGAAAAGAAAAAAAAAGAGAAAAAAAAAATAAAAAAAAAAGAGTTGTGAGAATAAAAAAATGAGGGATTGTGAGAGTGTGTGTATGCTAATTGGCTAGGGTGAGCTCTTTAGTACTCGAGCAAGTAAGTTCGAGGGGATTTTATGCCTAGTGACCTAAGACTTTTCCGGTCTGGGATCCACTAACCTAACGCTCGCTACAAGGGTGCTATTGTATAAGCCTTTAGGGGTCTCACCCATTGCACAGTCAAAAGCATGTGTGTTTTGTGTTTTGTGATGTTTTATGTAGTAAAGCATGAGTCCTTGTCTACCTTAAATGATGATGGCGGTGTCTTTGAGTCATGGAGTGTCTAAAGTCTATTCTTTTTATAAACATGTGATTGTCTTGGTGAAGAATTGGTTATGTCTTTTATCTAGTTTCGAGAGTATACTTAGTGAGAAATGCACACACCACGTTTCCGAGCATGTATTGTTAGTATACGGGGCCTTAGTCGAGCTCTGTTTGGCGTTGTTGCATTCTTTGAGGCGTTTGCTTGTGAGTTGGTTTTGGTAACTCGTGTGTGGGATTATTGCATTAGGACATTCTTGCATAATCATGACATTAAATTCTTAGTTTCATTCATTCATCATTTTAGAGTTGAGTTTGCATTGCTTGAGGACAAGCAACGGTTTAAGTTTGGGGGTTTGATAAGTGGATTTTATATCCACTATTTGCATTCCATTCGTACTTAAAACGATTGCGAGTTCTCAAGTTTCGTGTTAGTTTGATGTGTTTTCATTTAATTTGTGTAGGTTGCATAGTCGGGCGGCATTGGTGGTGTTGGTGAAGTATTGGTGGTATTCTGTGAGCTTAAAGTAGAAATTACAGGAAGTCTAGGGCAAGAGAATTCAGGAATTTGAGCTCAATGCGCATACTTCACTGTTTTGGCCATAACCGGAGTTCCAGACATCGGAATTGGGTGATTCAAAAGCCCACGCGAAGAGGAGAGAATTGTCTACAAATCTGGGCAGGGGGCACCAGGCGCAACAGCGCTCATTTCAGGCGCAACAGCGCTCATTTCAGGCGCAACAGCGCTCATTTCAGGCGCAATGGCGCTAAGGATGTGTGCGTTCCAGGAGAATACAAGCGCAATGGCGCTTCAGGAGGGGCTATTGCTCGAGTTGATTTTTCAGATTATATTCAGAATTTAAGTCGGGTCAAAACACTTTGGGCCTATTTATTTAGGGCATCTATATATGTAATAGTTAGACTTAAAAACAATATCAATCATTTTATCTATCGTTGTTCTTAGTTTTTCTTAGCATCTATCAACACTTATCATCTATTTTTCAAGAACAATTTCAAGGAATTTCTCCAAGCTAGTGACAAGCAAGGATTATTCTTTGGAACCTTTGTACTCTTCTATTTTGGGGATTTATTTCTAAACCTTATTTCTTCTTCCATATTTACTTGTTTAATTTAGAATTATGTTTTCCATAGAACCCATGATGGCAATTAGGTCAATTATGGGCTAATTAGTTATCATGGGGTTTTAATGGATTTTTCTATGGATTCTAGAAATTGAGTGTTATTTATGCCTTGGTGTGTGATTGGACGTATTGATTGCCTGGTATGTTTATGCTTATTCGTTATAAGTGAGTCGCGAACACTTGTAATTGTTTGTTTAATCCTAGTGAATGCGAAAGTGGATCTAGGGTTTAGAACAATTCATGCTAGCATAGGTTTTTGCATGTGAAGAACATGTATTAATTTGTGGTGTAATTCTAACCGTCTTGCATCGACTATGTGATTTAATGGGTGCTTGATTTTCAACCGGTATGTGTTCAATTGCTATAGACATATAGGGACTACACATATTTGGTGACTACTTGACTTCTATCAATTGTGGATGATCAGTAGGATGGTATATGCACAACGAAAGTTGGTGTGTATCAGTTTAGTGCATCTAATCAGTAATCAACTCGGTCACATGCTAGGCTAAAGGGCATAAGATTCTAGATGAAGTAGTAAATGAAATTGAAATCCCATGTTTGTTTATTATAAAGTTAAAGTTAAGTTATTTCCTCGTAATTGGCTTAGTTGGTAATTAATCTTTAGTAAATCAAAACCAAAATTGTGATTGTCTTAGCAGTGAGTGTAAATCATAAGCTGGTGCATAAGTGAACATAACGAACAATTTGAGTCTCTGTGGGAACGAATCCTATTTACTCTATATTACTTGTTGACCACGTTCTCTTGCGTGAATAAGTACGAACAACTGCCACCACTCCTCTAATCCACGAGGTAATTGAAGAGGTGTGGGCATCTGCTGAGTACATTGGCACAGACGGTACACTTGCTTTTTCTTTAAAGGGTAAAAACTATGTAGTTAACTCTGATGTGATAACTGCTTGTTTAAAATTGCCTGAGAATAACTGTCTGAAAGTACCCAGTGATGCTGAAATAGTTGCCATGCTTAATTCCATAAATTATGCCCTTAGTACTGATAATTTAGGGAAAATTGTTAGGAAAGGGATGGTTAAAGAATGGAGTTATTTTTGTGATTCCTTCATTAAAACTTTTTCAGGCAAAATTAGTAATTTTGATGCTGTTACCCATTCCATGCTAGTTATGTTGTGTATGCTTCTGACTGATAAATTTTATAACTTTGGCACACTAGTCATGTCTGAGATAGCAACAAAATTAGGTAAAAAGGAAACTAGGAGCAAGAATATCTATTTTGCTAGATTTTTTATGCTCTTAGCACTACATGTATCTGAGAATGAGTTATCCATTGCTAACCCGGATAGCAAGTTCAATTGTTTTGTTCAGGAGAAAAGAGTCTTAAGTGATTTGATTCTAATGAACTTAAATGCAGAAGTACAATTGGTATATCTACCAATTGTTCAGGTAACTGTTTCTAACCCTGAAACTCCTATCTCTAACCCCCAAATTTCTTTGCCTTCTAGTGTCACAATAGAGTCTGTAGTTGTGACCAAACAGGCTCCTACCAAAGTGACCAAATCCAAAGTTCCAAAACCACAATCTTAAAAGCAAACCTCAAGTGTCTCTCAAAAGACACCTGTTGTAAAACCTACCAAAACTCTTGAGGGGAGTGTGAAGGTGGTAGTGAGTGGTAAGGGACAGGGTGAACATCAAAGAAGCCCTAAGGATAAGGAAGGTGAGGCAGGTGCAACCAACATTTTAGTCTCTCAAAAGACTGTTAATGAACCTTCAAGCCAAATTCTAGTTACATCCTCTCAACAAGGTGTGACTACTGATTTAAGTTCCACTCCAGGAACTCTGCACAAAAGAGCAAGAGACACAGATAGCCCTCACTCAAAAACCTATGTTAGAATAGTAAAATCCAAAACCATTGGGGCATCACAGGGTGCACACACAGTACAGGCAACTGTACCTTCTCAAATTCAGTTTGATGTGACTTCAATAAATGTGGAGTCACAGCCCCTTGATCTTAACCTTCAAATCGATACACATTTCAATCCACCATCACCAACTCCATCTCTGAATGTGGATATGATATCTACATCAATTCATGATTCTTCATCTTTAAGATTCTTGGAGAAGCCCCACTCTGCAATTGGTGGTCATCATCTTCTAGATGATTTGTTGGGCCATCAATCTTCCATTCCTGAATTCACAACAACATCTGTGGCCTCATCTTTAAAATCAATCTCCACAGATTCAGTGTTGGTTTTCACTTCAACGGATACTATCTTTCCTTCATCAACGGATATCCTTCATCCATTGACAAGTGTTTCTCCATCAACAGATGCGCCTATGTCTAGCCATCCCTTGACAGCTATAACTACTCCATCAACGGATATTCCTTATCCGTTGATAACTCACTCTACCACTACTATATCTGACATTCCTGTGTCAAGTGTGGAGGAGTTCTCAGTAGTTGAAACACTTTTAGGATTGAGGGAAGGGAGTGAGAGGCTGCCTTGTGAGCAGGCAAAAGGAGAGGCAAATAATGAGAGGCTGACCATTTCTTCAGGTCAGGCAAAAGGAGAGCAAGAGAGTTCCACCTTAGTAGGTGAAGGTGAGGGTGTGAGAGGTGTGAGCCAGGGGGAGCCCTTGATGCAAGAAAAGAGAGATGAGTGGAGAGAAGGGACTACATGAGAAATAAGACAGGAAGATCCAGCCATTGCAAGTGAGTTAATGGAGGTTAATGAAGCTTCTAAAGAGATGGAATTTCGACAAGAATATCAGTCAATCATTGACTCCATCTCTTTGGATCCTGAAACCTTTACTCATCCTGTTTCTGCCTATCAAGTCATGGCACAACAGGGCAATGTGGAAGCAGATGAGGCAATGCACCTAGTGCACACCTCACAATCTCTACAAAGAGCAAAGGAAGCTTTGACAGCTCTGCCTTCAGATGCTGACAGTGAAGAGTTTGGCAATAATGACAGTGATAACACATCAAGTGATGAAGAAGTCAATGTGGATGATACTCCAGAATGGCTATTTTCTACTACCACTGTGGTTGGTGACTTCAATATGGAGATTATGAAGCAATATCAATCTGCTATGGCTGAGCACCAGAATGCAGACCCACAGAGGAAGGCTGTCCTTCAGCAAATACTGGCCTCCCTCAAACTTCACAAGATGCATATGGTTATTCAAAGAACACAACAGGAGGAGGTCCAAACTGCAATAAGGGAAATGAAAGTAGAACTAGATGCCAGGATTGAGGCACTAGCCCCTACTACCACTCAGAAGGTGCTGACTAGCAAATTATTGAAGGAAGATAGTCTGGCCAAATCTGTTAGGCATCTTTCCTCCAGAGTGGATAGTATGGAATCTCAAATGCAGACAGTCATTGCCAACCAAGCCAAACAGACTGAGCTACTGGAAAGGCTACTTGCAGCCTCACCTCCAGCCCTTGATGCTAACAAAAAGGGGGAGAAAAAGGTAGAAAAGGTTGCAGCTACTTCTAGTCAAATTCCAGCTTCCAGTAGCAAGATAGCATAAATTAAGGGGGAGCAATAGCCAATTATAGTGGTCAATCCAACAGAGTTCTCTATAGAGGCTTCCCCTGTGAAGAAGAAACAAATGGTGTTGCCTGAGATTCAGAGTCTATCAGAAATCTCAGATGGTGAAAGGCAAGCCAGAATAGAGGCCTTAGAAAAGATCAACAAGGAGGCAAATGAAAGAATTCTGAGGACAGAGAGAATGACCAATGCATCAATTGTATCAACTCTGTTCTCTACTCAGTCCTCATCTCCAACAATATCAACTACAATTCTGAAGGTGCTCACTCCAGAGATTGTGGCTCCTACATTCTATGATGCTGAACCATCTTATGTCAAAGAATTTGAACCATACATAAGAACCAGAGCCTACTCTCCACCAAAGGCAAATGGGAAGAACAAGTTACAATTGGACTTTCCATTTCCCAAGGATGATGATGAGAAGCTAATGGGAAAGATAATCAAAGAGTTCAAGGAAAAGACAAATAAGAGTGTAAGAGATTGGATGGCTGTAATAATAAGGAATGGAAAAGTGTTAAATATATCCAACAGCCATCCTAGATTTGTTGAAGCAAAAAGAGAGGAGACCTTCAAACTTCTAAGGGAATCTCATCCAAGTGAAGAAAATCAATATGAAAACTCAGATGAGAAGCAAGCCAAGCTGGCTCAGGAGTTAATGGATGAGGTAGAGGATGAAATGAGGGAACCTGAGGAAGTCCCCAAATCCAAACCTAAAAGGAGAGTGAAATCAAAGGCAAGGACGCCTGTCTCTCCAGAAATTGTAAGAAGTGAAACTGTTGGCTCATCACAATCTATTTCTGCACAAGTATTCAACCCAGCTGTGAATTTCCATGGTGACCCTATAATCCCTAAAGAGGAACCAATGAATCTTGACTCCATTGAGGTTCCTTCATTCTTGCTGAAGCCTCAACAGAAGCCTAAACAGAAGAAAAGGATACCAAGGAAGCAACCTTCAAAGGAACCGATTCAAATTGCTAGGGTACCTGCTATTGTCAAGCAGCCAATCTTGGAAAACAAGGATGATTTTATCTATCAGGCAGATATTGAAGAATACTCTGTCATGAATCTGTATCTGGATGAATTGTCAGAAGTAAGAGGAATTGACAAATATAAACATTTGCCTGAGAGATTGGTCTTTGTATACAAGGGAGGAAAGGAAAGGACATGGCCACTACAGAGGGTTCTTGGAGAAAATTATCTGACCTTAACCAAAGTGTTCTCTGCAATCAAGAGATACACAGGGTTCCCCAAGATAGCAAAAGGGGAGATACTGGACAAAATAGAATAGATAAGGAGAGAATGGAACTCACCATCAAGACTACCAAGGAAGATGAAGATCCCATACAATGGACAGAAAATCCACCTTCAACCCTTCTGGATGTTGGAGTTCAGGGATGAAGATGGTAACAGGAGATTCTTCAGGTTAGAAGACCAACTATCAAAGGCTAGTTCTCAATACCTGAGATGGTTACAACAAAAGCTAAATCCAAAAGTTGTTGAAGAAGATGCCTTCTATAGGCAACTCCAAATGCAGATTGAGTCCAACTCTGCCAAAGAAGGAAAATCAAGGGTGATGCCAACCAGAGAGAAGAAACAGTATTAATCTGCTCAGTCTAGAGGAGCACTTCTCTGTAAATTTCTCAAACTTTCTGTTTTTAATTTTTGTAGCTTAATACAATTTTTGCATAGTTCTATATATATCCTTAGGAATGTTTTGTTATCATCAAGGTCCTAAATTTATGCTTTATTGCCATCAAGTATAAATTGGGGGAGATTGTTAGGAATATGTTGTACTTGATGATAACTTCACAATCAAATTGTATAAGTCATGTTTTGTAACTGTCAACGGATGAGACATTATAACTCTATCCGTTGACAGGTAGCTCATCAACGGATGAGGTTTTGTAGCATACTGCAGTATCTCTATGTTATCAATTGATAGTGTTTTTATTCAGAGTCATGTTGACCATCAACGGATAGCCAGAATAGGGTAGCCAATTGTAAATAAGCTATGCTATGTAATTCTGTCTAAGTGAAAGTGTATCAACAGATGAGAACAAGACTCAATCAACGGATACAACTCAAATCTACAATATCAACGGATACAACTCAAACTACCATCAACGGATGACAGTGTACAATATCAACGGACAATCATTAACACTTTCTTCTATGCTAGCTGGGAATTAGCAGTTGATAAGGACAGGTTTGACTGACAGATCACATGGGTTGATAGTAGGTATAAAAAGCAGTATGGCAGCCATACTTTGGAAACACAGAAGAAAGAAGCATTCCATTTACACAGTACATACAAGAAAGGTGCAAGGGACATATCTGTTCACAAGGACAACCTTTCGGCTACATGTGGATTTGGAGTGGAATAGCAAGTCAACTTGAATTAGATTAATATTATTTTATTCATGTAGTACTTGTAAACTTGGGATATATAACCAAGTGTGGCAACTCTTTAGAAACTAAGAAAACAGACATATTTGCTTAGGGTTTCTTGAATATCTTTAGAAGCAAAGAGTTGTAAAACAGCAGCTGTGTACTTCTGTATCACAGAGTTTTCTTCGAATAAAAGTCTCAGGTGGTACATTTAACCACCTGATTTTTTATGTGTTTGTGAATCATTTCTCATTCAGCAATTATCTCCTTATAGATTTCTGTGATTCTTATCAGAAATTTATAAATATCAAGAATTGTATTCAACCCCCCCCTTCTACAATTATACAAGTGTGTAATCTGGGAATAACAGTAAACATAATTTTTTTTTTGATAAATTATCTATTTGAATGATGATATTAATTTTAATCAAATAAAATTCTCAAAACAAAATAAGTCATTTAAAAAAGTACCTCCTACCAACTTTTGACGTTAAGCTATTTTTTGAACTTTAAGTCAATTTCTAACTTATTACACAAGCAGACATTTTTTGATTTAAAGTAAATAATAACTTTAAGCTCCGACTTAAAGTCGTTGCCAAACGGGTCTTAGTCTCATGTGTTTTAAATCATACACATTATAGATGTGTGTGCATGCATTACTTGAGTGAAACAAATTTTGATATTTTTATTATTGTAATATATTAACAATTTTTGGTTATATTTTATTTTTACATTTATTGATTCAGATTATAGTATATTATCTTATATCATTTATTAATATTATTCTCTATCGATGTCAATATATAGAACTATACAAATTATTTATTTGACAAATTTATTGATTTATCAAATATTTATTTACCAAGACACAATTGATTAAAGGTAAAAATTTTGAATTTTTTTAAATAATTAAAATATCAATTAAAAAATTATAATAAATTTTAGAAAATAAGTAAAGCTAGCTAGAGGCTCGTAATTCGCTAAGATAAACAACAAACTCATTCAAGTCTTTGGTCTATCTGTTCACTCAAATTAGGATCTTTGGATGAAACTGTATTTGAAAAAAGAAATGATTAATTCATTGTTAAAGCACGAACATAAGGCATATGAGCAACTTCAACTTATGATGATAAAAGTATGAAAAAATATTCTAGAGTGTGATAAGCTTGTAGTTACACAAGATATATTTACTCAGTCAATTAGAATTATCTGGTGTTTTAAAAGTCTAGCGGACAGAGGAATAGTAAAGGGCAAATGATGCTTAAAATCAAGAAATTAGAAGAAAATGGATGAAAGAGTTGGAAAGATAGTTTTAAGAAGTGAAAGCGCAAGGCCTGAGTAGAATATTTGAAGATTTACGAAGTTTTTGATTAATATCAAGAGTAAAACCTATATTCGCAGAATGCAATATCTTGAAGCCTATTTAGTTTGTATCTTGAATATTATTGGAGATCGAACTAAATGGATGTATCATTTTCAAAGAAGTGGAAGAACAGTTTAGTATTGTAAGTGTTCTGAAAAATCCTCTTAATTAGACGATGCCCATAAAACACTCGAATTCTATTACATGACTCATAAAAATAAAAACTAACATGACTACTATCAATATTACTCATATTAATTTTCAGACTACAAACTTGAACATACTTAAATAAGTACACAATAATCACATATGTGTCATTAACAAGCAAAATTCCATTAAAATCAATCACATAGAGTACTTTGAAAGACATTGATCATGTACAATTTAATTTAAAAATACAATTTAAAATAGCGACCCGTGCCTCGCACGGGTTTTTATGCTAGTAACTTTAATTAATCAACAAAGGATTACTATAATTTCTTGATAGTCATATTCTTTACCTTTAAACCACTGTAATGAACAAAGAACTTCCACTGAATATTTGTTGACGCTCAATGCACGGTCTGGTTCATGAACGACTAACTCCAGTATTTGTTCTTCATTTTGACTCTAAGTTGTGGTCTATTTCTTTTCTCAACATTCTTCAAATATTCTGTACTGGTACTGTCTCTTGTCACTTGTAAAAATCTATGTCCTTTAAAACTAAATCCATGACTTTGTATACCACACTGAGGCTTGATCAGTAGACTGAACTTTTTCCAGTGTAAAATATCAAGACTATAGATTGACTTGTTGATTTTTCTTCTGAAATTCTTGTGATAGTTAATATTATTTACTTATTACAAACTAATTTAAGTTGAGTTGAATCCTCGAACTACAAATAGGCTATGTCATATGCCTTTCAATTATTAATTTACATATCAAAGTGTTCATAAAAAATTGATATATATAAGATTCTATACGTTCGATTTAATATTTGTACTTTATCTTGAATTCTTAAAATCTTATTTGGACGATTACAACCCACGTGAAATTAAAAAAATAAATTTTAATTTAATGATGCTTAATAATTTTTTTTTCTAATTAAATCTACGCAGAAACAAAGAAGAGAAGAAATTGACGATTTTTTACATTGAAAAATCTATTTGATTTATGAAGTCTATTTATAATTCGTTTTGATTATCAAAATACCCTTGTAATTTGTTACGCCATATTTTCGGTTGCCTCTAATATCTCCCAAATTTTCAAATATGAATCTAATAATAATTAACTTAATCCCCAAGTTAATTATTTCCTCTCTCTCTGAAACGAGGAATAATCTTCAATTAATGATAGAAAATATCTCCAAACGATATCCTTCAAATCAGGAAGGTATCCTAACGCGAATATAATTCAAAGAGATAAAATCTACCAATTCCCAAAATACATTCCTTAACAATCATAGGGATTAAAAACCAATTCTTAACAGAACTGCGTTTGCTTGATCCTTATAAATATAAGGTACGCATGCATATTGGGAAGGGATCCAGACACATCTAACAAGTCGAGACACCTCTCAAGTCCAGCCCCAAACATCCAAAATCCCAAATCCCCTTATTTTCATAGTTTCATTATTCCGGCAACCTCCGTAATTTGTTATCACCAAATTCCTCCGTTAACATAATATTTTGAAGATAGTTCTACTAACAACCAAATAAAATTTTTATATTAAGTGTAAGAGGGATTTTTGTCCAAAACTTTGATAATTGGTAGTCTTGTCTTCCGTGCGACAAAGATCTTAAAAAAATAGATGAAAATCGTTGAATCTAGCATCAAAAAATATTTTATATTCTAATATGTTATAAACTAAAAAATGTATTTATATTGAAATACAAAAATGTATATGTCAATGATTTAAATCATATATAATTAGGTTTTCTACATTTAAAAGCATTATCAATGTAAAACTTCTATATTGAATAAGATTAATGTAAAAATTCATAATTATATTTTCTCTTGAGAATCTGAGCATTTCCAATTGAATAATAATTATTAAATCATCACTAAATTAAAGATATTTTATGAGGTTCGCGTGGATTGTAAAATCATCCAAATTTGATTTCTAGATCTCAATATAAAGTCCAAATAATAAATATGATTTTTTTTAATACTAATAATAAATAAATAAAATTCAATTATATTACATCCTTTTTTAATTATATCCTTTTCATATTATATTTTTCTTTTTAAAATTCAATTCTAATACAATCTTTTTTTTAATTATATCCTTTTTAGATTATAATTTTCTTATTAAAATTCACTTCTAATGCAAGTTTTTCTAATTATATCCTTTTTAGATTATAATTTTCTTTTTAATGTGATCTAATCATGATCGTCTATTTTCAGTCCAACAGATCATATGATTTTGGTAGTACAGTAACCAGACCGAAAATTTGGATAAGATCACTCTTATACTTATTATATATAATGATATAATATAGATATAGATGTGTATGTCACGTGCATAAAATAAAATTTGGTATTTTCATTATTGTATATATTAATATATTGTTAATTATGTTTTTATATTACATTTATTGATTTGAGTTATATGACATTATAGAATAAATTAATGATAAATGGTATGTAATTTATTTATAATTTTTTAATTTTTTTAAATTATTGTTAAAATAAAATAGTATTAATAATAATATTGAGTTAAGTTTTATGAAGACCAATATTTCAGTGGAGACCGTGGAGAACATATATGTTCTACAATCAAAACATTACAAAACCTTATTTATTGAAAATCACGTTTTATGAAAATGATTATTTTATTGAAAGTCATGTGTGTTTTACATGCAAATTTCATTAAAATCATGAAAATCATGTATGTTATGCAAACAAAATATTGCAAAACGTATTGTTCTCCAAAACATGTTCTTCTTGCAAAACATATACGATTTTTAAGATTTTCAATGAAATAATAAATTTCTTTGAACATTCTTTGCAAACATATATGTTTTACAATATTTTGAGTGCATAATATATATGTTCTACACGATCTCTACTGAAATGTTGGTATCCATTGAATTTTTCTAATATTTACCATACATATAGATAATAGTTATATATTTATAAATACATATTATTTGCAAAATGGTTATTTATTTGTAATGATCGTGTATATATGAAAAAGTAAATGAAGTTTATAACCTATATTTAATTGCTATTAATACTTGAGATTAGTTTTTCTGAGTTTACCCCACATAAATTTTCCAAGGTTAAAAAAAAATTCCATGTAAATACACGAGGGTGTTATTGTAATTACAGAAAATTATATACATTTACAAAAATGTCATTATATATTAGTAATCATGTCTTATATGTAATATCGTGAATTTTAATGTAAAGAGTGCTCATTACGTATTAAGAGAATAAAGTTCATGAGATTATCTCAGGAAACTTACCTGAGATGCAATATATATACACGAAAAATCAACACCAATATAACATTTATAGTGCCTAATGTGTGTTTATTTAATGTTAATAATGATTTTGTTAAGTAATCTTTATTAAAATCAACAATATAGGACATGCGGTCATTATATTGGCTAAATAATTATATGAAATATTAAAATTACAAAATCTATCATGATATATTTTAATAGTTATTGGTTTAAATAAGATTCTAAATTATATGTAGTGATTGATTAGTCGAGTAACGATCTTGAAATAACTATATTAATATTCGCAAATTACAAACATAGTATTTTAGATTGTATATATAAAATATAATTAGATCATAGATCTAAAATTTATGTAACTTTTCAAAAAAGAATTATATATAATATATTAATATAATTATTATTATTTATAGTGTTAATTTTAAAATATTGAATTCAAGATTAGACATAATATATGAATTGATCACTTTCCTATTTATTAATTATTTTTTCTATTTAAAAATATTATTTTCAAAAATTACTATATTAGAGCGTTTTAAAAGTTAATATCGCATTATAAAATTTTTAATTTATTCTATCCATTTTTTTATATAGATATTGAATGTGGAGTTCATGAGGAAGTAGATGTGCAATTTGTCGTAAAGTTCCGAAATTCGATAATTGAGTCAATTGAATACATAATTTATTCCAAACCCTAGATTGTTGCTTCTAAAAACACAATCCATTACACAATCAAAACAAACTAAATATCTGTTAAGTATGAAATACACTAGGATAATACAGAGGGTGGGTGAATGTATTATCAACTTTTTAATGATTTTTCTTTGTTTTGTTGAAGTGTTTGAATCTGTTTGATCCTGTAACTTGAGTATGTATGTTTGAACAAGAATAATGCGAAATAACACACAGACTCACTTTAAATCTAACATTTTATTAGATTCGAAGTATACTACAGCCTGTGAACATAAATTGTGTTCTCAACTTCGTTTTCTCAGAGATATAATCTTGATTATACAATGAAAAACTTAACAACTAAAGATATGAGTCTGTGTACTTATACAACATGTATACAACTCATTTTGTAAAACTAGTAACAAAATGACTTTCTAAGTTTTCCTATACTATTATAGTGAAACTTGGTATCATGTGATTTTTTCTTGTTTTGCATACTGACCAGATCCACTTATTTAGCTGTTTCTCCTTGAATTTCTCTTCAAGCTTCTTTGTAGGCTTGCCAGGCGCACACTGCAACAATTGGACCATTGTAGGTGCATTGGTTTGTGTAGATTTCCTGACTTAAGAATTTTCAGTAATTTGTCCTTTGAAGCATTCGAGAATTGCATAAGTGCTTGCTTCGAGAACTACTTTTGAATAGCAAGACATCTCTGAGTTCTCGAACAAGTCATTTTGAGATATTGAATGCACTTCTCGAATTAGTCTTTTACTCCTTGAATCCTTGAGATATTGAATTACTCTTCTGACTTGTTGAATTCTTGAGATATCGAATATGTCTTTTTACGGATGAAAACCTTGGGATATCAAATATGTCTTTGACTGGTTTGACTTCTTGAGATCTCGAATAGAAATTTGACTTGTTGACTCCTTGAGTTCTCAAATAGAGTCTTTGACATATCAAATCATTGAGATGTCGAATGAGCTTTGACTTGTCGACTTCTTGAGATATCGAATAGTGTTTTTGGCATATCGAATTCTTGAGATGTCGAATTCTTAACTTCTCTAATAGAACAAATTACTTCTCAAATTTGTACTTAGGCAAAATTTTAAAATACACAGATGAAAATGATGCCTATACTGAATACAATTACAAGAATAATATAATAAAATGATGCCTATAAAGACTAATTAAATCATCTTCAATTTTATAAGTATAATAATAGACCGAATAATACCATATAGTCTTCCCATGGAGGAACACCCTGTTGGGTGTTGTCCTACATCATTTGTGGAAGGGGCAGATTGCTAGTTAATAAGAAACCCGTTAACTCCATTAGTGTGAGGCCAAAACCTTTTGGGATGTGTCCAAAAACAAATTCGTGCGGCCTCAGTCCAAAGCAGACAATATCATACTGTTGTGGGGTTATGGCTCGCTCGTGGCCCAACAAGTGGCATCAGAGGTTCAGGTTATAACAGTCCATAACAATCTCGATGGACTCCCAGATGGATCAAGGAAGAGACATATGGGCTACACCAGGATGGACTTTAAGAGGAAGCAGATGGGCTTCTAGTATACATGGGCCTAGGGGAAGTTAGATAGCCAGGTGAATTTCTAGTATGGGTCAAGGGGGTTAGCAGTTGTCCCACATTGTTTGTGGTAAGGGCATATTGTCAGTTAATAAGCAGCCAGTTAACTACATTAGTATGAGGCCTTTTGGGATGTGTCTAAAAATAAATTCGTGCGGCTGGACCCAAAGCAGACAATATCATACTAATGTGGAGTTAGGCTCGCTTGGAAAGCCCAACAAGTGGTATCAGAGCTAAGGTTATAACAATCCATAACAATCTCAGACGGACTCCCACAAAGATCCAGGAAGAGGCATAAGAGTTATCCTATAATGGGCTTACGGAGGAGCAGGTGGGCCTTCCAGTATGGGCCTAGGGAGAGCCAGATAGTCAGGTGTGTTGAGTATTGAACACAAAGAGAGAATACAGAGGGGGGGTGAATGGATTCTTGAACTTTTCGTGCCTTGAGTCTGTGTAGCAAACAAGTATTGTGTGTGCAGTGATGTAGATGCGGATAAAGAACAATACACAACACAATATCACTTTAATCTAATGTATTATTAGATAAAGGTTGCTACAATCTGTGAATACAAATGATAGTATTCTCAGCTTCGTTTTTCTCAGAGAGATATAGCTTACAGTGTATGAAAAACTTGACTCACGAAAGTTACTAAGTTATGAAGTGAGGCTGTGTCCTTATAGAACATGGATACAGCCTGCTTACTACAAATAAGGTAGCTAAACAAATTACTTTCTAGTCTGTCTATCCTTTTTGAGTAAGAGTCCAAACAGTTACAGATTTGACTTTGCAAAGCCTGTTTAGATCCACTTCTTTATCTCCTTGTCTCTTCTATATCTCTCCAAGCTTCCTTGTAGGCTTTCCAGAGCACATTACAGATTGTGGTCCATAAAGTGCATTGGCTTGTTGCAGGTTTCTGACTTGTACAATTTCTTCAGTATTTTGTCTCCAAGAATGTATTCGAGAAGTGACTAAGTAAGTGATTCGAGAACTAGAATTGACTTGATCGATAACTCTGAGTTCTCGAACACTGTTATATTGACATATCGAACCACTTCTCGAATAGCTCTTTTCCATCAGGATTCCTTGAGATGTCGAATAGAACTTTGACTTGTCGAATCCTCGAGATATCGAATAGCTTTCTGAGTCCTTGAGATATCGAATGGAACTTTGACTTGTTGACTCTTTGAGAACTCGAATACCATCTTGACTTGTTGACTTCTTGAGTTCTCGAATAGAGTAGTAGACATATCGAATCTCTGAGATATCGAACAGTGTATTCAGAGATATCGAATAGTGTCTTGAGATATCGAATCCCTGACTTCTCGAATGCTGGACTTCTCGAATAGACAAATATACTTCTCGAATTGGTACTTAGGCAAATTCTTCATTTCTTCAAATCCCAACTGTGATTATTTGACAGTCTTTAACTCCTTGCTTGAGGCATGAACCTTGGAACTTCTTTCAAGCATTATTCTAGACTCTATTTGTACAATTACACAACTAGGATTTGATGCCTACTACAAGTACAATACAAACAGAAACTCTACAACTAGAGGTTCCCTCAGTTAAGAGGTCATGTAAGTAATGCAAAGCATTACAAACAATTAGGCTTGTTATTAGATGTGTACAGGCATGCCTCTGTAACTAACAATCTCCCCCAAATTGTGAGTGAGACCCTTAGTCACAATTTCATGTCTGATAACAAGCCTAACATACATAAAGATAAGACTTTTAAAAGTACAGGTATGTATAGTGATTGAACACATAAATGGAATTACAAGATTAATACTCTTACAGTATGATGAGGTACTAGCCATTTTCATTTGATTGCATCTCTATTGCTTTGGCTTGTAGATCATCATATGCTTTCTGTTTCCTTTCTTTCTCCTTTCTTGCATTCTCATCTATTGCTCTTATGATTTCTGCCATAGCATCCAATTCTTCAATCATGATAGAGTTTTTGAAATCTTCAAGCACTGGCTTCAGAATGTTGGCAGGATAGTGACTGAGTAGGTTCATTCTTATATTGACATTGTCTCCATTTCTTCTCCTATACTTCACCACATAGGGATCAAACTGAACTCTACACAATCCCTTTGCCCTTAGCTTTTCTGCTTCAATCTCCAGTCTGTCAATTTCTTTCTCCCTTTCTAACCACTTCTCATAGCAGCCCTTTCTCATCTTTTCAGCATAATCTCTCTTCATTTTCATAAAGTCAATCAATTCCAGCTTCCATACTTTCTCCACCTTGTCTTTAGAGTCCAGCAATGCAATGATTCTTTCTATCTCATACAATTTACCCCAATGTTGACAACCCCCTTGTTTGAATTTCATTTCTCTCCCATCAGTGTACTTGATCTCAAGGTGGTCATCCACAATTGCAGCATAGCATATCTTTTGAGCTCTTAGAAATTGCTGTTGCTCTTCATCAAAGTCTTCATCAAGTGGCTGGAGTTTCAATCCTGGAATGATTGTTAGGGCTCTTGATTTGGATAGCTTCACTCTTCTTGCAGCATGTTTGACTTTAATCTTCTTTACATGATTGCCAGGCAGTAACTTGTGACCCTTGCTAGAAGACCATTGTAGTACTCCACTAGCAGTTTGCTTATGGATACATACACCTGGTTTCTTGATTTGAATCCTCTTCTCTTCTTGAGGTAGTAAAACATTTGCAGAGGCCAGAGATGTAGATTTTGATGAATCATTACCAGTGACATCCACCCTAGACATTGAGCCTTGTGTTGTGGTAGGAGTGTCATTAGTAATGTTCATGGCTTGCTGTTTTCCAATCTTTCTCTCATAGATTTTGCCT
Organism: Kitagawia praeruptora; assembly: GCA_037693485.1. Classification (NCBI taxonomy): domain Eukaryota; kingdom Viridiplantae; phylum Streptophyta; class Magnoliopsida; order Apiales; family Apiaceae; genus Kitagawia; species Kitagawia praeruptora. Next base: position 29,493,952 of record CM075345.1, on the reverse strand, counting down.
TGGTCATCATCATTCTTCTTATCCTTGTCACTCTTCTTCTTCTTCTTCTTGTCTTCATCACCCTTATCTTTCCTGTGATGTCTTCTCCTCCCATCACTTTTGTCTTCAGAATCATCATCCTTATTTCTCCTAGGTTGAGCACTTTCTGGAAGTTCACCAGTTGCTATAAAGGATCTGAGAATGTGCAGAGCTTCAATTTCTTCAGCATTTCTGGCTCCAACCTTCTTCTGTAGTTGATCAATGATAGCAATGACCAGTCTGTGATTTCGAGAAGTGAGATCATGGGGAATGACCAATTGCTTGATGTCTTCAATTCTGGTGCCAGACTGATAGATGATTGTCCATGGTTTCTTGATCACTTCTGGTAGCCTTGAAGGTTGGTCATTCTTCAAGTCATCAAACAGACTTTTGTTGTTCTCATTCTTCTTCTCAATAAGCTCAAGTATGGCATCTATCTCTGAGTGTTTTAGTTCTTGTAGAGTCTTGTATGTTAGATGCCATATCTTCAATTTGGATATCATCACTATCTCCTTGATCCATAGATTATTGACTTTCTTAGGAATGACAGTGATGCAATCAATCTGCTTCTTCAACTCCCTCAGATAGAACTTAGTGTCACCAACCTGTTCCTTTTTGGCTTTCAGAAACTCCAAGAAGGCTTTATCATGATAAACATTGGAGTTAGCAACTTCTTGTAGCTTGGCCTCAGTAACAACTTTAACTTCTACAGGCTTGGCACTCTCAGGTATGGAGTATGGAGGTTTGTCAGAAGGCATACTCCCTGCAACCACTGTGGTAGTTATGGATTGCTTTTGACCACCAGGAGTAGTAATGTGCACAGTTGGTAGAGTAACAACTGGCAGTAGGTTAGGAGGCTCATCAACTTTGGATTTGCCTTTGCCTGGCACATTGGTTGTAGATTGTGCTCTGTGATGACCTCCCTCATTTATCTGTATGCCCTTCTCCTTAGGTTTCTCCCCCTTTGGCTCCCCCTTTGGATTTAAGTTTCTAGACCTCTTCTCCCCCTTAGGCTTGTTGTCAGGCACAGAGGCTGTAGAAACCACCTGTGGGTTGAAAGATTCTTCAGGTAGAGGGAGACCCATGTGCTTCATCATTGCAGCCAACATGGATTGCTGATGCAGAAGGACATTAGCTGTGGTGGTTGCTTGAGTGTCCAACTGATCATGGAGAAGTGCAACCTTGTTTGTAAGGTGAGCATTTGATTTAGTGAGAGTAGCAACCTCCTTTTCAAGAGTGTTCACCTTAGTGAAGAGCTCATTGGCCTTGAAACCAGATAAAGATTGATCCTGTAGCCTCTTCACTTCATATTTAGACAGCTCATGCACAGGGACTTCAGTCACTAGCCTATCTCCATAAAGATTCTTGAACATTGTCCTCAGCATGGCATTGGCCTCTGTAGTCTGGTCAGATAGATTTTGAAATCTGCTGCCTAGGCCTGTGACTGTATCTTTGAGGAGGGCTAGGCCATTGTCCATCTTTGTGCAGGTGGTGTTGCAGTGTTTGAGATCTTTGACCACACCACCCAGTTGAGGAAATTTAGCATCAAAGGCCCTCTTGACTTCTGCTACTGAAGTGGCTGTCTTGTCACACACCCTGTTGACTTCAGTTTTGACTCCCTTGCCAAGGTAGTGTGCAGCCTTGAGGAAACCCTTGTAGGAATCATTGACAGCTTCATACACTTCACCAGGAGATAGGGATTTTGCATTGGAGCCCAGTGAAGTGATGTATTCCTCTCTAAGATATTGAAGTGCTTCACTGAGAGTTATATCATTCTTTCCTTGCAGCCAGGCATCTACATTGCCATCTCTCTCAGCATCATCAATAATCTTGGCCTTCTGCATCTCCACATCATCCCTATGGCATAGTAGGATAGCCTCATAGTCTGGATTAGGGATATTGGAGGTGACAAGGTTCTGAGCTATCTTTACAAACTCAGGAATCTGATCCACAATTAAGCTTTGGAGTGCTTCAACCGTCAATGTTTGTGGAACAGACCCTGATCCTGAAGCACTGTCATGTTGCACAGGCTTCAGCCATTGTGACATAAAGTCAGAGCTAGAGCTAGGCAAGCTAGACTCCTCAGTTACAGATGCAACTTCTGTAACCGGATGGATTGACTCTACTACTGGTGTCTCCACAGGAGTGGGATGAGTTACACCAGCAGTTGACACAGGCACAGAGTCTCTAGTAAAAACTAGTGAAACCTCTGTGTTTGTGATGGTGTCATTAGGATATGCCCCAGCATGCATTCCCTCACCATCTAAATGTGGGTCCTGGGTGGTGAGCAAAGTGTCATGCACTAAGTCACTTGAGTCCATTGGCTCACCAAGAGAAAAGAATTCTTGGTGATCAATGCCTTGCTCTTCAATTGCTTGAATTACGGGCTTCAAAGAAATTTGTGTGTTAAATTCTGGAAGAGAAGTGTGTTGTAGAGTAGATTTTGGCAACTCCCCCTGAGAGATAGAAGGAGTTTCAAGTGTGATGTGCTCTCCACTCAGTGTAGTGCCAGCCTTATCACTCCCATGTGCTGACTCTATACAAGAAGGTGCATTGGGGAGGATGCTTGATTCTATAGGTGCACCCTGTTGAGAGGATACACCTAGTGAGCTGTGTGCCCCTGATTTTACAACTTCAGCCATTTGTGTGACTGAAGAGGTGGTCTTAGTTTTCTTCCTCTTTGGCCTCTGTAAGGGTGACTCAGGTTCCTCACTTTCTAGACCTAATTCAACAGCTAATGCTGCTTCAGATAGGATATTTAGTGGTGCAGACATTACTTCCTTTCTCTTCTTTTTACTAACATCACCCTTTTGAGAGGATGATGCAGTTGGCTCAGTGTGTGGTAGAGTGTTTGGTTGAGAGGGTTGGTTAGCAGGCCCTGGGTTAGCATTTTATTCTACTTGCTTGGGCTGTGCTAACTTAGATTTTGCATTAAATGTTGGCATGTTGTGGGGATAAGTTCTAAACAAACTCTCCATATGGGGAGTTATGTTTAGTCTTACATCCACATCATTCCTAGTCTCCAAATTACCAAAAATGAGTTTGGTCATGGACTTAGGATAGCCTATTCTATTTTTATCAATCCCAGGCAATTCAATCAATGAAGCATTCTTAAAATTAAGTACAGATTGAATAAAGCGAGGGAAGAAAATATCAGTACCTCTCTTGGTTGTGTTCTTACCAAGTCTTCCATATAGTTCTTGGAGGATGATTTGGCCAACATCTATTTTCTTTCCATAGGCCAATGCATAGCCAATTTGCTGCACAGGTGCACTGATTTGATCAAAGCTTGATTTCCTGGCAGTGAAGACTTGAAGAAGAGTTGCAAACACATAGCTCCACTCCTTTCTCAGATTCTTTCTGTTTAGCTTTCCAAGATTGATCCCATCTGAGTAGTTGATGAACTCAAAGAATTCCTCTAACTCTGCATTTGTGGCCAGTCTGTCAAATGACTCTTGTTGTAGGCCCAGTGCTTGATTCATGTCTGCAGTGGTGATAGTGATTTCCTTATCTTGAATCTTGCAGTAGATGATATATGAAGTGATTGCGTTTTCCAGGGCTACAACCTCCACAATAGCAGTACCCCAAAACTGTTCCAGGATATCTAGATACAGAGTTGGGTTGGCAGAGAGTGCATCCTTGATGTATGACTCAGTCATCCACTTCACGAAGCACTTGAAATTGGCATTGGGTGCTTCAACATCACTAGTGAGAGCGATGAAGTTGGTGTTGAACTTTACTGTTGCCATGTGTGTAGAAGAGAGAAAAGAAATTGAAGGTTGAAGAAGAAATTTGGCTTTTCGTAGCTAGGGTTTCAGGGGTTTAGAGAGTGTAGATGCTTGAGAAATCGAATGAAATGAATCGAATAGATGTGGAATTGTATAAGTATGAAGTACTTGAATTGTCGATTAGATGAAAGTTTTGTATCGACAAGTCAGGCATTCGAGAAGTAGAAAACAACTATTCGAGAAGTCAAGAAAGGCTTAATCGATAACTCAAGCAGATAGAAACTCACAGCTGGCAGTTATCTAACTCAGAAATAATTCTGAATTAAATAAAATGTGTTTTTATGAGTGAATTAAACTTTTAGACAAGAGTCCAAAATCGGTTAAAATTCAGCGAGAATTCAGCCTTTTCAAATGATTCGAGAACTCAAATATAGTGTTCGAGAACTCAATCATTCGAGAACTCAGTTACTATATTCGAGAAGTCAAGAATACCTCTATTCGATATCTCAGAAAGACTCTATTCGAGAACTCAAGAGTACTCTAATGAAACTTGTTAGAGATGTCGAATAGTGAATCATTCGAGAAGTCTGACTTATCGAACTATACCCATCACTCATAAAAATTTGATTTTCACTATCTTTTAAAATTTACCAGACATATTCATTGAAGAATAACCTAGCAAATTAAATAGTGATTTTCTCAAAATTTCATAGAAATTTCAAGTTAATAAAAATATGATTTTCAACATATGCAACAGATTTGAAATATTTATAATCATATTTCAGCCAACACTTACTCCAAAAATATTGAGAATTTAGATAAAGTAAGTGTTTACTGCTGCAACAATCTAGATGTTGTATTCACTTAGCCAGAATCTGAAGAATTCAGCATTCCAATCTCACTTACCAACCTCGTGAAGGTGGCTTCATCTAATGGCTTAGTGAATATATCAGCTAGTTGTTTATCTGTAGAGACATAATGCAACTCAATGGTTCCATTAGTTGCATGTTCTCTTATGAAATGATATCTGATGTCAATGTGCTTTGTTCTAGAATGATTGACAGGATTGGCAACTATAGAGATTGCACTTGTGTTGTCACACATGATTGGAATTCTTTCCAACAGAAGTCCATAATCTCTAAGTTGATTTCTAATCCAAAGCACTTGAGCACAGCAACTTCCAACAGCTATGTATTCAGCCTCAGCTGTAGAAGTTGACACAGATTGTTGCTTCTTGCTATACCAAGAAACTAACCTTTGTCCAAGAAACTGGCAGCTTCCTGAGGTGCTTTTCCTATCCACTCTGCATCCAACATAATCAGCATCAGAATAACCAACCAGATTGAACCCTGTGTCCTTAGGATACCATAAGCCCAAGTTTGGAGTGCCCTTCAGATATCTAAAGATCCTCTTTATTGCAATCAAATGTGATTCCTTTGGGTTTGATTGAAATCTAGCACATAGACATGTAGCAAACATGATGTCTGGCCTACTTGCAGTGAGGTAGAGTAGAGAACCAACCATGCCTCTGTAGACTGAGATATCTACTTTCTTGCCTTTAGCATCTTCATCCAACTTAGTTGCAGTGGCCATGGGTGTCTTTGCAGGTGAGCAGTCTTCCAAGTCAAACTTCTTCAATAGATCCTTGATGTATTTGGTCTGACTGATAAAGATACCATCCTTCCTTTGACTGACTTGCAACCCAAGAAAGAATGTCAACTCTCCCATCATACTCATCTCATATCTGCTCTGCATGAGTTTGGAAAATTTCTCACACAGCTTCTCATTTGTAGACCCAAAAATGATATCATCCACATAAATTTGGACTAGGATAATATCATCACCATGCTTCTTGTAAAATAGTGTCTTGTCCAATGTGCCTCTAGTGAATTGATTTTCAAGAAGAAATTGTGATAAAGTATCATACCATGCTCTTGGAGCTTGCTTAAGTCCATACAGTGCCTTAAGCAATCTGTAGACAAATTCTGGGAAATATGGATCCTCAAAGCCAGGTGGTTGTTGCACATAAACCTCTTCTTCCAACTCTCCTTTTAGAAATGCACTCTTGACATCCATTTGATAAACTTTAAAGTTTGAATGAGCAGCAAATGCCAAGAATATTCTGATGGCTTCCAATCTAGCAACAGGGGCAAATGTCTCATCATAATCAATGCCTTCCTGTTGAGAGTATCCTTTTGCAACCAGCCTTGCTTTGTCTCTTATTATTACACCATCTTCATCCATCTTATTCTTCAGAACCCATTTTGTTCCAACAATGGTTCTATTCTTTGGTGCAGGCACAAGTTCCCATACTTTGTTCCTTTCAAATTGATTCAACTCCTCTTGCATAGCAATAATCCAATCTGGATCCAACAGTGCATCATCAAGTTTCTTAGGCTCAACTTGTGATAGAAAACATCCATAGAGGCACTCATTTTGAGTTGCTCTCCTAGTCCTTACTCCTGCATTAGGATCTCCAATGATTTGCTCTGCAGTGTGTGATCTATCCCATTTCCTCGAGTGTTCAGCCTGATTTCTCAATCTTGATGTTGCTTCATCATCCACATCATGGTCATCCTCATTTCCTCCCCCTGTGAAGTTGCCATTACTCACAGGTGTGTCTTGGATGCTTGTTTCTCCACTATCGATTGGCACAAATTCTTCTCTTGTATCATTATTCACTTGAGTTTGTTGAACTTGAGTTTCAACTCCAGTTTCAATCTCTTCATCAGAATCATCTAGATTATCAAACCTCAATGGATCTTTGTCTTCATCATTGGCTTCTTCTAGTCCAGGTAGTTTGCTGTCATCAAATGTTACATATGTGCTTTCCATAACTTTCTTTTGACTGATGACATAAACCTTGTATGCAGTTCTTTCCATAGAATAGCCAAGAAAAATTCCTTCAAATGCTTTTGCATCAAACTTTCCAACATATTCAGAGTTATCCTTTAATACAAAGCATTTGCTTCCAAAAGTATGAACATACTTTAGAGTAGGCTTCTTTCCAGTCATCAAGTTGTAAGGTGTCTTTCTAGTGTTTTTGTTAATGAGGGTTCTGTTCTGAATGTAGCATGCAGTACTCACAGCCTCAGCCCAAAAACATGTAGGCATTTTTGCATCAAGTAACATTGTTCTAGCAGCCTCAATTAGAGTTCTATTCTTTCTCTCAATAACTCCATTTTGTTGTGGAGTCCTTGGAGCTGAGAATTGCTGAGAAATACCATTCTCTTTACAGAATGCTTCGAGTATGGCATTTCTGAACTCTGTTCCATTATCACTTCTCAGTGCAATCACACTTGCATTGTTTGCCTTTGCTTCCTTGTCAATTTTCTTTATATGCTCAATAATTACTTGTGGAGCCTCATCTTTTGATGCCAGAAATTCCACCCATGTATACCTTGAAAAATCATCAACCATTACCAAGGCATACTTCTTTCTTCCAAGTGACATAATGTTGACAGGCCCAAACAAATCCATATGAATGAGTTGTAATGGCCTGGTTATTGATGTCACTGTCTTTGACTTGTGGCTTGATCTTTTCATTTTTCCTTTTTGACAAGCCTCACACACTCCTTCTTGGCAGAATTCAAGTGTGGGCATGCCTCTCACTAACTCTCTTTTGACTAGAGAATTAATGGCCTTGAAGTTCAGGTGTGATAGTTTCTTGTGCCACAGCCAACAATCTTCATTTGATGCTTTTGAGTAAAAGCAACAAATTTTGTCCTTGTTTGCAGAGTCCATATTGGCTACAAACAGGCTTCCCTTCCTTACTCCAGATAGAGCAAAATCACCAGTCTTCTTGTGGGTGATCAAACATTCATCTTTGTCAAAATTCACTTTGAATCCTCTATCAGTAAACTGACCAACACTTAGCAGATTATGCTTGAGCCCCTTGACTAGTGCTACATCTTCAATGATGACATTTCCAACTTTCAGCTTGCCATATCCCAATGTGTTACCCATGCTGTCATCTCCAAAAGCAACCATTGGGCCAGCCTTTTCCTCATACTGTGATAGCAGGGCCATATCACCAGTCATATGATTTGAGCATCCACTGTCCAAAATCCACATGACCTTCTTTTCATTTTTTTTGCCCTGCAAACACAAAGGTATTACTTTTCCTTTGGTACCCAAACAAGTTTGGGTCCATGTGACTTAGAGACAGTTTTATCATAAACAACATGCTTATCAACTTTCTTAGTGTTAGTCTTCTTGTCACTGTTGGAAGTCTTAGAACCTGAAGTTTCAGACTTAGGTGACAGAGGTACCTTCCTAGCTTTAGGAGGACTTGAAGACTTTGACCTTGTGTAGTGTGTGTGAGAATTGTGACTGATACAACCATCAATGAATTGCCTTCTTAAATTAAAACAACTAGTCATAACATTCATATTGCATGGCATACAGTCAAATTTATCACAAAAAGGTGCATCTCTATGACTTAGAGACACAGAACAATCATAGAAAGGTTTAGACACACTACCAACAGGTTTCTTGCATGCATGAGTTAAATGATTGGTACTGAAACAGTTCTGACAAGTTTTCCTAGGGGCATTAGGCATATAAGCATAGTTGTTATCCTTGTTAATCCCTAACTTGCCATTTCTGTTCTGTTTCTTCTTAGTCACTTTCTTATCTGATTCACTCTTCCCAGCTGAAACAAACTTAACAAACTTCTTAGGTCTTGGCCTATCAACTACTGGTTCCTTGGTCTTAGACTTGACACTCTCACTCTTAGAGGATGCTTGTTGTTCACTAGATTGTGCCTCATCCTCATCATTCAGCATTTGTTTGATGAGTAAGGCATCCTCATCAATTTCAAATGTTGATTCCTTAAAAATTGGATTTTCAGTCTTTCTCAAAATGTGAGGCACTTTCTCATGAACAACTGTGTCCTCTTCAATAACAGCATAGCCTTTCCTCTGTTTGAGAGAGTCATAGTCAAGTCCAATAGCTGCTTTGGGTTTAGCTTCAATTTTCTCACAGTAGGATTGCACTAGACCAGATGATTTCTTGAAAGTTTTCAGTTTGAATTCATTTTCAGCTAATTCATCCCTAAGAGCCTTCTCTACTTGGCTAGCACATACAACCTTGTTCTGCAAATATTCAACTTCTTTCTTAAGGTTTTCTACTTGCATAGCAGTTAGCTCAAGTTCCTCATTCTTTTTGGTTAATATTTCATTCTAGTAGACAGTTTAGCAATCTCCTCATTAGCAGCAGTCATACTAGTATGAATATTAAACATTTCAACAGATAGTTGTTCGATCATGCATTTATACTTAGAAACAGACATGTCTATAGTAGTGAGAGATGGTACCTGAGAATCAGATGGAGATGAGTCATCATTGGAGTTGGCCATCAAGGCATAATTGCAGAATTCTTGTTCCTCTCCATCACTCTCAGAATCATCCCAGCACTTCCCTTCAGCTATGTAGGCCTTACCTTGTGTCTGCTTTTTCAGAAGGGCCTCATACTTAGCTTCGAGCTCAAGATAATCTCTATCCTTCTTTTTAGGCTTCTTGCATTCACTGGCAAAATGCCCTAGGTCATTGCATCTATAGCACCTTACAGATGACCTATCCACATAACTGGTTTTGAATTTATTTCTGTTTGGTTTCACAGGTGCCTTGTTCTTGTTGACTGAATGGTTTTGAGGTTTGGGTTTGAAGGGTTGATTTCTTTTAAATCTGATGTTTGGAAATTTTCTGGCCATGAAAGCATATGAAGTATTTTCCATCCCATCAAGTTCTTCCAGAGTGTAAAACTCTTCTTCTTCTTCCTCCTTTTCCTCAACAGGTTCACTCACCCAGCTTCAGTTTCTTCATCATCTGCTACCTCCTCTATCCTTAGCTGGCTTGTAGATGCTTCTAGGTCCAGAATAGATTTGTTGACAATCAAGGCACATGATGTGTTTATCATTCTACCTTGGTTGGCTTGGATAGCCCTTTTCTGAAGCAACTCAAGTTCATGAGTCTTTAGGACTCCATAGAGCACATCATAGGTGACTTTGTTCAAATCTCTCTCCCTTAGAGAAATGACTCTTTGCTCTAGATGATTTGGTGAAGACAACAGAAATTTCATATTTAACTCCTTGGTTCTGTAAACCTTGCCATTCATCTGCAACTCAGTAACTAGCTTGTGAAACCTTTCAAACATTTCAGTGATGCTTTCCTTGGGCTGTGCTATGAAAGCTTCATACTGTGTGACCAGTATCTGTTTCCTGTTTTCCTTAACCTCATCAGTCCCTTCACACAACACCTCAATGTGATCCCATATCTCCTTAGCAGACGTGCATGATGCAATGTTTGCAAACATTGACATGTCCATGGAATCAATGATAAGCAGCATGAGGTGGCTATCAAGAGCAACCTTCTCCCTTTCTGATTCTGTCCATTTTGATGGATCCTTGGCCTCATAAGATCTTGGGATAGTTGTGGTTCCAACAGTCTTCTCTGGTATCTCTTGTTGTGGAACAAAAGGACCATTCTTGAGAATCTCAGGATACAAGGGATGAGAGGCTTTAATGAACAACATCATCTTTATCTTCCAGAGGTTGAAGTTTTCTTTGTCAAACTTAGGGACCTTCACCGTTCCTGTAGTCTTTGGTGTATTCGAACTCATGATCGTTTTTCTGTTTTTGAATAAACAGCCCTCTCTGATACCACTTGTTGAGTATTGAACACAAAGAAAGAATACAGAGGGGGGGTGAATGGATTCTTGAACTTTTCGTGCCTTGAGTCTGTGTAGCAAACAAGTATTGTGTGTGCAGTGATGTAGATGCGGATAAAGAACAATACACAACACAATATCACTTTAATCTAATGTATTATTAGATAAAGGTTGCTACAATCTGTGAATACAAATGATAGTATTCTCAGCTTCGTTTTTCTCAGAGAGATATAGCTTACAGTGTATGAAAAACTTGACTCACGAAAGTTACTAAGTTATGAAGTGAGGCTGTGTCCTTATAGAACATGGATACAGCCTGCTTACTACAAATAAGGTAGCTAAACAAATTACTTTCTAGTCTGTCTATCCTTTTTGAGTAAGAGTCCAAACAGTTACAGATTTGACTTTGCAAAGCCTGTTTAGATCCACTTCTTTAGCTCCTTGTCTCTTCTATATCTCTCCAAGCTTCCTTGTAGGCTTTCCAGAGCACGTTACAGATTGTGGTCCATAAAGTGCATTGGCTTGTTGTAGGTTTCTGACTTGTACAATTTCTTCAGTATTTTGTCTCCAAGAATGTATTCGAGAAGTGACTAAGTAAGTGATTCGAGAACTAGAATTGACTAGATCGATAACTCTGAGTTCTCGAACACTGTTATATTGACATATCGAACCACTTCTCGAATAGCTCTTTTCCATCAGGATTCCTTGAGATGTCGAATAGAACTTTGACTTGTCGAATCCTCGAGATATCGAATAGCTTTCTGAGTCCTTGAGATATCGAATGGAACTTTGACTTGTTGACTCTTTGAGAACTCGAATACCATCTTGACTTGTTGACTTCTTGAGTTCTCGAATAGAGTAGTAGACATATCGAATCTCTGAGATATCGAATGAGATATCGAACAGTATATTCAGAGATATCGAATAGTGTCTTGAGATATCGAATCCCTGACTTCTCGAATGCTGGACTTCTCGAATAGACAAATATACTTCTCGAATTGGTACTTAGGCAAATTCTTCATTTCTTCAAATCCCAACTGTGATTATTTGACAGTCTTTAACTCCTTGCTTGAGGCATGAACCTTGGAACTTCTTTCAAGCATTATTCTAGACTCTATTTGTACAATTACACAACTAGGATTTGATGCCTACTATAAGTACAATACAAACAGAAACTCTACAACTAGAGGTTCCCTCAGTTAAGAGGTCATGTAAGTAATGCAAAGCATTACAAACAATTAGGATTGTTATTAGATGTGTACAGGCATGCCTCTGTAACTAACAAGGTGGATTTCCAGTTTGGGTTAAGGGGGATTCAAATCATACAAAAGGAGGCAAATTCGACAGGTGTCGAGCCCGATGCGTGAAGGGGGAGATTGTTAGGAGTTTGATAATGTGTATTTTATACACGTTTTGTCTTTCATTCTGTTGCATTTTTGTTAGTTACGAATGTAGTTTTATCGATATAAAATATGTTTTTCATCTTTCAGTGCCTCATGCTTAATTATTGAAAAGATGGCTTATTATGGACTTAGAAAACAAAGATGATTCAAGAGGCTGTACAACACTTGCTGGAATTTTTTGGAAACAAATTGACTATCTTGTTGTCTAGAAAAAACCCTAAAAACTTAATATATATATATATATATATATATAGATATAAACTTAATATTTATATTTATAATATATTTTAATTTTATGATTTAAATTTGTAATAATATTTATATTTTAAAAGAATATATTTATAAAACTATTTTTCTTCTCTATTGCTAACAAATTAGACCATGTCTAGCTCCGTTGATCATGAAATAGGTCATATTTTCCTTTACCTTATTATAAGAACTTTGTAACATACTAATAGCGGGTAAGAAATTAATCATGTAATGAGGTAGATACCAAAGGTTGCATGAAACAAATGCTCATTTAATTGACAAATGATCTCTCGTGTAATTTTTGGCAACTCTATTTATGTTGAAATCTAATATGTTTTGCACATTGTTCATTTCTAGTATCGAAAGGTTAATGGACACATTCAAGATTCTTTCCGAACTTTTTCTTTTAGTTGGTGAAAGTATTCAATAAACCTACTGTTGAGCCTTTTATTTAAAACTAAAACTGAAGACTAAAATATTTATTGAGTTGTCACGTCAGTAAGCAAAATGAGTAGTCTTTGTCGTCATGCATGTTCATTGTTACGAATGCAAATATTAAATCTTCGATTGATATTTATCTAGTGTGACAAGCTATCTATTACAACGACTACAAATTTTTTCTTTTAAAGTCAAACATTTTTCTTCATCCTTGTAAAAAAACTTGCCTGCAAAAAAATTTGTTCCAAATTCTCATTCTGAAGTTTCTCTTTTGGTTACATGTTGTAATTGACAACTATCAATATGTTTAAATTTTTATGTAAATATCGATAGTCTATATATATTTACTTTTCAAACATATGTAGTATACACACACACCTTTATCACTATTTCTTCCATTTTACAAATCGAAATTCAATCATGACTTTTGCTACAAAACTTGTGAAGTATTTTTCATTTTTTAAGCTTACAATTCACCATTTTAACAATCAAAATTTTTGATTAAGATTTAATCCAAGGGAGAATGGAGGCTAGAGGGAAAATAATTTATTTTGTTATCATGCTTTTTACCTATTGTTTTGTTGCAATTTCCAAAATTAAAGAAGACAAAGCTGATTTTTTTACTATTATGCTCCATATCCCACTACTAGTAACAAAGTACTATACCCTAAAATGATTCTCATCTTTAAGTTCTCTTTTTAGCTATAATAAGGTTTGAAGAGATGATTGTCATTAAAGAGATGATAGTCAAGTTTGAATTCTTATATAAATGTGACTGGTCTATATACATGTGCAATTACTTACATTGTTTCATCTCTTCATCTTCTCCAGTTTTTCTTCTCTTTATAAATTAAAATATTTTAATTTTTCTATCTTCCAAATCATGACTTTACTTCAAAGTTTGTTAAGTTCTTTTCATTTTTTCTTAGCTTGATTTTTACTCTTTTAACAATCAAGCTCCCCTAGAAAATATAACTCGAGGGAGAGTTAGAGCAAGATGACGGTTAATATGTTTTTGCATCATGTTAGCTAAATAGTTTTTATGGTATTTTTCGAAATCAAAGAAGATGTGCATATTTAAATCGAGGAGTTTTTTATTATAATGCTCTAAATCCTAATTTTGTTAATAGAGTTTTATATCCTAGAATACATACACATATTTTGGGTTTACTAGTCATTTACTCTTTTAACAATCAAATTCCCTGATGATAATTTCACTCAAGGGAAAATCAGAGTGAGATGGCAGTTAATATGTTTTTGCATCATGTTAGCTAATTATGTTTTTAAGGAATTTTTAGAAATCATAACATCATTGTACTATGCATGTAACATCATTGTAGCTCACATCACTTTATTAAGTAAAGTGGGTAAACTCATTCAATACGTTACATACGTTATTTATTCACTCAAACAAGTTTTCCATTACAGTACGTTATTTATTTATTCAAACAAGTTTCCCATTGCAGAGAAAAGCTTCAAAAAAAATTCTTCATTCATGCAAAATTACATCTGCAAAAATTTTTTTGTTGTTGATTCTTATCATCAAGTTCTTCTTTTAGCTATAACCGAAGAGATGATAGTCATTGAAGATTGAAGAGATGATCAGGTTTGAATTCTTTATATATATGTGCCCATTAAGTGTTATATCATAGAATACACATTTTTTCGGTTTTCAAGTCATTTGCATGAATCTAATTGTTGCTTGCATGAGATTAAATCTTTCATATAAAAAAAATCCACGTCCAGTTCTACAATATGCATTAACAGTTTTCGCTTTAATTTTAACTTTTGTTTCTACTTGTCTCCAAAATATTTGGAAGCCGAAATATTTTTGGGTGAGGGTAAGGTCAGAAATGACCGAAAATGGTGTTGTTATTTTTTATTGAAAATTAGAATGGGACACTGATGTGCCACCTCGTGGTTTAAACGCCATTTATCGTGTTTTACCAAATTCTGAAGAAAGTACTTGGGCAGATATCGTGTTTCACTTCAAAGTTTGTTAAATTTTTTCATTTTTTCTTAGCTTAATTTTTACTCTTTTAACAATCAAATTCCCCGATAAAACTTTCACTCGAGGGAAATCATATTGAGATGGAAGTTACTATGTTTTTGCATCATGTTAACCAATTATGTTTTCATGATATTTTTTGAAATCAAAGAGGATGGAGCATCTTTAAATCAAGGAATTTTTTAGTATAATGCTCTACATCCAAATTCTGTTACCAAAGTGTTGTATCCTAGAATATATACACATTTTTCGGTTTTCTAGTCATTTGCATGAATCTAATTGTTGCTTGCATGGGATTACATCTTTCATATAAAAAAAATCCACATCCAGTTCTACAATATGCATTAACAGCTTTCGCTTTAATTTTAGCTTTTGTTTCTACTTGTCTCAAAAATATTTGGAAGCCGAAATGTTTTTGGGTGAGGGTAAGGTCAGAAATGACCGAAAATGGCATTGTTATTTTTTATTGGAAATTAGAACGGGACACTGATGTGTCACCTCTTGGTTTAAACGCCATTTATTGTGTTTTACCAAATTCTGAAAAAAGTACTTAGGCATATATCGTGTTTCACTTCAAAGTTTGTTAAATTCTTTTCGTTTTTTCTTAGCTTAATTTTTACTCTTTTAACAATCAAATTCCCCCGATGAAACTTTCACTCGAGGGAAATCGTATTTAGATGGCAGTTACTATGTTTTTGCATCATGTTAGCAAATTATGTTTTTATGGTATTTTTTGAAATCAAAGAGGATGGAGCATCTTTAAATCAAGGAATTTTTTAGTATAATGCTATACATCCAAATTATGTTACCAAAGTGTTGTATCCTAGAATATATACACATTTTTTTGGTTTTCTAGTCATTTGCATGAATTTAATTGTTGCTTACATGGGATTACATCTTTCATATAAACAAAATCCACATTCAGTTTTACAATATGCATTAACATCTTTCGCTTTAATTTTAGCTTTTATTTCTACTTGTCTCCAAAATATTTGGAAGCCGAAATGTTTTTAGGTGAAGGTAAGGTCAGAATTGACCGAAAATGGTGTTGTTGTTTTTTATTGGAAATTAGAACGGGACACTGATGTGTCACCTCGTGGTTTAAACGCCATTTATCGTGTTTTACCAAATTCTGAAGAAAGTACTTGGGCATATATTAATTCTTGAATTTGTATGTGTTAATGTAATTTTTATTTACTTTAATCCTTTTTCATTTGATGCAAGTGTTCTATGGAAGAGTTATTACAAAGCTATGTTGGAGCACATTGGTATGGTTCTCTTATTGTCTTTAAATATTTTATCCTTTTTGTATAACTTAGGTGGTTCTAGGTTCTAGCAGGAAGGTGGTAGGTTCTAGTAGGAGTCTAGCTCTTGTTCTTTGCAATTGATGTACTCTCGGTTCATTCATTTTTAATGCATTGGCTTTTATATTCATTTTCTTAATGTATTCAATATGTAATGTTTCGTTTAATTACTGTTATTGGTGCAAAAAACTGAGGCAATGACAAACCTTATGTAGTTCTTCATTTACTCATCTTTGATTAAGACAACTTATTTTGCTTACCAATAAATTTACGTGACAACTTATTTTTTTTTTAGTATTCAATTCTAACATTAAACAAAAGTGCAACAGTAATGTTTACTTTGATATTAAAGCAAAAATATTCTTGTGTTGTGTAAGATCGGAACTAAAAATATTCTCATTTTACCTATTTTTTAATATATCGTGTTCGAATTACCATTGACATTAAAAATGGTTCTTTTTTTATTTGTTTACATACATGTACATCATGCGAGAGCGTTGGTTACCTTGTTCGTTGTTTTTGACTTTTGTGAACATCGTACACATATCTACTCAAACTACGAGCAATATACACACAATTTACACGCATGTCTTATATGCATATATGGTATATGTCGTTTATGCATATTACGATGATGTAGAGTACATGTTTAAATTGTTCGATGATTGTGACGCTAAAATTCTCATTGTCGAGCTCTATATTGAAAAAATTTCAATTGATTTACTTGGAATTTCAAATGAGAGCATTCAATACTGAAAGTTTGGTATAACACTTGCTAAATTTTAGGTATTTCACAAACTGAAGGGATAACTGAATATGTTTCAAGCAATAGTTCAAATATGCAATTTTTTTATGATTAGAGCTAGTATGAATGAAATTCAAGAGGGTTCAAGTGAGTTCAATGATTATGACATTTACCTTAATTTTTTATTTTTAGTAAAAACATGTTACCTTTTATATTATTATTTATTATTTCTAAAAAAGGAGATATCTTTTTTTGCCACAATGATTCTATTATTTTAGTATGTGTTCTGATACATGCGATAGGGGAGAATCGTATAATAAACATCCAGTACAAGGTGCCAATTATTATCATTTTATTGAATCCAAAAAATACTAAGAAAAAGGAAAACGGTTGGCAAAAAAAAAAAAGAAAAGAAAAATGAAAAAGGAAAAAGGAAAAGAAAAAGAAAAAGAAAAAACACAAGGAAAAGAAAATCACAAAAAACACAAAAGAAAAAGAAAAAAACACAAAATAATAAACATTTAATAGAAAAAGGAAATTAACAACTACTACAAAGAAAAGAAAATACAAAGAACACAAAGGGGGAGAGAAGAGAATTAATTTTCTAGATTTTTGCAGATATCAGAGGGGAAGCAATCAGCAAAGCAGCAATGGCAGGAATGGAGATAGAGTTGAAAGAGATGTTAAGTGATCTCGATAATCTACAGCACTCTTTATCAGATCCTTCTCATCAAGCTTCACTCACTAAGGTTCTCTCTCTCGCCTTCAATTCTGCGTTTAAATAAATTTGTGTATGACCTAGAGGTTTATGTGTATTGAATGGTGTGTTTTTATATATTTTTATTTATATGCTGTGTTTGGTATCGAAATTCAGTTGAAAAGTGGATGCGGCAAGGGTTTAGGCAAACGAAACCGATCTCTGTGTGTGTACTGTATATATATCTTGTTTTATATTGTGATTCAGTTGGCAAGTGAAATCAATGTCGCAAGGGTTTAGGGAAATGATCTGTCTCGTATCGAGATTTGCCAATGTGGCAAGGGTTTAGGGAATTGATTTGTCTATGATATGCACTATGCAGTGTCTATCGTATTGAGATTCAATTAGAAAGTGGATGTATCCAGGTGCCTGGGGATATGATCTGTCTATATAAAATATAGCTTAATTGTAATTTATATGTTTTGTATCAATATATTTTTTAAAAATTGAATTTAATGCCATTCTGATCTGAAGAATGCACTTTTAAGTCTATATTAATTAATATTCGGTTGGGAAGTGGACATGGCAAG
Organism: Kitagawia praeruptora; assembly: GCA_037693485.1. Taxonomy (NCBI): domain Eukaryota; kingdom Viridiplantae; phylum Streptophyta; class Magnoliopsida; order Apiales; family Apiaceae; genus Kitagawia; species Kitagawia praeruptora. The sequence continues at coordinate 29,476,103 of CM075345.1, read as the reverse complement.
GGTTTAGGGAAATGATTTGTGTGCATAGAGAAATTTATTTCAAGTGGGTGTCGAAAGGTTTAAGGGAAATGTTCTTTGTGTGTTTGTATATTAATTGTTTATTATATTTAGATTCAGTTGGAAAGTGAATGTGGCAAGGGTTTAGGGATATGATATGTTACCGTATGGAGATTCGGCTACCAAGTCGATGTGGCAAGGGTTCGGAGGATTGATCCGTGTGTATATATGATGTGTGTTATATTGAGATTCATTAGGTAGGTGGATGAGGCAAGGTTTTTTGAAGAAACGATCTGTTTACTAATAAACCATATTCGTAATTATTTTTAAGTGATAAATATTTTTAAATGAAGTTGATTCCAATTTAAGCTGAAGTATGCATTTAAAATCTGTATTTGTTTAAATGTTAGAAAGCTAGGGGATATTAGAATTTGTTTCCGTAGCTATTTAGATATGATATTCATTGTGCGTTTTGTATCGCAGATGAGGTCACGTGTTGAAAATCTCACCGCTCTTGTGAATTCTGGACAAGGCAGGCGCTCGAAAGTCAAGGTGGTTATATTTCCATTTCTTTTTTGGCTTGTTTTCAATTTTCTATTGTGGTCCTGGTTGTTATGACGTCCTAACAATTACTTTATATTATTTCAGGATATGAGTGCAGAAGTGGTAGATAGCAATCCTTATAGTAGGCTAATGGCACTTCAGAGGATGGGTATTGTGGACAATTATGAAAGAATTCGAGATTTCTCAGTAGCCATAGTTGTGCGTAATAAACTTTTTTTCTCTATTTTCTTTCTCCTGTGATGCAAAATGTAAACTTATCTTAATATATCTTGTAAAACACAAGCCTATCAGTAAATATATCTGTTTGAAAAAGAAGTGGTTCTATATATTTATATATATAGACATGTATTCATAGACTTAGTTATCAACTTATCTTTTTTACATGAAAAGCTAATTTTTAAATTAATAAAGCTTATTACTCCTTCAAAGTTATATGTTGCTTTCCTCCTTTTACAGGGTATTGGTGGCGTAGGCAGTGTTGCAGCTGAGATGTTAACAAGGTGTGGCATAGGTCGCCTTTTGTTGTATGATTATGATAAAGTGGAGTTAGCTAACATGAATAGGCTATTTTTCCGTCCAGAGCAGGTGATCCGCAACAATTCAATTTTCTGTTGTCTCTCTTGAATTTTGGATTATATATAATTACAAATTGAATTTGCTGATTCTGGTTCGGAAAAGAACTCATTTTTTTATTGTCTCTCTTGAACTTTGGATTATATATAATTACAAGCTGAAATTCCTGATTCTAGTTCGGAAAAGAACCCTACTGTGTAATAATTTTTTGTTAATACTCATTTATTCTTAAGACTAATTTAGTTCTTGTAAGAATTGTTTCTTGATATTTCAGATATTGAGAATCTCTATGATGCTACTTAAGTATACTTTATAATACATCTCTATAATGCTTACTTAAGTATACTATATTATAATATATATTTCTATCTTGTGAAACAGCTATCTATGTTTAGTTGAGGAGATTATTTTCCTGTAATTAAGATATGCAACTTGATTACCTTTTGCAGTGTGGTATGACCAAGACTGATGCTGCTGTTCAAACTCTTTCTGACATAAATCCAGATGTTGTATTAGAGGTAAATGCTTCATTTTTCAGTCAAAGAGTCTTCTCGTCTTTTATTGTTTCCTAATAAATCTACTTGTTTTTTGGGTTCACATATGAGGAAACTTGTTTGAACTGTTGTATGTTTAAAAGGTTGAGCTTAGGATTCTAACCAGGAAGTAGAGTTTCTGTTAGTTTCAAGTTACAAAAAGTCAGAATTTCAGACTCATTTATGTCTTAAGATAGGAATGTATGAGATGTCATATGGCTTGTCTCATTGACGATCAAGTGGAGGATACGTGTGATGGCAAGCTTTTTTGAGTTGGGACTTGGGATATCCATGAAAAAGAACTGGATATGTGTAGTTGGAAAGTATGTCCACTTAGTGTTTTGTAATGTGAAATAAAATAAATTTGATTTCTGCAAGTCTTTTAAGTGCTTTCTTCGTCCGCGGGGACAACTAGATTATTAGTTAGCTACTATAAGACTATAAGTACTAACTAGATTATTTATAAGCTAAAAGTACTACTAGATTATTGATAAGCTACTATAAGTATCAATACACTGTGAGCTAGTACTTGGTATCAGTCACCTAAGAGTAACTCAACCTTGTTAAGTATGTTAATTAGTTACTTATTTTGTCACTTAAGTTTTAATACTAGAACCTTTACAAGATTGAATATGTATGACATGTACTATTTCGACCGATCTCTCACTACAAATTGAACTCCGAATTCTTCTCTCTAGGTTTCTTCTGCAATTAATCTCTCTCATCTTTATTTAACTATTTCTCTAATTTTCTCTCTAGTTCGCAATTCTATCTCTGATCTATATGTAACCTCATAAATCTTCAACACTCTAGAATTTATCGATCATCTGTTCCTGACATTGTCCTATAGCTCAATATTCATGTTATAACATTGTGCTTACATATACTGTTTCAGTTGTCTGCTTATGTGTTTCTCGTGTACCCCTTTTTAATGTAAAAGTTGGATGACGTTAAATACTATAATGTGATGTCTATGCTGCGTAAAATAGCATATCTTACCTGCATTAAGATATTGCAATATATTGCTCTAGTTTCTTAAACTAATTAGTTTGTGTGGTGTTTCAGAGCTATACACTAAATATTACAACAGTTCAAGGTTTTGAAACTTTCATGGCAAGTCTTACAAATAAAGCACATAGCCTGAGCAAAGACAGTACTGGGGTTGATCTTGTTTTAAGCTGTGTTGATAATTACGAAGCAAGAATGGTAGTAAATCAGGTGAGGATGCTTTATTGCTTGCACACCAGTGTTACCCAAGGAACATGTTTCAGTTATAATGCTGTTTTTGTTAGGTAAACTAATGTCATAAAACGGAACAGAACAGGATAAAGAATCGATGCCTATCTCTTGTTATTATCTATATATTAATTATGTAGCTGAACTGGAGATTTCTTTGCACAGGCTTGCAATGAGCTTAAACAAACATGGATGGAGTCTGGTAAGTAAGATGGTCCTCATCGTACTCTTTTTTCTCTTTATCTTATAATAGTCTATTAGACATAGCGTGATATTTTTTATACTAAATAATAAATAAAAAGATAATGCTACTTTTGCCTTGAGGCTCACACTCGCGAGCTTTTCTTCGTGTGCTTATTGAGATTCATGTGTATCATATATCTACCTAAGTACCGCATTGCTAAAATCATGTATTTATATGCTGAATGTAACAGGACTATCAAATTCTTTTTTTCGTTAAAGGAGAAAATGTGTATATATATTATATTCTAAGAACTGTTAGAAAACATATGGTTTTGCATTTTTTTCTGGAGACAAATACTTTGTTTTTTTCAAATATTAGCCAAACACCCTCTATATCTTTATTCTTTCTATGAACACTTGATAGAATTTGCAAATGACAAAGGGTTAAGGATACTTTGCAATTGCTTTTCTCACCCCTAATTTAGTTTTGAGCAACAAGGAATTGACACGAGTGGAACTTTTGGGCAGGTGTCTCGGAAGATGCTGTTTCAGGTCACATACAATTGCTGATACCTGGAGAAACTGCCTGTTTTGCATGTGCCCCTCCTCTAGTAAGTTCAGTGTAGATTACAGTGTTTGTAAATAGAAGTTTAATTTACAATTTTTTTTTTCATTACTTTACTCAATAAAAGAGGTTTTCCAGGTTGTGTATAACATAAAAAGTGTGCCAAATGCCTTCTGATAATTGACCATCCTTGGATAATTATTATTGAAGTTAACAATTAGCATCCATTATATTTACTACATTAATTTAAATTTTGTTCATGAAACCTACACAGCTACAACATTATTGTACATTGTGATCCATCCTTGTTTGAGAGTTTGTGTGAATGTGGACTGGGTTTATTTTTGGATAGGTTGTAGCATCTGGAGTGGATGAACGCACACTAAAGCGTGAAGGGGTCTGTGCTGCATCCTTACCTACTACCATGGTAACTTTTGAGTCTTATACATGCTCTTTTGCAGTATCTACTGTTATTTGTTTTCTAAAGCCAGAATCTCTGTGACTTACATGTTCAGTATATTAGTAGTGATGTACCAAAGAGCTTAAATTGTTTCCAGATTTTCATCAATTTTTCAAGAATTAGTTGTTGCAGGTGTTCTGTAATTTGATGCATGTAATTGTTTTAGCTAGTTATTCCATATAGGTACCATTATTACTGAAATTTATGTGACTTGACCACTCATACTTTTCTACACTATTATACCAGGGAGTTGTTGCTGGACTTCTGGTCCAAAACACGCTTAAGTTCTTGCTGAAGTTTGGACAGGTTTCTCCATACTTGGTAAACCTTTCCATCCATCCCTCCCTCCTCCTCGCTCTATACATATATGTACTTGTATTTTCTAATGATTGACATTACTATATTACAGGGATATAATGCCCTGAAAGACTACTTTCCAACAATGCAAATGAGGCCAAACCCTCAATGTTCAAATGCTGCCTGCCTGGAACGACAGGTAAAATAAACTTATCTGCCAGTTATTAATTTTGATTGAAACACACATTCAGGTTATTGATTTTTTTATTATAGTGTATTATTTATTTATTTCCTCATTTTGCAGGAAGAATTCAAACTAACAAAACCCGACAGAGATGTTGCTGCTAAAGCAAAGATGGAAGCAGAAGCATTAACAGTAACCGAATCTGCTATTCATCTGGATAATGAGTGGAACATATGGTAAGGTTTCTATGTGTTGAGTCATCTTTAGGGGTATTGAATTCATCCAAGGTCCTGTATTTTGGTATATCACCTCTTTATCGCTAGGTGCATCTTGAACAATTCGTAACACTTTTGGCTAGACATCTGTAGAAATACACATTTGTTGCAAACATAAGCAATGTAAATTTAAGTTACAGTTACAAATTTGTGTGGTGGTATCATTAATTTGTACTTCTTAACGGTATCATTTGTGATGTCTTTGCAGTGTTGTTGACGATGATGAGCAGGATAAAAAAGATGCCCAAACTCGAGGTAATATATCTACCATCCCTGCAAAAATAAGTTAATATTACGTTGTCCAGTTTTCATATCAATTAGCAAGCTATGCAGTTGCATCATAAATTGTACATATAGTATGTAATACACGATATGTATTTTTCGTATAACTTCTAAGATTCCCAGTCAGCACAGACAAGATCACAATTGGAATCACAATTTTAAGCAGAAAATATGTATCTCTTAGAAATATTAGTATTCTTTCCCTCTAAAAAAATAAAAAATAATGCTCGAGAATGATGTATCTAACACTCCACATTGTAACAAGGATTGTCTTGTTTGCTTACATATTTGTTATCCTTTTTTTGTAATGTGCTCAAGTATCCTATGCATGTATCTTCTCCAGATGTACTTCCAGAAGGTCTTGTTCATGAGCTCCCGAGTGCAGATGAGTTTCAAAAGCTGACTGCTCAAGAAGAAGCCATTAATTCTGCTGATGATCTAGAAGAACTCAAAAGGCAACTGGAAGCTCTTAATGCTGACTAATTATAAGAAAATTTTACTTTATAATTTTGAAAATTAACTATTAATGTTAATCTATATGCTGTTGTACTATATGTGGCATTTAAAAATGAAAATTATACATGGAGTGCAAGTGTGGTAATGGGCATGCGATAAGCAGGGTTCCGAAACTACCAGCGTTGTTAACGTTTCAAAGGTGATTTTAACAGCTTTATTATCCGATACAACCCAGTTTTTATACACAAACTTAGCTTTTACTGGCCTATCAACTTTCAAAGCGTCCCATTATTGTGGGTCAAGAATTTTGTATTTACATTTTGCTTAATGTTTCTGGTCTCTATATTTATCTTTTTGACCTTGTGTGAATGAAGCATCTAAACTTGCTGCATTCTACTAGTTGACGTAACGTGAACCTTCTTGGTGGATCCTTGGTTGTACCAAAATTCGTATTCTTTATCTGGTCATCGCCCTCAGGGGATATGGGATATTATGGACGTCATATAAGCTCTGTTCTAAAAGTCGGCGATTAATCGGGATTAATCGCTGTTTGGTAAGGAACCGAACTGATTTTACAAAAATCGGCCAAAAAATCGTTTTTTCAAAAAATCGGGATTAATCGGGATTAATCGGTCAAAAATCGGATTAATCGGTCAAAAATCGGCATTATTGATAAAAAATTGAAAAATATGTAGAAAAATTAAAAAAAATTCAAAAAGTAAAAAATTGAATAAATTTTGAGAAAACTATTATTCTCAAATACGAAACTAATATTTTAAACGGTTAAATAATGAATTTTATCAATTTTTTCTCTCATATTGACCCCAATTCAAAAATTAGATCTTAAAATTTATATTTACTTTAATAATGCTATGTATTTTAAATATATTTGTATAAATATATGATAATTATTCATGTATAATCAAAATAATAAAATAATTATGTATATTAATAATAATTATATTTAAAAATAATATTAAATTAGTTCCGATTAATGATCCGATTAATCATTCCGATTAATCCCCGATTACCCGATTAATCCCTGGACGGTGCCTCCACCGATTAAGTCCGATTTCCGCTTTTTACAACACTGCATATAAGAAAAGGATGAATAAAAATACATGACAATGATGGTAAGAAAAAGAGTAATATAGAGAAATAACAGAGCTTTGCTCTAGTTCCAGAGTTTACCAGTAATAAACAAAAGAAACAAGAGGTGCATGCAAAGCAACAATGGGCTTAACATCAGAACCATTATCCAATGGGATAAATACTTACATAATGGTTCCATGCCATGTTGCATCTGAACATCAGTCTTCACAAGTAGGGGTGGCCAACCGTGCGGTTCAGCTCGAACCGTGCGGTTCGGCTCGGACCGGTAAATAATTCGTTTTTACCTTAACACCTGCAATTGAAAAAGTTTGAGTGATGCAACATTGGCAGTTTCCTCCAACATCCGCAACTTGAAAAACACTGGAAACTGCTACATAATAAAAAATTTAATCGAACACAAAACATCTAGAAAAATGAAAGAACTAAGCGCGATAAACTAAAACTGGTTTTGATGATGATGATATGATCACGATGGGAAAATAGAGAGTGAGGAGGTTCATCATTTTTTTCACCAGAATATTAGTTCTTAGAAAGGCAATTAAAAAACTCCGTTTAACAGTAGTTGATTGTAACATATTCAGCTTCAAGGTAACTGCCGCCAATTATATAATTTCTTTGCTAGGGGATTTTATAAGTATACAGGACACTGATCACTTCTGTATTCGCAAGGAGAAACTTCTATCTTAACAGCAGGGGCGTCATTTCTTTTAGGGGCTGACATGAGAGTGCAAGATAAATATGTTGAAATGGTACAGAGCAAGCTTGTCACCATGGACACGATACTTGGCAACGCTGCTCTTCTTTATCTGGTCTAACCTGTAACCAGTCATGCATCAAGCCACCAACCTGAATAACAATCGATTGGAATTTTTTTTGATAGTTAAACACATTGACGTATCCACCATGTATTTGACAAGATTCGAATCCTCGATATTCCGTAAAAGGGACGATAACGCTACACCAAGGTCAGAGGTATTGATTGGAATTTTTTTTCCTTGAAAAAAAAAAGGAAGAAGAAACTATTAGATGCCAGGAATTTTATTTAGAGACTGTTTTACATTCGGACGGTCCATATGTAACTGCCTGTGATTGGGCTTTGTATTTGTCTTTGCTTACTTCAACGGAGCCCAACTCAACAGTCCTAATTTTGTTCACTTGACAGTTCATATACATTTCACAAAAATATCAGATATATAAATTTATCTAATAGCTATTTAAAATTAATTATATGTTGAAAGGAATGAGTTGCCTAATAATCAAAATAATGTATTTGTAAGGTCATGAGTTCGAATAATAATTACTTATTCATTCCTTAGAGCATCTCCAATGATATTGTCTAAAAATGGTTGGCTAAATTGGATAAAATATTGATTATATAAAATTTGCTGAATCTATAAGATGTTGTGCTCCAATGGTATATTGGCTATAATATTGATTATATTGTAAATATAATATGTTATTATTGTTTCAGGTTGTTATAAATGGAATATATTTTTATATGGTAATAGATCATATAAAATATTTCTTATAGACCTCTAGAGGTTGACCAAATATAGCCAACGAAAAGAGATTATCTATATTTTTTTGCTAAGGATAATGTTACATTGGAGTGAATATTTTTTTACAAAATCTCTATAAATTATATTTATGATTTTAGCTAAGTGATCTTCTACCTCGTAGATGTTCTTAGTGTATTTAGATGGTTTGCAATTAATCTTTTCACCAATTCTTAATATAAAAGCAATATATAGACAAGTGATGATTTGTTGCAAGAGACAATTGACATTCTTCTTGTCTCTCAACTTCATTAAACCACCACTTATTAATCACTAAAAAGGTATGATTTGGAAGTTTAATTGTTGTACTTCAAGCTTAATCAAGTCCTTAAGCAACCTATCTGCCTATAACTATACTTTAGTCTTTTCATTACTGTTAAGATTTTGTTTTACTAATTATGAGTTGTAATTTTTTTTTTATCTAAGATAATTTAATTAGATAGAAGAATAGTTAAACGTCAGTTTCTCTAATAAAAACTAGGAAGAAAACGTAAAATATATGTTGCTTCAAACGTTGTAAATAATACTATTAGACAAGAGTTTGTGTAAGTTTTAAATATACGAATTAAACGGGTAAGAAGATATCTCAGAAGAGTTTGTAATATGAATTTCATTTGTTAAAATACATATTATAATAAAAAATCCTTTAAGTGGTATTTTCCCGTTCTCTTTCACGATCGAAATATTCTTTTATTTTATATAATTTATCATATTGAAGAAATTTATATATAACTATTAATTACGGATGAGATCAAGGAAAAATTATCACCTTCGAAACTATGTAGTACACGGATTAATGAAACCCAACTAAAACATTGATTTGAACTTTGACAACCCACAAAATCGACCTCTTTTTATTCCCTTTCGGCAAAGTGATGAGTAGATGCATTTTCTTGGCCAACTCTCTCAAGTATTTTTGGACTGTCTATCATATGTTATGTCCACTCTATATATATAAATTCAAGTGAAATGTATGTGTCCTTTCATAGTAAATGGGTAGCAACTTTAATAACCATGTCAAATTTTATAAAAGGTGTCACACAAGAGTCATAATCATATGATGTGGGATGGATTGGAATGACCCACAAAAATATGGCTTTACTTAATAATAATATTGGAGTTTGGAATCCAATTCTCAATTATTGGACCACTCTATTTTCCTCCATGTAAATTACTCATTTCAATACAATTATTATGCCCACTTCTTAAAATCAAAATTATATGAATGATGTGGTCCTCTTAGACAAATCTTTTAGCATTAAAATTTTCCATAATTATTTACTACACGATTTCTATTATAATAAGGGAAATGTTATTTGCAGAATTTTTTTTATTTCCAGAGCAATATGTGTTGCATATTCCCCCGCATTCACAATATGTAGCATATTCTAATACAATAGGCGACACATAGCTCTGAAAATTAAAAAAGTGCGCTGGAAATAACATTTCCCTATAATAAACTTATACTTATTCATATTTTTTCCCGATCTTTATTGTTTTTTATTAAGTTATTCATTCCATTTTTTTAACCAAACACAACATTTGAGATTGAATTTTTTTAGTTAAACACTGAAATTTTGTTTTTATAAAACTAATATCTATTTTTAAAAGGTCAATTATAATGTGCATTGAGCCATTTTGACTAAATCACCCTATTAATATTTCTAATTTAATATATATATATATGTATATATATATATATATATATATATATATATATAAACTTTTGCTCAAATACAAACCACTCTTAAAATGAGAACTACAAATCAACACAAAATATATCATATTTCATTTATTCTAAGGGCCCCGCTAGGGGCATCTTCACAAAAAAGTCTTATAATTCAACCCTCTATCCATTCATCAAAAATAATTAAAAAAACAAAAAAAAAATGCTGCCACGTCATCATTTTTTTATAAAAAAATTATTATTTTTTTAATTTTTTTTCGATAAACGGATATTTCAATTTTTTTTCGATAAACGGATAGAGGGTAGAATTATAAGACTTTTTCGTATTGGGGTACCCCTAATTTGGTCACTAGATTAGCTTAAATGTTGGATTGGAATTTGATTTTTAGGTTTATATTATAAGGAGATTTGTATTGGAGTAGCCCCCTATATATATATATATATATATATATATATATATATATATATATAGGGAGCTACTCTAGTGAGAAACCCTTAGAATAAGAACTTAATTCCTAAAGCAAATCACCAAATCAAGAAAAAAATATTATTTTCCAGCCATGTCACCACCGACGGCAGCATGATGACGTGGTAGTGGGGCCCACAAAAAATTTTGTTTTGGGCAAAAAAAATTTAGCCAGGGGAAAAAAAATTTTGGCGGGAAAATTTTCCAAATTACCAAATTTTTTATGGAAAAAATTTTCAAATCACATTTTTTTGGCGGGAATTTTTTTCCAAAGCACCATTTTTTTGGAAGAAAAAATGTGTCTAATTTTTTGTAAATTTTTTTTGGGGAAACTTTTGCCATGTCAGCATACTGATGTCAGCAGTGATGTCATCATGCTGATGTAAGCACTGACTTGATTTTTTTATTTTTTTTATTAATTTTAACGATATGATGATTCTGCTGAATTTTGGGGACTAAGTTCTTATTTTAAGAATGGTTCTCATTTGAGCACTTGCATATATATATATATATATAGGCATGTGTTCAAGGGAGAATCCTGTTATCGTGTTATCGGAGAGAACCGAGTGACCAACTTACTAGCCCTTTATCTTACTATAATCCAACGGATCTCATATTACATGTAATACACCAAGATTCTCTTATGTGTTCAAATTAATATGTCATTTTATTTCTTTTTGTTATCTTTTCGAGATTCCTTTGAGAATTGTTTTAAAAGACATGCTATAAAAAATGGAATTTTTATTTGAAAGAATATTCTATAATTTTTTTTAATGTTGGATAAATTATTTATAGTGTTGTACTTGTACGTAACTATATCCAAAATTTATTTTAGATCAATAAAATATTTAGTAGAGTATTAATCTAAATATCTAATAAAATGATATTCCGTTTCCAAATTAATTAACAAAACACCTAAGAGAATCTTGTTATATTACATAATATTTCTTTTGTATTACTTTTTTCTTAAGAAAAGAAAAGGTATACATTTCTTTTATAATCAAGTTAGATATAAAAATATCATCTAATACACCAAGATTCGCTTACGTGTTTCAAATCAATATATCAATTTATTTATTTATTTTAAATTCCTTCAAGGATTGTTTTAAAAGACACACTATAAAAAATTGAATTTTACTTTTAAAAATTATTCTATAAATTTTCATGACTCTTCGACGAATTATTTACAGTGATGTATACTTGTACTATTCAAAACTTATTTCTGATTAATAAAATATTTAGTAGAAACTTAATATAAATATATGTTACAATAATATTACGATTTCAAATAATTAACAGAACACGTAAGAGAATCTTGGTGCACTATATAATATTTTTTTGTATATTTTCTTTTTTTAAAGAAAAATTATAAAATTCTTTTAAAATAAAGTTACATTTAGAAATATTATGTAATACACCAAGATTCTCTTACGTGTTTCAAATTAATATGTCATTTTATTTCTTTTTATTATCTTTTCGAGATTCCTTTGAGAATTGTTTTAAACGACATGCTATAAAAAATGGAATTTTTATTTGAAAGAATATTCTATAATTTTTTTTAATGTTGGATAAATTATTTATAGTGTTGTACTTGTACGTAACTATATCCAAAACTTATTTTAGATCAATAAAATATTTAGTAGAGTATTAATCTAAATATCTAACAAAATGATATTCCATTTCCAAAGTAATTAACAAAACAACTAAGAGAATCTTGTTATATTACATATATTTCTTTTGTATTTCTTTTTTCTTAAGAAAAGAAAAGGTATACATTTCTTTTATAATCAAGTTAGATATAAAAATATCATCTAATACAACAAGATTCGCTTACGTGTTTCAAATCAATATATCAATTTGTTTATTTTTTTTTAAATTCCTTCAAGGATTGTTTTAAAAGACACACTATAAAAAATTGAATTTTACTTTTAAAAAATATTCTATAAATTTTCATAACTGTTCGACGAATTATTTACAGTGATGTATACTTGTACTATTCAAAACTTATTTTTGATTAATAAAATATTTAGTAGATACTTAATATAAATATGTGTTACAATAATATTACGATTTCAAATCATTAACAGAACACATAAGAGAATCTTGGTGTAATACATAATATTTCTATATATTTTCTTTTTTTTAAAAAAGAAAAATTATACAATTTTTTTAAAATTAAGTTACATTTAGAAATATTATGTAATACACAAGATTCTCTAATGTGTTTCAAATCAATATGTCAATTAAAATCTAAATTGAAAAATAATTTATTATACAACACGTAGTAGAACACATTATTGTAAAATCTTACGTATAGTATTATCACTATGTTCGTGGTGATCTTAAAAAAAATTAAGATTTCCTAATAAAGGCTAACAGTTTCGTTAACAGGTGATCTTTAAAAAAATTAAGATATCCTTAACAGCTGTTCATTCTATTAATTACGTTACAAGGAAGAAATGAATTCATCCCATAAATAAAAGTGTACATAATAAATTTACTATACTATGTTTCCTTATAAGTACTAATCTTAATTTTTTGATTTTACACAAGTGCCCTTGATATATAAAATCTTAGATTTATAAATGAAAAGTCTTAGATGGGATCTTTGAGTTCTCTTTCTAAGGAGGTTCTCCCTAGATCATGACTTTGAGTAAGGATCTAGGGAAAACCTCGTTTAATGGAAAACTTAGAAAACTAAATCGAAATATAGCATATATGGTATGCAAACTAATCGTTGGGAGATGAAGAAAAATGTGGTGAAAAATGTGGTATGCAAGTGCTCAAAAGAGAACTTATTTTTTGAAGAAAACTAAGGTACTAATCCTAGCCATTAGATGTATTAAGATCAATGGCCCCGCCAGGGGCACCCACACACTAATCAAATACACCCTCACACACAGAATCACACATAATCCCCTCCATTTTTAATTTGATTTTTCCCGTCAATCGGTGATATTTTTTTAAAATCTAATTTCACCACATTTTTCTTCATCTCCCAACGATTAGTTTGCATACCATATATGCTATATTTCGATTTAGTTTTCTAAGTTTTCCATTAAACGAGGTTTTCCCTAGATATTGGAACAGCCACCAGGACTGCTGCAGCACTGCCGCAATCCTTCAATGCGGCACTAGTAAAAATAGAACTGCCGCAACCCTTCGTTGCGACATTATTTATTAGTTGTTTAATTAAAAAAACATAGCATAAGTTTGGATTCGAACTCTTGACCTTTTACAAATTATACAAAACTTTTCCCACTCCACCAACTTGTACTCTAGTAATTTAAATAGTATTATCTTATTTATTACTTAAAATTATTAATTTGGTATATATTTATTTATAAAATTAATAAAAAATAGTAAATTAAAACAAACCTTTTCCATTCTTTTGGATTCGAACTCTTGACCTTTTCCAAATGAAACAAACATTTTGCCGCACCACCAACTTGTACTCTTGTAATTTAAGAAAAATTACCTTACATATTATTTTACATTATTAATTTGATATATATTTATTTATAAAATTAATAAAAATTGGTAATAAAACAAACCTTTTCCATTCTTTTGGATTCGAACTCTTGACATTTTCCAAATAAAACAAACATTTTGCTATTCCATCAACTTGTACTCTTGCAAGTTTAAGCAAAATTATCTTACATATTATTTTACATTATTGTAATTTGATATATATTTTATAAAATTAATAAAAAATATTAAATTAATATATAATAACATATAAAATGTGTATAGATGGGTTAATGAACATGGGAATGACTTCCAACCATGACACATTTAAATTATTAATTAATTTTTAAAACAAATTTAGGAAAAAAATGTTATGTAAAGTCAAAACTTGAAAATATGATAATACATATTATTATATTCTAAAAAATGAAAAAAATAGCATAAAACAGTAATGTAAGTTAAAATGAATGAAAACGTTAAGAAAAAATTTATATTGAATATTTTAAATAGAAAAAATAACAAAAAATGTTACCATCCTGATTTATTTTTCAACCGTTATCTAAGATTGAAATGTACATGTCAATCCATCATTATTTAAACTATATAACATGTAAAAAAATATCCATAATACATTATTAAAGATACTTTAAAGTTAAAATTAATATACAGTAGAAACTCGATAAATTAATACTCGATTATTTAATAAACTCTCTAAAATAATATTTTTGGCCGGTCCCGACTCGGGAATAGGGTGCTAAATTAGTAATTCACTAAAATTATAAGATAATACATTTTTGATAATTTCTTTAGACCCCATATAAAATATAAATTAATAATTCTTTATATATAGCATATTACATGAATGATTTATGAAGGTTTCTTGAAAAATGACTCAATTGTCTTTTGTTTTTTGTTGAAATCAGTTTCCCCTTGAATCTCGTCTCTAATTTTCCTTAGCATGGTAAGAACTTCTGGTGTTGTTTTTTCCCATAGCTCAACAAGAAATTTCCCCTTGCAATTGCTTTTGAGTGAGACTTGAATTATCCTTGTTGTGCTTGCATAATGCTCTTCGAATATCGTCTGTCATTGTTGTTTTTTTTCACACCTTTAAGATGGGAAGCCGTGTTGTGTGTATGATTTGCTTGTGTTAACCTATTTTGATCTTGTATTTATATCGAAAATATTTTTAATGTCCATAAAGTGATACATTGAACACAAGAAGCATAATAAGGTGGGAGATTGAAGGTTTCTTTCAAATTGGGCCCTTCATTTGATATACATGCATTGTATACAATAATTAAGTGGAAGCTTGAAAGGTGTTTGTAAACTAAGTATTTTATATAAATTAATAAAATATTAATTAATATATAAATTAATAATTATTAATTTATCGATTAATTAATAACTCTTTTAATTAATAAGTTTTGGTGGTCCCAAGTGTATTATTTTATAGAGTTTCTACTGTAGTTTATTATTTGGATGCATATTCGAAGATTTAAAAATAAAACAAAAAAAAGAAAAAATCTTAAATTACTAACGCAATGAGCCATTGTGGTAGTTTTTTCTGCTGCAATGTTTAGTTGTGGCTCAGAAAAATTTTACGGCATTAATTATGGTTGGTGGCTGGTAATAAATGAACCACCTCCAGCAATGTTTCGTTGCGGCAATTCGTATTTAAGGCTTCCTGCCGCAAGGAAATAATGCGGTAGGCGTGAATTCTGCCTCATTTAAGGTTACAGAATTTGTCTTCTTCTTCAATTTCCTTTTTTCAAACAGCAGAAAACACCAACGAATTTCAAAGGATTTGGAGCTCAAAAATTCATCCAAAATTAAGGTTAGTGTTCTATTCAATGGCTTCATTTTTATTTAGCTCTTCTAGTTCATCTAGTGAACGTAATGGTGATGATTATGTTACGCCGCCCGTTAAAAAAAATCATGTTTCTTGTAAATTATTCGTTGATGATGTAGATTTTGATAATTATTATAGTAGTGTTCATAAACGTAGAGTGAATTACAATGTTCATAAAGATAAAATGAATGTTGATGATGTTGGTGAGGAAAAAATGATGGTGGAAAGGGTAAAACAAGATAATTATTAGTGATGGTGATGATGAAAAAGATGAGAAATTTGGGATGGGAAAAAATGATGATGAAGGAGATGAGGATGGAAAAAATTGATGATGATGAGGATGTTAGGATGGGAAAAAATGATGATGATGAGGATATTGGAAACGAAAATTGTGATTTTACATTTGCGGATGTTAATAAGGTTGTGCCTTGTGTTGGAATGATTTTCGATACATTAGATGAAGCGGAAAGTTTTTATAGAAATTATGGTCAAAATGTAGGATTCGAGATAATAATTAGGAATACTCATAAACATCAACGGAGTCATGATCCATCATCCCGTTTGTTTATTTGTAAGAAGGGTGGAAGAGTAGCACCGGAATCGGATTATCGTGATAAAGGAAAATGACGCATTAGGGATGTAGATCCATGAACGAATTGTCGTGCTCGAATGTACGTATGTCACCTAGTGAATGTAAACAAATGGAAGGTAACTTTGGTTGATTTGAAACACAATCATGCCATGGTAACACCGGATAAGAGACAATTTTTTCAAACATCGCGCAACATCGATCCGATCACCCGATCATTGATTGAGTTGTTTAACAAATCGGGGATCGAGACGAGTAAAGTGATGAAATATCTTGGTGAGACATGTGGAGGCATTGAAAATTTAGGGTTTTCTAATCAAGATGTACGCAATGTCATACGGGATATTCGACACCGAGTGTTTGATTCCGGTGATGCGGAGTGTGGCTTGGTCTTGTTACGAAAGTTACAACAAGAGAATGCGTTTGGTCATTTCTTCTATCGAGTGGATGTGGATAACGAGAATCGTGTTAAAGGTTTGGTGTGGGTTGATCCTCGATGCATGAACGCTTACAAGAATTTTGGTGATGTGGTGACGTTCGACTCAACTTATCGAACGAATAGGTACTGTATGCCTTTCATACCTATGACGGGGTGAACCACCATTACCAAAATATTTTGTTTGGATTTGTAATCATGAGAGATGAGACCGAGACTTCTTATCAATGGGTTTTAGAAACTTGGTTGGAAGCCGTTGTTAACAAACCTCCCACTATAATAATTACCGATCAAGACATTGCTTTGGGAAATGCTATTGCCACGGTTATGCCCGAAACAAAACACTTATATTGTACATGACATATAAGTAGTAAATTTCCCGAGAAGTTATCTAGTTTGTACACCAAATTTCCGGAATTCAAAACGGATTTTAATGCATGTGTGTACAAGTCGTTGTCACCCACGGAATTTGAAGGTAGATGGGAGGAATTGGTCGAGAAGTACAAACTTGAGGATCATGTTTGGTTAAATGAAATGTATCGCATTAGACATCAATGGATTGGTGCTTACACAAAGTCGCATTTTGCCGCCGGTATGACCACTACCTCTAGAAGCGAATCAATGAATGCATTTTTTGATGAATATGTGCAAGCATCTACCGGTTTGAAAGAATTCATTGAGAATTCCCAAAAGGCTTTGGAGGCACACTATCTTAGGGAGGTTAAAAGTGACTACGAGAGCGAAGAAAAGGAAATGAGACTAGTATTGCAATCATCCTTGGAAATTCATGCATCCAAAATTTACACGAAAGAGATGTTTAGGCATTTTCAAAAGGAGCTTCTGAAAAGTACATCTTATGTCGTGACGAAAGCTAAAGGTGGATGTCATTAATTTAAAATGTACGTGGTTGAGAAGTCTACCGTGCCGGAGGATCGTAGAAGAAGCTATCGGTTGACGACCCATATTGATGGAAAGATTGAATGTGTTTGTAGGCAATTTGAACATTCCGGGATGGTTTGTAAACACATGATCCGTTACCTAGACAAAAAACAAAAAATACGTATACCGAATGATTACATCATGTCTAGGTGGACAAAAAATGGCAATAAAATTGCCGGACCTCTACCTTATACCCCTCCCGTTCTTGGTAATGTTGGTGAATCACAAGCATCAAGGTATAGTGCATTGTGCAAATCATTTCAAAATTTAGGCGCTGTTGGTAGTTGTTCCGTCCCACGTTTCAATTACGTGATGAACTTGATTGAGCGAGAGAGGTGTCACGTGGAAAATGCTTTTCCACAAGAAGATAAGACCGAAAAAATGAACAAGTCGTTTCCTCCAGAAGATTGGGATCATGATCCGATATTCGATCCTCCAATGTCACAAACTACGGGATGAAAGAAAGCGGTAAGATATAAAAGTGGTATTGAAACGTCAACTTCAACAACCAAGCAACAAAAATGCGGAAAATGTGGGTTGGTAGGAGCAAACCATGATAGAAGAAATTGTCCTGGTAGTTAGTTTCAATTGTATTCTGTAATATTTGAAACTATATTTATTAATTATAATCTTAATTTTCAATGTAAGGTATTAATATGTAATCCATGCATTTGTACTAGTAATAATAATTAAAAAATGAATAAATTAGATTAATTGAATAATTTATTACTATTTATTAAAATATTGAATCCATAATTTCATTAAAAATGAATTATATGATATGATAAAAAATATGACAAAAAATATTGTGAAAAAAAATGAGAACAAACCGGAACAGGGGAAAACAGGGGAGGAGAGAGAATTGCTACTGCACTCTGAGCTGCCGCAATGAGGCGTTGCGGCTATCCGCAACGCCTCATTGTGGCAGCCCAGAGTCCAGTAGCAATTCTCTCTCCTCCCCTGTTTTCCCCTGATTTTAACCACAATTTTTTATTATTTATTTCTTGATATTAAAAATTGGAAAAATGATAAAGTTACAATTTATTTCAAATGTTAAATAATTTATTTCTATAATTCTTGCATTTTAGATCCTTATTTCTATAATTTCTCATTTTAGATCCTTATTTATATAATTCTTGCATTTCAGATCCTTATTTATATAATTTCTCATTTTAGATCCTTATTTCTATAATTCTTGCATTTTATACCTTTATTTCTCTATTTCTTCCATTTTAGACACTTATTTCAATAATTATTGCATTAAACCAAGCGTTAAGGATTGATACCTCAACTTGGACTATAGGCGGGACAGATACCGGGGTAGGCTGTGTAGCAAGAGCATCTGTAGTCTCAACCTGCAATTATATGTCAACGAACCGATCATATAGTTCTATATATAATTCCTCCTAAGTGACTCGAATTAAACCTAGCATTAAGGATTACTACCTGACGAGGACGTTTATAGAGACATGAGGTGTGGCATCGTGCATAAGTGAAGCATGAGAATCAACAGTCTCAACCAACAATAACATATACAACAATCATACATATATTCAATCCACTACATTCAAAGATAACAAGTATCAAAAGATTACTACCTCACGCAAACGTTTCTGAGAGACGGCTAGTGGAGGCTGCTGCGAAGATGAAGGACCGCTGGGGTCAATATCCATATCATGTGCATGAGAAGGTCTATCAAAACTAGGTCTGATAAATCCAACACCCCTCCACTCGGTGTTGATCCGATCATAACGAGCCAAAAACTCAGTGATGATATCAAAGAACCACTCGAGGGGATCACGCTCAAAGAACCCAATATCATGTAAACATCCTCTAGAGTGATGGTGATCTCACCAAATGGGAAATGAAAGGTGTTGGTCTCTGGCCTAAACCTCTCCACCAACGCCGTGATCAATCGGATGTCGTTCTGGGGAATCGAGCGCGGGTTAGTAAACGCTCGGAAACCCCAGTCTGACAGCAAACTAACCTGGGTGTCATCAAATACTCTATCGTCGAGGTTGGCTATCAACTGGCGGACATCCAACTTCTCCCGCTCACCCCCTGCCATATGTGACTGCTAATATGATCATCCTGCATGGTCAAAACTCAAGAGGGACCTATCGAGAGGCCCGCACTGCACATCCATAGCATCTGCAATGTGCAAAATCATAGAAATATTTGAGGCACATTTCATAAACATGTACCAAAATTGGCTAAAAGTATCATTCCATGAAGACATATTTAAAACAAGAATAAATTAACAATGAATATAATTTATCAAATAAAATGCAGTACTAAAAACATTAATTAATCAAAATTTGAATTAATAAATCATATTAATTCATAAATTCGAATTTTAAACTAAAAAATTCAAATTAATAATTCAAAAATTCGAATTAAAATTTCCACAAATCATAAAAAAATTTATAATTATAATTTCATAATTATAAACCCTAATAATTCGAATTAATTCATAGTTTTAATAAAAATTCGAATAATAATTCGAAACCTAATTCTAAATTGGGCATTTCGAGCTAATTCAACCTAATTAAAGATGAGAAACCCTAATTTCAACTCAATTGAGGGTAAAAGCCCTAATTTCAAACTAATTCAAACCAAAAATGGGTAAAATTCGAACTATGAACCCTAATAATTCGATTTAATTCATGATTTTAACTAAAATGAAGCAAATAAACACCACCCACAGTTAAAAATGAATCAAACCATGTACATACAATCGTGAGTAGCAATGTATATAATAGTGCGTGTGTGTATCTATAACTACGTGTGTGTGTGTGTAAGTGTTAATTAGAAGATACCTTGAGGAGGAAGATCGCATGACATTCGCAGCTCTGTGTGTAAATCGCCCGGAATCGGTTGGAAATCGCCTGAGAGTCGCCTGAGATCGAGATCTGTGTTTAATTAGGGTATAGTTCGGATCGCGAAAACCGCAATGGGTGGTTGTATATTTCTGGTATCTGCATTGTATCATTGCGGCAGAAGAATTAAGGGTAAAAAAGTAATTGCATATTTTTATGCATCCGCAATGTTTCATTGCGGCAATAGTAAGGGTAAAAAAGTAATTTCAGATTTTCGTTCCTCCGCTATGTATCATTGCGGCAGCAATTTGGAGGGTGAAAACATAATTTCATATTTTTACTTGTTTCTATATTTCAAATTAACAGCTTTTATTAATTTATTATTTTTTATTAAATATAAAACTATAATAATTTATTTAAAATTTTATGTAATAATTCAAATTTCATTAACATTTTTATATTTTATAATGTATTAATTTACCATTTTTTTTATTTTTTGAAATAAAAAAAATAAAAATAAATAAAAAAAATGGTAAATTAATACATTATAAAATATAAAAATGTTTAATAACGTAAAATAATATTTAATAGTGTTTTGTTTTGAATAAAATTTTAAATATGTTTGTTTGGTGTAGTGGTTAAGTTGTTGTAATCTCTGGTGAAGGACCTGAGATCTACTCTACATAAAATAAAGTTTTTTTTAAGTTAAAAACGACGCCGCAACCGTTCATTGCGGTAGGTGTCTTTTTTCCTGTCGCAATGAACACTTGCGGCAGTGTACGAGTTGGTGGTTGTGAGCCTTTTTTCAATCAACGGTGGCTATGGAAGGATACCCTCTATATATATATCTATACTATTGTATAAATTCCGAAACATTGAAAGTTTTGGTACCTGTTTTTTGGTACCAATTTTTTGGTACCTGTTTTTTGGTACTTCGTGAATTTACTTATGTACCCTTCATTATAAAGAAAAATATATATTAAAACACCTAAAATAAATTTTAACATAATATAATTAATGGTAATTAGTCGATTGCCTTTTTCATATTTACTTTTAGTTGAAGATGTTACCTTTTATCACATCTTCCAATCATTAATATTACCTTTCGAATTAAAATACGTTTCCTTTTTGATTTAAAACTAATCTTACAATCATTAATATACACCCGAAAATATCATACAATATTTTTCAATTATTAATAAAATATATTAAAAATATACTTTGTTTATAATAAGGAAACATTAGTATAATCCGTAAACATGTGTATATTAAATTATATTAATAAAAATTAAAAATTATGTAAAAAATAATGATTATATAAATTGGTACCAGTTTCTTTGTACCTATTTTTTGGTACTTCGTGAATTTACTTATTTACCCTTCATTATAAAGAAAAATATATATTAAAACACCTAAAATAAATATTAACATAATATAATTAATGGTAAGTGGTCGATTGCCTTTTTCATATTTACTTTTAGTTGAAGATGTTACCTTTTATCATATCTACCAATCATTTCTTTTTGATTTAAAACTAATCTTACAATCATTAATATGCACCCGAAAATATCATACAATATTTTTCAATTATTAATAAAATATATTAAAAATATACTTTGTTTATAATAAGGAAACATTAGTATAATCCGTAAACATGTGTATATTAAATTATATTAATTAAAATTAAAAATTATGTAAAAAATAATGATTATATAAATTGGTACCAGTTTCTTTGTACCTATTTTTTGGTACTTCGTGAATTTACTTATTTACCCTTCATTATAAAGAAAAATAAATATTAAAACATCTAAAATAAATATTAACATAATATAATTAATGGTAAGTGGTCGATTGCCTTTTTCATATTTACTTTTAGTTGAAGATGTTACCTTTTATCATATCTACCAATCATTAATATTTCTTTTCGAATTAAAATACGTTTCCTTTTTGATTTAAAACTAATCTTACAATCATTAATTTATATATCCGAAAATATCGTACCATATTTTTCAATTATTAATAAAATCTATCTATTCTATCTATTATATTAAAGCTGAAACATTAAAAGTTTGGTTCAACAGTACCTACTGAATTTACCTAATTACCCTTACTTAATTAGAGATCTACTAACTAATCAATTTCCTTTTTCAGGTAACACATATTATCTTTTCTATTTTCAAGAACTAAATAATTTTTTTTTCAGGTAAAATACAATATTTTTTATTATTTATCTAACTAAAATTTCTCATTTATTAATCAATTTCCTTTTTTAGTATAAACATATAACCTTTTCTATTTTTCAATAACTAAATAATTTCATTTTTCATTTAAAATAGAATATCTTTCACATTTTATCAAACTAAAATTAAAACAAAATTACTATTAATTACAAAATATTACCAATTTTTTGGTACCTGTTTTTTGGTACTTCGTGAATTTACTTATGTACCCTTCATTATAAAGAAAAATATATATTAAAACACCTAAAATAAATTTTAACATAATATAATTAATGGTAATTAGTCGATTGCCTTTTTCATATTTACTTTTAGTTGAAGATGTTACCTTTTATCATATCTTCCAATCATTAATATTACCTTTCGAATTAAAATACGTTTCCTTTTTGATTTAAAACTAATCTTATAATCATTAATATACACCCGAAAATATCATACAATATTTTTCAATTATTAATAAAATATATTAAAAATATACTTTGTTTATAATAAGGAAACATTAGTATAATCCGTAAACATGTGTATATTAAATTATATTAATTAAAATTAAAAATTATGTAAAAAATAATGATTATATAAATTGGTACCAGTTTCTTTGTACCTATTTTTTGGTACTTCGTGAATTTACTTATTTACCCTTCATTATAAAGAAAAATATATATTAAAACATCTAAAATAAATATTAACATAATATAATTAATGGTAAGTGGTCGATTGCCTTTTTCATATTTACTTTTAGTTGAAGATGTTACCTTTTATCATATCTACCAATCATTAATATTTCTTTTCGAATTAAAATACGTTTCCTTTTTGATTTAAAACTAATCTTACAATCATTAATTTATATATCCGAAAATATCGTACCATATTTTTCAATTATTAATAAAATCTATCTATTCTATCTATTATATTAAAGCTGAAACATTAAAAGTTTGGTTCAACAGTACCTACTGAATTTACCTAATTACCCTTACTTAATTAGAGATCTACTAACTAATCAATTTCCTTTTTCAGGTAACACATATTATCTTTTCTTTTTTCAAGAACTAAATAATTTTTTTTTCAGGTAAAATACAATATTTTTTATAATTTATCGAACTAAAATTTCTCATTTATTAATCAATTTCCTTTTTTAGTATAAACATATAACCTTTTCTATTTTTCAATAACTAAATAATTTCATTTTTCATTTAAAATAGAATATCTTTCACATTTTATCAAACTAAAATTAAAACAAAATTACTATTAATTACAAAATATTATTTACTAAAACGCGTTACCTTTTTTCTTTCTTCTTACTAAAACCTCCATTTTTATAATATTACAGGCGTTTCTATTTAATACAAATCAAATAATAATATTATAATACTAATAATTAACTGATTACTTTTTCAGCTAAAATATATCATCTTTTCTATTTTTTCTAATTACATTCCTTTTTTTCTAGAAATATAACAGGTAACGTTAATTTCTCATTTTCTAAAAACTATGAACAATTTTATTTCGTAAAAATAACATAATTAAATTATATTTACTATAAACTAATCAATTTCTTTTTCACTTAAATCATGCACGTTACTTTTATATTTTCTCTAACTAAATTTTTTTTTTTTCAATTATATCACGGACGGTTCTATTTAATAAAATAAACTAATAATATTATAATCTAAACTATATTATATAAAAACCGAAACAGTAAAAGTTTTGGTACCTATTTTTTGGTACTTCGTAAATTTACT
This sequence comes from Kitagawia praeruptora, assembly GCA_037693485.1. Taxonomy (NCBI): domain Eukaryota; kingdom Viridiplantae; phylum Streptophyta; class Magnoliopsida; order Apiales; family Apiaceae; genus Kitagawia; species Kitagawia praeruptora. The sequence continues at coordinate 29,451,600 of CM075345.1, read as the reverse complement.
TATTTATCCTTCATTATAAAAGAAAATAAATACAGCTAAAATAAATAATAACATAATATAATTAATAATAATTAGTCGATTGCCTTTTTCATATTTACTTTGTATCATATCTTTCTAGCGTTAATATTTTCTCTCGAATTAAAACACTTTATAATTTATGGTAATTAGTCGATTGTCTTTTTCACATTAATATAATAAAATTAACGGTAATTAGTCAATTGCCATTTTCACATTTACTTTTAGTTGAACATATTACCTTTTATAAACACCTAAAAAAATCAATCGTATCATATACTAAAATAAATCATAACATAATATAATTAATGGTAATTAATCGATTGCCTTTTTTATATTTATTTTTAGTTGAAGATATTACCTTTTATAAACACCTAAAAAGATAAATAGTATCTTATTTTTCAATCATTAATATTTTCTTTATAATTAAAACACGTTACCTTTTTAATTTACAACAAATTTTACAATCATTAATATATACCTGAAATTTCTCAATTATTAATAAAATATATTAAAAATCGTATACGTTGTTTATAATAAGGAAACATTAGTATAATCCGCAAAATATGAGTATATTAAATTATATCAAATTAAAATTTTAAAAATTATTAAAAATAATTATTATATAAAAACATAATTATAAAATTAAATAAAATTTATAATATAATACAAGAAACCCGTGCATTGCACGGGTTATAAGCTAGTATATATTAATTTTGTGTAAGCATTATGACATATTAATGATTATCAGCATATATTAATAATTTTCTAATTTAGTATACTTATATTAATGGGTGAAGGACCGAAATGGACTAAAAGCAAAAGGAATGGCCCAAAATGGACCATGGATGTGGGAGGCTGCAGAAACAGCATGTTGCGTCTTTTCGTGTAGCAAAACAGCCTATTACGACGTTTGATACATCGAGATAGAGGTTTAATGCGAAACACGATGCACCGAAACAGAGTAATACAGAACACTGAGCAGCGTAACAAGGGGCTAATGCGCTGCACGAAATAACGCATATAGTGAAAAAAAATAACAACTAATGCGATTCGCGAAATAACGTATCCGTGGGGCAGTTGAGGTTCAAAGATATGTGAATGGTCCATTTTGGTAATTATTTCTATATTAATTGTGCTTACTCATTATATAATAAGAATGATTTTATAACAAAATTTAACTTTTTTTAAATTTGACAATAATTACGATGTAAAATAATATATTCAAAATTTATTAATTTATATGTTCATATATACTAAATTTTGTGATTGAAATAACCAAACGATTTTCTTAAAAAAAGGTACAATATAGATATAAACACCACAGCTTTCACATAAAAAATATCGTATACAATTTATAAAATTTTAGTAATTTATTTCACGATTTGTACAATGTGATAACCTAGTTGGCAAAAACTTATTACTTGTCATTTCAGATCCTGATTCAATTATCATTCACCGCAATATTTATCTATTCTTAATACTACTTAAAAAAATATATTTTGCTGCACGGACCAAGAAGGTAAATTACTCATCACGGCGAAGAAGACCAGTCGAGAGAAGTCAGTCCACCAAACATCTTATATAATTTATATTAGGTTTTTTTATAAATACTCTTACCTCAAAAATACTTTTAAAAAAAATAATTTACAAAAATACCATCTTATTTGCAAAAATATCATCTTATTTGTAAAAATACTACTATACCTTATTTGTAATGGCTGCGCAACAGGTTACATTCGGTTGCATATGAAGTTGCTGAAAATTGCAAGTTGAATTTTCATTTTCTTTATCAACTTTCAGTTGTATATAAGGGTTGCGCAGCAGCAAAAAAATGGAATTTTAACTTTCAGTTTCCAGTTGCAAAGGTTGCATATACAACTGAAAACTGGAAGTTGAATTTTCATTTTTTGCTGTTGCGCAGCTCTTATATATAACTAGAAATTAGTAAAAAATGGAAATTCGACTTTCAGTTTTCAGTTGCATTTAGTTGCATAGGTTGTATATGCAACTGAATGCAACTGAAAACTAGAAGTTGAATTTTCATTTTTTGCTACTGCGCAATCCTTATATAGAACTAGAAGTTGACAAAAAATGGAAATTTAACTTTCAGTTTTCAGTTGCATATGCAACTAAATGCAGGTTTCAGGTTTCACTACCTCAATTCTCTTTTAGAGCGATTGAAAATATAATCTTATATTATATATTTCTTCTATCCCGATTTATATGAACTGATTGCTTTTGCAGGAATTTTTTGAAAAATAGTCATTTCTCTTTTGTTGCACGTTAAAGTTACAGTTCAAATGTATAATATGTACTGTACCCGGTTTATGAGGTGTAAAAAAGTATGACATATAGAAAATATTATTATTATTATTAAATAATTATAAAACAACTAGCGAGTCTCTATCGTTGCACGTAAAATTACTTTATTATAATTAAATTTAGTTATTTTAAAAATATTTCAAAATCATGGCTATAAATAGAAGTTTGTTAACGGAGGAATTTGGGAAAACAAATTCGGGGACGGTTGCTGGAATTGTGATGGTGGTTGATGACGGTGAACGGCGTAGGACGTTTAGGGTTAGGGTATATGATTTGGGGATGGCTGAGATTGTATGATGAGACTATTGCAATTTAGATCGAATATAGAATCCTCTCTTTTTCGCAAGGGTTTGCATCGTACCATACAATGTGCCTACGTACCCTTATTTATAGGGATCAAGCCAAACGTAGTTCTTGGGGAGCAAGTAATCGTAATGGGCTAGGTTACCTTGCTTTAAGAAGCCCATTGGATCAAGACCACCGCCTTTAACGCTATCATTTCGGATCTCAAGACCCAACTACTTTCTCGGAGCGTATCGGTTAAGTTATTGACCCGGTATTTTCGGGGTCAATACTTTCCCTGAAGAGAAAAGAGTTATATGGAAACCCTGTATAAGGGCGAGATCTTTTAACGGTGGGCGAGATCCGTTTGAGAGGGCGAGATTGTGCCTTGAAAATTGTAATTACAAAGAATTCGAATAAATGTCCATAATATGTATTTTGATATATTGAAGACAAGATAAAGGTTTTCCCCCTCCTGAAATCCAGGGGGTGAGATGGCCTCTTTTGGATCATTTAAAAAAGAGGGCGAGATCTTCCCTTTTACTATTGAGCCTGATAGTGGACAACTTCTTTAGACGGCGAGGTTATTTTTTGGGCATAACAACTACCCCCCAGTTTCTTGCAATAATAATTTATAAAAAAAACTAATCCCTTTATGGAACCCTTCCAGAACACAGGCGAGTCCCCTCAAATACATCTATTATTTAGAGGACAAACCTTTATTTTCAATCTTCTTTTAAAAATAATGATTCATAAATTACCGTTCCTATTAGAATCGTCACGCCTCGATTTCCCGAAATCAATTAATGCGTGCCACGTGTCCTATACTCAGTCACCACTATATAAACTTCAATTTCTTCCATTTATTTTCATCTTATTTCCAGAGATACTCACGAAGTACTGGCAGATTTTTCCTCAGAGGGCGAGATTGAAAGTTTATAGGCGACATCTTATTCTCACCGGGCAAAGTTGAATAGATTTGTGGGCGACTTTCCTCTTTTCCAAGGTATTATCTTCCCTTAACTATAATTTAAATTTTCCCTTTGAATAATTGTTTTACTTGCACAAGTATACTCCTCTAGGATAGATCCACCTTTATGCGGTAGTTCCTTCACTAGGGCCGTTTAAATTTAGAGGGCGAGGACTCCCTTTTTTCTTCATCCTTTCACAATTCAATATATTTCCCAATTTAACACTGTCCTCGCCCTCTCTTGCAGATGTCAAGTGAGAACTCCTTTGCCGTTGATAAATCAATGTCGCCCTCTACCTCAAATGCGCCTCATGAAGAGGAAATCGATAAATATTTGGATCCCGGATGGCTGCGAGCTCACAAGAGAACCCTGAACCTCCTCAAGATTCCTGACAATCAGAACGAAATTCTCTCTATTTTTGACAGTCTTCAAGTAGGCGTTGATGCTGATGATTTGGCTAGTGTTTATCATGCTCATGACTTAGGCGATATAGGCGAAGAAGAAGATGATTTACATGACCTTTTTGCCGATCTAGACCCCCAAAAACCTGGTCCCTCTAGATTAGGAAAAGGTCATGGCAAAGATGTTAGGTCGAATACACAATATGTAATCAAGTATTGTATGATTAATTAACAAGAACACAAGTTTTAACACTTAAAAACTGTTTGGAATTAACAATTTCTCTCTCAGTGATGTAAAATATCACAAAGAGCTGCTTAGGTTACAATCAATGAATTTCTCAATGTTCGATACCCTTCTAGGGTTAACCTAACTGTATTTATAAAGCATACAGCTTCGTACAATCAGTAATTGATTCTCCTATAATTAAGCTATACAATTGATATCAATCACGATTGCTACACGTCTTCTAAGTCAACTCAATCTCTTTGATAGCTATCCAATCTTCAAAGATATTGCTTCCATATTTATCTTGTATCAATCTTCAAACACTGTTGACTCTCAGACGCTTCCGCTACAGAGTTTAACAATCTCTGTTGCGCTTCTAGTCAGTGTTTAACTAAACTCTGACTGCTTCCAGTTAAACTCTGTTTTGTCACCTTAGCTTCCAAACACTGTTCTCATCAATCATTTCTAACAATCTCCCCCAACTTGTTCATTAGCAAGAATGTACAAGTTTACAGTAAATGATGATGTCAAAACAAATACAAAGTCTACAGTGTTTAACATACAAACAGAGTTTAAACTATTACTCAACAAACTTACAACTTTCGTCTACCTAACTTCCTCAAGATCTGGAGTTGTTCTGAGATAATCAATCAACAATCTTCTCTCAGCATTTTCAAGTTCAATCTGCATAGCTTCCTTGATCTCTCTTAAATCTGGATCATTTTCATCAGTTTGAAAGATAGCAGCTCTGAGATCGTAGATTTTGTTTCTTCTCATTTCATTTCCCAATCTGATATATTTCACTTCCTCAGACTTCACATTAAAATCCAGAACTGTAATTCCAAGATCCGTCTTCAACTTTGTAGTCCCCTTCTCCATTTCTATCAGATTGCCATTCCAATCTCTATACTTAGGAACATACTTTTCAGCAGACTTTGATCCTGTAACAATTTTAGCTTTCTGCATATATCCCCTTATAGAATTAGCAATAAGCTGTGTTTGACAATTTCTGACTCTGAATATATGCAGAACATACTGAAGTTCTTCAAATAACTTTAACTTGATTGCTTCTTCATTCACTATAAACACTGATCCATCTGTCATAAAGTATAACAGCAAGTGAATATCTAAGCTCCTTTGATGAACTAGTTGAACTGATTCCAACTTATCTAGATTTTCTTGAGTAATACCAGAACCAAGAGAAACAAGTGCAGAAGGATCTCTTGGACTGTTACTAAATCTCAAATCTCTTTTTGAACCTAATCCAGAAGTATTTCTCCCTGGTGGCTTTCCTGAACAAGCAACATTGTGTTGATAATCACCAGTTACTCCTATTTGTTCCTGAACTGGAATCTTCGGCCTAGAAAACCCAGGTAAAGGTTTACTTTGTGTCTGTACAACTTGTGTGGCAACAGAGGTTGTAATGATCATTTTGCCTTTGTTTTCCTCATTCATTATCCCTTTTAACTTCAATTTAGCATCAAGAGAAGACTTTCTTATCAACTTTTCTTTATCTTCTTCTTCTTCTTCTTCTTCTTGAATGCCAGATAGCTTCTCTTTGATTTCAATGCCTTTAAGAACAGGCTTTGCAGCTTTAACAACTTTCTCCCTCTTCTTCAACTTAACAGATTTTAAAGCTTTTAGATGTTTTTCTTGCAGACTCTTTTCTTCAGCTTTAGCATCTTCTAGAGTAACTCCTTCTGCATTTTCTTCCATGAAAAGCTTAACAGCTAACTCTTCATCAGTCTTTGGATTAGATATTAATTCCAAACTCTTGGTCTTTGAAGTACCTTGAGTTTCAGTGTTTATTCCAACAGACTGTGACTTAAGAGATTTGCCAGATCTCAGAGTTAGTGACTCAGAGTTTAAAACCTCAGAGTTTAAAGCCTTATCACTTGCTCCTCCACCTCCAGCATCATCCTTTTTTAGCAGAGTTTGAGAAACTTTGCATTTTGACTTAGCAACTCTCTCCCCCTTTTGACATCATCAGGAATGAGTATAGATGTAATGAGCTCCAAAGAGTTAGCAATTGAATCAACTTTATCAAACAAGGCAGCCTGATTCTCTTCAACCTTTCCTAACCTGGCAAAGAGAGTATCTTGAACTTTAGAAAGCTGTGCAGCTTTGATTTTTGACTCTCTTTCCATTTTCATTTGTCTAGTCTGTATCTCAGTTTTCAAAGAAGCAATTTGTTGTTTTGTGTCAGCAAAACTTCCATCCAGAGTTTTGACTTGTACCACAGTTGCCTTTAAGCATGATAAAATTTCTGGATTTGAAATTTGACTAGCAGTCTGCTTAATGAAATCAGCTGCTCTCCCTTTTGGAAAAATACAGTCTTCTTTATACCAGTTAGCAGCAGATTTAGCAAGATGCTCTTCTTCAATTGCATGAGATGGACAAGGCTGATCAAAAGATGTATGTTTGTTATCAGTCTGTGCTGGTGCACTCAGAAAAGAATCAGAGTTTGCACTGTTTTCAGCTTCATCTTCAACACTTGCATCATTAGCTTGAGCATCTTGTAAAGAACCACTGTGCTGAGCTTTGTCAGCCACAGTTTCTGCAACAACTTCTTCAATCTTTTCAATATTCTCCTCATGTTGCACAGGCTCTGCAACAGAGGTTGGATTTGTAGCTTCAACTGGCATAGATTGAGAGTTATCCTTAGTTGCTTGTTCAACTTCATCACCTTTGTCAGGAATTTGATAAGCATCAGATATCAGCTCTGTGTGTGATGCTACAGTTTCAGGAAGAATAACTGCAGGCTGATCAGCTACACCAGGAGCTTCAGTGTGAACAACAGGTGAGATAGGATCAAGGAGTGGTTGAAATGAGTCAAGAACATCATTCATTGGTGAAAAACCATCTCTGTGATCCTCTTCTGCAGGCATGTTAACCTCTGCATGCATAGCATTCACAATTACAGTATCCTCTGCAGGTATTTCAACCTCTGCAGGTATAACAGCCTCTGTAGGTGTTTGCTGTGAAACCACCTCTGGAGCTTCAACTGCTTGCTCATCATCAGATTCTGAAAGAATTAATCTTCTTCTCTTGGCTTGAGGCACTGCAGTCACCTCTTCTTCTTCACTAGAGCTCTCCTTAGTTGGTGAAAGTGAAGGTCTGTTTGCCTTTTGTTTCTTTCTTCTGGTATAAACAGCTCCAGGTAATGTCTGTTTAGCCTTTGAGTGTTTAGTGTTCCGTGCAGTGTGTATTTTCCTTTTTGGTTTGGATTTGGGTTGATCAGTAGGTACTGGCTCAGAGTTTATGAATTCAGAGTTTATTTGTTCAGAGTTTATTGGTGGAGAGTTTATGTGTTCAGGTTGTGGTTGATGAGTGGGTGTTGGCTCAGGTGTTGGTATAGGATGAGAATGTATGGTGTCTAATGGTTCAGGCATTTGTTGTGGTGATGATTGTGTAGATTGAGAATCTTGAGGTTGGTTGACATAGTTTTGTAAGGCTAGTGGCATAAACATGTCAGGTATTTGCTGTTTAGTAACATCTTTATTTGTCAAATCAGAAAACATCCTTTTAGCAACTTGAAAAGGATGAATGACATCAGCTTCAGCAATTATAAGATTAGGCACACAAGCATTGAATAGCATTTGACAAAATCGAGAAAAATAAACAGATGTAGGCTCAGACAAACGCTCTCCCAAATTCATTAGAACTAGTCTACCAAAATCAAAATTACCTCCATACAGTAGAGCATGACCAATTTGGAGAGTGTCAAGAGGAAGTGCATCCCAATTTGTTGTCTTCTTTCCAAAAGCCCTTGTAATGCAATCGAAAAAGAAACTCCATTCCTTTCGCAAAAGTGGCCTTCTCAGCGATCCCAGCTTATTCAAATTTCCTGAACAACCAATTTGCTGCAACATTGTCCGCAACTGGTCGTGACCAACAACACTGTAAGAAGTGTGAGTCTCAAACTCCAGAGCATCCCTAACCGTAGTTGGAGTAATGATATACTCTGATTCATCATGAGTGAAAGTAATTGTTGGAGTACCAGACTCTTCTCCATCATCATACACAGAGTTTGTCCAAAAAGTAGCAATTTGTGAAGCAGAGAGTGTTGGTGGTGCAGTTAAAGCCTTCCCAATTTCGGAATCTTTCAAGAAATTTTGAAACAAATGAAACGCCTCTGGAGCGTTTTCATTCTCCAGTGGAGCTGCATAATTGCTAGGAAGAAAAACTAACCCTGCTGCATCAAAAGCTTTGGTTGCCATTAGTAAGATATGATATGAAAATATTCAGAGAAAAGATGTGTATGATAAGTGTTTATCAATATGTGAAAGAGAGTGAACAAGAGTTTTGAAAGTGATTGAGTATGCAAGTAACTGTGAGTGGATGAATATGAATCGATGTGAAGTGAGAGAACAAAAGCGATTAGAGAAAAAAAAAACTCAATCGTTTATGTATTGTAAGCACGCAACTGATTTTAGAGTAATGTGAGAGTGGGACACAATAATGGGACACGTGTCAAACAACCAATGGATCACTTAATAATTACCGCTGTCATTCCTATAATCACGACACTATGACATATTTACACTAATTAACAGTTGTCAACTACCCCAATTACTCCAAAATAGTCAAATTATCTCAATGAAACTTTACCTTAGAGTACTTAACACAACTCGACAGTGTTTGTCAATTTTCCAACTTTATCACTAAAACCCTTTCAAAAATTGCATAGTTGTGAATATGAATGTGTGTGAAGCAGAGTTTACCAAAATCAATCTTTAGAGCATCTAATATTTCATAAAATCCATAACAAAAATCAATAAACACTGAATGCACAAACTCTCATAGTAAACACTGATTGTTTGATGAATGCTAAACTCTGTAGTTACTGTAATACAGAGATCTGAATACTTCTATTCCCTTTGATGTTCATGATTATCCAAGTAAGCACACAGTCTTTGAAGACAAAAAGATCAAGAGATAGAAATCAGAGCATCATTCAGTGAGTAACAGTCATGAACTTGATAAACTCACAAACTCTCAAAGCACACAAGTGTTTAGGTGAAGTGTTTACACTCACATTCAATCAGTAAAAGCAGATACTACCATATGCTTGAATGTCCACCAATTCTACACTACTTTGAGTACATATATGCACAAATCAAAAGGACTTTATTCAGGGTTGTAATGTAGTAAGATCAAACAGATGAGAAGAGATGTTTTAATCATGAGTGAATTTCAAGCTGAACATTTTAATAGACCAAAGTGTTCAGTCACACTGTTAGTACATATTTGTACGAGATGATCAGTATATATGCCCTTTTTTTTTCTTTTTTTTATTTTTTATTTATTAACATATATACTGAGGAAACTTTTCTTTTCTTGAGAAACACTCACCTGCTTGCATTTGATTTTTTTTTTTCAAAAGAATATAACCGATCTTAATACTACAGAGTTAAAGAAAAATGAGCAGTTAATTAGGCTCAAAAGGGTTTACTAAGGGTGGAATTTATGAACAGTGTTCAAAAGAATTTTGAACAGTGTTTGAAGACATGGTAAATCCTATTGCCTTTATCATTTTCATGCAAACACATATCATGTAGTCTCAAAATTGTTTAATACAAGTTCTAGAGAACCATACTTCCTGATGAACATCACACAACAATAAAAACTGATTGATAGAAAATGTATCAATCACTGATTTGGCTCAAAATCTCACAGGGTGCAGACATGAATCTGAACTCACCAAACTAATCAATGACACATCTCAAGTTTTATAGTTTTTACAAGTACAAACAAGGAATCATCAAGAACCATGAATTACCTTTGGAAACAGAATGTCACTTATCAGAGTTTAGAGTTCATCAATATCAGAAATTATTTATGAGTGGCAATGCACACAATATTCATAAACTCAGAGTTTAAGACTGAATAAACTAAGAGATGCTATAAATATGAAACAGTATCATGCTGTGTTGATTTACTGCACAAAATCTGATTAGATTACAGTGACTCAGAAAGAATCATGATTTAATTACTGAGAATCATGCTTCATACATTTTTCTTCATTGGTGTTTTCATTCAGACAATAATCAATTCTGAATTCACAGAGTGTATCCAACATGTTAACAGTGTTTAGCAGACAGACATGCTGACAGAGTTTAACAAAGTTTAAACATAAGCATGCATAACAGAGTTTAATACTAAGGTTCACATAGCACTTAACAATTTGCAGAAACATGAGCAATATATTTTAAAAGTAAGATCTTGAGTCTAACCAACATCTCTAGTCAAAACTAGAGACCATTCCTAGTTCATTGACCAGTCTTGTAAATGTAGCTTCACTCAATGGCTTGGTGAAGACATCTGCAAGTTGTTGTTCTGTAGACACAAAGTGAAGCTCAATGTTTCCTTCCTCTACATGCTCTCTGATAAAGTGATACCTTATGCTGATGTGCTTTGTCATGGAGTGTTGTACTGGATTACCTGTCATTGCAATAGCACTTTGATTATCACAGAAAATAGGTATCTTGGTATACCTCAATCCATAATCTAGCAGTTGATTCTTCATCCATAGAATCTGTGCACAGCAGCTACCAGCAGCAATATACTCTGCTTCAGCTGTAGATGTAGATATTGACTTTTGTTTCTTGCTGTACCAGGAAACAAGTCTGTCACCCAGAAATTGACAACTTCCACTGGTGCTTTTTCTGTCAATCTTACATCCTGCAAAGTCTGCATCAGAGTAGCCAAGAAGCTTAAAGTCTGATTCTCTGGGATACCACAGCCCTAGAGTTATAGTGCCCTTGAGATACTTAAAAATCCTCTTTACTGCTGTTAAATGTGGTTCTCTTGGATCTGCCTGAAATCTTGCACACAAACAAGTGGCATACATGATATCAGGTCTACTAGCTGTTAAATAGAGTAGAGAACCAATCATTCCTCTGTAACTTGTCATATCTACTGATGACCCTGCATCTTTGTCCAATTTTGTTGCAGTTGCCATGGGAGTTGTTGCAGATGAACAATCAAGCATGCCAAATTTCTTGAGAAGATTTCTGGTATATTTTGCTTGATTGATAAAAATTCCATCATCTGTTTGCTTCACCTGTAAGCCTAGAAAATAGCTTAGCTCTCCCATCATACTCATTTGATATCTTGACTGCATGAGCTTGGCAAACTTCTTACAGAGTTTATCATTAGTAGATCCAAAAATGATGTCATCAACATATATCTGAACTAAGAGCAAGTCACTACCAGATTGAAAGTAAAACAGAGTTTTGTCAATAGTACCTCTGTGAAACCCACTTTCTAGTAGAAATTTAGCAAGAGTTTCATACCATGCCCTTGGTGCCTGCTTAAGTCCATAGAGTGCCTTGTCTAACCTGTAGACATGGTCTGGATATTTTGGATCTACAAAACCTGGTGGTTGTTCCACAAACACTTCTTCTTCAAGTTTTCCATTTAGAAATGCACTTTTCACATCCATCTGAAACACTTTGAATTTCTTATGAGAGGCATATGCTAGAAAAATTCTGATTGCCTCCAATCTTGCAACTGGAGCAAATGTTTCATCATAGTCTATTCCTTCCTGCTGTGAATAGCCTTTTGCAACCAGTCTTGCTTTGTTCCTTGTGATAACACCCTCACTGTCAGTTTTATTTCTGAAAACCCATTTAGTACCAACAATGGATCTGTTCTTGGGCCTTGGTACAAGAGTCCACACTTCATTTCTTTCAAATTCATTTAGCTCTTCTTGCATTGCTGTTATCCAGTCAGCATCTTTAAGAGCTTCTTCTACTTTCTTTGGCTCAGATTGTGACAAGAATGCATGAAACAGACATTCATTTGTTGTTGCACTTCTTGTCCTTACTTTTGCATCTGGATCACCAATAATCAAATCAGGTGATTGTGACTTAGTCCATTTTCTTGCAGAAGGCAAATTACTTCTGTCATCATGTGATCCTCCCCCTTGATCCATGCTCTCCTGATTTTCTTGGTGCCTTTCTTCATTTTCTGATGCTCCCCCTGAATGTGACTGCTCAGTATTATCAACAGAGTTTGATTCAGACTTATCAACTGAGTCACTATCAGTATTTGAATTATCACTTTGATGTGATTCTTCATGCTCCCCCTCAATTGGTTCTTCCCTTGCTTCTGATTGAAGAGTCTCTTCAGTATTTACCAGTAGAGGTTCAGAGTTTAGCTCAACAGAGTTAAACAGATCAGTCTGATCAGAGTTTACTTTTTCAGAGAATAAATCTTCATTTTCAAAGTGCAGTTGATCATGTTCATTGACATCTTCAAGTCCAGTTATTTTCTTGTCATCAAATGACACATGAATTGATTCCATGATCACTCTGGTTCTCAGATTATAAACTCTGAATGCCTTAGTTGACAGTGGATAGCCAACAAAAATTCCTTCATCTGCCTTTAGATCAAATTTGGTCAACTGCTCAGGATAAGTCTTCAATACAAAGCACTTGCATCCAAAAATATGAAAATATTTTAGATTTGGCTTCTTCTTTTTCACCATTTCATATGGAGTTTTACCATGCTTGTTGATCAGTGTTGCATTTTGAGTAAAACAAGCAGTTTGAACTGCTTCTGCCCAGAAATATGTTGGCAGCTTTGCTTCATCTAGCATGGTTCTTGCAGCTTCTATCAAGGTTCTGTTCTTCCTCTCCACTACACCATTTTGTTGTGGAGTGCCAGGTGCAGAAAACTCTTGTTTGATTCCTTTACTCTTGCAAAATTCTTCCATTGATGAATTCCTGAATTCAGTTCCATTGTCACTTCTGATAATCTTCACTTGATTCTCTGACCCTTTGTCCAGTTGTATTATATGTTCTGTCAGTGTTAATGCAGTTTCATCCTTCTTTGCAAGAAAATATACCCATGTGTATCTGGTATATTCATCAACAATGACTAGAGCATATTTCTTCTTTCCAAGAGACATAACATTCACTGGTCCAAAAAGATCAACATGTAGGAGATGATAGGAATCAACAATTGAAGACTCAGATTTGCTTTTGAAGGAGGCTTTTCTCTGTTTGGCCTTTTGACAAGAATCACACAGGCCTTCTACATTCAACAAAGACTTTGGTAGACCTCTTACAAGATCATTCTTTATTAGCTCATTGATGTTGTTCAGATTCAAATGAGAGAGTTTCTTATGCCACTTCCAACTCTCTTCACTGGACATTCTTGTTGACAGACACACTGCTTTGCCATCAGTGTTTGTTGACAATTTTATTTCATAGATGTTATTGTGTCTGTTTCCAACTAGAGCAACTTTCCCTGTAGATTTACTGATGACTTGACAATATTCAGGCTGAAAATCTACATGATATCCTCTGTCACAAATTTGACTCACAGATAGCAGATCATGCTTGAGTCCTGGAACCAGAGCTACATTTGTGATGATGACACTCCCAAGATTAATGTTGCCATATCCCAGAGTATGTCCTATGTTGCCATCTCCATAGGAAACTTTTGGGCCAGCCTTCTCCTCATACTCTGATAGCAGGGCTTTATTTCCAGTCATGTGTCCTGAACATCCACTGTCCACGACTAGGGTACTTACCCTGGTGCCCTGCAATCACAAACAATCACTGATTGTTAGTTTTAAGGATCCAGACTTGCTTGGATCCTTTGGCTTTCTTGATTCTGTTAGCTTTTGCAGCGGAATTCACATTATCAGAGTTTAAGCTAACTTTTTCAGAGTTTACATTTGCAGAGTTTACTTTAACCCATTTCAAATTTGGCTTGGGTTCATAGTAATTATAGTAAATAACATGATAATCTCTGCAAGTGTAAATTGAATGCCACGTACTTCCACAGTGTTTACATAAAGTCTGTGGTCTAGTTTTCACATAATCATTCTTTAATGCAGTTTTAGAGGGCAAAGAATTAATGTTCTTATTCTTACTGCACAAACTAGCAAGATGATTAGTGCTACCACAATTAAAGCATGTTTTTCTAGGAGCTAATGCAGCAAGCATTGGCTTAATTCCTGATGTTATGCCTACCTTTCCATTTTTGTTTTTCCTAGGCATTCTCTGTTTGTTGACAGATTTTATCTCTTTAAGCTTATGCTTGAGTTGTTTATCTGTCATTAAACCAATGTTAACCTCTTTAACAAAAGTCTTAGCATATGATTCTTTAACAGCCTTTTTCTCAGCTTCAGTCTTAGGTCCTCCTGTTCCCATAACATTACCTTCAGATGAACGATGTGGTCTAACTTTTACCAAATTTTCAAATCTAAGTTCATCTCCTTCAGAGTAACCTAGACCTACTGTATCTGACTGAAACACTTCTTGAGTGTCTTTACCAGAGTGTGTCCAAGTTTTAATAATGTGTTTAGTATCCTCCAATTCAGATTCTAGTTGCTTATATTTACCTAGCAACTCCTGTTCTATAAACACAGCATCATCTCTTTCTTTCTGAACTTTATTCATGTTTTCAAGCTGTTCCTCAACAAGTTTGTTTCTATCTTTGAGTTGAGAACACTCATTCTTTATCCTCTCATTTTTTAAAGTCTGATCCCTATAACTGATATGTAATGCTTTAAGATAAATTCTCAATTCAGTTATATTATCAGTATTATAAGCATAGGTAGTTGGGGGTACCTTTAGATCATCATCTTCATTCTGAGTAGTAGCCATGAGAGCATAGTTGACTTCCTCATCAGAATCTGAAGTGTCTGCCCAATCTCTGCCTTTTATGTAGAGTGCCTTTTCAGTTTTACCCTTTTTGCACTCAGGAGCATAGTGACCCATCTCCTTACACTTGTAGCATTGAATCTCAGACTTGTCTTTCTTTCCTGATTTGGTATCCCTTCTATCAGAATTTCTGAAACTCTTCCTGTCAGAGTTTAAATCTTTCTTAGAAAATCTGTTTCCCTTCTTAAAGTTCCTGAAACCCATCTTCTTAAAAGTTTTTACCATCAAGACAGCCATTTGCTTCAACTCTTCTTCATCATCCTCAGAATCAGATAATGCATCAGTGTTTGAGTCATCATCAGAGTTTGATGACTCACTTTCAGACTTTATTACTAAAGCTTTTCCCTTAGCTTTCTTCCTTGATGCTTCCTTTTTAATGGTTTCTCCTCAACCTTAAGAGCAACAGATTTTGACTTTCTACTTGATCTTTTGTTTCTCTGCTCCAATTCCAATTCATAGGTTTTGAGCAGTCCATATATTTCATCAATCTCTGTTTCAGCAAGTTCATAGTTATCTCTTATAGTGGTTGTTTTCACATCCCACTTTTCAGGTAGAGAAAGAAGAAACTTGAGATTTGAGTCTTCTAAATCATACTCTTTGTTAACCAATGACAAATCATTTAGCAGTTTACAGAATCTGTCAAATGTTTCTGTCATGGTTTCTTCAGACTTTGCCTCAAAATGCTCATACTCCTGAGTGAGTATGTTTCTTCTATTTTTCTTGATTGCAGGAGTTCCTTGACACCTAACCTCAAGTGCATCCCATATTTCCTTTGCAGTAGTGCAATTAATCACTTTATTAGACATAACATTGTCTAAAGCACTGTGAAGTAAATGCCTTACTTTTGCATCCTTTGCAATAGATGAAAGATCCTCAGCAGTTAGATCTTTCTTTTCTTTTGGAATCACCTTTGATTCCTCACCAGCAGCAGCAGCAGATAACTTTGTAGGTTTGTGAGGACCTTCATAAATTCTATCAAGATATTCTGGATCTGTAGCCTCCAGAAACATGGTCATCTTCACCTTCCAAATTGCATACTCTGATGGCCTAAGTATTGGAACCCTAATCGTTTCATACCTACTAACAGTAGTAGGTGCTTTCTCAGAACCTGATGGAGGAGGAATCTCTACCATTGATTACTATTGTGTTTTGGATCTTTAACTGTAATAAAGTAACAGATTGGCTCTGATACCACTTGTTAGGTCGAATACACAATATGTAATCAAGTATTGTATGAGTAATTAACAAGAACACAAGTTTTAACACTTAAAAACTGTTTGGAATTAACAATTCCTCTCTCAATGATGTAAAATATCACAAAGAGCTGCTTAGGTTACAATCAATGAATTTCTCAATGTTCGATACCCTTCTAGGGTTAACCTAACTGTATTTATAAAACATACAGCTTCGTACAATCAGTAATTGATTCTCCTATAATTAAGCTATACAATTGATATCAATCACGATTGCTACACGTCTTCTAAGTCAACTCAATCTCTTTGATAGCTATCCAATCTTCAAAGATATTGCTTCCATATTTATCTTGTATCAATCTTCAAACACTGTTGACTCTCAGACGCTTCCGCTACAGAGTTTAACAATCTCTGTTGCGCTTCCAATCAGTGTTTAACTAAACTCTGACTGCTTCTAGTTAAACTCTGTTTTGTCACCTTAGCTTCCAAAAACTGTTCTTATCAATCATTTCTAACAAAAGATCTAGAAAGGTATAAGAAGATGCTTGATGAAACAAAAGATAAAGACATCATGGACGAAGAAGAGATTTCCGAAGAGGGCGAGAACACCGAACAAGATGAAGAAAATATCGACTATGAAGACGCTGAGGTTGGGGATGAAGAAGAAGTGCTATCTGTTTCCCCCGTGCGCTATGCAATGGAATTACCGTCTCCCCCAAACAATCCATACAAATAACCCGTCCGTCTCTGTGATCTAGATTTAGACTTCGAAGATGATGTGAGTGAATCCCTTAGGATGAAACACAGATTCGATCGAGGTGTTATTTCCTGCGTAGGACTCACCTCAACAATTTCTTCTGAAGAAATCATGTTCCTAATTGAGTATTACAATCTGGAAGGGAAGTGGCTACGACCTCGCTCCTTCATGAGAATGCATATCTTCAATATCGATGGATTACCAACACCAAGGATGGTCCTTACCAAAAAATTAATAGAACTCGGCTTTGGATCACCCATGCATCCCTTCCTTCAACAAATCATTACATATTTTAATATTGCCCCAGTACAACTCTCGCCTAATAGCTATAGGGCAGCAATTGGCCTATTCATGATGTACAGAAACGAAAATTATGGTGCTCCCATGATGGCCGAATTGAGTTTTTTTCTTTCTCTGAGGCGATGCGGAAAGGATGTCGGCTTCTATTATCTCGCCTATTGATCATCTCATAATAAGAAAGGCTTCATTACTGGAAATCCCAGCAACATGAAGATATGGAAAGATGAATTTCTTTACTTCTATGACATTCCTAGGGCTAGGACTCAATTTAACCTGAATCCTTGTAAGTATCTCGTCCCTGTTTTTTGAATATCATACCCAGAACTTGTTTTTATATTCCTTGTTTTACCTTTAGATAAACCTTCCCAGACGAAACTAGTGGGTGACGCCGCAGCTAGAGCCGTGATCATCTCCAATCTTCCCAGATCGAAGAAAGATCTCGACCTTTTAGTAACCCCTGAAAACCTTCGCGCTAATGATTTTTATAATGAGGGTTACGGTAAAATACCCTATGTTAAATTTAAGAAAGGAACCAAAAGAAGTATTCGCAAGAAACAAATTAAAGCTCTAACGGGTAAAGGTAATCTAGCCCATACTGTTATGTTATCGCCTTTTGTAATTATATAGTCATGCCTTTTCATTATAACTTATTGTCATCATAATTTATCCTTGCCTTAATCTTATGCTCTTGCCTCCAGGTCAAATGGCGAGATTACCTTTCGGGCGAAACCCTTTTGCTGAAGCAGAGCCAACTCCATCCATGATAGCCAATCAATCTCGCCCAACAATCTCTACGATTGCAAACCTTTCTTGTCCACCACCACCACCCTCAAAAGATATGGTTGATAAGAACGATCGAAACAGAAAAAGAGATCCAGCCGATACCTCGAGGGCTATTCCAAACAAAAAACAGAAGAACATTATAGTTGAGAACTCGTCTACTGATCTAGTGGTTTCCACTTTTGGATCTCTGGCTGCTGAACATTTATCTGAAGATGAAGTCAAGCTTTTAAACAATCGCAGCGATGAAGAAGCTGAGCTCAATTTTAAAACTGGATTAGGGGACGCCTTTTATCATGGGTTGAGAGTTCTCGCCCAAAAAAATTCTGTTATCAGAGATCAAGAAAAATCCATTAAAAAATATAAGGGCGAAGCTTCTTCCCTTAATTCCAAACTCATTGAGGCTCAGCAGAAACTTGATCATGAAACAAAAGCGAGAATAACTGATGTTGAAAAACTTCAATCAGCTTTTGACAAGCTAAAACTCGAATCTCAGAATGCAATTAAGGATCTAAAGGACGAGAACGACAGACTTATGGGCGAGAATGACTCACTTTCTGCTGGAATGAGAAAAGGTCAGAGCGAGGCTTATAATGCGGGATTTCTCGACTATCTTCGAAATTTCCTTGCAGCTGATCCCAATTACAACTGGGCCACACATTTTGCTCCTTCCACTCCTAGCTATATGGCAAAGTTCTAAACTGATAATGCCGAATTGATCGATGCTGCTAAGGACGATCTTCGTCAGCAGATTGAGTCAGAGCTCAAAGCTGCAGAGGATGAGGAAGCGAGAAAGAAAGAAACAACTGAAGGTGACAATGTCAATATAGTCTCGCCCTCTGATGCTACAGCCAAGTGACTGTATGAACTTTTAATTATTGCAAACACGATAGGAGTGCGGACCCTCCTGTAATGGTCTCGCCCGTGTAACTATAATATATTTTCGATACTGAATTCGTTGGAGTGCGCGCCCTCCTGGTAATGGCGTCGCCTTTGTATTTTTTACTATTCTGCCTGCATATCTATCTGACTTATTCCCAACTAATTGGAGTGCGCGTCCTCCATTTAAAGATGTCACCCTTGTAATGACGGTTCTTTTTATTCTGCATAATTATGTCTTCCTTAAGTATCTACCTATTTACTATTGCATTCCACTAGTACCCAATATATCTTGCTTTTCTGTTAAAATCTCGCCTTTCTGGGAATCTCGCCTTTCTTTAACTTGATTCTAATTCATGAACCTTTAATAAATATCTCACCTCAAAGGTAAATACCATGTCTTCTCGAAGGTATCTCCCTCTAAGGGAGTCATTTTCCTCAGAATTTAATAATTTTATGATACTCTCCTCAAAGGAGATCATTATTAAGTTCAGAAATACCCTCCTCACAGGAGGTGGATTTTCCGAAACTCGAACCCTGATGAGGCGCCGGAAGTACGGACATCCCCCCCGGAAGTACGATTTTTGAAAGGATTTAACAATTTGGGATACCCTCCTCAAAGGAGGTCGTTCCCCATTCCATAAATATCCCTCCTCACAGGAGGTGGATTTTCCGAAGCTCGTGCCTTGATGAGGCGCCGGAAGTACGGACATCCCCCCAGAATTATGGTTTTTGCAAGGACTTTGATAATTCGAGATACCCTCCTCAAAGGAGGTCGTTCTCCATTCCAGAAATACCCTCCTCACAGGAGGTGGATTTTCCGAAGTTCATTTTTAAACTCTCCTCAAAGGAGATCATCTTTTCATACATCCCACGAAGATCCTCTTTAGAAGAGGACATCTATCACAGAATTTAAACAAAAATTCAAGAAAAACAAGCATGTTTTATTCATAAATATAAATCCTGGCTAAGGAAGAGTACATGCACTACCCCCCTAGACTTTCATGAAAATAATAATTAAAGCAAAGTGTAACAAAAGTAGAAAATACATTACTGATAGTATTTCTTCAAGTGTTCCATGTTCCAGGCTCGTGGAATATGCTTCCCCTCCATATCGGCCAAATAATAAGTTCCTTCCCACAGAACCGCTCTAACCCTGTAAGGACCTTCCCAATTAGCGCCGAATACCCCATGATTCTGGATTTTCGTGTGAGGCATCACTCGTCGGAGAACATAATCGCCCACCTTTAGAGGTCTCGCCCTAACCTTTGAGTTGTAGAACCTTGCCACTCTCTGCTGATAAGACACCAATCTAGCTTGAGAAGTTGATCTGAATTCCTCTACCAAATCCAAGTAGAGACGATGATTAACCTCATTCACTTCCGGCTGATAATTATCTCTCCTGAAAGATCCTGCCCCCAACTCCACTGGCACCATGGCCTCACATCCATACGTCAAAGAGAAAGGGGTTTCCCCCGTGGTAGACCTAGGTGTTGTATTATAACTCCATAAGACATTAGACAACTCTTCTGGCCAACTCCCCTTACTATCGTCTAACTTTGCTTTAAGCGTATGTTTGATTATCTTGTTCAATGCCTCTGTTTGGCCGTTTGTTTGAGGATGACTAACGGCAGAGAAACTTTTCTTAATTCCCAAATTGTCACACATCTGCCTCATTTCTTTACTGTCAAATTGTTTCCCATTGTCGGATATCAACTTGTACGGTATCCCAAAGCGGCAAATGATAGAACGATACATAAAGTCCACCAACTTTTTTGCTGTGATTGAAGCTAGAGGCTCTGCCTCTGCCCACTTAGTAAAATAATCCACCACCACAACAGCATACTTCACCCCTCCTTTCCCCTTAGGAAGCTCCCCTATCAAATCAATTCCCCACATAGCAAAGGGCCACGGACTAGTCAAAGAAGTGAGAGGAGCCGCAGGACTGTTAACGTAGTTGGCATATCTCTGACATTTATCGCAGGATTTAGCAAAAACCATTGAGTCCTCCCGAAGAGTAGGCCAGAAGTATCCTTGACGTAATATTTTTTGTGCAAGTGAACCACCCCCCGAGTGATTTCCAAAAATTCCCTCATGAACCTCCCGTAAGACATAATTGCATTCCTCACCATCGATGCACTTCAACAGTGGTTGATTAAAGCCTCGTCTGTAAAGAGAACCTCCAAAATCCACATATCGAGCTGCCTTGTATCTAAGTCTTCTAGCCTCGACTCTATCATCTGGTAGAATTCCCTCCTTCAAATACTTCCAGATTGGGGTCATCCAAGTATCTTGCACAGGAACATCAACCTGCATCAATTCTGCCTCCGGAACACTAGGTTGCTTCTGGACTTCCAAGGGAATAACCCCTAAAAGAGTAGCTTCCTTTTGAAATCCCAATTTAGCCAAAGCGTCGGCCTCCTCATTAATGTCTCTAGGAAGTTGCTCCAATCTAGCTTCCCAAAATAAACCCATTAACCTCTGCGTACACTTCATGTATAACTCGGTTCGAGGTCCCCTAGCCTGAAACCCCCCATTAACCTGATAAACGACCAGCATCGAATCACTCATGATGTTTATATTTTCTACCTTCATCTCGAGGGCTAGCTTCAATCCCGAAATCAAAGCTTCATACTCGGCATCATTATTTGTAGCATGAAAAGCAAAATGAATCGCACTCCTGAGATGATGTTCATCCGGACTGACTAAAACAATCCCCGCACCCGCACCTTCATTATTTGATGCACCATCCATATATAAAGTCCACCAAGGTGCCGAAGTAGATCTGTCATGAATTAACTCAGGCGGAGGGCTAGGTATCACAGCCAAGGCATCGCCCTCTTGTGCCAAAGGAAACTCCAAAATGAAATCAGCAAGAGCCTGACCCTTTATAGCACTCCTCGGTTTATACTCCACATCAAATTGCCCCAATTCCACAGCCCATTTCAACATTCAGCCAGAAGTCTCAGGCTTATGCAATACCTGTCTTAAAGGATACGCTGTTCAGACCTCTACCCTATGTGCCTGAAAATAGGGTCGCAACTTTCTGGAAGCCAAAATCAAGGCGTACACTAGCTTCTCCATATTCGAATACCTCGTCTCTGCTTCCAACAACCTCTTACTAACGTAATATACAGGGCATTGGACGTCACCCTCTTCTCACACAAGGACACCACTAACAGAATATTCCGAAACTGCAAGATACAAAATAAGAATTTCCCCCTCCTGTGGCTTGGATAAAAGTGGGGGAGATCCCAAATGATCCTTCAATGCCTGAAAAGCGTCTTCGCAGTCTGGTGTCCATTCAAACTTCTTTCCAGCCCCCCTAATTACTTTGAAAAATTCCTTGCACTTATCAGATGACTTGGACACGAAGCGATTTAAAGCGGCAACTCTCCCAGTTAGGCTTTGCACCTCTTTTATCGTCTGTGGAGATCGCATATTAAGAAGAGCTTGTATCTTTGCGGGATTCGCCTCTATCCCCCTATGATTTACCATAAAACCCAAAAATTTTCCAGACTCTACCCCGAACACACACTTTTGAGGATTAAGCATCATTTGGAACTTTCTGAGAATTTGAAACATCTCATCCAAGTGTTGAATGTGGTCTACTGCTTCTTTAGACTTCACCAACATGTCATCAACGTAGACTTCCATGGTCTTCCCAATCTGTTCCTCAAACATCATATTAACTAGCCTCTGATAAGTTGCTCCGTCATTGAGTAACCCGAAGGGCATACCAATGTAACAATATAGCCCCCTGTCCGTGATGAAAGAGGTGTTCTCCTGATCTGCTCAAACATCAATATCTGATTATATCCCGAGTAGGCATCCATGAAACTGAGAAGAGCATGCCCTGCAGTGGCGTCCACCAACTGGTCGATCCTAGGTAGAGGAAAGCTATCCTTTTTGCAAGCTTTGTTCAAGTCGGTAAAATCAACACAAACTCTCCATTTCCCATTGGATTTCTTCACCAAAACGGGATTTGCATGCCAATCCGGATAAAAATACTCCTTCACTAACCCGGCATTCAACAGTCGATCGACCTCCTCTTTTAAAGCAGTTGCTCGTTCACCACTGACTGCTTGTCTCTTTTGTCGAACTCCCTTCCTGGACGGGTCTATGTTGAGATGATGACATATCACTTCAGGATCGATCCCCACCATATCAGCATGGCTCCAAGCAAATACATCTAGATTATCTTTCAAAAAGGTAACAAGCCTTGCCCTCAAGCTTGGATCTAATCTAGCCCCAATATGCAATACTTTAGACGAGTCTCCCTGATCCACCAGAATTGGCACTGTATCTTCTGCCGGTCCCATATTCATCTTAGGCTCGGGCAACCGGGGATCCAAGTCAAACTCAATTTCCTTGGTTCTACTGGACTCGCCTACCTCTCGTATGGAGATAACCTCGCCCCAACCCTACTGAGAGTCCTCACCTACCGCTGATCCTTCTAGAAACTCGACCATTGGCACATCTCCATAATCCATTACAAATTTACCCTTTTTGGCCCTAAGATTTCTTTGCTCCTCATCTTCATCAATGACGTCTTCAACAATCCCTTCCTGAAACAGACTTTGATTGACTGGAGGGGGAGCCTCAATCATCATCACCCTATACCTTGTACTGTCAGTTGTGATTGCAATCTCGCCTTCGGAATTTTCCGCAACGTTTTCCATTGTAACCTCCACGGTCTTCGCCAGGGTGGGTGGCGCTTCCAACAGAAAGAGCGGGGTATTCTGCCGGACTAAAGCTTCATAACTGGCCAAGTCATCATCTCCGGGGAACTCCACTGTATAAACCATATTGGTAACTGCCTTAGGTTCAAATGATTTCAAGGTTTCCTGAGCATTTTCCTCCTTGAAGTCCAGCATCTCCTCTCGTTGTTTACCTTTTGAAGAAGACTTCATTATCTTGTTGTAACAATCCCTGGAATCATATTGACATCCCTTCACACATCCGATCCCCGCCGGAGTAGGAAACTTCATTGCTAGATGATATATTGATGTTACCACCCTCATTTCTTTCAAGACCGGTCTCCCAAGCAGTGCATTGTAGCATGTAGGTTGATCAACTACTAGAAACTCGAACACCTGAGTAGCTGAGTAAGGATCTTCCCCTAAGGTGAGCGACAACTTCACAGTACCCTTGACCTGAACTGAATCTCCTGTAAAGCCGTAAATGTGGGTCGTTCTATGAGTCATTTCCTTATCTAGAAGTCCCATCTTCTTATAAATCCCGTAGTAAAGAATATTTACTTAACTCCCATTGTCAATAAACACCCGATGAATCTTCCTTGTACCGATCCTCACATTCATCACCAAGGCGTCGCTGTGTGGGTGATGTACCTATTTAGCATCCTCTTCTGAAAAAATTATCTGTGTATCCTCCCCCTTAAACAGCTTAGGAGGTCTTTCTGATAAGTGATTTACGTTCGTCAGAGGAGGGTCCCTTGCTTCGCGGACATATCTCTCCATAGCATTTCTTCCATTTCCGCCAATATGAGGCCCGCCAAAGATAGTATGAATACTTGCCTCCTTGAGGAACGTTGTCTTCTTCTCCTGATGGTCCGGTTTATCTCTATCTTCAAAACTCTCCTTCTTAGTTTCCTCCCGAGAAGAAACATCTCCCTTAATATTTCTGACCCATTCAGTCAACTTCCCATTCCTAATCAGCAATTCAATTTCCTCCCTCAATTGCCGACATTGATGAGTGTCATGACCATGAGATTCATGATAGGCACAATATCTCTTTTTATCCCTTTGGGCATTCTTCGAAAGTGGGAGGGGTGTCTTATACAATCCCTCCTTCTTTGTCACCTCATAAATGTGTCCAATAGATGCTACCAAAGGCGTGAAGATACTGGTCTGGGGGTGACCCTGATCTTTCAGAGAATAAAGAGGTGGTGGAGGGTATCGTGGCATTGGGCTAGGTGACCTTGACTGGTCTGACCTCCAAGTATCAACAATATTGACATCAACTCTGCCACTCCTCTTCCCATCCCCCTTTGGACTTGGAGATCTATCCTTGCGTTTACCCCTACGACTAGTTTCAGGGTAATCACTCCTCTTCAAGGCTTCCTCCTCCCTCTTAAAGGGTTCAGCTTGTGCGTAAAGATCCGCAAGGGTCGATGGTTCTTTTCGTTGAAGCTCTTTCCAAAAATCTGAATTCATTCTCACCCCAGCTATAAGAAAGTTCTTGATGGTCTCATCTGAAGCTCCTCGAATAGTGGGGACCTCTACATTGAACCATCTGAAATAAGATTGAAGAGTCTCCCCTTCTCTCTGCTTTATATTGGCTAGAGTCGTGACATGGGGAGCATAGACAATAGAAGATTGAAACTGAATTAAAAACATTCTCCGCATTTGATCCCAAGAGGTGATAGAGCCTGGTCCCAACTTTTGAAACCATTGATGAGCATTTCCCCGCAGGGTTGAGGCTAGCAACCTACACTTCGTCAGGTCCTCAACCTGGTAAAGCTCCATTTCTGTATTGAATCTCGCAATGTACTCGGCCGGGTCAGAGCTTCCCGTGAACCTTAGATCTCCCACTCCCCTAAAAGATGGGGGAAGGGGTGCTTCTCGTACTGCCAAAGAAAAGGGAGACGGGGCCGGCTCAAACATGGCCCCTGCCTGTCCCTCCGATTGTGCCAACAACCTACGCAAAGCATCTAAGTCAAGATCTTCAAACCCAGGAATTCTGCGGGGCACCTCCTCGCGTCGCTGTTGATTTATTAACTCCTCAAATCGATACCGATCTCCAATAGTGGAATTCTCCGGACGGGAAAAATTATAACCGCGAGAGGCCATCAGATCTCTCTCCAAGTTAGATTCTATGGGTCCCCTCTTGTTTCCTTCTGCTTGATTGAAGAGATTGGCATAAGACCTTCTCTCCCCATACCCTAGGCTGTAATGGTTTTGGGTTCTTATTTGGGGATTATGGTTTCTAGCTCGAACCATCGTGAATGCCGCAGGGTCAGAGCCCCCAAAAAATTCGTTCTCATGATGAGAGCGGCGCCTTTCTTGCTCCAAGATTCTCTGACTGCCAGCTCGAACCCCTTCTGCTTGACTTGACTGTCGGGGGTCCTCTCTGTCCGGAGGGAGTTCAACATACGGATCACCAAAAGTTAAAGCTCTGGGAGTGACAGCTCGGAACCTTTGATTTCCTCCAATCTCCCCAATGACTTGAACATCCCCTTCAAAAGGAATCTCCCTGTGTAGGTTACGCTGGTGATTCATGTCAGATTCTCTACCAATGCGTCGATCTCCGACTGGTGTCTGATAACTCGCCTCCTAGCCATGGTTTGGGTGTCGCCCCTCCCGATTCAGGCGAGACTCTTCGAAAAACTGCCTTTCCCTTTCCATTGCATCCATTCTTGCCCCCATTCGAGTGATCGTATTGCCCATATAAGTGATCTGGTCAAAAAGCTTAGTATTACTCATCAGAACGGGGGGGTCTCCTCCTATCCGCGGAATCGGTCGTCTATCAGGCATCCTAGGCGTTACCGACCTTCGGTGCGAACCTCCTGAACGATCGGGATTCCCTATCCCAGAGTTCCTTGCGACAAAATTATTCCTTGGTGGCGGCGGAGGTAGATTTTCTCTGGTCCTAACCTCTTCCATACGCCGATTTCCAACACGCTCACGGTTTGACTGGGACATCCTTCCTCCTAAGATGTCAAAAGCCCCTCCTTCTAGCGCCACTTGTTAACGGAGGAATTTGGGAAAACAAATTCGGGGAGGGTTGCTGGAATTGTGGTGGTGGTTGATGACGGTGAATGGCGTAGGACGTTTAGGGTTAGGGTATATGATTTGGGGATGGCTGAGATTGTATGATGAGACTATTGCAATTTAGATCGAATATAGAATCCTCTCTTTTTCGCAAGGATTTGCATCGTACCATACAATGTGCCTACGTACCCTTATTTATAGGGATCAAGCCAAACGTAGTTCTTGGGGAGCAAGTAATCGTAATGGGCTAGGTTACCTTGCTTTAAGAAGCCCATTGGATCAAGACCACCGCCTTTAACGCTATCATTTCGGATCTCAAGACCCAACTACTTTCTCGGAGCGTATCGGTTAAGTTATTGACCCGGTATTTTCGGGGTCAATACTTTCCCTGAAGAGAAGAGAGTTATATGGAAACCCTGTATAAGGGCGAGATCTTTTAACGGTGGGCGAGATCCGTTTGAGAGGGCGAGATTGTGCCTTGAAAATTGTAATTACAAAGAATTCGAATAAATGTCCATAATATGTATTTTGATATATTGAAGACAAGGTAAAGGTTTTCCCCCTCCTAAAATCCAGGGGACGAGATGGCCTCTTTTGGATCATTTAAAAAAGAGGGCGAGATCTTCCCTTTTACTATCGAGCCTGATGGTGAACAACTTCCATAAGATGGCGAGGTTATTTTTTGGGCATAACAAAGTTTCATTAATTTTCTGGTTATTGCGAGTTTCGAGTTAATGTCTAATTATATCTAATTATTTTGGATTGAATATTTATTAACCTAAATTTGTATTTTATCGAATTCGTGTTGGATTTCGAATCGAATCGATCCCCTCCTTTTGCGGAGCTTTTTGTTGCAAGGGCCGACAACAAAGGTCTACCATAAAGTAAGTCCAAGACGGCCCTTCCAGGTTCCAGCCCAATATTTGTCGCACGTGCAATGTCATTATTACCACCTCGCATGTCTTGTTTCATAACACAAAACAAATCACACTTAAATTTCCTGCACTTACATTATCCATAATATGAATTATATTATGATGGAAACTTGTATTACTATTACTACATTGAAAAAAATACCATCACAGAATTGCTAGTAATAATAAAATAAAGAGAAAAGTAGAAACAAGAAATTAAGCTCATAATGCAGATCGCAATGGAATGAATTAAAAGCCACGTTTTGGCTAAGAAGTACTCCGTATATATTATTAAATTAAAAAGAAATATAAAAGCCACTCATTGCCAAATAACGCGATCCGTTCCCCACTTCTCCCTCATTCTTGGCTGCTATAACGGTCTGTGTCCCCAAATTCTAACTTGACCATAATATCCTTTTAACCTTTTTCCAGGTACTGTTAGGAGCTCTGTTCTAAAAATCCCCGATTCAGCCGATTAATCCCCGATTAATCTTCTAGAAGGTAACCAACCGATTCGATTTTTGAAATCCGATTAATTCTTTTAATTTATTTAAAATGATATGTTTAATTGTAAATTAGACTAATATATTAAATATTATTATAATATCCGATTAACGCTCCGATTAATCCGTCCGATTAATCCCCGCCTACCCGATTAGACGCTAGGCGGTATCCCGACCGCCCTGGGCCGCCTAGCGATTTCTGGAACACTGGTTAGGAGTAGGGGTGTGCATCACATCAATTGCACAAAACGTAAAACTGTTTGTACCTTTTGCGTCTGCGTGTGTTTAATTATAAAAAAAAAAAATTGTTTGTACCATTTTACATCGTATCGCAAATTGTAATTTTAATTTCATGCAATATGGTTACAATTTTTATTTTTGATAAATCATGTGGTATGGTGCAGTTTGCAAGTTTTATATTGTACGTAATAATGCGGTTCAAATCGCACCGCAACGAGATATTATATATAAATATATTAATTTATCTCAAATTCATTATAAATTTATTACAAAAATGTGATTTAAATTATATAAATTATTGACAAGTTTTTATTTATTTTCGAGTAGAGACATGTATTGATTAATTCAAAATTAAGATATATAATATATATGAATTATGTATATCATAATTATCAATGAAAAGGAAATAAATTTTCTAGATAAAGTAATTGTAAATAGATAAATATAATTTGATACATTAATTACTTCTACACTTGTAATTTTCTAGATAAGGACCTCTAAAGACTCATATAATATTCAATAACTCATTTAAATAATTTTTTTTAGTATTCACATCATTTAAAATTTTATTTATAAGTTTATATAATAATTAATATTTTTAAGTGTATAAACTGCATCACATTATATCGCATTTTTATAATGTGATTTAAGTGATTTTTGTGCTAGATGATACGGTTGCGATTCGAAATTTGATCACCCACACCGCGAACACTCACTATGCTACTAACAAAGTGACATCAAACTACACAAGGGTAAAAAAGTAATAACAAGATTGTAAAGCTTGTTTAGCCATTTTGCATGGGAAGGATGGGTAGTTTGGGAATTAAGGCACTGTTTGGCTTGTTATATATAGACACACTAGGATCTATCACTCAAGAAAAACCTTTCTATCACCACCTTTATTTCTTATTAATTTTAATGGAAGAAGATCACAAGGAACTGCAACTTCTCCCAGCTCAACGTACCATAACTTCTTCTTCTTCACGCATTCCGAGGTGGCCACTCGAATCATCGTCATCGATGAAAGTCAGGTCATCAAAAGATCTTCAACATATGCACAATCTATTTGAAGGACCATCGTTGGATCTTCAACTGTCTATAAGTCTACGGCCATTTAAGCCACCGGAAAGTAATGATTGCATGGTGTTTCAACCAGTTTTGGATCATCATGAGAATCCCGATGAATATGCTGAGACACTAAAATGGCAAGCATCAGAGCAGATTCGGTTGGCTGCATTGGAGAAGGCGTATGCAGAGCGTGTGAGGGAACTAACTAGGAGAGAAATGGAGCTGGCGCAGTCGGAGTTCTCACGTGCTAGACAAATGTGGGAGAGAGCTCGTGAGGAGGTCGACAAGGCTGAGAAGTTGAAGGAGAGGGCTACTCGTCAGATTGATTCAACCTGCATGGAAGTCACTTGTCAAGCTTGCAGGCAGAAATTTCGATCTTAATCACTGTTCCCCTGTTTAGGGCCTAGCTAAACTATAAGCTCTTTCTGGTCTTAAGTCGAAACGAAGTAGCTAAAATGTAATTTTGGCAACGAATTTTGACTGCTGGTCGAAAATAAACTTGACCAACGTCAGAACCTAATCATCTCAAATTTTCGAGGCGTTTAGGCACAAGATCTGTTTAAAAAGTAATGCTTTTAGTCATTCACAAGTTCACTTGTGATTACTCGCAAGCGCTCCTATTTATGTGGGTATCTATTAAGACTACATCTCCTAAGGGCAACCCCAACGGACTTTTAGTAAATTTCTTAAAATTATTATAAAAAATAGTCCTCTTAGTGATTTAGAGCAAGTTTAGGAGTGATTACTCCATAGTGATTACTCCAACAATATTCCTTATATGTGCTCCTTATTATTATAATAATAATAATAAAGAGAGAGAATAAGATGTTAAAAAGGAGAAAAATGAATATTTTATTGGTGAAAATGAAATAATGGAGCACTAGGAATATCTTAAAAATAAGGAATCAAATACATATGCTAACTTTTAAGGGATCTCTTAGGAGACTGTTGGAGTGTAAAAATTAGGCCAAATTCCTTAAATTTTAGTTTAGGAGTTCATACAGCTAGTCTCTTGGAATTGCTCTAAAACCTCGAGTTGTTAGGAGGGGGGTCTTACGATGTTAAGAGGAGGGCTATCAAGATCGATCATATATTATATTTTCATGACAGTATCCAACAAACGAAAACAATAAAAGGAAGATCTGAGTTAGAGGTACCTCTTTACTTGTTTTTACCAAGATGGTGATGGTTGGAGTGGACCGGGGAAGCATGTGGGTAAATGGAGTTTTGTTTTTTATAATGATGTCTTCGCTTGTAATTGACATGATAGGATGTTTCAGAAATACTACAGAACATATGTCTGGTTCTCCGGACAAGTTAAGTTTCAAGTTAATCTGCATTCTGCATACAAGATGTACGAGTAGGACTAGGCAGTAGCGATGATTCCTGTAATTACTGCTATCTAGAAATTCATGTACGATTAACCACAGGATGCCTAATTGAGTTTCTAGTCCAGAATCGGCATAGTATATGGCATAGTATATACTGTCTACATGAAAGAACAAAAAATTACCTCAGACAGTAGCTAGAGAATGATAGGACTGATACTAAAAAGAAACAACAAGAATAGATCGTTTGATATTATTAACGAAATTTGAAGTTTGCACTCTCATCGTGAAAATGACACGTGATTATCAACTTAGATCACAAATATACTAGATCAGCTACGACTTAATAATGTAATATATGTAAAACAACAAATTCATACACAAGCTTTTAACATACTGTAGTGACTGGTAGTCTGGTACTGAGATTAAATTGTTCTGTAGTGACCATGGGTAGAGATTAAGGTGCTGTTTAGATTGTATTGAAATCTCGTTCTCGTTAACTCGGTTGTGATCCTATGATCTAAACAGACTCTTGAGTAGTAGTTTTTTTCATATCGACATGTACATGCATGAACTAATAAAGTGAACAAGGCAAATGAAAGAAAACAAGAAACAGACGATAATGTAAATAATTAGTAAGCTGTATGTACTTGTCTTTATAACTTTGTTAGCATCAGCTGACTGGCAGGCTCATGATCCAAATACCAAACCCCCACTATCCATGTCTCGGATTCAGCACAAGTAAAAGTCTAAAAGATACACCAACACAAACACAAGTAGAAAAGCAATCCCCCTCAAAAAAAAAAAAAAAAAAAGTAGAAAAGCAATAAAGTTATAGACAAACACACACATATTGGATAGTATAATATATAGAGAGAAAATGAGCCTAGCTACAAAAAGGGTAACATATGCACGATGCACTCTGAAAAATGAAGTATTCCATTTAGAGATGTCCAAGAATTGGACAGATTTCTTACTTGTCTTTTCATAAAACTCTCATTCATAAGTTTCGGTGCATCTATATTATGAACTGCTAAATCGTATGGACGACTCACAAATCTTACAAGAATCAACTACCCTAATCCGGTGTCTTGAGAAATTTCGATAGGATGTCATGTTCATTAAGTAGCCTCTAGGACAAGTATGTCCGGTTTCACCTCCCTTGTAGTGTGCTTCTACTCTTCACCTTCTAAATTGTGCTCACCATTCTTCTCCCCAGGCCGTTTGTCGGCATATTTGTGTTAGGATGGAGCGAATTATTATTGTTTTCTAGAATTTCAGTGATACACATTACGTGTGTACCAACTTCTTGATGCCCATTTCTCGGTAGTACACAAGGAGGACTACAACAAGATGTTCTCCAAGAAGGGCACATCTCTACCCCTTTGGAATTTTATATATACTGTGAAAGTGTATAATTACTAATTAGAGGGCAGTTGGTCCTGGCAAGTGCTTGTTGCCAACCATCAGCGATAAATAACTGTTGATGGGTAAAAACTTAAAATGATTGTTTAAAGCGCTGATTGAAGATGTGACCCCTGCATTCACGTATAAAAATGTTGTATCAATCCTTTCAGCGATTTTATCGCTGATAGATGCTAACAACAATCGTTTGCTAGAGACCCGTACTTATCTAAAAATAAGGTGGATAGTCAAGAGGTAATCTTCTTAATACAAGCGACTCCAAGCTTAGCTAGGTGAATGCAAATCATTTTCTACGTTAATGGTGGATGCAACTCTTGACCTTCAATATTCCCTAATAATGTGATTGGATTTTAGTTGATAATTCAATTATCTGCAACAAACTAAAGGGACATAGCAGGTGTACGTCGGACCAGCGCCTGTGGAGCAAATTATCAATGAAGACATCATGAAAAATCCTTAATAATTGTCTTTTCACATTGCATTCACCATATGTACAATATATTCGTACATATACAGTGATACATACTTTTACTATTATTGCTTTCTATAGCAATAGCTGTCTATCTTCAGATATTATTATTTTCCCACATCATTTATTTTTTACTGTGCCAGTAAAGATTGTTCAGTTCATCAAGGAGCAGCAACTTTTTCATTCATGTCAATTCAAGTACATTCAGTGCTCATACTAAAGTATTGACGTTGCATGCCTATTGCAAACATAGCAACACATTGCTTCAAAAATTAGGGAACAGTTTATAGGGACTTATCAATCTAGGAGAAACAGTGAAGTTTGGTTTTCTTGGTGCCCCATGTGCGACTTCACCGAGTGGCTTAACTATAGCTTGAACACACAAGCACCGGACGAACCATAATTCAAAGATGACACAAGATATATGAGTTTTCAAATTTATGAACAAAGTGAATTTTGGAGATAGCAAAAAAGAAAAGTGAACTTTGGAAGTATCGAGGAAGAAAGGTAGCAAGTTATTAAAAAATATGACGAATAAATGCCTTCCCCAATTAAAACCCACAACACGATGCAGAAAAATACTCCTGCAAACTATCTCAAGTACTACAATTCCTATTACAACATTTAGCATCGGTTATAAACATTGGGAGGAAAAATACAAGATAAGGTTATTGAGGGAATAATGTGTCATAATCTATTAACAATTGGGTGTGAGATGTTTTAGTGTAGATGACAGCAGAACAGCAGATGATAGCTAGTTGTTTAAGGGATAAAGATTGTACAGTCAATTCAATTTCATTGTAACCAAGAGAAGGCCACCAAAGAAAGTTTGATAATGGTGGGACTCGAAACCTTTCACAATCTGGAAAATGTGGATCACACCATTGCCAAATTATGTAGGACAAGAAAGAGTGGGGATGCCTTTGTCTTCTGCAACACTTGGAAAAAAGGATACTTACCATGTACTACATAAAAGAGCATTTATAATTGAGCATGCTACAAGGTTTTTCAATTATAGTATTTGGCATTACTGGAAAAAGGCCACTAATTTTAGTGTGTAACAATTCTAGTCTAAAAGGGCACAAATCATTTGATTATAATTCACAGAGACTATGCATATTAAGGTGGCTAGGCTTACAACTATATATATGCTTAAACCCCCTAACACAAAGTCTGCAAATATAATCCAGTAGTTAGGACTGTCAGTTGCTCTAGGCACAAATTCAATTGTTGGGGCCAGCCCAACTAGATAGTAAGTCCACCAGGCTTAAAGAAACCTACTAGAATTTGGAGACAGTTTAGTTATTAGCATATGAGCCCATAACAAGCCCACTTGTTAGATACTACTAAGAAAAGTGTCAAAAATTTGGTGTTGAATGCTAAAATGCCATGTTGAAATAGAAGAAAAGACTGACCTTTTATAATCTTTGCATATCAGAATATGGCAGAAAGAGAATCGCGTGGAGGTTGTTTAGTCACGCCCTCTTGGGGAATGGGGAAGCAACCTTCCTATATCCTGAATTTAAATGCAGTTAAAACAATCAAGGTTGCTGGATGTCCTTGCAAGATCACTATACAGAGGGTCACTATACAGACGGTAACGTTTCTACGCCTGAAAACAAAGCTAGGAACAGTCCTCAACCAATATGCATTTAAATGTTCCAGATTATCTTTTCCTCTTGTTCTCGACCTACATGGATGCACTGGAGTTAGCCTCATGCATGACGAAGGTTTGGCACCTCCTTTTATCAAAGACCTTACCTTCTCATTCCCAATTTCAGGGCAAGCAAAACAAGAAATGGAGTTGAATTTGCAATTCTGCCACATTTAAAAAAAAAAAAAAAAAAACACCTGCAAGATTAATGCAAACATGACATATAGCATGCGCTACTTAGATATTATAAAGTTTCAAAACTTGATATAAGATTCAGTTTTACAACAAACGAGAAATCCACAAACATAACAATTTAAAAATATAATACACGATGACCATGCATTTGATGAGATGAGAGTACAACAGATAATTAACTTTTAAGTCGATAACCCTACTGACACATTCCTGAGCTAAAAGCTGCAAAGTACAAGTATATTGCAAAGGCAAGATTGCTAAGGCTGAAGCTTAATAAGAAGTTCTCCCGTCACCTTCAGTAATAACATCTTTGAAAGCTCCGCCGCTGGGTATCATAGGCAATACATGCTCCTGATGTGGTACAATAACATCCAACAGGTATGGCCCAGGATAATCTAGCATCTTCTGAATGGCAGCCCGAAGCTCCCCCTTCTTTGTCACACGAGCTGCTTCTATCTTGCAAGCTTCCGCAAACTTCAACATATTCGGAAATATCTCAGACTCATCCTCTGGGTCCCCTAAGAATGTATGTGCTCTGTTGGACTTGTAGAACCTATCCTCCCACTGAACAACCATACCCAAGTGCTGATTATTTAAAAGCATGATCTTAACCGGAAGTTGCTCCACTCGTATTGTTGCTAACTCCTGGACATTCATGATGAAACTTCCATCCCCGTCAATGTCCACAACTACGCAATCAGGTCTTCCAACAGCAGCTCCAATAGCAGCAGGCAACCCAAAACCCATTGCACCTAATCCACTTGATGTCAACCACTGCCTAGGCCTATTATACTTGTAAAATTGTGCAGCCCACATTTGATGTTGTCCTACCCCAGTACTTATAATCGCATTTCCATTAGTCAATTCATCAAGAACCTG
The DNA here is from genome assembly GCA_037693485.1 of Kitagawia praeruptora. Lineage (NCBI taxonomy): Eukaryota > Viridiplantae > Streptophyta > Magnoliopsida > Apiales > Apiaceae > Kitagawia > Kitagawia praeruptora. Next base: position 29,416,381 of record CM075345.1, on the reverse strand, counting down.
AATTGCATACTGTGGAGGAATAGCTTCTCCAAATGTCTTAAAACTCAACGGGTAAGTCGTTTTCAGCTCCGTCAATTCCTCCCTCCATGCTGAAAATTCTCCTTTAACACTCCCTTCCTTACTTTCAAAAATCTTATTCAAACCATCCAAAGCCAGCTTCACATCAGCACAAATCGATACATGGGGTATTTTGTTTTTCCCTATCTCCGCAGAATCAATATCAATATGAACGATCTTGGCCCGACTAGCAAAAGCCTCGAGCTTTCCCGTCACACGATCATCAAACCTCACCCCAAATGCAAGCAACAAATCACTCTTATCCACAGCATAATTAGCATACACAGTCCCATGCATTCCAAGCATTCGTAACGACAAATCATCCGACCCCGGAAACGCTCCAAGCCCCATTAAAGTACTAGCCACGGGTATCCCAGTTAACTCCACAAACCTCTTCAACTCCTCACTCGAATTCAAACACCCCCCACCCACATACAAAACAGGCTTCTTCGCCTCATAAATCAACCTAACAATCTGTTCTAAAAGCCCAAAATCAGGACTCTTGGGCAACCTAGACACATAACCAGTTAAATTCATTGGTTGATCCCAATCAGGCACAACCAACTGTTGCTGCACATCTTTAGGTATATCAATCAAAACAGGCCCGGGACGACCCGACATTGCTAGAAAGAAAGCTTCTTTAACAATTCTTGGAATATCCTCAACATTCAAAACAAGATAATTATGCTTAGTAATAGACCTAGTTACCTCAACAATAGGCGTTTCTTGAAAAGCATCAGTCCCAATCATTCTTCTAGGCACTTGCCCTGTAATCGCGATAATGGGAATACTATCCAGCAAAGCATCAGCAAGTCCACTGACCAAATTAGTAGCACCAGGGCCTGAAGTGGCAATGCAGACACCTGGTTTCCCAGTAGCCCTAGCATACCCTTCCGCCGCGAACACTCCACCTTGTTCATGGCGAGGGAGAATATTCTTAATCGCTTTAGAGCGAGTAAGAGCCTGGTGGATCTCCATTGAGGCTCCACCAGGGTACGCAAAGACGTGATTAACGCCTTGGCGTTCAAGGGCTTCGACAAGAATGTCGGAGCCCTTGCGGGGTTCGGAAGGGGGGAAGCGGGAAGTGTGGGTTTGAGGAGTGGGGGTTGTGGGGTTGGAGAGAATGTTGGTGATGTGGAGAGAGTGGCGGCGGAGAGAGAGAGGGGAGGATGGGAAGGGGAGAGAGAATGGGGAAGAGGGGGTTAGAGATTTGAGGGAGGAGAGAGATGGTGGTGGAGTGGCGGTGATGTGAGCTTTTGCGGCGGTGGTGGCCGCCATTGTTGTCTTGAGGTAGGAGACTAGGAGTGTGTGTGTGTGTGAAGGTGTGGTGTGAAGAAGTGTTTACTATTTTGTCAATGTATGGCTAGGATATATGATTAAACATTGGCATTTTTCATTCTTATAATCTTATCAACATGTCATATGATTTTAACTAGTTTTAAAATACTTTAATGAGAATAAGGTTCCTGAGGTTATTATAAGGTCGTATTTACAAAAATAACCTTATTTTTGTATTATTTTTTTTATTATCTCAGGAAACTTACCTGAGGTAATCTCAGAAAAAGCAAAGCCCTACTTTAATTTATAAAGGGCTTGCTTTTCTTGATACCTCAAGTAAGTTTCCTGAGTTAATTTAAAAAAACAATACAAAAATAAGGTTATTTTTGTAAATACAGAAGACCATGTTAAGTTATTACAAAATTGCCCCTGCGGGGCCAATTATTTTATAAGGATTATCTCAGCCATTATTCTCATTTATAAAAAAGTATAAATTTCACCTAAGTTTTTTTAATTTATTAATACATTTTGTAACTAGTTTTTATTTTCAAAAAAATAAAAATAGTTACAAAGTGTATTAATAAATTTAAAAAAACTTAGGGGAAATTTTTCATAAAAATATTTTTTTAAAAAAATAATTTGCAAAAATGCCATATTATTTGCAAAAATATGTTCTTATGCAACCAAATTAACCAAATATAATTATTTCCAACCACACATGCAACCTATATGCAAATAGATGTAACGTTGTTATCTAGTTGCAAACCATATTTTAGTAAATAAAATAATATTTTTCAAAAAATATTTTTTCAAATATTTTGAAAAGATGATAAAATATGCAAAAAAAAATAAAAAAAATAATATTTTTGATAAATATTCAAAAAATTGTACAATTCTGGAAGAAATCATCAAATATTGAGATAATGTTCTGTATTCACCCGTATCTATAAGAAACTCAGTTAAAATATGTGTGGTATAATTGGGAAGTGTTTTAAGATTCCTTTTTGGATCCTTATAGTTATTATAGATTGAATTCAATCTGTAACAAAAAATTTAGGTTGTTCAAATTTGCCTCTTTTGTTACTGATAAATGTGGTTATGTGACAAGCTCGATTACATGAATAAACAAAGTATCTATACTATATTATTATAATCAGAACATTAACAATTTGATTAATTAATTGGTTGATATATATTCTTTTTATTTAATTATCCTTATTTAATTACAAATAAAATTCATTCTATTAATTAATTAATTTTCTTTTTTGTAAACATATCAACTTTTCTATTTTTTAATAACCAATTAATAACCTTTTTCAGGTAAAACATAGTACATTTTACATTTTATATAACTAAAATTTCTCATTTTCTAATACAATATGGTCAATTTTATTTAATAAAATTAAATAATTATATTATTATTATTATTAACTAATCAATTACCCTTTTCAGCTAAAACACGTTACATTTTATTTTTTCTCTAGTTAAAATCTTTCTTTTTCCAATTATATCACGGGCGGTTTTGTATAATAAAATAAAATAAAAATATTATTTATTAATAATAATAAACCGATTACCTTTCTCGACTAAAACGTATCATTTTTTGGGTTGATGACCAGAATACCCACATTTTATTTCCAACTGCCCAAAATACCTATATGCAAATCCCTCGGCCCTTTTTACCCACGGGCCGCGCAATCTGAGCATGCGTACATGCTATACGCATCTGAATAATGCGTGAAACACCTATACGCATATAAATAATGCGTGCACTTTGTTAATTCTGATTCTCAAACCCTCAAACAGTACTGTGACTACGCATATGTTCAATGCGTGTAGCCCTATACACATCTCAAAGATGCGTATATGAACAGTAGTTCGTCGTCTTCCCAGCCATGTCGGAGAACGTTTTCTGAGCAAACCTTCGACCGGTTTTTGCAGTCCTTTGTAGCCATATTTCGCTATCATAAAATCATCGTCCTTTTCCCCTCTACAATCCTATATAATTTATATCCCGTTTTGTGTCCCGGATTTAAAAGACCCAAAACCGAGCTTTTTTTCCGATTAGGTTTCCGATATTCTCATACAGGCCCCTACGGGGCCGGAAATTCACAGGTGAAGGGGGCGAAGGGAGAGGGAGGTCTGGACACCGTTTATATGTCATCAGATTTTGTGTAGGCAATCGGAGGAAGGAGATCGCAGCTCGGCGAAACGAGAGGCGATTTCAGCTCGACTGAGACGCCGGAGTTGCAATTAGAATAATGACGTCATCTGACGTCAGTACGCAAGTTGGTGATGCGTATCCTGTAATACGCAAGTGTCAAATGCGTAACTCAATCAACGCATGCTGGGCATGCGTAGTCCGTGGTCAAAAAGGGCAGGTTCGATTGGATATCAGTATTTCGGGTAGTTTACACAAAAATGTGGTGTAATTTGGGCAATTTCTCTCATTTTTTTTATATTTTCTAACTAAAATCCTTCATTTTCTAGAAATATCATGGATAAAATTTATATAATCATTAAATCATATCATTTAAAAAAATTAAACCTACAAATTTCATATCTTAAAAAATTCAATTCAAATCAAAGAAAAAAAATCATATATTGTTCAAGAAAATCCGTGCATCATTAAAGACAAAATATTAAAAGTTTGGTTGTTCGGTACGGTACCTGATTTTTTTTACTTAATTACCCTTACTTATTTATTTATAGTTATTAATAAGTAATCAATTTATTTTTTCAGGTTAAATTAATATGTTATCTTCTCTTATTTCTTTTTAATTACTAATCAACTTCCTTTTTTTGGCAAAACACATTACATTTTATATTTTATCTAACTAAAATTTTTCTTTTCTAAAAACATTATGAACAATTCTAGTTAATAAAATAAAATGATAATATTATAATTACTAACCAATAACATTTTCAGCTAAAATACGTTATCTTTTCAATTTTCTTTAACTAAAACCTCTTATTTTTCAATAAAATCATTGACGATTCTATTTAATAAAATAAAATAATAATATTATAATTACTAACAATTAAGTGAAACACATCATCTTTCTAAATTTTATAACTAATATATCTCATTTTCTATTAACATCACGAACAATATATCTATCTGATGATCTTAATCGTAGAGAATCGAAGGACAATTATGATACATGTGGTCGAAGAATTTCAATTGTCTGAAATAAGTTTAAGAGGTGGTAAGTTCACTTGGGAACGAGGCCGAGATACTAATGCTTGGGTAAGAGAAAAATTGGATCGTGGTTTTGCTAATACAAGCTGGATGGTTAAATTCCCAACAAATAGTCTGAGAGTTGTTCATGCACCAGTCTCTAATCATGAGCCAACTGTTCTGGAGTTTTTAAATACTGGGATATCAAAGAAAGAGTTTCACTTTCGTTTTGAAAATATTTAGTTAAAAGAACCAAATTTTGTTCGAGAGGTTTCTGAAATCTGGAGTTCAATCCCAATAATACATTTACTTCCAAAAATTGTTGAGATCACTTCTTTTATGGCCAGATAGGGAAGGTCTTTTTTTCACAAGTTTAGAGAGAAGATCTGGGAGCACAAGGCAAAGCTTGATGAGCTCGTGGATTGTGAGGATGCTGATATTGTGAAGAAGTATCTAAGTGAAAAGGAACAATTAAATACACTTTTACTTCAGGAAGAGACCTACTGGAAGCAGCGTGCTAAATTATTTTGGCTCCGTGAAGGTGAAGATAACACTCGATTCTTTCATGCTTCTGCTTCTGCAAAGAAAAAGGCAAATAAAATTGCTTTCTTAACCAATGACGCTGGAGAAAAAGTTGAGGATCACAATGGAATGTGTGAAATTGTCCGAGAGTATTTCTCCAAGCTATTTACTGAAGTGGAAGGTATAACTAATATGACAACTTCTGATAGTCATAGAATGTTATCTGTAGAATAGAATCGTAAACTAATCGAGGAGTTTACTATAGCATTAAAACAGATGCACCCTGACAAAGCTGGGGGTCCTGACGGACTTAATCCAGCATTTTTTTAGAGTTTTTGGAAAGTGATGGGACATGAGGTATTTAAACAATGCACATAGTGGCTTAGAGCAGAGAATTTTCCAGGAGATCTCAATAGTACAAATGTTGTCTTAATTCCAAAAAAAGTGAATGCCTCTCGCATGAGAGACCTATGACCCATTGCTTTGTGCAATGTCCTTTATCGAATTATGGCAAAGGTGCTGGCCAACAGATTGAATTGGTGCTTCCATCCCTAATTTCAGAAAACCGATCTGCATTTATCGAAAATATAGGTATAACGGATAATGTGCTCATAGCTTTTGAGATGATTCATATGTCTCGTAAAAAGCATGGGAAGGTAGGAGAAGTTGCTCTGAAACTAGACATCGGTAAGGCATATGACAGAGTTAATTGGTCATTTTTACGAAGCCGAATGAAAGCTATGGGTTTCTGTGAAAAATGGATTGACTGGATGATGCTATGTGTCAAACCAGTTACGTATAACTTCAGTCTAAATGGCTCACTTGTTGGACCAGTTGTTCCTAGGAAAGGATTGAGACAGGTGGACCCCCTTTCCCCGTACCTATTCATACTGTGTGTTGAAGGCCTATCTAATACAATTGATGATGTTTCTAGCAATGATATGATTCATTGCTGTCAAATTAGCCCAGCAACACCAACAATCTCCCACCTCTAGTTTGCCGATGATAGTTTTCTATTTTTTCTAGCTACGAGTGAGGAAGCAAGAAGCATAAAAAACCTGCTTGTCAACTACGAGAAATGTTCAGGACAATCTGTCAATTTTCAGAAGTTGGGCGTGTATTTCAGTGCGAATGTTACTGAAGATAAACAGAGGGAAATCTCACAGATTCTAGAGGTGCATAATGATATCACAAACACGATGTATCGGATTGCCATCTTTAGTAGGTCGTTCAAAGAAAAGAGTATTTAGCTACCTGAAAGAGAAAGCGAGCAAAAAGATTCAAGGAAGGCAAGCTAAACCAATGTCTCAAGGAGGTAAAACAGTGTTAATAAGGAATGTAGCCCAAGCAATTCCATCATACGGTATGTCATGTTTTTTGCTCCCTACATCCCCTATGTCATGAACTTGAACAGATGTATAACAATTACTGGTGGAGATCGGGTAAAGGTGACACTCAAAAAGGCATGAACTAACTTTCCTGGAATAACATGAGCTATGCAAAGAGTAAAGGTGGATTGGATTTTCGAAATCTGCATGGTTTCAACATTGCTTTACTTGGTAAGCATATCTGGAATTTTATGCAAAATCTGAATTCACTTGTGACAAGAGTGTTTAAAGGAAGATATTTCCCTGATATTCATGTGTTGAAAGCTGCTAGAGGACAGGGTTCAAGCTTTATATGGTCAGGAATATGGACTGAAAAGGAGGAATTAGCTAAAGGTTTCAGATGGGTGTTAGGCAATGGTGATGATATTGTAGCAACTCGAGATCCATGGCTGAGAAATAAGGTGAATTTGCAGGTGGAGCAAAATCAGTTCTATGCAGGAAGAGATGAAAGGGTCTCCAGTTTATTCTTTCCAGGTGAAAAGAAATGGAATACAGAGTTATTTCGGAGGAATTTCCTTAAAGAAGACGCAGATGCAATCATAACACTACATATTCCATAGCGTACAGTGGCTGATAGAATGGTTTGGGCGAATTCGAGTAATGGTGTTTATACTACTAAACATGCTCATCATTTATGGTATGATTCCCACTTTGGCACTAATGTAATTCCGCAATGTACAGGGTGGAAAAACATCTGGCGTCTGAAATTACCTCGCAAAATTAAAGTTTTTGTTTGGCATTTTTGTCGAAATGCAGTTCCAGTACGCAAGAGATTGAGTTCTAAAGGAGTTAGAGTTCCCATTACTTGTCCTATGTGTACAGTTGATATTGAACATATATCACATTTTTTTATGACTATAGTTTTGCTGTTGGATGTTGGAATCATGTTGGTCTAGTGTATGATTGGAGTCAAGCAGAGTTCGTCCCGGATTGGCTACTTCAAAAGCTTAGCTCTGCAACAAATGAAGAGAAAATTAAAATTTGTGTGGTCCTATGGGGCATTTGGCATTGGAGGAACAAGAAGGTATGGGAGGGTAAGGTAGTCACACTGGAGTTTGCTATGGATAGCAGTTTTCAGGTACAATCAGACTGGATTCAGGCGAGAAAGAAACAAGAAAATAATGATCAAGAATGTACAGATGATAGGAGAACAAGTAAAAAACTAGGTTTAAAGTGGCAATTTCCGGTAGCTGGAGTGTTTAAAATAAAGGCTGGAGATCCCTGACAATCATTTGTCAAGGATGACTTATCTAACAATCGGTTTCTAAACCGTTGGATTGTTGATCCAACGGCCCCCCTGGATTACAAAAAAAATTTACTATCCGCTATAATTTTCCGCGGATAGGCAGATTGCCTGTCCGCGGAAATTTTCCGCGGATAAGCAATCTGCCTATCCGCGGAAAATTATAGCGGACAGTAATTTTTAATTTTTTTTAATCTCAGCCGTTGGATCAACGATCCGTTGATCCAACGGCTGTGGAACCGATTGTTAAATAATCGGTCCCTGACAAACGATTGTCAGGGACCTGGACCCTAAAATAAATGTCGATGTCTCTGTTTATCTAGGAACCAATGCTTTCTCAGTAGGGATGGTGATGAGAAATAATGAAGGTACTGTCATGGCAGCCAAAAATTACAAAGAACTACAAAGGCAAGATGATGAAATAATAGTGGAGTCGGATTCTCAGCTCACTGTCAATGCCATTCGAAGCCAAAGCATGAACTACTTAGAGGTTGGAGAGATAGTTGAGAGTTGCAAACAACTTCTTAATAGTATGCATAGAGTTTCAGTTGTTTTTATCCGGAAAAATGCTAACAGGGTAGCACATGAGGTAGCTAGAATTCCTTGTTCAGTAAATTCCTATAATGTATTCACGTCTTCTCCTACGTGTTTGTTGGAGGCTCTTTCCTGTGATTGTTCGTTTTGAATGAATTGAATCAGTAATTTTTTTTAAAAAAATAAAAATAATACCAACAAGATGCTTTAAGATAAGATATTTTATTAACTAGTATTTCTTTGTCTACGATTAAGAGGTAATCACTCTCTTATTAAAATCAACCTCCTCTAAGTTAGACAAATGGATTGTATTTGTTGGGGTTCCTTTGTGGAACTCCTCCTCTAACTAATTTACTTGCAGACTAAATTATTACATAAGTGGCTTCTAGGCCCAATAATAATTATTGGACTTTGGGCATAATACAATTTAATTAAGTATATTTAATATGAACTTTATGGTCCAACACTATCTATATTATTATATTAAAATCGAAAAATTGAAAATTTTATTTTGATTTTAGGTTTGATTTTCGTTCATTTAATATAATAAAATGATAATATAATTAATGGTAACTAATCCAACATTATCCTTATATAATGTTGATTTTCGGTTTGGTTTTAAATTAAAACACGTAACATTTTCTATTTTCTCTAACCAAAATCTTTTTTTTGTGAATTATATATCACGAACGGTTAAATTTAATAAATAAAAATAAAAATATTATAATTACTAAAAATTAACCGATTACCTTTTTTCAGCTAGAACGTATCATATTTTCTATATTTTCTAACTGAAATTCCTCTTTTTCTAGAAATAATCTTTATAGCAAGTTTTTAATTTAATCTAGTGATCAATGATGTAAGCAGGTGAACCATAGGGCTAACTCCTTTGATTTGGTTATAAACGGTCTGCTCGACATCTTAAAACAACAACAATCTTGGCAAGTATCACACAAACTTAACAGTAACCAACTAACCATGACAACAGCAAAGTATCACAAGCCAACATCTATAGAAGAATTCACTGGTTATGCCATGCCTCCACTTATGCCGGTCTGTCAATGGATCGGATATCCGACTCGATACGATTTAATCCGTAACTAAATTAACGGGTATGGATTCTTACAAAAAAAATCCGATCCGACAAGGATTCGATTTGGATTTTGTATGATCCGATAACGATCCGATTCGAGTATATTATATATATTATATATTACTAGCTTGTAACCCGTGCAACGAACGACTCTTTTTCTAATATTTAGGCTTAATGACCTTTTAACTCTCAAAGTTTCCACGAAAATACCCATCAACCCTCACTGTTTCAAAACGTTCCTTTTGACCCTCCAAGTATCCGTAAAGGTCCAATTAGCCCTTATACCGGTATAGGAAATGGTGAGTTTTGGTGATTTTTGGTTCGTTTTAATCGACACAACAACAATACAGTAAAAATCCGGCTAGAAACCGATTAAAATGAACCAAAAATCACCCAAACTCACCATTTTCTATACCGGTATAAGGGCTAATTGGATCTTTACGGATACTTGGAGGGTCAAAAGGAACGTTTTGAAACAGTGAGGGCTGATGGGTATTTTGGTGGAAACTTTGAGGGCTAAAAGGCCATTAAGCCTAATATTTATTATATAATTTTTTAAATTATTTATTTGTTATTATTTTACATATCAAATTGTTGTTATGAAATTGATATATATATATATATATATATATATATATATATATAGTTAAGTTCTATGGAGACCAACATTTTTAGTGGAGACCGAAGACCATATATCAATCAAAACATTACAAAAACTTATTCATTGAAAATCATGTTCTATGAAAATTGATAAGTGGATTTTATATTCACTTGGAGCGTTCTATATCAACTTAAATTGATTTACTTGGCCTCAAGTTTTTTGTAGTTTTGATGTGTTTGTGTTTAGTTGTGCAGGTTTACGAAATATCGTTTAGGGTTGGTGTTTTCGTCAATTTTGGAGATGATTTGCGCAATGGAATGAAGGATGGCATATTTCCCTAGGCTACCATGAATATCATAAGGCAAAAGGATTGATAATGGGAAGTGGCAAAAGAATCGGAAGAGAAAACGGAGGAGAAATGAGCAAATTATGGAAAATTCGAATTTCCGGGTAGGTTGCGCAGTCTCCACTGTTTTGGCCATATCTGGAGTTCTACAACTCCGTTTGAGGCCCGTAAGCAGTCGTTGGAAATCTCGGAAGAAGGCGGATATGTTTCAGAAAATTGTTCCAAGAAGTTTGGGCGCTGTGGCGCGGGATTGGGCGCTGAGGCGCGGTTGTCGGCTGGGAAAATTTCTGATTTACTATTTGGGCCGTATCTTGAGTTCTACAAGTCCGTTTTGGTCGATCTTACTGTCCACGCAAAGCTAACGAGATTCTCTAGGGTGAGCTCTTTAATACTCGAGAAATTAAGTTCTTGGGGACTTTGTGCCTAGTGACCTAAGGCTTTATAGTATGGGATCCACTAACCTAACGCTCGCTACATGGGTATTATTGTATAAGCCTTTTGGGGTCTCATCCATTGCACGGTTAAATAAGCATGCATATTGTATATAATATTATGTGTCGTAGTGTAGTAATAAAGCATGAATTCCTGGCTAACTTGAATGAAGATGGAGGTGTTCCTAGGTTATGAAGTGTTTACAGTCTATTCTATTTATAAACTTGTGATTGTCTTGGCGAAGAATAGGTATGATTTTGATCTAGTTTTGGGAGTATTTCTGATGAGCATCGCACACACGCACGTTTCTGTCATGTATTGTTAGTATACGGGGACTTAGTCGAGCTCTATTTGGATTTAGTTGCATTCTTTGAGATATTTGCTTGCTAGTTGGTTTTGGTTAGTTCGAGGGCATCTTTGCATTTTCATATTAGTTGCATTCATGCATTGCATTGTTTTTGCATTGTTTAGTTAGATGGATTTTGTGGGTACATTCGCTATAGGCCCTCACGAGATCTTACTCGTCCACTAGGGCTGCCTAGGGGTTTAAAGGCCTTGTTGCATATTCCAAATGCAACCGTGATCACCTACGGAATTGGTACTAATTAGTTAGTGTTGAGTCTGTTTATGCTTGAGGACAAGCATCGGTTTAAGTTTGGGGGTGTGATAAGTGGATTTTATATCCACTTGGAGCATTCCATATCGACTTAAATTGATTTACTTGGCCTCAAGTTAGTTGTAGTTTTGATGTGTTTGTGTTTAGTTGTGCAGGTTTACGAAATATCGTTTAGGGTTGTTGTTTTCATCAATTTTGGAGGTGATTTGCGCAATGGAATGAAGGATGGCGTATTTCCCTAGGCTACCATGAATATCATAAGGCAAAAGGATTGAGAACGGGAAGTGGCAAAAGAATCGGAAGAGAAAACGGAGGAGAAATGAGCAAATTATGAAAAATTCGGATTTCCGGGTAGGTTGCGCAGTCTCCACTGTTTTGGCCATATCAGGTTTTCTACAACTTCTTTTGAGGCCCGTAAGCAGTCGTTGGAAAGCTCGGAAGAAGACAAATCTGTTTCAGCAAAGTGTTCCAGGAAGTTTGGGCGCCGCGGCGCGGTATTGGGCGCTGCGGCGCGGCTGTCGGCTGGGAAAATTTCTGATTTACTGTTTGGTCCATATCTTGAGTTCTATAAGTCCGTTTTGGACGATCTTACTGTCCACACGAAGTTAACGAGATTCTCTATCATTCTAAAGTGGTCCAGATGTCCAAACACAATTGGAACGACCCGGAAATAATGAAGAAAAGTCAGTTACGAATTTTCCTTTAAAACATCCTACCATTGTAATTTGTATCACCATTACATATCAATTACTTAGGTTTATTTGTATCTTTTCATACTTTGTTTTTATCATGGTTTCATCAGATCCCATGATGACGAGCGGTTCGATTATGAACTAATCGTTGTCATAGGATTCTAACGGAGTTATCTATATAGTTTAGTAGTTTGATTGCTATAAAGATTTATGTGTGGTGAATTCTTGATATCCTCGTATGGTTATGCTTCATGTGTTTAGATGCGTCGCGAACATCTAATTAGTTAATCTCTTGTGAAACGAGAGTGGATCTTGAGATTTAGAACTTGTCATGCTAGCATATGATAGGTTGATGTTTTAACATCATGATTTGTAGCGTAAATAGAGATATTATGCTGCACTATGTGATCTTAATTGACAACTTGATCTTCAACCGTTATGTTTTCAAATCTTATAGAGATATAGGGTCTAAGCATAATTGGTGTCAATTCATCTTCTATCTCTTTTGTGGATGTATGTTTAGTTTGGTATTCGTATACTGAGAAGTAGCGTTTACTTGTTTCGTGTTGTCTAATCAGATATCATAGCCATCACATGCATTGATTAAAGGCATCAACTCTAAGCGAAGTATTTAATGAAGTTAGGATCTCATGTTTACTATTGTAGAAGTAATTCGATTTTAATTTTCATTAGATAATTAATTCTTAGTTGTTAATTTATTTCTTAGTTAATTTAGATAATCAAAACCAAAATTTGTTAATTGTCTTAGCAGTGAATAATAATCATACATTGTTGCATAAGTACATTTACTGAATTAAAACCATTACCAGATCTCTGTGGGAACGAACTTGACCTATTCATATATTACTTGTGACCACGTACGCTTGCGTGATTTAGTGCAAACAAGTTTTTGACACCGCTGCCGGGGATCATCGGTGTTTTATTTTTAGTTTATGTGCTTGTCATCAGTGGTCGTTAGAGTTCACTGACTCGGATTGTTTCTTACATAGTTGTTTAGTTTTATGTGTTGCAGGTAGCAATGGGAGAACCAGCAGCAGCAGCGAAAGCATTGATGTATTATTCTCAACCAAAGATCAATGACGTCCAATTTAGCATTGTCAGGCCAGCTATTGCAGCTAATACTTTCGAAATCAAGCCTAGCATAATTCAGATGGTGCAGAATTCGGTTCAGTTTGGGGGTGCTCCGACTGAAGATCCTAACATGCACATCCGGAATTTCTTTGAGATCTACGACACTTTCAAGATCAACGGGGTGTCGGAAGATGCTATCAAATTGAGACTTTTCCCATTCTCTTTGAGGGATAAAGCTAAGGGCTGGTTGCACTCTCTACCAGCAGGTTCTATTTTGACATGGGAGGATCTTGCTCAAAAATTTCTCACTAAATTTTTTCCCATGGCAAAGATCGCAGCAATCAGGAACGTTATTACTCAATTTTCACAACAGTTTGAAGAATCTTTGTGCGAGGCTTGAAAGCGATATAAGGAGATGCTAAGGAAATGTCCACATCATGGGATGCCTGATTGGATGGTGGTTAACTGCTTTTATAATGGCTTGGGTGTCCAGTCAAGACCCATGCTAGATGCAGCATCAGGTGGAGCTTTGTGGGCTAAGAGCTACGCGGAAGCTTATGAGCTAATTGAGATGATGGCTACGAATGAATACCAGAATCCAACTCAGAGATTATCACAAAGCAAATTAGCAGGAATTCTGGAAGTTAATACAGTCACAGCTCTAGCAGCTCAGCTAGAGGCACTTAATAAGAAATTGGATTTTATGTCAAAGCATGGGATGCCTCAAGTTACTAGTGTTTGTGAGCTATGTGAGGGCGCACATGAGACGAGTCAATGTGCCATATCTTCTGAATCGGTACAGTTCGTGAGCAACGTCTAGCAACCTTCGCAACCAGCTCCAGCCACCTATCATCCCAATTTCGGCTGGAGCAACAATCAAGATTTTCAGCAGCAACAGTTTCATAGGGATGATGTTCAATCTTCGAATGAAAAATCTGAATTGGATGAATTGAGGTTGATGATTAAAAGTCAGGCGGTATCTCTCAAGACATTGGAGAATCAGATTGGGCAAATTGCAAGTGCCTTTCTCAACGGACCGCAGGGAGTTCTTCCTAGTGACACATAGGTGAATCCAGGAAAACAAGATGGCATGGAGTAGGTTAATGCCATAAAACTCAGATCTGGAAAAGTCACGAACGATCAGAATTCAGTAATTGTGGATGAAGAAGGAATTCATGATCAGGATCCTACAGAAAAAGAAGAAAATTCTGTTTTGTCAGAACCTGTGGTGGATAGTGATGAGGAGGAAGAGTGTGAGTCACTAGGCTTGGCTGATCTCCGGGATTCTAAGGTGCTGGTTGATGAGGTGGTTTCATGGTCAAATCTTGAGGATAGTGCAATTGAGTCTTTTCTTGAGGAAGATGTTTTGATTGAGGGTAATGAAGATCTTCATGAGTTGTATAGGAATTTTACTTCTGATAAGATGTTAGAGGAATTGAAGGTCATTTGTTCTAAGCATGAAATTCAACTTGAGGAGAGTTCTTTTGATCCTAAGTTTGTTGTTAAGACTTCTGTTGGTGAACTACCCACTTTCGTTCCTAATCCGTTTATTTCCACTCTTGCTCAGTCTTTGGTGGTTAATAATGAAAATCATCATATTGAAGAAGCTTCCAAACTCGAGCTTAAACCACCAGATCAACTGAGGTATGTATATTTGGGTCATTCATCTACTTTGCCTATTATTATTGTTGCTAACTTGTCAGGTAGTGAAGAGAACAATGTTACGAACACTTTTGAGGAGCAAAGAAGGCTGAAACTTGTCATCAAGGATGTAGCACCGGAAAAGATAATTAAATGGCCATATAGAGATACGGTGTAGAAATTTTCAAGAGAAAAATCCATTGCCATGTCTAGCTAAAGACTCTAAACACGCGCTTCGTGGGAGGCAACCCACGCTTTTTGGCATTTTTATTTAGGTATGTTCCTACTATCCCTTGCATTATCTTCCATTCAATGGGGATATTGAATATTTTAAGTTTGGGGGTGGTTTGGGGATAAGTAACGTGTGGTAGTTATTTATGTCATTGTGTTCATGTAGAAATCATATTTTGCATGTTTAGTGTAATTCATTCATGTTTTGTTCATATTTTTGTTTGTGCGTTTCATATAGGACATTCTGTTTTTGTTTTCGTATACCATGTGAGTTCATTTTAGTTGTATTTTCATGGCATGCATATTTAATGATCCCTTAGGATGAGCTAATTCTGATTGGTAGGTAGATGTCTAATTGAGTGTGGTAATGATGAGTAGAGGGTTGATTTATAGTTCCTACGAAATTGACTTGCATGTTTCAGAAACACAATAATTTCACAGTCTCATTGGGTGCTTTTAGGCTAGGTTAGGGTCATGCTTGTTTGCATGTTTTGAGATTTAATCACTTGATTATATTTAGAATTTTCGTTATTCCCTTGATGGCGTAGGAGCACTAAAGTCTAAGTTCGGGGGAAACTAGGAATTTTATGCTAGTTGTAAATATTTGTCAATAATGGCTAGGCGTCAAATGGCTAGTAGCCGGCTCATATTTATATGAGTAGTCTAGGGTTGGAATTGAGAATTCTCATTCCAGATTGCATATATGAGAAAAAAAAATCAAAAAAAAGAAAAAAAAATCAAGAAAAAAAAGTTATGTGAATGTTTATATGCAAAATTAACTAGGGTGAGCTCTTTAATACTCGAGCAATTAAGTTCTAGGGGACTTTGTGCCTAGTGACCTAAGGCTTTATAGTCTGGGATCCACTAACCTAACGCTCGTTACACGAGTATTATTGTATAAGCCTTTTGGGGTCTCATCCATTGCACGATTAAATAAGCATGCGTATTGTATATAATATTATGTGTCGTAGTGTAGTAATAAAGCATGAATTCCTGGCTAACTTGAATGAAGATGGAGGTGTTCCTAGGTTATAAAGTGTTTACAGTCTATTCTATTTATAAACTTGTGATTGTCTTGGCGAAGAATGGGTATGATTTTGATCTAGTTTTGGGAGTATTTCTGATGAGCATCGCACACACGCACGTTTCTGTCATGTATTGTTAGTATACGGGGACTTAGTCGAGCTCTATTTGGATTTAGTTGCATTCTTTGAGATATTTGCTTGCTAGTTGGTTTTGGTTAGTTCGAGGGCATCTTTGCATTTTCATATTAGTTGCATTCACGCATTGCATTGTTTTTGCATTGTTTAGTTAGATGGATTTTGTGGGTACATTCGCTATAGGCCCTCACGAGACCTTACTCGTCCACTAGGGTTGCCTAGGGGTTTAAAGGGCTTGTTGCATATGCCAAATGCAACCGTGATCACCTACGGAAGTGGTACTAATTAGTTAGTGTTGAGTCTGTTTATGCTTGAAGACAATCATCGGTTTAAGTTTGGGGGTGTGATAAGTGGATTTTATATCCACTTGGAGCGTTCCATATCGACTTAAATTGATTTACTTGGCCTCAAGTTTGTTGTAGTTTTGATGTGTTTATGTTTAGTTGTGCACGTTTACGAAATATCGTTTAGGGTTGGTGTTTTCATCAATTTTGGAGATGATTTGCGCAATGGAATGAAGGATGGCGTATTTCCCTAGGCTAACATGAATATCATAAGGCAAAAGGATTGAGAACGGGAAGTGCCAAAAGAATCGGAAGAGAAAACGGAGGAGAAATAAGCAAATTATGGAAAATTCGGATTTCCGGGTAGGTTGCGCAGTCTCCACTGTTTTGGCCATATCTGGAGTTCTACAACTCCGTTTGAGGCCTGTAAGCAGTCGTTGGAAAGCTCGGAAGAAGACGGATCTGTTTCAGCAAAGTGTTCCAGGAAGTTTGGGCGCTATGGCGCGGGATTGGGCGCTGCGGCGCGGTTGTCGGCTGGGAAAATTTCTGATTTACTGTTTGGGCCATATCATACATTGTTGCATAAGTACATCTACTGAATTAAAACCATTACAAGATCTCTGTGGGAACGAACTTGACTTATTCATATATTACTTGTGACCACGTACGCTTGCGTGATTTAGTGCAAACAAAAATCACTACTTCATTTATTTCATTGAAAACCTTGAAAATCATATATGTTTTACATGCAAATTTCATTAAAAATCTTGAAAATCATTTATGTTCTGCAAACAAAATATTACAGAACGTATTGTTCTCCAAAACATGTTCTGCTTGCAAATCATGTATGAATTTTAAGATTTTGAATGAAATAATAATATTCTTTGAACATTCTTTGCAAATATATATGTTTTGCAATGTTTTGAGTGCATAATGTATATGGTCTCCACGGTCTCCACTCAAATGTTGGTCTCCATAGAACTTAACTATATATATAAGATTTTACACGTTCAATTTAATTATTATGTGTTTTATCTTGAATTTTTAAAACTTGATTTGGATGATTTTACAGCCTATATGAAATTAACAAAATAATCTTTAATTTAGTAATGATTTAACAATGTTCTCTAATTAAAACTACCAAGAAACAAAAGAGAAATGAAATTGACGATTTTTAATATTGAAAATTATATTCTACTTAGGAAATCTACATATATTTTGTTTTGATTATCAAAATAACCTTCTTATTATTTGAAGATAGTTGTACTAACAACCAAATACAGTTTTAATAATAATTGTATGAGAAATTTTGTCCAAAACTTTGGTAGTTGGTAGTCTAGTCCCAGTACGATAAAATAGATAAGAATTGTTAGATCTTAAAATAAATAGATAAAAAACGTTGTATCTAGCATAAAAAATATTTAATATTTTAACATGTAAACTTAAAAGTGTATTTATATTGAAATACGAAAAAGTGTTTGTCAATGATTTAAATCATATATAATTATGTTTTCTGTATTGAATATGATTATTAATGTAGGTATTCTACACTAAATATGATTAATGTAAAAATTCGTAATTATATTTTCTCTTGAGATTCTGAGTGTTTTCTTTTGGATAATAATTGTTAAATCATCACTAAATTAAAGATAATTTTATGAGTTTCGCGTGGATGAAAAATCATACAAATCTGATTTCTATATCTCGAGATAGAGTCTAAATAGTAAATATTAACCTATTTTAATATTAATAAATAAATAAATAAAATTTAGTTCTAATACAATCTTTTATATCCTTTTCAGATTATAACTTCTTTTTAAATTCAATTCTAATACAACCTTTTTAATTATATCCTTTTTAGATTATAATTTTCTTTTTAATATGATATAATCTTGATCGTCTATTTTTAAAAATATTATATTCGACGGTTGAGATTATTTTGGCGGTACAGTGACCAAACCAAAATTATGGATAAGATCCTTCTTACGCTTGTTATATATAAAGATATAATATATATTTATATAATATATAATAAATATATATATATATAAAACATATATCATATATAAAATTTTATATAAATAATATTATTTTGAAATATAGATTTGGATTTGTCAGTAAAAATCTGTAGAAAGAAAAAATAGCACTTTCTCTCCCTGTAACGGTCATTTTCCTGATTCCTGACTTCCTTTGGCCGGCGAATCGCCGGAGTTTACATCAATTTCAATCAGTCAAGCAAGCATTCATTCTTATTCATACATCCTCACACTCCTACTCACACACTTGTACACTTAGTTAGACGCATCTGCATATTTTTAAATTTGAATGCATTAGCCCCTCCTCCCCCCTGTGAACCTCTCTTGCTTTATCCCCTCATTAATCCAGCCTTTCTAACACCACCACCCAACAATCCAGCCGTTCCCCACCGCCCCTCTCCTCCCTTCAATCTCCGTCATCCCCCTCCCCTTCCGGCATCTCAGAAATTCGGCAATTAGCTGCAATTTAGAACGAGGTCAAAGCCCCAAGAACCGCGGCATCTTGTGCTCATCATCTTCTCCCCATCATTCTTCCTCCTCCAACAGCAACAACCCCATTCTGTGCTTAACATCATCTCGCTGCCCATTCACTCAACTCACACCTCTCTTCTTCTTTCTTGCCGATTCCTGTTAAACCAAACACCCCTGTGTTCGACTCCCGCACAAACACGCAAATTAAACCCATCACCATCTCAAACGTAAACTCGCCACTAGCCATCTCCTATCTCCCTCTCATCCTCCTTTCAAAAACACCAGCACCCATTACCTCTATCCCCCGTTCACCCACTCAGTTCACTCACTAGCCTAACAAACCCGTGCCATCTCCCTTCTCCGTCATACGCCTCGTCACACCACCGTCTCGCCGCTGCTTCGTCTGCTAAACAACAACCCCCCCTTCTTCTTCTTCCTCCGCTCAATCACTTAAAGTACTGAGTTCGACTGGGTTAACCTTCCCTTCAATCTTCGTCTCCTCCCTTCCCGTCCGGCTATCTCTGCCCCCTCATGCACTGCCTTGGTGTTCTTCCAACATACTGCCCTTGATTTAATTCTCAGCATAGCCTTCTATCCCCTTCTCCCTCTTCCCTCCCATTTCTTTTTTTTTTTAATTTGTTTTTGTTCTTTCCGTTTGTTTTCGTTGTGGGTTCTTTTGTTCTCCATCTGCTCTCCCCATTGTCTACCCTGTTCCCGAATCACTTCCAAATTATCTCCTCGATTGAATCCTATCCTTTTTAATTATTGCTCTGTTTCGTTCCTGTACTATTATTATTATTTTTATTATTATTATTATTACTATTATTATTATTATTATTATTATTATTATAATTATTTTCTTATTATTATTATTCGTATTATTACTATCATTATTATTTTGATTATTATTATCTTTACTATTATTATTATTACTATTTATTTAATTACTTGTATTGACTTTCATACTATTAGTATTATATTATGTTTTATCGATGTCGCATTTTTTGCGTGTTGGCAGTCTGAATTTAGGTACCCTGAATGGCAAATTTTTGGAGCTCGTGGAAGTGTTGAAGAAGCGAAGGGTGGACGTGGCTTGTATTCAAGAGACTAGGTGGAAGGGAGCTCAGTCGAGAGAAGCGAACGGGTATAAGTTGTGGTACTCGGGTCTTGCCAACTCGAGGAACGGAGTGGGTATTCTTTTGGCGAATGATCTTAAAGACAACGTCGTGGACGTGAAGAGGTGTAATGACAGGATCATGGCCGTCAGAGTAGTGGTTGGGGAGAAGGTGGTGAACGTGGTGTGCGCGTATGCCCCTCAAGCCGGTTTGGGCGTCTCAGAGAAGGAGGCTTTTTGGGTCTGCTTAGATGAGTTGGTCGGAAGTATTCCAAGTGACCAACTTGTAGTGCTGGGTGGAGATTTTAATGGACACATTGGTGAGAGGTCGGATGGCTATCCCGGCGCCCATGGGGGTTTCGGCTTCGGGGTCAGGAACGTCGGTGGGTCAGCGTTGTTGGAGTTTGCTACTGAAGGAATTTCTACGCATGCGGAAGTGTTTATAACATTTATTGCATAGAAATCCTAATTAATCATGCATATATTTCAAGAAAAATAAGAGAATTACCTTGAATGCTTTCCGGCAACAGCTATGAACTTCAAAATTAGACCTTGTTCTTCTCCTTGCAATCACCCCTCAGTATGTGGAGTGCTCTAATGGTATCCACCAAGAAATTTAATAAAGAAAGAAAAGAGAGAAATAATTGGCTAATTTTGATTTAAATGCAAGAAACTCTTCTTGCAAATAAATTTGTTGTTGCTCGTTGTATCTACTGAAATTTGAGAATCAATGCTATTTATAGAGAAACCATAGTTGTAGTTTCTTGACTTTAGTATTATTTAGATTAATTAATCTTTATTAATTAATCAATTAATCATTAAAACTCTTTTAATGATTAAAACATGTTTCTCTTTGATTTCATTTAAAACAATTCTCTCTATATATTTAATATCTCAGATTAAATATATAATTATTATATTAAGAACTTTTCTTAATATTTATAATTAATTAAATCATATTTAATTAATTAATTATTTATTTATTTCTCAAATAAATAATTATTAGCCAAAATAATTTTTCTTAATCTTCATCAATATTTCTTTTATGGTGTGACCCTTTTGGTTCATAATTATGCCGGTAGTAGAAATAAATAATAATAAACTATTTATTATTATTTATACAAATTACAATTAATTCGTTAAAAATAATTATTGTTATAATTAAATTTATTCTACATCGTGAGTGATACTTTTTCAATATATCGCGACTATCCGGATAATATGAATTCATCGCTAGGAATACAGAACCTATTCAGTGACTGGTTACCGTACAATAAATTCCTTCTACCCTAACAATATCCCGATTAAATACAAGGCATAGATCTCGTGTCAAGCCTATCTAATTTAATCATATGATTTCTTATTCCTTATGTATAGTTCATGTTAATGCAAATTAGAAACTACTTTCTAATTTCATTCACTCCGGCCGGAGATTCCCGAACTACCATATTAAGAATAGCATAGGATATTCACTTCTTTTACTAGAAGGGGTAGATCCTTTATTGATCGTTAACTATCTCCATATATAAATTTCAATGCCCAGAATAGAACTTATTAATTGCCCTTGAGACTAAGGACTAAACCAAAGCATTGTTCATTATATACAAGATGACTCTAACAATCTCAAGTCTAAGGACACTTGTACAACCATCACTACATGAACAATTATTGACACGTGAGTAAACTCTATTAATTGTTCAAGTGATCGAGTCATGTTCAGTGAACTCATTCCCCAATGAGCACCTACATACTAACTATAGTGTCACCACACAAATGCCTATGAGAACAGACATCCTTCCGAAGAAGCAAGTATAGTATGTACCGATCTTTACGGATTGACTAACTCCCAATTAGTTATCCTATGATCAGGAACAGTTTAAGTTTAGTGTTATCATCTTCTAGATCTCATTATTATAATCTCATTATAATTCTAGAAGCTTTACTCTAAACTATGGAACATCTGATTTAATATACTTTAAATAGATAAAGCCCGTATTAAGACAAATATGTCTTTCATTGATAATCATAAAACCTACTAAGATTACAAGAAGGTTTATCCTAACTCATCATCCATGATTGGATTTAGGACACTTCTCTTTCAATCTCCCACTTGTACTAAAACCAATCACTTCGGTATCCTGTACCCATCTTCACTATGTGAAGATCAAAGTGAGTCCGATAAACGGCTTTAACAATGGGTCTACTACGTTGTTTGTGTATGTCAACTTTCTCAATGTTGACAACCTCTCTATCAACGATCTCTCTAATCGGATGAGAGAAATGCAATTATGTGTTTAGATCTTAGATGGGATCACGGCTCCTTAGCATGCACTAATCTGATGCCCTTGAGTTGTCACGTTACAACTCAATGACTTATTATCTGCCAGAAACTAACCCAACACAGAAACTAGTTTTCAAATCCACTGTTGCAACAAACACACCATGCATTCTGATATAATATTAACGAGTGTCTACTGCTTGAAACTATTTCAATTCACTGTCTTTCACTCAGGACTATCAAGTGCCCCGAACTGAATCTACTATCAAACTGATCTTAATTAAACTTTGAGTCTACAAGGACCTTTAGTTTTAATTTAGATCCATTAGAGAAAATAAATATATCGTCATACTTCTGAAGTACAATACAATATTTTATTATTATCTGATCCTTTTCTCCTAGGAGTAAATTGATACTTGCTTGTCACAATAAGAAACATCATTACTTGTACATATCATGTAACACATAATGGAATAATTCTCAGAGATATTCCATTCACGTGTCCTCTCTCTCAGAGAGATATTCTCCCATGTTCATCATTATGAAACATCACTTGGAGTGTCCATGCTAAACACTTTTAGCATCCAATCAATGTACATTATTTTGCGTCAAACCTCTTATCCTAATCATGATCTATCAACATAAATCATCACCATTAGTTTATTCGAGGCATAACCCTAGTCCAAGGAGAAATTCTTTGATAGCTTAATTCTAATGAAAACCAAAAATATCAAAGGTGCATTTTACTAATATATCCATATATATTAATATGTTACATTACTCCCACTAAACTCCTGTACCATTAAATGGATCATTCGCCTTTTTGATAAAATCAAACTCTTTGATTATCTCATCAAAATTAATGTTCCATTGCCGAGAAGCATGCATGCAAAATCTTCATGATTTTGATCATGGCTATTCGATAAAGATTTCTATAAGGTGATCACATTACCTTTACTTAAACCTTTACAACTAGCCTGGCTTTATAGGTCTTTACCTTGCCATTAATTCAAAATTCTCTACAAAACCATTAGAGATTTCATGACATTCTGTCACTCCTCAGAGTCATTGAAACTCATAACATTGTCATTATCATTTATAATGGATATCGCATCACCATTCTAAATGATGAACCCATGATACCCTCTAGATTACAACAGTGTTGTTGTACAGAAAGTTTAACTACTCAAATAGGTTCCATACTTAATCCGCGATGATTTGTGGTTCTTGAACTTCATTAAGTTCACTATAGCTCCCACTGAGCCCTTGAAAGGTAAACTAATTTTCCAAAAGGTGGAGTAAACAAGCACTCCCAGTGTCTATAAATACTCCTTGCTGAGCAAGATTGCATATAGTTGTCCTAAACTCTGTTTAAGACTAACCACAAACCTTCTCTATTCAGATCCAGTCTTTAACTTATTCAACTCTTGATATAGGTTAGACAACCCAAAATCTCAAGACAATTGAGACTTGTGTTTCCTTAATCCACATCTCATGGAGACTTTAGTTAACGTGTGTTGAGGATACCTTATCGAGTAGTTTGACTATTTTACTAAGTCATTTTTCCTAATAGATGTCGGAATTCACGATGTCATTCATTGTGGACTAAACCTTGTCTAACAAGAGTCTACAGTGAAATAACATCATTATATATGAGATAACTCAGGAACTAACTATTTATATATTAACAACCTCAATCTCATTGATTGTTTCGAATACCCTTAAATAGTTCGTTATTATACCTCAACATTCATTGAACCTATCACCAAAACTTGGATTTTGTATTTCAATAAATACACATATCCTTATTTATAATGATCGTCATTGAATGTGACAAGGCATCGAACCCGATCTATCTCATTATAACTAGTTTGTTCAATATGAAACATATAATCCATAAGTTCAATAGCACGACTAATCAACAAGTTCTCATAATTGAAACAACAACGGTTGTTCTATTTCAATTATGTAGGATTTTATCGACGTCTAGCTATCTACTTGTCCTTTGGTTAAGATTCGTAATCCTTGAACCTAAGTGGTGTCTAATACCCAAGTAGATGATTGACTTATAGACTTATTCATTTCAACTATTAACAAACTTATATTGAAGTAGAGGTTACACTAACCTTTTACTTCCTTGATTCTGTAAGACCTATCTTACATAATCCAATTCCAATATCTTATCCTTATTCAGTGGAAGTCTAATACCTTTGATTTCTTGGTTAACACTTATCTTAAAGATTGTGTCTTTTCAACTCACTTTCCTATTCTTATAATAAGACCTCAAGATCACATCTTGACTTTATTCTTACAATGAGATTTCAAGATCTCATCTTGAATTAACTATATATATATCTTAAAGACCAGTTATATAAACGAACAATCTAATTGATCATATAAAACAAGGTCATTGACAGAAATATTGTTAAATCGTTGTTATCGATAAACAACATTGATATCTTATATCTATGTCCCTAACTTATTCATCTAACAACCTTGTAGATGAACAAAAAACGAGACATCTCACTCATCGTTAGATACATCTCTCACAACTTGCGAAGATTGGTGAGTTCAAGACGAAAAACAATATATTCTACTTGTGAAAACTATTCTCACTTTCCTTGTCAACAAGTCACTGACCTAGCATCCATTATGCTATTTCTACAGTGCAGAAGACATCACATTTATATTTAAAATCTTTAAATAAAATAAACAACGTAAACAGATTATTCGATTTTATAATCTTAACACCGAATGAATCGGGTCTTTATTCATTGGTGGCTCCCACTATTTTATCTAAATTATACAACCCTCTATATGTATAATTGATCATTCACAATGCTAGTGAGAATAGGGATCCTACTTTCCATTACATAACCTCGGTTGTAGCACGAAACATTATGTAATGTTCCATAGGCAGATAACTCTTCATCAATTACATCTCATGTTATTCCCTTATTCCATTTAGCCTCTTGAATCATTGAATCACGGCTGTAGCACGTCTAAATTCAATATTCTAAGTCAAGTCAGACCCAACATCTCGTAAAATTAATAAGATTCAATAGCCCACGGCTGTAGCACGTAACGACAATTGAATTCTAATTAATTATGCGCATCTAATGTAATAGACAAGTAATTCCTATTTTTCAAAACGAAGCCCTCGGCTGTAGCACGAAACGACAACGCCCTAAAATAAGAACCACTTTCTACCATGTTGGAAGGCTATGACCGACACAAGCCCGTTTTGCCTTTGGCCATTTTATCACTTGATATTTAATTAAAGAGGGTTTTTTTTTATTTTACGTAGGTCACGAAACATTTTCATATGAACCTATAAGCCTAACGTGTTTTAAGTTTAATAGATAATCTAAATCTATAATAAAAACACGACAAATCTCAATATCATTAAGTCAGGTCAGAACCAACATCTTGTACAATTAAATCAGATTCCAATAGCCCACGGCTGTAGCACGTAACGACCACTGTAATCTAACTTTTGTACACATCTAATGTAATAGACAAGTACTTTCATGTTGATCGGTAACAAAGCCCTCGGCTGTAGCACGAAACGACAATGTACCGAAAATAAGAAATACTTTCTATCATGATGGAAGACCATTACCGACACAAACCCTTTTATGTCTTTGGTCAATTTCGACTTGACATATTTAATATTTGAGGGATTATATTATGTTACAATCATAATCATATTATTGAGAAATTCTCCTTTTAAATTAAATATTTCAAATCAATAATCGATAATTGGATGATTCTCAGAATACCCCATTCTTACAGATCGTAATCCGTTTTTGACAGAATCGTCCTGACAGAATCGTCCTTTCTATCAATATTGAAAATTCATATTTAATTACGTGTTTCACAAACACAAGAATCTCATTATTGTATACATAATATTGATACTAAACTTGTGAAACAATTTCGCAAATCCTAAACCGTCTAAACTACGCCTTATGTCAATTTATGTTCACTTAAATCTAGCATCGCATGGTAAACATAAGCATATATCACATATATAAACATAAAGGAACATAAACGTAGACATGTTATAACATATAACACAATTATATACATCCATATGTATCATTAATTGCATTAAAAGAAGTTAAAACATTTAAAGAAGGGTTTTAATCATATTAAGGTTACGAAACACTTTCGTTAAAAACCTAGATGTCTAACATGCTTCGTATGTTTAAGGAATCAGCCTAAATCTAGCATCTCATGTTCAACCTAGACATATATCATCTATATATCCATTCAATAAAACATAGGTAGGCATGTTAGATCATGTAGTACGGTTTTAAACTTATGTATGGATCATTGGTTGTGTTTAAAAGTCGTTAAACAGTCAAAATTGGTCTTAAAAACACTTCCGGAAGCTATAATCGTTTCAAAATTATTTTTATAAAAATATTTGACCCCTCCATTATCACCGCCTCGTCGATACAAATCCAACGACACCAACCACGCCCCGAAAGGACCAGCGACGCGCCCTCATGCACTCCCCGAAACAGCTGTCGAAAATGACGCCGGGTCACGCATACTTTTCATGCGTAACACCCTGAGACGCATTCGGATCATGCGTTATACCCTTGTAACGTGGAGTCTAAATGCGTTTCTCGTTACTGTCAGCGCGCGGGCCCTTCTTTCAACGTGTTGTTCAGCCGACGGTAGATAAATTATAAAAACCAGCAGCCCACTTCTTTATTGTTGGCCCACTTGAAAATCAAGCCCGCCATATAATGCAAGCCCACCAATTTGGAACATATTTTATATATATTATTTATTAACAGATTATTATTTATAAATCCAAAACTCTTTAAAAATTCATAATAAATAATCTGTAGGCTCAAATAATATAATAAAAATATCCCCACGTTCTACAACACTTATAGAATTTAATTCCAGAGTCAATTTAATATAAAAAATTAATTTTGAATTAATTCATAATTAATTTGATTATAGCCTCCATGAACTTCAAAAATTCATAATAAATTCATACTTGCTTTAAAAATTCTCAAATTTTTTCTGTGATCTATATGCATCAAACCTAGTCTCTGATACCAATGAAGGAATTTCTACGCATGCGGAAGTGTTTATAACATTTATTGCATAGAAATCCTAATTAATCATGCATATATTTCAAGAAAAATAAGAGAATTACCTTGAACGCTTTCCGGCAACAGCTATGAACTTCAAAATTAGACCTTGTTCTTCTCCTTGCAATCACCCCTCAGTATGTGGAGTGCTCTAATGGTATCCACCAAGAAATTTAATAAAGAAAGAAAAGAGAGAAATAATTGGCTAATTTTGATTTAAATGCAAGAAACTCTTCTTGCAAATAAATTTGTTGTTGCTCGTTGTATCTACTGAAATCTGAGAATCAATGCTATTTATAGAGAAACCATAGTTGTAGTTTCTTGACTTTAGTATTATTTAGATTAATTAATCTTTATTAATTAATCAATTAATCAATTAATCATTAAAACTCTTTTAATGATTAAAACATGTTTCTCTTTGATTTCATTTAAAACAATTCTCTCTATATATTTAATATCTCAGATTAAATATATAATTATTATATTAAGAACTTTTCTTAATATTTATAATTAATTAAATCATATTTAATTATTTATTTATTTATTTATTTCTCAAATAAATAATTATTAGCCAAAATATTTTTTCTTAATCTTCATCAATATTTCTTTTATGGTGTGACCCTTTAGGTTCATAATTATGCCGGTAGTAGAAATAAATAATAATAAACTATTTATTATTATTTATACAAATTACAATTAATTCGTTAAAAATAATTATTGTTATAATTAAATTTATTCTACATCGTGAGTGATACTTTTCAATATATCGCGACTATCCGGATAATATGAATTCATCGCTAGGAATACAGAACCTATTCAGTGACTGGTTACCGTACAATAAATTCCTTCTACCCTAACAATATCCCGATTAAATACAAGGCATAGATCTCGTGTCAAGCCTATCTAATTTAATCATATGATTTCTTATTCCTTATGTATAGTTCATGTTAATGCAAATTAGAAACTACTTTCTAATTTCATTCACTCCGGCCGGAGATTCCCGAACTACCATATTAAGAATAGCATAGGATATTCACTTCTTTTACTAGAAGGGGTAGATCCTTTATTGATCGTTAACTATCTCCATATATAAATTCCAATGCCCAGAATAGAACTTATTAATTGCCCTTGAGACTAAGGACTAAACCAAAGCATTGTTCATTATATACAAGATGACTCTAACAATCTCAAGTCTAAGGACACTTGTACAACCATCACTACATGAACAATTATTGACACGTGAGTAAACTCTATTAATTGTTCAAGTGATCGAGTCATGTTCAGTGAACTCATTCCCCAATGAGCACCTACATACTAACTATAGTGTCACCACACAAATGCCTATGAGAACAGACATCCTTCCGAAGAAGCAAGTATAGTATGTACCGATCTTTACGGATTGACTAACTCCCAATTAGTTATCCTATGATCAGGAACAGTTTAAGTTTAGTGTTATCATCTTCTAGATCTCATTATTATAATCTCATTATAATTCTAGAAGCTTTACTCTAAACTATGGAACATCTGATTTAATACACTTTAAATAGATAAAGCCCGTATTAAGACAAATATGTCTTTCATTGATAATCATAAAACCTACTAAGATTACAAGAAGGTTTATCCTAACTCATCATCCATGATTGGATTTAGGACACTTCTCTTTCAGCTACTGCCCAAGATTTGGTGATTGTGAATTCTGTTTTTCAGAAGAGGGCTGAACACCTCATTACCTTCAGCAGTGGAGGTCTCAACACTCAAATAGATTATCTTCTTATGCGCAAGAGGGATTCTAGGGCGTGCGTAGATGGCAAGGTATTCCGGAGTGAGGCTTGTGCTTCTCAGCACCGTCTGCTGGCCATGGATCTTTCCATAGGGGGCCGAGATGTTCGCAGAACGAGAGAGTCAAGATCAAGAATACTTTGGAAAGACTTGAAGGGCGAGAAGGCGGCCGAATTCAGGGAGTCTTTGTTTAAAGAAGGTTGTTTCGATCTTAGTGGAGATGCTAACTGTAGGTGGTCCAACATGGCGAAGGCTATTCGGCGTGTGGGCGAGAAGGTGGTGGGGGTCTCTTCAGGAAAGTTCAGTGGCCATAAAGAGTCATGGTGGTGGAACGAGGAGGTTCAAAAGAAAGTAAAGGCAAAATGTATGTTATTTAAAGAACTTTTGTCGAGTTCAGGGTCGGAGAGGTCTCTGAAGCTGGAAGCTTACAAGGTGGCGAGACGAGAGGCAAAAAAGGCTGTAGCGAAAGCCAAGAGCGAAGCGTACGAGGGGCTGTACAAGCGCCTAGATACCAAGGAAGGAGCGAACGCTATTTTTAAACTAGCTAAAGCTAGGGACAGAAGGCGGCGCGACCTGGGTTCTGTTAAGTTTATTAAGGATGATTCAGGCCAAGTGTTAATAAGTGAAGACGCCATTAAGGAGAGGTGGAGTTCATATTTCCACTATCTCTTCAATGGGGCGACGAGGAGTGGTGCCAGTGTGGCGCAAGAGGTCACTCTTTCGCCCGCTCGCTCCGTCGGCCCTTGTGATCGTATCTCCATAGAGGAAGTCAAGGGTGCCCTTCAAAAGATGGCTAGAGGGAAGGCGGTAGGTCCGGATCAGATACCAATCGAGGTGTGGCTTTGTCTTGGTGAGGTTGGCGTTCTATGGCTAACAGATCTGTTTAATGCACTCCTCTCGGGTTCTAAGATGCCAGAGGAGTGGCGGCGCAGTATTGTCGTCCCTTTCTTCAAGAACAAAGGTGACGCCCAGAACTGTAGTAACTATCGAGGTATTAAAATACTCAGTCATACTATAAAACTTTGGGAGAGAGTGGTTGAATTTCGTATTAGAAGAGAGGTTGAAATCTCAGAGAACCAATATGGTTTTATGCCGGGAAGATCGACGACCGAGGCCATTCACCTCGTCAGACGCCTTATGGAGAAGTTCAGAGAGCGGCGCAAAGACCTCCATATGGTGTTTATCGATCTTGAGAAGGCGTATGATAGCATCCCACGTGAAGCTATTTGGAAGAGTCTTTGTAACGACCCGGAAAATTACGTGTAATTTATTATATTAAAATATATTTTTAGTTGATTTTAATGTGTATTAGTTTATTTTTAATGCATTTAAACGTGTTATGATTTTTATTAAATAGGAAAATTATCCCATACGTGTTATGTGACTTCTGTGTATCATAGAATATTTTATTCTATTTTTCTGTAATTTTTATATTTTTAGAATACAGTTATTTTGCATTTTAAATTCTGGACTCAGCCCCTGTATTGAATTCGAGACCCTGTTTTTCATAAAATTATTTTTATATAATAATGGGATGTTCAAAAATGTATTATGTTGTAATTTTTGTAAAATTCATAATTTTTGGGAAATTTTGACATTTATATTATATTTGTTTACAAATATAAATTTTACATTTTTATCCCATAAAAATTATTTTTAAGGCTTAATAATTTTAATTAGGGGTTAACAATATTTTTGGGGTATAAATTTTCGATTAATATAAATAGGAATCAGATTTTTATTTATTGATTAATAATTCATAAAAATCAGATTTTATATAAATAAATCAATATAAGAATATATTTTCTCTCTCCTGTTCTTGAGGATCAAAGCTGAATTTGAAGGTGTTATAGACATCTGATTTTGGCGATCTTGTAGTCGAATCGAAGCTCTCAACATCTAGTTTCATAATCTACAATCAGTTTTCGTGTTGGGTAAATTTCTGATTTTATATTAATTTTCTTTTGAATCTGGAAAATTAGGGTTCTTCATTAATTTGGGGCTTTTTGATTCTTTGATTTTCCGGTTGAATTGATTGTTTTTATATCTTTATATTGATTCCAGGAGTTCAATTCCATGCTAAATTTCATCGTTATATTGCTAGTTTGTTCAATTCGAAATTAGGGTTCTTGAGCTTAATTTGGGGATTTTTGATTGAGTGATTTTCCAGTTGTTTTGATGATTCCAATAGCTTTATATGATCATTTGGAGTCGATTTATGTGGTCAATTGCATCATTATATTGTCGGATTGTGATATTCGAGTTTTAAAGTTTTAACCGAAACTTTGAATCAATAGTCCGTTGTGTGTGTTAATTTTTTGCGTTAGTGGTTTTGGGGGAAAGATTGTATGAGTCTTAAGCTTCGTTTTGATACCAAAACCATGCCATTTGGTTACCGATTCTGCGAAAACGAATTTTGGCCGGAAATTTCTTAGAGCTCGCCGGATTTTGGCCGTGTTTTTGTTGTTGTCGTTGGCATGGTTGAGTTTGTCGTGAAATTTTAGTCAAGATCCATATTTTACACGCTTGATTAGGTTTAGTTTTCTGAAAGTTATGGTCGCCGGAAGTTCGCCGGATTTTGTTTCCGGGGACCGGATTCTGGAGAAACCTCCATTGTTGGAGGTGGTGTTCTTCGAAGCATTCATACGAAGAACAGCGTAGGTGGTGATGAATAGTAACGTTTTGATCTTTAAAATCTTAAATCTTTTCAGAAAAATGTTTTTGGGTCAAAATTTTATAAAATTTTTTAAAAATTCAGATTTCTTTTAATTATTATTATTTTAACTTCTAAAAATTTAATTTAATTAGTTAATTATTTTTAAATAATAATTTAATTGATTTAATTAATTGATTAATTCATTTTAATTGATTAATTATATTAATTAATTATTATTTAAATATATAATTGACTTCATTGAATTTAAATCTTTTTATTATAAAAGATTTATTATTTTTATGAGTTGATTAATAAATAATTAATTTGAATAATCAATTAATTTAATTATTAATTGAATTATTCTTATTAATTGCGTATTAATTAAACCGTTTATCCGTTTTCAACGAGAAAAGTATTTCTGGAATTAGAAAAATGACCCGGTTCTTATAAAAATAGTTTTAAGTTATAATTCAACTTTTAAATTTGGATCGACTTTTTACCAAACCTTTTTATTGAGTCGATTATATCCGATAATTAGGGTTTTGACCCGTTTTCTGTTTTAAAAATATTGGATAAAATCTTTTCATGATCTGATCAAGCTTGCTATGTGATTATGTGAATTGCGTGTTATTATTCTTTGATTATCTATTAGTGATTTGTAAATATTCTATGAATAATTTGAGTGCTCTTTTATTTGTGAGCCGTATATGCTATGTGTTAATTGGTTATGTGACAGGTATATATGTATTTAATTCGAGGATTAATGATTATCTCTAGGGTTAATTATTGTCTTGAGGATTAATGACTTATTTCGAGGATTAATTGTTATCTCGAGGATTAATCGTGTCTTGAGGATTAATTGATTTTCATGTTTCTTTATTGAGGAATAAGATAAATGTTTTGAGGATTATTTATAGATTGAGTTGGACTAAGTTGAATGCATAAATGTTTAATTCGAGGATTAATTGGTAAATATTGACTTAGGAATGTCAGCGGAGTTAAGTTGGTATGAGACGAAGAAAGTGGGAGATGGATGCAGTATTGTGTGGATTGTAATAAAGAAGGTTGGAGATGAAAGTATTGTTTGTGGAATTGCTGGTTTACTTGTGAGGTGTTTTAACACCGGGAAAACGTCTATGTTTAAAGGGGACATTTCCAATTATTTTCTTCTGGCAAAGATATTGAAGTAGACGCGCAGGCTCGATATCGACGGATCAGACTCGTGGCAACCGCTAAAGCGTAAACCAAAGCATGATTAAAACAGAGGATATGATGACGTGAGATAGAAGAAGAAGATAATTGTATTACTTCGGCATTACGCAATAGCTAAGGACCAGAGGCAAGTATTTTCTTGATCATCTTAAACACTTTTTATTTTATGTTTCATTGATTCATATCATGACGAATAGCTATTGTTCAGAGCTATTTGTGATTCTTAAATATTTTTGTGCGAACACAGTTGCTTGATATTGATACATTTGATGTGGGGAATTGTGTAAGAAAAACTCTTCATATCCTTATTATCGTAGTAATAATGGGATATGACCTGTATTTAAAACTAAGCATTTCCTGTTGAATTCGGAAATTGCTCTATTGGATTGGAAAATGGTAAAGCGTAGGAGGCCACATGTCGTAGTTGGTCCGGCTATATTTAAGGAGGATATGGTAACCATTCCATCTTCCTATAGGCTAACATTACTTGCCTATTTTGGGTACCCCAGAAATCCGAACTATACACACACGGAAAAAAAGAGAATACCGGTGGAGTATAGAGGGTCCCATTGCCTTAGAACCTGATCAGGGGGCAATGGTGTTTTAGTAAAGTGTATCCAATCCATATCGCCAGAATGGCTATTATATATTGTGAGTTGGCAGATGATTCAT
This sequence comes from Kitagawia praeruptora, assembly GCA_037693485.1. Classification (NCBI taxonomy): domain Eukaryota; kingdom Viridiplantae; phylum Streptophyta; class Magnoliopsida; order Apiales; family Apiaceae; genus Kitagawia; species Kitagawia praeruptora. The sequence goes on along the minus strand of CM075345.1, from coordinate 29,382,655 downwards.
TTTTATGACATGCCAAATGATTTCAGTTATGGTTTGAATGATATCACAGTTGTTGATTCAGTTTCTCTATAAACTGCTTTACATTTCAGTTGATTTTATGCCCCACTTATCCTGGTTTTATATCAAAAATTTTATACACTTGCTGAGCATTTCTTTCGCTCATACTTGCTGTTGTAAATTCTAACATTTCAGTAAGGTAGTTTGGCGAGACGTATCCGCACAGTTCAGAAAGAGAAGAAGCGGGATGCTATTCCGAAGATGACTTGGCTCAGGATGTCTGGATTTAGTGTAAGATCTATTTTATATAATTGAGTTCTAATATTTATTATTATTATGTAATGGTCTGGTTAGCCTGGCGTACTTCTTATCGAAGTTACACCAGTGGTTTAAGATTTGATCAAAGAGAATGTTGGGAAGGAATGCTTTTTATCTAATGGAATTTGGATTCTTGTTTCTAGCCCTATAACCTTAAAAGATCTTGGTATGTTTGGGGTCACAGATGTTATATTTCCAGTGTTGGTCAATCACAAGTGAATGATTATTATTAAGCAAATGTTTTATTTTGAGGATTTTCGCGTGACAACCAAATCTTCTGACCCCGGATTTGGGGGGTGTCACAGTCTTGAGGAGAGGAGAGTGTCGTCGGAGTACGTCAGGGCGATTCAAGACATGTACTCTCAAGCTTATTCCTGCGTTCGGACCCCAGTCGGTGATGCTCGTTATTTCCCTGTGGAGATTGGGCTACACCATGGGTCGGCCCTTAGCCCTCTTCTTTTTGCCCTGATCCTAGATGTCATGTCGCGAGGGATTCAAGACGCCATCCCTTGGTGTATGCTCTTCGCCGATGATATAGTGCTAGTGGCGGAATCGAGGGGGGAGGTGAATGAGAAGTTGGAGTTATGGAGATCCACTTTGGAGCCCCAAGGACTACGTCTGAGCAAGTCTAAAACCGAATACCTCTGGTGCAATTTCAGTGGTGCCGCCAACGAGGAAGGGGTGGAGGTTAGGATTGAAGATCAGACCGTCCCCCGTACGGATAAGTTCAAGTATTTGGGTTCGATCATCCAGAAGGAAGGTGAGATTGAAGATGATGTCACTCATCGTATTAACGCGGGGTGGCTAAGGTGGAGGGCTGCGTCAGGAGTGATGTGCGATAAGAAAGTCCCGTTAAAGCTGAAAGGGAAGTTCTATAGAGCAGCTATCCGTCCTGCGATGTTATATGGTTCGGAGTGTTGGGCGGCGAAGAAGGCCCTTGAGTGCAAGTTGGAAGCAGCTGAAATGAGGATGTTGCGGTGGTCCTGTGGCCGCACGATGTTAGATAGAATCCCGAATGTAGTTTTCAGGAGCGAGTTGGAGGTGGCGCCTTTTTCTGCGAAAGTTAGGGAAGGGAGGTTGAGATGGTTCGGCCACGTTCGTAGGAGGCTTCCGGAAGCCCCGGTGAGGAGGGTCGAGAGTCTTACGGTTGTTGGGGTGAGGAGAAGAGGCAGACCGAGGAGGTCGTGGGAAGAACAACTCAGGATGGATTTGAAGGCCTTAAACTTGGATGAGAACTCGATAGCTGATAGGAGTTGTTGGAGGCGCCAGATTAGAGTTGTTGATTCCCTTCTAGGGGGTGGTTCTGTGGTTGAGAGCCTCAGAGTTGGGCTCTCTCGGTTAGCATTAGCTTAGAAGCTTGGCTTTTCATCTTCATATTGTCTTCTGTTTTTTTGTTGTTTTTGCAGGCGCAGGGAGCTTGGCCGGAGGTCTTCCTAGATCAGGAGAGGAATGCCCCTTGCCCGAGTAGGTAAGCCCCTTGAGATCCAGGCCATGGGCCCAGGTTCGGTCGACTACTTTACTCACTATTATCATCTCTATATAAAACTCATTTTGCTATTCGGTGCACTAAGCCGGGGGTCTTCACGGAAACAGCCTCTCTACTGTAAAGTAGGGGTATGGTCTGCGTACATTTTACCCTCCCCAGACCCTGCTTCATGCGGGATATACTGGGTATGTTTGGTTTGGTTTTTTTAGATTTGGATTTGTCAATGTATATGTCATAATTTTAATTTTAATTTCATCAAAAAAATTTAAAATACTATTTTTTAAATACAAAATTAAAAAAAATATATATGTTTTTAAACGGATCGGAGGTCCGATCCGATCCGATAACCCGAAATCCGAACGGATCGGATATGGATCGACCTAAAAAATATCTGACTCCTGATCCGATCCGATCCGATCCGAATCCAAAAAATTTTAACGGATTCGGATTTAGGATGATCCGATCTGAAACCGACCCTTTGACAAACTTACTTATGCTTATGCCTACTTGATGAACTACCTGGAACAATGGTGGAGGGAACAAAGACAAACTTTAATCACTAATGGCAACAAATGGTTTCTAATAACTCCAGATCTCGATGGGCTCCTTCACCACCGTTCCCTCGCCCTGGAGCAGTGCAACTGGTGGTTGGGTGTTTGCAAAACAACACCGGAGGGGGGTTTGAGCCCCGCGGTGCCTCCGGCGTGAGAATAAGTGACGGCTTTGGAGAATAAAAGATAAGGACTAGAGTATCTAATTATGGAGGGTGTGTGTATATAAGTGTGTAAAAAGAATGTAACCCCCAAACCTTCTTTCCTTGATCTATTTATAGGCCCAGGATTAGGGTTTAGGGGTTGGTACCTTTAATCATGAGCGTTGGTTCCTAGGTAGGTAGGACACTTGGGGCTTGCGGATGCATGACACATGTCCAGGAGAATAATTGTGGGAAAGTGTGTCAGACATCTTCTGGAGTGTGACATCCTCATTCTTGGATTATGCCCATTATTGGGAATCATTAGTTGTCACTGTCAGATGGGGCCCTTGGCATTGATTAGGATTCGAGGTGTCACATGTGCTGTCGACGGATGTCAGCATGGCGCCGGAGGTCTGGGCCCGTGTGCATGAAGTGCTCCGGACCAAAGTATGTAGCAGGGGTCTGGAGCAATTCGGGTATGTGTTGTCGACGGATGTCAGCATGGCGCCGGAGGTCTGGGCCCGTGTGCATGAAGTGCTCCGGACCAAAGTATGTAGCATGGGTCTGGAGCAATTCGAGTATGTGTTGTCTATGGATGTCAGGGCCCATGTGCATGAAGTGCTCCGGACCAAAGTATGTAGCAGAGGTCTGGAGCAATTCGGGTCTGTGCTGTCGACGGATGTCAGCATGGCGCCGGAGGTCTGGGCCCGTGTGCATGAAGTGCTCCGGACCAAAGTATGTAGTAGGAGTATGGAACAATTCGGGTTATGTCCTATCATTTTCTTTTCCCATTATTCGTTCGATCCAGCAGGAAGACTGTTCACATCAGATTCTACAATAACAATTGTCACCAAACATTTGCCAAATGGTGCAATGCAGATGTTACACTATTTGACAAATTATTTAGTGATTATACATGGTGACTGCAATACGTAAATATTTTGCGACCTCTGCCATTTTTCGTTAAGGTTTGTCCCTTGTCATAGTTATCAATAATTAATACTTGACTTCGGAGTAGGCTAGCTAGTAATGAATGTAATAGTACTGATATGCTAATTTATGCAAATATCAAAGATGAAGTAACCACAAGATACAAGCACTTATGTTTAAACCTTGAAGGCATTCCAACTTCCAAGCACTACACAATTTCTAAAGGCCAAGTCAGTTTAAAAGTAAAACAGTTCTAAAAAATATCTTTATCAGACATTTATTAGACACTTCAAAAATTCTAATGAACATATGCCAGCTGACACAGCAGCACAGAGGAACAAGCATTTTAGCCTTGGAAATCTGAAATTCCTTGGCTACTAATTTGATTTGTTAAAGCACTAAAACTTTTTTGTTCGTGAAAACATTATGCCTCAACTTAAAATGTAATTATAGTAATGAGAGCTTATCAATATATAAGATTAAATGATGTATCAAAAAAATTAAATGAAAAATTCTAGAGGGTGACAGATTAAACTTGAAACATATGTTAGTGCTAATTAATGAGAAGAGTAACTCACAGTATCTATGATGGTTTTGTGTTTTTCTCTGGTTTTTGTGTGATGCCACTGGTTTATCAAGATTCAAGATTTCTATATGGAAGATCAAAAAACTGTCTTTCGTGCAGAATTGTGTGGAGTTGAGGGCTTACGGACAAGAGAAAGTAGAAGGGGAAAAGAAAATTTTCTGAGTGTTAGAATGTAATAAGAAAGTTGATCTGAGGAACTTAGCATACTACAATGGTGACTGCCACTCTGTATTGGTCGTAGGTGTTTAGGAGAGGGACTAGTAGGGCACGACTTATCAAACCAAAATAATACAATAGGCACTCGTATTACGTCTTAAATGATAGTATTAGCTCAAATCAGCAAGCACAATTGTTAGTGTTGTTCAGTCTGATATTAGCTAGTTGGTTTCAGGAAGAAACCTTTGGAGGCTATCCCTAGGGGAAAGGCCGATGTTTATTGCAGAGGGAAGGCAAAATTTAACGGACTTACTTCAGAGCATTTCATAAGGATCAATGCTAGAGTTGCCAAAAAGTTTCCGAATTCTCATATAGGCAACAAATAATTAGTCATCCCCTCTATTTTTAGTAGAAACTAACAAAAAAAATTACTACCGAAACATTGGTATTTATCTTGGGATGCAATTCGGAAACTCTAGCATATTTCTGTGTCGCGTAAATTTGTAGGTTTAAACATGATCATGATATATTAGGGGTTGCAACCAGGGCTCTAAACATCCATCAATTTATTAACACCAGATATAAGTAATTCGATGGCTAGCCTATAGGTCCCCTGGGGTAAAAGCTTCCTTCTTAGGATTGACTCAGGCACCTAGGCCTGTCAATGGATCAAGAATCCGATCCGATCCGATCCGATCCAATCCGAAATTAGCGGATATGGATCCTTCAAAAAAATATCCGATCCGATAAGGATCCGATCCGATAATGATCCGATCCGATAAGGAGCGGGTATGGATTTAGCATTATCCGATCCGTTAACGATCCGATCCGAATATATTAATATATTAAATATTTTTTTTATATTATATATAATATATTTATTATATATAATATATAATATAAAAAATATATCTACATATCTATACTATATTATATATATAATATATGTTATATTTATTATTTATATGTATTATATAATATATAATATACTATATTTATCATTTAGTATATATTATATATATTTTATTTATCATATATAATATAAAATTTATAAAAAAATATATAGACTTTTCGATTAATATCTAAAAATTTTAATACAAGTCAATGTACTAATCAAAATACTAATTGACCGTTAAATTACCAAATCAAATGAATTTATGGAATTTTAAATCTGAATATGTCAATTTTATAATTTGCATATTTTTCGTTTTTTTAGCTAAACGGGTCGGATCTCCGATCCGAAAATCCGAAACCCGAACGGATTGGGTATGGATCGGACTAAAAAATATCCATCCCTGATCCGATCCGATCCGAACCCGAAAAATCTTAATGGATTCGGATATGGATTTAGGATAATCCGATCCGAATCCGACCCGTTGACAGGCCTACAGGCACCGCACCCTTTTTCATGTTCTTTTCAAAATTCTACTCTATGTTGCCTCTTTGAAGATAAAGTAGCATCAGCTGGAATAGCTCAGTTGGTTAGAGCGTGTGGCTGTTAACCACAAGGTCGGAGGTTCGACCCCTCCTTCTAGCGTTCGAATTTAATTTTTTGATTTTCACTTGTTGTCAACCCTCGTCAGTCGTCAACAACGCATTTCATATACAAAACCACAGACATTGAACAGCATACATAACATAAATACACCATGAAAGCATGAACCACAAGAATCCAACACACACCCTTGGGATGGGGAAGAGTGAGAAGATCAGACATTAAAGAGTGCAAACCATTGCAAGTTTTTTTATATAATTCACATCATTAGAGTAACCCATAGTTGTTCAAGTTAATGACAGTCATTGCTGATACATAAACTTAAAAGTAAATACAGTTTCTAATCTCCAAGCAGTAGCAAGCACCCCCCACCAGGCTTCTAAAGTAGTTTTTTTGGCCATCATACCATTAGCATTCAACGCCATAACGTCCCCTTAACTGCAGAAAAAAAAAACATAAACTGACTGAAAACATCCCAGATTTCTGAAGCAATGCAGCACAAGAGAAAAAATTAACACATCAGTTGTACTTGTACAGCAGTAGGTCCTTGATATCTATTTCACCAAGCATAAAGCATGACAACTTGGTGGCAGGGAAACCATTTGATGAACTCGAAATGGTTCAACAGCCTTATAATGTTTTCCCATATGCTTTCTGCTTGCAAATTGGGTTCATCAACAATACTGGCTACATTATTCTACTAATACCTGACCTTGGATAGGAAGAACAGCTTTGAAGATCTAATTTACAAGCAAAAGTTAAGGGCAGTAGATAATAATGAACTAAAATTGGAACTCTAAATCATTATGATGGAAGGTAAGAAAAGAGAACATTCCTTAACGAGAAAGAAAAATACTGACATTGATTCAATTCGAATGCAATGTTGTCCAAGAAGTAAACTGTTTATGATACAGGAAAAAGCTAGAGTTTCTGAGATGTACAGAGTATCATGTAGCAATTAATTCATTTCAAAAGCAAGTAAAATCAATGTTTAAATATTTCTACTCTGAAATAAGCAATACTACTTAAATTCCGAGTCTAGGGAGAGGAGGGGATGGGGGTAATAACTAATAAGTGCAAGGGCAGTTTATTGGTAACATCCAAGAAATCAACTCAAGATCCTGCTCAAGAAAAGAAGCTTATGTTTGAAATATTGTTCTTCTATTTGCGAGCTAACAAAGGACTAGGATCCTATGTAATCTGTTTTTATTTGTAAAGTTGTTTTGACAACTCTTTATTTTCAAAGAGTGGGAGTTTAGCCCTCTCTTTCCGGGGGTATGCCCTAGGTGATGATGTATTTTCCTGTTGCATTGAGATAGATACTTTGCTTAGCAAAGAAACAAGACTAGGATCCTGAAGTGCCATCTCGATTATCTTAAGATACTGACTTCATGCTTTTCCAATTTCTAGCTTTTGTCTCTATGGGACTTATCTCATATATGTCTAGAAAATAACATAAACATGCTATGCTAACACTCTTCCTATCAAGGGTGGAAAATGAATGCATGTCTCCGGACTCCGGTAATGGAAAAAAACACAATTTTTGGAGAAGTATAAACTATATGCCGAAAATTTGTAAAAGAAGCACAGCTTCTATGCCAGTTCAAGAGAAAAGCAAAATCTCAGAGAAGTCTTACTTCATATTATGGATCTGCAAACAAGTGTAACTCTTACAAGCATACAACAAAGACATCGTTGTCTACTAGTCGGGATATTAGACTTTAAATCCAGTGAACCTAATTTCATATTTGGGATGTTTTCTCATTCCTCTTTTATTATCTGTGTAAGAAATCAATATGCACTTTCGATATCTTCCAAAAAAAACCATTGAATAATTAACAGTGCATGCAGCATGCTTAACTATACAACTGTTCAAAATATTACAGTACATTGGCAAGTTTCGAAGTCTTGCATCTAACGTTAAGAAACCAACAATTCCATTCTCTATTGGTCTGTACATATGATTCTAAATTTAGTAATCCGATATTATAAATCCCTAACAAAAATGCATTTCACCCCAAACTATTTCAAATAGACACGATATATCCCAGTTTTAAGTAATTAGCATTTTCCATAGGCACCAATTACATCCAGCTAACAACAACAAAAACAAGGCTTTCATCCTACTTAGTCAGGGAGGCCGAAATTAATACTATATATAACTTCACTAAGATTTATATAATTATACAGCAATCAGCGACATGCATATAAAATTTGCTTCCTATGCCTACTGTAATCCTCTTTCTGTATCCTGGCAATCATAGACAAAGTCATTTTTGCTATATATTTAGTTAATTGCATAATATCTTATTATTGTGGATTCCTACATGGTTATAACTTTATTTAAAATCTTCGTATTCTAAAAGTTTGGGAAAATGAAAGTGCCTGCAAAAGGATTTTCTACAATAGATTAACCCAAAATAGGAACTAGGTTTCATTTTCCCTAAAATACATATTTCAACAAAATGAGAAATGTCTCTTGTGAGCTAATATTTTTAATTATACCAAGAGATTTATTTCCTGCAAGGTTAGGTACTTGCTTTCTCTCATAATCCCATCTCTATGTAGATAACAACATCACACACATTTCAATAGACACTTCTTTCAGAATCTAAAAAGTACTAAGGTGTGGATATCTCTTTTGCTTAACATTTATGCCACTGGATATAAGGATTGGGAGGTAAACAAACAAAGCATGTGAACTAAGCTTGTCTAGCTCCTGGTTCATGGATAAGTGTGCATATATCTAATTTGTCTAGGATTCTTTATAAGGTTTCTTGATGCTAACTAAACTAGTAATCTAATAATTATGTAGAAGATACTTGCAAATAGTTTGGAACCTAGAAGTTCCAGAAAACATCACTGCTGGTATGTTGTATATGGTATACATTGAAAATAACGAAAAACAAGCAGGAAAAAAAAATTGTAGCCTTTTCATCATTGCCACAAACATTCAAGGTTTTAACAAACTACAAATCATCAATTTTAGAGTGCAATGATGAGATCCTCGGTATAGATGACAGATAAGCACTTAGTGTTTTATGATAAAAACCCTTGAATATGAACTAATTTGTATACTTACTTTCTATCAACTACAGAAGTCTTGTAAATGAACCCTGATAGCTAGGAAAGATGTCGGCACAAGTGCTTTCATGACATGTAATTTAATGTAACTGTAACTAATAATTTCTTTTACTTCTAACTGAAGCTGTTATTAGTCTGGAAATTAACTTAGAGATTACATCTTTGGTGAAAAGGGCTTATTAGGTACAATTAGTCGAAATTAAAGAAAACGAATACTTCATACAAAAAATATGGCTATCTCTTTAAAATAAGTAAAATAAGGAATTTTTGGCTTAAACAAACAACACTGGTTTGATAAGCTCAAACAAACACCACATATGGTAAGAGGGCCTAAGAAGAGTTTTATTGAAGAAGAGTTTTCAACAAACACTCTGTTCATCCTACACTATGTTACCATATTTAACCAATCATCAAGGATCAAACATCATTTTATCAAATGAAAACCTTACATGGAAAGACAAATAATCAGAAGCCAATTATAAAAACCACATTACCCAAATCCTTTACACAACAATGCTTCAAGACAGGAAACTTAATAAACCTATCAGGGTGAAAAAATGACCAAAATTCCAAATCATTACCATATACCAGCAAAAAGAAGACATTTTCACTATGTACATATCAAATCAAACTAACAAAACCCCCCTAAATAAGTTATCAAATTGCATATAAATATCTAAAGATACACAGAAAATAAAACAGTAATTGAAAATATTACCTTTAGCCATCAAGATTATCCTGCTGACCAGCACTCCCGTACGATCCATCCTCCGTCTGCCACACCGATTGCCATGCCTGCGAAGGCTGTGCATAAACCCCAGCACTCACATCGACCGCAGGCCTTCCCATCATAACCCCTCCCGGAGCAGGCTGACCCATAGGTGGATAATAATACGGAACTCCACTAGCACTACCCCCCACAATTCCCCCACCAACTGGACCTCCCAAGACCAAACCAACACCCCCTTCATCCTTAATCTCATCTCTAGGCACAATATCAACCAAGAAATCGAAAATATCCGTCCTGGTAATCGCGGCAGCAATGTCATTCTTCTGCAGAGTCCTCCTCTTATTTTCCTCAGCATGTAACCAAGAACGTATAGTAAGTTCAAGAATGAAAAGCTCACAAGCTTTCGCAAACAAAATAGGAGCTTCGGCTGAGATCATCCTAACATCCTCATCAGCTTTCATGATCTTCTTAATCCTTGCTAAGGGCAGTTGATGGTTCTTGAAATCATTAGCTTGTTCGATATCTTGTCGTTGATAAGTCCAGAACATTTGGAGTTGCTGCTGTTGTTGCTGCAGAAGATGATGGTAAGGTTGAGACTGTGATTGTGGTGGTGGAGTTGAAGGGAATGCTTGGAGCTGTGTGGAGACAACTCCAGTGGTGGAGGGTGGTGGTGGTTGAGGGGTGGTGTTTGTTTCCATGCGGTGGTGATTGGTGGTGGGGCTTGAGATTTTCTTGGCTTTTGAAGAGGCAAGAGAATGGTGAAATGGTGGGGCTGGATGGTGTGATTATGGATTATAGATAGAGAGATAGGATAAGTTCTACACACACTTGTTGTTCTAGTACTACTTGATGTGGGATTGTGACTTCATCCTTTTACATGATATCTTCAAAGTGTTAAAAGTGTTTCTTTGTGTTGTTTTTTAGAATATTATTAAATTAATGCTGAGAGTAAAAAACTTATATACATGTCCAGAAAGTTTTGAAATTATTATTTTGTTTAAAAATATATTACATGTAGAATAGATAAATCCAACACAAATAGTCTTGTGGAAATTTAAAAAATATACAAATGGTGAAAGTTTATTACAGTAACAATGATACAAATATGTCCCAACACTACAGCTCAAAATCCATAGGCAGAAGAACAGAGGGCAAAGCACAACTCAATCCTCAGCATATTGTCCTCTTTCAGAGCATGAATTCATCCTCCACCGTGTGTTCTTATGCGAGGCCCAATCTCAAAACAAACGCTAAAATTGCATTGAACTTAACTTGCACCGAGGTTTTTATATCTTTGAAATATGAATCTTTCGTGTCTCAATGAGCTAATATTATATATGCATCATTTGAGACACTTCTCGAAACAAATTCTCTCAAGAATAATTAAGCAATGAGAAAAAATTGTACAAAGTCGAGTCGTGTTCCTTGGGCAGCTTATCCCCTAGAATTGCTGTAGAGCTGAGCATAAACTCTTTTCGTCCGATAAACAACTATTGAACTCAAGATAGATGCAACAATACAAAGTCCTGAAAGAATCAAACAAGTCAGTGAGTAGCATATTACGCCATAACAAGTAAGGGAATCTTCCCCTCCAACAGGCACTCCAAGCATATATCCTGAACTTTGATGTCTGATAGAAGCTTGCTTCCTTGCTTCAGAATCATATATACCACTAGCAATGATACCAGAGAAGATTAAAGAACCAGTTGGGCTTGACAAAGCAAGGAAATTGTACAGTGCACCAAAACTTTTTAAACCAAACAATTCGGAGGCTGCGGCAGGAACAATTGCCCAGTGTGCTCCATATCCAAGTCCCATCAGTACAGAGAGGACATAAATCGCCCCAGGTAACCCCATAGCATAGAAGAATAGTGCAATTGCCATCATGACCTGAACCACAGCCATCGCTATTGGTCTTGGATATGCATATTTCCTGGTACACAAGGACAGAACAAATTGTAGAGACTGAAGTGATGAAATTAAGAAAAACATCAAACATATAATGATTTAGATCAAGTCATCACATACCTTATAATAATTTCAGAAAAGTAACCTCCACCAACACGTCCGAGAAAGTTCCAAATGCTAATCATGGATATAAATATATGTGTATTTTCGTACCCCAACGATTCAGACATCTGTCCTAGATTATCCATTACTGTTAAACCAGAACCAGAAGCCAGAACAAGGGAAAAAAAGATTAGCCAGAAATCTGCTTTAAGTAAAGCTTGCATTAAGGTGAAGTCCTCTCCTCTACGCGGTCCCCTTCTCTTCTTGACCCGCACCGCTCCATCAGCAGCTGCTTGGAACAGTTTAGCTTGCAAATGAACAATTCTCTTTTGTCTCTCCACTACCGGAAGTGCATCTATTTCAGAGCTTTTCTCATCTTCTAACTCACTGAAAATGACCTCATTTGGCTCAGGCTGACTTGATTCTTTATTCTGAGGCTCGGAGAGAAGGCTCACCTCAGTTGGAGATTTAGGTTCCGAAGTAAAAACCAAAGTAATAGGAACTAGGATTGGAAGCAATATGATAAAGAGCAGCACAACAGTCAATACACTAACAATAGTTTGACTTAAATTTGTCAAATCCTGAAGCAGCATAAATGCCAACAAATAAGCTGCAAGGATGAGGCAAACACCGTAGACAAATGAAAAACTGGAATTATCAGATTCCCTAACTTGTCTGTGACCTCGCACAGGTTTAACTAGAAACATTAAAGCAGTAATGATTACTGTTGGACCAACTGCAATGGTCAAAATCAGCGACGTCTCGTCTGGAAAGTTGAACATGAGATAAACTTGGGTCATAATTGCCCCGCTCAACCCAGCAAATCCCTTAAGTATGCCTACAACAGGGCCACGATTTTTAGGAAAGTTCTGGACAGAGGCAACAAGAGCTCCAGTATTGAAATAGGTCTCTCCATTTGTTCCAACAAATATCAAGACGCATAGCTGCACAAGGATAAAAGTACTATTTTAAGTGAAAGCTAGACTTGAAGAATATATTTGTGTTCTTGAAGTGAGGGTGGAGGCACATTCATTGAAAAACATAACACTGCAGCTTTTAGTATCACTCTAATGACAATTAGAAACAAAGCGCAGATCCAATGTTTGACTTTATTCGAAGCAGGGGTAGATACATGGTCACTAAAAAATATGAAAGTAATAAAAAAACATACAAGCTGCATATAGGAGAATAAGAGTGATCCTCTATGAATATATGAAATTATAAGTGCTCTTTTTCTTTTTTATCACAATCCATCTCTCCAGGCAATTAACTATGTAGAGACTAAGAGCATCTACAATGGGAGAAATACCTTAGCTAAAAAACCAATTTAACATGCCATATATAAAAGTTGGATTATGTAAAAAATGTACCCTACTGAACCTATTATGGACCTATCAAGACCTATAGTAATATTCCACATCACTTGTTACCATATCAAAATAATATATTCCACAACACCTTACAGGTTCAACAAATTTACTTAGATAATCATTACTCCCTCTATTTCAAAATAGTAGTCCACTTTCAAAAAATTACGCATATTAAGAAACTCAAACATTGATGATCTAATTCCCTATTTACCCATATTTATTGCAATGGTTAGAATGGTTAAAAAAATAAGTACATAAAGTCAATCTTGGAAATTAAAACTCAAGGGTAATACGGGAAGTAAAAATTACTACCCTTGAAAGTAGAAGTGAGACAATTATTTTCAAACATTTTTTTTTTGAAAGTGGACTACTAATTTGAAACAGAGGTAGTACCATTGGAGATTCTCTAACATCGTATAATGTCCGCACGTTAAAATCACTAATTACTATGTTGTGAGTCATAATTGTCCTGATGATGCAGACCTAAACTGATAGTGCTTAGTAACACACTTAGGTCTTGCCATATATGTTTCCATGTGACCATACCTATATGCTGCTAACACGGGTTTTTTTTGGAAATGGATGATGCAAATATGCAGTAGACACCTTTCAACATGCATCTTACTGAGATTAGTTAAGAAAAAGAAGCAATTAACTACAACTTTCTGGTCCATACATATATGAACTATCTGGTCCATACATATATAAAAGCAATCAATCATTAACCAGTTTAAGTGTACTTAGAGCATGTCCAATGGTTGTGCTAAAATAGATGGAGCTATTGCTATAATTTAGCACCAAAAAGTGGTTTTTGGTGCTAAAATAGCACCGTATCTCCAATGCATTGTTCTAAACCTTGTTCTAAAAGATGTGCACTCATGTTTTTTGATGAGGTAGAAAAAATGATGACACTCCTTTATCCATTTTCCTCTAATTTTCCACTTTTTTATGAGGTGTCAATTAAAGCTCCATCTATCTTTTTCTCTATATTTAGAACAAATTATAACATTGTGCTAAAATAACATTGTGCTATTTTAGCACAATGTTTAGCACACCATTGGAGTGGTGAATTTTGGTTTTTGTTCTATAATATTAATATAGAACAAGATATAGCACACCATTAGACTTGCTCTTACTAGATGATAACAAGACCACAACTTAATAAACAAAAAATAAATTACAGTTGGCATTTCATCTAATCAAAATGTAAATAATTTAGTGGTGCCAATTCATATATTAGTATTTCATTATACGGAGTAGTAATTTCAAAAAAAATAACTGACATTCTGATCCACAACTAAAAGACACAAATGCTTTAACGGACCATAAAAACGATACAAGATTAAGCAATGAGTCGCTAAAAAATTAAGCATGGATGGACATAGGAAAGAAGACTGACCACCCACAAAGGCGAAGCAGGCACTATGCGACTAACAATGAGCCAAACAAGACCATAACCGACAAAATTCTGAACCACACCAATAGCAAGAACAGCCCAAATAGGCACAACCTCACATAAACTCCCACCAATAAACCCAATGGCATCACCCAAATCTTTAGCCACACCTAACATAGCTAATTGTCTCTGATTATAACCCATAGTCTTCTTTATCACCGGTGATAAACTCCCAAACAAATATCCAATCCCAGAACAACTTTGAACCCACATAGAAGCTACAAAAACTAGCCATCTGTTGTTCAAAAACTCCTTGCTTTTCTCTTTGAAGTGTACCATCTTGATCAACAAGTATAAAAACACTACAGTTGATCAAGAAAGCAGTATTAATATTTTCTTTCAAATTGGGTTTGTAATATGATTTAAGGCAAGTGCAAAAAGTAAATTTAAGGTAGGGAGTTCACATGAAGAGGAAAGCTTATATGTCAACTTACTTATAATTGGCCGAGAGAAGTGGTTGCGAAGTTTGATAAATTGATAGTACTCTCTACTCCCTCCGTCTCATAATGATATTCTCGTTTCATATGTCGGGATTGTTCATAACACGTGATAAATTACTAATTTACGTCTAATCTATAAGACCAAATATAGTCATGAGTGATCTTGTTGGATTCGTATTTATGAGTACTTTAATACAGTGAAATTTTTATATTTAATACTAATACGAAATTGAATATATTAATGATCAAAAGTGTGCGTTGGCAAACGTGTCCAACTCAAATGGGAAAAGTATTTAGAGACAAAAAAGGGAGTATCTTTTATCAACATTTGAACGGTCAACGACCACCGATTACTTGTGTGTACTTTTCTATGTTCTTCAGTTTGAATTTTTTTTAAGGTACTACGTACATCTACAATTATATTATTTTTATGAAATTTTATAAGTTATCAATTTACATATTAAATTGGTGTTTAAAAATTGATATATATATATATATATATATAAGATTTTACATGTTCGATTTAATATTTGTATTCTATCTTGAATTTTAAAATTTGATTTGGACGTTTACAGCCCATATGAAATTAACAAAATAATCTTTAAATTAATGGTGGTTTAATATAATTAAATCTACACAGAAACAAAAAAGAGAAGAAATTGACGATTTTTTAAGTTAAAAATTCTTTTTGATTTATGAATTCTACTTATAATTCATTTTGATTATCAAAATATCCTTATAATTATTTAAAGATAGTTCTACTCACAACCAAATACAATTTTAATAATAAGTGTAAGAGAGATTTTGTCCGAAATTTTGATAATCGGTAGTCTATTCCTCCGTATGACAAAGATCTTAAAATAAATAGATGAAAACCGTTGGATCTAGCATAAAAAATGTTTTAAATTTTAATATGTTTTAAACTAAAAAGTACTCCGTAAATTTATATAAGATAGATTTTGTCCAAAATTTTGATAATCGTCTATTCCTCCGTACGACAAAGATCTTAAAATAAATAAATGAAAATCGTTGGATTTAGCATAAAAAATGTTTTATATTTTAATATGTTATAAAATAAAAAGTATATTTATATTGAAATATGAAAATGTATATGTCAATGATTTAAATCATATACAATTAGGTTTTCTAAAATTGATAGCATTATCAATGTATAACTTCTACATAGATTAGGATTAATGTAAAAATTCGTAATTATATTTTCTCTTGATATTCTGAGTGTTTATATTTGAATAATAATTATTAAAGCATCATTAAATTAAAGATAATTTTATGAGGTTCGCATGGATTGTAAAATCATTCAAATCTGATTTCTAGATCTCAAGATAGAGTTCAAATAGTAAATAAGAAATTTTTTAATACTAATAAATAAAAAATAAAATTCAATTCTAATACAACTTTTTTTAATTATATCCTTTTTAGAATATAATTTTCTTTTTAAAATACAATTATAATACAACCTTTTTTAATTATATCCTTTTTAGATTATAATTTTTTTAAAAAAATTCACTTCTAATACAACCTTTTCTAATTATATCCTTTTTAGATTATAATTTCTTAATAAGTGTAAGAGAGATTTTGTCCGAAATTTTGATAATCGGTAGTCTATTCCTCCGTATGATAAAGATCTTAAAATAAATAGATGAAAACTGTTGGATCTAGCATAAAAAATGTTTTATATTTTAATATGTTATAAACTAAAAAGTAATCCGTATATTTATAAAAGATAGATTTTGTCCAAAATTTTGATAATCGTCTATTCCTCCGTACGACAAAGATCTTAAAACAAATAGATGAAAATCGTTGGATTTAGCATAAAAATGTTTTATATTTTAATATGTTATAAAATAAAAAGTATATTTATATTGAAATACGAAAATGTATATGTCAATGATTTAAATCATATACAATTAGGTTTTCTACAATTGATAGCATTATCAATGTAGAACTTCTACATAGATTAGGATTAATGTAAAAATTCGTAATTATATTTTCTCTTGATATTCTGAGTGTTTCTATTTGAATAATAATTATTAAAGGATCACTAAATTAAAGATAATTTTATGAGGTTCGCATTGATTGTAAAATCATTCAAATCTGATTTCTAGATCTCAAGATAGAGGCCAAATAGTAAATATGAAATTTTTTAATACTAATAAATAAAAAATAAAATTCAATTCTGATACAACTTTTTTAATTATATCCTTTTTAGAATATAATTTTCTTTTTAAAATTCAATTATAATACAACCTTTTTAAATATCCTTTTTAGAATATAATTTTCTTTTTAAAATTCAATTATAATACAACCTTTTTTAATTATATCCTTTTTAGATTATAATTTTCTTTTTAAAATTCACTTCTAATACAACCTTTTCTAATTATATCCTTTTTAGATTATAATTTCTTTTTTATGTGATCTAATCTTGATCGTTTAGTTTCAATCCAACGGATCATATGCTTTTGGTAGTACAGTGACGACGACCAAAAATTTGGATGGCGACGACCAAAAATTTGGATATGATCTCCCTTAGGCTTATTATATATAAGGTATTAATATGCTAACAATAGCCCAGAGCTATGGTTAAGCATTAAATATTCTCAGGGCTATGGTTAAGTATTAAATATTCTCATCTTTTTAATATTGACATTAGTTATTTAATTGTTTTTTAGTTTTTCAATGTTATAACAACAATTCAATTTTCTAAGTAATAATAGTGGACCCTCTGCATTCACATTAATTTTCACTAATAAAAAAATCTCAAATTGCTAAATAATTATATTAAAATTCGTGCAAATTTGACATTTTAAATGCATTTATCCACTTACATTAATGTTTAATCATAGCACTTAGGGCTATGTTTAGCATTACAAGAGATATTTAAAGGAGCATATCAAATCATGGATGTAAAAATTGGAAATTCATTTAAATTAATTTAATATTCAAGAAATTAGTATTTGAAAATCGGGAAAGTATTTGAAATGACTATTTGAATAACTAACTGGATATAATTTTCATAAGTTTTATTTAATATATCAAATTTACATGTTATATTTCTTTTTTAATAAGTAGGCTCATACAATTTATAATGAGTATCTGTTTTTAATAAAATTCTAAATGAGCGATAATCGAATTCAAGTCCTAACACGAATCTCTAACCATTTAAGTTATCTTATCATGCTCACGTGTAATAATTTAATTTTCAAATTATATACTTTTTGTTTTTTTTACTAATAATCTAATATAAATATTAAAACTATACTTGATAATATTTTTAACAATGTACTATCAATAATAATAATAATAATAAAATATTAATACTTATCAATACAATTAAAAATAAGTTATGATAATCAAGTACATGCATTTTGCGATAATATTAAAAATAACAATGAAAAATTGAATAGTTTAAAACTTGAGTACTCGAAATTTGATTGAGTGATGTAAAAATTGAATTTTGACCCGAATTTGTACGATTCGGAGGATTCGGAGCATATCATATCCTATAAACAATAATTCGGATTAAGTATTCGGTCGACACAGTAATTTTTAGAAATTTGATATAATTAATAAAATTTAATATATACAATGTATTTTAAATTTGCATAATAAATTTAAAAATTATAATATGATAAATTTAAAAATCATAATACAATAATTTGATTTGCTAAAAAAAAAAATTTCAATAATGAAATGTTTTTGAAAAAAAAATAAAACTCTCGAAAATGTGAAAGACCGAATGTGTGATGCATATAATTTGTTAAAATACAAAATTTATAATTGTTGTACATAATTTATTTAATAAATCTAAAAATCTAACATGTAAATCAATTATATCGAATACATTCATAAAATATATTATTATTTTGGATCATCCGAAAGTAATTTGAATCGGATTTGAGTGATTCAAATCCTTGAAATTTTGGATCAAATTTGAATTAATTAAATATGGGATCAAAGATTTTTAAAACGACACAAATTTAATTCCATTTTTTAAATTGTGATCCCAATATCATGTGTCGTTTTTTTGAATAATATCACGTGTTGAATTGCTTTTCAAAACGAATTTCACATATTATGTTTTAATTGGATATAATTTAATTAAATAATAAAATATATATTTACATAAATTTTATTAATATAAATATAATATAAAAAAATAGTACAAATTAACACATTAATTCCATGTCATTTGAAACTTTCTCCCACCAGAGTCAACCATCCCATTCTTCCATAGATCCCGTACAACCTTCTCCATCACCTCCATCCTCCCATCAATCCCTTATCCGTCCCAGCTTATATTCTAAATCCCTATTTTTTTGTTTCTAAACCCCTATTTTTTGTTTTTAGTTCTTTTCATTCAATAAATCAAACTATAAGTTTCGAAAATTTCTTTCGAATTTTCACATATCTGCTTCGGATTAGAGCTTGTTTTTGCAAATAAACACAATTCTTAGATTCAAACTCTTGCTTAATATCATATCAAAATTTGGTGTAAATTCGAGATCTTTGACTTTTTGACTTGTATCGCTTTGAGGCGAATTAACGCATTATGTGTCGTGTGTTGTCCGTTTTATTTTTAGTTACATCGCTCTGTGCGAGTTCTCCCTTAGCTACATTATTGAAAATAAATTATATGGTTTATTGGAAGATTTGGATTTACCGCATCGTTGACACTTTCGACATGTATATAGCTGGTTTCTGTCATGTAAATAGTTGGGGTACATTTGTGACGGTTACGAAAATCGCATGCGCTCACCTTTCACAACAAAAGTTTGTTTATAGTATGACTTAGTTCTGCAACTGAGTCCTCTGAATACTGCTATATCCATGGAATTATTGCGAGGATCAATTGTGAAACTACTGATTTCAGGAATAATGCAGGCTGGATTGCTTGGACGGCCATGGAAATCATTTTTAATTTTTAGAACACTTGTATTCAGTTGTTTAAACAATCCGGAAACAAAACGGATAATTATTTAACTCGTTCATTTGTTTTTCAACCTGGTGTTACTATCAGTTGGTGAGTTATCTCAACGGAGCCTCTTTCAAATTATTAATGAAATCTGCTTTTAATTTGTCAAAAAAAAAAGTGGTGCTCGATTCAATATTTCAAGCCTTATTCTTAGGGCTGCACATAAATTCCGAAAACCGTTCAACTCGAACCGTCCAAAACCGTGAATTAAACGGATTAATTTTTTAAAAACCCGAACTAATTGGGTTGGGTAAGGATTTAACCAATTTTAACCTTATCCAACCCAACCCAATCCAACCCAACCCGTTTACATAAACTGCATATTTTCTACATATTATGTATATTTTCTACATGTTTTTTTTCAAATTTCCGCACTCTATATATTTTATGCACTATATAAATTTTCTGCAACATTCTCCAACACTTTCTGACTTCTGTTACATTCTGCAACATCTGCAACATTTTCTGGCTTTTGCAACATTTTCTACAACATTTTCTACGAAGTGCAGAATTTTCTACAATGTGCGGGATTTTCTAACAAAGTTTTTTCGATTAATAAATTTAACCCCACCTAATTCGAACCAAACCGAAGTAATTGGGTTGGGTTACAAATTTTTTTTTCAATTAATGGATTGCTTTTTTATAAATCGAATTAATTAGTTTGGGTTGGAATTTGATGAAAATCGGACCCAACCCTACCAATGTGCAGCTCTATTTTTTTTTTTTTTAACAAATTTTAGGTGTCGTGTCGGATGTATTAAATAATTATGCTAACGGGTTACTGTCATACTGTGTCATTTTTTTTGTCACGGTGTCATTTTTTCGTCACATCAATTCTGGAATTTAATATTTTTTATGTTGGTGAATGGAATCTTATCCAAATTGTATAATGCGTAGAAAAGACATCAGACTAAAAGACAAACTAGTTTCTATATTTAATTTTTTGTGGATAAGATTTAAGTGGTTTTTATATTTTGTTATATGTAATACAGCTGAAGGTTTTCTTATGGCTTTTTTTTTTTTTTTTTGACAACATTCTTATGGCTATTGATTGGATTGTGTTTCTTTGGTAGGAGTAAGTTTTAACTTTATTCATTTAAAACAAGGGATAATAAATTATTTCGTCCTTCAACTTTATGCTGTTTTTGGTTTAGGTCCCTGAACTATGAAAAATAATATACGGATACCTAAACTTTTAAAATTTCTGATTGACATCCTTCCTTTCGCGGAATTAAGTGAAAATTTAACATGTTAATCTTCGAGTGATTATAAGAACATGGGTGGTGAAAGTTTTCAATTTCGAGTTCACTAACATATGCAAATCTGCAGATTTTAGTAAGTTTTTTTTTTGTGTTATTGAAATTAAAGTACAGATTTCTATATGTTAATGAATTCGAAATCGAAAATTTTCACCACCCATGTTCTTATAATCACTCGAAGATTAACATGTTAAATTTTCACTTCATTTCGCGAAAGGAAGGATGTCAATCAGAAATTTTAAAAGTTTAGGTATCTGTATATTATTTTTCATAGTTCAGGGACCTAAACCAAAAACATCATAAAGTTGAAGGACGAAATAATTTATTATCCCTTTAAAACAACAAGGTTATTACGAATTCTCGCAAAACATATCTCATGTATACTTTCCTTTTCCATAATAACGTCAAATTTCATTTTTATTTCTTATATTTTACTTAATTATATAATTAGTAAAGTTTTATGGAGTACTTATTTAAAAAAAATACTTGGAGTACATATACATTTTACATTTAAAATTTTGTAAATTTTATTATTCTACAAAACTTATTACACGAATATCACTATTTTATCGAAAATCATGAAAATTTTGTATGTTTTGCTAACAAAATATTGTAAAACAAATTGTTCAGCGAAACACATTTGGGTTGCAAAACATATATGTTCTAATTGCAAATCATAAAGAATTTTCAAGATGAACATATTGTAAAACATACATGATTTTCAAGATTATCAATTAAATTATGATATTCATATAACAAAGTTTGCGAAATAATAAATTTTAAAATATTTTGAATGCAGAACGTATATGTACTCCAATTAAATGAGTATTTCATAGAATTTTTCTCATAATACTATATGTATAATATTTTCCAAAGTATGTAGCGTAATTAATTAAAAGTTATCCGGTACAAGTAGAGAATGAGAAATTTAAGAAATTCTCAACTCGAAGAAAATATACTGGTTGCAAAAATTACAAATTAAAGATTGAAGCAAATATTTTTTTCTTTCATCCCATCACTTTCCTGAAATATCTAAATATATTAATTTATAATATTTAAGAACGCACACCCAAAATAAGTGACATGGATATTCCAATCCAAAAAATCCCAACGAATGCATAAAAACACCAAAGTAATAGGAAGAATTTTGCGAGAAACAACTTAAATCACATTTTGTCAAGTCGGAAACTTTCTCAATTCCATTGCTAAATTATTTTCATGTCAGTATTTCCAACGATATTGATAAAAATAGTTGATTAAAATGATAAAAAAATATTAATAATATAATTTTTTTAAAATCTATAAGGTGCTAGTATTCTAGTAAAGTTAGTTACAATGATTTACTACATCTTAAAAATGGTATGTTATTAATATTTAAAATTATTATAAATAGAAGGCATTATTTTAATATAGTAAGAGATGATGTGGAGTTTCATTGCAAATTTGGCCAATCTAATAAGTTTGGCTAAGATTTTACCTAAGGATTATCTACCAAGTGCAAAATATTTTACACATTATTTATAATTCTTATTTATAGTAGATAATTTGAAAATATAAAAATTTAGTTAAGATGTGTCTCCCATCGGAGATTTATCATATAAATAAAGATTTCAGAGAATATGTAAGTAATTTCATCTCCAATTATTGTTATCTTAAATTATAGTCAACCCCTTTATATTGATTATATTTGTTTAATCGATAGAAACTTGTAAAAAAACTCCACATAATCTATTATCATATTGAAATAATATATTTTACTTTTAATAACTTAAAATGTTAATAAGATACTATTGTTAAAATAACAAATCATTATTGACAATTCCATTGGAGTATAATTTCTTACATATTTAAGCATTCAACAAATATTACTTAATTATTATTTTATATCATTTAGCCAACACCATTGGATATGCTTTAAAAGCAAAAAAAAAAATAGAATATGTTCTATTTATTTTTTGGAAGATAATGTTTCATTTTATTGTTTACAATATATTTATTTTTTAAAAATATACCATCTATCTATTTTGGAGCCCAAAATTATTTTATTGAAGGAATCACTGCAAGGTCTTCTTTAGACATAACAACCGAAGAAATTGTTTATTTTTAAATATACTAGCTTATAGCCCGTGCAAAGCACGGGTTATTTTTAATATTTTATAATTTATTTATAATATAATATAATATTATAAATATTGATTTTAATATGTTATTGAAAGAATTCAAACCTTACATATTTGTATATAATAATTTTTAGTATTAAATATAAATTAATATGTTGTTGGTGGGAATCGAACCATGGACCTTCTGCATATAACAACTTTTAGTATTTTAGTATTGTTAAATCTAACGGTCATGATCTATTTGAGTTGCTGATCTAACGGTGATAAGTGAGGGATAACCAAAAATGGGGATAACCAAAAATAAGGGGTAACCAACTACAAATTATACCTCCTTTTACTTATTATAATATAGTATAGATTTGTTGTGAAGACGATAATAGGCAACAAAAATACAATAAACAAAATTGGTTACAAGAGAGATTTATTTCGAAGCTCAGGTTTTTTTTTTGGTGGGGAATGATAAAATTCATTCATGAAAAGAAACAAATGATACATCTGAAGAGATAATAAAAGTTCATTATCTAGCCGAAAAGTATGCTTAACCAATCTATGGATCTAAATAATCCATTAGAAAGATATTCCCCGGAAGTTTAGATAATAACACCTTTATATCAACCAAAAAAGGTCTCGTTAAAAAATCCCATAATAGCAAAACCCTATGGGAAAAACTCAAGTGGTGAAAAAGAGTGTCATACTAAAATAAATGAGTACATCATTTAACAAAAGCCTACAAATCAAAAAATTAGAAACTTCTTGATTCTTCTACAATGGTAATCCATAATTCCGCCTTCATCCATCTTCTCACACTTCTTCCCACAAAAATAGGTATCTTGTTGATTCCCCTAAAATTCAAAATTCTACCATCATCCATCTTCTCTTTACTCATCTTTCCACCCACGAAAACTTGGCCTTCACTTTTACTCTGCACCTTGACTACTCCATTACTTACTTTTGAAAGTTGAGTCTTTTTTACACTTCTTTGTTGCTGTTAAGAGATCGTTTGGGATTGCTTAAAATAAGTTACTTTTGATTTAATGGAGATGTTTTTAACTTGATGGAGAAAGTAAAGTTGTTTACTTTAAGTTGAATGAATGTGTTTGGGTAATTTTACTTAAAGTTAAATGGAGATTTAATAATTTTAACTTAAAGTGAAATTTGACTTTAAAAAAATTTTAAATTCATAATATTTAAACTTTACAAAAATCGTGAAATTAAAAAAAAAAAAAACTCCATAAGTCAAAAGTACCTAAAAGGAACTTATGACTTAATGGAGTTTTTTAACTTAAAACCGGCTTAAAGCAGTGGTTGACAAACGAATCAAAAACTGCTTAAAGCACATGAATGGCTTAAAGTCAAGTTGCCAAACAGACTCTAAAACTGGAAGTCACTAAAACAAACCTGACAAAGAAGGAATAAGTCAATGAATTACTTCTAACCAAATTATAAAATTAAATATATTAAATTTTTTTGAACTTTGACAAAAAGATGCTCACTCAGGGGACATCTAAAAAATAATCAATAATTAATTAAAAATATGAAAATTGTTTTTTAAAACTCTATATATATAGTATATATATATATATATATATATATATATATACCCATAAATATCTATAATTTAGCTAATAAATTTGAAAATTATAAAAATTACCAAAGTAACACATATTAACTATTAGTAACATAACTGAATAATTAAGCCTAAAAATTAATAATGAAATAGACAAACCATCTAAATGGCACATTGATACCTCTTAAAGGCCCAAAAATAAAAGCCATCAATCATGACCACCCAAAATGGTACAAAACTAAATTAGCTCTTAACGGTTAAAAAAATCATCAAACATGACCATAAAATATAAGAGCGAAATAATTGCACAAGAAATATTGGCTTATTCAAAGTACGTCAATAAGAGCAAAATTCAAGGATTTATGAAAGATATAAAAAACTAGGATGCAATTAAGGAATGTCAATTGTATACACATTAAACTAAATGAATGACAATTAATGAGTGACAATTTATAAATTTAATATACAATGAAACTTTTATTTTAATTTTAAATTTAAAACTTCAATCAAAGAATTCAATAAATTACCTACAATTGTTTTTAAAATTAGAAAAAGTAAACGGTATAGTTAAAATATTAAAATAAACGTACCCAAAAAAATGTAATTATAAATATGCATTTATGTAAAGAGCAACAAATCCTCCCTAATTTTACAAATCATATCCAAAATTTTGTGCATAACATTTATTACAAAAACTAAAAAGAAGCTAGAAGATGACTACTCCATTTAACAAAGAGTAGTGCTAGAGCCTAGAGGTACCAAATTAGGTACCAAAATTTGTCACCAAATGACATGGCATTAAATATTTGGCATATTGAGATGTTTTAATTGGTTGGCCCTGGCGGGCCCATTATAATGATAACTAATCACAATAATAACAAGTCATTTGGTGACAATTTTTGGTACCTAATTTGGTACCTCTAGCATTTTTCTTTAACAAATAATTCGAATTACTCATATTGATTTAAAATGAGTTATTAGCCAAAAAAAGGTAATCAACTTATCAATTTTTTGCAAATAAACCTATGAACTTTTTTTTTCACATACAACCCCAACAAACTTTATTATATTATGAAAATTTTAACTGCACTGCAATAAATATTAACTGTAGTTAGTTGACTTGAAAAAAACATTCCATGTAAGTAAAGTAGTACTAAATTATTTAAATAAAAAATACAACTAAGTTATTACTTTTTGATTAACTGAATTATATGTTTATTTTCCACATAAATTATTAGCATTTTTACCACCATTAATTTGGTTTTTGAGTGTTCCCGTGCAATTGTCGAATAACATAGCTGTAACGCCCCAAAATCCACCCTGACCGGGGATCCGGGTCGTCACATTGTCTCAATATCCTGCAGCACACGATAACGCAATAATAAAACAAAATATTTATTTCAACGGAACATAAATGTTCCACTCCGCAGTTCCAAGATCGTCTCACAAAATAGTACAATCCAACTTATTTCATCTCTGGATAATATCTTACAAAAGTTCACAAATGTAGAAAAATAAAAGTTCCAGCTTGATATTCTAATTCTTGTCAGCATAGCCTTGAGCTTTTCCCTTTCCTCTGTATCCCTGGCTGGACGTCTCGCCTCTTTCCATCTTGATAGCTGAATAAAATGTTTTAAAGCAAGAATGAGCAACTATAGTGCTCAGCAAGTTCTTTCATTGCTCGGGGTATAAATATAATAATATTTATCGAAAGAAATACTCAAGATTTTAATATCGGATATACAATCTGAATTGGCTTAAACTCATCTTGAAAATAGTATACTCGAAAGACTCAATATTTATCTCGAAACATAATACTCGAAAGTCTCCACTAAAATAACTCTGATAACTCAAAACTCATTTCGAAAACAGACTACTCGAAGTCTCAACTGATATAACTCTGATAATTCAATACTCATATCGAAAATATAATACTCAAAAGACTCACTTGATAGACCTAAACAACTTATCTTTGAATAAAGAAGTTGGAATTTAAAAGCTTGAGAATCTGGTCTTCCTCCTCTACGATACCCCACAACGAGATCAACCGTTGTGTCTCAAGTACCGCACACCCGTGATACCCCATAGCACGATCACTACTATGTCGCAAGTACCACCATATCGTTTTGCTAGCAAAAAGTTGGTTGAAAAGTCAACCTGGCAACACTTGTGCCAAAATATTCTCGTGTCCGTATAATGGTACACAAGTCTCTTTTTCTCTGTAATGGGCCTCTTTCCCAAAATTGACCAGTAGAATACAGAATTCCCGAATAATTGGTGAACAGATAACTTGAGATAACTCTTCGAGGAAAATATTTACCAATCTGGCGGATTGCCAGTCTAACTCAATTGTGCCACCAATCCGAACAATGGACTGATGTAAACTCTCAATAATAATACTTTGTTGGTTGACACGAACAAAATGCCAAACCTTGACAATAAAGGCAACTATCTCGAAATAATGAGAATAGTCTTAGAATGAAACAAAATGAGTCGTACTGAACAAGTAGTACTACTCGAATAATTTTAATACTCAAAATCGAAGGACGATAAATAGAATGTTTTTCACCTGACAAATGAGTAAAACTCTAACGATTTTAAATAATATAACTCCTATTGGTTGATTCGAACGATGAACCAACTAAAAGATAATCAATGAATATTGTCGAATTTGAACAATAAATCCGACTGAAAAGAATGAATTTAACTATCTCGAACGAATGAGAATAGTTTAACTGAATCAAAATAAATAGTCGCCTCAAATTAATGAGATCGACCCGATAGCAATTGAAAGTCTTCTACGCTTATAGGGAATATAATTCGCAAGTAAAGTACTCTTAACAGTAAAATCATATTGCAACGAGAAAATAATGTTCGAAAGAATCATTGTAGTATAAGAAGCAGCAAAATAAATCTCATAATTTGATAACTCGAAAATAAATATGAACGAATTAACCAGGATGGAAATATGAAAATTCCAAGATTTAGGGTAGGATTGAACTTGCCTCGATTTCGTAGTGCAAATGAATGCAGATAAAATATGTACTCTACCCGTGAACTTGACATCGGTCTACAGCTAGGGAAATATTCTCTAAAAATGGCAACCAGAAATACGTGAGCAATTCGTCAACTAAAAATATCTCTAAACCGATAATATAATATTTAAATATTTAAATAATAATAATAAAATATTTCTCGAAAATCTCTACAATAAATAACGGAAAATAATTCCCGGATAAATAGCTCTTCTACGAACTCAGGAATTAAATCTAGAAAATATATAATATTTTTAATATCTATAAATACCATTTATGTAATTGTAAGAAAATTCTCATTTAGAAAGACTCTAATGAATTCTCTAAATTCTCTAAAATTCACTCATTTAATACAATTAATCTCTATTTATTCTCAAAACAAAATAATTCAACAATCCATTTTTATTCAATTTAAATCTATAACTATTATTAATCTCACTAACTAATTTCTCTTCCATTTTAAATCTCGTAAATAATTTAATATTATTCCGATTTTAATCTCTAAAATAATCTGACTCGATCCGGTTAATTAAACTAATCCGAAAATATTAAATATCAGCTTCCCAAATTCAAATCATATTTATTCTATTTATTCATAATCATTCTCTCTTTTTATCAACCAATCATTAATTCTCTAAATTACGTCACAAAATATTTTTATTTAATTAATAAATCAATTACCATTTTAATTATTAAATTATTTATTACTAACCCAATTAAATATATTCTAATTTTAATAACACTGATCGAACCCTTTCTATTTTAATACTCCCCCATTATAACATTCAATCTTCATTTATCAATACGTTATTATTTTATTATTATTTTAGCTCTAACAGTAACGTGGGTCCCACCCCCCACACTACCACCACCGTCGCATCTTCCCCTGTCTCTCGTCTCTCTCACCCTCAATCTCTCTCCCGTCTATCTCTCCGACCGCCGGACATCATCTCCACCGCTCCACTCTCTCTCACTTCTCTTCACATCTCTCTCGCTTTCTCCATCCCTCAATCTCTCTGTTTTTCCCTCACTTCCTCTACCTCTCGTCTCTTTCCTCCTCTAATCTCTCCATCGTTCTCAACCTCTCTCTGCTTCTCCGCCATCGCATCTCTCCCCGTCTCTCCCTCATTTTCCGACACAACAAAACAACACAATCAACACCAACCCTTTGCGACTCCGATTTCAACATCAACAACCTCATCTCTCTCAATCTCTTTCTCTCCCCTCTCCTCCTTGCTTCTCCTCTCGCACCTCTCTTCCTTCTCTATCAATCTCTCACTCTTCCCTGTTAAACGTCCCTACCACCACCATCAATCGGTGGTGGCTGCCTTTACCTCAACCCACCATCGACAACATCACATCTCTCTGGCCTCCCCGATTTCAACCCACAATCTCCCTCAAAATCTCTCCGACTCGACTCCCTCTTTCACCCCCTATCTTTGCTCCGTCCTCTCTCCCTCTACCTCTCCCTTCGCACACACAACCCACATCAAACAAAATAAAAAAAAAAACACCACAACTCACAACATAGCCACAAATAACAACCCAAGTACTAGTATTAATCGGTCACACAACATTAAAACAAAACAATTAAAGAAGATAACTACCTGCTTATGCTCTGATTTGTATGTATATATCCGAGTTTTTGTTTAAAAGAAAGAGAAGAGGCATTAAGGTCTGTGCTCTTGTTTTAGTGTATATAATATATAAGGCCCAATTTATGATTTAAACGAGAAAAACATGGGAACCAATTAGTCAAAAACATGGGGCTAAATAAAATAATCGTGCCACAAAACATGGTCCGTGATTTCGGGCATGTTTTCTGAAAAATAATATTCTGCTGTCTCCTTAAGGCCTAATCAGTAATAATAATCTCGTTTTCTTCCCTGCGGCTAATTAAAACGAAACTTTAATTCCGCTTTCAAAGATAAATTCGACCCAAAATTAAAATCTAATTTTCCTAAATTTCTTAATTTTAACAAATACAAATAAATATAACTAAATAGATATAATATAATATTTATTTACCTATAAATAAATAAAATCTTAAAATCTCACAAAACGCACTAATTAAATATATTAGTGCATCGCTCTTAAATAAATAAAAAATTAATATCGAGTAGAAATATTTATTCGAAAATTCGCGGTTATTACAGTCTTCCCCCCTTATAGGATTCCGTCCTCGGAATCAAAATTACGCACTAAACAATTCAGGATATTTATTCCTCATTTCGCTTTCTAATTCCCACGTGACTTCGTCAAATTGGTGGTTTCTCCAAAGTACTTTTACCAAATTTACTCTCTTAATTCTTAACTCTCACACTTTAGAATCTAAGATCTATACTCGTTGTTCTTCGTATGGTAAATCAGGACGTAGTTCCACTAGTTCGTAGATTATAACATGTCTAAAATCATAATGATATTATCTTAACGCAGAACCATGAAACATATCATGGATGTGCTGAAGGTCTGGAGGTAGGGCCATCTGATAAGCTAGTGATCCTATCTTCTTGAGAATCTCAAAAGGTTCTATATATTTAGGGCTTAACTTGTCATTCTTTCCGAATCTCATTTCTCCTTCCCAAGATGAAACTCTCATTATCACTTTATTTCCCCCTTCAAATGCTCTGTCTTTTCTCTTTTGATTTGCATACTTCTTCTGTCGATCCTTAGCTACAATTAACATTTTTCGAATAACTTCTGTTGCCTGCTTGGTTTGTTGAGGTAGTTCTGGTCCTAGTATTTTCCTCTCTCCTACTTCATCCCAGTATAGAGGTGATCTACACTTCCTTCCGTACAATGCTTCATATGATGCCATACCTATGCTGGAGTGGTAACTATTATTGTAAGCAAATTCAGTTAGAGGTAAATAATCATCTCAACTTCCTTTGAAATCAAGTGCACAGGCTCTTAATATTACGGAGAGGAAAGAAGTAAGGCTGCTCCCCACGCTTTTCCGAGATTTTAATATTGTCCTTTCACTTTGTCCGTCGTCTGTAAATGATATGCAGTGGTCAGATTTAACTTCGTGCCAAGACATTCCTGGAAACTTTTCCAAAATCGAGAAGTAAAACGGCCTCTCTTTCAGATACAATTGGAACAGACACTCCATGACGAACCATAATTTCCTTTAAGTATATGATCACCAATCTTTCAACGGGGTACTTATCACTAATTGGTAGGAAATGCGCAGATCTAGTGAATCGGTCAACAATATCCCAAATTGCATCATAGCTAACTCTAATTCGGCAATCCTACGACAAAATCCATGGTAATATGCTCACATTTCCACTCGGGTATCTCTAAGGGTTTTAAAAGTCCACTTGGTCATTGATGTTCGGCTTTCACTTTCTGACATGTTAAACATTTATTTATCCATTCTGTAATTTCTCTTTTCATGTTAGGCCACCAATAATTCAGCTTGATATCTTGATACAATTTTGTGCTCCCTGGGTGAATGGAATTTCTCGAGTTATGCGCTTCGCTCATAATTTCTTCCTTCAACTCTGTAACATTAGGAACCATATTCTCGATGCAAATCGCTTAATTCCCTTATCATCTTTTGAATTACGAAATTCTTCTATGGTCAAATCAAATCTTCTTTCTTAGATTACTTGTTCCTGACAAAGGCGAATCTTCTCGGGTAACTCTGGTTGAAACTGAATGTTGTACACTCTTTCATTGTTTTGGACTGATATCTCGACCTCTAATTCCATTTTCTCAAATTCTCTAACCAATTCTTCTGAGGTTATCAATAAATTATGTCTTTCCTTTCTACTTAAAGCATCAGCTACGATATTAGCCTTCCCTGGGTGGTAGTTTATCGAGCAATCATAGTCTTTTATCAATTCTAACCATTTATCTGTCTCATGTTTAATTCCTTATGCGTGAATATATAATTTGAGCTCTTGTGATCCGTGTAAATCTCGCACTTCTTTCCATAAAGGTAATGTCTCCAAATCTTGAGGGCAAAAACAATAGCAACAAGTTCTAAATCGTGAGTAGGGTAACGAGACTCATTTTCGTTCAGTTGTCTAAAGGCATACGCTATTACTTTTCCGTGTTGCATCAGAACACATCCTAAACCTTTGTGAGAAACATCACTGAAAATCACGAAATCGCCTTTTTCATCAGGTAAGATCAACACTGGGGCAGTAGTCAATCTCTTCTTCAATTCCCGAAAGCTGTCTTCGCATTTGGGGTCCATTCAAACTTTTCACTCTTTCTGGTAAGTCGAGTCAGTGCGTAGATATCTTTGAGAAATTCTTCACAAATCTATGATAGTATCTGGTCAATCCAAGGAAACTCCTAACCTCTGTTGGAGTCTTTGGTCTCTCCCAATTTGTTACGGCTTCTATCTTTGCGGGGTCTACAGAAATCACTTCGCCGCTCACAATGTGTCCTAAAAATTAAACTTCTTTCAGCCAGAATTCATACTTTAAAAATTTCGCATATAATTTTTTTTCTTTTCTCAGCGCTTCCAAAACCAAATTGAGGTGTTCAACATGTTCCTCAACAGACTTCTAGTATATCATAATGTCCATATCGGGTCCTAATGGTAGTATTAGGAATATCCTCAGGCTTGATCTTTAGCTGATGATAGCCGGATCTCAAATCAATCTTTGAAAAATGTATAGCTCCCTTAAGTTGGTCAAACAAATCGTCGATTCAAGGCAGAGGGTACCTGTTCTTGATGGTCATCTTGTTCAGTTCACAATAATCAATACATAGTCGCATAGATCCGTCCTTCTTCTTCACGAACAAAACTGGAGCTCCCCACGGGGATACACTTGGTCTAATTACACCTTTTTCAAGTAAATCTTGCAATTGTGTTGCCAATTCCTTCATTTCCACTGGTGCCACTCTGTACGGCACCTTCGAGATTGGTGCAGTTTCTGGTGCTAGGTCGATTGCAAATTTTATCTCTCGATCCGATGGAATTCCAGGCAACTCGTCAGGAAAACATCTCTAAACTGATTTATTACAGGGACCTCTTCGATCATATGGGTCGGTTTCTCGGTATCTATCACATGAGCCAGATAGGCTTGTCTTTTAGCTCGAATTATTGACAGAAAATCCTTAGTCGATTTCCGTCCGTAAAACGAAATTCTTATACCATTAAGTCCATTTAAGCTGACCCTCTTACGTCGATAATTCATTTAAGCATCATAACGATAACCAATCCATCCCTAGGATTACGTCAAATTTCCTTAACTTAAAAAAATGAGGTCTGCGTCGAAACGTTGCCCATGTATCTCTATAGAACAATTCAGACACAATCGGTTTACTGGTATAACTTCTTGATTAGCTACTTCTATGCTTAGAATTCCCTCTAAGGGCACAGACTCAATATTCAATTGAAACACCCACATTCTCAAAATTTACTAGAAGCGAACCTGCGATCATATCGCTCTCATCAATGGCATCTCTTACAATCATGTTGAAAATTCTTGTTGTCGGCTTGTTGTTAGGAGGTGCTGTAAGTCAAGGCACTGGATTCTTCTTCGAACGTTGTCTGAAATCTCGGGACATGGGACCTTATGATCCTTGATAACATCTGCCATACTCATATTAAAAGTGTGTATACTTGGCTTGTCTCCTAGAGGTGTAGCCATTCTTATAACTGTGTTTGCTCTCGGGGTTACTAATATTTTTCGTCCATAATCTCCATTCCTTCCTCATTTGAAGTAGGAATATCCTTCTTTACGTAGGTTACATAATAATACCAACTCTTTAAAAAATATATTCTGTTCATATAGTCTTGGATGCTTTCGTTTTAAAGAGCATGATCCTCCTATGATTCACAACATACTTAGAATAATACCTGCTAAATATCAACTCAATAATTCTAACTTAAGATATCACTCTCGTGCCTTCAATAGTTCTCTTTTCACAAAAGGTTTCTTGTTAACTCGGTTATTGATCCTCTTCACAAAACTACTACCACTATTATGAAACTTACTACTCACCATCTCTATTTTTTTCGGATACGATTCACTTCCGTTTTCTACTATGGCCGCTTTCTGCACTAAGGTTGCGTAATTGGTGATTTTAAATATGGTAACTCGATTCTGTATTCAGGGGTTCAATCCTCGTGAAAATACTTGGCTCTTTTCTCCTCGGTGTCTACATGATAGGGTACGGACATTGAGATTTCAGTAAACTTAGCTTCAAAGTCTGCGACAGTCATCGTCCCTTGCTTGAGTTCCAAAAACTCAATTCCATTTGATTCTCCAGATACTTGGGAAAATACCTATCTCGAAATAAATTCTGAATCTAATTCACGGTAAGACCGCTTTACCCTACATAGCTCTCATTTCTTTAGAATTAGTAAACCTTTTGGTCTCACAATGACTTACTACCAATAAATCTTAATAGTGATGGTATGGTTCGAGTTTCTCAATCATAAGATTCATTTCTTCTCATAGGGTCTTTTCGTTTTAAAGAAAATCAAGGAATAACTTCCAAATATACCCTTAATTTGGTTTTAGTCTAGGCCCTGGGTTTTGACTCCTCTTTAAAATCCAAATTATTCTCACTTTGATTCTCAATCGCGGTGTGTTCCATTTAAATAAATATTGTAGATATAAAAGATAAAACACTTGTCGTAGTTGGGCAAGAAAATTTATAAAATACGATAATACATGTGACACCCCCCAAATCCGGGGTCAGGAGATTTGGTTGTCACGCGAAAATCCTCAAAATGAAACATCTTGTTAATAATAATCATCCATTTGTGATTGTCCAACACTGGAAATATAACATCTGTGACCCCAAACATACCAAGATCTTTTAAGGTTATAGGGCTAGAAACAAGAATCCAAATTCCATTAGATAAAAGAAAAACATTCATTCCCAACATTCTCTTTGATCAAACTTAAATCACTGGTGTAACTTCGATAAGAAGTACGCCAGGCTAACCAGACCAGTACATAATAATAATAAATATTAGAACTCAATTATATAAAATAGATCTTACTCTAAATCCAGACATCCTGAGCCAAGTCATCTTCGGAATAGCATCACGCTTCTTCTCTTTCTGAACTGTGCGGATAAGTCTCGCCAAACTACCTTACTGAAATGTTAGAATTTACAACAGCAAGTATGAGCGAAAGAAATGCTCAGCAAGCGTATAAAAATTTTGATATAAAACCAGGATAAGTGGGGCATAAAATCAACTGAAATGTACAACAGTTTATAGAGAAACTGAATCAACAACTGTGATATAATTCAAACCATAACTGAAATCATTTGGCATGTCATAAAAATGAATCATCTGCCAATTCACAATATATAATAGCCATTCTGGCGATATGGATTGGATACACTTTACTAAAACACCATTGCCCCCTGATCAGGTTCTAAGGCAATGGGACCCTCTATACTCCACCGGTATTCTCTTTTTTTTCCGTGTGTGTATAGTTCGGATTTCTGGGGTACCCAAAATAGGCAAGTAATGTTAGCCTATAGGAAGATGGTATGGTTACCATATCCTCCTTAAATATTGCTGGACCATGGTAGCAACCATGGCCTCCTACGCTTTATCATTTAATATTTTGCTGGACCATGATAGCAATCATGGCCTCCTATGCTTTATCATTTTCCAATCCAATAGAGCAATTTCCGAATTCAACAGGAAATGCTTAGTTTCACATACAGTTCATATCCCTATTATTTACTACGATAATAAGGATATGAAGAGTTTATCTTAAACAATTCCCCCACATCAAGGATACCAATATCAAGCAACTGAGTTCGCACAAACACATTTAAGAATCACGAATAGCTCTGAACAATAGCTATTCGTCATGATATGAATCAATGAAACATAAAATAAAAAGTGTTTAGGATGATTAAGAAAATACTTGCCTCTGGTCCTTAGCTATCATTTAATGCCGCAGTAATACAACTATCCTTTTCTTCTATCTCACGTCATCATGCCCTCTGTTTTAATCTTGCTTTGGTTTACGCTTCAACGGTTGCCACGAGTCTGATCCGTCGACATCGAGCCCGCGCGTCTACTTCTATAGTCAAACATAAGATAGTACCTCAGCCTCCGGATGACAATTCTGACATTTTGTAAACGCTTATAAACTCAAGTTAAACGTATTAACCATGCTTACCAATATCTCTGTCCGAAGAAAATAATTGGAAATGTCCCCTTTGAACATAGACGTTTTCCCGGTGTTAAAACACCTCACAACAAATCCAACAATCCACAAACAATATTGCAACCGTCTCCAACCGTCTTCATAACCCACAAAGAATATTGCATCTATCTCCAACCTCCTTGATTAGACATCTACTTATCTCTGTTGACCAACCTAAGTCAATATTCGACAATTAATCCTTGAATTAAACAATTATGCATTCAACTTAGTCCAACTCAATCTATAAATAATCCTCAAAACATTTATCTTATTCCTCGATAAAGAAACATGATAATCAATTAATCCTCAAGACACGATTAATCCTCGAGATAACAATTAATCCTCGAAATAAGTCATAAATCCTCAAGACAATAATTAACCCTAGAGATAATCATTAATCCTCGAATTAAATACATATATACCTGTCACATAACCAATTAACACATAGCATATACGGCTTACAAATAAAAGAGCACTCAAATTATTCATAGAATATTTGCAACTCACTAATAGATAATCAAAGAATAATAACACGCAATTCACATAATCACATAGCAAGCTTGATCAGATCATGAAAAGATTTTATCCAATATTTTTAAAACAGAAAACGGGTCAAAACCCTAATTATCGGATATAATCGACTCAATAAAAAGGTTTGGTAAAAAGTCGACCAAAATTTAAAAGTTGAATTTTAACTTAAAATTATTTTTATAAGAACCGGGTCCTTTTTCTGATTTCAGAAATACTTTTCTCGTTGAAAACGGATAAACGGTTTAATTAATACGCAATTAATAAGAATAATTCAATTAATAATTAAATTAATTGAATATTCAAATTAATTATTTATTAATCAACTCATAAAAATAATAAATCTTTTATAATAAAGAGATTTAAATTCAATGAAGTCAATTATATATTTAAATAATAATTAATTAATATAATTAATCAATTAAAATGAATTAATCAATTAATTAAATCAATTAAATTATTATTTAAAAATAATTAACTAATTAAATTAAATTTTTAGAAATTAAAATAATAATACATAAAAAAAATCTGAATTTTAGAATTTTTTTATAAAAATATGACCCAAAAACATTTTTCAGAAAATGTTTTCAGATTTTTAAGATCAAACGGTTACTATTCATCACCATCTTCACTGTTCTTCGTATGAATGCTTCGAAGAACACCACCTCCAACAATGGAGGTTTCTCCAGAATCCGGTCACCGGAATATTTTCCGGCGAACTTCCGGCGACCATAAAAACGCTCCTTTCGCTACGATTTATATACGAAACTTACTCTAAACTAGCTGCTGATTATAACCATACCAACCATTACACTAACCAGTTAACAAATCTTAAAATCCGATCAAAATATAGATAATTCCGGCGAGTTTAAAGAATTATCCGGCCAAAAATTCGTTTTTGACAAAATCGATATCCAAATCTTGCGTTCTTGGTCTTAAATCAAAGCTTAGAACATTTACAAACTACCCATGTCAACCAATCTTACAACAAATCAACAAATAAGATGGAAAATTGATTCAAAGTTTCGGTTAAAACTTTAAAACTCGAATATCACAATCCGGCAACATAATGATTCAATTGACCACATAAATCGACTCCAAATGATCATATAAAGCTATTGGAATCATCAAAACAACTGGAAAAACACTCAATCAAAAAGCCCCAAAATAGGCTCAAGAACCCTAATTTTCGAATTGAACAAACTATGGATTCAATGATGAAATTGATCATGTATATGAACTCCTGGCATCCATATGAAGCTATGAACATCATCAAAACATCCAGAAAATCTCAGAAATGAAAAACCCTAATTCTTACATGAACCCTAATTTCTGCAGATTAAAGAAAAAATCATATAAAATCAGAAAATTACCCTCTGTTGAAATTGATTGCAGATACAGAAACTAGAGGTCAAGAGCTTTGATTCGAGTATAAGAACAACAAAATCCGATATCAATAACATCTTCAATTTCAGCTTTGATCCTCAAGAACAGGAGAGAGAAAATATTTTTATTTATTTATAAAAACTGATTTTTATGATTTATTAATAAAAAAAATTAAATCTGATTTCTATTTATATTAATCAAAAATTAATACCCCAAAAATATTTTTAGCCCCCAATTAAAATTAGTAAGCCTTAAAAATAATTTTTATGGGATAAAAATGTAAAATTTATATTTGTAAACAAATATAATATAAATGTCAAAATTCCCCAAAAATTATGAATTTTACAA
The DNA here is from genome assembly GCA_037693485.1 of Kitagawia praeruptora. Classification (NCBI taxonomy): domain Eukaryota; kingdom Viridiplantae; phylum Streptophyta; class Magnoliopsida; order Apiales; family Apiaceae; genus Kitagawia; species Kitagawia praeruptora. The sequence goes on along the minus strand of CM075345.1, from coordinate 29,344,517 downwards.
AAATTACAACATAATACATTTTTGAACATCCCATTATTATATAAAAATAATTTTATGAAAAACAGGGCCTCGAATTCAATACAGGGGCTGGGTCCGAAAATTAAAATGCGAAATAACTGTATTCTAAAAATATAAAAATTACAGAAAAATAGAATAAAATATTCCATGATACACAGAAGTCACATAACACGTATGGGATAATTTCCCTATTTAATAAAAATCATAACGCGTTTAAATGCATTAAAAATAAACTAATACACATTAAAATCAACTAAAAATATATTTTAATATAATAAATTACACGTAATTTTCCGGGTCGTTACATTCTTCCCCCCTTATAAGGATTCCGTCCTCGGAATCAGCTAAGGCAACTAGTAGGGTTCCTTAACTCCTTCATTATCAACACTTGCTTTACAAAACTGGGGATAGTGTTCCTTCGTAAATAACTTCTCCAAAATCTCAATTCAATTATAGGGTCTCTATCTGACACAGTTATCACTGGAGTCTTACAACCCATCGTTATTCATTCCAAATATGGCTCGACCAACTTTTCATTAACATAATATCCTTGAAACCGTTAACATGTCGCTGACGCTCCCATCTTATCGTGATCCGCTGCTGTCGGTAATTCTACCGCAAATCTAATTTCAATCATCGAAATTGACTCATTCTGACTTGATTGGCATACCTTTGAAATTCATGAGAGATAACAAGAATTATGAAATTTTGAAGAGAACAAATTCCATATCGTAGGAAATGTCCCACAATTGTGGTTATGAATCTACGAATTTTTAAAGCAACCTGATTTGAAATAAAAGAATAACTGAGAGATCAATATGATCATATGAACCCGACGTTGCGTGTCTTAGCTCCGACATTTACAAATAAAGGTGGCCAGCCTTCTTGTAATACACAACACACCAGTGATGGCGTCCCATCCAACTTCTATCACACAGACAGATATACCTGGTGTCCCCTATAAATAGGGTTGTTCGTCTCAGTAGGAGTAGAGAAATATGAAAGGAATATGAAATCAAATTAATAAATGATGTTTTCAGACAAATAATTCTCTGAAGCACACTTTGGATTAAAACTGAAAAAAAAATTCCAAAGGTGTTAATTTTGAGAAGATGAATAACCAAAAAGAAGGTACCGAACAAGTGGTACTATATTGTAAATAAAGTTATTAACCACTGGAGAAAACAAAAAGTTTAAATTCAAAATGTCACTATTTAGAAGAGGAGATATATTTTTTAACAAATGCCTCTGTAGGCGGAATATCAAAATAATTCATAGAAAGGAAAGGTATTGCCAAGGTCTACTTATATCTTCATTGTCAATTCATTCGATAGCTCGTCATTCGATTTTAAGCTTCTTCCTTTCCACGTTTTAAGAATATCGATATCGTATGTCATCGTCAACTCGTAATAATCTCTGAAGATTCCACAATAGACATCTCCATTCGCCAGGCGATTTATCCAATTCAGCACAACTATCTCAAACGAGTACCCCAATCTTAACTTACTAATTGGTACTATATCCAATAGTCCAACACGAACTCTACATGAGCTCTGACGTTCCTTACTTAACTATACACACTCCTACACACTCTCGTTTCTAGTTTACTATAACCCTGCTCTGATACCAACTGTGACACCCCCCAAATCCGGGGTCAGGAGATTTGGTTGTCACGCGAAAATCCTCAAAATGAAACATCTTGTTAATAATAATCATCCATTTGTGATTGTCCAACACTGGAAATATAACATCTGTGACCCCAAACATACCAAGATCTTTTAAGGTTATAGGGCTAGAAACAAGAATCCAAATTCCATTAGATAAAAGAAAAACATTCATTCCCAACATTCTCTTTGATCAAACTTAAATCACTGGTGTAACTTCGATAAGAAGTACGCCAGGCTAACCAGACCAGTACATAATAATAATAAATATTAGAACTCAATTATATAAAATAGATCTTACTCTAAATCCAGACATCCTGAGCCAAGTCATCTTCGGAATAGCATCACGCTTCTTCTCTTTCTGAACTGTGCGGATAAGTCTCGCCAAACTACCTTACTGAAATGTTAGAATTTACAACAGCAAGTATGAGCGAAAGAAATGCTCAGCAAGCGTATAAAAATTTTGATATAAAACCAGGATAAGTGGGGCATAAAATCAACTGAAATGTACAACAGTTTATAGAGAAACTGAATCAACAACTGTGATATAATTCAAACCATAACTGAAATCATTTGGCATGTCATAAAAATGAATCATCTGCCAATTCACAATATATAATAGCCATTCTGGCGATATGGATTGGATACACTTTACTAAAACACCATTGCCCCCTGATCAGGTTCTAAGGCAATGGGACCCTCTATACTCCACCGGTATTCTCTTTTTTTTCCGTGTGTGTATAGTTCGGATTTCTGGGGTACCCAAAATAGGCAAGTAATGTTAGCCTATAGGAAGATGGTATGGTTACCATATCCTCCTTAAATATTGCTGGACCATGGTAGCAACCATGGCCTCCTACGCTTTATCATTTAATATTTTGCTGGACCATGATAGCAATCATGGCCTCCTATGCTTTATCATTTTCCAATCCAATAGAGCAATTTCCGAATTCAACAGGAAATGCTTAGTTTCACATACAGTTCATATCCCTATTATTTACTACGATAATAAGGATATGAAGAGTTTATCTTAAACAATTCCCCCACATCAAGGATACCAATATCAAGCAACTGAGTTCGCACAAACACATTTAAGAATCACGAATAGCTCTGAACAATAGCTATTCGTCATGATATGAATCAATGAAACATAAAATAAAAAGTGTTTAGGATGATTAAGAAAATACTTGCCTCTGGTCCTTAGCTATCATTTAATGCCGCAGTAATACAACTATCCTTTTCTTCTATCTCACGTCATCATGCCCTCTGTTTTAATCTTGCTTTGGTTTACGCTTCAACGGTTGCCACGAGTCTGATCCGTCGACATCGAGCCCGCGCGTCTACTTCTATAGTCAAACATAAGATAGTACCTCAGCCTCCGGATGACAATTCTGACATTTTGTAAACGCTTATAAACTCAAGTTAAACGTATTAACCATGCTTACCAATATCTCTGTCCGAAGAAAATAATTGGAAATGTCCCCTTTGAACATAGACGTTTTCCCGGTGTTAAAACACCTCACAACAAATCCAACAATCCACAAACAATATTGCAACCGTCTCCAACCGTCTTCATAACCCACAAAGAATATTGCATCTATCTCCAACCTCCTTGATTAGACATCTACTTATCTCTGTTGACCAACCTAAGTCAATATTCGACAATTAATCCTTGAATTAAACAATTATGCATTCAACTTAGTCCAACTCAATCTATAAATAATCCTCAAAACATTTATCTTATTCCTCGATAAAGAAACATGATAATCAATTAATCCTCAAGACACGATTAATCCTCGAGATAACAATTAATCCTCGAAATAAGTCATAAATCCTCAAGACAATAATTAACCCTAGAGATAATCATTAATCCTCGAATTAAATACATATATACCTGTCACATAACCAATTAACACATAGCATATACGGCTTACAAATAAAAGAGCACTCAAATTATTCATAGAATATTTGCAACTCACTAATAGATAATCAAAGAATAATAACACGCAATTCACATAATCACATAGCAAGCTTGATCAGATCATGAAAAGATTTTATCCAATATTTTTAAAACAGAAAACGGGTCAAAACCCTAATTATCGGATATAATCGACTCAATAAAAAGGTTTGGTAAAAAGTCGACCAAAATTTAAAAGTTGAATTTTAACTTAAAATTATTTTTATAAGAACCGGGTCCTTTTTCTGATTTCAGAAATACTTTTCTCGTTGAAAACGGATAAACGGTTTAATTAATACGCAATTAATAAGAATAATTCAATTAATAATTAAATTAATTGAATATTCAAATTAATTATTTATTAATCAACTCATAAAAATAATAAATCTTTTATAATAAAGAGATTTAAATTCAATGAAGTCAATTATATATTTAAATAATAATTAATTAATATAATTAATCAATTAAAATGAATTAATCAATTAATTAAATCAATTAAATTATTATTTAAAAATAATTAACTAATTAAATTAAATTTTTAGAAATTAAAATAATAATACATAAAAAAAATCTGAATTTTAGAATTTTTTTATAAAAATATGACCCAAAAACATTTTTCAGAAAATGTTTTCAGATTTTTAAGATCAAACGGTTACTATTCATCACCATCTTCACTGTTCTTCGTATGAATGCTTCGAAGAACACCACCTCCAACAATGGAGGTTTCTCCAGAATCCGGTCACCGGAATATTTTCCGGCGAACTTCCGGCGACCATAAAAACGCTCCTTTCGCTACGATTTATATACGAAACTTACTCTAAACTAGCTGCTGATTATAACCATACCAACCATTACACTAACCAGTTAACAAATCTTAAAATCCGATCAAAATATAGATAATTCCGGCGAGTTTAAAGAATTATCCGGCCAAAAATTCGTTTTTGACAAAATCGATATCCAAATCTTGCGTTCTTGGTCTTAAATCAAAGCTTAGAACATTTACAAACTACCCATGTCAACCAATCTTACAACAAATCAACAAATAAGATGGAAAATTGATTCAAAGTTTCGGTTAAAACTTTAAAACTCGAATATCACAATCCGGCAACATAATGATTCAATTGACCACATAAATCGACTCCAAATGATCATATAAAGCTATTGGAATCATCAAAACAACTGGAAAAACACTCAATCAAAAAGCCCCAAAATAGGCTCAAGAACCCTAATTTTCGAATTGAACAAACTATGGATTCAATGATGAAATTGATCATGTATATGAACTCCTGGCATCCATATGAAGCTATGAACATCATCAAAACATCCGGAAAATCTCAGAAATGAAAAACCCTAATTCTTACATGAACCCTAATTTCTGCAGATTAAAGAAAAAATCATATAAAATCAGAAAATTACCCTCTGTTGAAATTGATTGCAGATACAGAAACTAGAGGTCAAGAGCTTTGATTCGAGTATAAGAACAACAAAATCCGATATCAATAACATCTTCAATTTCAGCTTTGATCCTCAAGAACAGGAGAGAGAAAATATTTTTATTTATTTATAAAAACTGATTTTTATGATTTATTAATAAAAAAAATTAAATCTGATTTCTATTTATATTAATCAAAAATTAATACCCCAAAAATATTTTTAGCCCCCAATTAAAATTAGTAAGCCTTAAAAATAATTTTTATGGGATAAAAATGTAAAATTTATATTTGTAAACAAATATAATATAAATGTCAAAATTCCCCAAAAATTATGAATTTTACAAAAATTACAACATAATACATTTTTGAACATCCCATTATTATATAAAAATAATTTTATGAAAAACAGGGCCTCGAATTCAATACAGGGGCTGGGTCCGAAAATTAAAATGCGAAATAACTGTATTCTAAAAATATAAAAATTACAGAAAAATAGAATAAAATATTCCATGATACACAGAAGTCACATAACACGTATGGGATAATTTCCCTATTTAATAAAAATCATAACGCGTTTAAATGCATTAAAAATAAACTAATACACATTAAAATCAACTAAAAATATATTTTAATATAATAAATTACACGTAATTTTCCGGGTCGTTACAATACATGCCTCAAGAGTTTGAAATATCACAATCATGTTAATTGTCTCAAACATTAATCTTAAAACTTCCAAGGTTTAAGTCGCTGTTTAACTACTATACTCAGAAAGAAGATAGTGGACACACGCATTAATGTTCTATTTCTTTCCCTATATGAAAAACAATCACTCTTTCATCAACAAATAATATATCATCAATGTATACTCAATATCGATTCGCTTCACGCTTTTTAAAGGATTAAACTCAATAATTGCTCCGTATTCAAACCAAATTCCTAAAACCTTAATACATAACTATGAAACACCGCATAGGGTTTCGAAGACCTGACTAGTGGTTTAACGCAATAATCTATTCATATTTAGAAATCGATGCTCCAACTTGAGTTGTTGAAATTTCCATTTCTGGAAGAGAAGTTTCCTCATTTCAAATTTCCGTATATCACTTTTAGAATTCTTAGGCCCCAATCGTTTTAGGATCCATAAGAACATTGAATAGAGATAACTCATAAAGAATAAATGTTAAACACATGTGTATGCACAATTCTTGATGGTGAGAATCTTTTATGAAAGGATTAACTGAGAGGTCATTATGATCATTGAACATCTGCTTTGTTGCATGTATCATTAGGACAACCGTCATAGTACATAAGGTGGCCAGCCTTTGGTACTCTAATGACAAACAACAGAACAAACGGTGGCGTCCCACCAGACTTCAATCACAGAGACTGATAGTCTTCCCCTATATATAGGGTTGTTCATCTCAATATCTCAAAGAATGTTAAATATAGGAAGAGATACGAAAAGAATTTGTATTTATGAAAGTATATAATGATGGGTAACTTAACCTCTAAACAAAATAGGTCCTTTTAAAATAGGATAAAAATTTCCTGAGTAAATTCACATGATAAGATTTATCGATAATCGCTGTTAACGAAGTTATTCAAAGAATGATTTTTCAACACAAAATAAGCTCTTAGGAACAACAATCGATTCTCGAATAAAGGTGACGCTTGCAGACTCTGGTAGCTCGTCAGGGAAGAAAATCTCTAAAAGAGAATGTACTAAAAACACATTATCATATAGAACTATTTCAACCTCTATAAGTTATATATCTAGAAAACTAATGTCGATCATGAAATCGTTTAAGAATTTAGCATCGAACTTGGAACACATAGTTGCATATCTCTTTAAGCCCATCTCTGGTGCACTTACCTCGTGTTGGTCCAACTCTGATTGGTAAAGATATTGACAACATTTACAAAATGTGGAAACTCTCCAGGGTATTATCCACCATAACAATAATGGAATCTTAGACATCCTATCTTTAAATCAGTTGGGAACTAGGGTCCATGCGAATAAGGTTTAGGACATCTATCTCGAGCGAAACAAAAATCAACAGATCCGAAAATAGACATCTACAAAGGCAAAGAGTTTCGGTCACAAACAGGTTCTAGTCGACTATATACGCATATAAATAAGGGTGTAAAGCACTTAGTGCTAAAATCTCAACATCGTATTATACCTCTAAACTCTCACGTCGCGTTATAATTCTAGGCTCATACGATTCCTAAAAATATAACTATGCTCTGATACCAAAACTGTAACGCCCCCAAATCCACCCTGACCGGGGATCCGGGTCGTCACATTGTCTCAATATCCTGCAGCACACGATAACGCAATAATAAAACAAAATATTTATTTCAACGGAACATAAATGTTCCACTCCGCAGTTCCAAGATCGTCTCACAAAATAGTACAATCCAACTTATTTCATCTCTGGATAATATCTTACAAAAGTTCACAAATGTAGAAAAATAAAAGTTCCAGCTTGATATTCTAATTCTTGTCAGCATAGCCTTGAGCTTTTCCCTTTCCTCTGTATCCCTGGCTGGACGTCTCGCCTCTTTCCATCTTGATAGCTGAATAAAATGTTTTAAAGCAAGAATGAGCAACTATAGTGCTCAGCAAGTTCTTTCATTGCTCGGGGTATAAATATAATAATATTTATCGAAAGAAATACTCAAGATTTTAATATCGGATATACAATCTGAATTGGCTTAAACTCATCTTGAAAATAGTATACTCGAAAGACTCAATATTTATCTCGAAACATAATACTCGAAAGTCTCCACTAAAATAACTCTGATAACTCAAAACTCATTTCGAAAACAGACTACTCGAAGTCTCAACTGATATAACTCTGATAATTCAATACTCATATCGAAAATATAATACTCAAAAGACTCACTTGATAGACCTAAACAACTTATCTTTGAATAAAGAAGTTGGAATTTAAAATCTTGAGAATCTGGTCTTCCTCCTCTACGATACCCCACAACGAGATCAACCGTTGTGTCTCAAGTACCGCACACCCGTGATACCCCATAGCACGATCACTACTATGTCGCAAGTACCACCATATCGTTTTGCTAGCAAAAAGTTGGTTGAAAAGTCAACCTGGCAACACTTGTGCCAAAATATTCTCGTGTCCGTATAATGGTACACAAGTCTCTTTTTCTCTGTAATGGGCCTCTTTCCCAAAATTGACCAGTAGAATACAGAATTCCCGAATAATTGGTGAACAGATAACTTGAGATAACTCTTCGAGGAAAATATTTACCAATCTGGCGGATTGCCAGTCTAACTCAATTGTGCCACCAATCCGAACAATGGACTGATGTAAACTCTCAATAATAATACTTTGTTGGTTGACACGAACAAAATGCCAAACCTTGACAATAAAGGCAACTATCTCGAAATAATGAGAATAGTCTTAGAATGAAACAAAATGAGTCGTACTGAACAAGTAGTACTACTCGAATAATTTTAATACTCAAAATCGAAGGACGATAAATAGAATGTTTTTCACCTGACAAATGAGTAAAACTCTAACGATTTTAAATAATATAACTCCTATTGGTTGATTCGAACGATGAACCAACTAAAAGATAATCAATGAATATTGTCGAATTTGAACAATAAATCCGACTGAAAAGAATGAATTTAACTATCTCGAACGAATGAGAATAGTTTAACTGAATCAAAATAAATAGTCGCCTCAAATTAATGAGATCGACCCGATAGCAATTGAAAGTCTTCTACGCTTATAGGGAATATAATTCGCAAGTAAAGTACTCTTAACAGTAAAATCATATTGCAACGAGAAAATAATGTTCGAAAGAATCATTGTAGTATAAGAAGCAGCAAAATAAATCTCATAATTTGATAACTCGAAAATAAATATGAACGAATTAACCAGGATGGAAATATGAAAATTCCAAGATTTAGGGTAGGATTGAACTTGCCTCGATTTCGTAGTGCAAATGAATGCAGATAAAATATGTACTCTACCCGTGAACTTGACATCGGTCTACAGCTAGGGAAATATTCTCTAAAAATGGCAACCAGAAATACGTGAGCAATTCGTCAACTAAAAATATCTCTAAACCGATAATATAATATTTAAATATTTAAATAATAATAATAAAATATTTCTCGAAAATCTCTACAATAAATAACGGAAAATAATTCCCGGATAAATAGCTCTTCTACGAACTCAGGAATTAAATCTAGAAAATATATAATATTTTTAATATCTATAAATACCATTTATGTAATTGTAAGAAAATTCTCATTTAGAAAGACTCTAATGAATTCTCTAAATTCTCTAAAATTCACTCATTTAATACAATTAATCTCTATTTATTCTCAAAACAAAATAATTCAACAATCCATTTTTATTCAATTTAAATCTATAACTATTATTAATCTCACTAACTAATTTCTCTTCCATTTTAAATCTCGTAAATAATTTAATATTATTCCGATTTTAATCTCTAAAATAATCTGACTCGATCCGGTTAATTAAACTAATCCGAAAATATTAAATATCAGCTTCCCAAATTCAAATCATATTTATTCTATTTATTCATAATCATTCTCTCTTTTTATCAACCAATCATTAATTCTCTAAATTACGTCACAAAATATTTTTATTTAATTAATAAATCAATTACCATTTTAATTATTAAATTATTTATTACTAACCCAATTAAATATATTCTAATTTTAATAACACTGATCGAACCCTTTCTATTTTAATACTCCCCCATTATAACATTCAATCTTCATTTATCAATACGTTATTATTTTATTATTATTTTAGCTCTAACAGTAACGTGGGTCCCACCCCCCACACTACCACCACCGTCGCATCTTCCCCTGTCTCTCGTCTCTCTCACCCTCAATCTCTCTCCCGTCTATCTCTCCGACCGCCGGACATCATCTCCACCGCTCCACTCTCTCTCACTTCTCTTCACATCTCTCTCGCTTTCTCCATCCCTCAATCTCTCTGTTTTTCCCTCACTTCCTCTACCTCTCGTCTCTTTCCTCCTCTAATCTCTCCATCGTTCTCAACCTCTCTCTGCTTCTCCGCCATCGCATCTCTCCCCGTCTCTCCCTCATTTTCCGACACAACAAAACAACACAATCAACACCAACCCTTTGCGACTCCGATTTCAACATCAACAACCTCATCTCTCTCAATCTCTTTCTCTCCCCTCTCCTCCTTGCTTCTCCTCTCGCACCTCTCTTCCTTCTCTATCAATCTCTCACTCTTCCCTGTTAAACGTCCCTACCACCACCATCAATCGGTGGTGGCTGCCTTTACCTCAACCCACCATCGACAACATCACATCTCTCTGGCCTCCCCGATTTCAACCCACAATCTCCCTCAAAATCTCTCCGACTCGACTCCCTCTTTCACCCCCTATCTTTGCTCCGTCCTCTCTCCCTCTACCTCTCCCTTCGCACACACAACCCACATCAAACAAAATAAAAAAAAAAACACCACAACTCACAACATAGCCACAAATAACAACCCAAGTACTAGTATTAATCGGTCACACAACATTAAAACAAAACAATTAAAGAAGATAACTACCTGCTTATGCTCTGATTTGTATGTATATATCCGAGTTTTTGTTTAAAAGAAAGAGAAGAGGCATTAAGGTCTGTGCTCTTGTTTTAGTGTATATAATATATGGTCCCCGGTCCCTGGCAAACGTATGCCAGGGACGAGAATGTTAACATACGGCTTCTGTGCCGTTGGATCAACGATCCAACGGCTGGGATTAAAAAAAAATCATCATCGTACCGCATAAACTTTCTGCGGTACGGTGTAATTATCGTTTTGCCCCCGCCCCTCGTACCGCATAAAGTTTATGCGGTACGGTCCCTTTTTTTTTCCTTGTTGCCTTATCCCCAGTAGCAGTCTTCATTCACACAAAAACTGAAAAAGCAAGTCCTCTCCGAAAGCTGGGAAACCACAGCCAAGAAACCAACAAAAGCCAAGATCTTGTTCAATTTAGAGGTAATATTTCTCTCTATTATTTTTGTTAATTACTATGGCGGATAGGTTATTCGCTCGTATGTTTGGTGGCAAAAATAAACAAAATAATGAAAAAAACAAAGGAAAAATTGGAAATTCATTGCATCTTGATGATTTATGTATGGATGATGTTTTAGATGCAAGTATTGATGAGCCTAGCACCCCCAAAAATGTTTCTAGTGATGAGTTCATTAATGTTGATGAAAATGATGAATTTGGTAATTTTGAAGGAGATGATGATTTAGATAGTGAAAGTGGAAATGAAAAAGAGGAAAATGAGGAAAATGTTGAGTGTGAACATTTGTATAAAAATGTTGATGGAAATGGCGTTCCATATATGCATCAATTGTTCCATAGTTTGGACGCCGCGGGGAATTTTTTTAGGGCATATGCCCTAAGAAATGGATTTGGCATTAAAATCCAATCAACCCATACGCGTTCTAAAAGTAGTGAAATATATGCCCGTATGTATGTTTGTAGACTCGCGGGTAAAAGTGGTGAGAGTAGTAATTCTAAACGACGTAGAGAAAATCTTCCTAAGTCCGATTGCAAAGCAAGAATGTATGTCAATTATTCGAAGAATTTAAGTCTTTGGGAGATAACTAGTCTTGAATTAAATCACAATCACGTCCTAGTCACTCCTACAAAGATGAACTTGATACAACGAGAAAATAATGTAAGTACCGCTACTCGTAGTTTGATCAAAACTCTCTACGGTTCGGGAATTCGTAATTATCAAGTAATGAATGTTATCGGTAATATTCATGGGGGTAATGAGAAAGTAGGGTTCGGTACTCAACATGTTAGGAATGTGATACGGGATGAGAGGAAAAGAAGGTTTGAAAAAGGTGATGTCCAAGCCGCATTAGACGTGTTACATAGATTGAATGAAGAAAGTGGTTCTAATTTTTTTATTAGCACGCAAGTTGATGAAAAACAACGTCTGAAATGTCTTGTGTGGGTTGATCCTAGATCTTTAATGGCCTACCAAAATTTTGGTGATGTTGTGGCATTTGACACGACATATCGGACAAATAGATATGCCATGCCATTTGTCCCTTTTACCGGCGTTAACCATCATTACCAATCGGTGATATTTGGTTTTGCGCTAATGCGGGATGAACACACAACAACTTTTGAGTGGGTTCTGAGGACTTGGCTTGAAGCTGTGGGTGGTAACCATCCAATGACTATAATTACCGATCAAGATCAAGCCATGGCAAATGCTATTGCAAGTGTGCTCCCAAATTCTACCCATTTGCTGTGTTCGTGGCACATTAGCAACAAATTCCCGGAAAAACTGGCACATTATTATTCCTCCTTTCCGGACTTCAAAGTGGACTTTAACCATTGTATTTATAACTCGTTGAACGAATATGAATTTGAGGCTAGATGGGAATCCTTGGTCGAGAAGTATTCGTTACAAGAAAATAAGTGGTTACAGGGGTTATATGAGTTGAAGGAGAAATGGATCATTGCTTATACTAGGAACACATTTTCCGCGGGTCAAAAAACTACTTCGAGGAGTGAGGGGATGAATTCTTTTTTTGATAGTTATGTGAGTTCTGCCACGGGGTTGAAAGAATTCATTGAAAATGCTCAAAAGGCATTGGCAAGGCAATTTGTACGGGAGAAAGAGGAAGATTATGTGACATGTAATTTAAAGCGACCTTTGAAAATGCATACCGCCTTGGAGATCCATGGTTCCAAAATTTATACCAAGGAGATGTTTAGAAGATTTCAAGCGGAATTGGTTGAATCTTTACAATACTTTGTTAAGAAAGAAAAAAAAGCTTGCGAAGAAGGGGCGAATGAAGGAGACGAAAATACCTATTATTGTTTATATAGGCAAAATTTGGGACCAACATCAAAACTAAATTATGTTGCATTCAACAAAGAAACTTTGATGGGGATGTGTATGTGTAGAATGGTTGAACATTTAGGGATACCGTGTCGACACATGTTGGCGGTTTGGACTAAAAAACAAATTTCTAAGATTCCTGACCATTTCATACTTCGACGATGGACTATGCATGCTAATAGAGTGGAAGGTACGTTGCCTTACGAGTTGAACATGGGGCCATGTCATGACATGACCCCAACCGATAGATTTAATAGCATGACAATGCTCACGATGAGTTTTTGTCATAGTAGCATGGCATCTAAGGAACGATACGACTATGCCGTCGAGGTCATGAATCGAGAAATTCCAATTCTTGAAAGTATGAGGGTTGATGGAGTTGAATCTCATGAAAGCACTGTAAATTCGCACAATGCAACATACGAAGATGAACCAATTTCTGACCCTATTGTGTCTCAAACAAAAGGGAGGAAAAAAAGTGTTCGTTTCAAAAGTCCCGTAGAATCGCTTGGTAAACCCAAGAGGAAATGCACATATTGTACTTTGGAAGGACATGACAAACGAAATTGTCCTCGAAGAGTAGAAGATTTAAATGCTCAAATTGCTCACAATGCTCAAATTGCTCACGATGCTCAAAATGCTCAAATTGATCAAAATGCTCAAAGTCAAACTGAAAATTTGTAATTGCTTCACCCCTTATCTTTACTTATTAAATTTTTGCATTATATTATCTAACAATTTATTTGTAATTGTCATTTCTAGGTAACATGGATGGTGGTGATGTTTCGGATGTTTCACATGTTAGTGATTCACTTTCGCCTTCTTCTGGGAGAAGTAAGTCATACATTAGTGATATATCCGACAATGAAGTGGATGAAATATGTCGCAATTTACCTGAATACTATGACATAATGGGGGAACCCCTTGAGCCCCCACCGATTGTTGAGGAGGAGGATAGTGAGTTATATCCTCCGGAGGAAGAGGCCTATAGGTCAAAGAATTGGACCGAAGCATGTCGTTGGATGGCCACGGATGAAGTGATGGAAAGAGTAGCGTACAATTTGGATCCCTACTTTCATCCATTCTTGAACTTGGGCAAGGACACCGAAGGCAAGTTGAGGATATCCCAGTGGAATGGTGGTTGGCTTGAGTATTGTGATAGGATTAGTGACATTTACAAATTGAGGCCTCGGGAAGGTTGCACCCGCGATCAAATGCGCATTGAATACGTGAAGGGATGGGTTTCCCAAATGAAGGAGAATAAGCACCCTCGTTGTGATGTAACATTTAATCTCTACGATGGATCGATCCCTATAGGTGTCTCCCTTAGGGACGACTCTCACACTCACACGGCCGTTAGTAGTGGTACACTCCGCAATGGTTGTGTTGTTGTCTTGTACCATGTTGCCGCGTTTGTTGATGTCGATGCTCCTCCCGGGAGCCCTTCTCATTTCTTGTCGGCCGGGTACTCCAATGTGTTGGCTTTGTTTGGTTAGGAATTTGGGATTTGTATTGAATTTATTAATATTTTAAAGAACTTTGGTGTTATTTAATAGAATTTTAATGAACTATGGTGCAATTTGTTATGAATTTTATGATTTTTGGTGTAAAATTTTAATTATTTTTAGTCAATTTCGAATTATGTTAAATCACAAGAAATTGTAACATTTTGTTTACAAATTTGAAACTATTATGACATTTTAAAAATTTAGAAGGTGTGCAATTTGTTGTTCACATTGAAAATTACCAAAAAAATTTGATATTTTGGGAGATTTTTAAGCAATTTTCATTTTTTTTTAAAAAAAGGATATATAAATTTTTTTTTTAAAAAACTCACTTATTATACTATTTTAAGATTTTTGAAGGTGAAATCAAAATTTTAAACACATTTTTGGCACTAAGTTCCAAAATTTAGTGTCAAAAACTGAAAAATGCAGTAGCTATACTCTGTTTTCCCCTGTTTTGGGCTGTAGCTTGCACTCCGTACCGCATAAAGTTTATGCGGTACGTAGTGGAAATTCCAGCCAAAAACAGGGGAAAACAGGGGAAACAGGGGAAAACAGAGCAATTTTACACTGCATCTACTGCATTAGTGAACTATATTTTGGAACTTAGTGCCAAAAATGTCTTTAAAAATTTGATTTCACCTTTAAAAATCTTAAAATAGTATAATAAGTGAGTTTTTAAAAAAAAAAAATTATATATCCTTTTTTTAAAAAAAAAATGAAAATTGCTTAAAATACCCCTGTTTTACTCTGATATGTCTGCAGCTTGCATCACGTACCGCAGAAACTTTATGCGGTACGTCCACGTACCGCATAAAGTTTATGCGGTACGTCCTGGATTCTGCAGAAACTGCAATTTGCACTGGCAACTCTGGGAACTCCCCTGTCTGCAGAACCAGAACAAAACTGGCAACCAAACCAACATAAAAGGAAAAGCCAACATAACTGTGGGAACTGTTGGAACTAAAATCAAAGTAAAAATGGAAATTAAATCCAACTAAATTATAACTAAAATTCTACTAAATTACAACTTAATAAACCTAATTTCCATCTAAAAATCCAACTAAATTATAACAAAAATCCAACTAAATTATAACAAAAATCCAACTAAATTATAACAAAAATCCAACTAAACTAGTTTATGGCGTTCGCGCATACGAACACCGGGTATGCCTCTTGCCTTTCCCGCTTTAAGCTCCTTCGCTATTCTATAACGGAAAGTATCAACTTCTTTTTGTGACCAAGGTGTGATTGAGGTTAAATCATAACCTTGCAGCATGTAATCCATGTATTTCATTACAAAAATCCCGCAATCATTTGTGTTTCGCTGCTTTGGTCTTTCCGGTAAAGGTAGAACCTCGCTTGAGTCAAGATCACGTTCATATACGGGATTTAGTTTAAGTAAGAATCTTGGCAAGAACCATGACTGCATAAGTTAAAACATGACTACAATTACTAAGTAGTAAACGAGAAAGAATAATGATAACCTACATAAAAAGGAAAAGCTTCATACCACAACTTGTACTTCCTTTGGATAACAAGTCTCATCGTTTAGGGAATCGAGAATGATAACATCGAACGATGCTGTAGAAACCATGAACAAAATCCAATGAACACCAGAAACACAACATGGAATGAAAATATAATCCGCCTCGATAACGGACGGGCCAATGGTGGAAGTGGCAAATCCATTCAAGACCCGGAGTGCTGCATGCCATGCCTTGTTCTCCTCAGCCTGACCCTGGATAGCCGCTTTTTGGATTCTTCTCATGTGCTTCCACCCAAGAACAATGAAGTACGGATCCATGAAGTAATAAACTGGCTTCCTCTCCCATATCATGGATTTGTGAATATCTTCCTCCCTCTGGCGTAGCAATGCCTGAAAAGAAAAACATAAATATGGCGACATAAAGAAGGACAAATACATAGAGATATATATGCACTATTAAAACAAGGACAAGTATGAAATTATACCATATAGCAGTAAATGATCCTGTCATCAACCCATGCACCTGGAGCTAAGCTCTGCATCGCAATCTCTGATATATGTTGGCCACACACTTCAATTCCTTCCTTCAACTTCGGCTTCTGCCCAATGCCCCAACCCCAATCTTCATAGATTTCATTCTGCTTTTGCACATCCAAATCCTTGGTGATACTCCACTTCTCCCCCTTCATTCTTCGGGTTGGTAGTTTTGAAGGCCTACTAGATGAGGCGGTAGCACTAGGAATGGGAGGCTGAGATATATGTTGGGATGGCTGTGTCATATCAATGACATCTTGCGAAGGAATGGCTGCAACACTAGCTTCGGGATCTTGCTCATACACTGAAACTGGTTTAATGTTCTCAAATTTTGGAGGTTTATAAGCAGGTCCTTTGATCTTCTTCATCAACCTTGTGAAGGGAGTGAGAAAGGTTTCAGATATTTGCCCAAGCTCATCCATAAAGTCAACTGGAACCCTAGCATCCAACTGTTTCAGCATGTCAAGTGCAGCTACCATCTACAAAAAGCATAGTAAAACATAACATACAGTGACAAAATTGTGGTATGTATTGTCTAATACAAATTTAGGAAAGCTAGAATACTTACAACTCGGTATCCCTCGAGGCTATCATACAACTCCCTTGTTTGGTACCTTGTTCGAGGCACAGGTTCTGGCTTCCCTACACGCGAACGGGTGATCTCTGAATACCAGGCCATGTAGTCAGCCACGGATGCAATGTTAGAAGTACAATCGACCAATCCCTCCAAATCCGAACAAAATCTAGCCCACCTCCCAATATCAACAAACCACCGAACCAACCAATCATCAGGTGCAAAAGTGGCTTCCTTAGGTTGCCTGTAACGGACCATGTTAACAGGAGCCTGGGGAATCTGTGGATCACAACCAAACTGCCTAATCACCCTCTCCGGATGCTGCCACTCAACCACATCGAAGCATATCAAGGACACCCGAGCATTACCTGCTAACTGTGCCTGTATCATCTCCCAATCAACAACCTCATCAAATCTGGCATATGGCCTCCACAGTACATCATCCCCAGCAACTCCATCAAACTCACCCCGATAAAACGGTAGGCTGTGATGAGGCCCTGACTGACGCCGCTTCTTATTAACCCCCAGAACAGACGAATAAGCCCAACCCTCTGCAACCGGATAATCATCACGACCAGGCTCTCGCTGAGGCACACCAATGCGGGGGAATCTCTCATAACACCAAATGTACAATAACCATACACAAGCAGCAATACTCTTAGTATTCTTCCTCGCTGCAAGCTCCAAACCTCTATACAAATGAGCTAACACGGCTGCACCCCAAGCATAATTAGGGATCTCTCGAATGTCTAATAGAGGCACAATGAATCTGACATGGGCATAGGCTCTGTCCTTCGTAGGGAACAAAACAGCACCAAACAAAAATATCAAATATGCCTGTGTATGTAAGATAATCGCCTGCTCATTACCTTTCTCCGGTTTTTCCTTACCATATCTCTCAAATAGCCATGACAACTTGATATGATTTCTAAACAAGGCTTCCTCCACCTCCTCTTCTGTCAACGGCTCAAACCAATTACGTACAAAGAACTCTTTCCGGTTCTCTATAAGACCACATGTCACAGCCTCACCAACAACCGGCAATCCTAAAATGTAGCCAACATCCTCCAAGGTAACCGTCATCTCCCCTTGCCTCATGAAGAAGGTGTTCGTCTCGGGCCTCCAACGCTCAACCATCGCAGAAATGAGCCTCGAATCATTACCCAACACAACATGGCAGTTGGTAAATACCCCAAACCCCATCATATGTAGAAGCTCCCTCTGTGGCCTTCTTAACTTCCAATCCCGCAAATTCCTATTACCACAAATGCACTCCAACTCTCTCCCACTACCATCCCACACATCCTCGCTAACATGATAGCGGTTATCCCAAATAATGTTCGCTCTACTAGGACCCGGCAAAACATCAGTCAAATCATCGTGGAAATGATCCATACCCTGCGAATTACATTAAAAAAGAAAATTAAATAAAAGTTACAATAACAACTATAATAAAAACTACATGACATCCTCAATTCCTATTTTTAGAAGAATATAGGAAATATTTCTTAAACCCTAAATCAAAAAATTGCAACAAATAATCTTGATAGGTAATAACAGCTTTCTCGAACTATAAAATGCTTCATTTTCAAAGAAATTATTTGCGAATCACAGCATTAAATCACAGCATTAACAATGTAAATGCGCATTATTCCCCATTATTTAACTTCATCTACTCCAGTTGTGATTCAACAGCTTTGGAATCATTCACAAAATAAATTAACAATGTACATCTTCTCATAAGCATTTTGTCAAACAAGTTCAAGACATGAAGTGATATTCACATTTATAACAATAGTAGCATGCAGCAACAATCCACCAATTATATATACGCAAATAATGCTTATATAATAATCGCCCAAACACCCAAAAATCATGCAGCAAACGAACAACAATGGTTCCATACAATACACCAAAAATCATATATAAACACATAATAAAAGAAAATTGAAGAACAATGGTTCCATACCTGTAAAACGAAGAAGAATAGCCTGTTAGTGTGTTAAAGTCTCTGAATTTCGCCTATCAAATCCCACAAATTCGCCGTTCTCCAGCAGTGTGTTTGAATTGGGTGAAATGTTAAGGTTTTAGGGTTTAAACTCAATTAAACTGGCTACTGTCGAGAGATAACAGGGAAAAAAAAAGGGACCGTACCGCATAAACTTTATGCGGTACGAGGGGCGGGGGCAAAACGGTAATTACACCGTACCGCAGAAAGTTTATGCGGTACGATGATGATTTTTTTTTAATCCCAGCCGTTGGATCGTTGATCCAACGGCACAGAAGCCGTATGTTAACATTCTCGTCCCTGGCATACGTTTGCCAGGGACCGGGGACCATAATATATAAGGCCCAATTTATGATTTAAACGAGAAAAACATGGGAACCAATTAGTCAAAAACATGGGGCTAAATAAAATAATCGTGCCACAAAACATGGTCCGTGATTTCGGGCATGTTTTCTGAAAAATAATATTCTGCTGTCTCCTTAAGGCCTAATCAGTAATAATAATCTCGTTTTCTTCCCTGCGGCTAATTAAAACGAAACTTTAATTCCGCTTTCAAAGATAAATTCGACCCAAAATTAAAATCTAATTTTCCTAAATTTCCTAATTTTAACAAATACAAATAAATATAACTAAATAGATATAATATAATATTTATTTACCTATAAATAAATAAAATCTTAAAATCTCACAAAACGCACTAATTAAATATATTAGTGCATCGCTCTTAAATAAATAAAAAATTAATATCGAGTAGAAATATTTATTCGAAAAAAGAATTGATAGGTTAATTTGTAAAAAAATAGTAAGTTGTTTACCTTTTTCGGCTAATAGCTCATTTAAAATTGGAAAATGATAGGTACCCCAAATTTGTACCCAAATTTTTTCCCAAAGTACACGTGTCATTATCTCAATGGTTATAATTATAATGAGCCCGCCAGGGCCATATAAATCCCACCAATTAAAATTCTCCATACATCCAACTCATCAATGCCACATCATTTGCGAGCATTTTTTGGGTACCAATTTGGGGTATCTAGCATTACTCTTTAAAATTACACACTTACAGTAAATTGAATCAAAAAATGCACCAACGTAGTTAGCAACAAAACCAAACCTCTCCTAATTTTAAAATCAGATCCAAAATTTGTGCATAACATTTATTACAAAAACTAAAAAATATGCTAAATTATAATCTACTCCACCTTACAAATAATTCATATATTGATTTGAAATTTCAATTATGAGCAGTGAACACACAATGGCATCAAGTATATGAATATATAGCACTAAAAATGTCACAAACAATTTTAAAACTAGGCTAATACAAATATTACAATCATAAAATAGTATATCCAAAGTTATATGCATCACAAATAATTTATCAATCCTAAAAGTATATGAGCAATATAACTAACAATGCCAAGAATTCAACTTAATTTAACTAATCAACATCATAATTCACATATTTTTAAATCCAATAAATTTGGTAAATTAGAAGGTTCAAAGGCCATACCATCGCCTTGACATTGTATCACACCTACTTATGTTCGAAGCAATCTTCAAATGTAAAGTGAAATTAAAATATGGCACGATCGCTCACCCCGACTTGATGGTAATTCTTGTGCAAATCCTGGTAATCTTGCATCAAAGTTTAAAGCCTGGATTGGTCTTGCTATCCCCATACACTATGAGTAGACATTTAGAATATAGGAGAATAAAAATTTAAATCATCCTATATGTTGGTGCAGTGGTTGAGCCACCCTCCTCCTTTGAAGGAGGTCAGGGGTTCGACTCCTGCGTGTGTGTGAGTTTCTTAGTTTGTATTAGATTTCCTTTTTGTATTTCTGGACACTGTTTGTATTAGATTTCCTTTCTGTATTTCTGGACACCACTTTGAGTGGTATTATAATTGAGTAAGTTTTGTTTTTTTATATGTAGAATATTCATTCGAGTTGAAAGTCTGCTAATGAAACTAGCATAAAAGCCCGTGCAAGGCACGGGCCGGTAACTTAAATATATTTATAAATCAAATTATGTTAATGTCGTTAGTTAAGTATGTGCAAGTTATAATTTGAAATTTGATACGAGTAGTACTGATAGCAATCATAATATTTTTTTAATTTATTGTGGATCATAGAATATGATTGAAGTATTCGGTGGGTGCTTTCTAATTAAGATGACTTTTCAGAACACTTACAATTCTAACCATTGGTTCTTCGAAAATGGTGCATTCCTTTAGCTAATTTATAACCATTTTTAAGGTAAAATCTAAATATCCTTCAAGCTATTCCATTCCGAAAGTGTAAGTTCTGGTCCTGATTTTAATAACAATCCTTTGAAACTCTGTCGAGGCCTTGTTCTTTAAGTTCTTAAAACTCTTTTTCTAACTTTTCCCTCTCTTTTCTTCTAATCTCTTGATATTTAAGAATTCATTGTCTTTGTTTCTTTTTCGACATCTATTTATCTTTCAAGATATCATAAAATTCAATTATGAATAATTGACTTAACAGATCTACCTTGCGTAACAAACTTATAATTCTCTTGACCTATGCGCTTGAGAATTGATGAATTACGTCTCGATAGATATTTTTCGTGCTTCCATCATCATGAGCTAAAATTGTTCATGTCTCATTTCCCTATACTTTGACATTGAATTCATCATTATACTTTATCAAATATTATATACAATTTATTCCAATATATTATTGAAAAATATCTTTATAATTCAACTATATATTTCATGCAAGTATTTAGTCAATAATTGATAACTCATAATTCCATCTTATAAATAAACAACAT
This sequence comes from Kitagawia praeruptora, assembly GCA_037693485.1. NCBI lineage: Eukaryota > Viridiplantae > Streptophyta > Magnoliopsida > Apiales > Apiaceae > Kitagawia > Kitagawia praeruptora. Next base: position 29,322,622 of record CM075345.1, on the reverse strand, counting down.
ATTCTATGTAATTATTTATAAATAATGGTTATGTTATCCAATCTTATTTGTATATTATATATTTTGGATAATTTTCTTACTATTCATACTTTTATTAATATGTACTATTCATATATATTAGTTGTTTTTAGTTTCACTAACAATAGTTAATATAGTTTAATTCATATAAAAATGTCATACCAAAATTAGTTACAAACAATTATGCGCTCCATTTATGATATTGTTAAGAAAAGTAAATAATTTATCACAAAAGAATAATTATAGGCCTACATCTATACTATACTATTAAACCCGAAACATTAAAAGTTTCGTAACCGGTTGGTACTCTGGTCGGGCTTGATTAACATATTCTTAAGTACAAAAATTAATAAATACTTGGATCGGGCTTAATTAATTAACATGTTCTTAAACCCAAAATAAATCTATACAATACTTGAGAGAATATAAAAAATTTGATACTTGGACTTATTAGGCCTAAGTTATAAATTGTAAAATAAAATATTGAATAAAATATAAATAAATAAATATTTATGTATGTAGTTGATGAATTTTAGTATTAACTCAAATGATCACATAGCTCAATTGGTTAGAAATTTAGTGAAACACTTGATCCATCTTCAATAAATAGTGAAATAGAACATAAACAAAAAAAAACATTTATGTATGTAGTTAATGAATTTTATTTTTATCACAAATGCTCATGTAGCTCAAGTGGTTGGAGGGATGAATTGACCTATGCGAGATCTTGGGTTCAAATCCTTGTACACGTTATTTTTTCAAAGATTTCAGGTTAGGTTTGGAAGTAGGCTTGGAATGAATAAATTTGCTCAGGATACCGAACGTGTTCTCCTATTATATATAGAAAGATAGGGACCTGTTTGGCGTGGGAAGCTAAAGGTCCTTATTAGCCCTCAGGTCTTAAAATTTTCAGTTTTAATTCCAAATCAAAATTTTTTATTTCGAAGCTCAGGTTATGTAGGAGGAAAGTGACAAATATACCAACTTGTCGATATGTCCGAGTGGTTAAGGAGACAGACTTGAAATCTGTTGGGTTCGCCCGCGCAGGTTCGAACCCTGCTGTCGACGTATTTTTTTCCCCTCATTTATTGGCAGAGTAGACCAAAGTCCAACAGGCAACAGCAAAAGCAGTAAACAACTAAACATACTGGGAGCGGAAATTACGAAAGAAATTTAAACTCATAAAAAATATGAGATTAAGAAATTTATTTACAATTTCTTTTTGCTAGCTGTTTTTTTTATTATTTATCATAAATTGCATTTTGATGGCTCGCACTTTATTTTTTTTGCACTTAGAGCAACTCCAACAGCCTCCTTCCATTTTCCCTACTAATAATATTATTAAATTAGCTCTTAACTATAATAAATCACCCTTTTTAACATTATTCAACAAAATAGTTACTTGTCATTTGATTTTTATTTAGTCTGCCCATTCTGATATCCTTATTGTAAAAGTTACTTATCCTTATTTTATCGTTTCAACTTATTTCGGACCGTTTGTGTGCACAACTAGAATGGACTTATTTTGCCAAATAAGTTGATAAGTGATAAGTTAGTAATGACGTACTTTTTTCCAACTTATTTCGTATTACTTGATTTTTTAACTTGTTTAATATTTTATATTTTTACATTTATATTTATAAATGTCATATGCATGTACTGGGATTATTATATTAAATAATTAATATTTTTAAATTTAATTTAATAAATATTTTACCAACTTATAAGTTAAACACCCAAACACGAAAATATAAGTTGTAAGTCACTTATTACTTACTTCATATAAGTTACTTATTTCATATAAGTGTTAAGTAACTTATTTTAAGATTTTCCAAACGGCCCCTTAGATTACCAGGTAATTTCACTTAGTTTCATGCTATTGACAAACGAATTGAAAGATTTGTCACTTATTCATGCTATTCAACAAAATAGTTACTTGTCACTTAGTTTCGCATAAAATACCACCCTAATAACCATACCTAAAATTACTATGACATATTGTTCATATATATCTATCTTGATAAACTACCCATCTTTATTTCACTAAAGTATTATATATAAAAATTTTAGTTTCCTGGATTACTCATTATATTTTAATCCTACAGATCACAAAACTCCATACTTCGCTATTTAGCTCCCAATAACCTACTATTAGTAATGTATACATACCTTGCCAAAATCCCATCTCAACGAGAAGTTTCTAAAATCCCATCCATGATAATTCGCTTTCTAACTGGAGAGCATGTTTAGCTAGGTTATGTGCTTCAACATTGAAATTACGACTAACGTGGATAATAGTTGCCTCTGGAAAAGATGACCACAATTTTTTAATATCGTCAATGAGAAAACCAAACTCATTATGATACTCCCTTGCATTAATTAACACCTGGACCAACGACAAAGAGTCTGATGCAATTATCTTTATCGGCAATCCCACAGCTTGAGCCCAGCGTAATCCCACCAGGAGTGTTAATGCTTCTGCATGTAAAACTGATGGTGTGCCTTTTAGTGGTTTTGAAAGAGTGGCCTGAACCCTCTTACTGGCTGTAATTATTACCGCACCAAAACCTACCATCTTCGAGGACGTAGATATTGATGCATCCACATAGAGTGACAGATCGTGAATTTCTAGCTCTGCTTGACCCTCATTTCGTAAATTATTTCCCACACCCCCTTCACCCTCAGTTGCCTGCACCTTCCTTATTTCCTCATAGAAAGAAAGTAACCAGTCATTCATTTGTTGTGGGCTCCTGGCCTGTTGTCCATGCGTTTTCTTATTTCGTTCAGTCCATACACCCCACGCCATAATTAACATCTTAGCAAAAGAATCTTTCTCTAAGAGTACTTCTGTGACATGGAATAACACATTCTTGAAAGAAATCTCTTCCTTGTGTCCCACTAGAAATTGGTACTCAAGTAGAGCCCACAAATTCTACGAGAACGGACACCAAAAAATTGCATGAGCGTTCGAGTCTTCACCAAACCCACATAAGGGGCAATTGCTATGAATAGATACATTCCTCCGATTTAAACCTTTTGTTGTGGGTAATATTTCATGAAAACCTCTCCACCCGAAAATTAAAATTTTCCGTGGAATTTTTATTGCCCAAAAGGCTTTCCACCATGTTGAGAGTACATCAGATGATGATGAAGGATCAGATTTATCGACACTTACCGCTAAATTGTATCCACTTCGCACAGAATAGATTCCATTTTTAGTATAGTGCCAACACCATGCATCTGTATGACTAAAAGGACTGAGAGGAATTGTGAAAATAAGCTGGGAATCCGGACTCAAAAAACATTGCTGAACTAAGTCTTCATTCCATTTTCCCGGTTCTTGCATTAGTTCAGATACTCTCATATTATCATTTCCTCCTTGCGTTATCGCTAGAAAGGTTGGTGGTCTTGGTATCCATGGATCTTTAAAAGCTAGGGTGTTTTGACCATCACATCACCTATACGCCTTCTTAATCCATTTATTAATAAGATTTTCCCCCAACAAATATTCCTCCAAGTCATTGATGGGCAACTCCCCTCCCTAGATTCCAAGAAACTCGAGTTGGTGAAATATCTAGCTTGCAAAACTCGCGAAATAAGAGAAGTAGGAACACTATTATGGCCATGTTTTTTAATTATGTGTTTGGATCCCACGTGGTTTAATTGTGGTTAATTTTTGTTTGGTTTATTGTGGATATTATACGTTGTTACAATTCATCTACGTGAAGGTAAGTTTTGTCAAAAAAAAAAATTAGCTCTTAACTATTTAGGACATAAAATTAAACTTTTTCTCCAACAATCCTCCTCAACTTACTCCTTATTCATTTTTTTACTAAGGTACTACATTCGAGTTTTAATTTATATCAGTATTGATAAATTTAGATTAAAATGATTTTTTCTATAATTCGATCCATTCATTAAAAAATCAAGCTCTTGTAATCTTGTTATTCCCTCCCCTTGAAACCTGAGCTTTGGTTACAACCAGGTAGTGTGGGAGACATTGACCGTGACTTGAAATCACTGCATTTGCAACAAAATAAAGAGAGCATACATTTGGAATTTGCATAGGAGCATGGTACAAGCATCACTCAGCTTACCAACAATGTGGATGTGATCATATGGGGTTATGTTTTGAGTGATATAACCGAAAGCAAAGTTCTTTTTAATGATCATGTTGTGAGTTTTGTTTACACCATAACTTCAAGTTATGGTGTTTATTGGGTGAGTTTTGTTTAACAACCCGTGACTTCAAGGGGTCTTTTTGGAGTGTTCTATCAACATCATAGGTATTAGTTTTGTTTGAGACTATCATACTTTGTGTGAATCTTGGTGGTGTATGCTCTAGTTTTAGTTAGAGAAACACTCTTGTAATCCTTCTTTGTTGATAGTGAAGATTTCCCATCAGGAGATTGTTGGACTTAAGTATAAAATAAAAATTGGAGTCAGTGACTCCCGTAACTTGAAGTTACGGGTGGAATAGTTTTTATTTTACACACCCGTAACTTCAAGTTACGGTGCGTTTCTACTTTCTTCAACTTACGGTTTCTACTTGTTTTTGCTGTCAATGTGTTTTTGTTCGTCCTCCACTCTATAATCTTAATCTTAGTGACATGCACATTTAAAAACAAATGTGCACGCACAAATGTTTATAAGCAATAATGTGCATCATGTTTACAAGTTGGTCTACCGTGACTTCAAGTCACGGCAGATGATAGAAAACGAGGGAGAGGTCCAGCTGCTATACACACACATATATTAATAAAAAATATAGCAGGGAGAGGAGAGGAGAGGAGAGAGAGTCTCTACATGTAAAGAGGATCAACCGGCTCTTAAAATTTAAGAGCTGATTTAGGAGGCTATTGGAGCTCACTTTTCATAATTTTCCTCAATTTTTAACTTTAAGAGTTGCTTTAGGAGTTTGTTGGAGATGCTCTTAGATGGCCAAATTTTAAAAGTGAACACTTTTATCGCTGTAGTTTATTTTTTTTGCACTTAGATGACCAACTTTTAAAAGTGAACATTTTGATGACTTACCTTTTTTTTGTTTAGCAGTTTGATGGCCAAGTTTTTTTTTTATTTGACGCTATTTTGGTCACCAAAGTGCTAAACAAAAAAAAAATAGTCATTAAAGTGTTCACTTTGTAAAGTTAAGTGCAAAAAAATTAAACTACAGCCATCAAAGTGTTCACTTTTAAAAGTTGGTCATCTAAGTGCAAAAAATTTAAAGTACAAGCCACGAAAGTGCAATTTACTCTTTATCAAAATATTATTTTTAATTTTTTTTTGCGATTATATCATTTTTCAAAATATTTACAAAAAAACTTTTTTCAAGTAAAATAATTTGCAAAAATACCATTTTATTTGTAAAAATACGGTTGGCATCTGATGACTGCGGCTACATTTGGTCTTGCAAATAAGATGACATTTTTACAAATTATTTTTTTAAAAAAAATGTTTTTGGGGAAAAAAAATTCTGAATTTAGGTATTTATGAATTTTTTTCTGGTAATATAAAAATATAGCCTACTGTCGATATATGTCAACGTTTTTTCTCTCTAAAGCAAACTAATAAAGAAGATCAGGGCTCTGTTAAATAAATGGAACACTACCCACGGATATGATTAAGAAATCTTGGAGTCTGTAATTACCAAACCAGAATGGCAGAAAGAGAAGAAGAGCAAAAAAGAAGCAGACAAGAAATAGGAATGGAAGGGGAAAAGCAACTGGAAGAGACAATAAAAGCAGCTATTCATATGCTATCCGCTCTTACTAAAGAGTTTTCTAATCCCACCTTGTGGCCCACACAACCCATGAAAATCAAATCTTGTACTTCCGATTCAACAACTGACAATGGTGATGAGTATAATTATCTTTTTGAGATAACTGGTGCAGCTCATTACAAAGCCTCTCTTGCTTCTCTCCTTTCTCTTCTTGCTTCTCTTCCTGGTGCTCCCAAGGTACCCTTTCTAGTTTCTCCCTATACGTGTGCATGTATGTATATGTTCGGTAAATCCGGGTTTCTTTCACTCGAAAGCCCATTTTTTGGTCAGATAAATTTTACTGGCGAATATTAGGGTATGATGGTTTGTTTGTTATAATATTTGAGAATATTGTCGCTTGATTACAATAATGTTACTATTTAATTGATAGTTGAAATTCGATATAGTTTGAAATCATCAAAGATTTTAACATTTGTGATTTTGATACTGATTTAACAACAGAATGCCAATTCCTTTTGTGAATATTATTATTCAATGGTTCTGTGTAAATTTTTTAGGAGTTATACAATTATCCGTAATCATTGTCAAGACACAATCTGTAGGCTAGAATCCCATAGTTGTCGGTGATAAGTGAGAAGCCTTTTACATGTCTAACTTAGTACCAAATGTGGAGAAGATTTAGAATTTATAGGAAGATGGAGATGTTTGACGAATGAAGAGTAAGAACATCAGGAGAATGAAGACGTTATAATTGGAGAATATGTATTATAAGTTACAGAGTTATGATTCTAGGTGAAATTTCTTACAAATACGCAACTCTACTGAGTTCTCCCAGATATAGAACTTGTTGGAACTTTTCAATTAGAAGTATATTTATATCTAATTGTGAATGGGATATCTCTTTTTCTTTATTGTTTTTTATTTAAACTTGCCATTTAGAATTCATGTATAAATTTAAGAAGAAGTGCACAATTCAACTAAACATGTTTCTTTATATGTTTTCACTGTTTTTCAGTTTTTCTGTTTTTAAGGAACTGAAATCCTTATTATTACATAGTTTGCTTGAGTCCATGTCTCTTGCTATTTCTTTCCTTGCCGACTGATTCTTTTTATTAATTAAGCAAGTTAAGTAGTTAATCCCAAAGTATCGCAGTTTCCTACTCGAAACTTTCATAACTAAAGTATTGTCAGTCGATGTGCCCTTGTACACTTAACATGTCGATTGTGGCCTAGCACTTTGACATATAGTTATATAGTTTTTGTAATTTTACAATCAAATTTTATGTATAAAATGATTCCACATAATTTTATTATCAATAGCAGAAGAAAAATGGTGTTAGAAGTTGAACTCTAATTCTCAGATGGTGTGCAATGTTATGTGACTGTAAGAGCTGGAACGGCAACACACCAGGGTCTGGGAAGAAATGAGGGCTTTGTGTAGTGATAGAAACAGCTAGGGAATAGGAACATTTGTGTGCCATTATGTATTTACCTGAAAGCCTAAACCATAAATTTCAACAATCAAGATTACTAAGAAGTTGGTCTAAGCTGTAAGCTGTATCTTCTGTACCAAATTGCATGTATTCAAATCTCTCTATCACTACAATAAATCTGAGCCACCCTATAGTGCCAATCATGATTCCATACAAATCTTCCCTTAAGCTCATAAACATAGAATTTAAAGGAATTTATCCATATGGTAGCTGAAGCATATCATGTTTTCTTTGAATGCGATTGTAGATATATTTTTGAATTACTATTAATGCTTTCAAATTAATCTTCACTTGTATTAGAGGATGCTTCTACCCTTCTTTTTAAGTACTAATTATTCCTTCAACTTTTAACCTTATAATAGGCTATACCATATGAGATGAGCTCAACAACAAAGAGTTCCGTATCACCTATGGATGAAGATGATGTTGAGAAGTTGGAAGAGCGTGCTTCTACTTTACGCAAGGTATCACTTCAATGCATGTGTTAATTTCTATATCATAGGGAGATGATCATGAACTTTATCAACTTTCCAAAAAGAGCAAATTGTTTCTTCATAGTAATATTTCTGTGTTATTTACTATCTGATTACTTGCTCTTTTATATCAAAGGAGCTTGCAAACAAGAACAAGTATCTCAAGGTTCTGATGGATCAGCTTCGAGAACTTATAAATGATGCATCAACCTGGCAAAGTCCATGTTCTGTATGAAGGTTTGAGGGGAATACTTGAATTTCTTGTAGAAGTTTTAGGTTCAAGTACCCACTTCAGATTCTCAGTACTGGCTGTTGTGAGCCCCCACTGAACTGTGCTTATTGTTATCTACCAAAGAAGTTTTCTGGATGCATTGTAAGTACTAAGTATTCAAGTATATGTTACTAAAAGCTAATCATCGATTAACTAGAATGCTCAACCTCAATTGCTACGAGAAATAAAATAAAATGATGCTTGTGTTGTCGATTAAAAGTCAGTGGAAGCATAATCGCATATAAATATACAATGAACGGTGATTTATATACAGTATGTACATTTTGAGTTTTGGACTTGTTTCATTTTAATTTTAGGGTACAGAAATGGCCGAATTTTAAAATTTGTGAAAAAATTGTACAATGCGAAATTTGTTTCATACTTCTATGTTTGGTTGGTTCATTTTTTCAGAGATGCTCTCTGTCTCACTCTTGAAATGCCACACTTATTTTCGTATGGCCATGAAATCATATATTTAAGGCATTTGATTACTTACAATATGAGTACATTTATATTTATAAATAAAATTATAAGGTAAACTTGCATAACTTTTTGATTTTATTGCAATAAGAGAACTTAAACTAAATTATTACAAGTATTATCATGTAACCAAACTGCACTAAAGTCTGTAAACCATATTTACATTTGTTATATGTTTTATACTTCTATTCAACAATTAACAAATAAATGAACATGGAAATCGATTAGTTCACTGATCAAATAGTAATTGACTGGAAAATTATGGAATCAACAAATAATCTAAGCGAGGCAATTATCAGACTTTAATTTTCAACAAAAAGGAAAAGAAGAATCATTATCAACATCTAGCTTCTGAGTCTCTGACTAGCTACCTAGAAGCTAAGAAATGTTTAAATTGTATTATTGTAGTTTTTCAAAAAGGGAAACGTAAAATCAATTAAATGGAGGAAAATTTTGTCTTTGCAACACATCTGTATACACACTTTTCAATTTTCATACAGTTGACTATGCAGGCATGTTCTAAAACATGAAGAATGATATATGGGTTGATATACAACAAATACAGAAAAAACGGGCACTGCAAATTCATCCCGTGGAACATCCAAGGATGTTCAAATTAGCTCCAAAGCACTTGGGTAACTACTTTCCAAGTAATTTAGCACCCCTGTTTCTAGCAAGTCACACAATTAATTGACAACATTCTGCAATATATATCAGTTACCAGCTTTCCGCAAGAATGCAAAAAACCCTAACCCAGCAACCAATGCAGCCCCTGCTGCAACACCTCTATATGCAGAAGCCCATGCATCTGCCTGAACAAAATCCAGATCTCCAGAATCAGAACCCCTCCTGCGACGAGGTGTTTCCGAATAATCTAGATGCAGCTTTAGTCCCTGTTGCAATTAATTACTAACAAGTCAGGTTCTGTTATTCACAATGTGGAGAAATGACCTGCTGTATACTGTATGTCTATGATAAAGTAGGATACATATGGCGAACAGAACAATTGAAACTTTATCAGATTATCTCACAAGTAACTTGGTTGAACAGACACTTGAGCTATGTTAGCTTCAGTTCATTAAACCATAATCATTCATAATACATAATCCTATTTATTTGGTAAATTTGACCTATAGGTGGTCCAGGGAGTATCCATCCATATATACAAAAACAACTAGAGGGTTAAAATAATATGAAGTATGGACCAAGCATTAGGAGGGATTATAATATTTACTGTTTAGACAAAAATACGCTTGTCAGATTTACAACCTTTTTCTCTGACTAGGGGGAAAAATAAACTATAGCTTTTCCCTTTATTTTCTCGTCGATCTTGTCCTAGATTTGTGCCTATCAAAACTGGTATGAAAAATAACAACCAGGTCTAGACAAGTACAAGGATATTCATCATTTCATTTGCATTTTTACAATTTATACATGTAGCAGTATATTTAAGAATAAAAAAATTATAAATGCTTTCTGATGCATCATTAGACGTGGAATTTCTTGTTGTACTGTTAAAACAAGATATAACAGGAAAATTTATATTTTATGGATATATAAAGATTGGAACTTATACAAAATAAATAATTAGTTCAAAATTATTTCATTTATATGAGGGATATAATCGTCGAACTAATAAATAGACCTCTGCTTAATCATTTGCAAAACAAACAAGTAAACGATTTTGATGGACTAATATGTATCTGGGATGTGATGAAATTACAATCATACAAAACTAACATAGCCTTCGTGAATTACATATATAAGCTTATAAACCGTGATTTGCACTGGTTTTTCTTTAGCATTTTATTATTTATGTTTTAATAATTTTTTTAAATATTCGTTTTTACAATCCCAATATTATTTAAATTTTATTTAATATCTTTAAAAAAATTATTGCTAAAATCAAGCATAGGAGGGTTTAGTAACTAAGAGCATCTCCAACGATAATAGCTAAAATCATTAGCTATATAATGATTATCTAAAATTTTGCTGAACTGTAAGGAGTTAAACTCCAATGGAGTTAGTTATAATTGTTAGCTATATTTTAAAATAATTAGCTTTATTAATAAATATAAAAAAAATTATATGAGATTGATGATGTGTCATGATATGAGTGGATAGTGTGGATTTTAGATATTATTTATAATTCATAGACATTAGCCAAATATAGAAGATGTGAAACCCATTATCTAAAAATTTACCTAACAGTGTGCATGGTTGCAGAAGAAAAAAAAATAGCTATTAGCTAAAAACACTGCCATGTCACTATTATAGCTAACAAATTGTTAGCCTTGGAGATGCTCTAACATCTAATGTAGACTCTTTCATTATATCAGTTCATACCAAACTACCAACCAACCAAACTCTTAATGTTTCGACTTTAATAATGTAATATAATATATCCATATGAATTAAAATCATTGTTTGATTAAATAGAATCCAATGATTCAAATTAACCCTTAAATCATTATTTTTCCAGACTCGCATATTTTTTCTATAACCTCCCATTCTTCTTTCTTTCATCTTTGTCTTCACTTTTTTCAACATCTTTTCTCATGGTAGTCGTAATTTAGGTTACGATCCATGTGATTGGTTAAGCATACCTTTCGGTTAGATGATTAGCTTTTATGGACGAAAGAATGTCTCAGTTGTTTCTTTTGCCTTCTCGGATTGTGTATCTCTTTCTTTAAATGAAATCCTTTTCATTTTGCAAAAAAAAAAAAAAGTCTTTTTCGTCATCACTCCATAAATCATTCATAGTAAAACCATTTTATTTAAAATCAACTTTCTTTTCTCATCAAGCTCATAAGATGTATATTTTAACTTAAGTTTTCTTTGTTCTTAAGAGATCTATAAATGTGTGTGTATGTCTTCTTTATTTTGTAATTGAGATGTTGTCATTTTTAAGATATAGTTTTGTAAAAGTAGAACCTCGATAAATGAATATTCGATAAACGAATAACCTCATCAAATGAATAATTTTTTCTGATCCCGACATAATAGAGACAGTGTATTTTTGACCTCGATAAATGAATAATCTCGATTAATGAATAAAATTTTCCGGTCCCGAATGTATTCATTTATCGAGGTTTAACTATAGGGTGTTTTGATAAAGTGGATACAATGTTATGAAGTACATATAACACAATGGTATGCAATAATAAAACAATGCAAAAATAGTGATGTGTATGATGTATAAGAGTATATGGGACAAAAAATAAATAATATTCTTCAAGTAGAACATAATATGCTTATTGTATAAGACTGTATAAGAATGTGTTCTGCAGAAATATAACAATGTTCTACAAGCAGAATATGGTCTGCCTAACATATAAATACACATTTTGTATAAATAAAACAATGTTCCGCAAAAAGTACATCACGTAAACAATCCTTGTGGAAATAAGAGAAGACAAAATAAAATATGGAGATTGGGATGGTGATGGATGCATGAGATTGAGAAAAATATTAAGAAATAAAACAACGTTTTGCAAAAAGTACATCAGGAAGAGAGAAAGAAACAAAGTTATTAGGTTAAATTGATCACTTATCATATATTAATCCAAAAAATAAATGGTGTTATTTAAGTAAAGCATGCTATGCATAATGTATAGCACTGTATAAGAGCATACGACAAACTATGTTTTGCAAAAATAAAACAATGTTCTACAAATGGAATATGGTGTGCATATAACATAAAAATCTATATTACGTATAAATAAAACAATGTTATGCAAAGAGTACATCAGGTAGACAATCCATGTGGAAATAAGAGAAGACAACATAAAAACAAAAAGGTTCGGGTGGTGATGGACACATGGATCTTAGAAAAATATTGGGAAATAAAAAAACGTTCTGCAAAGAGTGCATCAAGAAGAGAGAAATAAACAAAATTATTGGGTTAATTAGTTTACTTATCATATTTCTATCCAATGATTAATTCGATCATCGAATCTCCAATTAAAAATTGATCTCCAAAGAACTTTTGCCTATAAATATACTAGCTTAAATCTTGTGCAATGCACGAATAACATTTAATATATATTATTTAATTATTCATATTTAACATGTAGTTTTCCATTATAAAGAAAATAAACTATAAAAGACCGGTATCACTAATAAAATATAATATAAATATATGTGTTTGATGGGATTCGAATGCTATCCCTTATTTGCAACTTTAAAATAAACTATATAAATATTTAACTATGATATGTTGTTGATGGGATTCGAACCTTAGACCTGGTTTAAATATTAAAATTCTTAAGTATTACATCTAACAGTTGTCATCTATTTACTTAAAAATCTAACGGTCATTATTTTATTTATACCAACTAAACTACCAAGGAAACTTTTAATATTGCGGCTTTGATAATGTAGTGTGTATATATATATATAGGGTCCTGTTCTAATAGAAACTAAATTAGAATAGAAACTAGAAACCAAACCCAAATTTAACATTTCTAGCTAATCTAATGATCAAACTAGGGGTACCCCAATAAAAAAATATAATAATCTATCATTTATTCAATAAAAAAAAACTGTTCACGCTGATGACGTGGCAGTGACATCATCGTGTGAACAATTTTTTTTTTTTTTTTTGCTGGACATTAGGGAGTTAATTTATGACATTTTTTGTGAAGGTGCCCCTGGCGGGGCCCTTAGAATGAATGAAATATAATTTATTTAGTGTTGGTTTCTAGTTTCTATTCTAACTTTGGTTTCTATTTGAACGCTAGCCTATATAATATATATATATATATATATATATATATATATATATATATATATATATAAGTTGGTGGTTAAGTTGCCTAATTCATGACCTCTCTCTCTAGAGCAGGGGTAAGACCGCATACGTCCTACCCTCCTCACACCCGGCTTTTCGAGTGGATAAGTGAATGCATCCCTTTCTTAAGTGGTTAATTAGCCAACCTAAACCCTGAACTGCAAGTACAAGGGAAAAACTTTAACTATTGAATTACTTATTTATCTCTTCACTTGAGGATATTTGAGTAAGGGATGTGAGACCTTTCTAGAAAAAAGTACATAAAGAAGCATATGGAGCACTTTCCGGTCCTGTATGTGATGGGCACACATTTCTAATATAAACAGGCTTAAACGTGTTATTTGAATTCGAATAGTATCCTTGTCTCTTGCTCGGGACAATGTTAATCTATCAAGTGCAAAAAATAAAGGCACAACACACTGTTTCATAAATTAGAATTTTCACGTAAAAATGCTTCTACATAATTTAGTAAAACAGTACAATCAGCAAACAAAACTATGTGATTGACAGTTATATAAAGCGAACAAGATAATATCAAGTTAGAATACTATTAATTATTACTCCCTCTGTCCCATGTAATTATTTACGTTTGCGTACCAATTTCCGGCACGGATTTTAAGGTGCATTTTAAGGATAGTTCTATAACTTATTTTTGATATTTTCTTTTTTTGTATAAAAATAGAACAATCCTATTTTTATACAAAAAAAGAAAATATCAAAAAAAATGCACCTTAAAATGCGTGTCAGATACGCAATTTTTTATGTAAAGAAATGGATGGGACGGAGGGTGTATCAAAGATTGATACAGATACTAAGAGAGTCAAAATGTAGGAAACATACCTTCCAACCTGCTAATTTTGCATGTTCAACAGCGGTGACAAGATCGCTATCTGACGCAAGTATGACTTTGTCATGGTCTTCATCTTCGTACTGCAGAACAAGTTGGTCATTAAAAGCCAGTTTGTGAAAAGGAATTTTAACAACCCAACTACAAATTTTATGTTCCATCATGTACCAAAATATGAGGCAGGTTGCTGCGGTCAATGTCATCCCCCATTCTCTGTATTATAGCAGTTATCAGTTCTGTCAAACTTCGAGTATCTACCACAGGAAAAGAAGATCAAGAATATTACTTCAATTCTGTACAATTATATTTCAACAGATTGATAATACATTTTTTTTTTTGGATGATAGGAAAATTTTGAGAAAAAAAAATCTTAAACTAAACAACTAGGTTTAGTTTCTTCAATTTCTACCTAAAATATTGATTGTTTAGTTTCTTCAATTTCTACCTAAAATATTGAATCACATTTCCTTTCATGATCCAGGAATAAAGTTCCCGAGAATATTTAGAAAATACATCTGTTGGCCTGTTATTCACTGATTATATCCAAAATAAATAATAAAAGCTTAAATGCTACAGCTAAAAGATGCCCTCCCCTGTAGAAGTTTAACACTTCACTTGAAATGCCCAATTACAGAAATCACTGTCTGTGCCTAGACTAATTGCTATTATAGATATCTGTTTCAAGTATAAGCTGTGCCTACATTTGTGCCACGTGTACAATACCTCAAATTTATTAGTAGCATAAAGTTGCCAAATGGGAAAGACAGTATAAGTGCATACCACAATTGAATCTATGCATCCGCCCCTTCCTATCTTGAATTTTGAAGGCAAAAGCTGTGGGAATGTTTGACGGATATCTCCCTATGTCTGTTCCCGTTCCTTCGGAAAGCAATTTCGTTGAGCTCTCACTGCAGTGCCACCGATACTTCGTAAGAAATTGTAAAGAAATCAGAAGCATGTCAATATCACAATAGAAAATATTATAACCTCCGTGTCTCATCTTCATCATCAATGGGGTTTAAAGCCATAGCAGAGTCCCAAAACTTTTGCATCATACTGCTTGCAGCCTCATTATTAACCCCGGCTGCATTTCCCACCTATTTAATCCTTTAAATTAGTGACGCCATGTCTACTCCAAATATTTGAAATAGCAGATTAAGTAGATTAAAAGGTCTATCGATTACGAAACTAATTCCCATTAGTAATTGCTTTTGTTTTCCTACAAACTCTGACGCATAAAGTAGTACATCTGTCTAGTATAGTAATTTCCGATTATGAAGCAATTGCATATATGTATGTACTGTGAATATAACACTTCACAGATACATGTATATTAAAAATATAGTCCATATGTTCCCAATAACAGGGATAATACATATGAATATAAAAGTTTTTCCCTATATACTGGCTGCGGAGTGTTTCCTTTTAAAAATATTTTTTACAAGTGAATGAAGATATAGTATGAGTAACTTCTATATTATGAACTTAGTTAACAGTTCTAGA
Source organism: Kitagawia praeruptora (assembly GCA_037693485.1). Taxonomy (NCBI): domain Eukaryota; kingdom Viridiplantae; phylum Streptophyta; class Magnoliopsida; order Apiales; family Apiaceae; genus Kitagawia; species Kitagawia praeruptora. The sequence continues at coordinate 29,307,026 of CM075345.1, read as the reverse complement.
GTCCTACCAAAGCTGAAGATATTATCCAAATCAGAGTAGAAAACTTACAGGCTCAATCATATAGTTGTAATTGCACAAGAGTCGAAGTGCATTTATGATAGTGGGAGGCTGAAATGGTGCTATCAAAGGCGCAACTAATCGTTGATTAAATGAGAGGCGAGGCAATTTTAATAGGGATGTCGCCTTTCTCGCCTTCCCACGATAGGCAAGATTGTGGGCCTTTGTAAAAATATTTATCTTCTAGTCTAGTTATTGTGAAAAATATTATAATTATAATAATAGTAAACCTATATTTTTATATGACTATAACACAGAAACCGTGTTTTTTCTATATTATTATCATCAATAAAGCTAATATAATCACTACAATATCTATTTGTAAAGTAAGTATAAACTATAGTAAATTATATGTGTGGGTGCGTGCATGTGAACAAAATTCTATCACAAAAATATTTAAATACATTTCTTAATGTTGACTTTTTTTTTGGTAATATGTAACCCAAATCTTTATAGTTAAAACTTTCATTAATCATATCAATAAAGGAACTTATTAAGCGTCTGGATTCTGGTCGCGCTATTGTTGGAGAGATCAACTTACGGTGGCAACAGCAGCATGAGTTATATGAAGTACATCAGTAACAGCAACGACAATGCCATCTACATTGAATAACCCAAGAAAGTAAGGAATCATGTCATTCATTTCTAAAGCTTCTAGACAAACTTTAAGCCCGCATTAAACATATGCACACCTCTATCAACAATTGGAAGATGTAAAAATTTCCCATCATGCATAATATGAAGAGCATCAACAATTGGTGTATCAACTGTTGCACATTGTGGATTTGGGGTCATCACCTGCATGTTAATTCAAAAGTGAAAGTTAGTCTCCCCATGACAAAAAAGTGTATGATTGCTTGGCATAGACAGATACACCATTACAGAACATATCCCCAAAAGGCAATCAGTTAATCATCACGATAATTACCTTCTCCACGCAAGTGGACTCTGGTGGAAGGTCTTGTGCAATCACTCGCATTAGAATATCCTTTGAACTGACAAAACAGAAGGTAACAGTAATACTTCTATTTTAAAAATTCTACTTGCATATGAAGCACAAAGAATTTTGAAAACAACGTGGAACATGCAATCCAGAAGAACTTACGTAAGAATGCCCAGTGGTTTTCCATCAACTGCTACAACTGCAGAGCCTGAACGACATTCAAGCATCTGCTTTGTTGCCATGACAACTGTATCTGTTGGCGAGAGAGTTATGACCCTGGAACTGCAACAATTAGTTTGACAGTACTAAAATAATAGGATCAATATGTTTCCTAAAGAAGTCGTATAGAAGCTAATCAGAAATAGAGAGTAAAAGTAAAGATATTACCTACTTTGGATTCTCGTTAATGATCGTAGACAATGAGGGCCTAAACATCTTCTCTCGAAGTGTTTCAATGAATGTATTTGGACCTACAAAGTAAACACTTACTATCAGATTCATGTGGAATAACTATGTGAACGTAATATACTTCAAGGATTCAAGCACAAGCTTAATTCAAGTGTTTTGAGAAAAAGAAAACATATTGTGATGTTTATCACCAACCAAAGAGGTTTGTGAAATAAGTATATTTTGTGTAATACAATTCACCAAGATACCAACCAGATATAGGCGTCCCCCAGTGTTTCTCAACACCTTCAACAGCAGCCGCTATAGCCTTTCCCTTTTCAGCTGCCCGTTCCATGCGAGAAATAGCATCATGTAAACATTTTGCTATATCAAGTAAAGCAATAACCTCTCCTTTGTCCACGACAGGCAAATGTCTAAATTTTCCTGTGGAAGATATTAAACAGTGGAATATTTAGAAAGTACTTGTATACTGATGATGTGGATATCGAACCACTAATCAGTACTAACCGTGCACCATCTTTTGCAGGGCTTCAACAGCAAGGGTATCTGAAAGCACAAAAACCGGGTTCCTTGTCATAACCTTTGAAACTGGCGTATCTTCAAGACTAATCTCACGAGCAATAACTCTTGTAGCAATATCCTTCAATCACCATATGACTAGTAGGTGAGATCACAACATTCAAGGGGGTACTCTGTCTGGTTCTATAATACATAACTTAAGTAAATGCTTCAAAACCTTATCTGTAAGGATTCCACACAATAATGCATTTGAATCAGTCAATAATAAAGCATCAACTCTACGAGCTGCCATCCGACGACATGCTTCATGAACGCTCGTGGAATCGGGTACTGTCAGGGCCTTTGAAAGCCGCAATCTCTTAACGGTGCGCTCTCCAGTTAACTGGCCTCTGATTTAAGGAAAGTGCACATACAGAAAACATCAGTCGGCTAAATAAAGAAGTTCAATTTAACCTTAGCACACTACCCTCCATGATGTGGCAGAATGTACTAAGTTTATCCTCATAGTTCACATCCGTTAAGTTACTGAGTTTCACAATTTATGCATACACAATATTTAGAAAATCTATGAACAATAAAAGTTCAATGGGATTAATAACACGGTCAGCATTCTGGTCCCTCTAAATAGCGGACAGTTAAAAAGAACTATGACCAACAACCAAGAGTAAGGAATTTATACTCCTATATTTCTACCTACAAAATTCACAATCTACATTGACTTACAATCAAAGGCAACAACCGATAAAATAATAAGGAACCAGGATGGAAAACATCGACAATAAAAACAATACGAGAAAATGTACAAAGGAAAAATATGTGTAACAATTTGATTGGTGCGCAAAGTGAAGCATACATGGAACGAGAAGCATTGAGAGATCTTCTAGCGAAATCAGGTCCACCTCCATTCTCAGAAGATTTCTTCTTGCCGTGCATAGGTGAGCTGCTGCTCATCGACATACTGCTTTTTCTCGAAGAACCTCCCTGGCTTCCCGCCATCCTCTCCTCTTTGATCCTCTCCTCCCCTATCCCAAAATCAAATCCACAAGACTTAGCCTAACAGATATTCACAGTTTTTCGTATTTATTTAATTTAAATTTCTGTAATCCACCATAACATTCCAGTTTCGGTTATTCTCGTAGAGTCATTTAAATTTCTGTAATTGATCAACATAATAGAACAGAACGAAAAAAAAAACAAATAAATCATAAACGATATTTTATTTCAACATGTATGAAAATAAATAAATAGAAAAGTCAAAGTGGAATGGAAGGATAACCTGATTAACGGACTGGAATGCTATAAAAAGAAGATGTGAAGATCGGAACGGAAAGGATGATCGGAGGGATAATATTTGCCGGGAAAATTGAGAAGAATTTCCCGGGAAAATGCCCAACCGAAGGGTAACAACATTCAACAGGACGGAAATATATATATTTATTTATTTCTAAATATGTGTGTATTACTGTGTATATACAGTTTGACGAAATGATTAATATCAGTTTTTTAAGGAAATAAGAAAGGGAAGAAGTAAAGTGTTGCTGTAATTCTGGATTTGAGGAAGGAGATTGATTGTTGGAGAAAAATGGAAATAATTGTATATATAATTTCACATTATTTGGCAAGGACGGTGGAGAAGAATAGTCAGATCATCAAATATTCAAATCAAATACTCCATATAGTCTTTGTTCTAAAATTTGACGATTAATCCATGTTTCATGGGTTATCGAATTGATTAATAATCCGATTATTCAATTAAATATTCCGATTAATCCTCAAATACCCGATTAATCTCCGATTAATCCCTGGACAGTGTCTTTACTGATTAAGTCTGATTCCCGCTTTTTACAACACTGCATATAGTGCTAATTAGTTATTTACACACGTCTAATTTTATTTTTTTTTTCAACAAATCGTACTTGCATTACTTAAAAATTATCACTTTCGAATACATGATTAAAAAAGGATGAGGAGTGTTAATCTGAAAAAGTGGAGAGAGAATAAGAATGAGATCCAGTCATCCAGATTGCAGGCGTGTCCGTAAACAAATGGGTTAAATCTCAAAGTGCTCATTGAAGTGGAGAGCTAGTATCAAATTACTCACTCTAATTATTGGCATCTCATTCGAATCATTAAAGTCATAATAAATATCAAATGGATACCTTTAAAATATACTCAAAAAATAAAAATAATTTTTCATTGATTTCTACACATTTTTCTTGAATGCTTCCATAACCAAACGAAAGGTTTATAATTCTAGTATTTCTGATAATATATTTAGATTTTTAAAAATTCATTTACTATTTACTTTTAATTTTATTGTCATTTTCCTTGTTTTAATTAAAAATAAATAGTAAATAAACGTTTTAAATTCTAAATATATTATCAAAAATACTAGAATTATTAACCTTTCGTGTGGTTATGGAAGCATTCAAGAAAAATGTGTAGAAATTAATGAAAAATTATTTTTATTTTTCGAGTATATGTAAAGCATAATGTAATGTAATATGTAATAGAGGACATGTATAACTCAACTAGGATAAAAGATAAATAATATTAACTCTATACAGGGATCGTGAAATTTGAAGAACAGGCACCGACAAGGATCAAGTCGCTGAAAGAAGTTCATTAACATGATCAAGCCTCAGTGACAGAATAAGATGTACAGATGATTCAGTTGAAGGGCCAAAAGATTCCATGTATTTATATTATTTGAAGATACTGCTGCAGGCTAATCAATTGGAATGTAACGAAGGTGTGAAGATCAAGATCAGTGCTAGTCACTTGTGAACCAGACCAGTGCACTAAGTGTCAGCACATACGAGAAGGATCAACACATTAATTCACAGAAAGAATTGCCAAAGCCTATTGACGATCAAGGACAAACATAATATCTCAAGGTATTGTCAAAAATTAATTTACTCTGAAAATTAACTAAGTAACAGATTAATTAATTATTTATAATATATAATTAAATTAATCTGGTACTTGAACTATTTTCCGAGAAGAATTAATTCAGCAGAATATTTGAAACAAAAGAGAGAAGCCCAAAAGAAGCAGCCAAAAATAGTAATACTATTCACGGTTACTATTCACGGCTACTATTCATATGACGGCTACTATTCATATGGTGGCTACTATTCATATGGCGGCTACTATTCAAAAAGTGGCTGGAGGGGCCCACGGGGGTTGTTGAAATAGTACAGCATAGTAACTTTCTATAATCTATAAATAGACATGTTGTATTTCATTTCAAAACACACCTCAACACACAACTCTCTCTTCTCTCTCTTATATCCTCTCTGTGTCAGCTGCTAGACAGTCCATCTAGTAGGAAAGCCGGCTTAGCCCGCTTTCAGGAAGTGTCGGATAGAGGGTCCTCGTGCCTAAACTATCCTTAGGAGTGTTCTGGTTTTTGAAGCTAATCCATCGGATTAGAAGTTGTAACACCCCTTCGAGTTTATTATCAATAAAGATATATTCTCGGAATTGTTTTGTTATTTTGATTTCAAGATCCGAAAAATTGTTATCCGCAAAAATCTTGAGAATCGAATTATTTTGGTAGTATCGTATTCAACCCCCCCTTCTACGATACTTCGGGACCTAACAGTATATTTTAAAGGTATCCATTTGATATTTATTATGACTTTAATGATTCAAATGAGATGCCGATAACTAAAGTGAGCAATTTGATACTAGCCCTCCACTTCAATGAGCACTTTGAGATTTAACCCGTAAACAAATTGTTTATTCTCTTTCCCCGTTAGCTCTCTCATGAGAGAGATATTTGCTTACCAGTAGTGTTAGTTCAAAGGATAAAATTAAAGAATTTCTAATAGTGTTGTGGTTATTTGTTAGTTTTTCTTTAAAAAAAATTAATGTAGAGTGTAAGTTAAAGAATAGTATCTACATTTTAAAATATTTTGGGATGCGAAACGAATTCAAAATCTAAAACTATGTTTTGGGATGACGAACAAGAATTTTTTAGGCTTTTTTTGAATAAATAGATTTATATGTTTTATAATTGATGATCTGTTTTTAAGAAATTTCGGTATAAGTGAGCATCGAACGCAGGACAAGAAATAAGTTCTTACCGCTTGAGTTAATCATGGGACTGATCACTAGCAAACGGTTATCAGCATTCATTGATCGCGAAAAGTATCTACGACACGTGCATAATAAAGTTTTTTTTTTTTGATATAAGAACCGATCATTTATACGTATCACAATTGCAATATGTGTTTTGCCAGCAAATGTTGTTAGACGTTTGTTGTTGACCATTTTCCTCTTATCATAATCATCGTACTCACGTAGTTGTTATGCCCAAATCTTGGCATAAGCCATAAGGAAGCTTAATGGGCTGAAGTAGTGGTCCACAACTCACAATGGGCCTAAAGATGAAGATTGGGTTACTAAAGTCCACCACCAGGAGTTAGTCCAATAAACTATAAGCACAATATGGAAGACAGCGACCCCTAGCTACGGGTCGAGTTCGCTAGACATTGTCCCTAGTATGGGATTGCACATGCATCATCTCTCTACAAGGTCCAGTGTGGCCTAGCATTTTCTTATATGAAAGCTCATGATTAAGCACAACGAGATCGCATGAGTAGATATGAAGGCTCATAGCCAAGCCCAGCGAGGTCGCATGAGTAGATATAGTAAAGCCCAGCGAGGTCGCATGAGTAGTATTATCTCCATAGCGTGGGACCACCTTGCATGATTAAGCCCAGTAAGGTCGCATGCGAGTCCACATAGCTTCTCCATTAGCCTCGCCAGTGAGGCCATGTGATTCTAGCATCATGTTAGCCATAGGTTACCTTTATTGGGTCATGGGTCATGAGCAGGATTAATGGATAAATTATATCAGCCCATAGACGTCTAGTGGATTTGGGCCAAGACGAGACCACAAAAACCCTAGCCCGTCTGGGTAACTTATTCTCCAAGAACTACGTATGGCTTGATCCCTATAAATGGGGTACATAGGCAACTTGTTATGGATGATTGACAGTTGGCAGCAAGAGAGAATAAATAGTTTTTCTCTAACATTCAACGAATCAACAAACAAGATCAGCCACAATAATCACCAATCTCCTTCCGTGTTCTTCGCGTTCTTAGCAGAATATCCGTATTTTGCTCCGTGATTCAAGCAAACCTCCAAAATACTGTTATACAATATTCTCCCTATAACAGTAGTCATTATTAATTAAATAGCTTATAATCTGTGTAAAGCACGAATTATTATTTTTTTTCTTTTAATTTACTTATTAGTATAGTATGTATGATATTATAAATATTATTTTTAACATGTTGGGAGAATTCGAACATTAAATCTTTGTACATAATAATTTTTAGTATTAAATCTAAATTAATATTTTGTTGGCAAAAATCGAAACTTCAACCTTTTTATATAACATAATCTAATATTAATTTTATATTAAAATACTGATAAAAAATAGGGGGTTAATCAAACTATAAAATATACCATTTTGCTTATTATAGTTTACGGATCAAGGTTTTTCATTTAGGTGATTTATAAATTGTAAAAGAGAATCTTAAGTCACTGAACTATTTCTTTTTTGTCCCAATCCCTGAACAACAAATTCGGTCTTTTAAATAATTAAACTTTTGAATTTTTCTGGGTTGTATTCTTCCGCCAAGATCCGGCTGACGGACTTGGCGGTTGAGGCACTTAAACCCGAAAGTTGTATAGTTTAGTGACTATAAATTTATATTCTTAGGAAACAAGAAAAGGAACTTGACAAAAAAGAAAGTTTTAGTTGGATTGTAGTAACAAAAAAGAAATTTTACCATGTCTCTGTTAAAGACTAAACTTTTTGCATTGATGAATGCTAGTGATAGGTCTAAAATTACTGTAAAAATGGTTTATGAAATTGCTAGACAAACAATACATCAAAATGATTACAATGTTGTATAGGGAGTCCGCTCCTAAACTACTGAAACTATACCAGGACTAATTGGAATGGAATTCAGCGTGACTAGTAGAGGTATTGATCTTCATGAATAGGTTCTACCAATCTTGATTATAGACGACTAGCATCTTGCCTTTGTTCACTACAATTTCTTCAATAAAGAAGTCGTTGCATTTCAAGTACTATCATTTTACATCCTCGTCTCTTAATAATTATTCAAACGAGAATCATTTGTAGTATCATATCTTGTTAATTCATATGGGTTTTTAAAAATGCTTCGTCAGCTTCGAAACTTATCAAATTAGAAACCTGAATATGCAAATTTAGTTTTAACTATTTCTAGGTATGGATTCTTAGATACCTAGATTCAATTTAATGCAGATTATAGTCACTGAACTATATATTGATCTGGTTTAAGTCCCTCAGTCGTCACTAGGGGAGAGCACGAGTCAGATCGGGTTTATGGTAAAATCGAAACCGAAACCGACGATTCGGTTTCGGATTCAAAATTGTTAGATCGGTTGCAATCGGATCGGTTTCGGTTTTAAAATCACCTCAAATAAAAATGATAAAACCGACATACCTTACTTAGATGAGAAGTACGTAAAAGTAACCAGTGGGTGATGAAATTTATGAGTATAAGCAAAGCACTGGTCCAAAGAGCACGTTTAGTTAAACACATAAGAAAACATATTATATGTTGGGTTTCATGCAATCAAACGCAGCGGAAAAACGTGAAAAATAAGATAAAAACTGAAACCCACCGCAAGGATCCATGCGAGAATTGTATATTTAATTCGTAGTTATCAGAAATCGGTACCTTAAAGAGCTTTTCGATGTCTGAGAGTGAAGAAAGGATTGTTCGATCACCACATATCCCGCACGAGCGATGTACGCCTCAATGGTATCCACACGAATGCTTTCTTGAAGGAATTGCAGTGTACTAGCACCAAGAACTCGAATTTTCTCCTCTCTTGCTCTCTCTTCTTTTGCTGTTATGGTTTAGTGTTTTTAATTATAATAAAAACGTAACCTACTAGCAACCACAGCATAAGAGTTATATAGGTGGAGTTAAAAACGAATTCAACTCTAATCTCTTTAGAGTTTTGTATAAATCCAAATTTTGTTTATTATCATCTTATTAAGTCTTACTTAATAAGCAAACAACTGGATTTTGAATTATCAATAATTCGAATTTTGTTTCTTTAATTAATCAAGTCTATACTTAATTAATTAATTAACAATTCGATTTATCATCTTAATTTAAATCCGATTATTTTAATTAAATAATCCTTCAAGCACTCTTGTGTGTGACCCTATAGGTTATTATTATATTGGCAACAATTTTATTTAATAAATAAAATCGTAAACAATGAGCGACATCTAGTAATACATCATTGTTACCCAAATAATAATTATTAAATCGGTGAATCGATTTCGCCTTTCGTGAACAATGTTTAATGTAATATAATCCCTTTAACCATGATATTATAGAATAAACTGGAGGCATGGAATGTGTCATCCTCGTCATAATTTAATCATTATTTTCTTGATCGATGAGTAGACTATTCAAACAAATCAATATTTGAGCACGGCCATGCATTTCATAGTCTCACTCAAACAAGAGGCCAATAATATCACTCCTAATTGTTAAGAAGGGTTAAATTCCATCTAGATCATTCACATTTCTCATACGATTCACAATATATCCAAGACTACCTTTATCATTACCCGATTAAAGATAACTTTTGATAGAATCAAAATATATTAATTCTCGTATAGAAATGTAATGACTTCAGGTCTAAGGATCATTACATCATTATCACATTTGAGATTCATAATGACACATTTATTCATTCCATGTCGAATCTCATAGTGGGTCTATCCAGTACATCGTACTCATACATGTACCTATGCATTGACTTTAGTATCACAATGCTTATGATCAATGAGAAGTGATCATCAGTCAATCAACATATTAGTCTCGATGTATTAATATTGTCCCAATAACAATAATACTTGACTAGGGATATTTAAGATTATTATACTGTATATTATCTCATATTAATATAGTTCGTATCAATAATCTAGGGACATTTATTATACTAACAATTATATCGCAGTAAATACAAAGCATAATAAAACATCAATATAATCAAAACAGAACATAAATGTCAATAACATAGTTTAAATAAACTGAAATGTATTGCCTCTAGGGCACTTACACTAACATATTAGCCATATCAGTCAAAAACAAAAATTAGACCTTCATCAAGTATGAATAAAATCTTTTAAACGTAATTCTTCACAATTTGAGATTGACACATGAATTTATAGATGCCTATGCCCTGCATAGTTGAATCATTCAAAACTATTATATGTTTCTTTCTTTTTATATTATCCGAAACTATAAGCTTTTGATTTAAACGTGAAACCTAACAGAACCTGGTTTTATTTAGTACAGGTTTTAGCTAATTTATACAACATGAAATATGTTGTGTTATCAGATATTCATTGCCCAAGGCCACTCGGATTTTTCGTGTGCCTCTCCTATTTTTATTCCATTTACACATTGCTCATTAGCTTATATTCATATCAGCTTCGAATAGAAGCTCTGTTCTATAATTTACAGTGCCTAACTCAACTTAACAATTACATGTGTGCCTTTCGTGTGTATTGTCAATCGTGTCTGTGTTGTGTTGCTGTAATAGTCTAATAGATAGATTAGGTCTTAATTTGATGGCCCAAATTGTAAACACAGAGCCCAAGAAATATGCTAAAAAATGTGTATTTATTAATTATATATATATATATATATATATATATAATTTATTTATTTATTTTAATAATTGGTTCGGGTTCGGTTTTTTTTTGTTCGGTTTTAACCTATAACCGGAACCGTGTTAAAAATGGATCGGTTTTTAGATTTCGGTTTCGGTTCGATTTTAACGGTTTCGGTTTTTTTCGATTTGGTTTTCATCGGTTTCGATTTTGGTTTGATTCGGTTTTTTGATCGCCCCTAGTCGTCACGTACTCACGTCAAACACCATGTCAACCAAGTCAAAGTGTCATATATCACCAAAATTTAATGTCTATTGGTATCGGATTTTTATGGAATGATGAAAACTCATAAAAATTGAAAAGTTTAATGAGTTGAAGACCGGTCTTTTTTGGTCAAAAAAAAGGGTAAGACTGAGTTTTATATTAGTGGACATTAAGTCATAAACCCAAAAAATTCAATAATTTAGTGGATTGCGAATTCAGTTTCCCTTTACAAATAAGGCTAAATTGGTGGTTGGGATGGTTTCCACGGACAGTAACTGATAGTATTTTGTCCTAAACCCAATCATGTATGATGAGTTAGGAAATACTTTCATGTAATCTTATTTGATTTTATTTATATTAATAAAAGACTTGTTGTTTTATTACGTGCTTTATCTATTTAAAGTGTTTAAATAAGAAGTTCCATAGTTTAGAGTAAAGCTTCTAGAATTATAATGAGATTATAATAATGAGATCTAGAAGATGATAACACTAAACTTAAATAGTTCCCGATCGTAGGATAACTAATTGGGAGTTAGTCAATCCGTAAAGATCGGTACATACTATGCTTGCTTCCTCGGAAGGATATCTGTTCTCATAGACATTCGTGTGGTGACACTATAGCTAGTATGTAGGTGCTTATTGGAGAATAAGTTCACTGAACGTGACTTGATCAAATGAACGACTAATGGAGTTTACTCACGTGTTAATAGTTGTTCATAAGTTGATGGTGGTACAAGTGTCCTTAGACTTGAGACCGTTAAAGTAATCTTATATACAATGAACTATGTTTTGGTTTAGTTCTAAGTCCTCAAGGGACAATCATTAGTTCTATTCCGTGTATAGGAATTTGTATATGAAGATAGTTAACGATCGATAAAGAATCTACCCCTTTCAGTAAAAGAAAGTGAATATCCTATGATGTTCTTACTATGTTAGTTCTGGAATCTCTGGCCAGAGTAATTGAAGTTAGAATAAGTTTCTAATTCAAATGAACTAGACATAATGTATAAGAAATTATATGATAAAATTAAATAGGCTTGACACGCGTTCCACGCCTTGTATTTAATCGGGATATTGTCGGGTAGAAGGAATTGATTGTACGGTAACCATTTGTTGAATAGGTTTTATATATTCTAAGCAATGAATTCATATTATCCGGATAGTCGCGATATATTCAAAAGTATCACTCACGATGTAGAATAAATATTAATTACTTATGTAATTATATTTAACGAATTAATTAGTAATTCGTATAAGTAATAATAAATAGTTTATTATTATTTATTTGTACTACTGGCTTAATATTGAACCTAAAGGGTCACACCATAAAAAGGTAAAATATTTATAGATGATGTGAATAATTAATAATGGCTATGAATTATTTATTTATTGAATAAATAATTAATTAGCAATTATTTATAATTTATTAAATGAGATTTAATAGATTATAAATAAATTAAGAAAAGTTCTTAATAATTATTTATTACAAAATTTATTTTGAGAAATTAAATTTTATGAGAGAATTATTTTCAGAATGGGATTAATAATTAAAAAGGTTTTAATTATTAAATGATTATTTAATTAGATAAAGTAAAGACTTTATTTCTTTAAATATCAATCATTCCAAGAGTTGGAAGATACATCAAACACATAACACAAAAACATCCCAGGGGTTTTGAGAGGATTATTGAGAACTTTTGAAGTTCATCAAAATCATTCCAAATCATTTTAATAATTTTCTCAATTGTTCTTAATCTACTATATGATATTTGATCTTGGTGGATACCATTAGAGCACTCCACACTTGAGGGGTGATTGCTGGAAATCAAAGATACATTCATAACAATCCCAGGAAAGCTATCAAGGTATTTTTCTTGTGTTCATACAATTTTAAATCTATATACATGATTAATTAGGTTTTCATGCAAGTAAATGTGATTTACGCTTCCGCTACGGTCATAAATTCCTTCAATGGTATCAAGAGCATAGGTTGCATGTATATAGATCCCAAAAAAAAAATTCAGAATTTTTCAAGCTTGTATGAATTAGTTATGAATTTTTGAAGTTCATGGAGGCTATAATCAAATTAATTACGAATTAATTAATAAATTATTTTTAAAAAAATTTTGATCACTGATATATTTTCTACAAGTGTTGTAGAAGTCCCAGAAAAAGTTTCATAATTTTCCCATGTATAGATTATTTATTATTGATTTTTAAAGAGTTTAGAAATTAATAAATAATAATCTGTTTTATAAATATATATATTATTTATAAAATATCTAGATGGGTAATTATTGTTGGGGGCCCAAAAGGATATTTTGGGTTGTTAAAGTGGGCTGGATATATAATATATATATATATATATATTTTAAAAACAAAAATCCTGCCGACTGAAAACAGAAAGGAGTGCGCGCGACTGCGTACCGCGCGTGGGCGTCACGCACCGGCGGCTCACGCGCCGGGTCGGTTCGGGTCGGTCAAATGGGTCGGGTCGGCTCGGTCAACCGGGTCGGGTCAGGGATGACGTCAGCATGACGTCAGCATAAGGGTGTGCCGCATCTGTTGAATGCGTTACTCATTTAATATGTTATATTTGGCCTGTAACGCATTGTGGTAATGCGTTACAAGGTCAAATGGTGACAGTAATGGCCCTGATTCGTATTTTGATTTTTCCCGTTGATCCATAACTCCGTTTGAGGCGTATAATATATCATTGGATTCGTTTTTTCGAGACTGATCTAATGAAGTGGTCAAATAAGTTTTAAAAATTAATTTTAAAATGGTTATAGCTTCCGGAAGTGTTTTAAAGCCCGTTTTAATTGTGTTAAAATGCTTTAAAATACTAATATTGTTTCATATAGATGTTTAACAATGTTTAACATGATATAACATGTTTGCCTAAATATATGTGTGCATAGAAATGCCATGAGATGATATATTTAGTTTTATATATCGTATATAATTGCATGTTTGTCTTTAGGTTTTAACGAAAACGTTTCGTAACCTAAACAATATAAAATCCCTCGTTATTTAATATCAAGTAATAAAATGGCCAATGTCACAACGGGCTTGTGTCGGTCATAGCCTTCCAACATGGTAGAAAGTAATTCTTAGTTTTGAGCTTTGTCGTTTCGTGCTACAGCCGAGGGCTTCGTTTTCAAAATAGGAATTACTTGTCTATTACATGAGATGCGTATAATTAATTAGAATCCAATTGTCGTTACGTGCTACAGCCGTGGGCTATTGAGATCTTATTAATTTAACGAGATGTTGGGTCTCACTTGACTTAGAATATTGAATTTAGACGAGCTACAGCCGTGATTCAATGATTCAAGAGGCTAAATGGAATTAGGGAATAACATGAGATGTAATTGATAAAGAGTTATCTGCCTATGGAACATTACATAGCGTTTCGTGCTACAACCGAGGTTATATAATGGAAAGTAGGATCCCTATTCTCACAGGCATTGAGAATGCTTAAGTTATACTTTTGAGGGTTGTATAATTTTAATAAAACTGTGGGAGCCACCTATGAATAAAGACCCGATTCATAAGGTGTTATAATAAAATTGGATATCTACTAATGTTGTTATGTATTCACAAATTTCAGATTTATAGATCATGTCTTCTACTCTATCACTCCGTAGCATACTTGATGGGAACAAATTGACTGGTCCCAATTATGCTGATTGGCTTCGAAACCTGAAAATCGTTCTCAGGGCTGAGAAGAAGGATTATGTGCTTGACTCGCCTTTACCTGTACCTCCTTCTGATGATGCACTTTTCCCTGAACGAGAAGTGTATAATGACTGGTTAGATGCTGCTAATGTTGCTCAATGTGTCATGCTAGCATCCATGACACCTGAGTTACAGAAGCAACATGAGCGTATGGATGCTCCTACCATTCTGATACATCTACAGGAGCTTTATGATGTACAAGGGAGAACCGCTCGATATGATATATCGAAAGAGCTATTCCAATGTAGAATGGCTGAAGGGTCGTCTATGAATGACCATGTGCTTAAGATGATCAATCTGATTGAGCATCTAGGGCAGTTAGGTTTTGTCATGGATGGGGAGTTAAGCCAAGATTTAGTCTTGCAGTCACTCCCGGATTCGTTCTCGTAGTTCGTTATGAACTTTCACATGAACAAGCTGGATGTCAGCTTAGCTGAGCTCCACAACATGCTGAAAACTGTTGAGGTGAATTTTCCCTCCAAAAGGGGTTCTGTTCTTATGATCGGTGCCAGTACCTCTACTAAGAGGAAGAGGAACTGGAAGCCGAAGAATAAGAAAAAGGGTGAGAATAAGCCTGTTCCACCAAAGGCTGACCCGAAAAGCAAAGGAGTTTGCTTCCACTGTAACAAGGTGGGACACTGGAAGAGGAACTGCAAGGTTTACCTTGCAGAGTTAAAGAATAAGAAGGGCAATGAGATTACCGCTTCTGATTCAGGTATGTTCATGATTGAACTAAATATGTCTTTAAGTCAGATTTCTACTTGGGTATTGGATACTGCTTGTGGGTCTCATATTTGCAATTCGTTGCAGGGACTAAAGCAAAGTAGATCTCTGGGGGAAGATGAAGTGATTCTATTGATGGGCAATGGAGCAAGAGTTGTTGCTACAGTTGTAGGATCATTTCCTTTGCATATGCCTACGGGCAAAACTATTGTGTTGAATAAATGTTATTATGTACCATCAATTGTAAGAAATATTGTTTTATTCCTGTACTTGATTCGGATGGTTTTACATTTATTGTTAAGAATAATAAATGTTTAATTAAGAGAAACAATATTATTTATGGATATGGTACATTACATAATGGTTTGTATATATGTAACTTAGAACATAATTTGTTTCAAATTGAACAACCAAATAATAAAAGAAAAAGAGATAATAAAAATCCAACTTATTTATGGCACTGCAGACTAGGTCATATTAGTGAGAACAGACTTCGCACATTACATAAGGATAAGTTACTAGAACATTTTGATTTTGAATCATATCCTACATGCGAGTCTTGTCTCATGGGTAAAATGACTAAATCTCCATTTACTGGACATGGAGAGAGAGCTGCGGGGTTGTTAGACTTGGTACACACAGATGTGTGTGGACCAATGTCAACAAGTGCTAGAGGAGGATTTTCATACTTCATTACATTTACGGATGATCGATCCAGGTTAGGATATGTATATCTTATGAAATACAAATCCGAAGCTTTTGAAAAGTTCAAGGAATATAGAAATGAAGTAGAAAAACAAACCGCACGTAGTATAAAAGTTCTTCGATCAGATCGAGGAGGTGAGTACTTAAGCGGAGAGTTTTTAGGTTATCTTAAAGAAAATGGTATAGTTTCTTAATGGACCCCTCCCTATACTCCACAATTAAATGGATTATCTGAGAGAAGGAATCGTACTCTATTAGATATGGTAAGGTCCATGATGAGCTTTACTGATCTTCCAGTATCACTATGGGGTTATGCTTTAGAGACATCAGCGTATTTACTGAACAAGGTGCCTTCTAAATCGGTTCTCATGACCCCACATGAGATGTGGAGTAGGAAGAAACCAGGTCTTAAACATGTTAAGGTTTGGGGGTGTCCAGCATATGTCAAGAAAGTTGAACATGATAAGTTGGAACCTAGATCCGTGAAATGCAGTTTTGTGGGATATCCTAAAGAAGGTCATGGATATTATTTCTATGATCCTTCTGATCAAAGGATATTTGTTTCTAGACACGCACACTTCTTAGAGGAACAGTTCCTCCTTGATAGAAACAGTGGGAGAAATATTGAACTTGATGAAGTTCAAGAAACACAAAATGCAACGATTAGAGAAGAAGTACCTGTTCAGAAAGAACAACCTTCTGTAAAACAACCTTTACGTAAGTCAGAGAGAGTGTCCCGCCCAATCGAAAGATATTACGGGCTTGTCATTGAAAATGATGATGATTTGTCATTTGTTGATGATGAGGACCCTATGACTTATGAAGAGGCTGTGAGTTGTAATGACTCGGAGAAATGGCAGGATGCCATGAAATCCGAAATGGACTCAATGTATATAAACCAAGTGTGGACTTTGGTTGAGGCACTTGAAGGAGTTAAACCCATTGGGTGCAAATGGATATACAAACGAAAGTTAGGAGCAGATGGCCAGGTGGAGACCTATAAGGCCAGGCTTGTGGCAAAAGGATTCAAACAAAGACAAGGGATTGACTTTGATGAAACTTTTTCGCCTGTAGCCTTGCTCAAATCCATTAGGATTTTGCTTGCGATTGCAGCCTACTATGATTACGAGATCTGGCAAATGGATGTAAAGATGGCCTTCCTCAATGGGAAACTTGAAGATGAAGTGTATATGACACAGCCAGAGGGTTTTGTTTCCAGTGGAAACGAAAATCTAATATGTAGACTGCTGCGAACCATATATGGTTTGAAGCAAGCTTCTCGAAGATGGAACATCCGTTTTGATGAGACAATCAAAGAGTTTGATTTTATCAAAAACTTAGATGAACCATGTATTTACAAGAAGGTTAGTGGGAGCGCGGTAACATTTCTTATATTGTATGTGGATGACATACTTATAATAGGAAATGATATACCGATGTTACAATCATTCAGGGTCTGGCTATCAAAGAACTTCACTATGAAGGACTTGGGAGAGACATCCTATATTTTAGGGATGAAGATCTATAGAGATAGATCTAATCGAACGATTGGCCTATCCCAAGGTACATACATCGATAAAGTGCTAAAACGGTTTAGCATGGAGAACTCGAAAAGAGGTCTCATTCCTATTAGTCATGGGATTACTCTTTCCGAGAAGATGTCTCCAAAGACATATGAGGAAAGGGTGCGCATGAGTAGGATTCCTTATGCCTCGGCAATAGGATCCATCATGTATGCGATGTTATGTACTAGAGCTGATGTTGCTCATTCACTTAGTGTGACGAGCAGATATCAGTCTAACCCAGGTGAAGAACACTGGAAAGTAGTGAAGAACATATTGAAGTACTTGAGAAGAACTAAAGATGTTTTTCTTGTTTTTGGTGGATCTGAATTAAAAATTGAGGGTTATACTGACTCTAGTTTTCAATCAGAAGGCGATGGTAGCAGATCCCAGTCAGGGTATGTATTTACTCTAAATGGGGGAGCGATTAGTTGGAAGAGTTCCAAACAGCCTACAACGGCTGACTCCACAGCGGAAGCGGAATATATAGCTGCATGTGAAGCTGCAAAGGAAGCTGTCTGGATGGGGAAATTTGTTTCTGATTTGGGAGTAGTTCCTAGCATTGAGGATCCTATAGTGTTGGATTGTGATAACAACGCTGCGATAGCTCAAGCTAAGGAACCAAGATCCCATTATAATTCCAAACACGTGTTGCGGCGCTTTCATCTGATTCGAGAGATCATAGAAAGAGGGGATGTCAACATCGTAAGAATTGACACACATAATAACATAGCGGACCCATTTACTAAGGCATTGTCTCAGGCTCACTTTGATCGACATAAAGATAAGATGGGTATAAGATACCAGAGTGATTGGCTTTAGTACAAGTGGGAGTTTGATAGTATTTTGTCCTAAACCCAATCATGTATGATGAGTTAAGAAATACTTTCATGTAATCTTATTTGATTTTATTTATATTAATAAAAGACTTGTTGTTTTTATTACGGGCTTTATCTATTTAAAGTGTTTAAATAAGAAGTTCAATAGTTTAGAGTAAAGCTTCTAGAATTATAATGAGATTATAATAATGAGATCTAGAAGATGATAACACTAAACTTAAATAGTTCCCGATCGTAGGATAACTAATTGGGAGTTAGTCAATCCGTAAAGATCGGTACATACTATGCTTGCTTCCTCGGAAGGATGTCTGTTCTCATAGACATTCGTGTGGTGACACTATAGCTAGTATGTAGGTGCTTATTGGAGAATAAGTTCACTGAACGTGACTTGATCAAATGAACGACTAATGGAGTTTACTCACGTGTTAATAGTTGTTCATAAGTTGATGGTGGTACAAGTGTCCTTAGACTTGAGACCGTTAAAGTAATCTTATATACAATGAACTATGTTTTGGTTTAGTTCTAAGTCCTCAAGGGACAATCATTAGTTCTATTCCGTGTATAGGAATTTGTATATGAAGATAGTTAACGATCGATAAAGAATCTACCCCTTTCAGTAAAAGAAAGTGAATATCCTATGATGTTCTTACTATGTTAGTTCTGGAATCTCTGGCCAGAGTAATTGAAGTTAGAATAAGTTTCTAATTCAAATGAACTAGACATAATGTATAAGAAATTATATGATTAAATTAAATAGGCTTGACACGCGTTCCATGCCTTGTATTTAATCGGGATATTGTCGGGTAGAAGGAATTGATTGTACGATAACCATTTGCTGAATAGGTTTTACATATTCTAAGCAATGAATTCATATTATCCGGATAGTCGCGATATATTCAAAAGTATCACTCACGATGTAGAATAAATATTAATTACTTATGTAATTATATTTAACGAATTAATTAGTAATTCGTATAAGTAATAATAAATAGTTTATTATTATTTATTTGTACTACTGGCTTAATATTGAACCTAAAGGGTCACACCATAAAAAGGTAAAATATTTATAGATGATGTGAATAATTAATAATGGCTATGAATTATTTATTTATTGAATAAATAATTAATTAGCAATTATTTATAATTTATTAAATGAGATTTAATAGATTATTAAATGAGATTTAATAGATTATAAATAAATTATTAATTTATTAAATGAGATTTAATAGATTTAAGAATAGTATCTTGAGATATCGAATCCCTGACTTCTCGAATGCTGGACTTCTCGAATAGACAAATATACTTCTCGAATTGGTACTTAGGCAAATTCTTCATTTCTTCAAATCCCAACTGTGATTATTTGACAGTCTTTAACTCCTTGCTTGAGGCATGAACCTTGGAACTTCTTTCAAGCATTATTCTAGACTCTATAATTACAATTACACAACTAGGATTTGATGCCTACTTCAAGTACAACACAAACAGAAACTCTACAACTAGAGGTTCCCTCAGTTAAGAGGTCATGTAAGTAATGCAAAGCATTACAAACAATTAGGCTTGTTATTAGATGAGTACAGGCATGCCTCTCTAACTAACAATCTCCCCCAAATTGTGAGTGAGACCCTTAGTCACAATTTCATGTCTGATAACAAGCCTAACATACATAAAGATAAAACTTTTAAAAGTATAGGTATGAATTTGATTGAAGAAATTACATAGAAGTATTCTTACAGGTTATGAGGAACTACTTAGCCATATCCTTTTGGATTCATCTCTTGAGCTTTGGCTTGTAGATTCTCATTTTTCATCTTATCTTCAGCTTCTTTGGCTTTCTTCTTTGCAATTTCTTCCATGGCAAGAATGATATCTTCCATTGCAGTGAGTTCTTCAATTAGAGGAGAGCCTGATAAATCCTTGAGCACTTCATTTAGCTGTTTCTCAGAGTAGGAACTGATGTAGTCCATTCTAATCTTCACATTTCTACCATATTTCTTTTACTCAATGATGTAAGGATTAAACTTGACTCTACACAGACCCATAGCTCTCAACTCATCAGCCTTAGCTTCCATTGCAGCAAACTCCTCCTCCCTTTTCTTTAGTAGCTTTTCACTGTTCTTTCTCATTTCTGCCTGGTGATCTCTTTTCATCTTGACAAAGTCAATTAACTCCAGCTTCCACACCCTTTCCACTCTGTCTTCAGAATCCAACATTGCAATTATCCTTTCTATGTCATATAGCCTGCCCCAGTGCTGGCATGTTCCTTGTCTGAATTTCTTCTGTCTTCCATCAGAATACTTAACTTCAAGAAAATCATCAACAATGGTAACATGATAGATTCTTTGAGCCCATGGAAACTGCAGTTGGTCTTCATCATAGCTTTCATCCAGAGGTGGTAGGTTTAATCCTGGGATAATTGTCAGTGCCTTAGATTTGGATAGCTTCACCTTTCTTGCAACATGTTTAAATTTCATCCTCTTGACATGGTTGCTTGGAAGAAATCTTTGACCTTTGTTGGTAGACCATAGTAGTATTCCATTAGCAGTTTGCTTTCTGAAACATACACATGGTTTCTTGACTTGAATCTTCTTCTCTTCTTGAGGTGGCAAAACAGTTGCAGAAGCCATAGATGTAGATTTTGCTAGGTCAATGCCTAAGGCTTGCTGTTTTCCAATCTTCCTCTCATAGACTCTTCCTTGGTCATCATCATTCTTCTTATCCTTGTCAATCTTCTTCTTCTTGTCTTCATCACCCTTATCTCTCCTGTGATGTCTTCTCCTCCCATCACCTTTGTCTTCAGAATCATCATCCTTATTCCTCCTAGGTTGAGCCATCTCTGGAATTTCACCAGTTGCTATAAAAGTTCTGAGGATGTGCAGTGCCTCAATTTCTTCAGCATTCCTGGCTCCAACCTTCTTCTGTAATTGATCAATGATAGCAATGATCAGTCTGTGATTTCTAGAAGTGAGATCATGGGGAATGACCAATTGCTTGATATCTTCAATTCTGGTGCCAGACTGATAAATGATTGTCCATGGCTTCTTGATCACTTCTGGTAGCCTTGAAGGTTGGCCATTCCTCAAATCATCAAACAGACTTTTGCTGTTCTCATTTTTCTTCTCAATAAGCTCAAGTATGGCATCTATCTCTGAGTGTTTTAGATCTTGTAGAGTTTTGTATGTTAGATGCCATATCTTTAATTTGGTTATCATCACTATCTCCTTGACCCATAGATTGTTGATTTTCTTGGGGATGACAGTGATGTAGTCAATCTGCTTCTTCACCTCCCTCAGATAGAACTGAGTGTCACCAACCTGTTCCCTTGTGGCTTTCAGAAACTCCAAGAAGGCTTTATCATGATAAACATTTGAGTTGGCAACTTCTTGTAGCTTGGCCTCAGTAATAACTTTAACTTCTACAGGCTTGGCACTCTCAGTTATGGAGGTTGGAGGTTTGTCAGATGGCATACTCCCTGCAACCACTGTGGTAGTTATGGATTGCTTTTGACCTCCAGGAGTAGTAATGTGCACAGTTGGTAGAGTGACAACTGGCAAGGTAGATGGGGGCTCATCCACTTTGGATTTTCCTTTGCCTGGCACATTAGGTAGAGATTTTGAAGCTCTTTGTTGACCACCCTCATTTATTTTTATGCCTTTCTCCCCCTTTGTATTTGAGTTCCTTTGCCTCTTCTCCCCCTTAGGCTTGTTGTCAGGCACAGAGGCTGTAGAAATGTCCTTTGGGATTGAAGATTCGTCAGGTAGAGGGAGACCCATATGCTTCATCATAGCAGCTAACATGGTTTGTTGATGCAGAAGGACATCAGCTGTGGTGGATGCTTGAGTGTCCAACTGGTCATTGAGAAGTGCAACCTTGTCTGCAAGATGAGCATTGGACTTAGTGAGAGTAGCCACCTTCTTCTCAAGAGTGTCCACCTTAGTGAATAGCTCATGTGATTTGAAACCAGACAGAGATTGATCCTGCAGTCTCTTTACTTCATACTTGGACAGTTCATGCACAGGGACTTCAGTCACTAGCCTATCTCCATAAAGATTTTTGAACATTGTCCTCAGCATGGCATTGGCATCTGTGGTCTGATCTGATAGAGTTTGAAATTGATGCCCCAGACCTGTGACTGTATCTTTGAGGAGGGCTAGGCCATTGTCCATCTTTGTGCAGGTGGTGTTGCAGTGTTTGAGATCTTTGACCACACTGTCTAGCTGAGGAAATTTAGCATCAAAGGCCCTCTTGACTTCTGCTACTGAAGTGGCTGTCTTGTCACACACCCTGTTGACTTCAGTTTTGACTCCTTTGCCAAGATAGTGTGCAGTCTTGAGGAAACCCTTGTAGGAATCATTAACAGCTTCATACACTTCACCAGGAGACAGGGATTTTGCATTTGAGCCCAGTGAAGTGATGTATTCCTCCCTGAGATACTGAAGTGCTTCATCAAGAGTAATATCATATTTTCCTTGCAACCAGGCATCTATGTTGCCATCTCTCTCAGCATCATCAATAATCTTGGCCTTCTGCATCTCCACATCATCCCTATGGCATAGTAGGATGGCCTCATAGTCTGGATTAGGGATATTGGAGGTGACAAGGTTCTGAGCTATCTTTACAAACTCAGGAATCTGATCCACAATTAAGCTTTGAAGTGCTTCAACCGTCAATGTTTGTGGAACAGACCCTGATCCTGAAGCACTGTCATGTTGCACAGGCTTCAGCCATTGTGACATAAAGTCAGAGCTAGAGCTAGGCAAGCTAGACTCCTCAGTTACAGATGCAACTTCTGTAACCGGAAGGATTGACTCTACTACTGGTGTCTCCACAGAAGTGGGATGAGTTACACCAGTAGTTGACACAGGCACAGAGTCTCTAGTAAAAACTAGTGGAACCTCTGTGTTTGTGATGGTGTCATCAGGAGATGCCCCAGCATGCATTCCCTCACCATCTAAATGTGGGTCCTGGGTGGTGAGCAAAGTGTCATGCACTAAGTCACTTGAAATTATTGGCTCATCAGGAGAAAAGAAATCTTGATGATCAATGCCTTGCATCTCAGTTGCCTGAGTTGCAGGTTCCAAAGAAATTTCAGTGTTAGATTCTGGAAGAGAAGTGTATTGTAGAGTAGATTTTGGCAACTCCCCCTGAGAGATAGAGGGAGTTTCAAGTGTGATGTGCTCTCCACTCAGTGTAGTGCCAGCCTTATCACTCCCATGTGCTGACTCTGTACAGGAAGGTGCATTGGGGAGGATGCTTGATTCTATAGGTGCACCCTGTTGAGAGGATACACCTAGTGAGCTGTTTGCCCCTGATTTTACAACTTCAGCCATTTGTGTGATTGAAGAGGTGGTCTTAGTTTTTCTCTTCTTTGGCCTTTGTAAGGGTGACTCAGGTTCCTCACTTTCTAGCCCTAGTTCCACAGCTAATGCTGCTTCAGATAAGATATTTAGTGGTGCAGACATTACTTCCTTTCTCTTCTTTTTACTAACATCACTCTTTTGAGAGGATGATGCAGTTGGCTCAGTGTTTAGTAGAGTGTTTGGTTGAGAGGGTTGGTTAGCAAGCCCTGGGTTAGCATTTTGTTCTACTTGCTTAGGCTTATCTAACTCAGACTTAGAGGCAAATATTGGCATGTTGTGGGGATAAGTTCTAAACAAACTCTCCATATGGGGAGTTATGTTGAGTCTTACATCCACATCATTCCTAGTCTCCAAATTACCAAAAATGAGTTTGGTCATGGATTTAGGATAGCCTATTCTATGTTTATTCATCCCATCTAATTCAATCAATTTATTATCTAAGAAATTAAGAACAGATTGAATAAAACGAGGGAAGAAAATTTCATTGCCTCTCCTGGCTGAATTCTTACCTAGCCTCCCATACAGCTCCTGCAGAATAATGAGACCAACGTCTATCTTCTTTCCATATGCTAAGGCATAACCTATTTGCTGTGCAGGAGTACTGATTTGGTCATAGCTGGATTTTCTTGCTGTGAAGACTTGAAGAAGTGTGGCAAACACATAGCTCCATTCCTTCCTCAAATGCTTCCTGTTCAAATGCCCAAGACTGATTCTGTCTGCATATTTGATGAATTCAAAGAAATCTTCCAATTCAGCATTTGTAGCAAGTAGGTCATACACCTCTCCTTTGGTGCCCATACCAAGTGCCTCATTCACATCTTCTGTGGTGATAGTGATAGTTTTGTCTTGAATCTTGCAGTAGATGATGTAAGAGGTTATTGCAGAGTCAAGAGCCACCACCTCCACTGTAGCAGACTGCCAAAACTGTTCCAGAATGTCTAGATACAGAGTTGGGTTAACAGATAGAGCATTCTTGATGTACGATTCAGACATCCACTTCACAAAGCACTTGAAATTTGCATTGGGTGCCTCAACATCACTAGTTAGAGCAATGAAGTTGGTGTTGAACTTTGACGTTGCCATTTGTGTAGAAGAGAAAGAGAAATTGAAGGTTGAAGAATAAATTTGGCTTTTCGTAGTTAGGGTTTCAGGGGTTTAGAGAGTGTAGATGCTTGAGAAATCGAATGAAGTGAATCGAATAGCTGTAGAATTGTATAAGTATGAGGTACTTGAATTGTCGATTAGAAGTATGTTTTGTATCGACAAGTCAGGCATTCGAGAAGTAGAAAACAACTATTCGAGAAGTCAAGAAAGGCTTAATCGATAACTCAAGCAGATTATAACTCACAGCTGGCAGTTATCTAACTTAGAAATAATTCTAAATTAAATAAAATGTGTTTTTATGTGTGAATTAACTTTTTAGACAAAAGTCCAAAATCGGTTAAGATTCAGCGAGAATTCAGCCTTTTCAAATGA
The DNA here is from genome assembly GCA_037693485.1 of Kitagawia praeruptora. NCBI lineage: Eukaryota > Viridiplantae > Streptophyta > Magnoliopsida > Apiales > Apiaceae > Kitagawia > Kitagawia praeruptora. The sequence continues at coordinate 29,281,721 of CM075345.1, read as the reverse complement.
TTCGAGAACTCAATTATAGTATTCGAGAACTCAGTCATTCGAGAACTCAGTTACTATATTCGAGAAGTCAAGAATACCTCTATTCGATATCTCAGAAAGACTCTATTCGAGAACTCAAGAGTACTCTAATGAGACTTGTTAGAGATGTCGAATAGTGAATCATTCGAGAAGTCTGACTTATCGACCTATACCCATCACTCATAAAAATTTCATTTTCACTATCTTTTAAAATTTACTAGCCATATTCATTGAAGAATATTCTGACAAATTAAATAGTGATTTTCTCAAAATTTCATAGAAATTTCAAGTTATCAGAAATATGATTTTCAACATATGCAACAGATTTGAAATATTTATAAATCATATTTCAGCCAACACTTACTCCAAAAATATTGAGAATTTAGATAAAGTAAGTGTTTACTGCTGCAACAATCTAGATGCTGTATTCACTTAGCCAGAATCTGAAGAATTCAGCATTCCAATCTCACTTACCAACCTTGTGAAGGTGGCTTCATCTAATGGCTTAGTGAATATATCAGCTAGTTGTTTATCTGTAGAGACCTAATGCAACTCAATGGTTCCATTAGTTGCATGTTCTCTTATGAAATGATATCTGATGTCAATGTGCTTTGTTCTAGAATGATTGACAGGATTGGCAACTATAGAGATTGCACTTGTATTGTCACACATGATTGGAATTCTTTCCAACACAAGTCCATAATCTCTAAGTTGATTTCTAATCCAAAGCACTTGAGCACAGCAACTTCCAGCAGCTATGTATTCAGCCTCAGCTGTAGAAGTTGACACAGATTGTTGTTTCTTGCTATACCAAGAGACTAACCTTTGTCCAAGAAACTGGCAACTGCCTGAGGTGCTTTTCCTATCCACTCGGCATCCAGCATAATCAGCATCAGAATAGCCAACCAGATTGAACCATGTGTCCTTAGGATACCATAGACCCAAGTTTGGAGTGCCCTTCAGATATCTAAAGATCCTTTTTATAGCAACCAAATGTGATTCTTTTGGATTTGATTGAAACCTTGCACACAAGCATGTAGCAAACATGATGTCTGGCCTACTTGCAGTGAGGTAGAGTAGAGAACCAACCATGCCTCTGTAGACTGAGATATCTATTTTCTTGCCTTTAGCATCTTCATCCAGTTTAGTGGCAGTGGCCATGGGTGTCTTGGCAGGTGAGCAATCTTCCAAGTCAAACTTCTTCAATAAATCCTTGATGTACTTGGTTTGACTGATAAAGATACCATCCTTCCTTTGACTGACTTGCAACCCTAGAAAGAATGTCAACTCTCCCATCATACTCATCTCATATCTGCTCTGCATGAGTTTAGAGAATTTCTCACACAGCTTCTCATTTGTAGACCCAAAAATGATATCATCCACATAAATTTGGACTAGGATAATATCATCACCATGCTTCTTGTAAAACAGTGTCTTGTCCAATGTGCCTCTAGTGAATTGATTTTCGAGAAGAAATTGTGATAAAGTATCATACCATGCTCTTGGAGCCTGCTTAAGTCCATACAGTGCCTTAAGCAGTCTGTAGACAAATTCTGGGAAATGTGGATCCTCAAAGCCAGGTGGTTGTTGCACATAAACCTCTTCTCCAACTCTCCATTTAGAAATGCACTCTTGACATCCATTTGATAAACTTTAAAGTTTGAATGGGCAGCAAATGCCAAGAATATTCTGATGGCTTCCAATCTAGCAACAGGGGCAAATGTCTCATCATAATCAATGCCTTCCTGTTGAGAGTATCCTTTTGCAACTAACCTTGCTTTGTTTCTTATTATTACACCATCTTCATCCATCTTATTCTTCAGAACCCATTTTGTTCCAACAATGGTTCTATTCTTTGGTGCAGGCACTAGTTCCCATACTTTGTTCCTTTCAAATTGATTCAACTCTTCTTGCATAGCAATAATCCAATCTGGATCCAACAGTGCATCATCAAGTTTCTTAGGCTCAACTTGTGATAGAAAACATCCATAGAGGCACTCATTTTGAGTTGCTCTCCTAGTCCTTACTCCAGCATTAGGATCTCCAATGATTTGCTCTGCAGTGTGTGATCTATCCCATTTCCTCGAGTGTTCAGCCTGATTTCTCATTCTTGATGTTGCTTCATCATCCAAATTATGATCATTTTCATTTCCTCCCCCTGTGAGGTTGCCACTACTCATAGGTGTGTCTTGGATGCTTGTTTCTGCACTGTTGATTGGCACAAATTCTTCTCTTGTATCATCATTCACTTGAGTTTGTTGAACTTGATTTCCAACTTCAGTTTCAATCTCTTCATCAGAATCATCTAGATTATCAAACCTCAATGGATCTTTGTCTTCATCATTGGCTTCTTCTAGTCCAGGTAGTTTGCTGTCATCAAATGTTATATCTGTGCTTTCCATAACTTTCTTTTGACTGATGACATAAACCTTGTATGCAATTCTTTCCATAGAATAGCCAAGAAAAATTCCTTCAAACGCTTTTGCATCAAATTTTCCAACATATTCAGAATTATCCTTTAGTAAAAAGCATTTGCTTCCAAAAGTATGAACATACTTTAGAGTAGGCTTCTTTCCAGTCATCAAATTGTAAGGTGTCTTTCCAGTGTTTTTGTTGATGAGAGTCCTGTTCTGGATATAGCATGCAGTGCTCACAGCCTCAGCCCAAAAACATGTAGGCATCTTTGCATCAAGTAACATTGTTCTAGCAGCCTCAATTAGAGTTCTGTTCTTTCTCTCAACAACTCCATTTTGTTGTGGAGTCCTTGGAGCTGAGAATTGCTGAGAAATGCCATTCTCTTTGCAGAATGCTTCAAGTGTGGCATTTCTGAACTCTGTTCCATTATCACTTCTTAGTGCAATCACACTTGTATCGTTGACCTTTGCTTCCTTGTCAACTTTCTTTATGTGTTCAATGATTACTTGAGGAGCCTCATCTTTTGATGCCAGAAATTCCACCCATGTATACCTTGTAAAGTCATCAACCATTACCAAGGCATACTTCTTTCTTCCTAGTGACATAATGTTGACAGGCCCAAACAAATCCATATGAATGAGTTGCAGGGGCTTGGTTATTGATGTCACTGTTTTTGACTTATGTCTTGATCTTTTCATTTTTCCTTTTTGATAGGCCTCACACACTCCTTCTTGACAAAATTCAAGTGTGGGCATGCCTCTCACTAATTCTCTTTTGACTAGAGAATTAATGGCTTTGAAATTCAGGTGTGATAACTTCTTATGCCACAGCCAACAATTTGCATTTGATGCTTTTGAATAAAAGCAACAGAGTTTGTCCTTGTTTACAGAGTCCATATTGGCTACAAACAGGCTTTCTTTTCTTACTCCAGATAGAGCAAGATCACCAGTCTTTTTGTAAGTGATCAAACATTCATCTCTGTCAAAATCCACCTTGAATCCTCTATCAGTAAACTGACCAACACTTAGTAGATTATGCTTGAGTCCCTTGACTAGTGCTACATCTTCAATGATGACATTACCAACTTCCAACTTGCCATATCCCAATGTGTTACCCATGCTGTCATCTCCAAAAGCAACCATTGGGCTAGCCTTTTCCTCATACTGTGATAGCAGGGCCATATCACCAGTCATATGATTTGAGCATCCACTGTCCAAAATCCACATGACTTTCTTTTCACCTTCTTTGCCCTGCAAACACAAAGGTATTACTTTTCCTTTGGTACCCAAACAAGTTTGGGTCCATGTGACTTAGAAACGGTTTTATCATAAACCATATGCTTATCAACTTTCTTGGTGTTAGTCTTCTTGTCACTGTTAGAAGTCTTAGAACCTGAAGTTTCTGACTTAGGTGACAGAGGTACCTTCCTAGCTTTAGGAGGACTTGAAGACTTTGACCTTGTGTAGTGTGTGTGAGAATTGTGACTAATACAACCATCAATGAATTGTCTTCTCAAATTGAAACAACTTGTCATCACATTCATGTTGCATGGCATACAGTCAAATTTATCACAAAATGGAGCATCTCTATGTCTTAAAGGCACAGAGCAATCATAGAAAGGTTTGGACACACTACCAACAGGTTTCTTGCATGCATAAGTTAAGTGATTGGTACTGAAACAGTTCTGACAAGTTTTCCTAGGGGCATTAGGCATGTAAGCATAGTTGTTATCCTTGTTAATCCCTAACTTGCCATTCCTGTTCTGTTTCTTCTTAATCACTTTCTTTTCTGATTCACTCTTCCCAGCTGAAACAAACTTAACAGATTTCTTAGGTCTTGGCTTATCAGCTACTGGCTCCTTGACTTTTGACTTGACACTCTCACTCTTGGAGAATGCCTGTTGTTCAATGGATTGTGCCTCATCCTCATCATTCAACATTTGTTTGATGAGTAAGGCATCCTCATCAATTTCAAATGTTGGTTCTTTAAAAATTGGGTTTTCAACCCTTTTCAAAATGTGAGGTACTTCCTCATGAACAACAGCATCATCTTCAATGACAGCATAGCCTTTTCTCTGTTTAAGAGTGCCATAGTCAAGTCCAATAGCAGCCTTGGGTTTAGCTTGAATTTTCTCACAGTAGGATTGCACTAGACCAGATGATTTCTTAAATGTTTTCAGTTTGAATTCATTTTCAGCTAATTCATCCCTAAGAGCCTTTTCTACTTGACTAGCACATAGAACCTTATTCTGCAGATATTCAACTTCTTTCTTAAGGTTCTCTACTTGCATAGCAGTTAGCTCAAGTTCCTCATTTCTTTTGGTTAACATTTCATTTCTAGTAGACAATTTAGCAATTTCTTCATTAGCAGCAGTCATACTAGTATGAATATTAAACATCTCAACAGATAGTTGTTCAATCATGGATTTATACTCAGAAACAGACATGTCTATAGTAGTGAGAGATGGTACCTGAGAGTCTGATGGAGATGTGCCATCCTTGGAATTGGCCATCAAGGCATAGTTACAAAATTCTTGTTCCTCTCCATCACTGTCAGAATCATCCCAACACTTTCCTTCAGCAATGTAGGCCTTACCTTGTGTTTGCTTTTTAAGAAGGGCCTCATACTTAGCTTCGAGCTCAAGAAACTATCTATCCTTCTTTTTAGGCTTCTTGCATTCACTGGCAAAATGCCCTAGGTCATTGCATCTATAACATCTTACAGATGACCTATCCACATGGCTGGTTTTGAACTTGTTCTTGTTTGGTCTCACAAGTGCCTTGCTCTTGTTGAATGAATGGTTTTGGGTTTTTGGTTTGAAGGGTTGATTCCTCTTGAATCTGATGTTAGGAAATTTCCTGGCCATGAAGGCATATGAAGTGTTTTCCATCCCATCCAGTTCTTCAAGAGTGTAAAACTCTTCTTCCTCCTTTTCCTCAACAGGTTCACTTACTTCAGCTTCAGTTTCTTCATCATCATCTACTATCTCCTCTATTCTTAGCTGGCTTGTAGATGCTTCTAGGTCTTGAATAGACTTGTTGACAATCAAGGCACATGATGTGTTTATCATTCTCCCTTGGTTGGCCTGGATAGCCCTCTTCTGAAGCAACTCAAGCTCATGAGTTTTTAAAACTCCATAGAGCACATCATAGGTGATTTTGTTCAAATCTCTTTCTCTTAGAGAAATGACCCTTTGCTCTAGATGATTTGGTGAAGATAGGAGAAACTTCATGTTTAACTCCTTGGTGCTGTAAACCTTGCCATTCATCTGCAACTCAGTGACTAGCTTGTGAAATCTTTCAAACATTTCAGTAATGCTCTCCTTGGGCTGTGCCATGAAGGCTTCATACTGTGTTACCAGTATCTGTTTCTTGTTTTCCTTGACCTCATCAGTTCCTTCACATAACACCTCAATGTGATCCCACATCTCTTTAGCAGAGGTACATGATGCAATGTTTGCAAACATTGACATATCCATGGAATCAATGATTAACAGCATGAGGTGACTGTCAAGAGCAACCATCTCTTTTTCTGATTCTGTCCATTTAGATGGATCCTTGGCCTCATACGATCTTGGGATAGTTGTGGTTCCAACAGTCTTCTCTGGTATCTCTTGTTGTGGAACAAAAGGACCATTCTTGAGAATTTCAGGATACAAAGGATGAGAGGCTTTAATGAACAACATCATCTTTATCTTCCAGAGGTTGAAATTTTCTTTGTCAAACTTAGGGACTTTCACCATTCCTGTAGTCTTTGGTGTATTCGAACTCATGATCGTTTTTTCTGTTTTAAATAAACAGCCCGCTCTGATACCACTTGTTGAGTATTGAATACGGTAAAAGAATACAGAGGGGGGGGTGAATGGATTCTTGAACTTTGCTTGCCTTGAGTCTATGTAGCAGATAAGTGCCTGTGTGTGTAGAAGTGAAGGTGCGGATACAGAAACAACACAAGACACAATATCACTTTAATCTAATGTATTATTAGATAAAGGTTGCTACAATCTGTGAATACAAATGGTAGTATTCTCAGCTTCGTTTTTCTCAGAGAGATATAGCTTACAGTGTATGAAAAACTTGACTCACAAAGTTAATGACTAAGGAAGTGAGGCTGTATCATTATAGAACATGAATACAACCTACTTACTACAAAACAAGATAGCTAAACAAATTACTTTCTAGTCTGTCTATCCTTTTTGAGTAAGTGTCCAAACGGTTACAGATTTGACTTTGCAAAGCCTGTTCAGATCCACTTCTTTAGCTCCTTATCTCTTCTATATCTCTCCAAGCTTCCTTGTAGGCTTTCCAGAGCACGCTACAGATTGTGGTCCATAAAGTACTTTGGCTTGTTGCAGGTTTCTGACTTGTACAATTTCTTCAGTATTTTGTCTCCAAGAATGTATTCGAGAAGTGACTAAGTAAGTGATTCGAGAACTAGAATTGACTTGATCGATAACTCTGAGTTCTCGAATACTGTTATATTGACATATCGAATTACTTCTCGAATAGCTCTTTTTCATCAGGATTCCTTGAGTTGTCGAATAGAGCATTTGACTTATCGAATCCTCGAGATATCGAATAGCTTTCTGAGTCCTTGAGATATCGAATGGAACTTTGACTTGTTGACTTCTTGAGTTCTCGAATACCATCTTGACTTGTTGACATCTTGAGTTCTCGAATAGAGTAGTAGACATATTGAATCTCTGAGATATCGAATGAGATATCGAACAGTGTATTCAGAGATATCGAATAGTGTCTTGAGATATCGAATCCCTGACTTCTCGAATGCTGGACTTCTCGAATAGACAAATATACTTCTCGAATTGGTACTTAGGCAAATTCTTCATTTCTTCAAATCCCAACTGTGATTATTTGACAGTCTTTAACTCCTTGCTTGAGGCATGAACCTTGGAACTTCTTTCAAGCATTATTCTAGACTCTATAATTACAATTACACAACTAGGATTTGATGCCTACTTCAAGTACAACACAAACAGAAACTCTACAACTAGAGGTTCCCTCAGTTAAGAGGTCATGTAAGTAATGCAAAGCATTACAAACAATTAGGCTTGTTATTAGATGAGTACAGGCATGCCTCTGTAACTAACAATTGATTTCAGAATTTCTGGAACCAAATTTTTTTTGTTCCATACTCTATTGCTTTTCAAATTTCCAAAAAGTTTAAAACAAACCCAATCACAATTCAAACAATCTAACAGTATTCTATGAATCATACAAACATATATGATTATGAATTGTAATTGCTACACATGCTTTCTGTGAGAAACAATATAACAAATAATCGAGATAATTGGATAAATTTCACAGAAGATCACAACCTTCGAGACTGAAATAATAATTTCATATGAATGTCTTAACTATCGAGAGACATTTCTTCAGTATAATTATCGAGAGACTATGTATATTAACTCTCGAGCCGAACAAGTCGAATCAACAGGGTGTAACAGTCTAGAACAAGAGCTAGAACCTACCAACTTCCAACTTCCTGCTAGAAAACCACACAAGTTATACAAATTAACACATACAAATCCAGTACAACTTAACACATACAAATTCCCGAATCAAGATTTTCCCAAGTCCTCTCTTCAGAATTTGGTAAAATACGATAAATAGCATTTAAACCACAAGGTGGCACATCAGTGACCCTTTCTAACTTCCGATAAAAAATAGCAATACCATTTTCGGTCATTTCTGACCTTACCATCAACCAAGAATTTTCAAGTTTCCAAATATTTTGGAGACAAATAGAAATAAAGGCTAAAATCAAAGCAAAAACCGTTAATGCATATTGTAAAACTGGATGTGGATTTTTTTTATAAGAAAGATGCAATCCCGTGCAAGCAACCATTAAATTCATGCAAATGACCACAAAATCGAAAAAATGTGCATAAATTCTGGGATAACACACTTTGGTAGCAGAATTTGGATGTCGAGCATTATAATAAAAAATTCCTTGGTTTAACGATGCTCCACCCTCGTTAATTTCAAAAAATATCATAAAAACGTAATTTGCTAACATAATGCAAAAACAAATTAATTGGCATCTTGCTCTGATTTTGCCTTGAGTGTAAGTTTCATTGGGAAATTTGACTGGTAAAAAAGTAAAAATTAAACTGAGAAAATACAAAAAGAATTTTACAAATTTTGAAGCGAGAGACATGATTTAAAAGATAGAAATGAAAATGTTTTAGTTGGAAGAATCGGAGGAGATGAAGAGATGAGATGAAGAGATAAAGCAAAATGTAAGCAATATGGATACATATATATATATATATATATATGAACAATTCAAACAAACCTGATCTCTTCCATCTTCAACAACTATCATTTATTCGGTATAGCTAAAAGAAGGATTTCATGATAAGAATCGATAAGAAAATTTCTTTTGCAGATGCAAGTTTGCATGAATGAAGAAAATTTTGAAGGTTTTCTCTGCACTTGTTTGAATGAATAAAGTAATTGTTTGACTACCCTTGTTTGTAAGACCATTTAAAATACTTCTAAATTTGTACAATAGTAAATAAGAGAGAGAAAACAAAAAGTGTTATCAGCTGATAGAAGAGAGGTTCGATTTAATCGTGTCCTTTAGTTTTAACAAAATCTAACGGTTACAAAATAAGGTGTCTTGAACGGCACGTCTGTAATATTGTGTACGGTACCCACTTTACTTTTCAGTAAAGTGTGATGTGACATTTCACTGATAGTCAATTCATCTACGTACTTTTACTTTGCATACTTACTTTTACTTTTTTACTTTTATTTAGTACGTACTTGATTTTTGGAAGTACTCTCCTATCTATTTTTAGTTTTTATTTAGTGAACACCCAACCTCTTTTGAAGCTCAACGGAACAAAATCAATATAATTAAACATAACATGTTAATCAATATAATTATTTGAACAAAATCAAGATTTTCCCAAGTCCTCACTTCAGAATTTGCTAAAATACGATAAATAGCATTTAAACCACGAGGTGGCACATCAGCATCCCTTTCTAACTTCCGATAAAAAATAGCAATACCATTTTCGGTCATTTCTGACCTTACCATCAACCATGAATTTTCAAGTTTCCAAATATTTTGGAGACAAATAGAAATAAAGGCTAAAATCAAAGCAAAAACCGTTAATGCATATTGTAAAACTGGATGTGGATTTTTTTTATAAGAAAGATGCAATCCCGTGGAAGCAACCATTAAATTCATGCAAATGACCACAAAATCGAAAAAATGTGCATAAATTCTGGGATAACACACTTTGGTAGCAGAATTTGGATGTCGAGCATTATAATAAAAAATTCCTTGGTTTAATGATGCTCCATCCTCGTTAATTTAAAAAATATCATAAAAACGTAATTTGCTAACATAATGCAAAAACAAATTAATTGGCATCTTGCTCTGATTTTGCCTTGAGTGTAAGTTTCATTGGGAAATTTGACTGTTAAAAAAGTAAAAATTAAACTGATAAAATACAAAAAAAAATTTACAAATTTTGAAGCGAGAGACATGATTTAAAATATAGAAATGAAAATGTTTTAGTTGGAAGAATCGGAGGAGATGAAGAGATAAAGCAAAATGTAAGCAATATGGATACATATATATATGAACAATTCAAACAAACCTGATCTCTTCCATCTTCAACAACTGTCATTTATTCGGTATAGCTAAAAGAAGGATTTCATGATAAGAATTGATAAGAAAATTTCTTTTGCAGATGCAAGTTTGCATGAATGAAGAAAATTTTGAAGGTTTTCTCTGCACTTGTTTGAATGAATAAAGTAATTGTTTGACTACCCTTGTTTGTAAGACCATTTAAAATACTTCTAAATTTGTACAGTAGTAAATAAGAGAGAGAAAACAAAAAGTGTTATCAGCTGATAGAAGAGAGGTTCGATTTAATCGTGTCCTTTAGTTTTAACAAAATCTAACGGTTACAAAATAAGGTGTCTTGAACGGCACGTCTGTAATATTGTGTACGGTACCCACTTTACTTTTCAGTAAAGTGTGATGTGACATTTCACTGATAGTCAATTCATCTACGTACTTTTACTTTTGCATACTTACTTTTACTTTTTTACTTTTGTTTAGTACGTACTTGATTTTTGGAAGTACTCTCCTATCTATTTTTAGTTTTTATTTATTGAACACCCAACCTCTTTTGAAGCTCAACGGAACAAAATCAATATAATTAAACATAACATGTTAATCAATATAATTATTTGAACAAAATCAAGATTTTCCCAAGTCCTCTCTTCAAAATTTTCTAAAATACGATAAATATCATTTAAACCACGAGGTGGCACATCAGTGTCCCTTTCTAACTTCCGGTAAAAAATAGCAATACCATTTTCGGTCATTTCTGACCTTACCATCAACCAAGAATTTTCAAGTTTCCAAATATTTTGGAGACAAATAGAAATAAAGGCTAAAATCAAAGCAAAAACCGTTAATGCATATTGTAAAACTGGATGTGGATTTTTTTTATAAGAAAGATGCAATCCCGTGGAAGCAACCATTAAATTCATGCAAATGACCACAAAATCGAAAAAATGTGCATAAATTCTGGGATAACACACTTTGGTAGCAGAATTTGGATGTCGAGCATTATAATAAAAAATTCCTTGGTTTAACGATGCTCTATCCTCGTTAATTTCAAAAAATATCATAAAAACGTAATTTGCTAACATAATGCAAAAACAAATTAATTGGCATCTTGCTTTGATTTTGCCTTGAGTGTAAGTTTCATTGGGAAATTTGATTGTTAAAAAAGTAAAAATTAAACTGATAAATATAAAAAAAAATTACAAATTTTGAAGCGAGAGACATGATTTAAAAGATAGAAATGAAAATGTTTTAGTTGGAAGAATCGGAGGAGATGAAGAGATGAAGCAAAATGTAAGCAATATGGATACATATATATATGAACAATTCAAACAAACCTGATCTCTTCCATCTTCAACAACTGTCATTTATTCGGTATAGCTAAAAGAAGGATTTCATGATAAGAATCGATAAGAAAATTTCTTTTGCATATGCAAGTTTGCATGAATGAAGAAAATTTTGAAGGTTTTCTCTGCACTTGTTTGAATGAATAAAGTAATTGTTTGACTACCCTTATTTGTAAGACCATTCAAAATACTTGTAAATTTGTACAGTAGTAAATAAGAGAGAGAAAACAAAAAGTGTTATCAGCTGATAGAAGAGAGGTTCGATTTAATCGTGTCCTTTAGTTTTAACAAAATCTAACGGTTACAAAATAAGGTGTCTTGAACGGCACGTCTGTAACATTGTGTACGTTACCCACTTTACTTTTCAGTAAAGTGTGATGTGACATTTCACTGATAGTCAATTCATCTACGTACTTTTACTTTTGCATACTTACTTTTACTTTTTTACTTTTGCATAGTACGTACTTGATTTTTGGAAGTACTCTCCTATCTATTTTTAGTTTTTATACAGTGAACACCCAACCTCTTTTGAAGCTCAACGGAACAAAATCAATATAATTAAACATAACATGTTAATGAAATTAGTTGAACGTTCAATTTATAATCGAAACCGATTAATTTAAAATATTTTTTAATCTGATTTTCGTTTTCAATTTGATTATAAAAGAATTAGTTCTCACCTATTTTATCATTTGTGTTCAACTATAATTTGATTCAAATTTTTAATTAATTTTTAATTTATAAACACAAAATTGTATATGGAACTTGAAACTGAGTTTCAAAATGCTAATTTACGTGTATGGTGTTGATAATCAAGAAATTCGAGTATACAACATCATCAATTTGAACTAACATTCAAAGTGTAATTTTATCAATTTTGGTTCAACTATAATTTTTTTTTTTTGTCAAAGGGAATATATTCCATAGATGGATTGCACCATCTATAATTTTGGTTCAACTATAATTTTTTTTTTTTTTGGTTCAACTATAATTTGATTTCAAATTTTTGGGAAAAAATAGAAAGAGGAATGTGACGTTAGAAAATTATAGTAACACTTATTCAAAGAGTAATGCAGACACTAATGCTAGATTGGAAAATTACTGTACACATTATAATACTCACTTTAGTTTTCAACTTTTCAGTAAAGTGTGATGTGACGTTTCACTGATAGGTAATTCATTACTTACTTTTACTTTTACATACTTACTTTTACTTTTGCGTAGTACTTGATTTTTGGAAGTACTCTCCTATCTATTTTTAGTTTTTATTTAGTGAACAGCCCAACCTTTTTTGAAGCTCAATAGAAAAAAATCGATATAATTAAACATAACATGCTATGAAATTATTTGAACGTTCAATTTATAATCGAAACCGATTAATTTTAAAAAATATTAATCTGATTTTCGTTTTCAATTTAATTATAAAAGAATTAGTTCTCACCTATATTTATCAATTTTGGTTCAACTATAATTTGGTTTCAAATTTTTGATTAATTTTCTAATTTATAAACACAAAATTGTATATGGAACCTGAAGCCGAGTTCCAGAAAGCTAATTCCCGTATATGGTGTTGATAATTAAGAGATTCGAGTATATAACATAATCAATTTGAACTATCTTTCAAAGAGATTTATGAATTGTCTGCATATGTCTGCATATCCGCTAATATATTTATGTACAACTAGTGTTTAGCTACATAAACTCATGTCGCAACACCTCTCGTATTAGGCATGAAATTGAATTACATTGTTGTTCTATTTTCATAATAATGTTGGATGTAAATATTCACTAATTTTCTCTCTCTCTCTCTCTCTCTTTCTTCTGTAATCTTTAGCCATATCATTTAATCGATATCTTGATCATTCATTCATGTAAGAATTCATCATCATTTTCAATCATTTAAAAAAAAGTTATAAACGTTTTTGTGTATGATTAATCAATTACATACGTGTATATATATGCTTCATTAATTTTTTTTTATAACATATAACTCAGATGAGTGAACGTTGATTGTATTTTTTCCCCCTTTTTTTATGAGGCAAAATCCTTGGACAAATTGAAATGGAATTCAGCGTGACTAGTAGAGGTATTGAGCTTCATGAATAGGTTCTACCAATCTTGATTATAGACGACTGGCATCTTGCCTTTGTTCATAAGTCAACATAAATATAATTGTGATTTATCTTCCCAGATGAGATCATTCACTACAATTTCTTCAGTAAAGAAGTCGTTGTATTTCAAGTACTTTCATTTTACATCCTCATCTCTTAATAATTATTCAAACGAGAATCATTTGTAGTATCATGTCTTGTTAATTCATATGGGTTTCTAAAAATGCTTCGTCAGCTTCGAAACTTATCAAATTAGAAACCCTGAATATGCAAATTTAGTTTTAACTATTTTCTAGGTATGGATTCTTGGATACCTAGATTCAATTTAATGCAGATTATAGTCACTGAACTATAGAGTGATCTGGTTTAAGTCCCTCAGTCGTCACTAGGGGAGAGCACGGGTCGGATCAGGTTTGTGGTAAAATCGAAACCGAAATCGACGATTCGGTTTCGAATTAAAAATTGTTAGATCGGTTGCAATCGGATCGGTTTCGGTTTTAAAATCACCTCAAATAAAAATGATAAAACCAACATACCTTACTTAGATGAGAAGTACGTAAAAGTAACCAGTGGGTGATGAAATTTATGAGTATAAGCGAAGCACTAGTCCAAAGAGCACATTTAGTTAAACACATAAGAAAACATATTATAGCCATTAACCATATCAGTCAAAAACATAAATTAGACCTTCATCAAGTATAAATAAAATCTTTTAAACGTAATTCTTCATAATTTCAGCTTGACACATGAATTTACAGATGCCTATGCCCTGCATAGTTGAATCATTCAAAACTATTATATGCTTCTTTATTTTTATATCACTAAATTAGATATATCTTGACATCCGTACGGTTGGATCGTTGAGAAATATTTTTAAAAAAATAGAAACAACAATCCGTGACAAAGCACTAGTTACTAGTACTAGTTAGAATAGTAGTGATCTACTAAGATCTCCAACCAAATTAATTTTTTATTTTTTGAAAATTTGGGAATATCACTAAATTAGATATATCTTGACATCCGTACGGTTGGATCGTCGAGAAATATTTTTAAAAAAAATAGAAACAACAATCCGTGACAAAGCACTAGTTACTAGTACTAGTTAGAAGAGTAGTGATCTACTAAGATCTTCAACCAAATTAATTTTTAATTTTTTGAAAATTTGGGAATATCACTAAATTAGATATATCTTGACATCCGTACGGTTGGATCGTCGAGAATTTATTTTTAAAAATAGAAACAACAATCAGTGATAAAGCACTAGTTACTAATACTAGTTAGAATAGTAGTGATCTACTAAGATCTCCAACCAAATTAATTGTTCGTGAACAGCTCGAGCTCGGCTCGAGGTTGTTCGTGAACAACTCTAGTTCGGCTCGATTCGGTCAAAATTCGGCTCAGTTCGTTAAGAAGTCAGCTGGTTCATTAAGATCAAAGCTCGGTTCGGTTCATTAAGGTCAAAGCGCGGCTCGGCTCGGTTCGTTTACAGCCATATAGTTTAGTATAGATTAGAATACATATGTTCATTATTTTTAATTTAAATGGAGCCAAGAAAAAATTGCCACATAATTACTTTTTTTTGTCAATGCACATATTTACTTAAATTTGTTTGATACTTAACATTTTCTCATCTTATTTTGTTTTAGATAAGGTAATATTAAACCTATCTTATTACAAATTTAGCCACCTCCTAATTCCTTTGTTAGTCTTCTCATTTCTAGTTCTGGACTTGTTGTGCTCGGCTGCTTGCAGAAGCTCATAATTCAAATCTGGAAATAGCGTAGCCTAGATGGTTATTAAGTTATCTATTATATATAGGCAAAGTATCAAATAGAAACCAAGTCTTAAATGGAAACTAGAAACTAACACTAAATAAATTATATTTCATTTATTCTAGTGGCCCCGCCAGGGGCACCTTCACAAAAAGTGTTTAAAATTATTGGGTCCATTCAGCAAAAAAAAAATAAAAAAAATAAAAATAAAAAAATTACTGTTCACGCTGACATCACAGTAAATTAGTGATTTTAGCTTTGTAAATTAGTGATTTTAGCTATGTAAGTTAGTGATTTTAGATGTGTAAATTAGTGATTTTAGCTGTGTAAATTACTGTTCACGTCAGCAGCGAACCGTTTTTTTTCTCTGAATGGAGCCTAAAATTTTAGACACTTTTTATATTGGGTACCCCTAGTTTGGTCATTAGATTAGCTTGAAATGTTAGATTAGGGTTTAGTTTCTAGTTTCTATTTTAATTTGGTTTCTATTGGAGTAGGACTCATCTTCTCTATATATAATACACCAACAAGGTGTAAATAATAGTGAGACTTTTTAATCTCATGAAAAGACAATTTTACCCCTTGCCAATCAAATATCACGAACCGTGCGTACCCGTTCCATTTCTTGATGTTTTTTTGTTCGATGTTAAAGAGGGTTGGGGTTCCTGGTCAAGCTGCCTAGCATAGCTTCGTTGCTTCATGGTGGATCGAGGATAGCAATTCGGGATTGGAGGGTTGATAGGGGTAGTTCCTTTCCCTGTTCGTATGGGCGAAAAATCGAATTATCTGCTACTCCCAAGTAATTTGCGTGATCTTCTCTCATATAGTTTTGCTTTCTGTTGCCGCTTTTTGGGCCTATGTTATGGGTAATTTGCGGATTCCGTAGTTAGCCTGGTTTGGGTGATGAGTTTTGACTGCTACATAATTCCTTTAAACTCCTGCTTGCTTTTTTAAAAAATTGTAGCACATAATCAGGAAACAATGTACCCCATGTGCTAAAGACTGTTAAGAACCAATTACCAATCTTTATTTTTACTCAAACAAAGTTTTATGGGAAGCATAAATCTATGTCGGATGACCTGAAGGTTTCAAATTATTCTAAATTGGATGTTTGCAACTCCTTATTCATTTGCTTTTAGGAAGGCTTGTAGAAGGCATCATGTGCTAACGATCCCAGCAACGACACATGTTAAGACATATTTCCATACTACTATAATGTGTCTGCTATGGTTAATTCAAAACTGAAACATACAGTATCTACATTTTGTTAGGGGTCTGGATTCGGTGCTCGAGTTCTCGGATTTTACCTGTGGACAAGAACACTGTCAAACTTTTGATTGCAGACAACAATATGAAGAAACCAGAATGTTTAACTGGATGCCCTTCATCATTTATTTGGACAGGACTGTATACAAGGTACCATAAAAGCAGGTACATTGTTAACATCGACACTGGACTAATTTAACAAGTGTGAGGAGTACAATTTTACCAGAGTATAAGAGGTCAATAGCGTTGGTCCGATGCCGGGATATCATCTGTAGATACAGACACCGATTCTGATCTTTGCGAAAATGCCAACAAGAAATAAGAGGTTGCCTGAATACTTCCTTTAATCAATTAAAAACCTTATTATAAATATTTTCTTTTTAATGTTTAATATTTCCAGCATTCATAAGGGATGGGATCTGCTGCTCAGCATAATTATTCACAAATAGAGAAGTAACTTCTATTATTTCTCATAAATCATGAACCATTTTCTTATTCCTTGCATAAATTTAGGTGCTATCTTTGAATGTGGGTTTACGTTCTACCCTGTGTAAACGCTTCCTACCTAACAGCCCACACTGTGATTTTTTAAGGTGTTAGAAGGTAAAAGGCCAATGGTCAATCTTCCTAGCATAACTTCATTTCATATATGTGGTCCCTTGACAGATGAACAGATGAGTTATGTGTTTCCCAGGCAACGGCCTGATCTCAGGTTCTTCTCTTTATCCCATTTAATTTCGCAATGTAATTGCAGCACTTAAGATCTGTCGTTGGTATTTGTGGACTACATGCCATGGATTAATGAATTAGCTTCAATTTTTCTGTTTATAGACAATCTAGAGGAGTGGAATAATAGTGGAAGGAATTAACGTTATTTATGGTTGGGATTAGGTCTGTATGTACAAAAGACAAATAGTCTTCTCTGTAACATAATAATACAGTATGGACCACGCTAAATATGATATCTACAAACACTCATTTATTCTGTGAACCATCTTCCAATCAGAACATATCATAAGAATGTATTATTGAAGGGGGACAAGTACTAGAGTAGCGGAATTATTGTGAAAGATAGATATATAGCTGGACAAAGGATAACTGATTAGTAACTTGGCAATCATTAAAAAAAGCAGGTTTTAAATTATTCCCACATTGATAGAGCTAAAAGGTAGGATCCACCATTTGATTGAAACAAAAAATATAGGCGTATGATACCTAATAATAAATATAGCTGATTAGCTTACTTTTCTGGATACTTACGGTGTGATTTGTATAACCTAATAATTAAAACTAGCTAATAATCGTATCTTTCCAGATACTTACAGTGCGATTTGTTGTGTGTGTGTGTCTTGTGCGTGGCCAATGCATCATGAATGTAAGAAATAAGTGTTTTTATAGTCAATAGATGCTTTGTGCAACTGTTGTGGTTCTTTTTTGATACAAGTTTCAGTGGGCTTTCTGCCTTGCGATTAATAGACCAATCTTTGTCATATTATGCTCCCTCTATTTTGTTACCATTACTTGCATAGTTGCATGTACATGTTAGTCGATGTAGTTAACTACACTGTAATAGATAGATTTTGTTTAGTGAATTACTGTACAAGATTCTGATATTATGATGACCTCGGTGCTAACAAATGCGTTACATGTGTAGTCGTGAGTTACCTCCATGGGATATTAGTGTGTTTATACTTTCCAACAAATTTATATCTTCACTGTTATGTACTGTACTTTTTTGTTCGTGTGCAACAAGTTGTGTGTGTCAATGTATGTGACTATAAAAGGTGAGATAAATTTAGAAAGTTGGGTGCACATTCCATCTTTTCTGACCTGCTTTCATGCACCTCTGATCTATCCAAATTTAGGCGTGCGCACATGAGTACATGATGCTTAAGAATGTCTACCTCTCTTCATTTGACTCTAAAAGGTTAGCTAAATTTAAAATTTTGAGCTCATTAATTCTTTTGCAAGCTGCTTCGGTGTATCAGATTTAGTATACAATTTTTATTTTTTTAGCTAAATTCATACATAATTGGCTTAGGCTACCTTCCAAGTGATTAATAATTGTATCAGATTAAAAAAGTATACTGTTATTTACATGATAAAAAATATTTGTATTCCAGTACGGACATAGGACACAGACTCAACATATGCTTATTTAACTGTTATTAGTTGTACCTCGTCCACAAACTTAATTATGTTTATTTTGTTGGTTCATAACTTGTTTTGGATAATTAAACACCCATCATTTACCAGGTCAACACTGTTGATATTATGGGGAAAGAGAGAGATGCCGAACCAACTCATTTTGTAAAAGGTTCGAACCGTTGATCTCCTTTTACGGGAGAATGGAGATACGCCGAACCAAGTTAGAGGTGAGGTACATGCGATCAATAGAGGATTGATTTATTAACCCGCTTAGTTGGTACTTGTTTTATTTTTTAGTATAAAAAGGTATACTTAAACACAATAATATCATGAAGAACAAAAGGCGGCTAATCGATGCATGATCAGGCATTCAAAGATGTTGGCAGGATGAGAGGTGAGGAGGTTACTGTTATGGAGCACAAAGGGACGGGCCAGGGTAAGAAGTAGGAAGTGAATTAATGTTGTGATTATGCATGGGCGCAATATGCTATTTTTGTTCAATTTTTGTTTTGAACTTGTCTATCATCATGTTGTAGTAGTACTATGGCTTTGTAGTGCAAGCATTTGTTAAGTGCTACAAATTTTCTTGTATTTTATTTTTGTTTTTATGGTTTTTCATTTTTAATATGTGTTGTGCATCAATTTCTACATCTTGGAAATCTCAGCATCAATAATAAAGTGTTTTCGGCGGTACTCATCCTCCAATATATCTCAAATGCATCCTCTATTTACACAACACAATCAAAAATGTGTTATAGCATTTCAAATTCATCCAAACAATTACAAATTCTTCGAGCCATAAGTAGCAGGTTAGTGGCAGCACTAGAAAATGACCCGTGCCTCACACGAGTTGTTATGCTAGTTATATATAATAGCCCAACAAGGGGCTTAAATTAGTGAGACATTTTAATCAACTTAAATAGTGACACATTTTATTCTATTTGAATTGTCTAAATTGCCCTTATATTTTCATTTTTTAAAAAATGTGGTGGGTGAGAATCGAACTCAAGTCTTACCACTGATTTGCACACCATTCTACCACTACACCGCTCAATCTTATGTGTTATGACTCATACACATACTATGTGTTCGTGTATGTTCCTGAATTAAAAATATTTAGTATTATGATTACTAAAATTTTTAAATCATTTTTTTCGTGTTACATTTACAAATTTGTATCATGTTATTTATAGTATAAAATAGTGATTTATAATATGTAGTCAATTTATACATTCCAAATCATTTAGTTCAATAAAATAATATAAATATTAAGTATTTACGATATATATAGATAAATATAAGATATCTATTAAATATTAAAAAATTTTCATTACATTTAAATCCATATTAAATTTTGAAAAATGGTTAATGAACGCGTAATAATCAGAACATTTAAATGCAAATCATTGAACCAATGTAGTTCAACATATATCATATTCAAAATCGGAGCATGACTTGATGTTTTAAAAGTACTCAAAATTTCATTATTTTATACATATGATATTAGCCTTATCCGATGAGAATTGCATCGTAATTTACAAGATTTAGTATGTTTGTTCGTTCGCGGGATAGACGAGATTGTCGTCCAATTACAATAAGGGTTGTAACATTCCACATCAATACGAATTAGTGTATTTGACGCCTCTATAAGAGTAAGTTAATATAATGCATATCAGAATTACAATCTTAGTATGTGGTGGATTTTTAGGTCAAGAACTTGACATGATTTTAAAAAATACTTCGAATTTGACCATGATTGTTGCAATTAAACTTAATCAACTCATTTTTCACATTTCACAGTTCTATAAAAAGTTTGAATTAATATCACGGTTTAAAATATTAGCTTATGTCAATTTTAATAATGGTGAATTTTTAAAAAAATGTCATTTATTGTCTTGATTTAATATTTAATGCAAATTTAGAACAAAAATTAATCTATTTGTTATTAATTAAAAAGATTTTTCACCGATCAATGCAATTTGACAATTGCATATAAATCCATTAATTTCAAATATAATCTATATTAAAAATATATATGTTATAGATTACATACAATGTTATTGAATTAATATATGAAACTCGATCATGATCAAAATAATACTCGAACGACAGTAGTACAAATATTTAAATTTGATACTAGAAAATAGATTGTTACTCGCATATGTTCTAAAATATATAAAATATGAATGATCCATTTCCCGCAAGATCCCTGTATCCCATATGGGACGGGGATTAGTTAGCAAAATAATTTTTATTTTTGGATCGGGACGGATTCAGGATCCACGGGGACATATCTCTCACGACACGCCACTAACTACCTAATTTGAAATCATTCAATACATGCAGATTACATGTTACAAACAAAATAATGTATAATTTGCTTTATGAACTAAATTATCAACGTATTGCAAATTAGTAATTTCTTACGTACAAATCAAAATTATTGATACTTAGTCAACTTATATTTGATATATCTATAATATTATACATATTCTCAATAAATGAATAATTAAGAATATTATTGTTAGGTGTTAAACAAAAAAATTTAGAAATTGATCCGTGACTCGGTTAGTATGCTAGTTTGGACAGTAGCCCATCATCCCAGTAGGCTAATCCAACTCCAGTATCATTTGGGCCGGACTTAATATCCTGAAATAATGAGTTAGGCAAGTGACAGCCTAAACCGAGTGCTTTACAAAATACTTATTAATTAGTAAATTTTTATGTTAATTTTTTTTAAATTTTTTTTGAAAATTTTTTAAAATAATATTTGTAAATTTTATTAAATTGATAGTAGTTATTCTATTCACAATTTTTTAAATATTTTATTTGTGGTTGTACTTTTTTACAAGAAAATTCATATTTTTCTAATTTTTAAATTTATTATTTTTTTATATTGCGTTTACTCACTAAATTTATCATACTCAATATAACTAATTTTTGTTTTTTTTTAAAAATTCCAAAATATGTCAATAATTTTGTTCATAACTTTGAAATAAGGTATACAATTTAATAATAATTTCAATTTATATCTAATATTATTTAAAAATTACTAATAATATATTTGAATTAACTTATATCTCGTGACGACTAAATCAACCAAGTAAATTACGCCAATTATATATGGGAAATAATATGATTAACATGCCATTTTCTAAAAGTTTTTTCATGTATGCTAGGTGTGTTTTTCCAAGTGTTTTGAACTCTTTTGAAATTCTTTATTGAAATTAAATGTTTCAATATGTTTGAATATTATTTTTATTGTTTCTATTTATTAAATATTTTTCGTATGTTTATGAAATTATGTGATATATTAATTAGCTTTTTCTAAAATAACTTACCATATGTGTTGCATTTTTCCTTAGTTAATTGTTATTGTACATGCATTTTATTAAAGTTCTTGTGAATTTAGTTCACTAAATTTAGAATTAATTTTAAATTAGGATTTATTTTGTAAAATATATTGTGGTAAATTTTGATGATTTTTTGTGTCATCTCTAATTATTTAATGTTTTTTAACATTTTTAAAGTCTTACTTTACCAATTTATTTCTCGAAACATTTTATAAAAATATTTTTTTTTTGCTTTGTAATTATTTTGGAGTCGGAAATGTTTTATTATACATTGTTTATTCTACTTGTTATACTTTTTGTTCTAATCATACATTATTCTAATATCTTTTTTAATTATATATTTGTATGTATGTGAAAAATGATATGTTATTTCCTAATTATTTTGTAGCATTTATCAATGATCTATCTCTAGTACGTTTTCTGTATATTTCATACTTTTTTTTAAGTATACCAACAACCATACCGTCTCATCTCCACTCCCATTATATATAGCATATAATTTTCTTGCAAAATTTAATATATAAAAAATAATAATACAGGATTTATTCATCTTTTATTTCCCTTTTTGTCAGTGGATTTATTCATTTCTATTTATGTGAATAAATAATATTTTTATAATATCTTGTAAACCAAACTGATAACACATGCAAAATTTAAACGATAATTTAATTTATTAAATGATATATATCCATCCATACTATATTATTATAAAGGAAATAAGGTATAATTGGTTGATTAGTAAGTTGGTTTTGGTTGATTAGAGTTCAAAAATAAGATCGAAAATGACATGAATTTATATGTAGTAAACTTAATTTCGCTAAGTTTCAAGGATGATTTAATGTTTTTGGCAAATTTGCAATAATGGCATATAGCTCGATATGAAATGCCATATCTGGCTGATTCATGAATACTCTCGAATCTCCACAAGATCTGAGCCGTTAAAACCAAATAATCAGGATCCCCATATCAACCCTCACGTGATAGGACAACACTACACAATAGTACCATGGGCAAAAGCCCCACACGTTACGAAGCAGTGTGTTATGCATTATTTGTAAGCACATTACTTACATACAAACTCAAAACCTTAATAGTTACATAGACATAGTAGAAGTTGCAGCTTGTCTGAAGATATGGCGGACTGGGGCCCAGTGTTAGTAGCGGTGGTGCTGTTCGTGTTGTTAACACCGGGTCTGATATTTCAGCTACCGGGTCGAAACCGGGTTGTGGAGTTTGGGAATATGCATACTAGTGGTGCTTCTATTTTGGTTCATGCTGTCATCTATTTTGGTCTTATCACCATCTTTCTCATTGCTATTGGTGTTCACATCACTACTGGCTAGCTACTTGGAGCTCCGATTTAAGTATTTTGTTGTTGTGGCCCAGCCTTGTACGGGTCGGGTCATATAATCGTACTGTATTAAGTTTGTACTGGTATATGTTATGTATTGACCTTGTGTTTTTAACAAGTGCCTAGTATATCTGTGTTTCGAATGAATTATTTCAGATTTGGTCCTGTAGTTGTAGATTTTTTATTTAACATTTCTGTTTCATATGCATTACATCTACTCAAGCCCAGATATAACATCGAACCAATGATTTATTTTATATGCTTTTTATGACAAGAAGTGGGTTTTTTGAGCCAAAAATTTGATCTAGAAGTTATAGTGAAGTAGTGGCGCATATAATTCAATATAAAAGTTGGTAAATGGTCTACTACATACGTCTGTAAAGTATTGTTACGGAACATACGGTTTCTCAGCCGTTGGATCGTTGATCCAACGGTTGGGGTTAAAAAAAAAATTGTAGGGATACGTACCGCAAAAAATGCCCCATGTTTTCACACCAAAAACAATACTGTACACGTACCGCAGAAAGTTTTTGCGGTACGTGTTACACAGCATACATCTAGCATATGTCTTCACCAGATCGGGACCCATAAAAGTTTCAGTTGATGCAACATATAATGTGGTCTGCATCATCTAGGCACCGTCTTGGCTCCTCACGGTTGCATATCCAATGCACAATTCGCTTGTCCTTGGGTAGTTTTGAAAGGAAGCAAAATCGAACTTAGTGTATGTTTGGGGTATCTTAAAATAAGTAGCTTATGACTTATAAGCACTTATGTCATATAAGTGATAAGTAGAGTAGTGATTAGAGTGTTTGATAAATCAGAACTTATAACTAGTAGACTGTTTGGATAAATCAGAACTTATAAGTTAACTTTTTTTTATAATTTTCAAAATATTTGTTTTTTATATATAACAATGGATATCAATGGATAGATCTCAACGAATAGGGAAATTTGATATATACATATCAATTTTCTAATGAATGGATCGAGAGATATAAGATTTTGAAGATTTGAAGGATGCGTATATCGAGAATAAGTTATAAGTTGAAAGTTAAGAATTCTTAACATTCAACTTATGAACTTATAAGTTATAAGTTTAGCTAAAACTTATTTTGGTAAACACCCCCATAAGGACTTATGGCCTTATAAGCCATCCATAAGTCCACAGACATAAGCTAAAACAAATAAGTTTCGGGATGATAGAAAATAAATTCGCATCGTGTAACTTTGAAATCAAGATTTTATAACAACTGAGGATAATTACCAAGATTTATAACAACATATAATAATTACTCCCTCCGTCCCACCGGGTTCTTAACATTTCAAAATGGGGTGTTTGGCACGCATTTTAAGGTGAATTTTAAGGATAGTTTTATAACTTATTTTTGAAATTTTCTTTTTTTGTATAAAAATAGAACAATTCTATTTTTATACAAAAATAGAAAATTTCAAAAATAAGTTATGGAACTATCCTTAAAATTCACCTTAAAATGCGTGCCAGAAAGTGACAAAAAAAAGTGTTAAGAATTGGATGGGACGGAGGGAGTATAATTAAATCATCTCATCACGTGTAGAAAACTTGATGGAATAGCATAACAATTTCAATATTTTCACTAAGACGTAAATATTCTTAAATACGTACTTAAGTAACTTACTCGTGGTTCTAAAAATTCTCGATTTAGTCGATTAATTCTCGATTAATCTTCTGTAAGGTAACCAATCGATTCGATTTTTGAAATTCGATTAATTCTATGAATTTATTTAAAATAGTGTGTTTAATTGTAAATTAGACTAATATATTAAATATTATTATAATATTTGATTAGTCCTTCCAATTAATCCCCGATTAACCGATTAATCTTAAATCGGTACCTCAACCGATTTTTACAATCATGAACTTACTTAATTATTGAATATATTTTATGAGTAAAATTATTTCTTTTTAAACGATTTTAGGAGTATAATTAAAACTAATTAATTAAGTTCTGTAATTATAAAATGAAATCCATTTTTTCTTTTTCACACCGAAGTTAAATGATAAGGTGCGTAGTATCAAT
Source organism: Kitagawia praeruptora (assembly GCA_037693485.1). Taxonomy (NCBI): domain Eukaryota; kingdom Viridiplantae; phylum Streptophyta; class Magnoliopsida; order Apiales; family Apiaceae; genus Kitagawia; species Kitagawia praeruptora. The sequence goes on along the minus strand of CM075345.1, from coordinate 29,256,264 downwards.
CTGTTTGATTATTATATGGTTCAAGGAATAAATTTTTGAGTTGCTAAATAAATTTATACAAAAAATTAATCTTTGGCTACAGCTTGATAGTTAAAGTTTTAGATAAGTTGATTGTGCATGTAAAAATGCGAGCAGTAGGAAAGGTCCAAGGTAGGGCTCTAAATGAGTCGATACGTTCACGAAAAGTTCGGCGTTCGGCTAAAAAAAAGTTCGATTCGAGTTCGATTCGATTTGTAAACGAGTCAAACATGATCACGATTTTGAAGTTCGTCTCGTAAATGAGCTGAATTTGAGCACAACATAATTCGGCTCAAAAGTTCGTGAACAAGTTCGATTATGTAGTTCGTGAACAAGTTCGTTTATATAATTCGTGAACAAACTCATAAATATGATACATGAATGAGCTCTTGTACTGATATATATTCCCATAAACATATTTAATTAAGATTTTACGGGAATCCTTGAATTTACGATAATTAGTAAATAATTTAGTGTTTATGAAATAATATATTAGTTCATTTTGTTTATTCATTATCTTCTTTTGTTAAATCTATACAATATTTTAATATAAATAATTAAATTAGACATATGTTACATTGTAATTATAACATTAGTTGGTTATTTATTAACTAAATTTAATCGACTTGTGGATAATTGTAGACTAGAAGGATGTCTTTAATTTTTGAGGTTTTATCTTTTTAAATTTTAATGCATTAAAAAATTCTAGAATTAAATGAGGTATTTGTGAACACGAGATCATGGGCAATATTCATGAGATGTTCATGAGCTAGTATTCATGAGACGTTCGTGACCAATAGCTCTTGAGACATGTTCGTGAACAGTTCGCGAACATGTTCGTGTATAACATTTTTCTTAACAAGTCGATACGCAAACAAAAAAATTGGCTCGATTAAAGTTCGAGCTCGAGTTCGAGTTCGAAGTAATTATAACGAACTGATACACGAACAATCAAGAGTCCGGCTCATTTACCGCCCTAGTCCAAGGATAAAAGTGAAGAAATATAACAGAGAGATTAGAAAATAGACTAAAAGCACCAGCTTTAACTTTTTGTAACGACATTGTGGGTCTATCTCTTTCGGCCCGGCCCTTTCATTTTTATTATGATTCTTTTAACATTTATACAAACTAACATCACGTCTTCTTTTTTCCAACCCAATCAGCTCTGCCCAAGTAGGCCCAATGCTAATATAAATGATCTCATCAGATAATTTTGTTTATAATGACAAATATTTTTCTTATTTAATAATGCCAGAATTATAATACTCCCTCCGTCTCATAATACTACGCTCGTTTCATATGTCGGGACTGTTCATGACATGAGATAAATTACTAATTTACGTCTAATCTGTAAGACCAAATATAGTCATGAGTGATCTTGTTGGATTCGTATTTATGAGTACTTTAATACAGTGAAGTTTTTATATTTAATACTAATACGAAATTGAAGATATTAATGATCAAAAGTGTGCGTTGGCAAACGTGTCCAACTCAAATGGGAAAAGTATTTAGAGACGGAGGGAGTATTACATAATGAAACGTGTCGACCTTTGAGTGAGTTGAGAATGTTTTTTGGACTTGAGAAATGTTAGAATATTCAAAAAAAAATTCAAAACCGTGCTCAAATGCTTATTTGATAATATTTAATTAAATATGTATTTTTAAAAATAAAAAGACGCTATTCATTTCGTTCCTAATTAAAAGAAGACTTGTCGAATAATTTGAACAACCTAAATATATCCCTAAGAGCATCTCCAATGCATCAAAGCCCTTAGCAAAAAATTCAAATTAGTTACCAAAATTAGAAATTATACAAAATTTGTTAAAATTTGACTACTCCAATGGGGCATTCCCCTTATGTATAATTTTAGCCAAGCCCCCAATATTGGCTATATTTGTACAAGCACTACAGATCTGTAGCAAAATCCACGTCAGCTCCCGCTCATTTCTTTCCCTCTTCCCGCTGATTTTTCTTCCACTCCCGCCGCTTGTTTTTCCACTCCCGCCGCTTAAACTTTTTACATAGGTACATATATTCCATCCCCTTTTATCCAATTTGTATCAAAGTAGGGTTTTGTTCATGATTATTTTACAAATTGAGAGATCGAAGGGTCCTTTCAAAATCAATTCGAAGATTCACAAAATTAGGTTTGCAATTTCTTCTGCTCAATTGTGCTTATATGTATATCTTTGTATATATGTGAATAGTTCAGAAGTCACTACGTTGCTTTGTGCATATTAGACATATATGATTCTATTACTAAAGTGTTTGTAAAGATGTGTAGATGACTAGTGTGATTGTTTAGCAATTTTCATTGTCCAGATGCAAATATATTACATAGATACTCCACTTGTTATTAGCTAGGACTTTCTTGGAATATTGAGGTTATTAAGTAGTGTTGGCAATTAAATGAATTAGAATTAGTTATAAAGATTGGATTTTTTTGTGTTGGATTTCTTGGAATTTTTTTGTGTAATGTGATGAGTTCGTATTCATCTAAAAAATTCAGAGTGCCAAATTAGGCAGGGTATGCTATTGTCCAAATTTCTGTGTAATTTTACTTGGTTATGCTGATTACGGATATTGGTCTTGGAATGAATGATACTGTATTCTTTAAGTAAACAAGTAATAAGAATTATGTACATAGAAAGAGAAAGGTCAATTACAATCGGTTGTAGCTAGCAGACACAGGATTCATAGTTCTTACTCTTTACACAAGGGAAGAATCTAACATAAAAATCAATATAATAGAGCATCATGGGAGACTGGGAGTGAACTTGGCTCGAGCTAGTTTGGCCGTTCCTGTAGGCCACAACATCCATTGACAGTTCAATTCTAGAGGGACCTTTTCTCTTCTTTGACAATCAGGGCGATAATTATGTCCTTGTCATTTTATTTTTTTGTCTTGAAAGTGAAGTGGGGATTGTGATGGGAGATGGAGCTGCATTGTTTGTGATAGTAAGAGTTTTTTAAGATGACTTGCTTTAAGTAAAGGCTTGTGGTTAGCACATATCCTAATTCCTACCTATAGGAATTTTATTATCTTTTTGAGGATAACAAGAGGTTTAGATTAGTCAGATTTATGCATGTAATATAAAACCAATATAATAGTACCCAGCTAAAATAAAATTCGTTGCCAAGTTCAATATACCACTTAATATTCATATAACTTGGGACCATCTGGTGGTACATAATGAGTACATGACTCTGAGGAACACCAAACATGACCTTTATAGCATCCCTGTAGAATATTCACAGTGTGCCTTGGATACATATTCTCAGATCCAGGTATCAATTGAGCAAGGAAGTATAAAACTTAATATATAACAAAAGATAACAGGGACCATCTGATGATATATTCTTACTATTTACGACATGAACCAGGGACCATCTACTGATATATGAATACAACATGAACCATGATGCCAAGAAAATGACCCTTTTAGAATCCTAAAAGAATATTGCTAAACCATGGAGTGGAATCTGAATCAGGAATGGAACGTCCGATTGGAACAAAAGCTGCTAAGAAAATGAAAAGAGCTACATATGAAGCAACAAATGTGGAAAGCCTGGAAATTCTTAAAGCAATGCAGAAAGATGCGCTAGCTATTGCTTCTTCAAGAAGTGAATCAGTTAATAGGAGCTTGGAGTTGCAGAAAGAAATGATGCAAATGCAAGGATCCTGAGGAACATATTATGATTTCTCATAACTAGAATCCTAAAAAAACATACTATAATTTATTTTGCATTCTAGATTTAATTTACAATAATGTACTTGATTTTAATTTGCTGATATTATTAATCGAAATTTCTTATTGTCATAAAGCAAATTACATCAAAAGTTGTGAAAGAAACATAAAAAATTATGAAAGAAGATACATTAAAAATATTTAATTCATATCACCACCATGGACTCGCCAAAGATGCTCGACAAGATCATTTTGCAACTGAATATGAACTTGTTTGTCTCGAATTTGTTGATGCACTTGAATGAATTCTGTGAAGTTACTTGGATAATTACGATTCGGAATAACAGTTGGTATTTCAGCATCTGTATCAAAGTGTTCCTCTTCCATATGTAATTCCCTTTCATCTTCAATGATCATGTTATGCAAAATTATACAAGCTGTCATAATATACTTCATTGTGCCCACATCCCAAAACCGTGATGGACCACGAACCATTGCAAATCGAGATTGCAACACTCCAAACGCCCTCTCAACATCTTTTCTAACAGATTCTTGTGCAGCTGCAAAATGTTTTCTTTTATTACCTTGAGGTTTTGGAATAGTTTTGACAAACGTTGGCCAAGAAGGATATATACCATCAGCAAGATAATATCCCATGTTATATTCATTCCCATTAATAGTATATTTCACTTTAGGGCCACGACCTTCCGCCAAGTCTTCAAATAAATGAGATCGATCTAATACATTGATGTCATTTAAAGATCCCGGTAATCCAAAAAAAGAATGCCAAATCCATAAATCTTTTGAAGCTATTGCCTCTAAAATAATAGTCGGTTCATGAACATGACCTGTATACATACCTTGCCAACCGGTTGGACAATTTTTCCACTTACAGTGCATACAATCAATACTTCCCAACATTCCTGGAAAGCCTCGTTATCCATTCTCTGCCAATAATCTAGAGACATCTTCGTTATTTGGCAGTCTCAAATATTCACCTCCGAATACTTCAACAATTGCTTTAACAAATCTTTTTAAACTCTCTATTGCAGTACTTTCACCAATACGTACGTAATCATCAACAGAATCAGCTGCCGATCCATATGCAAGCATCTTAAGTGCAGCCGTCAATTTCTGAAGTGATGATAGTCCACGAACTCCTACAGCATCCTTTCGTTGGGTAAAATAATTATCATGAGCCACAATTGCTTCTTCAATACGTAAAAATAGTGATCCACGCATTCGAAATCTTCGACGAAATTATGTTTCTGTGTATGTGGGTGTTTCAGAAAAATAATCATGATATAGTCTCGTATGACCTTCTTCTCTATTCCGATTAATCATACGATGATTAATCATAGAACCACCATGATTTGAGACAAAATTCGCTCTCAGTCGTTCATTAAGGTAAGTAGCAGCCATTCTCATTCGTGCTTCATGTTCTTCTTCTTCCGCCTGCATAATATCAAGAATCATTTTTGGGGTGTTGTCCATTGAATTTGAGTATTCTAAAAGTGTGAATGAAATTGAGTTTGCATAGGGTTTCTACTACTACTACTACCGATTGAGAGATGTGAATAAGATAATAATAATAATAATAATAATAATAATAATAATAATAATAATAATTGGCAAAAATAATAATAATAATGATAATAATAATAATAATAATGATGATAATAATAATAATAATAATAATAATAATAATATAATATTAATAATAATAATAATATTAATAACAATTATGATTTCAAAATAATTTTCAAATTCAAAATATAGCCAGCCAATATAGCCAGCTCCAATGGAGTACAGGACGTTACAGATTCAGCAAATTTTAGATAATCAGCAAATTTCAAAATATAGCCAATCAATTTAAAGAACCCCATTGGAGATGCTCTAACATTGCTTGATTTATAGATTTTACTTAATATTCAGTTAGCACTATAATTAGAATTTTACAATAATTCGGCAGACGTAATTTAAGAACAAGATATTTAAAATATCTATACATTTTACTCTAATTTTCTTGTTTATAAGAGCATCTCCAATGTATAAAACCCTTAGCTAAATTATCCATGTGACATCTAGTCGTACTATTTAGATTATATGTAAAAGTTTAAGCATTCAAACCATCAAACATTTAGCAAAAAATTATAGACAACCATATTTGATTGACTATATTTGTTGAACTAATGAACCCCTTATGTATAATTTTATCTAACCATAATTATAGATAATATCATTGGAGTGCACATCCTCATCCTTAGCAAAAAATTTACATTGTCATTATAGCCAAGCAATATAGCCAACCATTTTACATAATATTCATGGAGATGCTTAAATATAAAATTAGCCTTAATTACATATCATGTTGCTCCCCTGTCCCAATTTTGTTAGAGCATCTCCAACGGGCTGGCTAAAATTGGTTGGCTAAAATAATATTTGTTGAACCTGTAAGGTATTTGCTGAACCTGTAATGTTTTGTACTCCAACGGTGTTGGCTATAATAGTTGGCTATAATTTAAAAATAGTATTTTATTATTATTTTAAGTTGTTATAAATAGAATGTATTCTTTTAATATGGTAATAGATGATGTGTAATTTTGCTACAGGTCTTTATGGTTCGACAAATATAGCCAATATCACGGATTGACTAAAATTATACATAAGGGGTTTGTACCGTTGGAGTACAATTTTTTTTACACAATCTATATAATTTTTATTTAAGGTAGTCTACCTAGACTTTTAGCTAAGGATTTTTCCCCATTGGAGATGCTCTTATACCTTCTCTTTCATTTTAAAATGGTACTCCCTCCGTCTCTAAATATATTTTCTGTTTTCTCTAGACATGTTTGCCAACACACACTTTTAATCGTTAATATCTTCAATTTCGTATTAGTATTAAATATAAAAATTTCACTGTATTAAAGTACATATAAATACGAATCCAACAAGATCACTCATGATTATATTTGGTCTTATAGATTATGCGTAAATTAGTAATTTATCTCATGTTATGAACAATCCCAACATTTTAAATGAGAAACACTATACGAGACGGAGGGAGCATCTTTTAATCCGCTTATAGAAAAGGTCATTTATTTGGGTAGTTTACCAAGTTCTAAATTACAAATATACACGACCTACGTGTTGGGAACCAATGAGATGTAAGATAAGTTTTTGGGATATTCCAAATGGTACCACTTTACAATTGGTTTTTCCATTTGATATCATCCAACATTTTTGACTTCCAAGTGGTACCATTGTACTTTTGGCTTCATCCATTTTATATCATTTTGTCAAGCAAACGTTAGATTATTCTTAATGATACCACTATACAATTGATTTTTCCATATGGTACCATTCAATATTTTTGACTTCTATATGGTACCATTTTCTCTCACTTATCAAATTTTCCTCTGAATTTCATAATTTATCTATACATTTTACTCTATAATAAGTCATTGATTCTCTCACTTTTTTCTGATCAGCATCCAAGTCATTAATTAGTCTCGTATCCAATTGTCTTATCATAATAAATTATGTAGTTCAAATTATTTAACTTCTTTCAACGCTTTTATCGGTCAAAGTAAACCCTCCGGAAGCTCCTGAATAGATCCGAGCACAAATTATATATGTATATGTTCATACGGGTTGATGAAAGTTTATTATGATTGGGCAATTGGACCGAGTCTAATGAATGACTTGATTGCTTATCAGAAATAGTGATGATTAGAGAATTGTTGATGAGTGGATTTCATAATCAACTTATGAGAGGTCTACAGGTAGTTAGTTGTATAGGCTAGCGATCAACTGTTCTGTGGAAAGGTTTGGGTTGTGTTTGTGGGGGTTGAGCTGTGCTCGAGGGCGTCTCCAATAATCTCAAGTGCCTTTAGAGAAAATCAGAGAACTGAATGCGTCTTACCCTGAGGTGCCTACGTACCCTTGTATATATAGGGATCAAGCTCACGTAGTTCTAATGGGACTTTGTCTCTTACTGGAATAGCTGTATTCGGTCACTCAGTTCGTGTAGGACTCAGGTTCCTTTAGAGCCTTCTACGAACTAGTTGGCTAAGTAGAGTAGAACTCGAGTTTGTACCCTACTATGATTCTCTCATTGATCAGAGATAATTCTAGGATCATCTGCGCCCTAGAATTATACTCCAATATCAATTCGTTTATCTGTTCTAGATGGCTTCTAGAACTTTCTGTTGGCAACTCGTAGGAACTTGGTACTCAGGAACCTATATCTTAGGAGCCTGTTTCTCAGGAACCTCCTTATTTCGGGACATATCGCTTAGGGACCTCCCTTTAGGTGTCAGTACCTGCACAAATAACAAACTGGTTAGACTGGATAACTCTTCACATGCTTTTATCATCTCTATGGCTGTTGCTATGCTAACTCGAACTCTTCTGCTTGGAGGAACCTGGTCTTCTAGTGCTCAGCTCAGCTTCCTGACCGTTGGGAACCTCCTGATACTTCTTCTTCCTTAGTCATTTCTTCTATCTGACCTTCACAACTCGTAAGGGATCTATCTTCTGGCTTGTATGGATCGAACCCTATAGCTTAATGGGCCTAAATCTAGTCCATGGAGATTTTGGGCACAACAAGTACCCCCCGGTTCCTTGAAATCATGTAATGTGAAAGGAACCTATTCTAATTCTACGATTAAAGGTTTAATGCTAAACCATCTTGGTAACTATACCTCGCTTCAACATTGTATATCCAAGCCTACATGAGCTAACTCGGTATAGGAAACAGGACATAGAATATTTTTAGCTTGATATAATCTTGAGTAAGCTTCCTTTGTATTAAGGAACCTGTTATCTCGCTATTTTCTTCTTCTTGCTCCAGCTTTCGAAATATACTTTATGTTTGCACTCAACTTCCCAGGGAATCTAACTTGTCCCTCAACTCTACGCCTCTTTAAATTTAATAATTTAAGAGGGGATAATGGTTGGTTGTAGAAGATAATTCAAAATTTGAATTGAACTTATCACTTACCAAAGCTGTAGTTAATGTGTAAGTTCCCAAGGTTCACACGCTTCTCACGCGTGTACCTCTTCATTTTACCGCTCCAGTAATGTGCTGCCACGTGTTCGAATTGTTTCCCATTTACCTCGACTATTTAATTATCTCTCAACTCCTCAGGTCCATTTTTACCTTTACCAATCACTTGCAAAAACTTTTGGAGAGAAAACAAGAGGAGTTCAACAGTCATTCGCTTAATTCATCTTCTCCGTCGCCGTTCAATTCAAATCAAGGTATGGTTTCGACTTATTTCTTTCTATTCTCTCATATCCTTGTCTCGTTTTTCAATCATCTGTTTCCTTGGACTTTGCATGCCATCGTTTTCTTTGTATGTATGCGTCTGAATCTGTTCTTCACACTCCATATTTCACACACACGAACGTTCACAACCTCTGGTTTATCAATACTTTAACCGTCGATTCATGGTTGCGTTGTCATGGTTTTATCATAATCTTTAGCTGTCTGTCTATTCATGTGTTTCCAATTTTGTTGGTACCTGCCCTCTTCAAGGTCTTCTGTAATTATGCCCTGTTAATAACTGCACCGTGTCTAAACACTTTAGAACCCTAATCTTTCTCCTAGGTTCAATAAAGACCTGACCCTTCTTCGTCTGTCTTTTTACAGATGTCTTCTGAATCTACCCATTCTGACCACCAATCTTCGACTCAACCCTTAGTTGCTATGCCGATTGGTGAGAGAACTAGATCCAGGGTTGTAATACCCGATGTAAATGAGCCTGAGGACATACTCATTAAACCTATAGTATCTCCATTGTCTCAACCTCCTATCCCTACATTTATCGACTTAGGAGATGATTGGCCCTCTGATGATGAGGAGGTGTCAAAACCTGAACTTAAACTTGAATCCTTCTTGGAACCTGATTTTCATAGTGAGGTGACTGTTGAGAGAGAGTTGTTCAAACAGGAAATTACACCTTTTTGTGAGAAATCTGACTCCATCATGACCTCTGTTAAGTTAGAAAAACTTCTGGAGGAATGTCCCCGTCCAATCTGTAGTATTGTGATTCCTAAGCCTGGTGAAAGAGCTCACAGGTTTGATGTCAAAATCCCTGATCGTGGGATTCCTAATGCCGTCATTTCTGCTGCTTTTTTGAGAGTAGGTTTTTCTATACCTCTTCATCCTTTTCTAAGGGAAGTATTAGAGTTTTATAACCTAGCACCTATGCAACTGACTCCCAACTCTTACCGTTTGGCCATCAGTACTTTTATTCTGTATTCCAGCAAATTCACAACCTCCCTGTCTGCCCCTGAGTTAGGTTATTTCTTTAGGCTGAAAGATACCGGGAGAAGCTCAGGTTGTTTTTATCTGTCAGCATGGCCTTGTCATCAGGGTCAATGTATAAAAAATGTTAAACAGAACTTTGATTTGTGGCAAGAGCAATTTGTCTATTGTTTTGACTACCCTGATGTTAAGTACGCTTTTAATCGCCGTCCAAATATCCCCAAACAAACCATTCTGACTGGAGTGTGTTTAGAGAGGGCAAAAGAAATCTTGAAACTATCAGCTTCCATTAGGGACTGCTTGACTCTGATGACCCCTGCAAATTTGACTTCCCTAGGTTTTATTCCTTCAAACACTGGTATGAGCTTCCTTATTGTTATGTCTTTCCTTCTTAACTGTATCTTTGTGAATATATCTTTTTACTCCATGCATGCCTCTCTAATTTTTAACTTATTGTCTTATGCAGACATGGCTCCCAAAGTTCCCTCTTTCGTCAAACGAACCAAGAATGTAGACGAGATCTTTAAAGCTGATGTTGAGACACAGGAGATTCCGCTCACAGCAACACCAATCAGCCAAGTTCCTAACCCAGCCTCTGTCCAGACTCAACCATCCAGCTCCTCCAAGCGCAAGTTAGCTCAGACTACTCTTGACCTCTCTGGGAGTTCACAAACCAGGTCCATGAGGAAGAGCAAAGCTGTGAAAGTTGAATCAGCTGTGGCACAGAATCAATTTAAAGAATTGATTGATACACATGTGCTTCCAGAAGCGATTGCCAGCTGGTCCAAGATGGATTCTACCGAGGCTATGCATGCCATGAGGTTCTCTGCTGCCCAAAATGCATTCTTTGCCCTACGATACTGTGTTGATTTTGCCTTGAAGACACAGTATGACCTCCGATTGCAAGGAGAGATCTCAGAACTCAAAGAGGAGCTGGCTGCTAGAGAGGAGAGCGTGAATATTGCCACTGCTGCGGTAAGGAGGGCTAAAGCTGTTGAAACCTCACTAAAGAATAGCAGGGATGAGCTTCAGGAACAGGTGAAGAGTTTACAGGATGAGAAATTATCCATGCTAGAGAAAATCAATGAACTAAAAGCTCAGGTTGATGCTTTAAATGCTGCGGCCGCTACTGTCAAATCGTCCCTGCTCGTCCAGGAAAAAGATAGGTATGATGAAGGTTATGACGAAGGCGTTCGTGACTACATGAGGTCCATGTGGGAGAAAATTCCCGAGCTAAACTGGTCTCTCCTTGGCGAGGACGTAGTGGGGATGATCAAGGACTTTGAAAATGAAGCTGCTGCTGCAACCTCTGTACCTCCCGTGAAAACGGTTGAGAGGTCTCCAGGTGCCAACCTTGAGACTGCAGAGGTTCCTGCTCCTGAAGTTGTTCAGCCTATCCCTCCAACTCCTCCTGTTGTCAGCAAGGGTTCTGATGAAGTTCCTCCTTCGTAATTTTAACAAAATCCTTTAAAAACTTTTGATAACTTTTGATGAGGTCGCGGGCTCCTCGTAACGCCTCGCAAGATGTAATTTTAAATTTGGTTTCCATGGCCTTCGTGCCAATAACTCTTTATACTGGTTTTCTGGGTCTTTGTACCCATAACTCTCTTCATGGTTTATGATATTTATTTGCTTTTGCTGCACATCTATATTTGTACCTATGTGCTTCCATCATTGCATTTTACCTTTATTCCCCTTAACAATTACTTAGTGTCCGTACTTGTGCATTCAAGCTTACGTGGGCTAGCCCTTTGTAAGAAACAGAATATACTCGTACTTTCACTATATAATTTCTCGAAATAAAAGGCCATCAAATCGCAACAACTTACTTATAAGCTTAAACACGTCTTTTCCTATGCTTCACTCAACATTTTCAGAGTCGCATTCTGAATTAAAAACCCTTTCTGATAACCTCAGATCCTAAATAGTTTGACCAGGTTCCTCGACCATTAAACCTGCAAAATAAACATAAAACAGAAACTAGTTAAGGTTAGTAAAATTTCTTTTGTTTAATTCGGGTCATCTCTTGGAAAGGTTGCCTGCTTGGCTCCCAATCCTAATCTCTAGGTCCCAACATGCCTCGAGGCATGTTAGTTCCTTTTTTCTCTTGGAAAGGTAACCTGCTTGGTTCCCAATCCTATTCTCTAGGTCCCAACATGCCTCGAGGCATGTTGGTTCCTTTTTGTGCCTCGAGGCGATTCTAGGAACTTGTGCGCCGTTCTGGGAGTCCACACAGATTCCTCTTCTCCATGTGTCAGGCTAGACATCTTATGAAGGTAAATGCTAAGGATTTTATCCCTTCTTCCCATGTGCCAAAGACGGTTCCACATGAGGGAGAGCTTATTAGGCTTCTCTTTAAGAACAAGTGTGCCGGTCTAGGCTCCACACATGTTCCTTTAGGTGCCTTTTGTCAGGACTTTAGGTGCCTTTTGTCAGGACTTTAATTCTCGTGCTCAAGGAACTTGAGGCTTTTGGCAACAATGTCGTGCTCAGTCAGCTGAGGTTTTTCAATCACATTTGCTCAGGAAGCTACCTGAGGCTTTTCTCGTGCCCAAGAAGCTACCTGGGGGCTTTTCTCATGCCCAGGAAGCTACCTAGGACTTTTTCTTGATGCGTGCTCGGGAAGCTACCCAAGGCTTTGGTTCAAGTCAGTCATTCTCAACCTGCATACTTTTATCGAATCACATTCATACTTTCAATGCTACAGGGACCTGTAAGTCAGGGTGTCCTGCAAAATACAATACAATGCTACAGGAACCTGTTAGTCAAGGTAACCTGTTTCAAAAGTTTCAAATTGGCATATGAAATATCAAATCATAGCATGCAATTGGAATATGAAATATCAAATCATAGCATGCACAATACTGTCTAAGTAGGAATACTACCCCCCAGTTCTTTTGGGTAATTATTGTTACGTAAAAGAACTATTAAGGAGCTATAGCTGCAAAGAATGCACTTAAAATATTCAACGTAGAGCTATCTATCGCTCAATACCTTAGAAATAAATCGTCTTGCAAGTAGGGAGGTTCACATCAAGTACCCCCCGAGTACATGCATAATTAAATACTGAAATCAAAATACTGGTCAGCTATAACTAATAAGCTGCCTTTATTCGTGGGCTGAAAGAGCCTTACTTTTCCTAAGAAAAAACACATAAAAGAGTTACTGATAATACTTCTTGAGATGTTCTGCATTCCAAGCTCTCGGAATGAGGTTCCCATCTATATCCATCAAGTGGTAGGTTCCTTCCCAAATTGCTGACTTTATCTGGTAAGGTCCCTCCCAATTCGCTCCAAAGGCTCCATGTGCCAGAACCTTGGTATTTGGCATGACTTTTCTCAGAACTAGGTCTCCAACTTTAAAAGGTCTTGCCTTCACCTTTTTGTTGTAATACCTTCGAACTCTCAGTTGATATGCTGCTAACTTCACTTGCGAATCTGCTCTCAACTCTTCGACCATGTCCAAATACAGTCTATGATTGACCTCATTACTCTCGGGATCAAAATACTTTCTTCTCAAGGAACCTGTTCCAACCTCCACAGGTACCATAGCTTCACAACCATAAGCGAGAGTAAAAGGAGACTCACCAGTTGTAGTTCTAGGCGTGGTGTTATACGACCACAAGACTCCAGGAAGCTCCTCTGGCCAGCTTCCTTTCTTATCTTCAAGCCTCGTCTTCAAAGTGTGCTTGATAATCTTATTCACTGCTTCAGTCTGTCCATTACTCTGCGGATAATACACTGCTGAAAATGCCTTCTGAATTCCAAACTGCTCACACAACCCTCTAAGCTCTCTACTATCGAACTGCTTCCCGTTGTCAGAAATCAGTTTCTGCGGAATACCAAACCTGCATACAATGGCTCGAAACACGAACTCAGTCAACTTTGATGCTGTAATCTTAGCAAGTGGTTCTGCTTCTGCCCACTTTGTAAAGTAATCAACTGCAACCACTGCATATTTCACTCCTCCTTTTCCTTTCGGGAGTTCTCCAATGAGGTCTATTCCCCAAACAGCGAATGGCCAAGGACTAACAATCGGTTTGATAGGTGCTACAGGACGATTATCAAAATTTGCAAACCTCTGACAATTACTGCATGCCTGCACGAATTTTGTAGCATCTGCTTTGATGGTTGGCCAATAATATCCTTGTCGAAGGACCTTCATGGCTAAAGAATTACCCCCGAGTGATTTCCACATACTCCTTCATGAATCTCCTCGAGGATATATTTGCATTACTCTCCAGCTACACACTTGAGCAAAGGTTGATTGAATCCTCTTCTATACAGAATTCCATCATAGATTACATACTTAGCTGCATGATACTTCAACTTCCTGGCATCATCTTGACCGGGAGGTAGCTCCCCTTTATTCAGGTAACGATATATTGGGGTCATCCAGGAATCTTCAACTGGAAACTCGATGTCCATCACTTCTTCTTTGAAAACGCTAGGTTGCTCCTGAATCTGAAGTGGAATTACCCCCAATAACGTGGATTCTCTCTGAGATCCTAGCTTGGCCAATGCGTCTGCCTTAGTATTCTTTCCTCGAGGTATTTGATCTAGCTTCACCTCTTTGAACCTCGCGATCAACTCCTGGGAGTACCTCAAATACAAGTCTGTTCTGGGACCTCTCGCCTGAAAACCACCACGAATCTGCCAAACTACTAACATCGAATCACTAAACACTTTAATATTCTCCACTTTCATCTCCAAAGCTAACTTGAGGCCTGCAATCAATGCCTCATACTCTGCATCATTGTTCGTGGCCTTAAAAGCAAAATGAATCGAGCTATAGAGTTGGTGCCCTTCTGGACTAACTAGTTCTATGCCGGCACCTGCTCCACCACTGTTAGCAGCTCCATCCACATACAGTGTCCACCAAGGTGCACAGTTGTCATTATATACCTGGTTTTCTACCACCTCTTTTGGCCCCTCCTGGCTGGTAACCTCTACATGAGGTGGAAACTCGATTAAGAAATCTGCTAGAGCTTGAGCTTTGATTGCTGTCTTTGGCTTGTATTCTATGTCGAACTGTCCTAACTCCACAGCCCACTTTAGCATTCTCCCAGAAGTTTCTGGCCTATGCATCACTTGCTTAAGTGGATATGAGGTTCTTACCTCAATCTTATGAGCTTGGAAGTAAGGTCTTAGCTTCCTGGAAGCTAGAATCAAGGCAAAAACCAGTTTCTCCATTCCTGTATACCTTGTTTCTGCATCAAGTAACCTTTTACTAACATAGTAGACTGGGCTCTGCTGTCCATTCTCTTCTCGAACCAGAACTGCACTAATGGAATATTCTGATACAGCCAAGTAAAGTATCAATGTCTCTCCATCCACAGGTTTGGCTAATAGTGGGGGGCTCCCCAAATGCTCCTTTAACCTTCCAAACGCTATCTCACATTCTGCTGTCCACTCAAATTTGCTTCCTTTCTTTATAGCTTTAAAGAATTCCTGACACTTATCAGTGGACTTCGAAATGAACCTATTCAAGGCTGCAACTCTTCCTGTGAGGGACTAAACCTCTCTCACAGTTTTCGGTGACCTCATATCAATCAATGCTTTAATCTTGGCTGGGTTGGCTTCGATACCTCTGTGGTTCACCATGAAACCTAGAAACTTTCCTGATTCTACCCCGAACACACATTTTTTAGGGTTCAGCTTCATTCTATACTTTCGCAAGATTCCAAACATTTCTTCTAAGTGCTTTACATGGTCAACAGCTTCCTTAGACTTGACTAGCATATCATCCACATATACTTCCATAGTATGGCCAATTTGATCTTTAAACATCATATTTACTAACCGTTGGTATGTGGCTCCAGCATTAATCAATCCAAATGGCATGCATACATAACAATAAAGACCTCTATCTGTAATAAAAGAAGTGTGCTCTTGATCAGGTTCATACATAGGAATTTGATTGTAACCTGAATATGCATCCATGAAGCTGAGTAGGGCATGTCCAGCTGTTGCATCCACTAACTGATCAATTCATGGCAGCGGGAAGCTGTCTTTCGGGCATGCTTTGTTGAGATCTGTGAAGTCCACACAAGTTCTCCATTTTCCATTAGGTTTCTTTACCAAAACAGGGTTTGCCAACCATACTGGGTAGAAAGATTCTTTAACCAATCCTGCATCCAATAATCTGTCGACCTCTTCTTTCAATGCTTGAGCTCTTTCTCCACTAACTGGTCTTCGCTTCTGTCTCACTCCTTTCTTTTCTGGATCAATATTCAACTTATGACACATGACCCTTGGATCTATCCCTTCCATATCTGCGTGACACCATGCAAACACATCCAGGTTCTTGCCCAAAAAGGTAATGAGAGATTCCTTTAAGGCTGGGTCGAGTTGAGCTCCAATCTTCAACACTTTTGTACCATCTTTGTCATTGATCTTCACATCCAAAGTTTCACCAGCTGGTCCAGTCTTGACCATGGTTTCTGGCATTCGAGGATCTAAGTCTACCTCCATCTCTGTGGTTGAGTCCTCTTGAGGTTCCTGGATTTCGTACATGACATTCCTTCTCTTTGATGCTGGCTGACTGTCTTCATTGCTTCCATTATGTTTCAGTTTTCGGGATTTTTCTTCATCCAATCCTTCTACCATACACACATCACCACCCTTGTCCGTAGGGGATGCACTTTCTATCAGCAAATAAGGGGTATCTGGTCCCCGAAAAACTGGAATCTCATCATGAGGTTCCTCTTCTATGATCTCTTCAATTCTTATGGCTCTACAGGATGCTGGTACAAAGCCTTCCAAGGGCGTACTACGCAGATCAAGCGTTATTTTATCTGGGTTCTTTCCTGGGAAATCATCAGGAACCTCGTCCATGGGTTCAGGTAATTTAGTAGCCTTAGCAGCATGTTGCAAAGCTTTGGTGTAGCACTCTCTAGACTCATACTGGCATCCTCGAACTACACCAATTCCATTTGGTGTTGGGAACTTCATAGTTAAATGATAAATGGAGGTTACCACCCTCATCTCCTTCAAAATGGGTCTTCCCAGAATAGCATTGTAATTCATATTCTCTTCTATAACAATGAATTCTGCCAGCTGTGTAATGCAACATGGTTTATCACCTAAAGTTATTGGTAAACGAATCTTACCTTTGATAGGAACCTGATTATTAGTGAATCCGTACAAGGTATCGTTTGTTGGAGTTAAATCTTTATCCAGAAAATGCATCTTCTTGAAAGCTGAGTAAGATAGCAAGTTTACAGAGCTTCCATTATCAACTAGCACTCGATGAACCTCATAAGACCCAATTCCTACCTCAACCACTAAAGCATCGGTATGTGGATGGTGCACCCAGGAAGCATCTTCTTCAGTGAAAGTGATATCTGCATCCTCTCCTTCAAACAGCCTTGGGGACCTCTGTGACGGATTGTAAATACTGGTCAAAGGACGTTCTTTAGCCTCACGGGTATACCTCTCCATGGCACTCCTGCTGCTTCCTCCAATGTGGGGACCTCCTATAATTGTGCGTATGCAACCAGCCTTAGGTGGTCCTTCCATTACGACAGGTTCCTGTGTCTGTGTCTTCTGAGTCTTCTCATCTCTATACTTTTTTCCTTCCTGAGCCACCCATTCACTTAACTGCCCTTGTCTGATTAGAGTTTCAATTAGGTCTCTGAGGTGACGACAATCTGCAGTATTATGCCCATTGTTATCATGAAAGTCACAGTATGGGCGCTCATTCTTATTCCCTGGGGGACCAGTTCTTAAAGGCTTCTTAAACCATGAGGACTTCTCATTCATCGCGTAAATGTGATCGATCGGGGCCACCAAAGGGGTGAAAGTTTCATAGACAGGTCTCTTATGTTTATTGTTGTTGTAGGAAGCTGGTGGCGGGACCTGACCCATGACAGGTTTAGTAGGATTCACAGCTTCAGGCTTCACCTGGGATGTGCGACTAACCACCTTTTTATTGTCACGACCATTGGGGCTTCTTTGTCTCGACCTCTTGTTTCCACTTTGCCTTATGAAATCTGGATCCTTTTTTAACTCGGCCAGAGATTCCTCCACCAGACGAAAGGGTTCTGCCTGGGCATAAAAATCTGCCAACGTCTCTGGTTCTTTTCCTTGAAGTGCTTTCCAAAAGTCCGAGCCTCCTTTGACTCCAGCAATTAAGAAATTCTTTATGGTTTCCTCAGATGCTTTCCTAACCTTTGGAACCTCTGCATTGAACCTCTTGAAATATTCTGTCAATGTCTCACTAGATCTTTGCTTGATATTGGCTAAGGTATTGGTTGGTGGTGCGAATGCAACAGATGCTCTAAATTGAGTGACGAAGAGCTTCCCCATACTTGCCCAAGAACCAATCGAATCAGCAGGTAACCTTTTGAACCATTGATGGGCTCCACCCTGTAGAGTTGCAGCCAGTAACCTGCATCTGGTGGCTTCCTTCACTTGATAGACATCCATCTCCGTGTCAAAACGACTAAGGTATTCAATGGGGTCAGTAGTTCCATCGAACTTCAACTCTTTCGAAGGCCTATAAGACCTAGGCAGAGCCGATTTTCGAACCTTCTTGGTGAAAGGAGAAGCAGTTATAGGATTCACAGCAAGATTCTTTTCGTCCTTGAGTTGAGCCAAAATTTTCTTGACATCTTCTGCTGTCACCTCCCCAGTAGCTTCCGCCTTTGTCTTTTTACTCGTTCCTTCCTCCTCTTGCGACTCTGCAGTGCTTGATTCTTCAGTATCCTCATCTGAATCCGTGCTTTCTTCTTCAATTATCTCAACAGATGGGTCTTTATCTTTCTTCTTTTTCTGTGAGGAACCTCCAGTCTTGGTTTTCTTCTTTCCCTTGGACCCTGTACGGCCCTTGCTAACAGTTTTACTCTTCTCAGGATTCTCTAGTTCTTCGTCACCATTATTCTGCTTTGGTTCTCCACCATCTTCTGGAACCTCCTCTCCATTCTCAGATTCTTCTTCCTCAAAGTTCAACTGTTTCGGAGTAACCTTCGACTTCTTGCCCTTCTTTGCCTTCTTTTTACTTGAAGCTTGCTCCAAAGTCGACAAACGTTCTCCCACAGTTTTTAAGATTTCCATAAATACTGCTTTAGTAACCTTCGGTGCTCTGGGAGGAGATTTGTTCCCCTCGTGAATCTGTCGCTCAGAACGGGTTGCTTCGCTATCAGAATTGCCTGACATCTTTTCCACTCTTAAGATATTAACTATCCCCTCCTTCTAGCGCCAATGTTGATGAGTGGATTTCGTAATCAACTTATGAGAGGTCTACAGGTAGTTAGTTGTATAGGCTAGCGATCAACTGTTCTGTGGAAAGGTTTGGGTTGTGTTTGTGGGAGTTGAGCTGTGCTCGAGGGCGTCTCCAATAATCTCAAGTGCCTTTAGAGAAAATCAGAGAACTGAATGCGTCTTACCCTGAGGTGCCTACGTACCCTTGTATATATAGGGATCAAGCTCACGTAGTTCTAATGGGACTTTGTCTCTTACTGGAATAGCTGTATTCGGTCACTCAGTTCGTGTAGGACTCAGGTTCCTTTAGAGCCTTCTACGAACTAGTTGGCTAAGTAGAGTAGAACTCGAGTTTGTACCCTACTATGATTCTCTCATTGATCAGAGATAATTCTAGGATCATCTGCGCCCTAGAATTATACTCCAATATCAATTCGTTTATCTGTTCTAGATGGCTTCTAGAACTTTCTGTTGGCAACTCGTAGGAACCTGGTACTCAGGAACCTATATCTTAGGAGCCTGTTTCTCAGGAACCTCCTTATTTCGGGACATATCGCTTAGGGACCTCCCTTTAGGTGTCAGTACCTGCACAAATAACAAACTGGTTAGACTGGATAACTCTTCACATGCTTTTATCATCTCTATGGCTATTGCTATGCTAACTCGAACTCTTCTGCTTGGAGGAACCTGGTCTTCTAGTGCTCAGCTCAGCTTCCTGACCGTTGGGAACCTCCTGATACTTCTTCTTCCTTAGTCATTTCTTCTATCTGACCTTCACAACTCGTAAGGGATCTATCTTCTGGCTTGTATGGATCGAACCCTATAGCTTAATGGGCCTAAATCTAGTCCATGGAGATTTTGGGCACAACAAGAATCAATGACTTATTACAGACAAAGCATATAGATAAGTTGTGAAAATTCTAAGAAAAAATTAATTTTAGTGAGAGAAAAATGGTACCACGTAGAAGTCAAAAATATTGAATGGTACCATATGAAAAAACCAATTATATAGTGGTACCATTAAGAATAATTTAACGTCTGATTAACGTTTACTTGACAGAATGGTATAAAATGGATGAAGCCAAAAGTACCGTGTTACCACTTGGAAATCAAAAATGTTGGATGGTACCAAATGAAAAAGCCAAAACAGTGATACCATTTGGAATATCACTAAGTTTTTTCATTTTTTTTTTGGAAAGAAAAAATGGAAGATAAGTTAAAATTAAAAATTAAATTAAATTAAAATAATAATTAAACTAAAAATAAAAATTTTATTTTATTATAATAAAATATTATATCACATTTTAAAGAAACTTCTAACTAGTCAACTAATAATCTCTATTATTGAAATCAGTCGATTTCTGAAAAATTGTCGATAAATCGACCAAAAATCGGTCAAAATTTTGGATATGATTCGACCAATTTTGCAAAAATTGCTGATAAATCGTCGATTTTTCAATCAAATCACCCGATAAATCGTAAATCAGTACCTCAACCGAATAGTTCCGATTTCCGAAATTAGCAACACGTCTAATAATATGCAGCAGCCCCACGCCAGCAGTTTGATATGACACGTGTCACTCAACTGCTGGAAAAGCATATCAAAACCTAGGATTGCGCATTATTGTAATTCAAGAAGAATATCATAGATTCACATACCTTTTTGATTATTTTTTTGGTATAGTCCCAAGTTGTCCCATCCCTAATTAAATATGTCAACTCAAATGAACTACAGGTGTCAGCATCTGATTGGTTAAGAAAGCACAATGAGTGCGACTGTTTGATCGACGTGTCAATTTCTTATAGCGGAACTCTATAGTGAGGGGGTGAACTTTGTAAATATAGAACATATTATAATTGTGAGGGATAGTGAGATATATCTCACATTCCTTTTTTTTTATTATTAATTAATTAAATTAAATGTTTGGTACTTAATTTTATATTTTTTGGAATATCATAAATACTTTTTTGTAAATAAGGATTTACATTTAGGACTATTTAGAGTTTGAGAATTTGATTATTCGTGTAAAATACTTGGTCCGTTCAATATATATGTAAAAAGTGTGCATTTTAAGAAAATTAAATATAAATAAACATTTTATTTGTACTCTTAGGAGTTAGGATATCATTCCCTATAATTTGTCCTTTTTTCCGGAATTTTGTATCCAACATTCTAAGTTAATTGTTAAAAATATTTTAGTGCTAAAAAATTTCTAAAAATAACTTAATAGCTAACCCATTGGAAGAAACCAGTTAAAGCAATTGATTAAGGTCTAAAAATACTTGATTTTAGTTAATTTTTTGTTAATAATAAAGAGCTCAATAATTTGACGTTGAAAAATGGCAGCTAGCACCCCAAA
Organism: Kitagawia praeruptora; assembly: GCA_037693485.1. Classification (NCBI taxonomy): domain Eukaryota; kingdom Viridiplantae; phylum Streptophyta; class Magnoliopsida; order Apiales; family Apiaceae; genus Kitagawia; species Kitagawia praeruptora. The sequence continues at coordinate 29,234,719 of CM075345.1, read as the reverse complement.
AACAGGAAACATTCAAACTTAATTGAAGAGCACTACATGCACCAGGTCGAGATAACCGAAACATGTAAACAAAAAGCAAGACATAAATTCGAAAAATAGGCACTACGTAATTGTATTTGTATACCACAAGAACTGCACTATGAATCTGTCATTTCTGTCAGTCAATTCACCCCCTGCATAAAATGTAAGAGATATTTTGTTGAGAATAATTATAGTCTGACGGAGTGTATTTTAATTATCTGCCTCTTATTACTTGGTTCAAATCTACGTACCTTCATAGATAGTGCAACATTAATTTTCTTCTGGAAAAAGATTTTAAATTTAAGAAAAATGCATCAGAGATTACGTCAGCTCCACTGATAAGGTAATTTAACTGTCCTGATGCATTTTCTCTTTTGCATGGAACCATGTACATCTTTAATCTTTTTTTTTTTATATATATATATTTAAGAAGATAGGAGCATGCTACTTAATTAAGATGGTTATAATTATACATTATCATCGATCAATCTCTTTCTGAGGGAACTAATATATATCAAGTAGACTTGTATGTCTAGTATGTAAGTGGACTTCAAAGAGAGAGACAGAGAGAGAGAGAGACAGAGAGAGACAGAGAGAGAAAGAGAGAAAGAGAGATGGGAAGAGGGAAAGTAGAGTTGAAGAGAATAGAGAATCCGACAAACAGGCAAGTGACTTTCTCAAAGAGAAGGAATGGTTTACTGAAGAAAGCTTTTGAGCTCTCTATTCTTTGTGATGCCGAAGTTGCTCTACTCATCTTCTCTCCCACCGGCAAAGCTTATCAGTTCTCCAGTCACGAGTACGTTACACACACACACTCACTCACTCACTCACACACACTTCTTCTCTACGATCAGTCACGGATCATTAATTACATATAACCAAAACACATAAATTTGGTTAACCACAATTTTTAATGAAACTTAGCTTGCTAGCTAGTTTAATTTAAATGATTGTAGTATACTAGGATGTGTCAGGTTTATCTAAATAAGGGTTTTAAATGATATATATATAGGATGGACAGGACAATCGGAAGATACAGAAGTGAAGTCGGACTTTATCAACCTAATAACGAAGGCCTTAGAACCATGGAGGTATACTTAGATTTATGCTTTAATCTAAGTACTAAATTCAAATTTAATTACATGTAATAAATCATTATAATACAATGATCAATTTTTTAATCTTTAAGAAGGAAACGTGCTAGCTAGGACATTAACCAAGTGATCTGATTGTGGGTGCAGGTTTGGAGGAATGAAATTGATGAGTTGAAGAGAACAATCGACAACTTGGAAGCAACACACAGGTCCGTAAGATCTTGCCAAAAAACAACAATTACATATCTTGTAATTTGGTACCATATATATAATATATGCATTATTTACCCTTATATATGCAGGCATGTTGCTGGAGAAGATCTTGCAATGTTGGGCATGAAAGAGTTGAAACAGCTGGAGCGTCAGCTGAGGATTGGGGTTGAACGTGTCCGATCTAAGAAGGTTCATCAATTTGTTCCACTAATTAAACATATGCAGATATGTCATGACTATTAGTTAACTCATTCAGAGCTACTCAATTCTGCATTTGTTGTGACTTGTGAGTGCATATAATTTAAATCTATCAATTTATGATCTAATGTTATTGAATTTGCGTTTTTTTTAAAAGACGAAGATAAAAGCTACATCCGAATCTTGAGTGTATAATAAGTTGCTCTCTTTAACAGCGTAATCTGCATACCCATAAAAATTACAAGGATATTTGTGCAACATGCAGAACACTTTCCTCCCTGCATCTAAAAGAATTCTTCTAGCTATACAAATGATTTATAAACCGGTAGATTAATTAATAATCCTATATATACTAATTAACTAGACCTACTGGTATTAGATAGATGTAAATGTTGGATCTAATGGGGATAATGTTTCTATGAACAGAGACGCATCATCTCCGAGCATATTAACTTGTTGAAGAGACGGGTAAGCTTAATTCATGCACACAACTTTTTTTGATTAAATATTTATCTGGCATATAGTTACATATATGCTTGCCCTGATCACTTGGATAAAAACTCAACTTAAAAAACATTGAAGTGGTCTGGCTGGACATTTTTAGATATCTCATTTAATCAGTAATGGATTTTATTGATCAACATATAGCTAGAATGGGTGTACTTTGACTAACTGTAAATCTTATTATTTGATAGAGTTTATACATTTTAACCTGCTTTCTCACAATTGAGTTTGTGAATTTTTGTAAACAGCAGAGACAACTGCAAGAAGAGAATACGCAACTGCAGAAGAAAGTGAGTCCATTTTGTAACTAGTAATAATAGCCTAATACCCAACTAATTAATTAATTAATCTCGTTTATTTAGAACGTATACTGCTGGTACTTGTGTACGTAGTTTATTAATTAAGAAAATTTTACTAATGATATGAGGTTTAGTTGCATGGACTGGAGGGAGTTGGTAATGTAAACTCGACAAGTACTATACTTGGATTGAATGCATGTGATTCGTTTCAAAGGTAATTAGTAATTAAGTATTGAGCTTAATAAATAATTAAAAATTGTCCTATATATACAAGGATTACCAGTAACAGATTAAAATGCAGGTTTGTGGAGCAGGATGGAGCTGAACACTGAAGAGTGAAGCATGCATATATTCAAGTTGTATCCATATTGATCAGAAGCAGCTATATATATACATATATATAAGCATGCACATATTCCAGACTTTCAGTCCTCTTCCTATCAACCAGAAGCAGCTCTAAAGATGCATATGTGTATACGTATATTATAAGATGCATAAACAATACGGTTGTTTTGTGGTATAAGATCTATGTATGTAATCCCCATGAAGGTTTAAGGTTTTTCTTTCATTTTATGATTATATTGTCTACAAGTGTTCTAAGTGAAATAGTACTCCATATGTATTCAGTACCGCCTTTATGTATTGGAAATGAATTTTACCTGAGGCAATATGTATGACTGTTTTAATTCGTTACAGCTTCTATGATGCATCAAAAATATATATATGATAATGTACGAAGCATGGGTGTGGAACTTTGATGGTGCACATCGGTGTGCATGCAGGGATGCAGCGCTGCATGAGGTGCACCCCATGTTTTTGATCATATTAAGCACCTGCTCACACCCTGCACCCTGCACTCGTGCTTCTTAGACCCTGCAGTACTCGTGCTTCTTAGTTCTTATACGTACGTGATAATCTTATGGATCTTGTAATCCTATCAGGTTAGTGTATTGATAACTCAACTAGTACGAGCCTTTACTTCTGATTGTTCTTTTGTACGACATATTTATATGTTGAAAATTAAAACATAGAAGACCAGAGAAGACGACAAGTTGCTGTGACAACTTTGGAAAAACTCAAAGCCCGACTGTGATGCAGTTCATGAAAATATGCTTCACTACAAATTACTTGGTACAGTCTCATGTTAAAAATTTATGATCTTTTTCTCTTGGCCGGCAGAGGTGTACATACATAGTACCTGTTGTTTTTTACCGAACAAACTAAACCAACCCATTCCTTCCTTTTTTTATTTAGCCGGATTAATGTTGATGTGTATTTGACTAATATCAATATCAGTTCCCAGTATATTACTTATCTTTTATTATTTAGAAATGTGAAAAAATTTGTGGATGTGTGATTATCTATTAATTAATACTAGTTGATAACCCGTGCGAAGCACGGGCACACAAATTGAACACCAGTCGAAATTAAAATATTAATATTAATACATTATTTAATTATGTAGTATAGAGAATCGAACTTACGTAATATAGAGAATCGAACCTGAAATAAAACTAAAAAAATTAAATTAAATAAATCTTTATAATTATGTAGTTGTAAGGAATCGAACCCGAAGTGAAACTAAATAAAATAAATAAATCTTGTATAATTATGTAGTCCTAAGGAATCGAACCCCGAATTTAGTGATAACCAAATTTGGTATTTTGGTATTTTGGTACTTTGGTACTATTTTGTACCATTAAAACATGGTTTTACACATCAATAAAGAGTATAGATTAAACAAACAAAACCAATATATATAACAAGTATGCATGAGAAAACAATCCAAGATTTTTCAATTGGCTATCACGAGGGTCTAATTTGTGTCTCTTATTTCGTTAAAAATAATTATTCTAATTTTTATAAAATTCTCTCCCAAGGTAAATTATATAATATTATCTACAATCATCTCTTAATCGTCACTCCCATTGTTATCTACCGATCTTATACTTAAATCATGTCTATCATTTCATGTACTAGAATTACAACTCGATCCTCTCCCGATTCGTTATGATTCTAAAGATTCAATAAAAAGTTCGCGACTCTTCTAATTGTATAAAGTGCTCAATGATAGATTACAATAACAAGAAAATCACAATACATTCAAACAAATTCAATAAATCAACGAATACTACCAAACTATTGGATAAAAAGGATCAGCTACTCATGATAATATAAATAATATATGAATTAAGATCCCAAACCATGAGTTTAAGAATTTAAATACGAAGAATACAACTTTAAAAGTTCTTCAAATATGCTCTAAGGTGATTCTCTCCTTTTATACTCCCTCCGTCCTAGCCGGTTCTTTACATGGCGGCTGGGCACGGAGATCAAGGATAGTGGGTGTAAAGTGGATATAATATTGTTAAAATAAATGAAGTAGTGGGTGTAATAGTGATTTTATTGTTAAAATAAGTGAAGTAGTGGGTGTAATAGTGATTTTATTGTTAAAATAAGTTAAGTAGTGAGTGAAATAGTGTAAAGTATTGTTAAAATAAGTGAAGTAGTGGGTGTAATAGTGTTAAAACTTACTATTTTGGGTAATGTAAAGAAATGGTGGGACGGTCCAAAAAGGAAATTGTAAAGAAATGGATGGGACAGAGGGAGTATATTCTTTTCTACAATATGTTATGATGGTCTCTAGAATATCTCCAAACCTAATATAAAAAAAAGACTTTTTTTAATGCTTTCCAAGAAAATACAAGTAATTTTCCTAAATAAATTGGATTCTGAATGTAAAATCGTAATCTGTCTTCCGGACCTGTTTCCAGGCTGCTCCAGTTGAAATATAGATATTGGATCACTTTTGAGTAGATAATTTTGTTAGCTTCGCATGAATTGTAAAAATGCTCTAAAACTCGAGTTAGGAACTTAGGACCCAAATAATGATGTATGCTCATTCAAGCCAAATAATTCGAATTTCGTTGTAATTTAAGTTCAAATAAGCTCAATTTCTATCAAGTTTGGGAATTTTTTATTTCCTGTCATAAAACTAAACTCTCATACCTTTACTTAAATATATCTATACTACTATATTAAAGACAAAATATTGAAAATATGAAAAATGTATATAAATATAAATAATTAATCTATTTCCTTTTTTAAGTAGAGCATGTTACCTTTGATATTTTTTCAGTAACTAAACAATTTCCTTTTTCAGGTAAAACTTACCTATTCTATTTAATAAAATATTATAATTACTAATAACTTATCGATTACTTTTTTCACATAAAATATATTATCTTTTCTATATTTTCTAATTAAAATCTATTCTTTTCTGAAAATATCACGAGCACCATATATATAATTATTATAATTTACTTATTATTTAAAAAATTTAACATGCAAAATTGATATCTTAAAATTATCAATACAAATTAATAAAAAATTATATAATACTAAAAAAATCAATACATTGCACGGTAACTAACCAATTCCATATAAATATATACTCTATCAATTCTATTTATTAAACAGAATTTTTAAATGACAGTAATTTTCATTCTAATGATTGTGTCCCTCCTCTTCTAATCAGGTTCTAATGAGGACGATTGGGAGTTCAATTTTCTCTTTCCAACAATAACATATTAATTACGATACCATAATTTTTTGAAAAATTGAAGTAAGCATAAGATATCAAAATTTAAACTAAAACTGAATCGTGTCATTTTTACGACTCCAACCAAGACAACTGAACATGCACCGGCAAGTACACATAGCATGTGTACTAACAGAAAGAAAGTTTAATAAGGAAGGCATCGATTGGATCGATTTGATTGAAACACAATTAATTTTTAATCAAAGTGAACATTTCTTTTGTGTGAAAGAGCATGAAGGCTTAAAAGTTTTTTTTTTTTTTTGGAAGAGTATTCTAGAATTCAATTGTTCTTCCAAAAGATAAGTTGTCATTTTTTTTGTTGGTTGTTTTTTATATCATATTCTATTATATAATAAGAGTAAGAGAAATGATAAGCGAGTACTGCCATAGAAGTTCGACTCTAACTGACAACATAATTAAATTTAATATTTAGAACTTTAAATATACTAATAAAACATATGATAAAATTCACTTTTCAAAACTCATTGATCATCTATTAAATTTAATATTAGAAATTCATTAATTATCTATTAAATTTGATACGCCTGGCTTTCAAAATTATATGAAAAATAAAATTTTCTCGCAAGTTGATGTAACTAAATTAAACAAGAGATTGCTATTACAGGAGTTTCTTCCCGGGAAGGTTGTAGCTGCTATTGCAGCAGATATTGTTACTTATTAATGCAATTTTTTTCCTGGTTCGGAAAAAAAAACAAGAGATTGTAGCCTACATGAGATTACAAAACCTGAATACTGATGTGAATACCTGATTTCATTTGAAAACAATAATATTTGCACCACTATTTCAGTATTTTTTTTACTACATCAATATTAGATAAGCAATGTCAACTTATAGTGTTTTAAAATCAAAGTACCAAACATATACAAACTAGTAGAAGGAAAAGATAGAATAAGACTTTGATACATATAAATAGAGTTTTATTCCCTTGAAAACCCTTTTATTATGAAAATTATGAGAACTCATATCATGATGATGTCATAAATATAATGTTTTTTAAAAAAAATCTGAGGAAAAAATTCTGACGTCATGTTGACGTCATATTGATGTTTTTTTACAAAATCTGGTCATTTTTGTTGAATTCTGGTGATTTTTATATTAATCACGAGGGAACAAATCACCAGAATTTAACAAAAATCACTAGATTTTGTAAAAATTCACCAGTATGACTTCAGCATGACGGTAGAAATTTTTTTCCCATAATTTTTTTCTTCAATTTTTTTTAAAAAATATATATTTATGGCATCATAATGACGTCATGAGAGTGGAGTTAGTGTGTGTGAGGGTGTAGGTTATTAGTATAGGTACTCCTAGCAGAATCATTAGATTAGATTAAAATGAAGGAATGAAATTAGATCTCATATCTCCCAATAGTAATGTTCTCACGTTAGCACTTGCCCATATAAATAAACTACTACAAAATAAACCATAACACATAAGGTTTCTTTAAAAATATCAAAAACTCATCCTCATATTCAATTCCATCTCCGATCATTACATCATGAATATTTACATAATATTTTATTAATTTAATTAATAAATTTAGTTCATGTAAATATTTCAGTTCATCGAAAGATTAAATCCACCTCTACTTACCATTTACAACTATTTTATTATTTATTATATATCTAATACACCAACAAGAGGTTTCCCTGAGCAAATTAAATTAAAATGACCATTTTACCCTCCTTTCTACTATATCTTTTCAGGATTATTATGATCTTTTAACATCAATATATTTAATACATATTATTAAATGCTACAAATTAATATCCATATTAAATGCTCATACATACATACATCAATATGTATATATATATTTATACATACATATATATATACATACATTTATGTTGTGTAATCTATTAAATTTTCACTAATTTTAATCTATTAATTATTTTAATACGCATATTTATGCATTCATATGTGTATACACCAACGAGGGATTTTCCTGAGCAAGTTTATTCATAGGTTCGGTCGCTCCGAACCTCCAAACCCAGATTAATTCATAGGTTCGGTCCCTCCGAACCGCCAAATCCACACTCCAAACCTAATTCCTTATCGATCCATATTAAATTACGAATATACCCTTAAGTATATATTAATGTCAAAAAATTTGAATTTGATAAGAATCGAACCTATGACCTCCCTATACATATATCTTTATGTTCGTACAACCATTACACCAAATCCCTTTTAATGAACCATTTTAAGATCATTAACTACATTCTTGAATACCCATAACTACATTATATGCAATTTTTATTTATTATCACATGTCCAACAACTGAACCAAATCACATTTTGTAACACATTTTAAAATCATTGACTACATGCTAGAATAATTCACTTACCGCTATCAATGTAATATTTATTTTATAACTTATTCATTGACTATAATTTTTGATTTTGAGGGAAATTAAACCCATGACATCCACATACTCAAAAAAATTATATTCATGTTTATTTTATAATTTATTATGGATAAAATCATTGGAATATTTTTTACTCTAATATATTGTTAGCTAATATCCTTTATATTAATTATAATGTCGTTTTATAGCCCAATTGTGTATTTTACGTAATTCTTTAATCGATAAATGATAAAAGAGTCTAAAACTCATTTAAAATTCAGTAATATTTAATTAATAATATTTTATCAATATCACACACATACATACTGTGTGTATGATTTAAAATACATGTGAATGTGTGACCTAATGATATGAAGATACAATTTAACTCGGTGTTCCAAGTTCAATCACCATTGAAAATAATACTTCTATATATAAATAGGAACTTAGAGGTAAATTGATGCTTTCAAATCATGAATAAAATACATTATACATTTCACATTTTTTCTTTATATAAAACCAATTATTGTCCAGCTTAAGCGTTATACATAGAGATATCATGTGTATTATCAATATTCAAAGTCAAGATAACTATATTTTTTGATATATATATATATATATATATATATATATATATATATATATATATAATCCTACTCCAATAAAAACCAAATTAAAATAGGAACTAGAAACTAAACCCTAATCTAACATTTAAAGTTAATCTAATGACCAAACTAGGGGTATCCCAATATAAAAAGTGTCTACAATTCTTGGCTCCATTCAGCAAAAAAATAAGAATAATAATTATATCAATATTGTTCATTGTTGACGTGGCAGTGACGTCAGCGTGAACAGTAATTTTTTTTTTTTTTGCTAAATGGAACCAAGAATTTTAAACACATTTTGTGAAGGTGCCCCTGACGGGGCCATTAGAATGAATGAAATATAATTTATTTAATGTTAGTTTCTAGTTTCTATTTAAGGATTGGTTTCTATTTGATACTTTGCCTATATATATATATATATATATATATTCCATGAGCATATTTATTCATATAAAAAATCGTATTTACCCCTACTAATTTTATCTATGTTATATTTTCGGGGGCTATTTAGGTATTACAATACTAATATTTATTACATAATAATAACTAATCTGAACTAATATGCATTTATTATTACTAGTTGATAACCGTGCGAAGCACGGACACACAAATTGAATACCAGTCGAAATTAAAATACTAATATTAATACATTATTTAATTATGTAGTATAGAGAATCGAACTTACGTATTATAGAGAATCGAACCTGAAATAAAACTAAAAAAAATTAAATTAAATAAATTTTTATAATTATGTAGTTGTAAGGAATCGAACCCGAAGTGAAGCTAAATAAAATAAAATAAATAAATCTTGTATAAATTTGGTATTTTGGTATTTTGGTGCTATTGTACTTTGGTACTATTGTGTACTATTAAAACATGGTTTTACACATTAATAAAGAGTATAGATGTAATTAATACTTGTAAGTATCTCTGTATCCGTCCATGTTAACTCTATATATTTATATTTCGAAGTACGGTTTGATCTTAACATTAACCTATTTATTATATATGGTTCAAGTTTAATTTAACAAAACAAAGCATATCAACCATAATTATAATTTGAATGTCATGATCGGATATTTGCATAAATTATGTTTCCTCACAACAATTGCTGCGAAGATATGAACAATCGAAGATATCAACAATGCAACACTACGTGATCACAAGTAATTCATAAATATTTGTAATATAGAATGTGCACGGGCTACAAAGCTAGTATATATAATGGAATCTGCGTGTATTAATTTAAGTCATTTGGGAAGAATGTTAGGATCCCTAGTATTTTAAAGCGATAAAGAAGTTAAATTCAATTTAATCAGGAAAAAACAATAAATAAATGAGGAATATAGTAAGTTTAAGGATATGCATGTACTGCGAATTCCTTGTTAGATGGAACTGCTGAACCGATTATAAATTACTGGGATGGTTTACCTCTTGCCTAAACGAGTTATCTACCGGTCCCGGTACATTGTGAAATTACCGATGAGATACTTCCCCAACTACTTGCAATTAACAAATAAACACAGTAGTTCATGAATACAATTTAAGCAGTGAATTGTACTTGTAATTTATGCATTTGTCTCTGTGCACAAATTACAGATTACAACCACATATCTCTGTACACTTCGAAAATTTACTGTATCTTTAGCCTTTAGCTAGTCGGATGTCAGAACACAGGCACACAGACATGTAAAGGAGATTAATATCTAAATTCTGTTTTGAATCTACTCAATAATTCAATAGTTTACATGTTATACGCAGAGCATATTGACCACAACACTGTGCAACAGAATTTTACAAGTAAATTTTGGCAAATAAATAAGAATCTTCTTGAGGTGGGAACCGAGAACCCAGAGAATGTAACTGCTAATTTACAGACAGAGATGGAGTGTAAGACATTACTAGATAAACACTGCTGTGGTAGTGTACACAGCAACGGTAAAAACCTTGTTCAGATACTTGACCATATGAACTTGAATCCCCACGACATATTTCTCCAATACAACATGATCCAGCCAATGTAACATCAGGGAAATTTTCCAAGAAGGGAGAGCTTGCTACACTGGTAGGTTCCCCCGACTCATCACGATTTATGGAAGAAAAGATAAAAGCACCGAAGATTTTATTTCTCTGGCCGGTAGCAGCTCTATTAGTCAGGCTCAGGCATTCAGAACTTCCAACATCACAGCGATTCTTTAAATCTCTAAATTTGTCTTTGACGTGTCTGAGAGAAGACAATGCCATATGGGTATCTGGCTGAAAGATACGGAAACAATCACCAGTCTTAATACCATCACCACCAACAAACAGGCACCGCTCGTCATTCCTAAGAAACAAAAAGATACCAAACTTCCATTAAAACTACAAACAATAAATGATCCCAAATTATAAGATTGTGGAGGATTGTTAGAGATAAAATATCATTGATATCACTAGTAGTTGACAAAACTCCAATGACAATCATAGTTGTTGGTTGAAACACAACGCACTATAATTAGCAATGAAATATGAAACACAAAGCAATAGATGCACACAATGTGAAGGAATTTGTTTTCACTGCAGAATATCAAGCTAGATCAAGAACCTATGACCACAGGGAAGATCAATAATAGCACTAGGGGATCCGCTTAAAAAATAATTAATAATCATATATATACAAATTAACCAGACCTACTGGTATTAGATAGATGTAAATGTTCGATCTAATGGGGATATACAATGTTAGACGCATCATCTCTGAGCATAATAACTTGATGGAGAGACGGGCAAGCTTCATACACTGAACATTTTTTGATTAATATTTATCTGGTATATAGTTACATGCTTGCCCTGATCACTTGGATAAAAACTCAAACATAAATAAAATTGAAGTGGTCTGGCTGGACATTTTTCGATATCTCATTTAATCAGTATGGATTTTATTGATCAACATATAGGTAGAATGGGCGTACTTGACTAACTGTAAATCTTATTACTTGATAGAGTGTATACGTTTTGACCTGCTTTCTCACAATTGAGTTTGTGAATTTCTGTAAACAGTAGAGACAACTGCAAGAAGAGAATACGCAACTGCAGAAAAAAGTGAGTCCATTTTGTAACTAATATAATACCTAATAGCCAACTAATTAATTAATTAATCTCGTTTATTTAGAACATAAACTGCTGGTACTTGTGTGCGTAGTTTATTAATTAAGAAAATTTTACTAATGATATGAGGTTAAGTTGCATGAACTGGAGGAAGTTGGTAATGCAAACTCGACAAGTACTATACTTGGATTGAATGCATGTGATTCGTTTCAAAGGTAATTAGTAATTAAGTATTAAGCTTAATAAATAATTAACAATTGTCCTATATATACAAGGATTACCAGTAACAGATTAAAATGCAGGTTTGTGGAGCAGGATGGAGCTGAACACTGAAGAGTAAAGCATGCATATATTCAAGTTGTATCCATATTGATCAGAAGCAGCTATACATATACAAATATATAAGCATGCACATATTCCAGACTTCCAGTCCTCTTCCTATCAACCAGAAGCAGGTCTAAAGATGCATATGTGTATACGTATATTATAAGATGCATAAGCAATACGGATATTTTGTGATATAAGATCTATGTATATAATCCCCATATGAAGGTTTAAGGTTTTTCCAATCATATAAGATGATAAGATTGTGGAGGGTTGTTAGAGATAAAATAAATGATCCCAAATTATAAGATTGTGGAGGATTGTTATAGATAAAATATCACTGATATCGCTAGTAGTCGATAAAAATCCAATGACCATCAAAGTTGTTGGTTGATACACAACGCACTACAACTAGCAATCAAATAAGAAACACAAAGCAACAGATGCACACAATATGAAGGAATTTGGTTTCACTGCAGAATATCAAGCTAGATCAAGAACCTATGACCACAGGGAAGATCAATAATAGCACTAGGGGATCCGCTAAAAGGGCAAACACAGGAGACAAGTTTATATTTCCGGAAAACTCCATTACTCACGTTTCTCATACGTAAGTTTAGACACCTCGTTTTAGTTGTGGGTTAAGATTCGATTGCAATTGTTGCTGTTGGTTTTTAGGTTTATGGATGTAGGTGTATCAGCATGATAGAAAAGAAATGAAACGTAAACTGCATATGTTATTATTATGATGGGTTTGGGCTTATATAAGCCAATACATAACCTTATCTCCTAAAAAAGCGGCTACAATTCAAAATTATTCAAAAGTAATTCAAATCAATCCTAATCTAATTTAACTAAAGATTTGGTTAACATAACCAATTATTAAAAACAATCTAAAATATTATTTTAAATATTAAACATATTTTCAACACTCCTCCTTGCTTTAATATTTTAAATTACATTAAAACAAAATATCATCTTCATGATCCTGGGTAATAGCTCCTTTTGTCTTCTCATGCTCCTGGAACATCATTTCTTTTGTACTTCCAAATATGTTCTTGTACGTACTCCTCACACATGCTGGTTGTATCCTTTCGCTTTCATGAATATGATTTCCTGCTGTAATTTTTTGTTGTAATTTTTTGGTTATGATTTTTGTATATGGCTTCTCAGCCAAGGCATATTGTGATTTTCTGGTTATGGTTGTATATGACTTCTCAGTCATGGCATATGATTTTTTTCTGGTTATGGTTGTATATGACTTCTCAATCATGGCATATGATTTTATGGTTATAGATATAGTTTTTGGTTATGATTATGGATATGGGTTATAGGTCATGGTGTTTTACAGGTCCCTCAATAAGAGAGCTCTGATACCATATGTTGGTTTTTAGGTTTATGGATGTAGGTGTATCAGCATGATAGAAAAGAAATGAAACGTAAACTGCATATGTTATTATTATGATGGGCTTGGGCTTATATAAGCCAATACATAACCTTATCTCCTAAAAAAGCTGCTACAATTCAAAATTATTCAAAAGTAATTCAAATCAATCCTAATCTAATTTAACTAAAGATTTGGTTAACATAACCAATTATTAAAAACAATCTAAAATATTATTTAAAATATTAAACATATTTTCAACAGTTGCTAAAATGAGAAATTTATTCCATATACAATTTTTTCTTTCTTATTACTCATTTTACGATATTCAGGTTTGGATATTCAAACAGAAGATCGACTATTTTGCTATTACCACATTTAACCTCTATATCCTCTACTGATTTTTTCTGATTCTCGTTCCTTTTTTCTTCGTCTTCTTCTCCTTTCTTTTCTCCAATTATCTTTTCCACATGTGATCATTAATCATTTCTCTTCTCCACATGAGATTGTTGATAAATTATAACCGGAAAATTATTCCACATATGGTTTTTTCTATCTTATTTCCCATTTTACGCTCTTCAGGTTTGGGTTTTAAAAACACAATCAATGTTTTGCTTTTATCAACTTTATTATTCACATATCTTCCCCTCTTCCACCCTCCACCTCTTATCTTCTCATTTTGCTTCTCATTTCTTTTCCCCGGTATCTTCTTCTCCTTTCTTGTTTCTGATTTCTCTCCTTTCTCTTCCGACGACTGTGTCATTGCCATCTCTTTCGAGTTTCGAACACCACCTCTCAGTTCTCTTAAGATAAGACGATTCTCCTTTCTTGCTTCTGATTTCTCTCCTTTCTCTTCCGACGACTGTGTCATTGCCATCTCTTTCGAGTTTCGAACACCACCTCTCAGTTCTCTTAAGATAAAATAATTCTCTAACTGCGATAATTTGGCTGGAGAGTATCTAACATCACCAAATGAATTTAGCGGTTTACTATGCTGGAAGATTTGGCTGGAGAGTATCTAACATCACCAAATGAATTTAGCAGTTTACTATGCTGGAAGATCAAGCTCTGGCGATTGGAAACCAAGTATTGATGGTGTTTGAGAATTAGTGTAAAAAAGTAAACTGAAGAAAATGATGGGTGCGGGTGAGGTGGACGATGAATTAGGAGAGCGATACGATTGTGTGTGTTTTTGGTTGATTGATGCAAATAGTTAAGTTGCACTTAGGCCTGGTAATTTTGTAGAATAGGTTACAAAAATGACAATTGAAGACTTTGAGTTTTGAAACTTTTACATGAATGGACATATTTAGTGTCATGTTTGGGTTTTACTTCCGGTACATGACTGGAAAGTACATGAAACATATATACTATATCTCTCTCTTCCACTATGATCAACAACAAAGCAACATTCAGCACAGACGGTGCTCCATTTAAATTTGAGCAATGAGACGCATGTAACTGAAAATCAAGTATATAGAATTAAAGCATCTTCGTGTTAAAAATGTTCCCAAAGATTAAAACATCTTCCTAAATTTGGATATGTACCTTTCCTAGAGTCGCAAAAATATTGTTTAAACAGGTAAAACTAGAGAAATAAGAGCAAGTTGATTCAATTACCCATGGACTTCATAAAATACTAGGGATGCTATCCGTTTTTCTTTTTCCAATCCAACAGCGCACTTTCCTCTTGTCATAACCCCTATGAAAGCAGGATATTGAATTTGATCCCACAGCTGCCAAAAAAAAAAATGAAAATCTTGATTAAAAAAAAGGAAGAAGAAAGACAAACTCAAATACGTGTATAAACATAGTTTAACTACACATATTAAATTCAAATGAGGAATGTCCATAAACAAATATACATTAATCTAGAAAAACTATTATTGCCCTTATGACCGCTTATGAATTTAATTAGATGACACAATATGTATCAGTGGCCAACTAAAATATTTTGGTTGACAGGTGGAGAAGAAGTGTCGTCTTTCTAGTTTGTAATTCCAACATCTATGGAGACTTGAAAGTCATTTGCTATATTTTAATTTTGTTAACAAAAAATAGTATAGAGCAAACGTTTATGTTATGCCAATATATTACTAACACCAGTGGCGGATGTAGGTAGTGCCGAGCGTACTCGGTCGAGTACGCTGGGTTCAAAATATCTGCAAATTATTTTTTTTTTTTAGTTTTGTAGTTGTTGATATTTTTTTAAAAAAAATCAAAATAACTTTTTAAAGTTGTAGATTTTGTACATTAGTTATAAAATATTAGATATTGGTAAAATTATGAAATTAAAATAATGTTTCAAATAAATAATTAATAAAAGATTATGTTATTTATCAAAATAAATAAATAAACAAAAGATTAGGTTAAAATAAAAAATATATAACTAAACAGAATTATATTACAGAAGATATCTAATTCTACTCTCGCCTTTTACAATTTCACAACCACGAGTCACAACTCTTTGTCTCTCTCTGCTCACAGTCACAGTTCGTTCACAGATTACAACATAAGTGATAAGTGATAAGTCATAAGGTTAGTAATTATTCATTCATCTTTTTCATTTCACTCTACCCGACTAGATGACAACATCTATTTAGATACTTCAAATCTCCAATCATTACTTTAGCTAATTAGGTTTGTTTACTGAATTTAGTTCATCCAACAGTATACAAACTTTTGAAGCTTGCTTTGTTATTGCCTGTAGCAACGGCTGGGGTAGAAAGATCATTCTCTGCAATGAATATCGTAAAAACTGGGTTGCGTATTCGAATAGGAGATGAGTGGTTAAACGATCTTTTAGTCATATATGTTGAGAGAGATGTTTTTCTGACTGTAAAAACTGAAGATATCATTCAGCGATTTCAAAATATGAAATCACATAGAGGTGTCCTTGATCTTTGAAAATTAATACATATTTTCGCTCCCCCTGGAACTAAATTCTAGATCCGCCACTGACTAACACTATACAAAAGCATCAACCAATCAAGAGATATCAAAATACATGAGTCTCCTAGAAAGGTATATAACTATTGGTGGGAAAGTACAGGAATTTTAGCTAATCAACCCGACCGAAACACGAGGGTTATGGGCGAGATCAAGTACTAGCTTGACTGACGTACTCTTGACTCAACAACCAGACGACACAGTCTCATTGTTGGACCTTAGTTAGACCAAAAGCGCTCGGGCCTATAAATCAAGGAGATAGATAATTTCTTAATGTATTAAAGAGGGCCTCTCTAACTGGTGAAAAGTGGTGGGTGTCCACTAACGGCCATTCCTGGCTCGGCTCCGATAACGCAATTCCGGGAGGAGTCGGTAGTTGGGCACCGGATCCCTTCGGATCTGGAGAACGTGTGACGGCTGGGATCCCTTCGGATATGGAGAACGTATTAGTTATAAACTTTATAATTCTCGACTGGGAAAAACCTTTGACTGTAGACAACCATAAAAAGAATGCTACAAGGTCAACAAATTTACTATACCTCAATCCAATCCTAGAATACTATAAAATACCATAATTAAAAGTATAATCCATTTCAAAAGGACCATAGTGAAAGCCTTTTATTAACTCAAATAACGAAGTTATTTATAACAAAGTTGTGCAAAAGAACTAAAAATTTGCTTAAGAGAAAAAGGATCATACATCACGATATACGTGGGTGGTAATAATTTGACCATCCATGTTCTCCTTTGGTTCTTCTCTTCTTGCAGTGAGACGTGTTAAACCATTGGTCCATGACTCACCAACAATGTTTTCTTTTACTGAAGTCACCTCATATGTGTTACCAATAGGTGCCAAGGTAGCAGATAAAGCAACATGCAGCTTTATTTCGCCTATACCTGTAATCAAACCCAGAAAAAGGTGTCAATGGTGTTAATGTTACCTCAACATACAGAAGATAACTATTAAAAGAATAGCATAATGCTTTAAGCTTATCACTAAATCACAACAATAAACAAGGCATTATTTTGAATTTTTAATCAAGATAAGATTCATATAAACTACAAATATTTTTCTATAATAATATTGGTACAGGAAAAGGTAGTAAAACATAGTAACATACACAAAGTAACCACAATATCATGAGCAAAACCATTGTAATATACTTGAAATTTTGACAGTAGAAAGCCAGATAAAGACTTAACAGCAACACAAAAGGTTAGCAAAACATCAAAGCTTATACAAAATATTTCTTCTTACAGCACAACTACAAGCTCAGAGACGACTTATATTCAGTGTAGATGTAAAACCAAAAAAAAAAGAAAAAAAATCCGATGGGTCTGGAAGTACGAAGCTAACTGTTAGAGTATCTTTGATCTGTCCTCACAACTCCAATCAACCCTTCATAAATTCCAAGCTTATTATAACATTTGAAAATTTAGGACCAGAACATTCTGTAATTGAACCTAATTATCTTACTGCATGACTATAATCAGGAAAAGAAAATTTACACCGACTCATTCAAATTTCAATTAGAATATACTTATTAGGTATAAGTGTTAAGGTCCGTATCCAAATATATATATGTTCCTAACTAGCGATAGAAGTAACAGGCAGTACCATAAGGCTTCTTCCGCTCTCGCATGAATAATAGGGTGACAGCAGCTACAGAGAGAGGCCGGTTTTCCCTGCTAGATTTCTTGTTTACAAGATCAACTCCACATAAGAACTCACCATACCTATCACCAACAATGACAGTCTCCGGAGACATGGAATAGTCTGCAAAGATGCACACATAACTCTAGAGAAATAAGCATAACATGTAAAATCTCATATGGTCAGAAAGGTATGGTGCTAAACATTATAAATAATGCTATAAATGTTGTTATCTGAAAATTGGTTGAACACAAAATTAAAATGAGATTTGACATCATTAAAAACAGTTATCAACGTCAATCACCATAATAATTATTAATAAATAAAATCACCTAAAAATAGGATATTAAAAACAAAGACAAAGTGATGCGGGGATCACATGTTAAAGGGGAGAACCAAATTAAAAAAAACTAAATAGCAAAATACGAATACCTACTAGTGATTTATGAAATCAACAATTAAAGACCAATATTTTGCTTATTTTTTTTCAAAAAATGATCAAGGATGAAAAAAAAAAGTGGAAACTTTGTGATACACCTAACTGAAGGTTTAGTGAACCCAAATTTGCTATTAAAAAAGTTTCCACAATCCTTGAAATCTTAAACATTTTACAGACAAGAATTAGAATATTGGATTTATTAAGTTAAAATTTTAATAGAAACTATAAAGAAAAAAAGTTTGAGTTGGCCATTTTAATTTATAATTTTTCAATAAACCAGACACACGCAAAATGGGCCCCATACATATTCTCCCAATAGTCATTGTGCACTGTCTGCACCTGGTGTTAGGTGGACCTGCCAATAGCTTACAAAGAAATACATTTATCACACCTACAGTTCTATACCTAGGGGTCATTTGCAAATCTGACTGGTAAATTGATGATCATAAATAAATGAATTTTTTTAGCAAACTGGCTGCTAAATTTATAATGTTTCTCTGGTAAACAAATATCTACAATGTCTGAATATTTATACTCTATATTCACCTGTGTTGCTTAATTGATATTGATATAACATGGCTTATCTGTTTGGCGTTTTAGTTCAGGAGTTTTGTGATAAGGCTGTGTCAGATGTTTTATCTGTCAAATTGTGTTAGCTTATTCAAGGACGGTTATTGCTTTCGGATTGTAATCAATTGATTGTATTCCTTGTGGTTTTAACTTTATGGACTTCACAAGAGGAGAATTATACTGAAAATAGTAAACTTATCTTTTAGAATTCAATTTTTATAAAGAAGTTTATGTAGCTACATTGTGTGCATGCCATCAATTTTTCATTAGAGAACTGTTCTTCAGATATGACCCAAACATCTTGGTTTAAAACCCTATTCCCTATAGTCAGGTATAACTTTATAACATTTGATATAAACTATAAAAGGACTTTTACAAATACAGAGTTTTGAAACTCACCCATCTTTTGAAGAAGACGATTTGTATTTGTCTTGTAACCCTAATGAATAATTCAATCAAACTTTAGATATACAGATAATAATTAAATAATATTTATATCAATAAACAAATAAGGTGTTCATGCAAGTGACTAACAATGCAGACGAATATCAACTTACTGAGAATAACATTATCCCAACTGGTGAGTTGCAACCTGAAACAGACGTCACGCAATCCCTAATATCTGCCACAAATTCATCCTCTAGGTCACCCTATGATTAATAGATCACAACTAAACTTTTAAGCATAAAATTATATAAAGTATGACAAACTCAAATACCAAATAGTTTCAATTCAGGTATTCCATCCATAACCACATGGTTTGATAGAATATAACTTCTACTTGGAAAAAAGGGGGGAAAGAAGAAAGAAAAACACTGTTTTAATCCTATCTAATTAAAGTTGATATTACCGTCTCCGTCCGTAATAATGGGACTGCTGCGACTTTCAATCCTGGCAAGAATCCGACAGTCAAACAAATGACTCGACTCTGAGGGATACAATGATCATCATCAAAAAAATTAGCGAAGGGACATTGATCCTTTTCACCTACTTCCCACTGAATCTGAACCAAGGACATCATCAGACCAAAGAAAACCAATATTCTGTAATGGCTGATCAATTTGGCACAAGAATAAGCATATAGTTAATATCAGAACAATTTTAAAGTAAATGTTAACCTCTTTGAATTCATTTGTAATTGCATCCCTTCCAATTACTCCATTGGGTGCTGTGTAGATGATTGGAATTGTGGATCCTAATATATTAGTGATCTGCATATTATAATGTTGTTTCTAATTAATTTAACTAAAAAACGATCATAAAGTCAAAGAAACACAAAGAAAAATAGCCATACCAGCTGACGAGCCTCGTGTAGATCAAGAGAAGTGACAGTTACGATTGCGAAATGAGGCCGAATGAGCTCATCAAAAACCTTGTCGAAAACCTCTATTATTGCTTCCTAAACCAATTTCGAATCATAAACAGCACATTGCATCATAGATAACAATATGCATTATAGTCCATACACAAATAAACACATTTGTATACTGCAATACTGCTTATATATTGCATGCATACCAACATGGATAATGTGTTGGAACTGTTAGAATCTATACTCTTTATTAAAGTGGAAAACCATGTTTAAATGATGAGCAATAGTACCAAAGTACCAAATTTGGTTATCAATTTTCTCGGGTTCAATTTCTTGCAACTGCATAATTGTACCGGATTTACTTACTTTAATTTCTTTATCTTCACCTCACGTTCAATTCTCTATAACTACATAATTGAATAGTGTTTATTTATTAAATACTTTTATCATATTGAAATTATATTTATTACTTATATTTATTCTCTGTAATTTATTAATATTAATATTTTAATCTCGACTTATGCTCGATTGCCCGTGCTTATTAGCTAGTACTCCGTATAATATAAGATCCAGTTCGGTCTTCCACTAAACAGCGGGGAAATCAAGTTCGATTCTCTGGTGTCACCCCAGTGTTCTCACAATAATTTATTATGAACACAGAGGTAAATTATTGCCCCAAAGATGGGCCCTTGAACCACTTTTCAACCTAAAAAAATGGGTCTTTGAGTTGGGGGCTTTAGACCTTGTTTTTAAAACAATAACTCGAAGTAAGTATAAGTTTCTTGGAAGTAAGTATAAGTTTCTTGGAGTATGATTTTAGAAACGAATAAACTAACAACCACACTCATGAATTTTCATAAATTAGAAAACAATTTAAATTACCAAAAAGAACTAGTGTAAGTAATAATACTTAAATAGTTAAATGTATGTATAAATCTGAGAGAATAGGGAACCTGGAGAGAAGGATTGCTAGAGTGAGCAGAGGAGAGTTTGGGAGTGTAGAGTACAGTATCGCATATTTGATTCCAAAAGCGGCTAACGCAGGCAGCGGATGCGAAAGAGGAGGAAGGTAGCCTACTTAATACGTTGCGCATAAGATCTTCGCCGATCACATCGAGGCTTACGTTCATTTTCCCCTCTTTCCTTCCCATCTCCATCAAAAATACCAAGCCAGCCTCAAACTACTGTATTTTTCTCAACTCCAGCTTTGAAATGGTTATGCACAGTTGACTCAATTCATACTTTTGGATTTTTTTTTAATTTTTAAAATTAAAAGTTTTGTTAAAAACTCTCAACATTTCCCAAGGAAAAGGTCTAAATATTTCAGTTTTACAAATACGGAAAAGTTAATTAATTTTTTAATAGGTTATATCAATATTTATATTAAATTATAATAAATAAATTAGGGGATAATTATTTAGTTTTTTTTTTTGACAAGCAGCGTACTTGCTCTGTTATAGAAATCGGCCGATTTTTGAAAAATCGCCGATAAATCGGTCGAAATTTTGGAACCGATTTGGCCGATTTTGCAAAAATCGCCGATAAATCGCCGATTTTTCAACCAAATCACCCGATAAATCGTAAATCAGTACCTCAACCGAATAGTTCCGATTTCCGAAATCTGCAACACTGCGTACTTGTATTAATCAACCAAATCAAATTGTAGTACATTGTGAATAAAACTAGGCGGAGTGACATGCCACTCGGCCCCTCGACATAGAATACATAGCTTTTGCTATAGCATCAGCTACACTATTCGCAGAACGATAAATACTCGGCCCCTCGACATAGAATACATAGCTTTTGCTATAGCATCAGCTACACTATTCGCAGAACGATAAACAAAACCAACTAGCACGTGATCAATGTGCTTCATTAAATGAATACTCCCTCCGTCCCAACCAAATGTTTACATTTGGTTTGGGCACGGAGGCCAAGGAAAAATATAAAGAAGGAGGAGAGAAGTAGGAAAAATGAATAAAGTGGTGGGACCCATCACTATATAATGTATAAAATGAGTTAGTGGAGAAAATTAGTGGATGTAGTTGATTTTTATATTATAAAACTTTACTATTTTAGGAAAGTTTAGAAATGTAAAGAATTGAATGGGACATCCCAAAAAGGAAAGTGTAAACAAATGGATGGAACAGAGGGAGTACAATTCAAGACAATAGTGCCAAAATAATCTTCTCCTGGTGTCCATTGCAAGCATCAGCCAAAATCTTTGAATCAGTTTCAAAGATGCATTTAGTAATAGTCATTTACTTTGTGTGTGTTTTAACTCAAAGCGCTGCAGACTCTTTTCTCTCATATCTCTCCCTTCCATCCATCTTCCAGCCGCCTCTTCCTCATCAAATCAACAAGCCACTGGTTTTTCCGGTGGAAAGCCCCAAATCCTTTAAGTTTATTTGTTTTGCTTTTGTTTTCTTCAATAATCACCTATTTTGGGTTGAGATTTTATACCTATTTAGGATGTTTTGGTTTGGTTTTTTAGATCTATATCATCGAAACTTCAGATTTTCGTTCTTCTTCGATTCAATTGGGTTTTGGATCTGTGTGTGGACCGATTATCTCTTGCCGTGGTTTCGTTTTTGCAGATCTAAGTTTTATTTGGAATTGCAGTTTGGTATTTTAGGTTATAATTTCAGTTTGATTTCTCTCCTTGATGAGAGGGTGTGGGTTTCTCTCCTTGGTGAGAGGGTGCGGATTTCTCTACTTCTTTTGTGAGAGTTGTTTCGGATTCAACGATAAGAGCTTGTTACGAATTGCATTTGTGGTCGATAGCTCAAACGAATTTTGGCGAAGATATTGAGCGTAGAGCAAGTATCTATAGATATATCATTTTTTTTCACACTGCTTATTTGTCTTATTTTATGAAGACGAGCGTGTCATCATGTTCTATGTTTGATCAATTCGATCGTTCTTGTAGATGCCGTATGGCTTTTATATTTTGATTTATCCCCTTTCATAAAAAAAAGGGGATAATTACTTAACGTTAGATTTTTAGTAAATTAATGAGATTATGTTAGATCTAACGCAAAGCAATATTTTATACATTTGTGTTAATTTAGTGATAACGAATCCCATTAACAATCAAATTAAAAAATTTATATTATATCTCACCCACCAAGGGTCAAACATAAGTAAACTTGTTGGATTAATGGGGAAAATCATTTGATACGTCCCTGAACTATTCCGATTTTTTAGTTCAGGTCCCAGAACAAAAGATTCCCCATTTTGAATCCTTTAACTTTTTAAATATTTAGTTCAAGTTCTTCCGTTAATGAGATTCTTAACGTCCGTCAGAATCTCCGGCAATTAAAAAATTCCGGCCACATTCCGATTTTCGGCCAACAATTAAAAAATTATGGCCACATTCCGATTTCCGGCCAACACAAATTGTACATAAAACTTTGATTTTCTTATATCAAATCGAAGCTTAAGCTTCTAGGAACTCATTGAAATCAACCAAATCACTAACCAATTCCTTGACTGGTCGGAAAAATCAAAAAATAGCGATGAAGCTCCAATTTCCGGCCAACACAAATCGTACATGAAAATTCATAAAAAAATACCTACATACTCTACACTAGCAGATCTATCATCCTAGGCTATCATTAACATTAAAAGATCAACATATATAAATCATAGAAAATTAGAATATAAATTAAAAAACCAACTTTTAGAATAATTAACCTTTGATAAAAGTGATATGAGAGGATGAATCTACAGGTTGTGGGATTCAATTTGACTACTCATATAACGACCTAGAAAATTTCGAATTTCGAATTATTTATTTATTATAATTTATGAGTTATATTATGTGAAGATTATTGTGAAGGTGAAAAATACGTGATGTTGTGTTTATGTGTTTATATGATGGTTTGTGTGAGATGTGAAAGTCGGTGTATTTTTATTTGTATTTTTGAGGATTTAAAAAAAATAAAAATAAATAAATAATATTTAAAACATGCATATTTGGTCCTCTGTAAATTTTATAAAATTATCGGAGGAATTAAAAATCATGAAATCTTTTGTAATATTATCTTTATAATATTATTTAGTTTTTTAAAATAGTTGGGTGAATTAATTTGGATGTTTCGATATTTTAAAATGATTTTAAGAGTATTATTGTATTTAAAGGATCAAAACTTTGAAAATTCATATTTAATTCATTTTTGACCCGAAAAATATTTTAAAAATATGTGGGTGTTCGTAATTTTGTACTCTTTATTTTAAAGATGAGAAGTTTAATTTTCCACCCATTTTCTATTTTATATTAGATTTTTTAAAACGATTGAATAATTATTAATTAGTTTTTAAGCAATATGAATTGATAGTTTTGCCCCTTTTCAATCCCTAAATTGATATTCTTCCCCAAACTTGCTGTTGGGCTTTGTTTCTTCGGGTTTTATCTCGAGTTCTCTAGAACTCCCTCCCGTTTCTTCACCAAATCCTCTCCAAACACTTGTTAATCCTTCCTTAATTTATTTAAGTCATGTTCTTATGTTCTTGGTTGAAATTTGAGTGTATGTATTTATATGAGCGTGTACTGTTGCGTTAATTCGTGTGTCCGAAGTTCTTGGTCGAATAATGGTGGGTTCTGTCTGGTTCTCTTTGAAACGTCGCTGTCGCCCTTCTCCTCCCTGTTTAGAGTTCGATTTCGAACTGGGTGAGTTTGTTGTGCTGTTGTTTGGAGCGTATGTGGTCGCGTGTGTGTATGGCAGTCTCCATGTGTGTTCAGCTGGGCTATAGTGTGTGTATATACTACATATGCGTGTGTTTGTATTGTGTCCGTTGGCTGCTGTGCTGGGCTTTGCTGTGTTGGGCTGCTTCTGTAGGTGCGAGACAGTGTGTGTATGTGTCGAAAAGGGATGCTGCTGGTGGTGGTGTTGTGCAGTAGCAGAGAGAGAGAGAGGTGTTGTTGTGAGAGATTGATGAATTCGGAAGGTATAACCTCGCACTTTATCTATTTAATTTTTCGTATTTAATTAGTTTTAAATTGTGAGTTTTATGGTGTTAATTTTAGTAATTAGATTATGTGGAATTTTGAGTATATGGTGGATTGTGAATATTATTGGGATGTCCGTATTTTATTCGGAGAATTTATAAATATCGATTATAATTGTTAGAGTTATATTCCCGGATTGTAAATTTAGAAACTTGTTAAGTAGTAAAGTTGTAATTTCGGAAGTATAATTTTGGGAACTCGAAAAATATCCTGGTTTAATGATTGTTGGTCGTTAATTATAATTGTTGTGATTAATTGTGAGTCCAATATTATGTTCAGACTTAGTGGTCATTAATTGCAAATTGTTAGTCGCATAATATGTTGAGTTATATGGTTTTATTAAGTTATAAATGCTATGTGCTAAGTGTTATAGGTCGATTCATCGTGTTTGCTAAGTGCTTACCTGTCAAATTCTTGGTGATGTTGGTATTATTTGTGGAATTTATATGAGTTGACTAAATGGTAAGTATGGGAATACGTGATGCATGTTAAATGTTAGAATCTTATAATAATTAGAATTGTGCTAGGGGTTATGAGAAGATCACAAGTTTTTAAATGTCAATATTTAAAGGACTTGTGTAATTCTTTTCGACTAATCCCTAGGGCTTACGAATATCCATGATTAGCTATCACGAGTATAATTAATATACTTAAGTGATGTGATCATCGATATAGCGTAAGTAATAGTTAGTGCTAGGGGTTGTTCCCTAGGGCTTACGAACATCAATGATTGGTTGTCACGTGTATCAGTAAAATGCGTGAGAAATACGATCATTGGTGTAGCGTAAGTAGTAGTGTAAATTATTATGTGCTAGGTACCGCATGTCTGGGCGGGTACTTTTCATTATTTGGTTATTTTTTATGTTGCTGCAAGTTGAGGCAGCATTATTTTTTTTATGTAAAAACAGGGATTGAATTGTGTTTGAGGGGCTGTGCCCATAGTCCGATAAACGAATACTTCATGCCGAAATTTTCTAAAAATCCCCTGCAAATTATTTAAAAGTCTATTTAAGTTATTTGATTCAATGCTTGAAGGTGTGTTATGAGTACTAAGGGTTTAAGTATATGTATTAGTGGATTATTTCGAGAATATATTGTGGTTTTAAATATTAAGTGGTTATGTGATGTGTTTATATGACTTAGTTGATTATAGTAAGACTATTATGTGAGTATGAATGAATATGTCTATATGTATTGTATATGTATAAACGTTATAGGACGCGTATGGGTAGAGTAGAGCAAATAAGAGTTGCTTGATTTGACATTGAAACAGTATCTGACCTTGTAAGGTTTGAATAGGAGACTTGACCAAGAGCAGTGTATGGTTAAAGATAAGCAGAGGGACAAGTAATGAAGCAGGCGAGTATATGAAGTAAGGGCTGATATGAGTATGAGTCGAGGATCCATGGTAGGATCAGGAATTCCGTAAATCGAGGCAAGTGTCTTGCTCTTCACTTATCATTCAAGTGATGCAGTTCAATTTATTGTCGTATTATATGATGAGGACAAAGTATATTTAGACAATGTTTATTTCCCCACTCTCAGTTCAACTATGAAACTTTAAACGAACCTCACCAATAACTTTTCTACACAATGTCATTTCTTCATTTTCTTCGCTTATGTTAAGAAACTTGTTGAATAGAAAAGAATCCAGATTTCAAAATTTTTATAAATACCTGTTAACGAAATTTCCGATTTTAGCATAAAATACCCAAGTGACCTTAACTTGTTTCTTCATATTATGTCGAATAATGTTTCAGTAGTACTTGACCATACAACCCGACCTCTGTAGATACATCATGTTGTGTTGATTTACTTTCCCTGTTGATATCAAGTCAATTCATCTATGCTGAATCATATTCCTTTGATCGTATTCACTGATTATACGTATGTTGAACCTAAATTAGTACGCCTCATTTGAAAATGGAATTTCCCTTGTCTAATCTGCTGTGGTCAGAATTCGAAGTATTTGTATCGATATTGTTGATACCCTTTGAGATTGTTCTTTAATTATAACCCCAATTCTTGGGTCGAACTCGTCGACACCTATTTATATTGTTGTTCTTCATTTACATCTCATTTATATATCGAACTAGTCAATATCGAGGATAGAACTGTTGATCCTCTTTTCATTCCGCTAGACGAGTTGTTGTGCTGGAACATGAGTTTTCCAGATTGTTGGTTGATAGAGGTTGTCGATTGTTCCGACACCTAGTGCGTTGGATATAGAATTGGAATGTTTTTAAAATAGATGTCCCTTCGGGGAGACCATATTATGGTCAACGGATGTCCCTTCGGGGAGACCAGATTCGTGGTCAGATGTTAAGGCCAATGTGTGCCGTGGATCCATTAAAGGACATTGCTGTGTGCGTTTGTCCGGGGTTAGTGCGTGACTGATCAGCAGCCTAACCTTTATGTTGTTTTTATAAAAATATATAAAAATCCAATTCTAATCTATAAATTGAGTATCCAGTGGGACATTGATCCTTTTTGCTTAATCATGAATTTTCAAGTATTATTGTCGAAAGGTTATCATTTGACATTGGGTTTTCGAGTATCATTCTTGAATTGTGAAAGTCTGATTCCTTGAAGTCTCCAATGTTGCACCTCAGTAATGGAGAATTATTGGTCCTTGTGGCAATTTAAAAGTAATATCACAAACTCTTCCAGTATAAGTTGAAATCCTCTTGTTATTAGATTGTCTTGATAATTGAAATTGTTATCACTTTATGCACTTGCTGAGCATTGTTGGCTCACTCTTGCTTTTGTTGCTTTTCCCCAGTTAATAGTGAAGCGCAGTAGACCTAGTAGTGGACCGGGAGTTTGATCTCCGGGCAGCGAGAAGAGACAGTCGAGTTATGGATCACACCAGATAGTGGATTGAGGATAGTCGAGGTTGGAATAGAGTTAGACAGTGATTTCATCTATTCACAGAATGTATAATATTTTATTATTATGAGATTGAGTTGTAATAATGTAATTTGATAGTTTGTTTCATACCATAACCTGTATGTGATCTTGGTTAAGGGGTTTTCTTTTATTATATTAAGCTTATATCCAGGTATGTATTATTGATTGTGGTTAGTGGCCCCAAATCTGTACCCCGAATTTTGGGATGCTACAAGTTGGTATCAGAGCTACAGGTTGTGGTCCCTGAAACAGATTAGGAGGGTTAGGGTACGAGTATAAGATACTCCCTCCGTCCCATTTTATATGACACTTATTCCTTTTTGGGACGTCCCAAAAAGAATGAACCTACTAAACTTACTATTTTTGAACATTACTTTTCACTATTACACCCACTACTTCTCTATTTTATACTTCTTTTTTATTAAATAAACACTATTACACCCACTACTTTCCTACTTTACCCATTTTTTATACACCCACTTACACCCACTTTCACAACCAACCAACCAACCACATGCTACCACCTAGCAAGTCAAATAGTATTTTCTTAATATCCGTGAAAGTCAAACCATGTCTTACAAAATGGGACGGATGGAGTAGGAGTCGGGTAGAACGGTTTAGGGTAAGGATCGCATTAGGATACTTCGGCAAGCATTGTGACGTTAATCGATCTTTCGGCATATCGCGCGAGTAGAAGTTCGAATCGTTTAAGGATTGGGCTATTAGCAAAACAGCGAACCCAAAGCGGCATAAGCTAAGTGGGCAGCTGGAGCTATCAGTCCGGGGGACGTTATCTTGAGATTTTTGCGTAGAATGTAGAACTTCCTACGATATTAGTTTCGATGTGAACGTTTCGGAGATAGTGCGAGAAGGTTAAGAATGCGAAGTGAGAAGGGATTATAAGCAAGAAATGGAAGTTAAACATAGCTGTGCGCCCTTTATCGTTGATTCCGTTCAGTTTATTGTCCAGAGAAATTTCATATCCTTCCTTTGAGTTGTTGTAAATTAATTCCCGGTTGATATCGTGGCTGAGGCATTCGTTGCGCAGTGACGGTCCAAAATCGAGAATGAATTGAGATCTTCTTAATTATTCAACTCATTATTGTTAGGCCGGTTTTGGCAGCTAAGCATATTAGTGCTTAGTCGACGAGAGTGAGATTATGAATAATTAGGAATTTCTTGAATCTTTTCTTGATTGATCAATGAAGCATCTATTGAAAAGTCTTCTATACATCCATCGATGATGAGTCTTCTATATCAGATTTATTCGAATTTAATCCCATTTTTTTGGAAATAAATAAATATTTTCAGATGGTATTTGATGCAGCTTTACATGAAGATTTTTGAAACTCTTGAATCCTTCCCATTATCATGAATACTTGATTTTCTCTATTCCAGCTGAGATGAACAACCTATGCAGATAGGGGATTCAGGGACATCTTATCTTTGTGATAGAAGTCCAGTGGGACGCCACTGATTGTGTTTGTCACAAAAGTACTAAGGATTGGCCATCCTTATGTACTATGGTGGTTAACCAAGTGACAAATGCAACCTGAAGATAGTTCAAAGATCACATTGATCTCTCGGTTAAATTCCTTTATAAAAGTTTTATCAAATACACTCGGTGCCTATTCATGCTTGAAGTCCATTCATTTTATTGACTTCCTTTGTCAAAAATTAGATGATTTCAAAATTCCTAATGATGAAGGGATGCGAAGATAGACGTGACGACGTTTTAAATGATTGAAACTGCAATTGCACTGACAAAGAAGTGGTTATGCAAGTTTAAGAATTTGGTGATTAAGATAGATATGTCTTGGCAAATTGGAATATTTATTGGATCGATAAAATCTGGACAAGAGTTAAGACTAATAAGAATTGAATAAAGGAAAAACAATAAATAATAGCACACGATTGCAGATATGGTTAAAGGGCGAAAAGAAAATGGTAATGGAGATGTTGGTAAAGATGTTCAATGTTAAAGAAAGATTGTTTTAGACACCTATGGTAAGGTGGAGGTAGTAAATGGAATACCATAAGATGGTAGAATCAAGGAGAGATGATTTGAGTAAAACAAAGTAAAGCAGAACGAAAAGGTTTGTAAGAATTAACCAGGGGTTAAGAGAGGGATAAGGCGAATATGCGGAGTAAATGACTTATGCAAGGCCAATGTAAGAAATCATGGTTATCAAGGCTGGTGGAAAGTTTACCGAGATGAAGTAAAATGTCAATAAGGAGGAAGGCAAAGAAACTAGAAAGTTTTCAGAAGAGTGTAAACAAAAGACACAAAATTTAGCTAAGAAACGAATGTGAAATCCCGAAGATGTGGAGTTAGAAGAGAAAGGGTACAATAGTTGCCTATAGAATGAGAATTTGAAGAAATTAACGAGACCTCGTGATCAGAAAATAAGATTCCGGGAAAAGAATCCCGAGAGATTTTATTAAGATAAATGTGGAAAGTTGTGGCTGTAATCGGAAAGATAGTGTGGTAACAAGTAGCAGAGTTGGAAGTCAAATCTATGTGTTATGAGCTTGGAAAGATGGGAATTTTTGCCAGAAATGGTATCATATCAATCTTAGTGGAATGATGAAGAAAGTAATAAGACTATTGTTATGATTATCAAGAATCTATAAATTCAATATAATTATAGAGGAAGATAGCAAGAAATGGATTGTGATAACGGTAAGAAGAGTTGAGTATGAATCAGGATTGGATTTATTTACTGATAACGAAGTACGAGCAAATTGCAAGGATAAGAAAACGAGACGTTAATATTCTTGAGATGTAAAAGCGGAGTTTTGAGGCCGAAGGCAGGCATATAAGTCATAACGATTAAACAAATCAAGAAGTTATACCAAGGGAATGAAATTGTTTCGTATAAGAAGCATATTCCAATGAATAAGATTGCAAGCGACGTTCGGACGAAGAATTTAATATTATCGTAGATCATATAACAAGATGATCGAAGATTCAGGAAGTGTATGCAAATCAATCGAGAGTGATTTTAAGAGTTTACAAGGAAAGGAAGAAAGTTATGCATAAGAGTTTTAGTGTGAATTTCGAATGACATGATTTTGTAGATATTGATAGTGTTGTTAAATGTTGAAGTCGCAAGATATAGAGTCAAACTTGAGGACTCGTCAAGTAAATAAAATTGTGATCCGAAAGTGATTTCAGAGGATACGGGATAGTGAAGTTACAAAACGAGTTGGTTAAGTATTCTGTTATTGGAGGAAGTTATGTCGAAGCTAAGGTTATGGAGTTTATTAGTTTGCAAAACTGTAAATGTCAAGGATAAAATGTTTTCAAAGATATTTTGTTTGAAAAGCTTTTATTTAAAACTTCATTATTTTAAATGTTTTTAAAATGATTTTCAAAATTTTGTTTTCAAAAAGGATTTTCAGTGGAAAAAAAATGATGATTTTTGATTTGTTTTAAATCTACAAAATATTCGAGGTTTTCTTTCAAATGTTTTAATAAGCTGATGTTGTAAGGTGGAAAATGAGTTGTAAACTGAATTGTGGTTGACACGTATGCCATGCTGTGAGAATTGATCGTGTTATTCGGTATCAAAGATACGACTGGAAATAGATGGTATGAGGTTAAGTTTTAAATCAGGTACTCGGTTAAACAATGAGATGAAGGATGAATAGAAGTTTCTGATTATTCTCTTCTCAAGTAACATAGCACGTGAAAGAGGAGTAAGAATGATCGGGGAATTACTTGATATTCTTTTTCTCAAAGTTTTAATTGAGGAAGATTTCGTTTTAAGATATATCAATAAGCACTGATGCGTATTAAGTTGTATATGCGTGTTGATAAAGCGGGAGCTTGTTGAGAATTGATAAAGAATTGTATCATGATTAGTATCAAGTGAAGTTGTGACATCAGGAATTGTTCATGTATAGAGTGAAGTCACAGTCAAGATGACGGGTATATTAGCTTTCAAAAGTTGCAAATAATCGAGGCTATGTTTCAAAAGATTTAGCAAACAAGGCTATGTTATAAGAATGAGAATTGAGTTGTTAGTTGAAGTATGCTTTATGTACGTCTAAGAATGTATATATGATTATAATATTAAACTTCTAGATTTATTCCCTTCTGAATCAACATCGTACTTGAAAAGTGGAGTGGAAGCGATCGGGGGATTTCCTGAGATTCTTTTCTCAAAGTTCTATTTGAAATCGTGTGGTAATACGTAAAGCGTGAAAGTCATACCAAGTGTAGGCCGTTGTAAATCAAAGCAAATTGCGCGATTGCGTTATTCGAAGGATTGGCATGGTAATATCAGTTTTGACGCGAGGTATAGTTCGTTATACGATAAGGTCATGTTGATTTCGGAATAAGATATTCGTATACGTGTGATAAGCGTCTAGAGTTAAAAAGGACTCGGAGACCAAAGCTTAAGGTTATTTCGGAAAAGTTGAGGGCTCGAGGAATGAGCTTATAAATTTATGAGATGGTATGATGGAATCCTAGAGGTTGAAGATACAACCTGGGAGTGGAAGTAAGATATTGAGAAGATCAGGACTGTTATTTGTGTCCTTAGGTTTGATTCTGAGGACAGAATCCTATTAAGGGGGGAAGGATATAACGACCTAGAAAATTTCGAATTTAGAATTATTTATTTATTATAATTTATGAGTTATATTATGTGAAGATTGTTGTGAAGGTGAAAAATATGTGATGTTGTGTTTATGTGTTTATATGATGGTTTGTGTGAGATGTGAAAGTCGGTGTTTTTTTATTTGTATTTTTGAGGATTTAAAAAAAAATATTTAAAACATGCATTTTTGGTCCTCTGTAAATTTTATAAAATTATCGGAGGAATTAAAAATCATGAAATCTTTTGTAATATTATCTTTATAATATTATTTAGTTTTTTAAAATGGTTGGGTGAATTAATTTGGATGTTTCGGTATTTTAAAATGATTTTAAGAGTTTTATTGTATTTAAAGGATCAAAATTTTGAAAATTCATATTTAATTCATTTTTGACCCGAAAAATATTTTAAAAATATGTGGGTGTTCGTAATTTTGTACTCTTTATTTTAAAGATGAGAAGTTTAATTTTCCACCCATTTTCTATTTTATATTAGATTTTTTAAAAGGATTGAGTAATTATTAATTAGTTTTTAAACAATATGAATTGATAGTTTTGCCCCTTTTCAATCCCTAAATTGATATTCTTCCCCAAACTTGCTGTTGGGCTTTGTTTCTTCGGGTTTTATCTCGAGTTCTCTAGAACTCCCTCCCGTTTCTTCACCAAATCCTCTCCAAACACTTGTTAATCCTTCCTTAATTTATTTAAGTCATGTTCTTATGTTCTTGGTTGAAATTTGAGTGTATGTATTTATATGAGCGTGTACTGTTGCGTTAATTCGTGTGTGTCCGAAGTTCTTGGTCGAATAATGGTGGGTTCTGTCTGGTTCTCTTTGAAACGTCGCTGTCGCCCTTCTACTCCCTGTTTAGAGTTCGATTTCGAACTGGGTGAGTTTGTTGTGCTGTTGTTTGGAGCGTATGTGGTCGCGTGTGTGTATGGCAGTCTCCATGTGTGTTCAGCTGGGCTATAGTGTGTGTATATACTACATATGCGTGTGTTTGTATTGTGTTCGTTGGCTGCTGTGCTGGGCTTTGCTGTGTTGGGCTGCTTCTGTAGGTGCGAGACAGTGTGTGTATGTGTCGAAAAGGGATGCTGCTGCTGGTGGTGTTGTGCAGTAGCAGAGAGAGAGAGAGAGAGGTGTTGTTGTGAGAGATTGATGAATTCGGAAGGTATAACCTCGCACTTTATCTATTTAATTTTTCGTATTTAATTAGTTTTAAATTGTGAGTTTTATGGTGTTAATTTTATTAATTAGATTATGTGGAATTTTGAGTATATGGTGGATTGTGAATATTATTGGGATGTCCGTATTTTATTCGGAAAATTTATAAATATCGATTATAATTGTTAGAGTTATATTCTCGGATTGTAAATTTAGAAACTTGTTAAGTAGTAAAGTTGTAATTTCGGAAGTATAATTTTGGGAACTCGAAAAATATCCTGGTTTAATGATTGTTGGTCGTTAATTATAATTGTTGTGATTAATTGTGAGTCCAATATTATGTTCAGACTTAGTGGTCATTAATTGCAAATTGTTAGTCGCATAATATGTTGAGTTATATGGTTTTATTAAGTTATAAATGCTATGTGCTAAGTGTTATAGGTCGATTCATCGTGTTTGCTAAGTGCTTACCTGTCAAATTCTTGGTGATGTTGGTATTATTTGTGGAATTTATATGAGTTGACTAAATGGTAAGTATGGGAATACGTGATGCATGTTAAATGTTAGAATCTTATAATAATTAGAATTGTGCTAGGGGTTATGAGAAGATCACAAGTTTTTAAATGTCAATATTTAAAGGACTTGTGTAATTCTTTTCGACTAATCCCTAGGGCTTACGAATATCCATGATTAGCTATCACGAGTATAATTAATATACTTAAGTGATGTGATCATCGATATAGCGTAAGTAATAGTTAGTGCTAGGGGTTGTTTCCTAGGGCTTACGAACATCAATGATTGGTTGTCACGTGTATCAGTAAAATGCGTGAGAAATACGATCATTGGTGTAGCGTAAGTAGTAGTGTAAATTATTATGTGCTAGGTACCGCATGTCTGGGCGGGTACTTTTCATTATTTGGTTATTTTTTATGTTGCTGCAAGTTGAGGCAGCAATATTTTTTTTATGTAAAAACAGGGATTGAATTGTGTTTGAGGGGCTGTGCCCATAGTCCGATAAACGAATACTTCATGCCGAAATTTTCTAAAAATCCCCTGCAAATTATTTAAAAGTCTATTTAAGTTATTTGATTCAATGCTTGAAGGTGTGTTATGAGTACTAAGGGTTTAAGTATATGTATTAGTGGATTATTTCGAGAATATATTGTGGTTTTAAATATTAAGTGGTTATGTGATGTGTTTATATGACTTAGTTGATTATAGTAAGACTATTATGTGAGTATGAATGAATATGTCTATATGTATTGTATATGTATAAACGTTATAGGACGCGTATGGGTAGAGTAGAGCAAATAAGAGTTGCTTGATTTGACACTGAAACAGTATCTGACCTTGTAAGGTTTGAATAGGAGCCTTGACCAAGAGCAGTGTATGGTTAAAGATAAGCAGAGGGACAAGTAATGAAGCAGGCGAGTATATGAAGTAAGGGCTGATATGAGTATGAGTCGAGGATCCATGGCAGGATCAGGAATTCCGTAAATCGAGGCAAGTGTCTTGCTCTTCACTTATCATTCAAGTGATGCAGTTCAATTTATTGTCGTATTATATGATGAGGACAAAGTATATTTAGACAATGTTTATTTCCCCACTCTCAGTTCAACTATGAAACTTTAAACGAACCTCACCAATAACTTTTCTACACAATGTCATTTCTTCATTTTCTTCGCTTATGTTAAGAAACTTGTTGAATAGAAAAGAATCCAGATTTCAAAATTTTTATAAATACCTGTTAACGAAATTTCCGATTTTAGCATAAAATACCCAAGTGACCTTAACTTGTTTCTTCATATTATGTCGAATAATGTTTCAGTAGTACTTGACCATACAACCCGACCTCTGTAGATACATCATGTTGTGTTGATTTACTTTCCCTGTTGATATCAAGTCAATTCATCTATGCTGAATCATATTCCTTTGATCGTATTCACTGATTATACGTATGTTGAACCTAAATTAGTACGCCTCATTTGAAAATGGAATTTCCCTTGTCTAATCTGCTGTGGTCAGAATTCGAAGTATTTGTATCGATATTGTTGATACCCTTTGAGATTGTTCTTTAATTATAACCCCAATTCTTGGGTTGAACTCGTCGACACCTATTTATATTGTTGTTCTTCATTTACATCTCATTTATAAATCAAACTTGTCAATATCGAGGATAGAACTGTTGATCCTCTTTTCATTCCGCTAGACGAGTTGTTGTGCTGGAACATGAGTTTTCCAGATTGTTGGTTGATAGAGGTTGTCGATTGTTCCGACACCTAGTGCGTTGGATATAGAATTGGAATGTTTTTAAAATAGATGTCCCTTCGGGGAGACCATATTATGGTCAACGGATGTCCCTTCGGGGAGACCAGATTCGTGGTCAGATGTTAAGGCCAATGTGTGCCGTGGATCCATTAAAGGACATTGCTGTGTGCGTTTGTCCGGGGTTAGTGCGTGACTGATCAGCAGCCTAACCTTTATGTTATTTTTATAAAAATATATAAAAATCCAATTCTAATCTATAAATTGAGTATCCAGTGGGACATTGATCCTTTTTGCTTAATCATGAATTTTCAAGTATTATTGTCGAAAGGTTATCATTTGACATTGGGTTTTCGAGTATCATTCTTGAATTGTGAAAGTCTGATTCCTTGAAGTCTCCAATGTTTTTTTTTCTGGTTGAACAAGACTCTTACCCGTTCTAGTTCCTGTTGCACCTCAGTAATGGAGAATTATTGGCCCTTGTGGCAATTTAAAAGTAATATCACAAACTCTTCCAGTATAAGTTGAAATCCTCTTGTTATTAGACTGTCTCGATAATTGAAATTGTTATCACTTTATGCACTTGCTGAGCATTATTGGCTCACTCTTGCTTTTGTTGCTTTTCCCCAGTTAATAGTGAAGCGCAGTAGACCTAGTAGTGGACCGGGAGTTTGATCTCCGGGCAGCGAGAAGAGATAGTCGAGTTATGGATCATACCAGATAGTGGATTGAGGATAGTCGAGGTTGGAATAGAGTTAGACATTGATTTCATTTATTCACAGAATGTATAATATTTTATTATTATGAGATTGAATTGTAATAATGTAATTTTATAGTTTGTTTCATACCATAACCTGTATGTGATCTTGGTTAAGGGGTTTTCTTTTATTATATTAAGCTTATATCCAGGTATGTATTATTGATTGTGGTTAGTGGCCCCAAATCTGTACCCCGGATTTTGGGATGCTACAACTCAAGCTTCGAATTTGGACTTCAATAACACCTCCAGATCATGGTTAATCCTCAAGAACACTAGAAACACTATTTAAAGATTCTGACGAACGTTTAACGGAAGGACTTTTGGAAAAGTTAAAGGACCCGGAATAGGGAATCTTTTGTTCAGGAACCTGAACTAAAAAACCGAAATAGTTCAAGAACGTAGCAATTGATTTTCCCTGGATTAATGGGCTTTGTTTTAAAGTAATTTACTTATTGTATTTGCAAATGCACCAATTTACTTATGTTGGATTGATGGGCTTTGTTTTAAAGTAATTTATTTGTTGTATTTGCATATGCACCAAATCATCACACAAATGAATAATCAAAGTTCGAATTTCGTTAACAACAAATTAAAGTTACGAAAAAATTAAAATAATTATTAAACTAGAAAATTAGATAAAAATTTAATTTTATTATATGAAAATATTATGGGGTATTGGTCCTATCACAATTTTAAAGGAAATGACCCCAAATATCACAGCTCAAAAACTTGGCCTCAAATATCACTCCAAAATTCAGTATAATATAGCGTTTTAATTTTTTTAGCATAAACGATACTTCGCGTAGCGTTTTTTTTTTATTATTATTGTTCAAAACGCTAATGCGTTCAACGTTTTGTGCTGAGCAGATTTTTTTCTTTACTAACGCTATATAGTCTTATGTTTTGGCCGGATGGTGTTTTGTTTTGGGAGGAAACGCCACTTCATTTGGCGTTTTCCTTTTTTTTTTTTGCTTTGTTTCCTTGAATACATACTATTTATTCATCGTTTTGGAATATTTCTAAAACCCAAAATGGAAATATTGAACCCAACAGTTAATTGTTGAACCCTAAATTTAATTAAAATTGTATTTTTTTCAATTAAAAATAATTGAATCCGGCGGCCTGATTTTTAAATGCGTTAGCGTTTAAAAATCAAGATAAGTTAGAGTTTAGGGTTTAGGGTAAGTTCCCATACGGTTTATTCATCGTTCGGAATATTTCTAAAACCCAAAATGGAAACGTTGAACCCCAAAAATTAATTATTGAACCCCTAAAGTTAATTTAAAAAATACAATTTTAATTGACCATTTATTTATAAACTTTAATATTATTTACAAATATATATTTAGAATAAACAAAAAAAAAACACAAGCCCAACCCACCAAACGCCACATTATGTGGCGTTACCCCCCTCCCCCAAGACACAGAACGCAAGACGCATTAGCGTCTTTTATAAAAAAAATAAAAAAAAATGGTACACGATGTAGCGTTTTGGAGTAATATACGGGGCCAGCCTTTTGAATTGTGATATTTGGGGCCATTTGTCTTAAAATTGTGATATTGAGGATCTTTTTTCAATATTATGTCATATTTAAAAAAAGCGCAACTTACATTAAAGAGAATACTATGCTAAAAAGGGTTAATTGGCAAATTCATAACTGAACTCGTACCCAACTTGCAGTTGGGTAATCGAACTCAAAAACCTTGCAGTCAACTCATTAAAGTAATTAAAACTTGCAATTGGGTAACCGCCGTTAACTTTATGTAACGTCCGTGACGGAAAATTGACATGTCGTGCTTATGTGTTAAAGGGACGAGAGGTTGAGAGAGAAGAAAGGGACGAGAAAAAGAAAAATAAATATGTAAATTAATTTTAAGTTAAAATAATGACGTGGCATCACATGTGTTAACATTTAACGGAGCATCGTTAAAAGTCAATCCAAGTTAACGGCGTTGCAAGTTTTTTCATGTTTAGTGGTTCAATAGCAATAAATTATTAATGCACTTACCTATTTGCAAGTTTTTTGAGTTCAGTTACCCAACTGCAAGTTTGGTACGAGTTCAATTATGTAATAGCCAATTAACCCATGCTAAAAACAAGCAAAAATTTAACTTTAATTATATGACAGGGCTCAAGTGGAGACATTAATTCAGAAGTTGTGACTATTACATACTGCATAGAGTCTCTGAATTCATGTGCTATCGAGCCAGAATGCATTCATGTACTTAATACTTATGGAAGGTTCTTTGGTGGCCAGACATGCTATACTCTAATAAACAACTTTAGAAACTCAAATGTTAGACTCTTGAGATTATGGTGGGCAATGTCATCTGAAATGGACTCCTCGGATGTTTTATCTAAACTTCCTTTCCCGATCAAATGGTTGCGATTTTATTCTTACTAGAATGAAACTACTTGGGATGTATTTCAACTGGAAGCATGATCTGCGGTTTGGTAGCCTGTTACTTGCCAAAATGTAACTGAAACTGGTTTTTGGTCCTGGGGAAGCACAATGTTGAAACCGGCACTGTGTAGTAAATTAAAACAATAAATATCGATATTGTTTTCTACTGGCATAATTCATCTTGCGCTTTGCACTTGTAGCAGAGACACTGAAGCCTGAAGGAGTGTTTGAATTTGTCATCTATTTTTTTATAATTATATATACAAACACAAAGATTACGCGTACGCCATGGAGATGTAGCACATATCTGTTTAGGTGGTGTTATGCCCAAAATTCGGTTCGGGTATTCTAAAATGGATCCGGGTCATATACGGGTTCAATTTGGGGATTTTCATGATAAATTAGGGTTTTGGCACAGATTGAAGAAACTAGGTCGCGCCCTCACTTTCCTTATAGGGAGGGCGCGCCCTAATTGATACTTCCATATCAGAGATTTCTACTCAAGCTGGAATTCTACTCAAGATGGAATTCTACTCAAGTTTTTATAGTTTTTAATTAAGGATTCTACTTCAGCTTGGATTCCAGGAGATATTGAAGAATTCCCTCCTGTCGTATCTCAGGAGGGGGATGTCCGTCGCAGAAGGCCTCCAGGGGTTTGCCTGGATATAAGGACCCTTCTTAGACGCTAAGGGAGGCATCCGTGCGCCCTAAGGTGGAAAGATGGAGACTTTCTGGTGTGTGCTTTGGGAGCTCTGTTCCTGTAGCCAATGGGCGCGCTCTCATTGGGGAACTTTGGAGTAATCCTGCACTTTGCACCCAAAAGCTCTGGATCACCTGTCCTGCTATCTGGTGGGTGCTTCTCATTCGGGGGACAGGGATGCGTTCTGCACTTGGGGTAAGCCACAGCTATACCTGCATCCTTGAAATCAAGAAATAGCTGGTAGCGGATAGGACTAGTCCTCGACGGGGGAAGTTTCCTTATCCGTGAAGTCTTGAGATCCTGGATGAGCCTTGGGCCTTTGTGGTTAGGCCTCATAGTAGAACATTCCGGAAGCTAGTTCGTCAATACAAGCCCATTTAGGTTTCTTGCTCTCCAAGAACTACGTGGGCTTGATCCTTTATAAATATAGAGGTACGTAGGCAAATTGAGGGGATGGAAGAGAAGAGCTACGAGCCACCACCAAGAACCCTCTCAATCTCAGCCCCCAATTCGTCACAGCCACCACACTTCGGCGACTTATCCGGCGAAGAACCACCATCATAGATCTTGATTCCGGCGTCCGACCTCAAACTTTGTTGTTACCAAATTCCTCCGTTAACAAATTGGCGCTAGAAGGAGGGGTGCTAATCAAGATTATAATCTTAGGAGGAAAAGATGACTATCATAACGAGGGTTTTAATTTACAAGTCGATTACAATTCGAAAGATTGAAACATATAAAAAATTGGAGACGATCTAGATTAATAAAATCGTGATCGACACAAGAAGCTAAGGACTGTCATGACCAAAATTGTGAAGATTTAAAACTTTATGCGAGCACATTAACACGCATGATGTCTCGGAAGTTATCGATTTACATGGCCAAAAGGTTGATTAAAATAAAAAAAAATAAAGAAGCAAAATCCAGGAACATGCTTCAGGTTAGTTTTTGCTGGGACCCGTGGCCAATTAACTCGCACAACAACATCAAGGCCGCACAACAACATCAATGCCAAAGAGGAGACAAACCTTCATCTTTTGGATCAATTTGATAAAATCAAAGATAAGTTCTCTCACTCTTTTATTTATTTTTATTTTTATTTTATAATTTTATAGATAATTATGTCATGCTTTAAAAAGAATTATGATACCAAAATATTTAGGTTCTGCATTTAGAGTATTTGAGTAAATCCCTTTTTATAAAAAAAAGGGGCATGTTCTTTATGTTTGTATATAAATATTATACATATTTTTGATTAGATAATTTACATATATTGTTTTTAAAGTATGTATAAAGTATAATTCTTATTTTTAAACAATTCCAAATTTTTTTGAAAAGAGTGCATATTTTAAATATTTTTGAAAATCATATTTTGGTAGATAATGCATACTATATTATTTCTAAACATATTATTATTATTATTATTATTATTATTATTATTATTATTATTATTATTATTATTATTATTATCATCATCTATGTAAGAAAACCGTTCACCTCAAGATACTTATACTTTGTTGATTGATGTAGGACCCGATGAATTTTTCAGAAAAGTCTGACAACATGGTGTTGTCCATGATGACATTTTTGTTTGGTTTGGTTATAGAAAAAAGAAGCAACAAAAGCAAAGTGAAACGACAGGGCGCGCCTCCACAAAAATAACAAAACTAGAAGGTTGGAGTTTGGCACGGATATCAAAAAGATGGCCGTAAGTTAGCAGTGAGTTGGTTTAATATTATAATGAAAGACAGAGACAGCGTGCCTTGTGAAGTGAAGAAAATCGAGGAAGCAGACAACAGCAAAGCTCAATAAATTTGGTATTGGAGAATAAAAAACAGAAATTAAAGAAGACATAGTAATCGCCGCATGGGCGCGTCCTTATGATAAATTTACAAGACATCGACGAAGAAAAAGAGTGTGGTAATAATGATAGCTGTCTATGCGCTTTGGGACATTATGCCAAGAAAGAAACAAAAGCTGGGCAAAATTTAATCCATGTAAAGAGGTGACAAGTATGAGGTTCCAATCAAAGCAAAGCGGGGTGTGCTCGTGGGATTTACGGAGAGTTACGTAAAGACGGAAAAGAATGGTGAATTAATAAAGATACATAAATGGGATCACTAGCAAAAAAGAACAACGAATATTGACAAAGTCAATAAGTTCAAAAATGAAGGACGCCTCTTCAACAACTAACGGGGACTATCGAATTAAAAAAAAGGGGTGGATCCGGATGTTCTAGGAAAGAGGCGCAATTATAGGGAACTCGTCTTCACCATCAGGATTCGTTTTCAAGGTAATCTTTAACTTGTTTTGTCGTGATTTTTGTTATTTGTTTCCTGAACTTTTGCAGGAAGATGGTGAAGGAGAATCCCCAAGGATTCTCAGGACGCGCCCTGAGGATGGTAGTCGAGACTCAGATGATTTCCAACCTCTAGGAGAATTTGATGGTTGAACACATCCACATCCCCAGAACACCTCCTCCAGGTAACATCTAAGATTTTCTATTAGATGAATTGTTGCGGGTGGGACATCTACTTCACAAAAAATCTCAAGAATTAACCGGGCCCAACATTCCAATTTGTGAGGAAGCTCCTTCAGAATGTTAGATATTCCCGAGTGGCATCTTCCTCTGAGGGCGCCCTCAAGTAATATAGGTCAGGGCACGTCCTTAGTGAAAACCGCCGAGATGAGGAGGACCTTGCCTGATGTGAAGGCCTCCAGGGGTTTTCCTGATGCGAAGGCTTACAGGGGTTTTCCTTGCCAGCAGAAAGAAGAACACATGGAATCGTGGCCCCGTGATCCACAGCGCGTGCCCCCTGATTACAGGTTGAGGCCCCTTGGACATGAGAGAGCCCTTCCTCAAGACCGTGATCCACAACGCGTGCCCCCTGGTTACAGGTCGAGGCCCCTTGGACACGAGAAAGTCCTTCATTGAGATTTTGTTGGAATATAATGAAGCCAAACAATGTTATTCCTACTTCTAGAGAGAAATAGTCCTTGACCCGTTGTTAAGGGCGCGCCCTCTAGAGAGAGAGGCCGTGTAACTTTTCTCTTGATTTCTCATAGTACTGCTAGTGGAAGATAGGATGAGAATCCTCAACCCCAGGGAAATGCTCTACATCAGGACTCATTTCCAAGGAAGTACATAACTTCAAGGAATTCTCCCTCAGAGGACCTTTCTGGCTAGGGCGCGCCCCCTAGGAAAGATGCAAATGCTCAAGCAAACTCCAATATTTACAAGGATAATTTATTGCTTGGACTCTAGAAGGAAAGAAGCTGTTGAGTTGCGGCCCCATGAATCTTAGAGCGCGCCCCCTGATAGACAGGTTGAGGCCCCAAGGTCATGAGCGAGCCCCTCTACACAAGAATGACATTCATCCGGACTAGAAGAGACTTTGTCGTTGCCCTCGTCCTCATAGGGCGCGCCCTAAGCAACAGGGCGCGTCCTCAGCAACTCCAACGGCTCTCTTTTAAAAATTCCCCTCTTGGGATGCCTCGTTAAGAGATGATTCTTTAAGGAATGATATTCTGATGCTGAGGGGTAGTGCTGATGCACCTCCCTAGCCCTACATATACATGTATTTTAGGACAATTTGTGTAAACAGCGGAATACCCCCACGGGGATGCCTCTTCGTGAGATGCCTTTCATAGGATGCCTCCTTGTGAGATGCCTCTTCGTGAGATGCCTTTTATTGGATGCCTCCTAGTGAGATGCCTCTTCGAGAGATGTTATTCATAGGATGCCTCATTGTGAGATGCCCCTTCATGGGATGAGATTTGAAGTAGCCCGTGACCAGAGAATGCACTCTTTCTTCCAGAAGTTGATTGAAGTAGAGCAATGCCTAAGTAGTAGACTACAAGG
This sequence comes from Kitagawia praeruptora, assembly GCA_037693485.1. Classification (NCBI taxonomy): domain Eukaryota; kingdom Viridiplantae; phylum Streptophyta; class Magnoliopsida; order Apiales; family Apiaceae; genus Kitagawia; species Kitagawia praeruptora. The sequence continues at coordinate 29,190,414 of CM075345.1, read as the reverse complement.
TAAATTAATTACCTCATAGTCTAGGGGGGTAGTCCATGTACACCTTCCCTAGTCTTAGTTGAGTGAAATTTTCAACTTTTTCGAGAATGCAAGATTGTGCCGGTAGGACACGCCATGCACGGGGTCTTTTGGAGGATTGAAAGCATTTGCCTTGGTAGAAGTCTCCTCCATGTTTGAGTAAGAATTGCTCTTGAGGAGGGGAGGATGTGCAGGATAGGAGGTTTCAACTGGTGACTCCTTGAAGGATGGATTATTTTGAAGAGGGAGCCCCTGTTGTTGAATATCCTATGGAGAAGTTCGTGATTGCAGGATGCCGGCTGTTCAGGAGAAGGCGACCCCTCACCCACACTGGTCAGGGCGCGCCCTCAGCGAAATCTAACGTGGCAGAGAGGCTTGCTAGAGAAAATAGAGATTTTGCTAGCTTTAAGGAATGCCTAGGTATAAGGCTTAATGACGACAATTTAAGAATGGTACTCCTTGAGCATCAGAAGAAGGAAAAGCACTTGGAATCGAGGCCCCGTGATCCACAGCGCGTGCCCCCTGATTACAGGTCGAGGCCCCTTGGACATGAGCGAGCCCTTCCTCAAGATGGTAATCCATAGCGCGCGCCCCCTGATCACAGGTCGAGGCCCCTTGGATATGAACAAACCCCTCTTCAAGGTGATGCTGGAAGAAGAAGTAGTTGAGACCATGAAGATTGAAGGATGAAGAAGTATCAAGGAGTGAGGCGACTCCACAATAAAGAGAACGCGCCCTCAGGTGGTAGATCACCTCGTATTTTTTAAGTTCCTTCAAGTACCTCTAGTGAAGTGAGGTCGAGGCCGCGCCCTCCCTCGAAAGGAATTCTCAAGGGAACTTTCAGGGAGATACACAGCCTCATAGGAATCCACTAGTTGGAGGGAATCCGCAGCCTCAAGGAAATCCACAGCCTCGAGGAAATCTACAAACTCAAGGTCAGAAGGAACAGGCTCAGAATCAAGGAGAAAAGCTGAATCAAACTCAGACTCAAAAGCTTCCACCCTCGGGGGGTACTCAATCAGGTGCGCAATCGCATATTCAGAACATTCTTGGGTTTGGAACTGTCAACATGGATGATTTGAAGAGGCTCCTTGGTCACTTGGATGGAGGAAGGATATCAGCTACAACACAAACTCTTTCTCCATTTTCAGCATAAGTGAGAGAGACACATCTCCCAATTGGGTATAGGGCTATGACTAATGATTTGAAGATTTTCAAGGAAATGCAGACCCTGTGGAATTCTTGGATGTTTCAAGATGGCTGTCAGGTAACTGAATTGGCGAGATGTCATTTGTTGGCAGCAATTTTCAGGGAAAATGCTTAGCAGTGGTTTCAAAAGCTTGGATCTGGAGTGATTACCTATTGGGAGACGATGAGGACTTTGTTCTTAACTAAAGTCCAAGCGGTGGTGAAGTACGCTCCTTTTGTTGCGACCTTGGCCAACATCAAGCAAAGGGAAGGAGAAAGCTTGTAGTCTTATTTCGAGAGATTCAATGCAGAATCCACCTTAGTCAAGGGAGCAACAGATGAGACACTCAAGAGTTTCTTGATAGCTGTATTATAGGTATAATAGGAATAGATTTCTGGAAGGATTTCTAAGGAAGAGACTCGGCTACTTTGGCCGATGTGTTTGCACAAGCTGAATCTTTTAAGATAGTGGAGCAATCCTTGGCAGAAAATCGGAAGACAGAAGCTCAGGGAACGCTAAGGGGAAGATTACAAGTCCTGTATATCGTACCGGAATCGGCACTAACGGAGTGAATGCAACCAGTGTCGGAAGAGAATGGGGAACTCTAGATACGTATTCTTATGATCGAAGGACAAATAATTACACTCCGTTGGCGGCTTCGATTGAACACATCTTTGAGGTGAACAAGAATAAAGGGCTTTTTAAGAAGTTGGCTCCTTTGTCTGCCTGGAAAAGCAAGGATAAGAAGAAGCACTGTGAGTACTATGATTCGACAAGTCACAATACTCATGAATGTCGTCAGCTGAAGGATACTTGATCGATTGGATTGTCAGAGAAGTCAAGAAGCATAAGGAGAATCCTGAGAAGAACGGAGGGCGCGCCCTCCGTGATGAGGATAAAAATGTGGAGAAGAAATTTGTCAAGGAAGGAAGTGTACACATTATCTTTGGAGGACATCACTTGGGGGGTGATAGCAACAATGCTTGGAGAGATATGCTTAAGAGGCAAGACATACCTCTCACCGATGTGAATATCTTGGGGTTAAGGCCACCCAAATTGTTCAAGGGAGAATGTGCGGATATCACTCTCACTGAAGATGAAGCTAGATGGGTGCACCACCCTCATAATAATGCCTTGGATATGGATTGGTTCTAGGAACGTGCATCGGGTTTTTGTATACAATGGAAGTTCGGTGAATATTCTGTATTACGACACTTACAAGAAGTTGAGATTCCTAGACAAGGACATGGAACCAAAAAATGCATGGATTTATGGTTTTTCAGGAGAAGTTGTGAAAGTGATAGGTGCAATTAGGTTACCAGTAACTGTTGGAGAAGGTTCCCTCTCAGTAACTCGGATGATGGAATTCATGGTTTGGATCAGGAGTCAGCTCACAATGCCCTAGTAGGGCGCCCCTTGTTGAAAAACAAAATGAAGGTAGTGACTTCCATTTTTCATCTTACTATGAAATTTCCTACACCAAATGATGTGGGCACTGTTCGGGGATCACAGTATGATTCAAGGGAGTGCTACCACAAGGCAATTAAAGGTTTTAGGAGAATAAAGGGATGGAGGGCGCGCCCTCATTGAAAGAAGTTCTGGAGGAATCATGAACAACATCAAGGTAGGAATTCAAGCTCATTATTTTATTCAAGAATCAGAGGATGGGGAGGCGTCCACCCAGAGGGCGCGCCCTCAGCATTAAAGGTGAAAATATCAAGGGAAGAAGAATGTTATTGTAAGGCTTGGTGAATGCCCTTGTCGAGGAAGACTTCCCTCTCAAAGAGGATGTGCCCTCCAAGGATGGTGTCATGATTGAAGACCCTCGAAATCTTGATTTTGATATTGATCCAAGATTGCCTCAACCGGTGGAAAAGACAGATTCGACAGAAGATACAATCTCAATTTTTGTGGATGTTGGAGATTCAAGTAAAATTTTGAAGATCGGTTCTTAGTTGAATTCTAAGTAGAGAGAGCTATAGCGTTGAAGGAAGATCGAGGTGGACAGAATATTAAACGTTGGCTTGTTTAAATAATCCTACTACCAAAGTGATTGATCAGTTGGTAGATATATATAACAGCAGGGCATGTTCTCTGAACGCTTATTCGGGTTATAATCAGATTTCCATGTACGCGAGCACACTTCTTTCATCACAGATAGAGGATTATACTGCTACATTGGAATGCCTTTTGGCTTGATTAATGCCAAAGGAACTTGAGAAGACCATAGAAGTGTATATGGATGACAGCTGAAGGGGTCCGTATGCCATAATATCATACGGCACGCCCTCTGTACATATATATATTTAGATTTAGGGCGAGCCCTGTGAGAGGTTTACACTTGTGCATACTATCTCTTGTTTCTTACGCCGAGTAAGCTCATGTAAGCTTAGAGATGTGGTGCATTTGTGATATTCCTCTACGAAAAAATTAAAACTAGAGTTGTCAGGGAGATAAGATTGAAGAATTGAAGGACGCGCCCTCCGCATAGAATCTTGAAGATGAGGAACGAGGACGCGCCCTGAAGAGGAAAAGTTACAAAAATTTTGGTATGTTTAAGATTGAAATTCCATGCTTCATCTTTGATTTTACATGGAATTGGGGGGTAGTTGTTATGCCCAAAATTCGGTTCGGGTATTCTAAAATGGATCCGGGTCAGATACGGGTTCAATTTGGGGATTTTCATGATAAATTAGGGTTTTGGCACAGATTGAAGAAACTAGGCCGCGCCCTCACTTTCCTTATAGGGAGGGCGCGCCCTAATTGATACTTCCATATCAGAGATTTCTACTCAAGCTGGAATTCTACTCAAGATGGAATTCTACTCAAGTTTTTATAGTTTTTAATTAAGGATTCTACTTCAGCTTGGATTCCAGGAGATATTGAGGAATTCCCTCCTGTCGTATCTCAGGAGGGGGATGTCCGTCGCAGAAGGCCTCCAGGGGTTTGCCTGGATATAAGGACCCTTCTTAGACGCTAAGGGAGGCATCCGTGCGCCCTAAGGTGGAAAGATGGGGACTTTCTGGTGTGTGCTTTGGGAGCTCTGTTCCTGTAGCCAATTGGCGCGCTCTTATTGGGGAACTTTGGAGTAATCCTGCACTTTGCACCCAAAAGCTCTGGATCACCTGTCCTGCTATCTGGTGGGTGCTTCTCATTCGGGGGACAGGGATGCGTTCTGCACTTGGGGTAAGCCACGGCTATACCTGCATCCTTGAAATCAAGAAATAGCTGGTAGCGGATAGGACTAGTCCTCGACGGGGGAAGTTTCCTTATCCGTGAAGTCTTGAGATCCTGGATGAGCCTTGGGCCTTTGTGGTTAGGCCTCATAGTAGAACATTCCGGAAGCTAGTTCGTCAATCCAAACCCATTTGGGTTTCTTGCTCTCCAAGAACTACGTGGGCTTGATCCTCTATAAATATAGAGGTACGTAGGAAAATTGAGGGATGGAAGAGAAGAGCTACGAGCCACCACCAAGAACCCTCTCAATCTCAGCCCCCAATTCATCACAGCCACCACACTCCGACGACTTATCCGGCGAAGAACCACCGTCATAGATCTTGATTCCGGCGTCCGACCTCAAACTTTGTTGTTACCAAATTCCTCCGTCAACAGGTGGTATTGGCGAAATAAGCTTTGTCTCGAATAATATCAGTAATGAAAAGTAAATACTATTCCAGAATGAAGTCTTAATGTTAAGATGACAAATTTTATGTGGTTCTACATCCTGTTAGATGTAGAGAAGTAGAAGTAATATCATGTTGGGAGGGAGAAAAAATGAATGCATTCTAGGAGCTTGGCAGCTATTAAAATTATAAACTTTGTTTACCTGCTTCTACTATTACATTAAAATCTTGAAAGAGTCTGTAATTTAACATGAAATTAGAGCTAGAATTAGGATATATGATATGTCTCATGCTCAAAGCCTTACACCAATATTCACAATTTTCGGAAACCTTGATTTATTTGATCCGTTGGTGATATTCTGCATAATTGTTGTGGCAGTAAAATACTTATTTGTGCGACTGAGAAAGTTGCTTCTACTCATAATTTTAAGAATTGGTATTTCGTTAGGTTTGATTAAAAAACGGGTATTATTGGCCTTTGTCTGGTTTTTTTTGTATAAGAGCAAGTCCAATGTAATGCTATATGTGGTGCTATTGCTATAATATAGAACCAAATGTAAAAATGCTCAACTTCAAAGTGGTGCTATAGTTGAATGCAAAAATGCATAAATGCATCTTTGGTTCTAAATTTAGAACCAAGGATGCATTTATGCATCCTTGCCACATCATCAATAACTAAAAATGAAGTAAAAGTAGTTCAACAATCATTTCATTGTATAATTGTTTAATGAAAGTTATACAAGTTAGGTAAAAGTTAAAAAAGTTGTTCAAATTTGAAACTAGTTATAGCACCTAGCATTGGAGTGCACCATTTATTTTATCATCAAAAAACACTTTTTGGTGCTATATTATAGCAATAGCAATAGCTATTTAGCATCTAGCATTGGACTTGCTCTAACAGAAAGAAAGACAATTATTCTGGTGCTGAATAGCCTTCTTCCCATAATTCAGAATTGGTAATTTGTTGCTTTTGTTTGAAGAACGGGTATTCTTGGCCTGTCAGATTTTTTTGGTATAACGTATGACATATAAAAGGAGAACCATTATGGTGCCACAATAGCCTGTGTCAAAGTCTAATACAAATCATATCTCCGAGCATTCTCTTCTATTCCTCCCAATACAAATTAGCATGGCACTTGCAGCTCAACAAGCACAACAGATGACATGCATCAAAACTCTTGTAGATCAATCATCTCATCTCAATGCTACTCTTCCTTCCAACTATATCCACCCTATCACCCCAGATGACTCCATATCTAATTCAGAGCTCGAACAATTAATCCCCACAATCGATTTCTCTGCACTCACCTCCACTGATCCTGCTCAAAGATCCAAAGCTATCCATGATCTTTCCAAAGCATGTCAAGACTGGGGTTTCTTCCTGGTAAACTAATAGTTCGACATCATGCACTTCATCATTTTTAACAAAAACAGTGTGTACTTTCTTTTACATAAACTTTAACTTGTTGATCCATGTCTCTCAGGTAATAAACCATGGCGTATCAGAGAGTCTAATGAAGGATGTCATGGATGCTTGTTATAAATTTTTTAATTTAACAGATGAAGAAAAGAAATTGTATGAAGGGACAGATGTGCTAGATCCAATAAGGTGTGGAACTAGTTTTAATACATCAAAGGAGAAAATCTTCTTCTGGAGGGACTTTCTTAAGGTTCTCGTGCATCCAGATTTTCACTTTCCTGACAAACCAAAAGGGTTCAGGTACTAAATCTGGGATCTTAACTAATTTTTACAGTATTGACCTTTCATTTTGATGATAGACCAAAGGCCGGCCAAAACTTTAAATATTTAGGATTTAATAAAATAGTATAGATGAATATTAACATCTACGTAGTTTATAGGTATCCACATGTAGAAACATTGTGTACGACACGGCATTTCACAGCATTATTGTAATGCATTTCACAACATTGTGTAGAACTAATGCTGCGGTCCCTGTTTTGTAGTAAGCGACAATAAAGCATGATTGAATGATTATAACAGGAAGAAGTTTGGTAGGGAAATGCATTTGTCTAAGAGCATCTCCAACCCATCACACCATTTTGGTGTGATTTTTACACTAAAATGGTGTAAAAATTACACTATTTTCATATTCAACTCCAACCCATTTACTCTAAATTTTACACCATTCTTGTACTATCTAAGTTATTTTATTGCTAAAGTACAAAAGTAAGGTACAAAAGTAATAATGTTGGTTGGATACATATGGAACAAATTTGTTTTAGGGAAGGAGGACAAGGGCAAAGTTGAGATTAACAAAAACTCTAAAAATTTGGTGTAACACCAAATTTGGTGTAAATTTTGGTGTGACACCAAAATGGTGTAAGTTTTAGTGTTGGGTTGGAGAGGAATTTTACACCAAAATGGTGTAAAAGTACAAATTTGATGTTGGGTTGGAGATGGTCTAAGATGTACTAGTAGAAACTTTGAAGCTTACATATATATATGTGGTCATGTTCAATGCATCTTGAAGCCTTATCTGCAAGGCCGCAAACAAACATTCAAGAGTTGCAGTACATTCTTATCAAGTTTAAGTTGTCATTATAGAACATAAGATAAAGTAGTTTGATTGATGTATGTATAATTGTATAAAAACAAAAAATGCACGTTGCCATTGTAGACTATGAGATAAAGTTTGTTAAAAGTTTGGTACATGCATGTATAGACAAACAATTCGAATTGTAATTCTCTACTGAGCCCATAATTTGTGTTGGGTTTCAACCGGTGATCCAAGATATATTATATGGGTAAAATAATAATTGTATAATTGTACGTGTAAATAATTATTATGCATAGTATATTTTTATCACTAAAATGGGTAATTAGGTGCTAAGAATGAGATCAGAATTATAGAACAAGTATGGTAAGTCTTCGTGTTTTGGATGGCTATATATACATAGTCGTATTATGTTTGATAATGTGAATACTGTAAACTTAGGTATTGTTTGGAAGATGCTTGATCATTGTTTGACTCAAGTATCAGGTCGGAACACCATTAAAGTGTTATTGTTTTGATTGTATTATTAACAACTGTTTTGATTAATAATATAAGTTGGGACGTGGGTGTTTTCACGTCAAATATTTGTGAATAACGTGTGATTGCGCTTTGGTGATCTTGTTAACTAATTGATTTGTTGTATGTGTCCTGTTTTGGCATTTTTGAATCTCGGATTGTGTAATACACTATCAATTTGTTGCGCAGTGAAAAAAACTTAATAATGGTACTATGTTGTGCAGTGAGCTTGCAATCGAGTATGTTAAAAGAATCAGAGAAGTTGCAGGGGAATTGTTAAGAGGAATATCAATAAGCCTAGGACTGGAAGCATCCTACATACACAATTTTTTGGATTTAGAGTCCAGCTTACAAGTTTTTGTTGCAAATCTATACCCACCGTGCCCGCAACCTGAACTTGCACTGGGAATGCCACCTCATTCGGATCATGGCCTCTTGAACATCCTCATAGAGAATGGTGTAGGGGGATTGCAGCTGCAGCATAATGGAAAATGGGTCAATGTCAATGCTCCTCCAAATTCATTCTTGGTCAATACTTGTGATCATCTTGAGGTACAATTTAAATTTCTATAGACTTTAGTTTACACATTACTAAATTACGATTACGAAATATCAAAAGTTTCGTTATTATTTAGTAGAGGATCATGTTATTGTAATATTTTTGGTAGATACTGAGCAATGGGAGGTACAAGAGTGTAGTCCATCGAGCAGTTGTGAACAATGCGACTACAAGAATATCACTAGCCATGGCCAATGGACCATCTCTTGACACAATGGTCAGCCCAGCACCTGCTTTGACCGATGAAAACAACCCTCCAGCTTACACTCCAATGAAATACAAGGAGTATCTGCAGCTGCAGCAAGGAAACAAGCTTGATCAGAAGTCTATCTTAGATCGGATTAGGCTACAAAAGGAGTAACTGCTTGAGAAAGGAAACAGCTACTATGGATCATAGACGCATCTTATCAATAAGCCTGGTCTTTCCTTGCTTTGTGTCTCCAGATTATGGATTACTATGAAGTATAAACTCAGTTGGCAGCCTGATTGGCTTCTAGACATGCTATAATAACAATTGTATTATCGAAAAACATAAGAAAAACAGAAATAGACAAATCTTGTGGATTTGATCAACCCACCTTGATATGTTCTTTGCATTGAATAGGATAAAAATTTGAGATAATATCGACTACAACATGAAAAACATAAAACTTTTAAAATTTCGGAGGAGACAGAAACGGGAATTAACATATCCATGCTCTCAATCCCCACGGGCCATGGCTCCTGCCTCCTCCCTAAAAATTCATAAACTGAATTATGAAGCATTTCTAAAAATTTGAAGATATTTACAAACTTAACATTTTTAAAAATATATTAGAATTAATTAAAAACTTCGAAGTTGGTGAATTTTATTAAATTATAACCGTGCTGGTAGTATAAAATGTTATTTAATAATAATTATGATATATATTTATAATAACATATAAATTTTTGTATTGAAGATTAAATAATGTAATTTTTGAAATAAACATTATCAGCAATATACTTTTTATATATTATAATGATAAATCTCAAAATAAAATTAGTTAGTTGTTCTATTATGTTGAATTAATTAGCTTACCAAACTTAGAAGATTTTTTCAAATTTAACTTATTATATATATCAAAAGATATTAATGATATTTAAATTGTAAACAAACTTTCTATAACTAACCATAAACATAATATCAAACCAAAAAATAGACTAAAATTATCCAAACCTGAATATGAAATATTCCACTAATTTATAAAATATAAATATAGATTTCATAATATATATTAGACATCGCCAAATCCAACACAAATATTTAATGGACTCTAATTATTTCTACGTACAATTCGAATCCAGTACAATTCTTTAAAATCTATAAATTTTTGTAGTAATGTGTTAAAACCTTTTAAAACCTAAATTACATGCATCTTCGAATATTCTATTAAAATCTCAATGAGATCCTTTTAATACACTTCTTGGAATCCGTATGATAGATTGATAGTACTAATATCCACTTGCAAGTTGCAAGTTGCAAGTTGCAAGTTGATTTTATCCTCGTGATGAAAGAATCGCGACTTCGCCTTTGAATTCTATTTTGATTATTGTCGATGAAATCTTATGTTAGGTTTGATTGAGCTGAATGAAATGGAATTAGATTTGAAATATAAAATGAATTAATATTGAATTCTCATTCCATTCTATTTTCATCCCAATCAAACACAATATTAAAGTTTTCAGAAAAATGGTAAAAATTACTTAGTACTCATCATCATCTTACATCTACCCTTTCTTTTTCTTCTTTTTTTTTTGGGCAAAAATTAAAGTGTCGCGCTATTATTCAAAATATAGATGCGTGTTGCTTGAGTAAAACAAAATCTAATATGATAATTATTGCGACATATTAGCAATCTTTGATCATAATTTTATTTTTATATTTATTAATTTGGATCATAATAAATTATAGTATATCAAAATATGATACATAATATATAGTTTGTTTATACATTTTAAGATGATGATCATCATAATCATAATCATAATCATAATAATCATAATCATAATCATAATATCCTATATATATAATTGGCGTAAGGGATTTAGCTCGTCTTGTCGTCAGGGTTAAAAGGTAAGTTCATTAAAAATTAAAAATGGGCTAGAGAATAAGTTGGGCTAAAGTATTGGTTTAAAAGCTAAAACTATGCCCCTAACCAGGGCCGGTCCTAGAGATTCGGGTGCCCTAGGCGAAGTTACAAAATGGCGCCCTTTATACATTTATGTTAAATATTAAAAGATAGTAATAACACGTGTTTGCACTCAATAAAATTGTAATCATAGCATTGTTTATGAGTAGTAACCCCTAAAAATAATGGTGATAAAATAAAAACTTGAACTTAAAGTTAAGAATATAACATCGTATAAAAATGGCACACTTCTATCAATAATTCCTCCGGCTGGCCATCATTTTAAACTAACTAGGCACCGTAAAACATTTTGCTAGCTAGTATCTTTTTTGATAGCTAGAGAAAGTATATGCTAACCTATCACATTTATATTAGAATCATTTAGTTGGGCTATGACCGTATGTGACTAACTATAGTAACCAACTTCAAGTACAGAACATGTCACTAGCAACATGTCATTGTAAATGAAGTTGCAAAATTTCTCATTTCCCTTTTTTCTGTCTAGCAGCAAATTCAAAGAAATTGATAAGCAACTCAAAATCATGAAATATATTTGTCCTCTAACATTGTCAACATCAATACCAAGATCACTAAGAACTGCTTCAAGCTTGCTAAAAAGTTCAAATCCTTTTGTATCCTTAACTATCACAAATTGTGTATAAAACTCTTCAACTTTTATTTGGAATTTCCATGAAATGCTAAATTATTGCAAGAAAGAGTTTACAATTGTAATTACTATGACAAGGACCTTTACCAACTTCTATTTCTTATTTGATCCATTGTTCAATCTTATTAATTGTTTCATTCTTCTCCAGATGTACTTCTAACTCAAACCAAGCACTCATAGTACTTACAAAATGATCATTATTCCTTTTCATGAGATTTCAACTTAGAATCTAAAATATGTATAAAGAATTTGATGCCCTCCAACTCTTTAATTTCTTTTTTATGAATTCATAAATATTTTAATTATAACTATATATATGTTTGCATAAAAATTTTGGTGCCCCTCGTTCCAGTGGTGCCCTAGGAGTTCGCCTTGGTCGCCTTACCTAGGACCGGCCCTGCCCCTAACAAAAAAACTGAAACTATGCTACCAAGTAACTAATGATATTTTTAATTTAACAAACAAGATGAAAAAAGGATGCACTAAAATAAATAACATATGATAAAAACAGAAAAAATTAAAGTTGAAAAAATTATTGTTAACTAAAATTAATACAAAAATAGTTTATACTAAAGTTTCAAATATAATTAAAAAAACCTTACCACAAAAAAGAGTTTCAATGAAACCTATTTTTTAAAAAAAGTATTAAAAAAAATTTCTTTTAGATTTTTACAACAAACATGTTTTTAAAATTTATACTAACAAAAGTCAACACAAATCAATAAATTAACGTTTTATTATTTTGCAAAGATTCAAGATTCGGTACTAAAATTCTAAATAAATTAAAAACAATCCGAAAATCCAAAATAAAATAATTAATAGTGAATCTAAATACAATAAGTACAAAAAATCCTATAATAATTTAATAATTTAAGAGTTACAAAAATATTAAATTTCATCAACAATAAAATTTAAAGTAAATTAATAAAGAATAAAACTAATAAAATATTTATCAACAACTTAAGTAATTGTTATTATTATAGGAAAAAAGTTGTAGTAGCACAAAACTTACACACAATTAACAAATAAGGATAAAATAGCAAAAAACCATAATGAAAAATAAATCACAAATTTATTTTTTATATAAAATAAACAAGTATACGAAGCATACCATCAGAATTTCAGTACACAAATATAAAAGTAAATATAAAATTTCTTTAAAAAAAGGTACAAATGTATGTGTGTTATATGTTAAATTACAATAAGTTGCCACATGTCTAAGGTATATTATATATATATATATTCTAATAAATAGAAGAAAAAATGATAAAAAGATATGAAAAATTAAAATATATGTTAGACTAAACTTTAAAATATAATTTTCAAAAAAACCGTTTACCAAATAAAAATGTTGTAAGAAAAACATTAATTTAATAAAAAACATTAAAGATTCTATGTTTTAGGTTTAACAACAAAAATGTTTCTAATATTAACAAACAAGGATAAATTAGCAAAACATCATAATTAAAAATAAGTCGCAAATTCATTCTTTATATATAATAAACAAGTAAATAAAGCATATCATCAGAATTTCAATTTAAAAAATAATTTTTAAAAAATAAGGATGTACATTTAATTACAAAACAAAAAAAATAAGTTTTTAAGAAAATATATGGTAAAATAAGATAATAAAATGGTAATCAAAAAACATGTGACATCAAAATTCAACAAAATATAATCTACAAAACAAATGACAATTCAAATAAAAGATCTAAATGTAGAAAACTAAAGTCAATAATAAACTTTAATATAATGCACTTAAAACAAATATACATCAACACAAAAACATAAAAAATTAGTACAAACTTTCGCAATTACATAGGGCCTATTTGGCACAACTTATTTTAAGGACTTATTGATTTATTTTCGGGTAAAAGTTTTATATTTTGATAATTTTTTTATACAAGTATTTAATATATTTTTGAGATTCAATAAGTTGCAAAAATAAGTTGGAAAGTTAGGAATCTTAACTTTCAATTTAAAATAAGTTGACTGAAAAATAAGTTCCCCCAAACACCCCCATAATCACATATACATATATAAAGAATAGTTAAACCAATAAATTCACACATTTCTAAAGTATATTATATATATTCTAATAAAATAGAAAAAAACTTCCCAAAAAATATGAAATATTAGAATATATGTTAGGCTAAAACTTAAAATATAATTTACAAAAAAATCGTTTAACAAATAAAAGTGCTTTAATTCGAACTCATGATCGTTTTTCTGTTTTTGAATAAATAGCCCTCTCTGATACCACTTATTGAGTATTGAATACGATAAAAGAATACAGAGGGGAGTGAATGGATTCTTGAACTTTTCTTTGGCTAGAGTCTATGTAGCAAATAAGTGTTTGTGTGTGCAGAAGTGAAGGTGAGGATAAAGAACAACACAAGACACAATATCACTTTAATCTAATGTATTATTAGATAAAGGTTGCTACAATCTGTGAATACAAATGATAGTATTCTCAGCTTCGTTTTTCTCAGAGAGATACAGCTTACAGTGTATGAAAAACTTGACTCACAAAGTTACAAAGTTAATGACTAAGGAAGTGAGGCTGTATCCTTATAGAACATGGATACACCCTACTTACTACAAATAAGGTAGCTGAACAAATTACTTTCTAGTCTGTCTATCCTTTTTGAGTAAGTGTCCAAACGGTTACAGATTTGACTTTGTAAAGCCTGTTCAGATCCACTTCTTTAGCCCCTTGTCTCTTCTGTATCTCTCCAAGCTTCCTTGCAGGCTTTCCAGAGCACGTTACAGATTGTGGTCCATAAAGTGCATTGGCTTGCTGCAGGTTTCTGACTTGTACAATTTCTTCAGTATTTTGTCTCCAAGAATGTATTCGAGAAGTGACTAAGTAGGTGATTCGAGAACTTGAGTTGACTTGATCGATAACTCTGAGTTCTCGAACACTGTTATATTGACATATCGAATTACTTCTCGAATAGCTCTTTTCTTCAGGATTCCTTGAGTTGTCGAATAGAACACTTGACTTGTCGAATCCTTGAGATATCGAATAGCTTTCTGAGTCCTTGAGATATCGAATGGAACTTTGACTTGTTGACTTCTTGAGAACTCGAATACTACTTTGACTTGTTGACTTCCTGAGTTCTCGAATAGAGTACATAGACATATCGAATCTCTGAGGTATCGAATGAGATATCGAATAGTGTATTCAGAGATATCGAATAGTGTCTTGAGAAATCGAATCCCTGACTTCTCGAATGCTGGACTTCTCGAATAGACAAATATACTTCTCGAATTGGTACTTAGGCAAATTTTTCATTTCTTCAAATCCCAGCTGTGATTATTTGATAGTCTTTATCTTCTTGCTTGAGACATGAACCTTGGAACTTCTTTCAAGCAATATTCTAGACTCTATAAGTACAGTTACTCAACTAGGATTTGATGCCTACTACAAGTACAATACAAACAGAAACTCTACAACTAGAGGTTCCCTCAGTCAAGAGGTCATGTAAGTTATGCAAAGCATTACAAACAATTAGGCTTGTTATTAGATGTATATAGGCATGCCTCTGTAACTAACAATCTCCCCCAAATTGTGAGTGAGACCCTTAGTCACAATTTCATGTCTGATAACAAGCCTAACATACATAAAGATAAAACTTTAACAGTATAGGTATGTAGATTGATTGAGGAAAGTACATAGAAGTGTTCTTACAAGTTATGAGAAACTGCTAGCCTTATCCTTTTGGATTCATCTCTTGAGCTTTGGCTTGAAGATTCTCATTTTTCATCTTCTCTTCAGCTTCTTTGGCTTTTTTCTTTGCATTTTCCTCCATGGCAAGAATAATTTCTTCCATTGCAGTGAGTTCTTCAATTAGAGGGGAGCCTGATAAATCCTTAAGTACTTAATTCAGCTGTTTCTCAGAATAGGAACTGATGTAGTCCATTCTAATCTTTACATTTCTACCATATTTCTTGTACTCAATGATGTAAGGATTAAACTTGACTCTACACAGACCCATAGCTCTCAATTCATCAGCCTTAGTTTCCATTGCAGCAAACTCCTCCTCCCTTTTCTTTAGTAGCTCTTCACTGTTCTTTCTCATTTCTGCCTGGTGATCTCTCTTCATTTTGACAAAGTCAATTAACTCCAGCTTCCATACCCTTTCCACTCTGTCTTCAGAATCCAACATTGCAATTATTCTTTCTATGTCATATAGCCTACCCCAGTGCTGACATGTTCCTTGTCTGAATTTCTTCTATCTTCCATCAGTATATTTTATTTCAAGAAAATCATCAACAATGGCAACATGATAGATTCTTTGAGCCCATATGAACTGCAGTTGGTCTTCATCATAGATTTCATCCAGAGGTGGTAGGTTCAATCCTGGAATTATTGTCAGTGCCTTTGACTTCGATATCTTCACCATTCTTGCAGCATGCTTAAATTTACTCCTCCTTGTATGATTGCGAGGCAGAAACTTATGACCCTTGTTGGTAGACCATAGTAGTATTCCATTAGCAGTTTGCTTTCTGAAACATACACATGGTTTCTTGATCACTTCTGGTAGCCTTGAAGGTTGGCCATTCCTCAAATCATCAAACAGACTTTTGTTGTTCTTATTTCTCCTCTCAATAAGCTCATGTATGGCATCTATCTCTGAGTGTTTTAGGGCTTGTAGAGTCTTGTATGTTAGATGCCATATCTTTGATTTGGATATCATCACTATCTCCTTGAACCATAGATTATTGACTTTCTTGGGGATGACAGTAATGTAGTCAATCTGCTCCTTCAACTCCCTCAGATAGAACTGAGTGTCACCAGCCTGTTCCCTTGTGGCTTTCAGAAACTCCAAGAAGGCTTTATCATGATAAACATTTGAGTTAGCAACTTCTTGCAGCTTGGCCTCAGTAATTACTTTGACTTCTATAGGCTTGGCACTTTCAGATATGGAGGATGGAGGTTTTTCAGATGGCATACTCCCTGCAACCATTGTGGTTGTGATAGATTGCTTCTGACCACCAGGAGTAATGACATGCACAGTTGGTAGAGTAACAACTGGCAGTAAGGTAGGAGGCTCATCAACCTTTGTTTTTCCTTTGCCTGGCACATGAGTTGGAGATTTATTTGCCCTTTAGTGATCACCCTCTCTTAACTTTATCCCTTTTTCCTTGGGTTTCTCCCCCTGAGTATTTGAATTCCTTGTCCTCTTCTCCCCCTTAGGCTTGTTGTCAGGCACAGAGGCTTTAGAAGTGACCTTTGGGGTGGAAGATGCTTCAGGGAGAGAAAGACCCATATGCTTCATCATAGCAGCCAACATAGATTGTTGATGCAGAAGAACATTAGCTGTGGTGGTTGCTTGAGTGTCCAACTGATCATTAAAAAGTGCAACCTTGTCTGTAAGATGAGCATTGGACTTAGTGAGAGTAGCCACCTCCTTTTCAAGAGTATCCACCTTAGTGAATAGCTCATGTGCCCTGAAACCAGAGAGTGATTGATCCTTGAGTCTTTGGACTTCATACTTGGTCATGTCATGAATAGGGACCTCAGTCACTAGCCTGTCTCCATAAAGATTTTTTAACATTGTCCTCAGCATGGCAGTGGATTCTGTAGTCTGATCAGATAGAACCTGAAATTGATGCCCCAGACCTGTGACAGAATCTTTTAGAAGAGCCAAACCATTGTCCATCTTGGTGCATGTAGACTTGCATTCCAGAATGTCCTTGATGACTGACTCCAACTGGGGAAATTTGGAGAGGAATTCTCTTTTGACTTCATTGACTTGGTGGATTGTGGCTGCAACTACTTCATTCACTTCTGATTGCAGACCTTTACCAAGAAAGTGTGCAGCCTTCAAGATTCCCTTGTAGATGTCATTGACAGCCTCATACACATCAATGGGAGTTAGAGATTTGGCATTGGACCCCAGTGAAGTGATGTATTCTTCTCTTAGATGTTGGAGGCCTTCTGAGAGAGGTACAGAGTATTTGCCTTGTAGCCAAGCATCCACATTTCCATCTCTTGCAGATTCATCTACTATTTTCTGTTGTTGCTGCTCTACATCTTCTTTATGGCACAACAAGATGGCTTCATAGTCAGAGTTGGATAGGTTTGAGGTGACCAAGTTTTGGGCAATCTTTACAAACTCAGGAATCTTATCCACAACCAAGCTTTGAAGTGCTTCAACCGTCAATTGTGGTGGAACAGACCCTGATCCTGAAGCACTGTCATGTTGCACAGGCTTCAGCCATTGTGACAAGAAGTCAGAGCTAGAGCTAGGCAAGCTAGACTCCTCAGTTACAGATGCAACTTCTGCAACAGGATGGATTGACTCTCCTACTGGTGTCTCCACAGGAGTGGGATGAGGTACACCAGTAGTTGACACAGGCACAGAGTCTCTAGTGAAAACTAGTGGAATCTCTGTGTTTGTGATGGTGTCATTAGGAGATGCCCCATCATGCATTCCCTCACCATCTAAATGTGGGTCCTGGGTGGTGAGAAAAGTGTCATGCACTAAGTCACTTGAGTCCATTGGCTCACCAAGAGAAAAGGATTCTCGGTGATCAATGCCTTGCTCTTCAATTTCTTGAATTACAGGCTCCAAAGAAATTTGAGATGAAGATTCTAGAAGAGTAGTGTGTTGTAGAGTAGATTTTGGCAACTCCCCCTGAGAGATAGAGGGAGTTTCAAGTGTGATGTGCTCTCCACTCAGTGTAGTGCCAGCCTTATCACTCTCATGTGCTGACTCAATACAAGAAGGTGCATTGGGGAGGATGCTTGATTCTATAGATGCACCCTGTTGAGAGGACACATCTAGTGAGCTGTTTGCCCATGATTTTACAACTTCAACCATTTGTGTGACTGAAGAGGTGGTCTTAGTTTTCTTCTTCTTCTTTGGCCTTAGTAAGGGTGACTCTGGTTCCTCACTTTCTAGACCTAGTTCAACAGCTAATGCTGCTTCAGATAGAATATTTAAGGGTGAAGACATTACTTCCTTTCTCTTCTTTTTACTAACATCACCCTTTTTGAGAGGATGATGCAGTTGGCTCAGTGATTGGTAGAGTGTTTGGTTGAGAGGGTTGGTTAGCAAGCCCTGGGTTAGCATTTTGTTCTACTTGCTTGGGCTTAGCTAACTCAGACTTAGAGGCAAATGTTGGCATGTTGTGGGGGTAAGTTCTAAACAAACTCTCCATATGGGGAGTTATGTTAAGTCTTACATCCACATCATTCCTAGTCTCCAAATTACCAAAAATGAGTTTGGTCATGGATTTAGGATAACCTATTCTATTTTTATTCATCCCATCTAATTCAATCAATATATCATCTAAGAAATTAAGGACAGATTGAATAAAACGAGGGAAGAAAATTTCATTACCTCTCTTGGCTGAATTCTTACCAATTCTCCCATACAGCTCCTGCAGAATGATGAGACCAACGTCTATCTTCTTTCCATAAGCTAAGGCATAGCCTATTTGCTGTGCAAGAGTACTGATTTGGTTATAGCTAGATTTTCTTGCAGTGAAGACTTGAAGAAGTGTAGCAAACACATAACTCCATTCCTTCCTCAAATGCTTCCTGTTCAAGTGCCCAAGACTGATTCTGTCTGCATATTTGAAATCAAAGAAGTCTTCCAATTCAGCATTTGTAGCAAGTGGGTCATACACCTCTCCTTTGGTACCCATCCCAAGTGCCTCATTCATATCCTCTGTGGTGATAGTGAGATTTTTGTCTTGAATCTTGTAGTAGATGATGTACGAGGATATTGCAGAGTCAAGAGCCACCACTTCCACTGTAGCAGACTGCCAAAACTATTCTAGAATGTCGAGATACAGAGTTGGGTTAACAGATAGAGCATTCTTAATGTACGATTCAGACATCCACTTCACAAAGCACTTGAAATTGGCGTTGGGTGCTTCAACATCACTAGTTAGAGCAATGAAATTGGTGTTGAACTTTACTATTGCCATTTGTGAGAGAGAGAGAAGAAATCGAAGGTTGAAGAAGAAATTTAGCTTTTGCAATTAGGGTTTCAGAGGTTTTGGGAGTTTGGATGCTTGAGAAATCGAATGAAATGAATCGAATAGATGTGAAGTTGTAAAAGTATGAAGTACTTGAATTGTCGATTAGATGTATGTTCTGTATCGACAAGTCAGGCATTCGAGAAGTAGAAAACAACTATTCGAGAAGTCAAGAAAGGCTTATTCGATAACTCAAGCAGGTTGTAACTCACAGCTGGTAGTTATCTAACTTAGACGTGAATCTAAATTAGGTAAAATATGTTTTTATGAGTAATTCTGAATTCTGAATAAAAATCCAAAATCGGTTAAAATTCAGCGAGAAATCAGCCTTTTCAAATGATTCGAGAACTCAAATATAGTATTCGAGAACTCAGTCAATCGAGAACTAAAACACTATATTCGAGAATTCAAGAAAACCTCTATTCGAGAACTCTAAAAGACTCTATTCGAGAACTCGAGAGTGCTCTAAAGAGACTTGTTAGAGATGTCGAATAGTGAATCACTTGAGAAATCTGATTTGTCGAATTATACTCATAGAAACTCAATTTTCACTATCTTTTCAAAATTTACTAGCCATATTCATTCACGAATATTCTAGCAAATTAAACAGTGATTTCCTCAAAATTTCATAGAAATTTCAAGTTAACAAGAGAATATGATTTTCCAAATATGCAACAGATTTGAAATATTATAAATCATATTTCAGCCAACACTTACTCCAAAAATATTAAGAATTTAGATAAATTAAGTGTTTACTGCTGCAACAATCTAGATGATATATTCACTTAGCCAGAATCTGAAGAATTCAGCATTCCAATCTCACTAACCAACCTTGTGAAGGTGGCTTCATCTAGTGGCTTAGTGAATATGTCAGCTAGTTGTTTATCTGTAGAAACATAATGCAACTCAATGGTTCCATTAGTTTCATGTTCCCTTATGAAATGATATATGATGTCAATGTGCTTTGTCCTAGAATGATTGACAGGATTGGCAACTATAGAGATTGCACTTGTATTGTCACACATGATTGGAATTCTTTCCAACACAAGTCCATAATCTCTAAGTTGATTTCTAATCCAAAACACTTGAGCACAGCAACTTACAGCAGCTATGTATTCAGACTCAACTGTAGAAGTTGACACAGATTGTTGTTTCTTGCTATACCAAGAGACTAACCTTTGTCCAAGAAACTGGCAGCTACCTGAGGTGCTTTTCCTATCCACTCTGCATCCAGCATAATCAGCATCAGAATAACCAACCAGATTAAACCCTGTGTCCTTAGGATACCATAGTCCCAAGTTTGGAGTGCCCTTCAGATATCTAAAGATCCTTTTTATAGCAATCAAATGTGATTCTTTTGGATTTGATTGAAACCTTGCACACGAGCATGTAGCAAACATGATGTCTGGCCTACTTGCAGTGAGAAAGAGTAGAGAACCAACCATGCCTCTGTAGACTGAGATATCTACTTTCTTGCCTTTAGCATCTTCATCCAATTTAGTGGCAGTGGCCATGGGTGTCTTTGCAGGTGAGCAATCTTCCAAGTCAAACTTCTTCAATAAATCCTTGATGTACTTGGTCTGACTGATAAAGATACCATCCTTCCTTTGACTGACTTGCAACCCAAGAAAGAATGTCAACTCTCCCATCATACTCATCTCATATCTGCTCTGCATGAGTTTAGAAAATTTCTCACACAGCTTCTCATTTGTAGAACCAAAAATGATATCATCCACATAGATCTGAACTAGGATAAGATCATCACCATGCTTCTTGTAAAACAGTGTCTTGTCCAGTGTGCCTCTAGTGAATTGATTTTCAAGAAGAAATTGTGATAAGGTATCATACCATGCTCTTGGAGCCTGCTTAAGTCCATACAATGCCTTAAGCAATCTGTAGACAAATTCTGAGAAGTGTGGATCCTCAAAACCAGGTGGTTGTTGCACATAAACTTCTTCTTCCAATTCTCCATTCAGAAATGCACTCTTGACATCCATTTGATAAACTTTAAAGTTTGAATGAGCAGCAAATGCCAAGAATATTCTGATGGCTTCCAATCTAACAACAGGGGCAAATGTATCATCATAATCAATGCCTTCCTGTTGAGAGTATCCTTTTCCAACCAACCTAGCTTTGTTCCTTATAATTACACCATCTTCATCCATCTTATTCTTCAGGATCCATTTTGTTCCAACAATGGTTCTATTCTTTGGTGCAGGCACAAGTTCCCATACTTTGTTCCTTTCAAATTGATTCAGCTCCTCTTGCATAGCAATAATCCAATCTGGATCCAACAGTGCATCATCAAGTTTCTTAGGCTCAACTTGTGATACAAAACAGCCATAGAGGCACTCATTCTGAGTTGCTCTCCTAGTCCTTACTCCTGCATTAGGATCTCCAATGATTTTCTCTGCAGTGTATGATCTATCCCATTTCATTGAGTGTTCAGCCTGATTTCTCATTCTTGATGTTGCTTCATCATCTACATCATGGTCATTCTCATTTCCCCCCCGTGAAGTTGCCACTACTCACAGGTGTGTCTTGGATGCTTGTTTCTTCACTATTGATTGGCACAAATTCTTCTCTTGTATCATCATTCACTTGAGTTTGTTGAACTCGAGTTTCAATTTCAGTTTCAGTCTCTTCATCGGAATCATCTAGATTATCAAACTTCAATTGATCTTTATCTTCATCATTGGCTTCTTCTAGTCCAGGTAGTTTGCTATCATCAAATGTCACATCTGTGCTTTCCATAACTTTCTTTTGACTGATGACATAAACTTTGTATGCAATTCTTTCCATAGAGTAGCCAATAAAAATTCCTTCAAATGCTTTTGCATCAAATTTTCCAACATATTCAGAATTATCCTTCAATACAAAGCATTTGCTTCCAAAAGTATGAACATACTTTAGAGTGGGCTTCTTTCCAGTCATCAAGTTGTAAGGTGTCTTTCCAGTGTTTTTGTTGATGAGGGTTCTGTTCTGGATATAGCATGCAGTGCTTACAGCCTCAGCCCAAAAACATGTAGGCATCTTTGCATCAAGTAACATTGTTCTAGCAGCTTCAATTATAGTTCTATTCTTTCTCTCAACAACTCCATTTTGTTGTGGAGTCCTTGGAGCTGAGAATTGTTGAGAAATACCATTCTCCTTACAGAATGCTTCAAGTATGGCATTTCTGAACTCTGTTCCATTATCACTTCTCAGTGCAATCACACTTGCATTGTTGGCCTTTGCTTCCTTGTCAACTTTCTTTATATGCTCAATGATTACTTGTGGAGCCTCATCTTTTGATGCCAGAAATTCCACCCATGTATACCTTGTAAAGTCATCAACCATCACCAAGGCATACTTCTTTCTTTCTAGTGACATAATATTGACAGGCCCAAACAAATCCATATGAATGAGTTGTAGGGGCTTGGTTATTGATGTCACTGTCTTTGACTTGTGGCTTGATCTTTTCATTTTTCCTTTTTAACAAGCCTCACACACTCCTTCTTGGCAGAATTCAAGTGTAGGCATGCCTCTCACTAACTCTCTTTTGATTAGAGAATTAATGGCTTTGAAGTTCAGGTGTGATAATTTCTTGTGCCACAGCCAACAATCTTCATTTGATGCTTTTGAATAAAAGCAACAAATTTTGTCCTTGTTTGCAGAGTCCATATTGGCTACAAAAAGGCTTCCCTTTCTTACTCCAGATAGAGCAAAATCACCAGTCTTCTTGTGGGTGATCAAACATTCATCTTTGTCAAAATCCACCTTGAATCCCCTATCAGTAAACTGACCAACACTTAGCAGATTATGTTTGAGCCCCTTGACTAGTGTTACATCTTCAATGATGACATTACCAACTTTTAACTTGCCATATCCCAATGTGTTACCCATGCTGTCATCTCCAAAAGCAACCATTGGGCCAGCCTTTTCCTCATACTGTGATAGCAGGGCCATATCACCAGTCATATGATTTGAGCATCCACTGTCCAAAATCCACATGACCTTCTTTTCATTTTCTTTGCCCTGCAAACACAAAGGTATTACTTCTCCTTTGGTACCCAAACAAATTTGGGTCCATGTGACTTAGAAACAGTTTTATCATAAATAACATGTTTGTCAACTTTCTTGGCATTAGTCTTCTTATCACTGTTAGAAGTCATAGAACCTGAGGTTTCAGACTTAGGTGACAGAGGTACCTTCCTAGCTTTAGGAGGACTCGAAGACTTTGACTTGGTGTAGTGTGTGTGAGAATTGTGACTGATACAACCATCAATGAATTGCCTTCTCAGATTGAAACAACTAGTCATAACATTCATGTTGCATGGCATACAATCAAATTTATCAGAAAATGGTGAATCTCTATGTCTTAGAGGCACAGAACAATCATAGAAAGGTTTAGATACACTACCAGCAGGTTTCTTGCATGCATAAGTTAAATGATTGGTACTGAAACAGTTCTGACAAGTTTTCCTAGGGGCATTAGGCATATAAGCATAGTTGTTATCTTTGTTAATCCCTAACTTGCCATTTCTGTTCTGTGTCTTCTTAGTCACCTTCTCCTCTGATTCACTCTTTCCAGCTGAAACAAACTTAACAAACTTCTTGGGTCTTATCCTATCACCTACTGGCTCCTTGGTCTTTAACTTGACACTCTCACCCTTGGAGGATGCTTGATGTTCACTGGATTGTGCCTCATCCTCATCATTCAACATTTGTTTGATGAGTAAGGCATCCTCATCAATTTCAAATGTTGATTCCTTAAAAATTGGATTTTCAGTCTTTTTCAAAATGTGAGGCACTTTCTCATGAACAACTGTGTCATCTACAATGACAGCATAGCCTTTTCTCTGTTTGAGAGAGTCATAGTCAAGTCCAATAGCTGCTTTGGGTTTAGCCTGAATTTTCTCACAGTAGGATTGCACTAGACCAGATGAGTTCTTAAATGTTTTCAGTTTGAATTCATTTTCAGCTAATTCATCCCTAAGAGCCTTTTCAACTTGACTAGCACATAAAACCTTGTTCTGCAAATATTCAACTTCTTTCTTAAGGTTTTCTACCGGCATAGCAGTTAGCTCAAGTTCCTCATTCTTTTTGGTTAACATTTCATTTCTAGTAGACAGTTTAGCAATCTCTTCATTAGCAGCAGTCATACTAGTATGAATGTTAAACATTTCAACAGATAGTTGTTCAATCATGCATTTATACTCTGAAATAGACATGTCTATAGTAGTGAGAGATGGTACCTGAGGGTCTGATGGAGATGTGTCATCCTTGGAATTGGCCATCAAGGCATAATTGCAGAATTCTTGCTCCTCTCCATCACTGTCAGAATCATCCCAACACTTCCATTCAGCTATGTAGGCCTTACCTTGTGTCTGCTTTTTCAGAAGGGCCTCATACTTAGCTTCAAGCTCAAGATAATCTCTATCCTTCTTTTTAGGCTTCTTGCATTCACTGGCAAAATGCCCTAGGTCATTGCATCTATAGCACCTTACAGATGACCTATCCACGTGGCTGGTTTTAAACTTATTCTTGTTTGGTTTCACAGGTGCCTTGCTCTTGTTGAATGAATGGTTTTGGGTTTTGGGTTTGAAGGGTTGATTCCTTTTGAATCTGATGTTTGGAAATTTTCTGGCCATGAAAGCATATGAAGTGTTTTCCATCCCATCTAGTTCTTCAAGAGTGCAAAACTGTTCTTCCTCCTTCTCCTCAACAGGTTCACTTACCTCAGGTTCAGTTTCTTCATCTTCTACTACCTCCTCTATCCTTAACTGGCTTGTAGATGCTTCTAGGTCTTGAATAGATTTGTTGACAATCAAGGCACATGATGTGTTTACCATTCTCCCTTGATTGGCTTGGATAGCCCTTTTCTGAAGCAACTCAAGCTCATGAGTTTTTAAAACCCCATAGAGCACATCATATGTAACTTTGTTCAAATCTTTTTCCCTTAGAGAAATGACCCTTTGCTCTAGATGGTTTGGTGAGGATAGTACAAAAAATCCTATAATAATTTAATAATTTAAAAGTTACAAAAATATTAAATTTCATCAACAAAAAAATTTAAAGTAAATTAATAAAGAATAAAACTAATAAAATATTTATCAACAACTTAAGTAATTGTTATTATTATAGGAAAAAAAAGTTGTAGTAGCACAAAACTTACACACAATTAACAAATAAGGATAAAATAGCAAAAAACCATAATGAAAAATAAATCACAAATTTATTTTTTATATAAAATAAACAAGTATACGAAGCATACCATCAGAATTTCAGTACACAAATATAAAAGTAAATATAAACTTTCTTTTAAAAAAGGTACAAATGTATGTGTGTTATATGTTAAATTACAATAAGTTGCCACATGTCTAAGGTATATTATATATATATATTCTAATAAATAGAAGAAAAAATGTTAAAAAGATATGAAAAATTAAAATATATGTTAGACTAAACTTTAAAATATAATTTTCAAAAAAACCGTTTACCAAATAAAAATGTTGTAAGAAAAACATTAATTTAATAAAAATCATTAAAGGTTCTATGTTTTAGGTTTAACAACAAAAATGTTTCTAATATTAACAAACAAGGATAAATTAGCAAAACATCATAATTAAAAATAAGTCGCAAATTCATTCTTTATATATAATAAACAAGTAAATAAAGCATATCATCAGAATTTCAATTTAAAAAATAATATTTAAAAAATAAGGATGTACATTTAATTACAAAACAAAAAATAAGTTTTTAAGAAAATATATGGTAAAATAAGATAATAAAATGGTAATCAAAAAACATGTGACATCAAAATTCAACAAAATATAATCTACAAAACAAATGACAATTCAAATAAAAGATCTAAATGTAGAAAACTAAAGTCAATAATAAACTTTAATATAATGCACTTAAAACAAATATACATCAACACAAAAACATAAAAAATTAGAACAAACTTTCGCAATTACATAGGGCCTATTTGGCTCAACTTATTTTAAGGACTTATTGATTTATTTTCGGGTAAAAGTTTTATATTTTGATAATTTTTTTATACAAGTATTTTTTTTTTTTGAAATCATTTATACAAGTATTTAATATATTTTTGAGATTCAATAAGTTGCAAAAATAAGTTGGAAAATAAGTTGGAAAGTTAGGAATCTTAACTTTCAATTTAAAATAAGTTGACTGAAAAATAAGTTCCCCCAAACACCCCCATAATCACATATACATATATAAAGAATAGTAAAACCAATAAATTCACACATTTCTAAAGTATATTATATATATTCTAATAAAATAGAAAAAAACTTCCCAAAAAATATGAAATATTAGAATATATGTTAGGCTAAAACTTAAAATATAATTTACAAAAAAATCGTTTAACAAATAAAAGTGCTTTAATTCGAACTCATGATCGTTTTTCTGTTTTTGAATAAACAGCCATCTCTGATACCACTTATTGAGTATTGAATACGATAAAAGAATACAGAGGGGGGGGGGTGAATGGATTCTTGAACTTTTCTTTGGCTAGAGTCTATGTAGCAAATTAGTGTTTGTGTGTGCAGAAGTGAAGGTGCGGATAAAGAACAACACAAGACACAATATCACTTTAATCTAATGTATTATTAGATAAAGGTTGCTACAATCTGTGAATACAAATGATAGTATTCTCAGCTTCGTTTTTCTCAGAGAGATACAGCTTACAGTGTATGAAAAACTTGACTCACAAAGTTACAAAGTTAATGACTAAGGAAGTGAGGCTGTATCCTTATAGAACATGGATACACCCTACTTACTACAAATAAGGTAGCTGAACAAATTACTTTCTAGTCTGTCTATCCTTTTTGAGTAAGTGTCCAAACGGTTACAGATTTGACTTTGTAAAGCCTGTTCAGATCCACTTCTTTAGCCCCTTGTCTCTTCTGTATCTCTCCAAGCTTCCTTGTAGGCTTTCTAGAGCACGTTACAGATTGTGGTCCATAAAGTGCATTGGCTTGTTGCAGGTTTCTGACTTGTACAATTTCTTCAGTATTTTGTCTCCAAGAATGTATTCGAGAAGTGACTAAGTAGGTGATTCGAGAACTTGAGTTGACTTGATCGATAACTCTGAGTTCTCGAACACTGTTATATTGACATATCGAATTACTTCTCGAATAGCTCTTTTCTTCAGGATTCCTTGAGTTGTCGAATAGAATACTTGACTTGTCGAATCCTTGAGATATCGAATAGCTTTCTGAGTCCTTGAGATATCGAATGGAACTTTGACTTGTTGACTCCTTGAGAACTCGAATACTACTTTGACTTGTTGACTTCCTGAGTTCTCGAATAGAGTACATATACATATCGAATCTCTGAGATATCGAATGAGATATCGAACAGTGTATTCAGAGATATCGAATAGTGTCTTGAGATATCGAATCCCTGACTTCTCGAATGCTGGACTTCTCGAATAGACAAATATACTTCTCGAATTGGTACTTAGGCAAATTCTTCATTACTTCAAATCCCAGCTGTGATTATTTGACAGTCTTTATCTTCTTGCTTGAGGCATGAACCTTGGAACTTCTTTCAAGCATTATTCTAGACTCTATAAGTACAGTTACTCAACTAGGATTTGATGCCTACTACAAGTACAATACAAATAGAAACTCTACAACTAGAGGTTCCCTCCGTCAAGAGGTCATGTAAGTAATGCAAAGCATTACAAACAATTAGGCTTGTTATTAGATGTATACAGGCATGCCTCTGTAACTAACAAAAATTATTTTGATAAAAATCATTAAAGTTTCTATTTTTAGCTTTGACAATAAATATGTTTCTTAAATTAAAATTGAACTCTAAAATATTAATAAAGTTATCCGTGCATCGCACGGGTATAAAGCTAGTAATCATAATAATCATAATCATTATCATGATAATAATAATAATAATAATAATAATAATAATAATAATAATAATAATAATCATAATAATAATAATAATAATAATAATAATCATAATAATAATAATAATCATAATCATAATAATAATCATAATCATCATAATAATAATGATAATCATAATAATAATCATAATAATAATAATAATCATAATCATAATACTAATAATCATAATAATAATAATCATAATCATAATCATAATCATAATAATAATCATAATAATAATCATAATCATAATAATAATCATAATCATAATTGTTGATGAGTGGATTTCGTAATCAACTTATATGAGGTCTACAGGTAGTTGTATAGGCTAGCGATCAACTGTTCTTCGAACTAGGTTTGGGTTGTGTTTGTGGGGGTTGAGCTGAACTCGAGGGTATCTCCAATAATCTCAGGTGCCTTTAGAGAAAATTAGAGAACTTAATGCATCGTACCCTGAGGTGCCTACGTACCCTTGTATTTATAGGGATCAAGCTCACGTAGTTCTAATATGATTCTGTCTCTTACTGGAATAGCTGTATTCGGTCATCTAGTTCGTGTTGGACTCAGGTTCCTTTAGAGCCTTTCACGAACTAGTTTGGCTAAGTAGAGTAGAACTCGAGTTCGTACCCCACTTATGATTCTCTCATTGGTTAGAGTTATTCTAGGATCATCTGCGCCCTAGAATTATACTCAGATACCAATTCGTTTATCTGTTCTAGATGACTTCTAGAACTTTCTGTTGGCAACTCGTAGGAACCTGGTGCTCAGGAACCTACATTTCAGGAGCCTGTTTCTCAGGGACCTCCTTATTTCGGGACATATCACTTAGGGACCTCCCTTTTGGTGTTAGTACCTGCACAAGTAACAAACTAGTTAGACTGGATAACTCTTTATATGCTTTTATCATCTCTATGGCTGTTGTTGTGCTAATTCGAACTCCTCGGCTGGGAGGAACCTGGTCTTCGAGTGCTCAACTCAGCTTCCTGACCATTGGGAACCTCCTAATACTCATACTTCCTTATTCATTTCTTCTATTTGATCTTCATAACTCGTACTGGATCATTCTTCTAGCTTGTATGGATCGGACCCTATTGATTAATGGGCTTAAATCTAGTCCATGGAGATTTTGGGCACAACAATAATAATAATCATAATAATAATAATAATAATAATAATAATAATAATGATAATAATAATAATAATAATAATAATAATAATAATAATAATTTCTTCAAAAAAAAAATAATAATAATAATAATAATAATAATAGTAATCTATACTATCTATACTATACTATAATAAGCAAAAGGGGGTATATTTACCCCCTCTTTTTGGTTATCCCTTTTTTTGGTTATCCCATAATAAAAAAAGAATTTAAAAAGAAAAAAAGAAAAAAACAAGATGTGATAAGTTGGGCCGCCTTATGTTCACGTCATCTCATCAACAGCTATTTAAGAATGACATGGGCCCAGTTCAAAACCATGGGTGGACCAAACCACAATGCTAATACCGCCCACTGAAACTCGATCTCATTCGTTAATCCATCCATTGTACAGTATCTCTCATTTTCGAGGTCCCATTATTTTTTTCATGTCTTCTATCATTATTGTATTATTGTTAGTACTTCCCTATACTAATTCAATGACTGTCATCGCAGAATCGCTAGATAAGATCATAAGATACGTGTTACTATGTGGGCATTTGACTTTAATTGGGGGAGGGTTTAGAGTAAAATCATAGAAAATTGGAAGGCATAAATGTGAAATGATATTAAAAATGTGGGATATTACGATATTTTGGCTTTTAGTAGTTCAACTTTGATCGTGAACACCTTTAAATTTGTAGCGATGTTCCCTAAATATAGCTTAGCAAACTCTCTTCTCAAGGGCTTCATTTTCAACATGATCTATATAAGATTTATAATATTTACTAAGATAACTTTCTCCTTATGAGTTTTACTCTCTACTGCCTCCTTTTCACTATGCATCAGCTCTGCTTCTCTCCCCAGACCTCGGTCAACTTAATATGTCTTTGTGGAGTCCTCTTCCTTGCCCAACTAACATAAATTTGTTTGTCCTTGATGATGAGGCCATTAAGCTTAAAGATTAATCTCTCTAGAGTTCTTTCATCGAAACCTTAACAAACCCATAACGGTTATTATTTTTATCTCTTTTTTTAGGCAGAATAATATCCTTGATTATTACTTCTTTTTTGAATAATAACCAAAGATCTTTTAGCTGAACAGATTCCGGGAGATTGGTGATGAATCCTGTATTTTTTTCTCTATTTGTTTTGAATGACTCATGGAGGTTTATTTCCATCCTTTTTTTTCTCCTGCCTTGAAGAATGGCTATCGACTTTGCTCTTTGGATACTTGGTTCTGTTTCAGCAAGGCTTCCTAAGGTGAATTTGGTGTAGTGCCTTTCTAATTGCAAGATCATCACCCCTACAACCATTTCCTGTTAGCTTCTATAAATTTATGGATATCTTCCTCCATACTTTATGGTTTTGCTTCTATTTTATTCAACTCTTTAATCATTATTAGTATATTTCTCAACAATTTTTCCTCTTTACGATCATTCCAAGGTGATTCATCTTTGAACCTCATCATTACTTCTCCTTTTGAGTAATAATCTATTACCCTCTCTCTCAACTGGTTCTCTCAGTGCTGATTTTCTGGGCCGTAATTGTTAATTGTCGTATCTGCCCAATTTTTGAATTTCTTCTTCCATATCTTTTTGCTTTCACCCACTATCCTAAAGCGACTATTCCACTAGTTTCATCGATGTAGAAAGCTTTAGATCCATTTTTGTAATCATGACTCCCTTCTTCATTGTCATCTTCATCCCTCAATCTAAACCTGTTTGGATCTGAATTTTGTGAAAGATGAAATATTTTCTATCTTCTTTCTCTCTCCTTCTATTTAGTTAACTCCGTTAATATATTGTAATTTGTATGCAAATTTAGGGTTTTAATCAAACTTATTTCATATTATTAATTTTTTTTTCATCTCTAACTATACCCTCCATCTTTCACCATGTTATAAACAATTTTTGTTTGAATCGAGTTTAAATTCTAAATAAAGTGATGAACATGAGTGTATGTATATATATATATATACATACATATATATATATATATATATAAATTCAATTTGAAGAATGATATGAAATATGTGTGTGCATGCGTATTATGTAATATTCCAGTCCCACATCGAGTAGATATGTGACTTTAGTTCAGTTTATAAGGCAAAATCATACTACTAAACTGCACTAACAAATCGTGGTCTTAAAAATTTGGTACAAATTTTAATACAAGCATACATAAAAAATGCAACACATAATGAGTTCATACCTTAGTTTTCCTTCGGTGGGTGTTGGTACACTCGTCCATAACTTGGTCCAATGAGAGCCGCCAGAGTGCCCTGAGTTGCATTACAGTTTTTAAATTTTTTTGAAATTTGAGAAATGTTTGATTAATTTTTAAAAAATTATTTACTCAACTGTTAGGGCTCCGTTACATCCCTGTTACTGTATATACATCTTTTGCCTCTCTCTTTTCCCAATATTTGTTCCTCAACCTCTCCTAATTGAACACAAATTTGCTTGCTACTTCACTTAATACAATCTTATACAGATTTGCTTAAATGATTGTGTAATATACCCCTAACAATGTGAGTACAAACATATTGGGTTTATGATTATAATATATCATAATTAAATTTAATCCAAATCGAATGTAATAAAAATTGATCCCATTTTGGATTGATATCAATATATATTAAATTAAATTGTATTGTTTTTAAACTAAAAAAAATTACAAATAAAAATTTAATATTATATTGTATCTTTATTATATCCTACGAGTATTACCATAGGTTAAGCGTTCGACTCCTAAAACAACATATTTTTTATAAATTAAATTTAAAATCCTTAATACAAAGCTTAATTAATCAACATATTAAAATTAATATAATCCTTTTTTGGTTATCCACATTTTTGGTTATTAATCATTTATCACCGTTAGATCAACAACTCACATGATCGTTAGATCTAACAATACTAAAAATTGTTATATACAGGGTTCCAAGGTTCGATTCCCGGCAACAACATATTAAAATTAATATTAAAATGTAACATATTAATAGATAGTTTATCTTTTGTAATATACTAATATGTAAGGTTCGAATTTTTTCAATAGCATATTAAAATTAATATTTATAATATATATATATATATATATATATATATATCTATATTTCTATCTATACTATACTATAATAAGCAAAAGGGGTATAATTTGTAGTTTGGTTATCCCTCTTTTTTGGTTATCTATTTTTGGTTATCCCACTATTAAAAAAGAATTTAAAAAGGAAAAAAACACAAAAAACAAAAAAATAACACACATGCGCACGTACTTTTTGTTAGTAGCTTTCTATTCCATCAATCACTCCCTCTAAGAGGATTCACATCCCGTACCCCATCCCTATCCTTAAATTCTTACTAAAAATAGTAAATTCCCAAACAAAAATAGTAAATCCCTAAAATTATCAAAAATATTTTACATCCCATTCCCCATTTTCCATCCCCATATCCTTATATTCTTTTTTATATTACTTCTTTCTCTCTCTTTCATTTACAAATTTAACTACCAAAACCCACTCACTATATACAAATATAATTTAATATTATTATATGAAGAGAGAGGGGTTTGGGGAAGTTTTTGGGGGAATGAACAAAGTCCCTAAATATGGGAACTTGAGTTATGACCCTAAAACTAAACCCCAAAATGGGGAATGGGATGGAGGGGTATTTTAGAAGAAAAGTTGAACAAATCCTCAAATTATGGGGATGGGGATGGGGTACGGGATGTGAATGCTCTAAGAGATAAGATACGAAGGTAAGTTGATATGCTGTTTTATACTATAACAATACTAAAAGTCAACAACATTTTAATATAAAATCAATATTAGATTATGTTATATAGAAAAGTTAAATGTTCGATTCCAACCAACAACATAATAATTTAGATTTAATATTAAAAAATATTTATATTCAAGGATCTAAAATTTAAATTCGCCCAACATATTAAAATTAATGTTTATAATATTATATATATTAAAAATTAATTAAAAAGAAAAAAGAAACCTGATATGGGCTGAAAGTAAGCCCTAGAAACGTATTTAATGATGTATTAATTAAACCTAGTTTGGTCCAAATACTAAGCCCATTAATGAGGCCCGAAACCCTAATTAAATGGTAAATTCGTAGCTGATAAATCAGCCAAATAAAAGACTTCGAAATCGAGTCCAGAAAGGAAACTAAATCATATTAGGAGTAGCCTCCAAGGCACATATCTTCAACACTTATCTTCTTGTCTATTAGAAGGCTCTAGAATTGGGCCTAAGCCGTGACTTGCCCATCAAGTCTCCTAATTCTAGGGTTTTCATCACCTATATAAGGACCTGCTCCTTCACATCTAGAACTACGTTTTTTGGCTTGATTCTTGATAATTTCAAGATACGTAGGCATCTGGTGAGGACCGAGTTAAGTCACGAAACACTAGATCAGCCATTAAAGCTCGAAGCTTCCACAAACCCTAGCATTAAATACGCAATAATTACACCCTACTTTTCGTTCCACAACATTTGGCGCTGTCTGTGGGAAAAAGACATCAACCATGGTAACTACACGAAGAACAGCACCAAGCTCTACCGAGGCTTTACCAATTAGCTCTGCTCCGCCCCTCACCTCTGAGACGATCATCACGGAGCAGGTACCCCCAACCACAGGGGCGATCACTCAAACTCAGGCTTCTCAACCCCTAGGGACGAATTCCCATGCTGAGAGGACGCTACCTATGGTCGTCCATCCAGGTCAAGGAACCAGCTCTCTTCAGACGCTGGTTTCTCCTTTAGTTGATCCTAATTGCCCGTTACCACCAAGGGTACAGATCCATACTACGGATCTCCCCATGAATACCAACCCGATGTATGGTCTTCCCAATTATCCTCCAAATACTCAAGGTCCTGGACACAGTGACCACGCCTTGCAGATCCGAGATCGGGAGTATGTTGACTACTCTGGCCCCTATACCGAAGATTCATCATCGGATGATGATGATCGTGATGAAGCCCCGAGGAGGCGACGTGTTAGTAGAGAATCTCGAAGGAGAACTCAAACCATCCATGATGGACCCCCTCTCACAACTGCTGAGAGAATCAAGGCTCATGAGGCCGAGATTCTAAGGATAAAGGAAGATATTGCAATGGAACAAGCTAGGTTGAACCAAACTCAACCTCCGCCAACCTCAGGGTTGACGATTCCCATCAAAGACTTAGAAAGGTCCTTCGGAAGGCAGAAAAGGGCTGACGCCCCAACCGGAAGAACAACAAGGGTTGAAACCCCTAGGAGCAACCCCAAGGACCTAATGCCGCTTGGGGATCCTGATGACCCTACACCCCCGTTTACTAAGGAAGTGATGAATGTTCACATCTCTAGGAAGTTCAAGATGCCGACGATTAAGGCTTATGATGGAACAGGTGATCCCGCGAACCACGTGAGGACATTCTCGAATGCACTGCTGTTGCAGCCTGCGAGTGATGCCTTGAAGTCTAGGGCATTCCCTCAAACCCTGTCAGGTATGGCACAACGTTGGTATAGTCGCCTGCCCCCAAATTCTATCAGTTCATTTAAGGAATTGAGTGCTGCTTTTGTTAGCCAATTCATCAGTGGAAGAATTCATGAAAAAAGCTCCGCGTCTCTAATGTA
Organism: Kitagawia praeruptora; assembly: GCA_037693485.1. NCBI lineage: Eukaryota > Viridiplantae > Streptophyta > Magnoliopsida > Apiales > Apiaceae > Kitagawia > Kitagawia praeruptora. The sequence continues at coordinate 29,155,493 of CM075345.1, read as the reverse complement.
TGTGGTGCAAGGGAAGAACGAGAATCTGAGGGACTACCTCAAACGATTCACTAAAGAAACGCTGAATATCACTGATTTGGAAAATAAGGTGGCCATGGTGGCCTTGGAACATGGAACCACGGATCTCTTTTTTAAGAGGTCATTGGCAAAACATCCTCCTGAAAATATGGCTGAGTTACAACGAAGGGCTGACAAGTATATCAAAGCCGAGGATAGTATGAAGAAGGAGGCCACAGCAGGTAATGGAGGGAATAACAATGATTCTAGGAAAAGGAAGTCGGATCAGGAATACGATGCCAAGGACAAGTACCCACGTACGGGCAAGGATTCAGACTCGGCTCCTAGAAAGGGAAATCCAGGACAAAGATTTACTGAATACTCAAGATTGAATGCCCCAAGGAGCCAAATCCTGATGGACATAAAGAAAGATAGAGACGTGAGATGGCCTAAGCCACTTAGGACTGATCCTGAGAAAAGAAATAAGAACCAATACTGCCGATTCCACAAAGATGTGGGGCACGACACTGATGATTGTAGGCAGTTGAAGGATGAGATCGAATTTCTAATTCGAAGAGGAAAGTTGAGTAAGTTTTGCAAAGATGGGAATCAGGGAAACCCAAGGCGAGATTATGATAGGAAGGATGATGATCACAATCGCAACCCGCAGCCTCGAGGGCCGGTAATAAATATGATTTTTGGTGGCCCAACAGCGGCTGGGACAAGTAGGAATTCCAGAAAGGCGTATGCACGAGAAGTGATGCACATTGTTGGGGAAGCTCCAAAGCGTGCAAAGACAGAGGTCTCAATTGGATTCGATGATTCGGACCCGGAAGGGGTGAAATTCCCCCATGATGACCCATTGGTAATCTCTCCAGTGATCGGCAACTCCCAAGTGAAGAGAGTCTTGATAGATAATGGAGCTTCAGTGGACATTCTGTTCCATGATGCCTTTTTGAAGATGGGATACACCGAGTCTCAGTTGACGCCCTCGAACATGCCTATATATGGGTTCAACGAAGTAGAGTCTAAGGTTGAAGGGACCATTCAGTTGCCCATGACCATAGTGCAGGAGCCACGGGAGGCCACTCAGATGTTAAATTTTTTGGTTATTAAAGCCACGTCCACCTACAATGCTATCCTAGGAAGGACGGGACTTCATGCTTTTAAGGCAGTTGCTTCTACCTATCACTTGAAGGTTAAGTTCCCAACCAAAAATGGTGTTGGAGAAGAGAAAGGGGACCAAAAGATGGCAAGAAGTTGCTATGTGGCTGCACTGAGGCTAGACGGAACCGGGGGGCAAGTCCTCCCTATTGAGGATATGGATGTTCGTGAGGACGAAGAACGGAGAGGAAAACTAGCATAGGATTTGATTCCTATACCTTTGGAATTAGGAGATTCTGAAAAGGTCACATATATAGGTGCATCTCTGAAGGACCCCTTAAAAAGCCTGTTGATCACCTTTTGACAAGAAAACAATGACGTCTTTGCATGGACAGCAGCTGATATGCCAGGGATAGATCCCCAACTGATAACACACAACCTGAACGTAGATCCAGATAGGAAGCTGGTGAAACAAAAAAAGAGAAATTTTGCACCTGAGAGACAAGAAGCCATAAAACAGGAGGTTGACAAGCTCCTAGAGGCAGGGTTCATTGAAGAAATCCAGTTCCCGGAATGGTTGGCCAATCCCGTAATGGTCAAAAAAGCCAATGGAAAGTGGCGGATGTGTATAGACTTCACTGATTTGAACGACGCATGCCCAAAGGACTGCTTTCCCTTACCCAGGATTGATATGTTGATAGATGCCATGGCTGGGCACGAGATGCTAAGCTTTATGGATGGTTTTAGCGGCTACAACCAAATCAAGATGCATAAGGATGATATTCCTAAGGTATCATTTATCACTGACTTTGGTGTGTATTGTTACCTGGTCATGGCCTTTGGATTGAAAAACGCAGGAGCTACCTATCAGAGGTTGGTAAACAAGATTTTTGCTCATCTCATTGGAAAAACTATGGAAGTTTATGTGGATGATATGTTGGTGAAAAGCCTACAAAAGGGCGATCACATTGAGCACCTCCGTGAGGCATTTGAAGTATTGAGACACCACAAGATAATGTTGAACCCAGCCAAATGTGCTTTTGGTGTCGGTCAGGGAAGTTCTTGGGTCTTATGGTCTCAAAACGAGGAATTGAGGCTAACCCCGATAAGATCAAAGCTATTTTGGATATGGAACCACCTCGTTCCATAAGGGACGTACAAAAATTGACTGGAAGGATTACGGCATTGGGAAGGTTTGTCTCCAAATCCGGGGACAAGTGTTTGCCATTCTTTAAAACACTAAAGAAAGTGAAAAACTTCGAGTGGACAGAAGAAAGCCAAGAGGCCTTTGATCAAGTGAAGAAGTATATGTCTGAGGCCCCGCTGTTGGCAAAGCCAAGTATGGAAGAAGTCCTTTATCTCTACTTGGCTATTTCGAATCAAGCTGTGAGCGCGATGCTGATAAAGGAGAAAGACAAGGTTCAGAAACCGGTATACTATGTGAGCAAAGTTCTACATGGAGCAGAGTTGAACTATTCTACCATTGAAAAGTTTGCCTAGCATTGGTAACTGCCTCAAGGAAGCTGCGGCCCTACGTTCAGGCACACAAGATTGAAGTCCTTACAGGACAGCCACTGAGGAACATTTTACATAGCCCTAAAGCCAGTGGTAGGCTTATCAAGTGGGCAATTGAGTTGGGAGAATTCGATATCAAGTACAAGCCGAGGACGGCCATAAAAGCTCAGACACTTGCTGACTTCGTGGTTGAATGCACCATTGACAACCAAGAAGTCGGGGGGCAGGAGATACCTTGGGAAGGCAATAAGGAAGACATGGAACCCGTGATTAAAGAGAAGGAATTCCGGATGCTCTATTTTGATGGAGCATCAAAAACAAAAACAAGTGGTGCAGGTCTTGTCCTACAAAGTCCCGATGGATTCATGATTGAGTACGCCCTGAAATTAGACTTTCCAACAACCAATAATGAGGCAGAATATGAAGATCTGGTAGCTGGGCTTGGCTTGGCAGGAGCGCTAAGGGTCAAAAATTTGAAAGTTTGTGGAGATTCAAGGCTAGTTGTGGCCCAAGTCAATGGAGAGTTTGAGGCAAAGGATGAAACCATGGCCAAGTACTTAAGGTTAGTGAAGGCAGTGATGACTCAATTTGATGAATGTTACTTGGAGCACATTCCGAGGGAGGAAAACGTCAAGGCTGATGCCTTATCTAAGTTTGCCTCCTCCGAGATAGAGAATTATTCTGATAGTGTCTGAAAGGCAGAGTGTATTAACTTGTAACACTATAACTTATGTAACTCAATTAAAAGAAAAGATACTTAACCAGAAGACAATCAAGAACAAGAAGTCACAAGAAGTCAACACTAAATGAAGACAAGGTAATTGATACAATTGAACATGTTAACTATGATCAAGCCAAGAAGAAATCATTGAGAGAAGTTCAAGTCAAAGTTGTTCAGGCCTCAGTGATTTGAGAATTCGAGAATCAAGATCATAACTATCAGTATCAACAAGACCAATTGATTTCAAGTGAACAAGAAGGAAAGCAAATATTGGAAAGCCAAGTTACTAAGTGAATATGGTAATTTATTCAAGAAGCAGAAACACTATCAAGACTAGTCACTTATGAACCAGACCAGTGCATCAAGTGTCAGGACATTGATAGCAAGTTTATGTCAGTAATAAAGATCCATGTTCAAGAGCTTGTAGAAGAACAAAGAAGATATGAAGATATCACAAGCTCAAGATGTGCATTGAAGTTTCAAGTTGAAGACCAGAATATTTTCTAAGTACTAAATGTTCTAGATGGCTAAGTCGAAATTCTCAAGTAGAAGTTCTACTTAGAATTTCGAGATGGCTAAGTAGAAATTCTCAAGTAGAAGTTCTACTTAGAGTGCAGCTTCAACATGACACATGGCATCTTCTGATTGGCAGATTTCCAAGCTTTCAAGATAAGGCAAGATTTATATGGACATCATTGGGCCACGTACATCTTAGTCTTTGAAGACTACAGGTCATAGATTACATGTAGTATAAATAGAAGCACTTGTGTAATGTTTTAGTTAGTGAGCAATATTGAGAAAAACACAAGAGAAAGAGAGAGAGTATATTCACAGAGCTTAGAATCATTCACTTCTCTCTCAACTTCTGTTATACTTTGTAATGAATGTTGTAGCAACCTTTTCAAGTTATATATAAAGAAATATATTCCTTGAATCTGTGTGTTCATTTCTTGCATCGTATTTATTGCTACTCATAATCGAAAAGTTGTATTCACCCCCCCTCTACAACACATTTGGACCTAACAATTGGTATCAGAGCGGATGTTTAACATACAAAACATAGATCCTTGTGTTTGGTAGAAGAATCGTGAGTTTTCATTTTCTAGATCTACTTTTCATTTTTTCGAAAAGTGAGCTTTAATTCGTTTCCAGTGAAAACTCATCCGGGAAAAATTATTTAAATACTCCAGGTGTGATTATTTGGCTTGGGTGTATTTTAATTAATTTTTGTGAATTAATCTGGGTTCATTGATATTTGGTGTTCTTGAGTGTTCATCATCTGTTCTTGTCAAAGAAGATAACCCAACAACTTTTTGATCTCCTTTTTCAAACAAATAAGATAGTCAAAAAGGTGTTTTTGTACTTTTGATTTGATTATTATTCCTTGGCCGAAAGCAAAAGAAAGTGTACTCAGTGCTTAGCAAGTGGGTTAGTCACTTTCGGTGTGTAAAGTAATCAAAAGTCAAAAAGGTGATATTGTTTATTCAATATTAAAGTGATCTGCAGAAAAATTTATTCTAAGGACAAAAGTTCTACATAGAATTTCTACTTGAGATTTTCTACATAGAATTTCGACTTGGACAATTTCTACTTGGTGAATTTCGACTTGGACAATTTCTACTTAGAGAAATTTCGACTTGAGCAAAATTTCTACTTAGAAAAATTTCGACTTGGCAGAAGTTCTACATAGATATTCTACATAGCCTAGTCTTGGGTACTTAGAATTTTTTAGTGACAAGATTTGAAATGGCTCCTAAAAATTCTTTCAAGATCCCAATGTTCAACCGAGATCACTATGAAGAATGGGTTTTCAGAATGAGACTCTACTTAGAGACAATTAACCCTGAGTATCTGGAAGTCCTTGAAAAGGGTAAATTTGTTCCAATGAAAGCTATTCCTGAGCGTACGGAAGGAGAGGAGGTTATACCTGCTCGGTCTGAGCCTAAAAAGGCAGCGGACTTTACGGATGCTGACAAGGAGCAAATAGCTTATGATACTTCTGTAAGACAAACCTTGATGGAATCTCTCGATCATGAAATGTTCAACATAGTCAAGGGTTTGAATACAGCAAAGAAGATTTGGGACAAGATAGAAGTTGTCATGGAAGGATCTGCAGAGGTCAGAAGCAACAAGACACTTATACTCAAGATGGAGTATGACACCTTTAGAATACGAAAAGGAGAAAGCATAACAGATGTCTACCTACGATTCAGTCAGTTGGTATTGGATTTGAATCTGAGAGGTGTTACTCTCTCCATGGTTGAAACCAATACAAGATATTTGAGGAACCAGCCAAAGAGCATTGAACATAGAGTCTACGCAATCAGAGAAACCAGAGATTTGCATACAACTTCTCTGGAAGAATATTATGGAATTCTGAAGACCTATGAGCTGGAAACTCTTCAAGATCAAGCATGGGACAATGATTCAAAGGGAAAAGAAACTGCATCAGGATTAGTTGCTGATGAGGAAGAGTCTAAGAAGGCAATGGTTGCAGCAAAGCCTAAATCATCACCTGCACCACATCAAGTTGATAATGATGACGAGTGCGCATCCAACAGTGATGATGACTACTTCACCCAAGAAGAGCTGGACAACATGGACGATAGTGTCGTGGCATACATGGCAAGGAAGTTCAGCAATATGAGATTCAGAAAGAGCAACCGACCACAAAGAAATTCTTCATCTTATTATCGGGCTGCTAAGGGTGGTGGTAGTTCATCAGGCTACAAAAGCAAAGGCAAGAGTACCAGCTACAAATCTCCGTTGGATTTCAAAATGAAGTTCAATTGCTATAATTGTGGTGAACCTGGACATTTTGCCTCGGACTGCAAAAAGCCTAAACAGACTTATCCAAAAGAGACATTTGAAGCCCTCAAAAGCAAGTATGAATCGCTGGTGAAAGAAAAACATGGTAAAAGAGCTTTAGTAGTAACAGAAGGAAGAGCTTGGGATGATTCAGATGAGGAAGATGTTACTCATGTAGCAAACTTTGCGCTCATGGCTGAGACATCAGAGGAACCAGAGGTACCAGTTCTAACCCTTAAAGTAGAAATGTCTATTGATGAATATAAGGAACAGAACGGGGCTCTTAGCGAAGAGATCTACATGTTGTGCAAAAGCCTAGACACTTCTCAAAAGGAACAGAAAACACTTGTCGCCAAAAGCAGAATGCTTGAGGCAAAAGTGGAAGAGTTAGAGGCTGCTTGCACTGTAGATACTTCCCTAAGAGATTTTATTAAATCTTTGGAACACAAGCTCGTCCTTAAGGCAGAAATAGAATCATGTTTAAGGAACAAACTAGCTGAGTTAGAAACTAAATGTGAAGCTTACAAACTAGCTGCTAGTAAAGTGTATGTAGATAATGACGTATTTAAGAAGATAACTGGAGTAGGTGTAGGACTTGATTATTCTGATCTTTCTAAGAAAGAAGGCAAGAGACATATCGATCCTAGCTCCAGTGACCTTAAAAAGGAAACACCTAGCATTTTTAAATCTTCTGTCAAACCCATCTACAAACACCTTGTTCCTAGAATAGAAGAAGAAGAGACTAAATTGATAGCTAGATATGAGATTGAGATGGAAGATCGTCAGAAAGCACAACCTATAACTCCTATTAAACAAGTTAAAATCAATTTCCCTAGTGATGAATCTAGACTAGGAATAGGAGCTAAGGCTGTTAAACAACAAGGAAAGAAAGGCATAAAAGAGGTTAAGGCTGAAAGAGTAAAGAAAGCATGTTATCACTGCAAATCTACTGAACATCTTTCTTATGCATGCACTGCTACACATGCCATGCCTGTCACACATACAATGAATAATCTGCATCAGAATCATGCACAGTGTGGTCAACCTAATTGTATGCCATGCACTTTTAACGTCATGCAAACTTTTGTGAATTTAATGAATGCATCTAGCCAGTCATGCTCAAATACTGCTGCTAGTTCAAACATCAAAAATAAGTTTGGGAGAGCTAAGACTGTCAGTCCTCCTAAAATTAGGAGTGACAAACCTTCTCCTAGGACTGATAAATATGTCAAGTCTGAGAAAGGAAAGGAGGAAGTCGAAAGCTCTAGTTATGTTAAGAAAAGTGCATCTCCAGTTGTTAAATCTGTTGATTCTAAATCTTATCGAAAAGCCGGGCCCAATCAAAGTTGGGTTCCGAAGAAAGTCTAACCAATCTGTCATTGCAGGGCATTAAGCAAAAGAGAAATAAAGTTATATGGGTGCTAGACAGTGGAGCATCGAGGCATATGACTGGAAACAAGTCCCTGCTTACAGAGTTGGTTATGAAAGCTGGCCCTTATGTTACCTTTGGAGATGACAGCATAGGTGTGACAAAGGGATATGGCAAACTGAAAACTGGCAATGTCATCATTGAAGATATTTCCTATGTTGAGGGATTAAAGCATAATTTGTTGAGTATCAGTCAATTCTGTGACAAAGGTTACGAAATTGTCTTCAACAAGAAAGGTGTATCAATCACTCACATCAAGGAAGGTTCACTGGCTTTGAGAGGAGTTCGAAAGGCAGATCTTTTTGTTGCAGACATGGATTCAGCAAATCAGAATGAAGTCACCTGTTTCTACAGCAAAGCTTCGGATGATGAAAGCTGGTTATGGCACAAAAAATTATCTCACTTAAACTTCAAAACGATGAATGCTCTCGCGAGGCGAGAATTGGTGAGAGATCTACCTCAAATGGAGTTCGCTCCGAAAGGACTCTGTGAAGCCTGTGAAATGGGAAAGTCGAAGCGAGCCTCGCATAAAAGCAAAGAAATTTCTAGTATCATTGAGCCTCTGCAACTTCTTCATATGGATTTGTTTGGCCCAGTGAATGTCCTATCTCTGTCTAGGAAAAGATATGCATTGGTAATCGTGGATGACTTCTCCAAGTATACATGGGTATTGTTCGCAATGACGAAAGACGAAGTACCTTTCTTAATCATTGATCACATCACTCAAATTGAGAATGTTTCAACACTTACTGTGAAGACGATTAGATCAGACAATGGCACTGAATTTAAAAACGCAGTGCTAAATGACTTCTGTGTATCTAAAGGAATACGTCGTCAGTACTCAGCCCCGAGAACTCCACAACAAAATGGAGTAGTTGAAAGGAAGAATAGAACATTGGTTGAAGCAGCAAGAACTTTGTTGTGTGATTCGAAACTTCCTCTGTACTTCTGGGCAGAAGCAGTGAGTACCGTGTGTTACACTCAAAATCGATCCTTGATCATAAAAGATAAAGAAAAGACACCATGTGAGTTAATGAACGGAAGAAGACCAACAATCAAATACTTTCATGTCTTCGGAGCAAAATGCTATATACTTATAGATGATGAAAATCTAGGCAAGTTTGCAGCAAAAGCTCGTGAAGGAATTTTTGTTGGTTACTCCACAGATGTGGTAGCAGCTTATAGGGTGTTCTTAGTAAATGATCGAAAAGTGACTGAAAGCTACAACGTCAGATTCGACGATACCAAACTCTCATCAATTTCAAGAGATTCTAATGAACCTGAGTCCCTAAAATTTCAGAATCTGGACTTAGAAGAACTTGAAGATGAACCTGAGTTGGTTGTCCCATTAAATGTTCCAAGTGTACGTGAAGAACCTGAGTCTAGTGAACAAGCTAATTCTACAAGATCAGGAGAGACATCTTCAGTACGAACCGGCAACAACTCAGGGGGAGTAAATTGCAGCTCAAGGACTACTGTTCAAGGCTCGAGTCGAGTTGACTCTAGTTCTGTAGGAGCTGGCACTAACTCAGGGGGAGTTAGTGAAAGTATTCAAAGTAGTCAGCACCAAAATTCAGAAAGTCATGCTGAATCATCAAGACAATTTCCAAGAGAACGAGTATGGAATAGAGACCATCCGTTTGAATTGATTATCGGTGATCCAGATGCTGGTGTGTCTACTAGAAGAAATGCAAGAGCTGACCTGGCTAATATTTGCTTATATTCTGGGTTCTTATCCAAGCTTGAACCTAAAGAAATAGAAGAAGCTCTTGGTGATGCTGATTGGGTGATTGCAATGCAAGAGGAACTCAATCAGTTTGAAAGGCAGAAAGTTTGGAAACTGGTACCCCGACCAAAGAACAAATCAGTAATTGGAGCAAGGTGGGTATTCAGAAATAAAATGGATGAAAACGGACTTGTAACACGAAACAAGGCTCGTTTGGTTGCAAAAGGTTATTCTCAGCGAGAAGGAATTGATTATGATGAGACCTATGCACCAGTTGCAAGACTTGAGGCAGTCAGGATGTTTTTGGCATTTGCAGCACATAAGAACTTCAAGGTTTTCCAGATGGATGTGAAAAGTGCCTTCCTGAACGGAGAGTTAGAAGAAGAAGTGTATCTGGAACAGCCGCCTGGCTTCATTGATCCAGAACTTGTAGATTTTGTGTATCTTCTCTTCAAATCTGTCTATGGCCTCAGGCAATCCCCAAGATGTTGGTATGAAACCCTATCTGTATTCTTAATTGAAAGTGGTTTTACTAGGGGAGTAATTGACAAAACATTGTTCTATAAGAATGTGAAGAATGATCTAATACTTGTTCAAGTCTATGTGGACGATATTATTTTCGGGTCATCGAATGAGCGCTTGTGCGAGAAATTTGCTAAGCTAATGCAAGACAAATACGAGATGAGCATGATGGGAGAGCTGTCCTTCTTCCTTGGGTTACAGATCAGTCAGAGAAAAGATGGTATCTTTATCTGTCAATCCAAGTACGTCAGAGATTTACTCAAGAAGTACAATCTAGAAGATGGATCAGCAACCAAGACTCCTATGGCAACAGCCACGAAGCTTGATGAAGACAAAACAGGTAAACCAGTTGACATCACAAGCTATCGAGGTATGATTGGCTCACTTCTCTATTTAACTGCAAGTAGACCCGATATAATGTTCGCGACTTGTTTATGTGCAAGGTTCCAAGCGGATCCTAGAGAATCACATCTCATAGCCGTCAAAAGAATTTTTAGGTATCTCAAGGGCACACCAAATCTAGGAATTTGGTACCCAAGAGATACAGGTTTTAATCTAATTGGCTATACGGATTCAGACTATGCAGGTTGCAGGATTGATAGGAAAAGCACATCTGGTGCTTGTCAATTTCTTGGCAGAAGATTGGTGTCCTGGCAAAGCAAAAAGCAACATACAGTATCTACTTCTACTGCTGAAGCTGAGTACATTGCTGCTGGAAGCTGTGTAGCTCAAATACTGTGGATGAGGAACCAATTGAAGGATTATGGCATGGAGCACAAGAAAATTCCAATTATGTGTGACAACACAAGTGCCATTGCCATAACCAACAATCCTGTAGATCACTCAAGAACCAAGCACATCGACATCAGGTATCACTTCATAAGAGAACATGTCGAGGAGGGGACTGTGGAGCTACATTTCGTGCCCACAATGCAACAAATTGCAGATATATTCACCAAACCTCTTGATGAAGTAACATTCAATAGGTTGGTTGGTGAATTGGGAATGCTTAACACAAGTTAGTAAAGCCTTCTATCTGTAAAATCCATGGTTATGTTGGTATATGCAAGCTATTTAATCATTATGTGTTTAGACTTTAAAATGCCTAATTAATGATTATTATAGGATGCATATAGTGTGATTTTGCATGAATTCAGTGTGTTTTAAGTGTCTTTTATAGCACAAATCTGTGAATTTATGCTTGTTAGATTGCATGAACATAGGGGGAGTTAAATTCATAATATTCTAAATTTTGCATGATTTTTAGATGAATTTACCTGTGTTTTTCATGTAATTAGAGGCCTTAGAATTATCAAGGAATGTTTTAATTATGTCATATATTAAAATCCTTGAATTGATATTTATATTAATTTGACAAAATTAATTGTTGAGTTTTTCAAAGAAAAATTGTCAAATTAATCTAAGTATCTTCAAAATTTCGAGTTAGTTTCTATCTCGAAACTCATCTAGAAATTCGACTTGAATTTCGATTTGAGCTTCCAGAGTGAAGTTTTGAAAATTCTAAGTCTGGGAAGAATTTCGAGTTAGCCTCTATCTCGAAATTCAACTCGAAATTCGACTTAGAGTTCGACTTAGAGTTACCAGTGTGCCTATTTATTTTCTTCAAAATATTCGAGATAATTTCTATCTCGAACTTTATCTCGAAGGTTGAGATAAGTTTCCATTTTTGGAAATATTTTTGAAAAGAACTGAGAATACTTCGAGTTAGTTTACAACTTCGAGTTGGACTCTATCTCGAAACTCAACTCGAATTTCGACTTGATGTTCGAGATAGAGCTATCAGTTGTTAAGGGGATTTTTCGAGTTAACTCCTAACTTGAAGTCTATCTCGAATTTCTACTTGAATTTCGAGATAGGTTTCCCTAGTAAGGTTGGTGTGTGCTGTTTACATAGTCATTTACAAGATAAATGGTAAAGGTTTTCGAGTTAACAGCTATCTCGAACTCTATCTCGAAGTTCGACTTAGAAAGTTCGAGATAGACTTCGAGATAGACTTCGAGATAGAATTTCGACTTGAGTGTTCCCTGTATGTACTTAATGTTTTTCACATTTTTTAACAGGGACATTTTAGTCATTTCACAGTAATGTCTATATATACATCTTTAACTCGATGTTTTTCTTTCACTTTTACCTAATAGAGTTTTACAGCCGCACATATACATACAGGCGATTTCATATTTTCAACCATTGATTCGTGATTTTTGTGACAAATCTCATACGGACAACGAATTAATGCCCATTTTTTGACTGCTATCACTTGTGTGTTACTGTTAATCTCTGTTCTTGTGTGTTTGTTGGTTCATCTTTCTTGAGATATATATACACACGTATATACACACAAAAGTTAACAGATCTGTTCATACACGATTTCACACAAACACTTCACTGTTAAAGCAGATTTAAATTAGTGGTTCGAAATTTGCCTTCCATTAACTGTTTGTTGGAGCCCGTAGTTTGATTTTTCAAAAAGGAACTTTTGTGTTCTTGATAAATTAAAAGGGTTATAACAGTTAATTGTTCAATTAATTGTTTTTTTTTTCCGAAAATTAAAATTAAAATTCACATTTTTCTAAAGGAAAAACTTTTAATTAAAATGGCTCATCAATTTTCACTTGCCAAAAACAATTTTTATAATATTTCTACGGAAATTGGTGATCAACTCCCGCGCTTTAAGTCTTGGATACGATTTTTAAATTTGTATTCCAAAGCTAGCGATGCTTTTTCTGCTAAACCTACACTAGTGCATGATGCCTTACAGCAATTATGGACTAGTGCGGTTTCTTTTGGGAGCAAATCAACCCCCTTTGGTTTCAGGTTTACCTTAGCGGGTCAGGAATATGAGGTGACTGAACAAATCGTCAACAAGGTTCTGGGATTCCCCATTAAAGATGCTTATGATTCAGAACCTACAGCTGCAGAACGCCTCAAATTCTTTGAAGAAATAGGGTGTTATCCTCCGACTGGCCGGATCACTGGAAACATCCAAAAACAATTTCTTCATGTGGAATGGAATTACTTTTTCGAGGCCATCACAAGATGTTTTCGGGCACGAGAAAGCGATTACCATCAAATTTCCATTCCCATGCAAAACCTCGGAATTGCCCTAGCAAGAGAGCTGGATATCAATTATGGACGAATAGTTCTCTCTGAGATAGTGGCTGTGATGGGATCTCCTGCAAGCAGAGACCTCAACACCACAGATGTTGTCTGCTGGTTTCCTCGGTTCTTACAGATGCTGATTAATCATTTAGTACCGAAGGATGCTCTTGTAGTTAGACGGAGTTTTGCCAGTGGTTTATCATCTGCACCGCTAGGGATGGGCACTAAGTCACTTTCAACAGTTGAAAATCAGGATAAACATCATGGAAAACCGATGTCTGTTCCTGATACCTTACAAAAGTGGCTTACATATGATGAGGGAGTTACCACTTTGATGGAATTCTCGCAAGCTTCATCACATGCTCAGAATCGGTCTGCTCATGCTGAGGCATTTGAAGCGATTCCTGATGAACAAAGCGGAGACGAACAAGGTAATGAATCAGGTAATCTCTCTCGACACTCTACTCATTCCTCTTCCTATGTTTCTGATTCCCAGACCCAAGAGACTGCTAGCCCGCAGGATCTATCCCAGGGTGAGAGCTATATTTCTAATTCTATATCATCCCAGTCACCGGAATCCAAACAGCCAGCACATATAGATGTAGGAAATGATGATGAGAGTGAACCCGAAGAGCAGCAACTTATTCGCAAGAAAGCCAAAATTTCCCATGCTGCTACTTCTAAATCTCAGTCAAACCCTAGAGTGTCACACGCAACCACTCCACCTCACGAGAGTGGTTCACCCCTTGAACAATCTGCACATAGGGATTTTGATTTTGATGATGATTTTGTACCTCTTAAAGATACTGTTGCTTCAAGAGGACATGAAGCTTTAAAAACTTCAGCCGTACCTTCACCGGTACGTACTGATGCTACAAAGAGGATCGGTTCTGATGTTGTACAAGAACACTTTGTAGCCTCTCAGCCTGAGATTCCAACTCAGGAACAAACAGCAATTGATCCCATAACTGCAAATTATATTTCTTATCAAGTTTCTGCAGGTACTTCTTCATATTTTGGATCAATTATTGAAGACATACACGAGCGTGAGACAGGGAGTGTGTGTGAGAGGTTAGGGAGAGAGGGACCTTCATTTTTAAGGCCCGAAACCGAGCGCCAAATACCAACAGAACGAGAATTAGAGCGAGGTCACCTAAACCAAACACCGTCCCTTAATTCTGAAAATCTTGAATCTCATTTGTCTTTTATGGAAAATCAAATGAAGGAGTTTGGGCAGTCAATGGGGCAGTTAGGGATGAATGTTGGAAATAATCAAAGGGCACTTGACGACTACGCAGCACGAATGGCAATTCAAGCTTCAGCTTTTACTGTTTTGACAAACAAGGTAAATGACATGGGCCGTGCTGCTGGTGTCTTGGGAAACACCCTGAATGACAGGATGGGAGCAATGGAGCTTACAATGGATACTCTGGCTGTGGAGATAAGCAGAGTTATGTTCGCAATCAGAAGTTTTGTGCCCCAGGAATGTTTCGCGCCGCAACAACCTCCCCCCGATGCTGGTACAGGTGGTGCTAGTGGAGCAGGAGCCTATGGTTCCGGGTTTGAAGATTTTGATACAGCTGGTGGATCTGGAGACCAGGGTGGAGTTCAGGATAACTCACCTAAGGGGGAGAGTATAAAGGAGATGAGACAGCAGGGAGTTCAAATCGAAGAAATTCAAGAACATGCTGATCTTGTCAGAGAAATTGAAGTTGAGCCGTCTGTTGAAGAAGAGGCTCTGAGGAGGAAAAAGGGTAAGGCAATAATGGTTGAGCAAGATGAACCATTCATTGACCTAAGTCATCAAGAAAAAGTACAGGAGGTAATTGATTCAGATTCTGATATGGAAGACGCACCTTTGAAACATGCTATAAAGAGATCATTGAAAGATCAAGGTGGCGGTGCTGGGATGTCTGTCGGAAAGCCTGAAGAAATTACGGTTGATGAAGAAACCCTTGAAGCTCAACAGTTAGCCTTAGATCAAGCTGAGTACTTTAAAATGAAGGCAATGCAAGATCGTGCTGCGTTTCAGGAAAAGAAAGCGGAGCTACAAGGAAAGCAGTACGATTATGAGCTTGCAAGGCTAGCTGATCCTCAAATTAATCTGGATAATAGAAGGATAGGACAGAAATGGGATGACGCAAGGAAGATATTGATGGGACCATGTACAAAAGGAGAGCATAACAAGGAGGCAGATGATCTGTTCTACCAACTAAATTTGCAGAATCCAATGGCTGCTGACTACATAAATGCTTTAAAGAGATTAATTTCTAAAGTCAGGGTTGGATACAATTCAACGCAAAAGGAGTGGCAGGTTATTTTGTCTTTCACAGAAGGAGTCCCAATGTCTTTCATGTATGTGGATGATCAATTCATGACGAGAAGATCTGCATCAGAGTTGTTCTTGCTAGCAACAAAAATTCAATACTCATTCTGAGAATCTAAGCATTCTGTATAGGGATCAGTTAATGCGGCTAGCAGAGGACAAGGGTCCAGAATTCTCAGCATATCCAAATGTTGTCCGGATGGTGGTTGACAGTAAATTAAAGAGGGTGAGCCTGGAGGAAAAGGACTTAATGGAACTTTCAGTGGAATCTCTTAAGGCCGTCTGTAGGCAGATGATGGGTAAGGGATTCGCTTCTGTGCTTAAAGATAAATCAGTGAAGACCATTGAAAGTGTCATACTAAAGAAGAGCAATGAGGTGTGGAAGTGTGATGTCATTGCTCCAAACCCTCTTGATAATGTGAAGATTGAACCAGAGCTGATAGAGAGGAATTGGAATATTCTTCAAGCAATGAAGAACGTTGATGAAGCTCTGAATCTTCCTTCTGGAGCACTTGAACAAGGAGAGATAAGGGAGGCAGTTGGTGTTCCAGGAAGAGACAGCGTATACTGGATACATTCTTTTGCTGATAATACAGCTGATGCCTTAGTATTCATAGATGCAGACCAGAAGCAAACACTCTTGCATATGAGTAGACAATGGCTGCAACAGACTCAAGATGCTGCATTTCTAGAGAAAGTGTTATATGTGTTCAAATGGGAAGATGTGGAAGTTAAGTATGTGACAGAAAAGCAGAGACTCGTGAGTTACCTATCTGATGTAGTAGTGGAAATGAAGCGATTGGAGCGAGATGCGGCTAGTGTCCACAATACTAACCGTGTCATAGGCTATCCCAAAATGATCTATTGTCAGTTTAAAGCTGATAAAACTCATAGGAAACCTCGGCTTATAATGAAGAAATTTGAGGAAATTCCAGAGATCAGGACTACTCAAGAGGTGGACAAACTCAGAAGGCTTTTCAAACATCCTTACCCAGAACCCAGGAACCCTCTAGAGATGGAAGCAGTAAGTTTGTTGAATACTAGGTGGACGCAACTTCATAATCCAGTATATAAGAAACAAAAGCAGCAGGAGGAGAAGCGCAGAAGGCAGAAAGAAGAAAAGGACCAAGCTGCTGAAGCTAGGAAGAGGAAACGGAATTAGGGTTAAAGGTCAGAGTGGTGTGAACTTGAAGTTGGAAAAACTTCATGTCTTTCGGTTGCTTTAACTCACTTGAGGAAAATTCATCTTAGAATGAATCCAATAAGGTGATATAAGTTTGACTAAAAGATATGAAATAATCCAGGTGATAGGAATCATTCAAATGATCTTTAATTCGAGGTTCGAATTCTGTTTCTAGTTTAAGTTCTTTGTATTGTTTTCATGTACTTGTAATTGTATATTTTTCAAGACTGTAATGTTAATTATCTTTTCTCGTCTCTTGTTTAGTTGAGTTATCCTTCATTAATTTGAATGTCATTGTTAGACAATCAAATTGGGGGAGATTGAAAGGCAGAGTGTATTAACTTGTAACACTATAACTTATGTAACTCAATTAAAAGAAAAGATACTTAACCAGAAGACAATCAAGAACAAGAAGTCACAAGAAGTCAACACTAAATGAAGACAAGGTAATTGATACAATTGAACATGTTAACTATGATCAAGCCAAGAAGAAATCATTGAGAGAAGTTCAAGTCAAAGTTGTTCAGGCCTCAGTGATTTGAGAATTCGAGAATCAAGATCATAACTATCAGTATCAACAAGACCAATTGATTTCAAGTGAACAAGAAGGAAAGCAAATATTGGAAAGCCAAGTTACTAAGTGAATATGGTAATTTATTCAAGAAGCAGAAACACTATCAAGACTAGTCACTTATGAACCAGACCAGTGCATCAAGTGTCAGGACATTGATAGCAAGTTTATGTCAGTAATAAAGATCCATGTTCAAGAGCTTGTAGAAGAACAAAGAAGATATGAAGATATCACAAGCTCAAGATGTGCATTGAAGTTTCAAGTTGAAGACCAGAATATTTTCTAAGTACTAAATGTTCTAGATGGCTAAGTCGAAATTCTCAAGTAGAAGTTCTACTTAGAATTTCGAGATGGCTAAGTAGAAATTCTCAAGTAGAAGTTCTACTTAGAGTGCAGCTTCAACATGACACATGGCATCTTCTGATTGGCAGATTTCCAAGCTTTCAAGATAAGGCAAGATTTATATGGACATCATTGGGCCACGTACATCTTAGTCTTTGAAGACTACAGGTCATAGATTACATGTAGTATAAATAGAAGCACTTGTGTAATGTTTTAGTTAGTGAGCAATATTGAGAAAAACACAAGAGAAAGAGAGAGAGTATATTCACAGAGCTTAGAATCATTCACTTCTCTCTCAACTTCTGTTATACTTTGTAATGAATGTTGTAGCAACCTTTTCAAGTTATATATAAAGAAATATATTCCTTGAATCTGTGTGTTCATTTCTTGCATCGTATTTATTGCTACTCATAATCGAAAAGTTGTATTCACCCCCCCTCTACAACACATTTGGACCTAACAGTGTCTACTTCCAAGTTCTGAGAGCCCTACTATCGATTCGAAGCTGGTTGCACCTATAGGAGTAAGAGAATGTTGGATAGATCCCATTAAAGCACATCTCGAAATTGGTTAGCTCCCGACTAATGCCATGGAGGCACGAAGGTTATCTGTTAGGGCACTAAGGTATGCCTTGATTGAGGGAATTCTCTATAAAAAAATCCTTTGTGATTCCATATCTGAAGTGCCTAAGGCCCGAAGAAGCTAAGTCAGCACTAGAAGAAGTCCATGAAGGAATCTGTGGGCAACACTTGGGGGGCAGGGCCCTAGCTCACAAGATAGTTAGACTCGGATTTTATTGGCCTGAGATGATGGCTGATGCCAAGGAATACGTGAAAAAGTGTGATCGGTGCCAGAAACATGCACCAGTGGTTAGGCAACCACCAGAGATGCTAACCTCTGTCAGCTCTCCCATTCCCTTCGCTATGTGGGGGATGGATATATTGGGGCCTTTTCCCATGGCCACTGCTCAAAGGAAGTTCCTGATAGTAGCTATTGATTACTTCACAAAATGGATCGAGGCCAAGCCTTTAGCTAAGATCACAACCAAGCAAGTTATGCAGTTCTTCTGGGAGAACGTCATGTGTAGGTACGGAATACCGCGGATTCTAGTTACGGACAATGGGTTACAATTCAACAACAAAGAGTTTAAGGATTATTGCGATGAGAATGGAATCGAACTTCGGTTCACCTCGGTTGCCCACCCTCAAGCTAATGGGCAAGCTGAGATCGCTAATCGGATCATCCTGGATGGACTCAAGAAAAGGGTGGAACGCTCCAGAAACACTTGGGTGGATGAGTTACTACCCATACTCTGGGCATACCGTACCACATGTAAAGTGATTACTGGGACAACCCCATTCATGTTAGCTTACGGAGCTGAAGCTGTTGTGCTAGTGGAAATCATGCATGCATCTCCAAGGGTGAAGGCCTTTGAGCCTGACACTAATGAAGAAGGAATGAGGCTAGCCCTTGACTTGATCGATGAGGTGAGGGATGAAGCCCATGCTAGAAATGTTGAACATCAGAAGAAGGCCTCCTTCTATTACAACCTGAGGGTGAAAGAAAGGTTCTTCCGTCAGGGGGACTTAGTACTCAGAAAAATCGAAGTATCCGGAGTTGGACAAAAGGGAAAGCTGGCACCAAACTGGGAAGGTCCGTATCGTGTCAAAGGAACATTAGGTCGTGGATCGTACAAGTTGGAGACCTTGGACGGGGTTGAGGTGCCCCGTACTTGGCATGCCTTGAACCTCAAGATTTATTATGTTTGAGGTATCCTTGTAAGGATTCAGCTTTTTATTCATGTGTTTGGAAAGTAGAAATAAGGTCGACGAAACCATTTTTGAGTTCTTAAAATCTGAGTAGGAAGTAGAGTATTATGAAGGGCCAGACCCATTTCAAGTTTAATGCAATTTGATTTTCTCCTCTCTTGGTTATTATTCCTTATGTATGTTATGTATCAAAGCATATTTAAAAAATTGCTAGCTAAAGTAAGCCAAAATACAAAAGACGAAACAACTAAGTGAAAGGAAAAATCAAAGGATGCTTAAAATAAATAAACAAAGCCCGGAGGCTATAAGTTACGATTCATAAGTCAAGAAAGCGAAATAACAAAAGATAAGCCACGCAGGGCCGACATAAAATAAACTCAAGGAGCCTTAGGAGTAGCCTTAGCAGCCTTGGCAGTGCTCTTAACTGGAGATTCTCTATCAGTGCTGGTGGCAGTAGTAGACTCTTCAGCATCAGCCTGAAGCGGGGAGTGCTCAGGATCCAAGATCCTATCTGTAGCATCACCTCCCTCCTCATCTTCCTCACCACTCTCCTCATCCTCTTCCATAGGAGAAATCTTCTGGGATTCCAATAGCTTGGCCAACTCTAAAGGAGCCTCAGGGCAAGGGAAATCCCCAATCTGGAACAATCCAGGGTGCCTCTCAGAAACAGCATCTAAGGCCCCTTTCCAGCCACTAAAGTAGTTGGCCGGATAAGCAAGGTCATCATGCTTAGCCATAAGCTTCTGAAAGTCCTCGGAATCCATGTAATCATCAATGATATCCTCCTTGCCTTGGCGAAGCTCAGCAATGCTACCATAGGCTTTCTCCAGCTCTTCTTCCTTGGCCTTCAACTTCTCTTCCAGGCCTGCAACTTGGACCTTTGACTGATCAAGATCCTTCTTATGAGTCCCGGCCTAAGTTCGCCAAGACTTGGCATGATGCATGGCAGCCTGGAAGTAGGTGTTACCCTGAAAACACAATTCATGTGTTAGGAAACGGAAAGTAAGTTCAAACTAAAAGAAAAGTAAAGTACTTACGGCAGCAATAGCTTGAGTCCCCAGCGACTCAACTGCCTCCAAATCACGGGATACAACAAGGTCACGATAGTCAGCAAAGGTGATCGAGTGGTAAGACCAATCCTTCGAGTGCTTGGTATCCCCGACAACTGAGTCCTGTTTTCTAATGCCCCAGGCAGGCCGAAAGACAGAGGACTTAGCTGAGGAAGCAGCACCACCCCCCTCTCCTACTTCAACAGCGTCATGAGGCCTTAGAAAGGCAGGCTCTGTGGGCTGACCCCTAGGGTCTTTTACAGCTCGTTTTCTCTTCATGCGAGAAGTCTCCCCAGCCAAATGCTCTTGAAGCTCATTTATGGCCTTAGCAGCTAAAAAATCAAAGGCAAAGTTAATGACAATAAAATTTAACATGCAAATGAATAAGAAGTTAAGTGAAAGAATGATGAGGTTTACCCTTATCAGTGACAGATGAAAGACCCACGGACTTGAGGGAAAATTCCTCAAGAAGGGAGAAGAAGTGAGTTTCCCCTTTGTCTGCAACAAGGGTATCGAAAGTAGCTTTTTCGGCGTCATCCAGTTCGATATCATCTGGATTTTCATCGATTACCTTCCCAAAAGAGCTACGAAAGAGGGTGCCCCAATCACCCCCCTCCCACACAAGGTACATAAACTCTTCTTTCCATTTAGGGTTATTATCAAGAATTGAAGAAGGATCGTAAATATTTGGGATCGTAGCACGAAGGCTGATATATACCCAGCCAGGATAAGTGATTGCACTATTCTTAAATTGAAAAATCTTCCTAAAGAGGGGGATAGTTAGTGGGAAATTGTTTTTTAAACAGAGAACCATGAAGCAAAGAATGGCTCTCCAAGCATTTGGAACTAGCTGGCAAGGGTTAATTTGAACATCCGCCAGCAAGGTGGGGATGAAATTATGAAAAGGGAAACAAAGCCCAGCCATGATAGCATCTTTGTATATGCAAAGGGCATGGGGTTTCCAATGACAGGAACGATCCCCTGGTTCAGCTGGGACTAATTTTAAAGGGGAACGAACGTTGAAGAGTTTATTAAACTTTTTAACTTTTTCAATATCAAAGAACTTCGAATGATGATTATACGAATCTAATGCAGAAACAGAGGGATATTCATCTCCTCTCTGATTAATCATGTTAATTAAGGAAGTATATTTCGAACGAATAGGAGGGAAAGAGGTACCTCACGATGATGCACCCATCTTGCTCAACCTTTTAGCTTCTCTATCATCTGCCATTGATGAGCTTAAGATGAAAGCTTCAACAGTGATCTTCAAAGCAAAAACCCAGAAACCACCTAGGTGGGAGATTTCTTGCCAGAAAATGCTTAAGACTAGTGGAGCTCTAGAAAGAAAATTTTTGAGAGATAGAAATGTGAGAGGTGAAATGAGAAGTGAATTCACTTCACTCTTTTATACACTTCACAACCGGTTGTTTAACCGGTTACTTGTCATGGCAACAGGTGATAACAGGTCAAGGCCCATAGGCCCAAATAGAGGCCCAAGATCTAGAAGCTCGTAGAAGCTTGTTAAATGAAAAAGAGAGATCTAGAAGGATAAAAAAAAAACTATGACTTAAAACCAAGTCGTAAATAATACACGAACTCATTCCAGTTCGAAGATTGAGTTCGTAAAGCCTACGAGGAGGCCCATTATTGATCCTTACACGAACTCATTCCAGTTCGTAGATTGAGTTCGCAAAGTCCACGAGGAGGCCCATTGTTGCTCTCTATACGAGATCAATTCAGTTCGTAGATCGAATTCATAAAACTCACGAATAGCCAAGTTATGGTAGCTTACACGACCTCAAACCACCTCGCAGTGAGAGGTCGTGGGGTGTGCGACAAGGCCATGAAAAGGGCTATCGATGAGCTCGATCCACATCGTAAGATGAGATCGTAAGGCCCACGACGTGCCTCATTTGGCATCCTTACACGACGTCGATCTACGTTGCAGGATGAGGTCGTGGGCTACGCGAGGAGGCTCGTGGAAGAACCTTACACGAACTGGCTTCACCTCGTAATGTGAGATCATGAGTCAAGCGACCAGGCGATTTAATAGGCCATTCACGACCTCGATCCACCTCGAGGAGTGAGGTCGTAGAGTTCACGAACTGCTCTCCCTGGTGTCCTTGCACGAACTCAATCCACCTCGTGGGTTGAGGTCGAAGACCATACGACCAAGCCTTCTTGGGAACCTTGTACGACCTCGATCCTGGTCGAAAGGTGATGTCGCAGGCTTAACGACCTGGGTACCTTGTAACGACCTCGATCTAGGTCGAAGGTCTGCAGAAAATTTCTAAAAATTATTAAAAAATGGTTATATTTTGGAGATAAAAATTCCAAAAATCCCAGAAATATAGAAAAATAATTTTTAAATTATTTTATGCTTGAAGCACAATTTGACATTCTTTCGATAAGTCAAAGAAAAATACCTGTGAGTACAAGGAACATCCTAAAGAATTAGGATAAATATGACGAATTTTACAAATAATTCCTTAAAAAATAAGCAAACTTCAATGACAAAAGTTATTGGAAAATAATTGCTTAGCCTCGAACAAGGCCCATCGTCGTAAATGTGTAGGTCGCTCCACACTTTACATTGAGGCGATACTTATGAAACACTAGTGTACATAAACCTTTTAACTTCAATGAAAACCTGATCAGTTTTCCTAGAAGTTGGGGGGCAAATGATATGGGCTGAAAGTAAGCCCTAGAAACGTATTTAATGATGTATTAATTAAACCTAATTTGGTCCAAATACGAAGCCCATTAATGAGGCCCGAAACCCTAATTAAATGGTAAATTCGTAGCTGATAAATCAGCCAAATTAAAGATTTCGAAATCGAGTCCAGAAAGGAAACTAAATCATATTACGAGTAGCCTCCAAGGCACATATCTTCAACACTTATCTTCTTGTCTATTAGAAGGCTCTAGAATTGGGCCTAAGCCGTGACTTGCCCATCAAGTCTCATAATTCTACCCTAATTCTAGGGTTTTCATCACCTATATAAGGACATGCTCCTTCACATCTAGAACTACGTTTTTTGGCTTGATTCTTGATAATTGCAAGATACGTAGGCATCTGGTGAGGACCGAGTTAAGTCACGAAACACTAGATCAGCCATTAAAGCTCGAAGCTTCTACAAACCCTAGTATTAAATACGCAATAATTACACCCTACTTTTCGTTCCACAACAAAACCCGTGCTTTGCACGGGCTATAAGCTAGTAGTAATAATAGTAGTAATAGTAGTAATAGTTTATTACTACTATTACTACTATTGCAGTGTAGTATTTGCTTTCCTAGTTATCAGTTTATTTAGTCTCTTTCTTTTAGGTCTTTGCAGTCTAGTTGTGTTAGTGCCTGTAGTTTTCCGTTTTCCTGGGGTTTAAGTCACTTGTTTCTTATCCCCTGGGTTTTTACAGGTTCTGTAACACGCATTCTATCTAATCTAATTTATCGGCTTATAAAAAAATAGTAGTAATAGTTGTAATTGAAAAACAACACCTAGAGGGGGGTGAATAGATGTTTATGGATAACAATGGTTATTTATGACCTGTTTGAAATTTTACCAGAAAAAGCTTGCTGTTTGTGATAACGCAGTTTACAAATGGCAGACTGATTGTAACTAAAATGCAGTGCATTATAAAATATGCAGTAAATAAAATGTGCCACAAGATCTTTTAGCCAGGTTCGACCCCTAAACCCATATGGTCTACGTCCTGGTCCCTTACCAAACTTGGTAAGAGAATATATTATTGATAAACTATAAAACTGATTACAAGATTCAACAACATGTCTCACTTACACCCTGCTGCTTACAAATGGCTTGCTGTTTGCTATGCTGAACTAACTCTCTAAGCATTACTTCCCAAGTATCCTTCTCTAGCCTAGTTCGACCCACCCAAAACCTTAAGCCAACCTTGTACAACAACAAATCAATTACAACTTGAACAATACAATGATTTGAATAAGTACAACTCAACCTATGAACCCTCTGAATGTATATATGCGTGTATATAGGTTTGAGAGGTTTAATAAGATTTTGCAATGAAGGCTTTTGAAGTTGTGTAGGTAATCTTGTTTCTGCACTTGATGAATAATAAAAACGGAAGATATTCAGTCCTTAAATAGGTAAACAAGAGTATTTGAAAATTGGTTTGAAATGGTTCCAACGGTATGAAATGAAACCGCTAGAGATGATGAGTTGTTTAAGCAAAAGAGAGGAGCTTGATGTTCTGCAAATTCAGAAGAGATGGAGCGTGTATAGAGTCAAAAACATGGAGAGAATATTTGCTATGATGAGTCCCATGTGTTGTCTTTGAGTGGAGGATTAAAATAAGATAAAGTGGATCTTACTTTCTTTATTTTAAACAAGAGAATATCTTGTCTCCCAATGTGTTTTAGGATCTGAGTGTTTGATATGTTATATAATGTTCAGAGGGCCCTTACATGTGACTAACATCATTTACATTTGATACTCTTTGAAGAACCGAAAGTTTCTATAATTCTGCCAGACGCAGTCAGCAAGCTGTTTGTCAAACTAGCATGCTGTTTGTCAAACTGGCATGCTGTTTGTCCATGCAATTGGCTTGTTGTTTGAGTCTTTGCCCTTTCATATCATCAACCAAGTTTCCTGAGAGCATAGATATGTCTAGTTGATTTTTATCTACAGGAATTCTGAACAGTTGGAAATGGCTTGTTGTTTGCATATTGACTGTGTGCAAATGGCTTGCCAAACTGTCACTGTTGTAGCACCAAATTGGCTTGCTATTTGTATATTCTGATTAAACAATCAATAGGCTAAATTTCCCTGCAAAACCAAGTTAGTACAATATAGAAATCGCATGATGTTTTATATCAAACAACAAGCAATCAGCTTGCTGAATGTGATCATCAAACCATAGGAGTATCAGTAATAGTAGTAATAGTAATAGTAGTAGTAATAGTAGTAGTAGTAGTAGTAATAATAGTAGTAGTAGTAATAATAATAGTAGTAATAATAATAATAATAGTACTAATAGTAGTAGTAGTAGTAATAATAGTAGTAATAATAATAATAATAATAATAATAATAATAATACTAATAGTAGTAATAATAATACTAATAGTAATAATAATAATAATAATAATAATAATAATAATAATAATAATAATAATAATAATAATAATAATAATAGTAATAATAATACTAATACTAATAATAATACTAATAGTAATAATAATAATAATAATAATAATAATAATAATAATAATAATAATAATAATAATAATAATAATAATAATAATCAACATAATATTTGTAGAGACACCGATTTAATTCACACATCTTTCTATCACTGGACCACTCAATCACATGTGCGAGGCACAGCTCTGCTACTTAAACTGTATTTTTTAATCAAATTATTCAAGATCAATATTGGTTGAAATATGTGATTGTTTTTCATAGAGATTTTCTTGTTAATGGCATATGTGATTATTGTGTACTTACTTAAATTTGTTCAAGTTTGTACTTTAGAAACTAATACGAGTAATACTGATAGCAATCATGTCATTTTTTAATTTTGTTGTGGGTCATAGAATATAATTTCAGTGTTATGTGGGTGTTGTCTAATTAAGATGATTTTTCAGAGCGCCTACAATCCTAAACATTCTTAAAAAATGATGCATCCATTTAGCTGATCTCCAATAATATTCAAGATAAAAACTAAATACTCCTCAAGATGTTGCATTCTGAGAATGTAGGTTTCAGTCTTGATTCTAATAAAAAAATCTTCGTAAATCTTCTAAAATGCTTCTCAGGTCTTGTGCTTACTTCTTAAAACCACATTTCTAACTGTTTTATTTGTTTTCATCAAATTTCTTGCCATTGTTTCTCTTCCAATGTCCGTTTGACTTTCATCGAGTGACCTCCATAATTTAAATAACATATATAATATACGATCCTTTCTTTCTACATAATGTCATATTTTAAATTAAACATTAACAAATTTGTATGTAAAAAGTAATGTGTTATTTATAGGATTCGTTATTCTAAAGCCAAATATTTTTACGACCCGAATTGTTTGACTAATAAATTATTGTATGTTGTGTAGTAATATACAATTTTCATTTTACGTTAACATCTCAATATTTTTTGCTCTAATATATTGTTAGATAATATCCATTATATTAATTATAATGTCGTTTTATAGCCCAATTGTGTATTTTACGTAATTCTTTAATTGATAAATGATAAAAAAGTCCAAAACTTATTTAAAATCCAGTAATATTTAATTAATAATATTTCATCAATATCACACACATACATATTGTGTGTATGATTTAAAATACAATATGTATGATTTAAAATACACGTGAATGTGTGGCATATTGGTATGAAGATGCACAATTTAACTCGGTGTTCCAAGTTCATTTAGAATTGAAAATAATACTTCTATATATAAATAGGAACTTAAGGGTAAATTGGTGCTTTTAAATCATGAATAAAGTACTTTAGTTATTGACTTGGTCTTATATTTAATACTTTTCATAAAAATACAATATGCATTTCATTTTTTTCTTTACATAAAATCAAATATTGCCCCGCTTGTGTAGTACACATAGAGATATCATGTGTATTATTGAAAACACGTATAGATGAGTGCTTAGGT
The DNA here is from genome assembly GCA_037693485.1 of Kitagawia praeruptora. Lineage (NCBI taxonomy): Eukaryota > Viridiplantae > Streptophyta > Magnoliopsida > Apiales > Apiaceae > Kitagawia > Kitagawia praeruptora. Next base: position 29,128,661 of record CM075345.1, on the reverse strand, counting down.
TGTTTAAGAGAATAACAGATATATAGTAATTTTTTATTATTATTATGTTGATTGTTATTGTTATTACAATTTTATAATATAATCAAATCATATATTATGTACCAATAATTAATATTTTGATATAATATATTATAGTCCAAATCAATAAATGTAAATGTAAAATCAGGACAAATCATAAAAATACAATATGCATTTCATTTATTTTCTTTATATAAAACCAAATATTGCCCCGTTTGTGTGGTACACATAGAGATATCATGTGTATTATTGAAAACACATATAGATGAGTGCTTAGGTTGTTTAAGAGAATAACAGGTATATAGTAATTTATTATTATTATTATGTTTTTTTTATCAACGGAAAATATTATTATGTTGATTATTATTGTTATTACAATTTTATAATATAATCAAGTGAAAATGCCCAAACTACCTCATATTTCTATGGAACATGCCCGAAACGCCTATATTCAAAAGACTCCGCCTTTTTTACCCACGGTGTACGCATGTTTTTCATGCGTACAGTACGATACGCATTAGGGGAATGCGTCTATTGAGATACGCATCATCAAGATGCGTAATGACGTCATCTGACGTCATTATTGCACAAACTGCTCCGACGCTCCGATGTCCGAAAAATCGCTTGAAAATCGCCTAAGACCGTCCATAACATTACGGCCACCTCCACAAAAACTGAGGGCACGAAAAGGAAGCCCAGGCCTGCCTCTACATCTTACTATGTTCATTTGTTGAAGTTTGTCCCCGCAGTGGGGTGTACGAACTGATCTGAAAATGTTATCGGAAAAAAACTTCGTTTTGTGCCTTTTTAATTCGGCAAACCAAATTGAAAATGAGAACTATAGGGTTGTAGAGGATGAAAAGACGATCAGTTTGGTGTATAGAATGCAATTGATCGATGCATGTAGAGAGTGCACGAAGTGGTTGAGAAAATAAGAAGCAAAGAACGTCCAGCGACGGGGAAGAAGACGATGAACAGTGGCGTCGAATACGCATCTTCAGACTGCGTATCCCCTCATACGCATTATAAGAATGCTTATTAATAGTTACTATTCACGAACATTGAAGTGAATTTAACAAAGTGTACGCAATGCTGTTATGCATACTCGACCTATACGCATTGCAGAAATGCGGGTACCCTATACGTATTCTCAGAATACGTGGTTCGTAGGTAAAAAAGGCGGATGAATCTGAATATAGGTATTTTGGGCAAATGGAAAAATAATATGGGTAGTTTGGTATCTCACCCTATAATCAAATCATATGTTATGTACCAATAATTAATATTTTGATATAATATATTATAGTCCAAATCAATAAATGTAAAAGTAAAATCAGGACAAAAAAATATTAGTGTGTCGCACTAAGTAAAATATTCACACATGCATGGGTGTTTGATTTTAAACACATGTGATTGAGTGGTGTAGTGGTAAAAGGATGCATGAATTAAGTTGGAGATCCAAGTTCAATTCCCACCAACCACAATTTTTTCAAAAAATTGAGATTAAGGGCAAACTGGACTTTTCATGTACATTAAAAAAGTCTCACCATTTTTTTCTTGTGTTTCGACATATTATATATATAATAGATTTGGGCACGTGGCACATTTGTGATTCACACTCCAACTGCATATTTGCATCTGCACTGATTTCAGTCTTTTAAAAGTCACACATTCTTCTCTCTATACTTTAGAGATACGACCATCAGTATCTCCATAAGATAAAGAGTTAGGGGATATTTGGAAGTTATATGTTTGAAAAAATATTAGAGGTTTGAGTCAAATTAGAGGTTTGACCATTTGAAACCTCTAATATTAGTGTTTGATAGTTAGCGGATTGAAATAGCTTTTTGGACTTAAAAAACTAATTTTCAAAAAACTAACTTAGAGAAGCTTTTTCAATTAGATGTTTGTTATGTGTGTAGTTACTAGTTAATATACAAAAAGCTAATTCAAACAGCTAATTACCAAACAATTTGATGTAAAACAGCTAATTCAATCTGCTAGTCAAAACAGTTAACTAATCCACTAGTCAAAACAGCTAATTCAATCCGTTAACCGCTAACAGCTAATTGCCAAACAAGGCCTTAGTTTTACCTAGTCAGAACCAGAACTAGTTAACATGATATATATGCAGCGTACTGCACACAACCCCATAGAATAACATTTAAAAAGTTAAGCAAATACAAGAGATTCAACTTGAGGTGGGAACAGGGAACCAACCAACTATTAAACAGGAACTGCTAAATTCCCAGCAAGGATGGAGTATAGGACATGACTAAATAAACACTGCTGTAGTAATGCAGACAGCAACGGTGAGAACCTGAATGTTCGGACAGTAGACCATATGAACTTGAATCCCCACGGCATATTTCTCCACTACAAAATGATCCAGCAAATGTAACATCAGGGAAATTCTCCAAGAACGGAGAGCTAGCTACATTAGCTTCCCCAAGTGGCTTGCCACGACTGATGCAAGAAAATGAAATGGCACCAAAGATTTTATTTCTCTCGCCATTAGCAGGTCTAATGGTTTGACAATCAGAACTCCGCACATCACAACTTTTCTTCAACTCTTTAAATTTGTCATAGACATGTCTAAGAGAAGACAATGTCATATGGGAATCTGGCTGAAAGAAACGGAAACAATCACCAGTTTCAATACCTCCGCCACGAACAAACAGGTACTGCTCGTTATTCCTATGAAACAAAAAAAAAATCACTTTCATTCAAAGTACAGAGAAAAGAGGAGAGTACAGTCTGTACATGACACTTGCAAAAACTCAAGGGCAGTCAACAAGTAAGCCACGGCATAGTGGATGTTCATGTGCTTTACGTTACTAGGTCTAAAAGGTCGAGAGCCCAATATCCAAGTAAATAATTCCTATCTCATCTCATGGTCATGCAAGTAAAAACGTCTGATTAGACTCTTACGACCCTTTTAATATTCAAAGCGGCTCCCATCTCTTCCCTTATGTCTTTTCTTGTGTCGCAACACTTTTAGATCTCCAAAACTTAAACCCAAAAGATGTTGCTCCAATGTTTTTATCTCATTATGAACCCCCCCCCCCCCTCCCCTCCCCTCCCCTCCCCTCCCCTCCCCTATGCATTTTACTTTGATCATGGTTTGGTTTCTAACTATTGGTGGATTGGCAAAAAATATTCTAAAATGGATCGATTGATATTGCTTTTCTTTTGGAATTCTTCCAATGGATCAAAATTTGAACTTAACAAATCATTAACCATTTTTTAATTGTTAAAAAAAGAATGTTTTAATTACAAACAAGGAAATTACGTGAATTATATAATACTACTCATACTCATAGAGGCAAAGGTTCATATAAGAACTACCTTTCCAACTACTCTACAAAAACAATAATAAGGGTCACATGTTAATAACATTATAAAACTGATAAACAATGACTATTAATTATTAATCTATCTATATTATATTATTAAAGACGAAACACTAAAATTTTGGTCAATCGGTACGGTACCTATTATTTTTATTTAATTACCCTTACATAAGTAAAGGTAATATCTCACCGAATAACTAATCAATTTTCTTTTTCAGGTAAACAAATAACCTTTTCTATTTTTTTAATAACTGATCGATTTTCTTTTAGGTAAAACTTGGATGCATAAATAGCCTTTCGTCTGGGATTTATCCGGGATTTTATATGTAAAAAGTCGAGTTCTTATCCGGGTTTTTCAAAAAACCCGGGCTTTTATCCGGGCCGAACCGAACTTTTATATGGGGTCTTTCGGGCTTTATCCGGGCTTTTCGGCCTACGGGCTTTTATACGAGCTTCAGGCCGGACCAGATTCGATGAAAAATAAGAGGCCCGTACAAGATCCACGGGCCGGAATTTTTCGGATCGGCTTTTCGGGCTTTTTTCCTGATCGAATCGGACCGGATTTCGGGATTTGGGCTTTTTGAACATCTCTAGGTAAAACACAATATTTTTTAGATTTCATCTAACTAAAAAATCTCTTTTTCTAAAAACACGACGAGTAATTCTATTTAATAAAATAACAAAATTATATTATAATTACTTTTAACTAACCAATTACCTCTTTTCCGCTAAAAACACGTTACTTTTTCCGCTAAAAAAACGTTACATTTTCTATTTTCTTTAATTAAAACCCCTCTTTTCCCAGTTATATCACGGTGGTTCTATTTAATAAAATATAATAATAATAATAATATAATTACTAATTTAACCGCTTATCTTTTTCATGTAAAACTCATATTTTCTATATTTTCTACCTTTAATCCCTTTTTTTTAGAAATATGGGCAACATTTATATAACTATTATCAAATTATATCATTTAAATATTTAAACCTATAAAATTCATATCTTTAAAAATTCAATTCAAATAAAAAAATCATGTATTATCAAAGAAAATCCGTGCATCGCACCGGTTTTAAGATAGTATTTGTATACCTTAAAATATGATTAAAATTTTTACAAAACAATGTGCGCACGGGTTATATCCTAATTATCTTGTTTTCGTTACTTGGACCCAAAATTAAATGAAAACACATATTAATTTATATCCTAATTATTTTAGCAATCTTTTTTAAGGATTTATTATTTAAAATCCATTATTACGGGCCCAACTATTTTAAAAATTATTCTAATTACAACACATATAACTATTTTATTTAAACACATCTCTAAACCTATTTAATAAAAAAACTATTTTAATAGATTTAATTCATTTTAAAATTTATTATAATCAAAAAAATTATAACAAAAATAAAGATTAAAATTTAAAAGATATAAGCTAGTATATATAATATGCAATATTTTATAAAATTCATAATATATAATGTCACATAGGTAATATATTAATTTATATTGTAAAACGCATGAGACAAAGTAATAATAAAATAAATTTAAATAATTCAAACAATAAGGTCCTGGCTGTAGCCCAGCTTGCACATTTTACAACATTGCCCCCAGGATGGAGGATAATTTTGAAACAATGAATTTATTAGATAAAAACACTAAAAACATAAGCTTGGGTGGATTAATCCCGGAATGGATAAAAAGTTGTGGATCGCAACCAAGAAGAGACTCAAATCAATATCGATATGAATAATCACTTTATTTAACCAGGTCTAATATAATGTGGGACATATATTGCTTATATATTATATAAAGTATAAACCCTAATGGTATAAACCTAATGGACTAAGACCCGTTAACACTTGCGATTACCATAAATACCCGATATTTTATAAACAACTAACCCACATATAAAACATATAGATAAATACACTATTTACCCCTACGCTATACTCCCTCCGTCACTCTCATTTGTCTACAAATGAGTTGGGCACGGAGGTTATGAAAAAGTGTAAAGAAGACGAGAAAAGTAAGAAAAGTGAGTATAGTGGTGGGACCAATCAATATTTTATATAATCAAGTAAGTTTAGTGGAGGAAAGTAGTGGGTGTAGTTACTTTTTATATTGTAAAACTTTACTATTTTGGGTAAGTTTTGGAATGTAAAGAATGAGAGGGACATCCCAAAAAGGAAAGTGCAAAGAAATGAGAATATCTCAAAAAGCTCTGTTTTGGTGTGAATTTTTTTGTGGCAGCATTGGAGGACCCTACCGCCTTTGACAGCCTTTAACAACACAGGACTACTCATGTTATTGTGACTAATTAAATGGCACTTCCAAAGTTCTAGGCCACAAAACCTTCACTATCTATGCTTTTAATATCATCCTTAAGCCCTCCCATAAGATACTAAGACTACGATTTCACTCCCTCCAATTACGTCAGATGCCTAAGCTTATAAAATATCATTCAGAATAAACCGTTTGAAATATTATAGCAATAGCTTTATTACTTGTCATAGGGAAAAAAAAATTCAATGCTTTGGGTCCCTGTCACAACTACTGACTGGCAGGCTCTCTAAAAGCCACCTTCATTGACAAGAAGCGGCATGGAATGAGTTTGAATCAGTCAGCCCGCTATTGCTGCTATTAATTTAATGGTTGCGCTTCATAACTAATGCAACATGTTCCATAAGATGCAATATATTATGGTGTAGATTGCTGATTTGCAGCTAATAAAAATTTCCCTAAATACATACAGGGGGTCAAGGATTACAAAAATATATACCAGGTCGATAACTTTCCTGAAATGAAAATTTTAACTTTGCTAATGACAAAACTAATCAAGCAGAGGAATAGATTGTAGGCTAACTTTCAAACTGAAGCCATTCTCAACCAATGATCAATAAAAAGATATCTACTCCCTCCGTCTCAATAAACATTTCCCGTTTGACTAAAAACACGGGTTTTAAGAAAAAGTGGGTATTGAATATTATTTGTAAGAAGTAGTGGATATTGAATATTGTTTTTAAGGAGTAGTGGGTATTGAATATTGTTTTTTTTGGGTAGTGAGGGAAGTAGTGGGTATTGAATATTATTTTTAAGGAGTAGTGGATGGAATAGTAGGTATTGAATATTGTTTTTTTGAGTAGTGGGTGGAATAGTGGGTGTTGAATATTAATTGTAATGATTAGTGGGTGGAGTAGTGGGTATTGAATATTATTTTTAAGGAGTAGTGGGTGGAGTAGTGGGTATTGGATATTATTTTTTATGGCTTAAAATAGAAAGGAGAAGAGTATTTTGATAGTCCCGATTTAGTAAACAGGAAACGTTTTAAGAGACGGAGGGAGTAGTAAATAAGATTATTTAGCGATTTTTACCATTGTCACTATAAAAAAACAAGTTATGCTAATTTGCTACCTAAATGAATTGCAATATTTGACATAAAGCTTAAAATAGTTTTCCAAGTATATTTCAAGTAGTAACTAGTAGACCTTAATTGCTAATTAAAACCATGTTTCTCTATTTCATGAGTTTTACCAGATGTAATTGATGTGTTCTGGATGGAGGTATTGCTGAATAAAACAATAGAGGATCAAAACTTAGGTTTATATACCTTTCAAACAAGAAAACTTAAGTTGATATGAGCTGATAGAATGAAAGAATATGAGCTAAAAGGGTATTAAGAGGATCGAAACTTAATTTCGCAACACTTGAGAAATTATAGAGCTCGAAAGAATCTTAGTGGTGGACTATAAAAGGCCGCTAATATGAATTATGAGCTGATAAGTTAATACAATTTTTTCACTATTACAGAGAGCGGAAAAGAGAGACAGACTAAAAAGAAAAATTGAGATATAGGAGGAAGATTGAGAGAACTGAGGGAGTAAAGAAAGAAAATGGAGCAAATCTCCAATTTCTATTTCAAACTTTAGTTAAACAGTCAAATCAACAACTTGCTTCCTATCATCTCAACTGCACCTAGTTCAGTCATGCAACTTCTGCTTACTCAATCATTCAGCCACTTAACCTACCTAGGAGGAAAGCAACAAATACCTTATAAAACTAACAGAAGATAGCCCCATTTATGAGTGCTATTCAGTGTTAATAATAGATGCCTGATTGATGGTGACAGGTAGTTGAAATCTAAAACTAATCAACACATATCTAGGTAACATCCTTTTTTCACTCAAATCAACAGGGTAATATTAAGCAAGTTGCTGTTATCTTCAAATTTGTGGAAAAAGTGATAAAAAAAATAATAATAATGAAAGAAAGTGAAACATATCTTTTAATGCACGAAACGAAATAGTCCTAAAAACAAAACATCTTCAGTTTTGATATTTATATTTCACAGGGTCGCCGAAAAACTGTTTAAAAAGGTAAAACTATAGAAATGAGAGAAAGTTCCAAAAATTACCCTTGGATTTCATGAAATACTTGGGTTGATATCCATTTTACTTTTTCCAACCCAACAGTGCACTTTCTTTTTTTCACAACCCCTAAGAAAGCAATAAATTGATTGTGATCTATCTGCCAAAAAACAGTAATTTATAAGAACATAGCATAGAACAGAAAGATCAATTTGAATATATATGCATGAAATATCCAAATGAGGAATGTATATAAATTCAAGTTTGATTCTGGTTGACAGAATTGGTAAAAGGCTTTCAGTTTTCTACATTATAATTCAACGGCTGCTGACAAATTCCATTATAGACATATAAAACTCATATGCTAGATATTAATTTTCCCACGGAAAACAGTACATACCAAAAGTTCAATTCAAACTGATATATCAGAAAATGTCAAAAAAAAGGCCCTACAATAATCATCAAGATAGAGAAATATTACAGTGTCAGCTATAGCTTCATCGTCAAGGATCTCATCAGAATCTTCTCTTTTCGCAGTGAGCTCTGTCAAATCACTGCTCTCATTTACAGAAGTTACCTCATATGTGTGTCCTACGGGTGATAAGCCAGCAGATAAAGCAACTTGAAGCTTAATATCGCCTATACCTGCTCAAAAATCCCAAAAAAAGTGTCACATACTATTGTAACTTAAACATATAAATGATATCTGCGGCACTGCGCAAGAAGGGCACAACTGTAAAAAGTAAAAACTAATCACTTAAATAGAACAATTTTAGAGCAGTGGTTTAATATGTATAATCAAGATAAGACTCATATGAACAACCTACTGTTTCATTGTATCACAAAAAAACAATATCTCATTCATAAGTCAAATACTCAAATTTCTTCTTCTTCTTTTTAATTTATCTGCCCTCTGTTCTATTAAACTATTAGTTAAAAGTAAATATATAGATTCTTTGTCAAGGACCAAAAACATTGTCAGGTTGTTCTCTGTTACTTTTCTTTGGTTACTGTAAAGGTCATTCATGTTGTCATCCCTAGGTTAGATTTTTCAAATGCACTTTTAAGGCATTCCTCATATTTGAATCTGTTATGTGATCATCAAATATCACGTCAATGATTATCGGATGCAAGACTAATCCAGCAAAAGCCGAATTCCCGGATGCAATTAATCGCTTGCTTGATCAAGTGCCAGAAATAGTTGCATATTCACGGTCTGGTAAGCATCGGGAAGCGCACATTGCACTTAATAGAGAAAAATGATAGGGATAAGCAGAACACCATTTTTAAAGAGTTTGATCAGCGAGAGCAACAGGAGAAACAAGATACAAGTAAAGATTGAACTGCCTATAATTCAAATGCGGGACCCCATATATTTGGTTGTTGATTTTTGTACTTTAGAGTCTTTAACCCATTTAATGTATTATAACACAACTGTGATGAACAATAACAAGTTTCGTAAGTTAACCAACAGTCTTTATATTCAGCACTTTCTCTTTTGAAAAGTTCGTTTTGTACAAGTATATCTTTGCTTTTTCAAAACCAAAACTAATTATTCCCTCCATGTATGTTTGGTGAAACAATGTATTCTGAAACGTCTTTCGCAGGTTTTGAAAAAGGGAAAGTCACTATGCATATGAACTTGATTGTCATTATACTATAATCAAGAATCAAAGCGGGCAACCGGCAAAGCGGCCAACAATGCTAGTATGTATAATCAAGATAAGACTCATATGAACAACCTACTGTTTTATTGTATCACAAAAAAACAATATTGCAATAGGAAAAGGAAACACACGTAAAACATGTGCAACATAATACTACATCACAACATAAAACCACAGTACTATCGTTGAACTTTTGATGGCAGGAAAACATATAAAAACTTAACAGTAATAGAGAAGGTTGGCAAATCTTTAATTCCATATAAAAAAATATTTATCGAGCAAAATGGAGCTCAATGAGCTCAATGGCAGACTTCTGTTCAGTGTTGTACATATTGAAATCAAAAAAGAAACCAACAATTATAAATGTTCCAAGTTAACATTTAAAGACATATCTGCTTTGATCTATCTCATGCAAACTCCAACCAGAATTTCATTCATTCCCAGCCTAACATACCATTTCATTTTTCAAATGTGCAAAACATTCGGTAAATGAACTTAAAAAACTTACTGCACAAACATAATTATGCAAGGAAATTTCAACCGATTAACTCAAATTATATTAGACTTTCCTTATCAGATATCAGTGTTTGACTCCTCCAATCGAAACATATGTAAGTTCTTGATTGATGATAGGTATGTAAGCAGTACCATAAGGCTTGTTCCTGTCTCGCATGAATAGCAGGGCAATAGCGGCTATACTAAGAGGCTGGCATTTCATCTTAGATTTCTTGTCCATAAAATCATCTCCACCCAGAAACTCACCACAACGATCACCAACAATGACAGTCTCCGGAGACATGGAATAATCTGAAAAGTATGCACATATATAACTCTAAAAGAAATATGCATAAAATCTAAAACCTCATTATTAGAAGGGTACTGTGTAAATAACAGAATAAATAATGCTGTAAATGTTCGTCAATGTGGGAGACACACAAACAATAAAGTTAAGATGAGGAAGTCTAATACCAGCAGGGTGTGTAGCATACGCAATAATACTCCATCCAAAGGATATAGCACAATTTCTATAACCAGTCCAGATTTCTCAATGTGTAAATATAGTATAAAGGACAAGAAAATTTATCCAACCAAATGCTTACCATTTACCAAAAAACAGATTTATTTGTCAAATATTGTAAAGGGTCAAATATATCAGCAGCTATATCATCATCCATGACAGCATGGTGAATAGTACTGTAGCTAGTTGACTACTGTAACAGCAGAGTAGTCGTAGTTGGTGGGTTAAATAGCACACCATTTCAGTCCATAAATAGAGGCATTGCCTCATTGTAATATTGGGAGAAGTATGAATATAATTCATATCTATAAACTTCTACCCAACTGATCTCCCTCTTCTATCTCTATAATTTCCGCATATTCACAGATTCTAACATGGTATCAGAGCTGGTTATATCCTAGGGAAGAGTTGCAGAAGAAATCGAAAGTGCAGAAAAAAACAAGCTGCCAAAGAATTCGAAAAATTCGAACACTATCAAAACAAGAAAGCACATATACCACTGCGAAAAGCACTGAACGAGGATACTGCAGAGACGAACAGACTCGAAAATTTTATCATCTGAAGCAAAGTTTCTCAAGAGAAAATTCTGCCCAGTTGTATAAATTCAAGCAATCTGAGAAACAGAGACCCGGTAGTGTTCTTATAAGAAATCGGAAAAACAAAACACAACAAAGTGAAAGTACAAAGTCACCACAGTACAGAATACTGAAGGACGACCTACCAGCAAAATTCTAACCGGCAGAAGATCAGTGACGCGCGCTGCAGTCCGCCTCCACGCGCTACACGCGTCGGCGCGAGGGAACGCCCTGGTACTTTTTCCGACGAAACGCCAGTTGAACTTCTTGCTCGGTTTTTCATTCTGAATTGATTCAAGCTATAACTTCTTGAATCTAAGAACTTCAGTTTTTGTTGTGGTTTAACCATCTGCTGTGTTTATTCGAGGGAGAGAATTGAAAGAAAACAAGACGGCTGTATGTATATAAATATATACACAAATCAGGGCCTGTTAAGGGGTTTTTGGCCGACAGGAACTGTACCAGTGAGAGATTGATATGCTTTTGGCGTTGGGTAATAAGAAGGAATAATTTGAAGGGGGCTAAGTGATGGATGGATGAGACAGAAAGATGTTTGTTTACGTGATTGGTGGTAATCCAATTATTGCTCTCCCACAAAAAGCAGACAAAGCAAAAGCATTCTCTAAAAAAAAGAGGAAGATAAAAAGAAGAAAAAAAGAAAAAAATGGATGAAAAAAAAAAGTTATTATATAATTATAGATCCGGAAAAAAAATAATTATTTTGCATTTATTTTCTTAAGGGAAAGTAGTGCTAATATTAAAAAAAAATATCTGGATCTTTTGGAGATGTATCACTTTGATTTAAGAGTTTACCCCGGTTATAGATTTAATTGTGTAGTATTCAAGTGGTTGTTGATATTACGGTATCTCTCCAATTTTTTACGATGTTGCAAATTAAATAGTTCAGGGAGCGTTATTCCGACAAAGCAGCAGAAGTAGTGTATATACAGATGCACACAGTTCACTGCCATGACGACAAAGCAGCAGAAGTAGTAGTATGTATACAAATACATACACACAATTCACTGCTATATCTTGCATTTCATTCTTGTAAAAGAAGCAGGACCAGTTCATGGACGATCTTAAGGGATGCAGTCTACCAAATACGGTTCCAGTTGCTTATAATTCAAGGGATGACAGATGCAGATTCCTCCTGTGTTCAGACATAGGCTTGTTAATACTGAGTGATCACAAAGTCGAATCTCAGTTTCTTCAAAATAATCAGTTCAAGGACTGATCGGTAGTCATCCACCGTTGTGCTGAAAAGCAGCACTTTCTATTATTTGACATAGTCTAAAATGTATCGCGTGGTCGCAAAGTCGAGTCCCGATATACCCAAAATTCTTAGATAATTAATCCCAAGATAGGTCAATCCCAAGATGAGCAATCTCAAGATGGATCGTTAACTCCAAGATGAGTAAATCTCAAGATGGGTCAATCCTAAGATGGGTCTTCAATTCTTAGAGATAGGTCAAGTTTAAATACCTAGGTTACGCTCAAGAGCTCCTAAGTGTTCCACTCTTCAATCCCAATATAGGTATTTCATCCCAAGATGGGATTTCGAGTGAGGGGGCGTGTCAAATATTGTAAAGGGTCAAATATATCAGCAGCTATATCATCATCCATGACAGCATGGTGAATAGTACTGTAGCTAGTTGACTACTATAACAGCAGAGTAGTCGTAGTTGGTGGGTTAAATAGCACACCATTTCAGTCCATAAATAGAGGCATTGCCTCATTGTAATATTGGGAGAAGTATGAATATAATTCATATCTATAAACTTCTACCCAACTGATCTCCCTCTTCTATCTCTATAATTTCCGCATATTCACAGATTCTAACATTATTACTTCTCAATTTATGTACTTATATCAAAGTGAAAAGCCCTTATTACATATGATAAAGAATTCTAGTAGCTGAACACAATGTTTCCTAGTTTAATTTTGAAGAGAAAAGGATATTTTGTGCTTGTTTATTTCCTTTAATGTGTTCACCTGTGTTATTAAAACCGGACCGGCCGGTTCGACCGGTCGGACCGCTAACCGGTGGCAGGTCCGGTTCGGTTCACTTCTAAAACCAGTCCCCCGGTTTTTCTGTTCAAAACCGGCCAAAAACCGGTAAAAACCGGTATCGAACCGGACCGGCGGCCGGTTCACTAAATAAACCGAACAGATTTTTTTTTTTTCTACGAACTTTTGACATGTATCATCCTCTTCCATGTGCAAAAAGGATAGGCTGGATAGCAGTAGCACGCCAAACGAGTAAAAAGCATAAACATTTGAATTTATATTAGTGGTAAAACTTTTGACACACACCCGCAATATTTGAAGTTTTGAACCAGGTACATTTTTTAAGCAAAAGATTAAAATGGTTGTATTTATTTTACTGTGTATTTATGTTAATAAAATTTGTTCTTTTTTTAAACCGGTAAATTGCAGATCCTTTATCTCTAAGTAAAATACATATTATTCATAATTTTTTAGATTGTATTATATATTTATATAATTATATATATATATATATAATTAAATATATATTAATAATTATATATTACATAATTATGACGTCATCCGGTTGAACCACTGGTCGAGCCGGTTGAACCAATCGAACCAGTAACCAGTAGGGCTTCCGGTTCGATGCCCGGTCCGGTTCTGAGAACACAGGTGTTCACATGTAAAGAAAGGAAGATAAAGGGAGGTAAAAAATGAGTCAATTTCTCTCCAAATTTTTCTTTCCAAAAGTGGGATGACTGAGAGAGAAAGATAAGTTGTAGTAATATATATATTGATTATTTTAATATATCTTCACTTTCTTTTCTTTCCTTAGGAAAACTCACGAACATAAGTCTACAAAGCTTTGGCTGAGTGGACACCCCCTTTCCCTGGTTCAGCCAAGGTCAGGGGTTCGAACCTACCTCGGAGCGAAAGCTTCGGATTTACGTGGGAGTACTGGGTGGTAGGGCTCAGCGATATATCTCCCCGGGTTTGAAATCCCACATACAAGTGTGTGGGGTAGTTCCCGGTTAAAAAAATATATATATATATATCAATTTCTTTTTCTTTTCTCCCAAATTAAATTCATTCTTTTATTTTCTTCATTTAAAAAATTCAAGAACACAACGGAAGTGAAGAAGAGATTAAAAACCAATAGAGTATAAAAACTGAAAAATAAATACTTTTACTTATATGGACGCAGCTTGTAGTAGAAGTCCTATAATAAACATTTTACAGTTCCATCATTAATTTAATTAAAGCAGTAATATGCAAAATACCAAATTAAGGTACAAGTCTATAACATTCAAAATAAATGAAACTTCTGCAAATTAAAGATATTTGAAACTCACCCATGTTTTGCAGAAGATGATCTGAATCAATACTACCATCCTATTGCATCATTGAACCACAGTTTAGAAGTAAATGTACATAAAAGTGTGGCCCTTTACGTGGTCAACAATGTAGAAAATTAGAATTATATCAACTTACTGTAAATAATATTATCCCAACTGGTGCGGTGCATCCTGAAACAGATGTTGTGCATTCACTGATGTCTTTCAAAAATTCGTCCTCAAATTGTTCCTATAATTTAAATAAGCTACAATTAACCTTTACGACATAAATCTTTACAGAGTACTATGAATACTTAATGTACAAAAGTGTAATGATTCAGGTATCCCATCCTGAAACGGAATTATTAGGTGGAATAAGTTATACTTCTTATAAAAAGAAAAAAGAAGAACAAACACCGACTTCAACCCCTTGTAACTAATTTCTATATTACCGTCTTCGTCTGTAAGAGTGGGACTGCTGCAACTTTCAGTCCCGGTACAAACCCAACAGTCAAACAAATGACTCGAGTCTGAGGGTCAGCACTACCATTATCAAAAAAATTGGCAGAAGTGAATTCCTCTCCATATACTTCCCACTGAATCTGAAACAAGAACATGAATTCAAAGAAAAGTGAAATTCTGATAAAGCTGATCAAAATGCACAATAAAGTATAAAAAAACAATTAAAAATTAATTGTAAACCTCTTGGAATTCATTTGTAATTGCATCCCTTCCGATAAGTCCAATAGGCGCAGTGTAAACAATTGGAATCGAGGATCCTAACTTCTTAGTAATCTGCAAATTAATACATTGTCACTTATCCAACTTAAAAATTAATTGTAAAATCAAGAAACACAAATAGATATTAGCTATACCAAGTCACGAGCCTCGTCTAAATCAGGAGAAGTGACAGTTACAATTGCGAAATGAGGGCGAATGAGCTCAGCGAAAACCTTGTTAAATACCTCTTCTACTGCTTCCTAAACCAATTTCCATAGAATAGAGTCACATCCCACATAAAAATGTCATTTACGTTATACGTAATTAAAATGAAATTTATTAAGAAGAAATGTGGATTTACACATAAAATTAAGTGTGTGCGTGAGTGTGTGTGTGTGTGTGTGTGTGTGAGAGAGAGAGAGAGAGAGAGAGAGAGGGAGAGGGACGAACCGGGAGAGAAGGATTGCCGGAGAGAGCAGAAGAGAGTTTGGGAGTGTAGAGGACAGTACTGCAGAGATGATTCCAGGAGCGGCTAACGCAGGCAGCGGATGCGAATGAAGAGGAAGGTAGTCTACTTAGTACGTTGCGCACAAGATCTTCACCGAGCACGTCGATGCTTACATCCATTTTCAGTTTTTCACCTCTTTCCTTCCGGTCTCCGTCAAACCCTTATTTCCCACGCTAGATTATTATTGGCCTGTTTGGCTTAACTTTTATAGTGGTTTGAGTTATTTTCGGGTAAAAATTTTATATTTTGTGGGTGTTTGGGGTATCTTAAAAACTGTAGCTTATGACTTATAAGCACTTATGTCATAAGTGATAAGTATGACATAAGTGATAAGTAGAGCATAACTTATAAGTCAGTAAAGTGTTTGGTAAATCAGAACTTATAATCAGTAAACTGTTTGGGTAAATCAGAACTTATAAGTTAACTTTTTTTTATAATTTTCAAAATATTTGTTTTTTATATATAACAATGGATATCAATGGATAGATCTCGATGAATAGAGAAATTTGATATATACATATCAATTTTCTAATGAATGTATCGAGAGATAAATGATTTTGAAGATTCGAAGGATATTATATATTACGTATATCGAGAAATAAGTTATAAGCATAAGTTGAATGTTAGGATTTCCTAACATTCAACTTATGGGCTTATAAGTTATAAGTTGAGCTAAAACTTATTTTGGCAAACACCCCCCATAAGTGCTTATGGCCTTATAAGCCATAAGCTCCTTGAAATAAGTTAAAACAAACAGGCCCTTTGATAAATTTTTTTACACAAGTATTTAATTTATGCTCAAGATTCAATAAGTTGCAAAAATAAGTTGGAAAGTTAATACTCCCTCTGGTTCATTATATAAGGCATTTGACTTTTCTGTACGTAATTTTAGGTGTTTTGACTAAATAGCTAAAATTATTACTCCCTCCGGTCTATTATATAAGGTATTTGACTTTTGTGCACGTAACTTTAGGTGTTTTGACCATATATTAAAAATAATTATTTTTCAAATTTTCCTTTTTTGAATAAAAATATAATTTTTTAATTTTTATTCAAAAAAAGAAATTTTTAAAAATAATGATTTTAGCTATGTAGTCAAAGCACCTAAAATTACGTGCACAAAAGTCAAATGCCTTATATAATGGACCGGAGGGAGTATTTTTTAAAATTTCTTTTTCTAAATAAAAATTAAAGTATCATATTTTTATTCAAAAAAGGAAAAATTGAAAAATAATAATTTTAGCTATATAGTCAAAGCACCTAAAGTTACGTACAGAAAAGTCAAATGCCTTATATAATGGACCGGAGGGAGTAATCTATGTGCCTGTTTGGCAAAACTTTATTTAAGAGCTTATGGGCTTATTTTCGGATAAAAATTTTATATTTTGATAATTTTTATTTATACAAATATTTAATGTATGTTTGAGACTCAATAAGTTGTAAAAATAAGTTGAAAAATAAGTTAAAAAGTTAGGAATCTCTAACTTTATCTTAAAAGTTGACTTATTCTGGAAAAAAGTTCCCAAAACACCTCTAACTTTGTCTTAAAATAAGTTAACTTATTCTGGATAAAAGTTCCCCCGAGAGCATATGGGCCGTCTATCGCCATGTAACCTGTTTGGCAACTCCTTGTACAAAATTTTGATAGATTTATTTTCAGTTAAAAATTTTATATTTAATAATTTTTTAATATAAATATTTAATTTATGTCTGAAATTCTATAATTTATATAAAAAAGTTAAATTTTTTAGAAAAAAAATTAGAAATTTCTAAATTTTCCTTAGAGTAAGTTGACTTATTCTAAAAAATAAGTTTCCAAAACCAATGCTCTATACAAGCTAAGCTAGGGCCTAGGGTGTCATTTGCAAAGCATGAATTATTTTTAAATAAAAAATATTTAAATTTTAAATTTTTATGAGTAAATAAAATAAAATATAATTGATGTTAATTTTATTTATATATTTGAGGTAATATAATATATTTTTAAATTTAATATATTGTTTGGATTTGAAACAAAAATATCTAAAACAATTTTTAGTATTATATTTAATCTCACGCTGATTAATTTAACTTATAATATCGCATGATTGTATGTAAAAATAATAACAAATATGATGTGTGAACCAAAATATTTATATAAAGTTTTTCATTATTATTTGTTCATTTAAAACTAGTTAATATTAAAAAATCCAAAAATAATGTATAAAATAAAAAGAAAGGTATTAACTAAAAAACAAATTATATTATGTTTTATTTATAATAAATTAGTATATATTAAACTTGTTAATAAAATGATTGTGAAGTTACTAATTTATCTTTGTTTTTGGAAAAAAAAAACAATAATAACACCTCTTATACCATATTTTGCTTATTACAATTTAGTACTCCTTTTGTCCCATGAAAATTGAGCTGCATAAAAATTAAAAAAGCTTTAATTGACTTGTTTTATTATACAAGTTTAATGCTCATGCTTCGTACACGGGAGTTCATATTTTAAATTAATTTTATTTTAAATTTTAATAAATTATGTGTAGTTTTATAATGTAGAAATGAAAAATGATAGTAGTACTAAAAAGTTGCCTACTTTAATAATTAAAAATGTTAATTTCCTGAAGAACATGAGATGTTTTGATATTTTAAATTACAATTAGTATAACAAATTATTAATACAATAATCAATTTTAGAAAGATCAAAAAATCGAACATTGTAATATTATTTTAGTAGTGTCAACTATATCATGTTTTATAACTGTAGGAGATAAAAAGAATAAATTAAAACAATTAAATCATAATACGGGGAAAAAAATGAAGTTAGTATGCTCTCACTCAATTTAAAGTTAAATTTTAAGTAAATACATTAAAGTCACAGACACGCACAATAAATTAAATAAAAAATAATTTTATTTAATAATTTTTTATATAATTATCAAGGAAATAATTTTAATGGCTGGTATTATCAAGGAAATAATTTTTTGCAAGAAAATAATTTGTGGTTTGTTATGATGTGTATTTTATATAATATCGGGTCAATATATTTTAAAATATGGATCATATCATATAATTGGATGGGTAATATAAACAGATCCCAAACCTTATCAAGGAAATAATTTTTGGCAAGAAAATAATTTGTGATTTGTCATGATGTGTATTTTATATAATATCGGGTCAATATATTTTAAAATATGGATTATAATTATAACCAATTATTTGGCATTAATAATAACAACTGCCAAGAAAAATTGACAATTGTTAGAAAAGAAATAATACATGGCAAGAAAATAATTTGTGTTTTGTGAAGGAAATAATTATTTGGCATTTCGAAATATTTTAATTAGATGGTCCTGGCGGGCCCATTAAAATTATAACCAATCAAAATCATTTGTTAACAATTTTTGGTATTATAAAGGAAATAATTTGACAATTGTTGGAAAGGAAATAATGTTTGGAAAAAAAAAATTTGTGTTTTGTGAAGGAAATAATTATTTGGCATTTTGGAATATTTTAATTGGATGGCCCTGGCGGACCCATTATAATTATAACCAATCAAAATTATTTGTTAACAATTTTTGGTATTATCAAGGAAATAATTTTTGGCTGGTATTATCAAGAAAATAATTTTTGGCAAGAAAATAATTTGTGGTTTGTCATGATGTGTATTTTATATAATATCGGGTCAATATATTTTAAAATATGGATCATATCATATAACTGGATGGGTAATATAAACAATCCCGAACCTTATCAAGGAAATAATTTTTGGCAAGAAAATAATTTGTGATTTGTCATGATGTGTATTTTATATAATATCGGGTCAATATATTTTAAAATATGGATTATAATTATAGCCAATTATTTGGCATTAATAATAACAACTGCCAGGAAAAATTGACAATTGTTAGAAAGGAAATAATGTTTGGCAAGAAAATAATTTGTGTTTTGTGAAGGAAATAATTATTTGGCATTTTGGAATATTTTAATTGGATGGTCCTGGCGGGCCCATTATAATTATAACCAATCAAAATCATTTGTTAACAATTTTTGGTATTATCAAGGAAATAATTTTTGGCAAAAAAATAATTTGTGGTTTGTCATGATAACAAAAATTAACAATTGTTAGAAAGTAAATAATTTTTGGTAAGAAAATAATTTGTGGTTTGTCGTTATCAAGGAAATAATTTTTGAAAAGAAAATAATTTGTGGTTTGTCATGATATGTATTTTATATAATATCAATTATCTGAGTAATTAAAGGTACTAAAATGGGTACCAAAATTTGTTACCAATTATTTGGTATTAAGGAAGTTATCAAGGAAATATTTTTTGGCAAGAAAATAATTTGTGATTTGTCATGATGTGTATTTTATATAATATCAATTATTTGAGTAATTAAAGGTACTAAAATGGGTACCAAAATTTGTTACCAATTATTTGGTATTAATAATAACAACTGCCAAGAAAAATTGGCAATTGTTAGAAAGGAAATAATTTTTGGCAAGAAAATAATTTGTGGTCTGTCATGATGTGTATTTTATAGGGAATTTGACAAAAATACCAACTTTTTAAATGATTTTTGCAAAAATACCATCTTTCTAATTAAATTGCAATTATACCATCTTTTCAAAAAGAAAAAAGATTTATTGCAAAAATATCATCTTTCCAATTCCCCTCCACCCTTCCTCCCTCCTCCCTCCCTCCTGTCCTGCTTTCAGCGCCTGTTACTTTTTTTTTTTTTTTTTTTAAGGCGGGATGCTATTTGGGTTTCATGGCCCCCGCCAGGGGCAATATGCAACTGAATTCAACTACATTCAACCATATTCAACTGAATGCAACCACATTCAAATTTTTAAGATTTTGGTGGATTTGGGTTGCAAGGCCCCGCCAGGGGCAATATTCAACCAAATGCAACCACATTCAACTTTTTTTAAAGGTGGGTGATTTTGGTGGATTTGGGTTGCAAGGCCCCGCCAGGGGCAATATTCAACCAAATGCAACCACATTCAACTTTTTTAAAGGTGGGTGATTTTGGTGGATTTGGGTTGCAAGGCCCCGCCAGGGGCAATATTCAACCAAATGCAACCACATTCAACTTTTTTAAAGGTGGGTGATTTTGGTGGATTTGGGTTGCAAGGCCCCGCCAGGGGCAATATTCAACCAAATGCAACCACATTCAACTTTTTTAAAGGTGGGTGATTTTGGTGGATTTGGGTTGCAAGGCCCCGCCAGGGGCAATATTCAACCAAATGCAACCACATTCAACTTTTTTTAAAGGTGGGTGATTTTGGTGGATTTGGGTTGCAAGGCCCCGACAGGGGCAATATTCAACCAAATGCAACCACATTCAACTTTTTTTAAAGGTGGGTGATTTTGGTGGATTTGGGTTGCAAGGCCCCGCCAGGGGCAATATTCAACCAAATGCAACCACATTAAAATTTAGTTGAATATGCCCCTGCGGGGCCTTGGAACCCAAAAGCAGTCCACCTTAATTTTGGTGGTTTTGGGTTGCAAGGCCCAGCAGGAGCATATTCAACTGAATTCAGTTACTGATTTCAAGTTCCATTGTTCAGTTGTCATTTTCGACCTCTTTTTTGAACTCTAATATATATATATATATATATATATATATATATATATATATATATATATATATATATATATATTAGAGTTCAAAAAAGAGGTCGAAAATGACAACTGAACAATGGAACTTGAAATCAGAAATTTAGTTGCATTTAGTTGAATGTGGTTGCATTAAGTTGAATATGCCCCTGCGGGGCCATGCAACCCAAAATCATCCCACATTAAAAAAAAAAAAAGGGTTTGAAGTCTGTTGCAGTTGATGTGGTTGAATGTGGTCGAATGTGGTTGCATTCAGTTGCTGATTTCAAGTTCCTTTTTTCAATTGTCATTTTCGACCTCTTTTTTGAACTCTAATATATATATATACATAGAAATTTCAAGTTAGCAAAAATATGATTTTCCAACATATGCAACAGATTTGAAATATATATATATATATATATTAGAGTTCAAAAAAGAGGTCGAAAATGACAATTGAACAATGGAACTTGAAATCAGAAATTTAGTTGCATTTAGTTGAATGTGGTTGCATTAAGTTGAATATTTCCCCTGCGGGGCCATCCAACCCAAAATAGCACCCATCTTTAAAAATAAAAAAAAAAAAAAAAGGACACAAGTCGGCTGACTTTCCTGGACAGGAGGAGAGAGAAAGTGAGGGAGGAGGGGGGACCTAGTATTTTTGCAATTTTGAAACTTAGGTTGGTAATATTGCAAATAGCTATTCTTAAAGATAGTAAATTTGCAAAAATTTACTTTTTCCTATTTATTTATGAAAAAAGCCCTATTTTATATAATATCAATTATTTGAGTAATTAGAAGTACTAAATTGGGTACCAAAATTTGTTACCAACAACGACACACATCATTAAAAAAAATAATTTTTCACAAAATTAAACAAAATCATTAAAATAAATTATTTATTAAAATAAATTGTTTATTTATTTTAAATAAATTAAAATAATTTATTTAAGTAATTTGTTATCAATAAACAAAATTTAAAATAATTTAAATTTGTGGAAGGAAATAATTTTTGGTAAGAATGTTTTAATTAGATGGTCCTGGCGGGCCCATTATAATTATAATTGACAATTGTTAGAAAGGAAATAATTTTTGGAAACAAAATAATTTGTGTTTTGTCAAGGAAATTTTTTTTGACAAGAATGTTTTAATTGGATGGTCCTAGCGGGCCCATTATAATTATAACCAATTATTTGGCATTAATAATAACAACTGCCAAGAAAAATTGACAATTGTTAGAAAGGAAATAATGTTTGGCAAGAAAATAATTTGTGTTTTGTGAAGGAAATAATTATTTGGTATTTTGGAATATTTTAATTGGATGGCCCTGGCGGGCCCATTATAATTTAACCAATCAAAATCATTTGTTAACAATTTTTGGTATTATCAAAGAAATAATTTTTGGCAAGAGTGGTTTGTCGGGTCAATATATTTTAAAATATGGATCATATCTGGATGGGTAATATAAACGGATCCCGAACCTAATCCTAAGCATATAATTTACTACTATAATGGGTCGTGGATATCTATCAAACCTGAATTTGGATCCCGAACCTGAGGAAAGGGTTATCCAGCAATTTATAATATATATAGATTTTTATACTCCTCAAAATGGCAACTTAATTGCTTGGAAAATAGATAAATTAACCATGATGTTTCCATCAATTTCTCAAATACTTAAGCATAATTTTAACGTCTTCATTTTACACTTTATTCCATCCTATTTTTTCAACATATTTACAACACTATTTCATACTATGAATACTTTATCAAACTCATTTCTTCATTACTATACCCATTTTTACAAAACATTGTGTACATTAAAATGGTTCAAAAATTTAACTTAGGTAAAAGAGGTAAGTGATTTTTTGTTTTAAAAAAAGGGAAATCAATTTATTAATCAAAAATCATACAGCATCTACAAATACAATTGAAATTGAACAAACACTTAAGCATATCGCTGTTGAATCCTTACTTCTTACAGAGGCAACCAAGCGATTTTTTGAAGATGAATTGAATGTATGTACTTTTTTTCACCCGATGTTTTGAGCAATCGATCGTAGATGCAATCTCATAAAAACCTTTATCACTGAATCAAATTCTTACAAAAAGATTAATACATGGAATATTAAAGAGAGGCCTAAGACTTGAAACTAGTATTACATTTTCATGTTCTATAATTTTAAGCCAAAAATACTTCCCGCTGATATATCACAAAAATTGAAAGGTAAAATTGATAGGAAAAGGATCGAACTTGATGGTAGAAAAGTCTCAAAAGTTTCATTGCTACACCAGACAAATATATGATTAATGGCAAGTGCTTTAAATAGGGTAAAATCTATTCTCCATCGAAGAATTAAAGAAGTTGCTATTCAATCTCATTCAAATGTTATAAAGTCTCAACTTACTCATGAAAATAATGAAAACAAATTAGTTAGGTTAGTTTTTTGTTTGAAAAAACCTAAACATGACTCTCTTGATACAAGTCTTAGTTTGGAGAGATGTTTAATGTTCGTAATGCGTATTGATGAAAAATGATTTTTTTCAAATTAAAGAAACGGAGAAGCATGTACCTCTTGTCGGAGGGAACTGATCCTATAAGAACATGTGAAAGTAAACATTTATAACAAAAGTGATGTCTCCTGCTGCAGTTGCCCATCCCCAGTTTGATAATTATAACAACACTTTGTTTAATGAAAAAATTGTAATATTTCCTTTGGTATGTAAGGAATCAGCCCAACGAAGTAGCAAAAATTGAGTTGTTCGTACTTTTGATGAATTATCATCAAGCTGCCTTAACAATGTATTTTTATCACTATAAACATACATGGTTGAGGTCATTTAGTCTTTTAGTAATAATGATTATAAATTGCCACGTATGTACAAAGATAAATTGGCTCGAATGTGATATCATTGATGTTCAACAAACAACTCACATTTTGCAAGTTGCTCAATAATTATGGAAGTGAGAAACTTTTTGTAAAAGATAATTTTTGTATTCTAGAAATATCAGAAATACCGTACTATATTATGCATGTTATGGGGAGTGTCATACTTTGGAATAATTAATTTATTAGTCATTCAAGAGGAAAGGCCCTTTTAATCACAATTTAAAGTCAAAATGCCCAAAATATCACTATTGGAAGAAATGGCCCTTCCTATCACACATAAACGCAACTACCTCATGCGTTTATATTTTTTTTAAAAAAATCAGCTGCTTCTTATTGGGCCAAGAGTTGTTGGGCCTTTTGGACACCCTTTCTAATAACGCATACTGTGTATGCGTTTCTTGTTTTTTAATAATTTTTAATTTTTGAGAAACGCATTCTCAACCTGCGTTTTTGGACTTCCTAAAAAAATTTTCTTGTGAAAACGCATTATGAAGTTGCGTTTATAGAAAACGGAGGTTATAGTTGCGTTACTTTGTGATAAAAAGGCCATTTTTATAAATTGTGATATTTTGGACCATTTCACTCCAAATAGTGATAAGAAGGGCCCTCACCCGTCATTCAACTATAAGTCACTTTTGGTTTAGGTTCCTCTTCTAAAAAAGAAATATTTTCAATACTTTCACTTTTTAAATTTTTGATTCACGTCCTTTCATCTAATTTTATCTAACATCTGTTACTCTTTGCTGACGTGGAAACTTTGAAAAAAAAATGTGTAATTACATGGTAACTTATGTGGCTATTACATATTCATATATACATAAATATTCACACACTCACCTCCATTCCTCTTCTTCATCTTCATCTAATCATCTGCGCCACCTTTATCGTCCATAGTCCGGCCGGAAGCCGGTGACGTCGTCGACCACATCCTCTCTTTTATCATTCAGTCACAAAACCACCAAATTTCTCTAATTTTCTTCCAGAATCACACAAATTCAAAATTTTAGAATATGACGACAATATAACAAACACATAAAACTATACATACACACATAACCACTATCATCGTTTGTTGCTGGATTAGAAATTAGGGTTAATATTAATCTGTTTTATCTCTATGTCTCTCATTTTACGAATTATATTTAGTAAAATTAATTAAATTATTTTCGGGTTGATATTAAGGTCAATATGTTTGTTTTGGGGAATTCATTGAAGGGTTTGAAGATTGTTAAACTTTTATGCGTGTTGATAAGTTTGGTATATATGAGTGTGTTTGGATTTCGGTGATCTCGAATTTCGATAAATTTTGATGAATTCAAATTTCGGTGAGCTCAATGGATAAGTGATGTGAGAATGTGTTATGTAGTGGTATGTAGAAAAGAGGGGGAAAGAGAAAGTGAGAGATGATGCCACATAATCCGCCACATAAGTTGCCACATAATGACATATTCCATTTCATTTTTTTTAAAGTTTCCACATCAACAAAGACTTATGGACGTTAGTCAAAATTAGACGAAAGGATACGAATCAGAAATTATGAAAGTTAAAACATTGAATATTTTTTTAGTACATCGACCTAGACAAAAAACGACATATAGCTAAAGGATGAATGAATTAATTATCCCCATTATTTTGTGTAAATTGAATCTGTATGTCATAGTTTTTATATAAATTTTGATGCAATGCTCTCCATACATCCGTTTTGTATCTTTATCTAATAATGGATTTGGCAGATAATTTAATACATACTATTATTAGAATTTGTTAAAAGTGTACTTTAAAATTATTAAAAGACTTTCCAAAATTAGAAGTTCGATATTTTGGGACATTTAAAGAAGGTGTTATTTAAAGAAAATATTTTGGATTATTTCTTTCAAATTTAAAGGTGTTATTGTCTAAATGTTCGTGGGTAGCATGCGTGTCCTTCGATTAGATTATGAACTTTCTTAAACGAAATAAACTCCTTGTAAGAATATTGTATTCCAATACAATTCATCTGTGAAATATATACTTTTCTGATTTAATAAAAAAACAGGTCAATCATTCTGGGACGGAGGGAATATAGATTAAATCGGCTAATAAAATAGTCGTTAAGTTATTAATTTACCTTTATTTTTAAAAAAATAATAATAATGTCATCCCTCAATAATTAACCTAAAAAATGGAAAAACTTTTGTTAATATTGAAATTGAACCACTAAACTTTTTCTATTAAATTCATATCATAATCACTATATTACATTATTTTTTGAGTTTAATTTACGAAGCTTGTTGTGCCCAAAATCTCCATGGGCTAGATTTAGGCCCATTAGGCCCTAGGATCCGGTCCATACGAGCTAGAAGATTGATCCAGTACGATTTATGAAGATCAGATAGAAGAAATGACTAAGGAAGTATGAGTATCAGGAGGTTCCCAATGGTCAGGAAGCTGAGCAGAGTATTAGAAGGCCAGGTTCCTCCCAGCAGAAGAGTTCGAGTTAGCATAGCAATAGCCATAGAGATGATAAAAGCATGAGAAGAGTTATCCAGACTAACCAGTTTGCTATTTGTGCAGGTACTGACGCCTAAAGGGAGGTCCCTAAGCGATATGTCCCGAAATAAGGAGGTTCCTAAGAAACAGGCTCCTGAGATATAGGTTCCTGAGTACCAGGTTCCTATAAGTTGCCAACAGAAAGTTCTAGAAGCCATCTAGGACAAATAAACGAATTGGTATCTGAGTATAATTCTAGGGCGCAGATGATCCTAGAATAACTCTGACCAATGAGAGAATCATAGTAGGGTACGAACTCGAGTTCTACTCTACTTAGCCAACTAGTTCGTAGAAGGCTCTAAAGGAACCTGAGTCCTACACGAACTAGGTGATCGAATACAGCTATTCCAGCAAGAGACAGAGTCCCATTAGAACTACGTGAGCTTGATCCCTATATATACAAGGGTACGTAGGCACCTCGAGGGTAAGACGCATTCAGTTCTCTGATTTTCTCTAAAGGCACTTGAGATTATTGGAGACGCCCTCGAGCTCAGCTCAACCCCCACAAACACAACCCAAACCTTTCACAGAACAGTTGATCGCTAGCCTATACAACTACCCGTAGACCTCTCATAAGTTGTTACGAAATCCACTCATCAACATTGGCGCTAGAAGGAGGGGATAGTTAATATCTTAAGAGTGGAAAAGATGTCAGGCAACTCTGATAGCGAAGCAACCCGTTCTGAGCGACAGATTCACGAGGGGAACAAATCTCCTCCCAGAGCACCGAAGGTTACTAAAGCAGCTATGATGGAGATCTTAAAGACTGTGGGAGAACGTTTGTCGACTTTGGAGCAGGCTTCAAGCAAAAAGAAGAAAAAGAAGGCAAAGAAAGGCAAGAAGTCGAAGGTTACTCCGAAACAGTTGAACTTTGAGGAAGAAGAATCTGAGAATGGAGAGGATGTTCCAGAAGATGGTGGAGAACCAAAGCAGGATAATGGTGACGAAGAACTAGAGAATCCTGAGAAGAGTAAAACTGTTAGCAAGGCCCGTACAGGGTCCAAGGGAAAGAAGAAAACCAAGACTGGAGGTTCCTCACAGAAAAAGAAGAAAGATAAAGACCCATCTATTGAGATAATTGAAGAAGAAAGCACGGATTTAGACGAGGATACTGAAGAATCAAGCACTGCAGAGTCGCAAGAGGAGGAAGGAACGAGTAAAAAGACAAAGGCGGAAGCTACTAGGGAGGTGACAGCAGAAGATATCAAGAAAATTTTGGCTCAACTCAAGGACGAAAAGAATCTTGTTGTGAATCCTATAACTGCTTCTCCTTTCACCAAGAAGGTTCGAAAGTCGGCTCTGCCTAGGTCTTATAGGCCTTCGAATGAGTTGAAATTCGATGGAACTACTGACCCCATTGAATACCTTAGTCGTTTCGACACAGAGATGGATGTCTATCAAGTGAAGGAAGCCACCAGATGCAGGTTACTGGCTGCAACTCTACAGGGTGGAGCCCATTAATGGTTCAAAAGGTTACCTGCTGATTCGATTAGTTCTTGGGCGAGTATGGGGAAGCTATTCGTCACTCAATTTAGGGCATCTGTTGCGTTCGCACCACCAACCAATACCTTAGCCAATATCAAGCAAAGACCTAGTGAGACATTGACAGAATATTTCAAGAGGTTTAATGCAGAGGTTCCAAAGGTTAAGAAAGCATCTGAGGAAACCATAAAGAATTTCTTAATTGCTGGAGTCAAAGGAGGCTCGGACTTCTGGAAAGCACTTCAAGGAAAAGAACCAGAGACGTTGGCAGATTTTTATGCCCAGGCAGAACCCTTTCGTCTGGTGGAGGAATCTCTGGCCGAGTTAAAGAAGGATCCAGATTTCGTAAGGCAAAGTGGAAGCAAGAGGTCGAGACAAAGAAGCCCCAATGGTCGTGACAATAAAAAGGTGGTTAGTCGTACATCCCAGGTGAAGCCTGAAGCTGTGAATCCTACTAAACCTGTCATGAGTCAGGTCCCGCCACCAGCTTCCTATAACAACAACAAACATGAGAGACCTGTCTATGAAACTTTCACCCCTTTGGTAGCCCCGATTGATCACATTTACGCGGTGAATGAGAAGTCCTCGTGGTTTAAGAAGCCTTTCAGAACTGGTCCTCCAGGGAATAAGAATGAGCGCCCATACTGTGACTTCCATGATAACAATGGGCATAATACTGCAGACTGTCGTCACCTCAGGGACCTAATTGAAACTCTAATCAGACAAGGGCAGTTGAGTGAATGGGTGGCTCAAGAAGGCAAAAAGTATAGAGATGAGAAGACTCAGAAGACACAACCACAGGAACCTGTCGTGATGGAAGGACCACCTAAGGCTGGGTGCATACGCACAATTATAGGAGGTCCCCACATTGGAGGAAGCAGCAGGAGTGCCATGGAGAGGTATACCCGTGAAGCTAAAGAACGTCCTTTGACCGGTATGTACAATCTGTCACAGAGGTCTCCAAGACTGTTTGAAGGAGAGGATGCAGATATTACTTTCACTAAAGAAGATGCTTCTTGGGTACATCATCCCCATACCGATGCTTTAGTGGTTGAGGCAGGAATCGGGTCTTATGAGGTTCATCGAGTGCTAGTTGATAATGGAAGCTCTGTAAACTTGTTATCTTACTCAGCTTTCAAGAAGATGCATTTTCTGGATAAAGACTTAACTCCAACAAACGATACCTTGTATGGATTCACTAATAATCAAGTTCCTATCAAAGGTAAGATTCGTTTGTCGGTAACTCTAGGTGATAAACCATGTTGCATTACACAGCTGGCAGAATTCATTGTTATAGAAGAGAATATGAATTACAATGCTATTCTGGGAAGACCCATTTTGAAGGAGATGAGGGTGGTAACCTCCATTTATCATCTAACTATGAAGTTCCCAACACCAAAGGGAATTGGTGTAGTTCGAGGATGCCAGTATGAGTCTAGAGAGTGCTACACCAAAGCTTTGCAACATGCTGCTAAGGCTGCTAAATTGCCTGAACCCATGGACGAGGTTCCTGATGATTTTCCAGGAAAGAACCCAGATAAAATAATGCTCGACCTGCGTAGTCCGCCTTCAGAAGGTTTTGTGCCAACATCCTGTAGACCTGTAAGAATTGAAGAGGTTACAGAAGAGGAACCTCATGCTGAGATTCCAGTTTTTCAGGGACCAGATAACCCTTACTTGCTGATAAAAAGTGCACCTCCTACGGACAAGGATGGTGATGTGTGTATGGCAGAAGGATTGGATGAAGAAAAATCCCGAAAACTGAAACATAATGGAAGCAATGAAGACAGTCAGCCAGCATTAAAGAGAAGGAATGTCATGCATGAAGTTCAGGAATCGTCTACAGTCCAGGAACCTCAAGAGGATTCAACCACAGAGATGGAGGTAGACTTAGATCCACGAATGCCAGAAACCATGGTCAAGGCCGGACCAGCTGGTGAAACTTTGGATGTGAAGATCAATGATAAGGATGGTACAAAAGTGTTGAATATTGGAGCTCAACTCGACCTAACCTTAAAGGAATCTATTATTACCTTTTTGGGCAAGAACCTGGATGTGTTTGCATGGTGTCACGCAGATATGGAAGGGATAGATCCAAGGGTCATGTGTCATAAGCTGAATATTGATCCAGATAAGAAAGGAGTGAGACAGAAGCGAAGACCAGTTAGTGGGGAAAGAGTTCAAGCATTGAAAGAAGAGGTCGACAGGTTATTGGATGCAGGATTGGTTAAAGAATTTTTCTACCCAGTATGGTTGGCAAACCCTGTTTTGGTGAAGAAACCTAATGGGAAATGGAGAACCTGTGTGGACTTCACAGATCTCAACAAAGCATGCCCGAAAGACAGTTTCCCGCTGCCACGGATTGATCAGCTAGTGGATGCAACAGCTGGACATGCCCTACTCAGCTTTATGGATGCATATTCAGGTTACAATCAAATTCCTATGTATGAACCTGATTAAGAGCACACTTCTTTTATTACGGATAGAGGTCTTTATTGCTATGTATGCATGCCATTTGGATTGATTAATGCTGGCGTCACATACCAACGGTTAGTAAATATGATGTTTAAAGACCAAATTGGCCATACTATGGAAGTATATGTGGATGATATGCTAGTCAAGTCTAAGGAAGCTGTTGACCATGTAAAGCACTTAGAAGAAATATTTGGAATCTTGCGAAAGTACAGAATGAAGCTGAACCCTAAAAAATGTGTGTTCGGGGTAGAATCAGGAAAGTTTCTGGGTTTCATGGTGAACCACAGAGGTATCGAAGCCAACCCAGCCAAGATTAAAGCATTGATTGATATGAGGTCGCCGAGAACTGTGAGAGAGGTTCAGTCCCTTACAGGAAGAGTTGCAGCCTTGAACAGATTCATCTCGAAGTCCACTGATAAGTGTCAGGAGTTCTTTAAAGCTATAAAGAAAGGAAGTAAGTTCGAGTGGACAGAAGAATGTGAGATAACGTTTGGAAGGTTAAAGGAGCATTTGGGAAGTCCCCCACTGTTAGCCAAACCTGTAGATGGAGAAACATTGATACTTTACTTGGCCGTATCAGAGTATTCCATTACTGCAGTTCTGGTTCGAGAAGAGAATGGACAGCAGAGCCCAGTCTACTATGTTAGTAAAAGGTTACTTGATGCAGAAACGAGGTATACAGGAATGGAGAAACTGGTTTTTGCCTTGATTCTAGCTTCCAGGAAGCTGCGACCTTACTTCCAAGCTCATAAGATTGAGGTAAGAACCTCATATCCACTTAAGCAAGTGATGCATAGGCCAGAAACTTCTGGGAGAATGCTAAAGTGGGCTGTGGAGTTAGGACAGTTCGACATAGAATACAAGCCAAAGACAACAATTAAGGCTCAAGCTCTAGCAGATTTCTTAATCGAGTTTCCACCTCATGTAGAGGTTACCGGCCAGGAGGGGCCAAAAGAGGTGGTAGAAAAGCAGGCAGATAATGACAACTGTGCACCTTGGTGGACACTGTATGTGGATGGAGCTGCTAACAGTGGTGGAGCAGGTGCAGGCATAGAACTAGTTAGTCTAGAAGGGCACCAACTCTATAGCTCGATTCATTTTGCTTTTAAAGCCACGAACAATGATGCAGAGTATGAGGCATTGATTGCAGGCCTCAAGTTAGCCTTGGAGATGAAAGTGGAGAATATCAGAGTGTTCAGTGATTCGATGTTAGTAGTTTGGCAGATTCGTGGTGGTTTTCAGGCGAGAGGTCCAAGAACAGACTTGTATTTGAGGTACTCCCAGGAGTTGATCGCGAGGTTCAAAGAGGTGAAGCTAGATCAAATACCTCGAGGAAAGAATACCAAGGCAGATGCATTGGCCAAGCTAGGATCTCAGAGAGAATCCACGTTATTGGGGGTAATTCCACTTCAGATTCAGGAGCAACCTAGTGTTTTCAAAGAAGAGGTAATGGACATCGAGTTCCCAGTTGAGGATTCCCGGATGACCCCAATACTTCGTTACCTGGATAAAGGGGAGCTACCTCCCAGTCAAGATGATACCAGGAAGCTGAGGTATCATGCAGCCAAGTATGTAATCTATGATGGAGTTCTGTATAGACGAGGATTCAATCAACCTTTGCTCAAGTGTATAGCTGGAGAACAATGCAAGTATATCCTCGAGGAGATTCATGAAGGAGTATGTGGAAATCACTCGGGGGGTAATTCTTTAGCCATGAAGGTCCTTCGACAAGGATATTATTGGCCAACCATCAAAGCAGATGCTACCAAATTCGTACAGAAATGCAATAATTGTCAGAGGTTTGCAAATTTTGATAATCGTCCTGTAGCACCTATCAAACAGATTGTTAGTCCTTGGCCATTCGCTGTTTGGGGAATAGACCTCATTGGAGAACTCCTGAAAGGAAAAGGAGGAGTGAAATATGCAGTGGTTGCAGTTGATTACTTTACAAAGTGGGCAGAAGCAGAACCACTTGCTAAGATTACAGCATCAAAGTTGACTGAGTTCGTGTTTCGAGCCATTGTATGCAGGTTTGGCATTCCGCAGAAACTGATTTCTGACAACGGGAAGCAGTTTGATAGTAGAGAGCTTAGAGGGTTGTGTGAGCAGTTTGGAATTCAGAAAGCATTTTCAGCAGTGTATTATCCGCATAGTAATGGACAGACTGAAGCAGTGATTAAGATTATCAAGCACGCTTTGAAGACGAGGCTTGAAGATAAGAAAGGAAGCTGGCCAGAGGAGCTTCCTGGAGTCTTGTGGGCGTATAACACCACGCCTAGAACTACAACTGGTGAGTCTCCTTTTACTCTCGCTTATGGTTGTGAAGCTATGGTACCTGTGGAAGTTGGAACAGGTTCCTTGAGAAGAAAGTATTTTGATCCCAAGAGCAATGAGGTCAATCATAGACTGTATTTGGACATGGTCGAAGAGTTGAGAGCAGATTCGCAAGTGAAGTTAGCAGCATATCAACAGAGAGTTCGAAGGTATTATAACAAAAAGGTGAAGGCAAGACCTTTTAAAGTTGGAGACCTAGTTCTGAGAAAAGTCATGCCAAATACCAGGGTTCTGGCACATGGAGCTTTTGGAGCAAATTGGGAGGGACCTTACCAGATAAAGTCAGCCATTTGGGAAGGAACCTACCACTTGATGGATATGGATGGGAATCTCATTCCGAGAGCTTGGAATGCAGAACATCTCAAGAAGTATTATCAGTAACTCTTTTATGTGTTTTTTCTTAGGAAAAGTAAGGCTCTTTCAGCCAGGAATAAAGGCAGCTTATTAGTTATAGCTGACCAGCATTTTGATTTCAGTATTTGATTATGCATGTACTCGGGGGGTACTTGATGTGAACCTCCCTACTTGCAAGACGATTTCTTTTTTAAGTATTGAGCGATAGATAACTCTATGTTGAATATTTTGAGTGCATTCTTTGCAGCTATAGCTCCTTAATAGTTCTTTTGCGTAACAATAATTACCCAAAAGAACTGGGGGGTAGTATTCCTACTTAGACAGTATTGTGCATGATATGATTAGCCTTTTTCATATGCCAATTTGAAAGTTTTAAGTGCTTGTTTTAGTACTTGTATTGTGGAACAGGTTACCTTGACTAACAGGTTCCTGTAGCATTGACAGTATTTGCAGGTTACCTTGACTAACAGGTTCCTGTAGCATTGACAGTATTTGCAGGTTACCTTGACTAACAGGTTCCTGTAGTTTTGACAGTATTCACGAAGTATGAGTATGAATTGACAGAATGAGCAGACTACGATTTATTGATCAGAATTAGCTTGCAGGCAGCTTCCCGAGTAAACATTGAATTAAGCCTCTGGCAGCTTCCTGAGCAAGAGCTAAGTCTCAGGCAGCTTCCTGAGCATGAATTAAGCCTTGGGTAGCTTCCCGAGCACGCATTGAGAAAGCCTCAGGTAGCTTCCTGAGCAAATGTGATTGAAAAGCCTCAGTTGACTGAGCACGACATTGTTGCCAAAAGCCTCAAGTTCCTTGAGCACGTGAATTAAAGTCCTGACAAAAGGCACCTAAAGTCCTGACAAAAGGCACCTAAAGTCCTGAAAAAAAGGCACCTAAAGGAACCTGTGTGGAGCCTCGACCGGCACACTTGTTCTTAAAGAGAAGCCTAATAAGCTCTCCCTCATGTGGAACCGTCTTTGGCACATGGGAAGAAGGGATAAAATCCTTAGCATTTACCTTCATAAGATGTCTAGCCTGACACATGAAGAAGAGGAATCTGTGTGGACTCCCAGAACGGCGCACAGGTTCCTAGAATCGCCTCGAGGCACAAAAAGGAACCAACATGCCTCGAGGCATGTTGGGACCTAGAGAATAGGATTGGGAACCAAGCAGGTTACCTTTCCAAGAGAAAAAAGGGACCAACATGCCTCGAGGCATGTTGGAACCTGGAGATAAGGATTGGGAGCCAAGCAGGCAACCTTTCCAAGAGATGACCCGAATTAAACAAGAGAAAGATTTTACTAACGTTAACTGTTTTCTGTTTTATGTTTATTTTGCAGGATTAATACTCGAGGAACCTGGTTTTGATGTAGAAGAAGTTATTAAAGAAGGCTACGGGTCAGATTATCGACTCAAGGTGTAAACACAGAGGTTCCAGGTTTTACAACTCAGCTGTAGTTTGTTGCATTTATTTTGAGAATAAACAAGTGGAAATATGCGTGTGTTCTGTTTCTTACAATGGGTTAGCCCGCGTAAGCTTGAACATATGAGTAAGGAAGCTGAGTAATTCTCTAGTGCATAACAGTGAAGTATTTCATGAGGTTTTGAAGAAAAGTACGTAGTAAGTTAAGATTCGAACAAAGAAATATGTATGTGCTTACCCTGGACAAGAGATATGTAGCAAAAGTAAATAGCTATTATAGAAAAAAACCATAAAGAGTTATGGGTACAAAGACCCAGGAAACCAGCATAAAGAGTTATTGGCACGAAGGCCATGGAAACCAAATTTAAAGTTTACATTATGCGAGGCGCTACGAGGGGCCCGCAACCTCATCAAAAGTTATTAAGAGTTCAATAAATCATAAAGTTTCAAGCAGTAAGAGTTTTGTCTGGATCTTCAATAGCTGGAGGAGTTGGAAGGATAGGTTGAGCCTCTTCAGTAGCAGGAACCTCTGCAGTCTCAAGGATAGTACCTAGAGACCTCTCAACCGTAGCCACGGGAGGTACAGGGTCCTGTGGAATCGCTGCTTCATCTTCAAAGTCATGGATCATGCTTACCACGTCGTCGCCCAAGAGAGACCAGTTTAGTTCAGGCATTTTCTCCCACATAGACTTCATATAGTCTCGGATGCCTTCATTATAACCTTCATCATATCTAGCTTTCTCTTGGATGAGCATGAATGATTTGACGGTAGCAGCAGCAGTGTTTAAAGCATCAACTTGGGTTTCTAGCTCATTAACCTTCTCCAGCATCGACAGTCTCTCATCACCCAGATTCTTGACTTGAGCCTGAAGCTTTTCCTTGTCATTCTTTAAAGAGGTCTCAACAGCTTTGGCCCTCCTTACCACAGCAGTGGCAATATTCGCGCTCTCCTCCCTAGCAGCCAGCTCCTCTTTGAGTTTTGAGATCTCTCCTTGTAATCGGAGGTCATATTGTGTCTTCAAAGCAAAATCATCACAGTATCGAAGGGCAAAGAACGCATTTTGGGCAGCAGAGAACCTCATGGCATGCATAGCCTCGGTAGAATCCATCTTGGCCCAGCTGGCAATCGCTTCTGGAAGCACATGTGTATCAATCAATTCTTTAAATTGATTCTGTGCCACAGCTGATTCAACTTTCACAGCTTTGCTCTTCTTCATGGACCTGGTTTGTGAACTCCCAGCGAGGTCAAGAGTAGTTTGAGCTAGCTTACGCTTGGAGGAGCTAGATGGTTGAGTCTGGACGGAGGCTGGGGTAGGAACTTGGCTGATTGGAGTTGCTGTGAGCGGAATCTCCTTTATCTCAACATCAGCTTTAAAGATCTCGTCTACATTCTTGGTTCATTTAACAAAAGAGGGAACTTTGGGAGCCATGCCTGCATAAGACAATAAGTTAAAAATTAGAGAGGTACGCACGGAGTAAAAAGATGTATTCACAAAGATACAGTCAAGAAGGAAAGACATAACAATAAGGAAGCTCATACCGGTGTTTGAAGGAATAAAACCTAGGGAAGTCAAATTTTCAGGGGTCATCAGAATCAAGCAGTCCCTAATGGAAGTTGATAGTTTCAAGATCTCTTTTGCCCTCTCTAAACACACTCCAGTCAGAACGGTTTGTTTGGGAATATTTGGTCGACGATTAAAAGCATACCTAACATCAGGACAGTCAAAACAATATACAAATTGCTCTTGCCACAAATCGAAATTTTGTTTAACATTTTTTATACATTGGCCCTGATGACAAGGCCATGCTGACAGATAAAAACAACCTGAGCTTCTCCCGGTATCTTTCAGCCTAAAGAAATAACCTAACTCAGGGGCAGACAGGGGAGTTGTGAATTTGCTGGAATACAGAATAAAGGTGCTGATGGCCAAACGATAAGAGTTGGGAGTCAGTTGCATAGGTGCTAAGTTATAAAACTCTAAAACTTCCCTTAGAAGGGGATGAAGGGGTATAGAAAAACCAACTCTCAAGAAAGCAGCAGAGATGACAGCACTGGGAATCCCACGATCAGGGGTTCTGACGTCAAACCTGTGAGCTCTTTCACCAGGCTTGGGAATCACAATACTACAAATTAGACGGGGACATTCCTCAAGAAGTTTTTCTAGTTTAACAAAGGTCATGATGGAATCAGTTTTCTCACAAAAAGGTGTAATTTCCTGTTTGAACAACTCTCTCTCAACATTCACCTCACTCTGAAAATCAGGTTCTAAGAGGGATTCAAGTTTAAGTTCAGGTTTTGACACCTCCTCATCATCAGAGGGCCAATCATCTTCTAAGTCGATAAATGTAGGGATATGAGGTTGAGACAATGGAGATACTGGGGGTTTAATGAGTATGTCCTCAGGTTCATTTACATTGGGTATTACAACCCTGGATCTAGTTCTCTCACCAATCGGCATAGCAACTAAGGGTTGAATTGAAGATTGGTGGTCAGAATGGGTAGATTCAGAAGACATCTGCAAAAAGACAGACGAAGAAGGGTCAGGTCTTTATGGAACCTAGGAGAAAGATTAGGGTTCTAAAGTGTTTAGACACGGTGCAGTTATTGACAGGGTATATTACAGAAAACCTTGAAGAAGGCATGTATCAACAAAATTAGAAACATATGAATAGACAGACAGCTAAAGATTATGATAAAATCATGACGACGCAACCATGAATCGACGGTTAAGGTACTGATAAACCAGAGATTGTGAACGTTCGTGTGTGTGAAATATGGAGTGTGAAGAACAGATACAGACGCGTACATACAAAGAAAACGACGGCATGCAAAGTCCAAGGAAACAGATGATTGAAAAACGAGACAAGGACATGAGAGAATAGAAAGAAATAAGTCGAAACCATACCTTGATTTGAGTTGAACGGCGACGGAAAAGATGAATTAAGCGGACGACTGTCGAACTCCACTTGTTCTCTCTCCAAGAGTTTTTGCAAGTGTTGGTAAAGGTAAAAACGGACCTGAGGGGTTGAGAGATAATTAAATAGTCGAGGTAAATGGGAAACAGCTCGTACACGTGGCAGCACATTACTGGAGCGGTAAAGTGAAGAGGTACATGCGTGAGAAGCGTGTGAACCTTGGGAACTTACACATTAACTACAGCTTTGGTAAGTGATAAGTTTAATTCAAATTTTGAATTATCTTCTACAACCAACGATTATCCCCTCTTAAATTATTAAATTTAAAGAGGCGTGGAGTTGAGTGACAAGTTAGATTCCCTGGGAAGTTGAATGCAAACATAGAGTAGATTTCAAGAGCTGAAGCAAGAAGAAGAAAATAGCGAGATAACAGGTTCCTTAATACAAAGGAAGTTTACTCAAGATTATATTAAGCTGAAAATATTTTATGTCCTGTTTCCTACGCCGAGTTAGCTCATGTAGGCTTGGATATACAATGTTGAAGCGAGGTATAGTTACCAGAATGGTTTAGCATTGAACCTTTGATCGTAGAATTAGAATAGGTTCCTTTCACATTACATGATTTCAAAGAACCGGGGGGTACTTGTTGTGCCCAAAATCTCCATGGGCTAGATTTAGGCCCATTAGGCCCTATGGTCCGGTCCATACGAGCTAGAAGATTGATCCAGTACGAATTATGAAGATCAGATAGAAGAAATGACTAAGGAAGTATGAGTATCAGGAGGTTCCCAATGGTCAGGAAGCTGAGCAGAGTATTAGAAGGCCAGGTTCCTCCCAGCAGAAGAGTTCGAGTTAGCATAGCAATAGCCATAGAGATGATAAAAGCATGAGAAGAGTTATCCAGACTAACCAGTTTGCTATTTGTGCAGGTACTGACGCCTAAAGGGAGGTCCCTAAGCGATATGTCCCGAAATAAGGAGGTTCCTGAGAAACAGGCTCCTGAGATATAGGTTCCTGAGTACCAGGTTCCTATAAGTTGCCAACAGAAAGTTCTAGAAGCCATCTAGGACAAATAAACGAATTGGTATCTGAGTATAATTCTAGGGCGCAGATGATCCTAGAATAACTCTGACCAATGAGAGAATCATAGTAGGGTACGAACTCGAGTTCTACTCTACTTAGCCAACTAGTTCGTGGAAGGCTCTAAAGGAACCTGAGTCCTACACGAACTAGGTGATCGAATACAGCTATTCCAGCAAGAGACAGAGTCCCATTAGAACTACGTGAGCTTGATCCCTATATATACAAGGGTACGTAGGCACCTCGAGGGTAAGACGCATTCAGTTCTCTGATTTTCTCTAAAGGCACTTGAGATTATTGGAGACGCCCTCGAGCTCAGCTCAACCCCCACAAACACAACCCAAACCTTTCACAGAACAGTTGATCGCTAGCCTATACAACTACCCGTAGACCTCTCATAAGTTGTTACGAAATCCACTCATCAACAAAGCTTACAAGATAAATCATGTTCTTTACACTTAACTTATTTTATATGTCGATATTTCTTTACAGTAATAAAGGAACACATTGATAAATAATTGGATTTACGTTAAAACTAAATAATACTCAACAAATTTTATACTCCCTATGTCCCTCTCATTTCTTTACCGTTACTATTTTGGGATGTCCCTCTCATTTCTTTACGTTACCATAAATAGTAAGTTTCCCTCACTATTACACCCATTACTTTCCCACACTATCTCATATTTAATAATAAAAAACACTATTACATTCAATATTTTCTTTCACTCTCTCGAATCTAATATTGATAGGTTACAGTGTTCCACCACTTTACGCACTTTTCATCTAACTTTACCATTTTTTATACATTTTCTTGATCTCCGTGCCCATTCACAATGTAACCTAGAGGGACGGAGTGAGTATCTATCTTCCTTAGTTATGCGAGTACTATTTAAAATTAATTTATTATTTTTATTTTTTGTTAAATGTTAATTATAGATATTAGTCAAAATGTTTGTTAGATTAGATTTCCATCAAATTTTTATTTTATTTTTTATTTTTTTTTAAAAAATTTAGGTGTCTTTTTTCATAATGGAGTTCTTCAATTAATTTTCTTCATAATTAACAGATAAAGTTAATACAAATAATACTTTGTTGAATATTTTTCATAAATAACAAAAAAATGTATATCTATATAAGGTTTTATAATCATATTAATTATATTTTGTGTTATAATTCTAATTTTGAAAAAATAAAAAAACATTATTAGATTGTAATTAAAACATTAACATTTATTAGATTTTAGATGCTCAATTTATTATGTATGCTTTATTTTGATTTTTTAAAATTAAATTTAAACGATTTTACACCCACGCAAGACCCATAAAATAATTTTCAATTTAGTAATGGTTTAACATTTCTTCTTCAATAAAACTAATCCACTAATGCAAGAGAAAATGCCCAAAATGCCTAGATTTGGAGCCCCATGGCCTAATATGCCTATGTGTGGGAACAGTGGCCCAATATACCCGCGTGTTACGCATTTACAGGATGCGTATGTTGAGACACGCATGATGAAGTTGCGCAACAGGGGTCACGCATTCTCAGAATGCGTAATGACGTCATTGTTGCACTTTCAGATCCGATCATCTCTCTCGCGATCGCCTTGTTTCGTTTTCTCAACTCCGACAATGTCCAGTGCTTCTGAGGTTACCAAAATGAAGCCCACACCTCCCTCGTCCCTTCCCCCCGTTTGGTATGTTGATTCTGGCCCCACATGGGCGTTTATGGGTTTACCGGAAAACGAAAATCGGAAAAAGCTTCGATTTGGACCTTTCAAATCCGGCAAAACATACAAAAATTGATTGGTACAGGCATGTAGAGGGTGAAGAGACGATCATTTTGGTATGTAGAACATCATTGCTCGATGCCTGTAAAAAGTGTACGAAATGATCAAAATTTTGGTCAAAAAAGCACCGGCGGCGAAGATGGGAGACGATGAACAATTACCTTGGATACGCATGTTGAAAATGCATATCTTCAGTCACTCAATATTCAATATGCGTGTCCAAGGTAACTGTTCACGATGGTAGAGTTCAGTTTATGAAGGACACGCATGTGTCATAGGAGTGTCCGGACACTCCTTTCTCACATACGTATAACGTATCCCGTGGGTATTTAGGATCATCCATTCCGGAAATGGATATTTTGGACCAAATATTTTGGGAGGTGGGCATTTAGGGCCATCACCCCTAATGCAATCTATAGGTCTATATAAATCTAATTTAAGTATTGTTGTTAATTGTTATGGTCAAAATAAGTACAATTCCTAATACTTCGTTATTTTATTTTCTGGATCCAGAATAGAATAAAAACATATATTTAGGTCCTAATTTTTTAGTAATCTTTTTAATGATCTTATTATTTTAAAATTTATTACAACATGTCTAAATATTTTACAGAACTACACATATGATTATTTTATTTAAACATATCTCTAAACTTATTTAATATATAATCTATTTTATTATATTTAAGAGTATATTATAATTAAAAAAAATCTAACTAAAATAATATAAAAATATTTAAAGTAAGAAATGACCAATGTTTAATCTATTTCCAAAAAAAAAATACATTTATTCTCCAAAATGATTATTTTAGGTATAATGATGTTTTTACCATACCAACATAAACTGATAAGGTCTTGCTCCTCTGTCGAAAATCACAGCAAGAAAGCGGCAAGGAAAGGAAGGTGTGATTTTAATGGCTTACAGTCTCCTTTCATCATCTTCCCCATCTACTTTCCTCTCTCATGACAACTTTCCCTTCTCCAACTCACTTCATTTCACTTCTTTCCCATCTTGTTGTTTCAAAACCTCTAAAATTTCACTCCAAATCACTCATGTTGATGATAAGATTGAAAAGACTGGAGCTTTATCCAAAACCAACATCTGGGTCAATCCCAATAATCCCAGAGCTTCAAATCTTAAAAAGAAATCATATGATTCCAGGTACTCTTCTCTTATTGCCATTGCTCACTCTTTGGATTTGTGTAAACCTAATGAACAGGATGTTTTTGATACTTTAGGGGATGATAAGTTTGTTGAGCAAGATGGTGTTGTTATTCTTAATAATATGTCTAATCCCGATACAGCTGTTATTGTTCTTGATTATTTTCAAAAGAGGGTTATGTTGAGTAGAGAGGTTATTTTGTATAATGTGACTTTGAAGGTTTTTAGGAAATGTAAGGATTTGGGTAGGGCTGAGAAGTTGTTTGATTTAATGCTTGATAGAGGGGTTAAGCCGGATAATGTTACGTTTTCGACTATGATTAGTTGTGCTAGGTTGTGTTCTTTGCCTAAGAAGGCTGTGGAGTGGTTTGAAAAGATGGCTTCTTTTGGGTGTCAACCGGATGAGGTTACTTATTCGGTCATGATTGATGCTTATGGACGAGCGGGAAATGTTGATATGGCGTTAAATTTGTATGATCGTGCACGAGCGGAGAAATGGCGGATTGATGCTGTTACGTTTGCGACAGTGATTAGGATATATGGGACGTCTGGGAATTTTGATGGTTGTTTGAATGTGTATGAGGAGATGAAGGCTCTTGGCGTGAAGCCCAACATTTTCTTGTATAATACTCTGATAGATGCTATGGGAAGAGCAAAGAGGCCGTGGCAAGCAAAAACTATTCACAAGGAGATGATTCGTAATGGTTTTACTCCAAGTTGGGCAACCTATGCTGCACTAATTCGGGCCTATGGTAGAGCCCGCTATGGGGATGATGCTGTCATTGTATATAAAGAGATGAGAGAAAAGGGAATGGAATTGAATAGTGTATTATACAATACACTTTTAGCTATGTGTGCTGATATAGGCTTTATTGATGTAGCTGCTGACATATTCGAGGACATGAAAGGGTCTGAGAACTGCAAGCCCGATAGCTGGACGTTTTCTTCGTTGGTTACAATATATTCCTGCTCTGGGAAAGTGTCGGAAGCAGAGGCTGCACTGGATGAAATGTTAGTAGCAGGGTTTCAGCCTAATATATTTGTTCTAACGTCACTTATTCAATGCTATGGAAAAGCCAACCTGACAGACAAAGTTGTAGAAACATTTGATCGACTTTTACAACTAAACATAGCTCCGGATGAGCGCTTTTGTGGTTGTCTTCTAAATGTGATGACCCAAACAGCAAAAGAAGAACTTGGCAAGCTAACTGTATGTCTTGAGAAAGCTAACCAGAAGCTTGGTTATGTTGTGAAACTTCTGGTTGAGGGTGATGACAACAAAGGAAACAACTTTAAAAGTCATGCTGGTGAGCTCCTTGGTTCTGTTGGTAATGATGTCAAGAAAGCATACTGTAATTGCTTAATCGATCTCTGTGTCAACCTTGACCTTCTAGAGAAAGCTTGTGAGTTGTTGGACTTGGGACTTTCACTTGAGATATATACGGATATACAGTTTAAAACTTCCACCCAATGGTCTTTACATTTGAAGAGTCTTTCTCTTGGGGCAGCTCTGACCGCACTGCATGTATGGATAAATGACTTGTCTAGATCTGTTGAGTCTGGAGAGGAGCTTCCATCACTGTTAGGAATAAATACTGGGCATGGGAAACACAAATATTCCGACAAAGGTTTGGCGGGTGTGTTCGAGGAACATCTAAAGGAACTCAATGCTCCATTTCATGAGGATCCAGATAAGGCAGGCTGGTTTTTGACCACAAAGGTTGCAGCTCAGTCATGGTTAAAATCTAGACATTCCCAGGAGGTAGTTGCTGCTTAAGGTGCTGTGTGTGGTTAAACTTTCAATTACAGCCTGTCGATGAGTAGCTAAATCTTCAGAATGGTATGACTCTTTAAAAAAAAATCCTACAAATAGCTTTTTCCCTAACTAGTTTTCATGCTTTAAATAGTCTTTGTACTATTATGCTTCAGAAGCATTTGTATTTGCTTAAAAAAGAGGGTTACTTAATTAAAGAGTTTTAATAATTTAGTTCTTTCAGTTACCTATGTTAATATTTACTGAGAGCCCTTAAATGGTGCTTCTATACAACATATTCCACCTGCCCCTGGTGTATGGGAAATTATAGAACTATTGTTACTGGGTTAATTATAGAACTCTGTCCTCTGGTATATGGGAAATGCCAAATGCTTGACCTGAAGTGTACCTGTTCTCCTGTTTAAGTATGATTGCCACCTCTGTTCACTCTGAAAGTTATCAGCTGATATAGAACTTCATACTTGCACTAACCAAATGGAAGGAACACATACGACCAGGCTGTCAAAACGCTTACCCATGCGTATACATGAAAATTGCCAAATCGATTAATGAACTATTTATTAAATGGGATCTGTCTAATAATCAAGTTTTGCTGAACTTCTGTGAAGTCCATTGTTATGAACAATTTGCTGATTCATGACTTTTGGAGTATCCGCTCCTACCTAGTTTTTAGTTATGTGATGGTAGTTTTTGGTAGCCATGTAAGAAATATGATATGTCTTTGGATTGAAATCCTGGACCAGTTCATTGGCGAACTTCTATAT
Source organism: Kitagawia praeruptora (assembly GCA_037693485.1). Taxonomy (NCBI): domain Eukaryota; kingdom Viridiplantae; phylum Streptophyta; class Magnoliopsida; order Apiales; family Apiaceae; genus Kitagawia; species Kitagawia praeruptora. The sequence goes on along the minus strand of CM075345.1, from coordinate 29,084,547 downwards.
GATAAGACTTTGCTTAGGCACTTAGATGGTCATGCATTTTCAGGAAAAAGATTCCTCATGCTTGAATAGCTTTCATTTTAAGTAAGCATAGACGTGGTTTTAAGTTTTGCGTTTCTCAAGTTACCATCTAACTTGAGGAGAGAAGCGGTTGCCATCAAAATGTTGTCTCATATCAAATCCAGTAATCCACCATGTGCAACTTGTTCCAGTTTTTGTTGGACAATAGAAGGGACAAGTTTTGAAGTACGAGGTCAGGACGAAATGAGGCAGCAGTGGACAAATATCGTAGACTGTTAAAACATAATTCGATATTTTCTCCATGTACAGGGTTAACAACCTAATGTATGTGCTATCGGATAAGGTACTATAATATATTAATATGTATATAATGGGTGGACATTCGGCTTACGATAAGCTATAGCTATATTAGGTTGTTAGGAACAACTTTGATTGATGGTGTGCTGAATAAATGCAAAGCTGCCAGTGTTAGTTATGTACTCGTAATACTACACTACATATACGCAGAGCTCTGTTTGAAAATATATTTTATAGAAAGTCTGTGATTATGTCAAGTCTTTGTTTTGTTAGATAAGAACAAATGGTGTTAAGTGATTGCAATAAACAAAACTGAAATTTGAACTTATAGCCAGGGTGGGGTGCTAGAACTGTAAGTTCTTGAACTGCTTTTCACTTATACCAGTTCCCCTTTTTTATGTAAGGCTTCGGCCCGGTTGAGATAGCTGACTAGGCAGGGTCAAACTAGTTTTTATATTGAAATGGTCTGGATAAGTGGATGTGCCCAGGCTCATGCAGGTTTACTCTTATTTGTTATAAAGTTCAAGGCAAGGAACTTGCTTCCAGTATACCTAACCTTATATATATATAAAAGGTATCATTAACCTTATAAAAGCTTAGTTTAAGCTGCTGCACCCTACTCTGCGGAGTATATGAAGTCTAACTAGTTTAGGTATTTTCAGATCAACTATTTAAACTGACTGTTAATGTTATTTAATAGAGTGAGACTAGCTTGTGCTTGGCAAATTGAAACGGGTGTTTACATGTTCAAACAGGCTCAAAGAATCTTACTCTATAGCAACTATCTTACTCTATAGCAACTGTTAATATAGTACATTTAAAATGACATTCCTTTGGCAATGTCAAGGTTCAAAGAGCCTGGTGGTGTCTTCTATAGTCTCTAAGGTTGTCCGTTACTAACCTCCAAGACCTAGTTATTTTATGGTGTAACTGAATTTCGTGCCCAAATTTTTTTTAAAGGGAGGAGATTGTGACATCTAGGTCTCTTTTTAAAATTAATGTAATAAATAGATTATGTTTTTAGATACTTTATTGCACACTTAGAATATTTTATTTTAGAGTTATTTTCTTTTGTGCACCGTGATATATATATATATATGAGTTGCACTCCATAACAAACACCTTATGTAACAAACAATAAAGAACACCTTAGATCTAATAGATCCAATGCCCCTGGCGGGGCCACCCAATACAAAAAGTTATTTTTTTACACTCTATCCATCCAGCAAAAAAAAATTAAAAAGTTATTGTTCATGATGACGTCATCAGTGACATCATCATGATCTAAGGTGTTCTTTATTGTTTGTTATATAAGGGTGTTCTGTATGGAGCAATGGCCTATATATATATATATATAGGCAAGTGCTCAAATGAGAACCACTCTTAAAATGAGAACTTAGTCCCCAAAGCATATCACCAAAATCCAGCAGAATCACCAAATCGTTAAAATTAATAAAAAAAATAAAAAATAAAGTCAGTGCTTACATCAGCATGCTGACGTCACTGAAATTTTCCCGCCGAAATTTTGTCCCACCGAAAAATTTCCCAAAAAAAAAAATCCCACCAAAAAAATAAAAAAAAAATGGGCACGTTTTTTCTACCAAAAAATGGTGATTTGGCAGGTTTCCCTGCCAAAAAATGGTGATTTGACAAAATTTCCCCAAAAAAATTGGTGATTTGGCAAATTTTCCCGCCAAAAATTGGTGATTTAGAAATTTTTCCCGCCAAACTTTTTTTTACCCAGGATTTTTTTGTGGCCCCACTGCCACGCCATCATGCCGATGTCAGCAGTGATGTCATGCTGACGTCAACAGTTACGTGGCGCTGGAAAATAATAATTTTTTGTGATTGGGTGATTTTGCTAGATTTTGGTGATTTGCTTTAGGGTTTAAGTTCTCATTCTAAGAGGTTCTCACTAGAGTAGCTCCCTATATATATATATGACATATATGGGTAAGGTTCTATGGGGAACTCCTATTATCCGGGGAACTACATAATTGTCAACACTTTTGTAATGTTTGTATGACCTGTAACATATTTTCTACTATATTATTCAACATATGTCCTATAATATGTTCTCTAATTTGTTTTTTTTATGTTCTACACTATGTTCTGTACTACTAAAGTATGTTCTGTAAAATACAGAACATATTACAAAATATATATTTAAGAACATAATAAAAACAAATTAGAGAACATAGGTTGAATGATAGAATAGAGAACGTATTACAGGACATACTAACATTAGAAAAAATGTTAATAATTATGTAGTTCCCCGAGTTTCCCGAATAATAGGAGTTCCCATTTGAACCATGACATATATATATATAGGGGTTGATTCAAATGAGAACCATTATCTAAAAAAGAACCGGAGAACCATTGGATCCTACTGCAGAACCTATTTTGTTTCGTAATAAAAATATAGTGTCCTGCTATTGAATTTCAAATTTATGCATATGAAATTAAAATTTTTACAAATGAACTTACTTCTTTTTCAAAGTTTTCCACATGACATTAAAAGTTCTACAACCGAACTTATTTTTCTACAAAGTTCTACGATTGAACTTACTTTTTTCAACAAATATTCTGTTGCTGAACTTAAAGTTCCGCTGCTGAACTTAAAGTTCCGCTGTTGAACTTATTAGAGTTCTCCGGTTCTCAGTTTAGTGTGGTTCTCCATAGAGCGTGACCCATATATATATATATATATATATATTAAAAACAAATATTATTGAACGTGTGCTTAATTTAATCCTACATTTTTTGTAAAATATTAGGCTAATGAGTAATGAAAAAGAAATATATGTACACATAAGGTAAAACAATGTACTTGGGTGGAGAATAGAAATTGATGAGTCATTATACTTTTTAGTGCATAGTACGACAAACGACAAAATTTGATAAAGATTAGCGATTAGCGTCATAGTGTGCAAAGAAGAAAAAACAGACAAAACAAGGAAAGGGCTCCCTATTAATATACAAGCGATATAAGGAAAAGGGGGGAGATAGAAGCTTTGCAAGAAGAAAAGAAAAATAAATAAATTTAAGAGAAAAGACAGGAGGCCAAAGCTGTGTGATTAAACAGAGAGCTTGATTGAACTGTAATACAGTGAGTATTGTATTTGTATAATATATCTATGTGTATTGCTTTTTGATTCTTGTTGCATTGAGGTCAAATCTATATCTATATAAAGGAAAACCTCGGGAGGGTGACGTGGCAGTCTTCAGCTTCCTTTTAACCAATTTCTCTCATTTTGGAGGCTTTCTCAAATTTGGGTTATTTTTTGTAAAAATATTCAATTTTAGCCTTTTTGGCTTCCAAGTTCAATCAATTTCAAGCATTTCATTTACCATTACCAAACCGGACCAAGCGGTAGAGGTATATATATAGATGTATGCATAATCGTGCACTGTGCAGACCAATACATACGAACGCTAGGCTGAAAGAAGAAAGAGTTCACAATGATATAACCAGGTATGTTTATGAAATTATGCTCAATTTCAATTTTACACAGCTATGCACATATGTTGAATGACACACACACACACGCCAGATAATATGTTGAAATTTTTGATGTATTTGCTTTGGTTTTTGGCCCTCAAAATTATCCTGTTAGGTCTCTCAATTCAGATACATGTTGTAACCTGAAGGTCAAGATTGTTACAATATACATGGGCTATATAGGATTCCTGTGACCAACTCTTTTCAGCTAATAATTCAGGCAAGTAAATGAGTTAAATTATACTTTATTTACCTTGTATCTTAAATCTGGCACCAAATTTGTGCTGTAATATGTGTTCATTCTAAAGTGGTGTATCCCTGTCGTTGCATCTACAGGCCAGGTTTAGTTTATTAAGTGAAGTTCAAAGTTTTATGTTCTGTAATAAAGAACTTGAGTAAACTCATTGGTGACACAGTATAACTTAAAAGAGTGTTCGTTATAGTTTGTCGGAGTCGTATATATTCTTTGAAGCAGTCTTAACCATAGTGTATTTCATAATTTATTTTGTTAAAAATGTCAACATAGCGATTAAGAAATGAGATTTTGTGATGTTTCAATGTTAGAACTGACAAGTTGGGGAAGAACTGAACTACAACAACCTTTGTGCCGGTTCTATCAGATAAACATATTTAAGTAAATTTATAAAGGAGGATCTTGGACATCTGACCTGGCAGCCTCCCAAGTAGCTATTTTATTTCCAGTTTTTGCAAAGAGTGTAAACTGTATTGCTTTTCAATATTGTTTCTTGCAGAATTATAAGGAACTGATTAGTGATTGGTTCGATAGTGATGACTTAATGCAGTTATTATCTTGAATAAAATTTGTGAAATGGCAACTTAGTTGTCGTTACACCTATAAAATACACTGTTCTCTATTGTTTCTTGCATTATTATTAAGAACTGATTAGCAATTGGTTCGAAACTGATGACTTAATACCATGATTCTTGAATTGATTATGTTATCTGGAAATACGTTGTCCTTGCCTATGTGAAATACATTGCTCTCTTCTTTCTTTGAATTGCTAAGTAATGGTCATTGCTTACATCCTATTTATCATTTGCAGATTAGCTGAAAGCCTATGTAGCAGGGATTCTTCACTTAGGTGAAGAATCGCGTATCCCATACTTCGGGGGTGCGGGAGTGCGCCGGGGTGCGCACGGAGTGCGCCACGTGGCGTATCCCCGCTTTTCTGTCATGGGATACACGGGGTTGCGGTTGGGGGGTGCGGGAAGGGTAGAATTTGTAATTTTGTATCCGATTTTCAAACCTCCGTTGTCATCTCCGATCTCCAAACTCGTCTTCTTGCAGAGATAGATTACAGACGAAGAGATTACACAAAGAAGGGATGAGCAAGGACAAGAAGCGGAAGGAAAGAGATGGAGATTAGGAGGAAAAAAGTGACGTAGTTACATATATAGACTGTATGTATTATAAATAATGTATCTGGCATGTGCTGTGTCCAGATTCATTTAGTTATATACTCTAGCTGTCTTCCAGTGCACCTACCATCTATAACTTTATTATAATTAATTATATACTAGCATTGTACAGTACACATATCTAAACGTAATGTACTACTCATTTAAATTAACAAAAATAATATAAAAATGATTAATTATTCAATCATAAGGAATATAATTGTTATATAGATTATGAAATATATAATTTCGGACAAGATATATATATAATTTTTATTTTTATTTTTATTTTGCCGTATCCCCACGTATCCCAATATTTTTGAATTTGCCGAATTGCCGAATCCCTGTATCACGCACCCCCGCACCCGCACCCATGCTTCATAGCTGAAAGCATTAAATCTAAGTTCGAAGCTCTGCTTCCTGTATAAGAAAAATCATATTATATTTTGTTTAGTCTAATTGATTTCTCTGGCTCATTACCTGCTAAATAAATAATTAAAAAATTGAAATATGATGCGGTTGCACCAGGTTCCTAAAAAATATTTGCGTTGCAGGCTTGCAGCCAAGTCTGACCTCAAAAGGCACAAAGAATAATGATGGTAGCACAAGTTATTTTGAACAGTCTGTAAAATGCGAGTGAGTAGGAATCTGTTATGACTGACAGCGTTCGAGTTTTTGTTGTGTAGAGTCTTTCTTTAATGAGTGTTTTTATCTAAACTATTATATTATTTAAAAAAAATCTATTTTAATTCAAAATTAAAAATAAAGATGCCGTGTGCCTGTTCCTAATGCTGCACTGTGTGATTGCTTTGTATGTTTCAATATTAAACGTTTCTTATTATAAGAGGAAGGTGCCATAATGTTTGACTCTTTGCCCTATAAATACATTAGTGTTTTATATACCAATTATAATCTTATATGAGCCATTTCGAATGCACTTCGAACATATGATGTGGTTGCAATGCGGTGATTAGTTTAGTTTCTATTCTGTTGCTTTTTGTAGTTGGATGCAGTCATATCCTGCAGTAGTTTACTTATCAACCTCTGAGGTCAGGCTGATATTTCTTCTGAGCATGTCTTTTTCTTTGTCGCTTCATATTCAAAGGCCGACATGATCAATGAGTAGACTTAACAGAGAGTAACTGAGATGTTATCAGTTTCCATCAGGTTTGTCCAGTTATTTTCCTTTATTTCGTAACTACTTAAATAATTTTACAAGTTCATCCTATGCTAAAAATATTTTGCTTGGTCGTTTTTAATAGCAGGGAACTCTTCTCTTTGAATGTTGCATGTAATTCCATGCGTGATCATAATTGTTTATGGCCTCATTGTATAATGTAGGAGTATGAATTACTTTTCCTATTTTTTTACTTCCCTATCACAGTTTTTTTCTTCTTTCTTTTCGCTAAGTTCCCTCTCACAGTTGCTATGTATGGTTAAGTATATTCCACATAATCAGTGGGGCTGGTACGAAAAAGATTTGGAATTTTGAATATGTAGTTCCGTATTTTTTCCACAAGAGTGTGGTAGGGAAAAGATTTTTAGTCTTTCATGGTTTCGGGAACCATTCTTAATATGGCATCTGGATCTAAAGGTACCAGCACCAATCTATTTTTTTTTTGTTTCACTGCTCTAAGGTTTGAATCGGACTCTTAGCGAGGAAGAATGTTTGCTATATCAGTTAAAACATTTATTTATTTTCATTTCCACTTTTCGAGGGACTTAGCAGTGGTGAAGTGACTCAAGTTGATATTCCTGCAACATGAATTTGATGTGCTGGAGGAAGCGGATCATATAGCGCAGAGACTCTATTTAGCTGAACTTCACACTTTCGCTGGCTTACACGGAGTGTCAGTTAGTTTTCCCATTGCTCAATGCTACTAATATGTGTATTTTGGGCGTGCTTGGTCCTTTCTTAATTTCTTACGCTTGAATCTGATGCTGCAAAGGTATAAGACAAAAATTGCTCGCTGTTTTTATGACTGTATTAAGAAGTTTTTCTTCAAATATCTATTCCTTGAGAAACATAATATACTGGTTCCTCCCTAATAAATATTACCTACACATTATATATAAACATATATTTGCATGCCATACTATATTCACGTGGCCATTATGTATAGAAATTTGTTAGCTCATTATAGAGGGGTATAACCGCCAGTTCACACTTCGATCAGTTCAGTTTAAATCACAGCAGTACGACACTTAATGCTTAAGAAAGAGAGGGACACTCACAATGAAGCTCATGGATAAAATTTAGTTGGAAGAGGAACGCCTAAGGTAGAAAAAGATCAGCGTCGAATATCTCTGTTGCTTAAGCTAATTTTTACACTTAAGCTAATTAACATGTGCTACTGCATAGTATTATTTTTGTTACTATACTAAGTCTTGATTGCAAATCCATTTCTCTGTTGCTTGGTGGTATTTTTGCAAAAAATGTATTATTGTTTGATTTTAGTTATTTATAAAGGTATTTTTTACTTTGTCATAATTCACTCCTAATTTTGTTTTAGGCCCTTTTTTGCAGCAACGGCCATGACAGCTATGACATCTGCAGCTATTTCAGGTTCAAAATAGGATCAACAACATGATTTTAAGTAGTGGCAAAAAATTAAGATAATAATGGAAATATAAGATGACTGGATACATGAGATGAATTTTCTGATGAATTTACTATGATAAAAAAGTACGTATTTTATAGACCACGTGTTCTCTCACTTACCATGCAGAAATTGATTCTTATTTTACTCCTATTTTTTTAATTTATTGAACAGTTTTAATTGAATCTGACAGTATTGTTGTTGATCTTAAGTTTTGGATTCCTAAAGTTCAGCTATTGCGACTCAGCTTCTAGATTGGTATGCAGATTCAGATTATTTAATCTGTGGTATATCACTGTCAAATCATATATGCTCATTGTGCTCAAGTCCTTACAAGCAGGGTTCGTTATGGGTCAGGAATGCTGTGTAATTGAGAAGTAGAAGGAAACTTATACAGGTATCTAGCTTCGTATTAAGCTTTCGAGCTGAAGAGGTCGTTATATAGTTTAATTTAAATGGTTAGCTTGCATGTAAACTTTCATATAAGCAAACGGTATTTGTAATTTTTTTACTAAATGAATGATGTGTATTTGACAGTTGCACTATCTCATTTTTGCGATACCGTTGCTGGATGTGATCTCTAACCGTTGAATGTACAGGTTTTAGATTTTTGTAAATGTTTCTGCTTGTCTATATATCTGACAATTTCAAGCGTAACAAGTTGATATAGTCCTATCTGAGCCTACAGCGTAACTGAAATGGCTTCTGTTCATTTGTTTTCTCGCTCAAGTTAAAATATTCCTATCTATCTCAGTCTGCAAGGCAACTAAAATTGTTTCTGTTTTCTCGTTTTTTTGTGAGCGCGTAGTAGGAAATTATTAGGTTTGCCGTGTCATCATAGGAAGAGGAAGAGGTGTTTCAATGGATGACTACAATTTTGAGGTAATCCATATTCTTTGAGGTTTGACCTTATATTATTTGGTTTTAAGCATTCAAATGCATTTCTTATGAGCCATGGCTCTCCACTATCGGAGGCAGCCTTCACTTCATGGTCTCCTTCAACGTCAAATCATTTCACAATGTTTATGAAGGTGGAAGAAGGGTCGCCACCGTAATAAGCAATATAAGTCTGCTACCGGCAATGTGAAATTGAAATTTTTTGCTTATATTAGCTTCATATAAAGTTGAGAAGGCTCGTGTGAGAAGAGTTAACAAGACACTGCTTTTACTTGTAATATGTGTATACTGTACTGTATTTGTCTATATTCAAATATTAAGAATCATTTCGATTTTAGAACCAGTGAAGCATCAATGTTTCCCTGCCCCGTGAATGGTTTTTTTCGAAGTGTTCTCAGTTAGGCGAGGTGTTGTAGTCATTAACAATGTAAATCATAAAAATGCCTACACAGTACACATTTTACCACTCAATTTGTTTTCTCTCAATGCATTTACGGGAAGGGGAGTATGTAGTGTAGCTTGCTACTTAGGTTCTTAGTTTTAGTTTGCACATATTGCTACACTGCAGGTAGAAGGTAAGAACCATATTTGTATTATCCGATGCGTATCTTGTCGATTAGTTTTATCAATACAATTGAAATCAATGATTTTTACTAATATCAATTTAAATAGAGGTTATAATTGGCTTCCACCCTTGAATATATATAACACTACCGTACAAAGGCCGTAACATGCATGAAAGAAATTTCAATGTATTTGGTAAAATATCCGAAAAACTGTACCGGGATAATTTGTAATTAAGATCAGAAAGTAGTGTTATATAAATCAGGAATTGGGACAAATCGAAGTAGGATTAGTCGATAAATTGGGAATTAATTAGAGTAAAAATCGGATGTATTTATTTAACAAAAAATAAAATAAAATCGGATGTATTTATTGTAATATTATTTAATACTAACTTATAATTGCATGCACGGTTTTTTTCTAACATTTGTTATATATATATATATTTTTAATTTGTTATTAGTTTACATATCAAATTGTTTTTATGATATTGATACATATATAAGATTTTACACGTTCAATTTATTATGTGTTTTATCTTGAATTCTTAAAACTTAATTTGGATGATTTTACAGCATGAAATTAACAAACTAATCTTTAATTTAGTAATGATTTAACAATTTTCTCCAATAAAAACTACCAAGAAACAAAAGAGAGATGAAATTGATGATTTTTTATATTGAAAATTCTATTCTATTTAGGAAATCTACTTTTATTTTGTTTTGATTATCAAAATAACCTTTTGAAAGATAGTTGTACCAAACTACCAACAACCAAATACAATTTTAATAATAAGTGTAGGAGGGATTTTGTCCACAACTTTGGTAATTGGTAGTGGTCCTTAGTACGATAAAATAAATAAGAACCGTTAGATCTTAAAATAAATAGATAAAAAAATGTTGGATCTAGCATAAAAAAATATTTAATATTTTAACATGTAAATTAAAAAGTGTATTTATATTAAAATTCGAAAAAGTGCTTGTTCATGATTTAAATCATATATAATTAGGTTTTCTATATTGAATAAAATTATTAATGTAGGTATTCTACACTAAATAGGATTAATGTAAAAATTCATAATTATATTTTCTCTTGAGATAACGGGTGTTTTAATTTGGATAATAATTGTTAAATCATCACTAAATTAAAGATAATTTTATGAGTTTCGCGTGGACTGTAAAATCATCCAAATTTGATTTTTACATCTCGAGATAGAGCCTAAATAGTACATATGAACCTTTTTTAATATTATTAAATAAATAAATTAAATTTACTTCTAATACAATCTTTTATATTCTTTTCAGATTATAACTTCCTTTTAAAATTCAATTCTAATATAACATTTTTTATTATCTCCTTTTTAGCTTATAATTTATTTTTAATATATAATCTTGATCTTCTATTTTTAAAAATGTTATATTCGATGATTGAGATTATTTTGACAGTACAGTGACCAAACCAAAATGACCAAACCAAATACCTCTTACGCTTATTATATATAAAGGATATATTATTATTCTGAATCTATTAGTTATTTATTAACTAATATGTATTCATGTATAATCATTCATATTTGATTAAATATTATTTTAATTCTAATAATTATTATAAATATTTCGATTAAAAAATACTCGCAAAGATAAAGTGAAAATATTAAAAATCAAATTGATTACGTATTCGATTGAATTGAGAATCAATCAATATATCCTTTATTATCATACCTGAGTCTACCACACGTTAGTTAACCAATCATAATCGAGGAATTATTTTAGGACCAATCAGAGCTAATTCCTAAAATTTAGATCTTTCCTTATTTACAATCTCACCATGGCTCTTTAACCATGGTTAGTTAACACTTCAAATTTAAATACAATAATGATTTTATTAAACATATTCATAAATACATATTTTTTAAATCAAAAAATATTACTAGAAAATCACAATTTTAATTTGAAATCAATAACGATATACTATTATATATTTTAAATTAAATTTCATAATTAATCTTCATTAATCAACTACTCTTTTAATATAAAGTCAGTCACAATCATATTATCATACATTATAAATTGATTTTTATAATATATATTGCACAATTATAATTGATATTAAATAATTATAATCTAACTTAATTAAAAATCTGAAAAAAGCATATTTGAAATCAGATTTTAAATAACTTGGATAAAATCCATACCTTCAAAAAACTGATTTTTTTATAATCTAAAAAATTTATTTATTCATAATTTGTTAATAAAATTAATTAATAAATGCATAAGTCAACACCACAAAATCGGATTTGAACAAATTTTAAATAGCTTGGATAAAATCCATATCTTCAAAAACTCGATTTTTTAAAAGGTTCAAAAATAAATTTATTCACAATTTGTTAATAAAATAATAAATAAATTCATATTTTTTAAATCAAAATTTTTTTACTAGAAAATCACAATTTTAGTTTGAAATCAATCATGATATACTATTATATGTTTTAAATTAAATTTCAATATTAACCATTCATTAATCAACCACTCTTTTAATATAAAGTCAATCACAATCATATTATCAAACATTATAAATTCTGAAAAAATTGGATTTGAAATCAGATTTTAAATAACTTGGATAAAACTCATACCTTCAAAAAATTGATTTTTTTATAAGCTCAAAAATATATTTATTCATAATTTGTTAAGGAAATTAATTAATAAATGCATCTAAGCCAACACTACAAAATCGGATTTGAACAAATTTTGAATAGCTTGGATAAAATCTATATCTTCAAAAACTCGATTTTTTGAAAGGTTCAAAAATATATTTATTCACAATTTGTTAATAAAATAATTAATAAATTCATATGAACGATTACTACATATATTTTAATTACTTTAATTATTAAATATACGCTATAAGAGTATTATTATTGGTTGGTGAATAAATTACAAATCAAAAAATTGAAATTATTTTAGAGGCAATCAGAATTTGCTTCTAAACTTTAAATTATTCAATCATATACAAAATTTTTATTATTTACCATGCTTATTCTAATTTATTGATCGCAGTTAAATTAAATTTAAAAATAAAATATCTTGATTAAATAATTTCGCATATCACATGGTTTTTAATTTTAAAAAATTTTCACTAACCGTAAATATTATATTCTATAAATCCACATACCAGTATATTACATATGGTTATATGAATCAAGTTCTATGGAGACCTTATATTTTAGCGGAGACCGGAGACCATATATCAATCAAAACATTGCACAAACTTATTTATTGAAAATCATGTTCTATGAAATCACTATTTCATTTATTTAATTGAAAATCTTGAAAATCATATATGTTTTACATGCAAATTTTATTAAAAATCTTGAAAATCATGTATATTTTACAAAAAAAAACATGCAGAACGTATTGTTCTCCAAAACATGTTATGCTTACAAATCATTTAATAATTTTTAAGATTTTGAATGAAATAATAATATTCATTGAACATTTTTTTATAAATATATATGTTTTGCAATGTTTTGAGTGTATAATGTATACGATCTCCACGATCTCCACTCAAATGTTGGTCTCCATAGAACTTAACTCATGGTTATATATCTTTTAGTTATGAATTGTTTTTGAACATCCTTTATTATAATAAAGGATACTCGAATCTAACATGTATTAATTAACCAATCACAAGATTGTGAATTATTTTAACATCAATCCAAATCTATTAAATAATCAATTAAAATTAATGTAACATGTACCTCTATTGGATCTAGATTCTACGTTTCAGCCAAGACTAAACTCAAATCAAGTTACACTCAATAACAGTTAAATTTTTTTTCATATTAATTAACTAAACATAATAACTACTAATTTTTATTTTAACGGTTAACTAATAAACAATTTATATAAAATAAAATTCATACAAACTAAAAAAATGAAATTATTATATTAAACATAACTGGAAATCTAAGCCGCTTATTCCCTATTCCCCATCAGACCTAGCCAACTTTGATAAACTAAGTGTATACATCAATTCTCCTCCTGGTTAAATCTTATCAATTTCGGTTAAGGTAATACTTTATATTTTTTATTATATGACAATCTATACTTGGACATATTATCTTTTTATTTCGATTGTATATATGTATTGTATGTTTCATGTTTTAATTATCCAATAAATTCAACAGAAAAACGTTTCTGACAAAGAAAATAGAAAACGATTAAGGTTATTATCATCCCCAGTCCGGATTCTACCAGAGTAACTTCTCATTAAAATATTCAGTCACAAACTCCAATAATTATGCGACTTAATAAATTGTAAGCATCAATCTTTATCACACTACACTGATTTGTTTACATTATTAGGTGTGCCTATAGATAATTATTTTTTTCAGTGTTGGGTTGTCATTGTTATTTAGTGATTACTTAACAATTTTATTCTAAATATAATAATTATTTAATTTAAAAAATTATACATTAATACATGAATCTATTATATTTATAATAGATATTTTGATATCTCAAACTCTCAATTCAAAATCATAAGGTACAACTAAAATCATGAATTAAAAATTATTCACAATATAAAACTATTACCACACTATTCTAAATACACATTGAAAATTTAAGTTATGTAAAATATTAAATAATTCAGTCATAAAAAAGTTAGGATCAACCAATTCAAATATTAGAATGAATTTTAAACCAATCATCTTTTAACATTTTAATTATGAAATTTTTAACTATCCAATAATTAATGGGAAAAAAATTGACCCGACAATATATTTGAATTATTCAAAATATTAAATATACTCTTAAGTAGTACTATACATTATTTGGTGTATAAATTATCAGTCAAAAGATAAAAAATATTACAGAGTCAATGAAAATATTTATAGTGAATATTTACATAATAAATTGTTCAATTTAGCACAAATTTCCTTATAAATAACTATTTATTTATTGATAATTAATTCATCAATAAAAGGACATATGTCATCCACAAAAATAATTAAACTTGCAAAAATTATCAATAAAAGGGCATGCAACATCTATAAAAATAATTAAAATTGAACAAACACATAGTAAATTAGATCACTAATTTCCTTTATCCAATCATTGAACTGACCTTCAATTATGGTACATCTCTAGCTTATATCACTAAATTAAACAGTCTTTTCGGCGAGATCATCTAACAATTTGTTATAAACGTGAGGAATATGTTTATCTGATTTGTCATAACGTATTCAAACAACCGACCAAAACTGTAATTTTATATTATCCACATCAATGAACTAATATAACAAAATCTAATATATGGGTAGACAAAATCCACGAACAGGATATTAGGCTCTCAATAAAGAAAAATATTTATTGATAGCCAAAGTAAAATCAAGGAAAAGAAAATAAGGCTTATTATTTACAAGGACATAGTACAAAATCTAATATTTTGGTAGATAAAAATCCACCAACGAGCAACGGGGTACTAGACTCTCAATGATATATTTATTGAAAAGTAAAGAAAAAAATTCTAAAAAAAACTTGAAAAACTGATATCAGCTCCTAAACTTTAGTTTAGCATTTTTTTATAGTAAATCAATTCATTAATAAAAGGACCTATAATTTGTAAAAATGACATTGAACAATCACATAACAAACTAGATTATATGAAGTTTCTATTGTTATAACAACAATCGTTTCATATATCTTGCACAGTAGATATCCTTTCTCATTTCACTGAAACATGCAACCTTTTTTTGATAGATAGTCTAATGATTTATTGGAGTCGTGAGGATTAAGTTTCTATATATTTTTAATATGTAATCGAAAAATTAATCACAACCATACAAATATTTTCAATGAATTAATATAATAAATATTTTAAGAATACGATATTGAATAAATATACCGAATTCTCAGAATATTGGTGAAAAATTTATTAACATGATACATAGAAATATTTTCTAACAAAGAGAGAAATAAAATGAAAGATAAATTTTTAAAAAAACAATAAAGAGGAATTTTGAACTTTTTAACGGGGGTTGTATTTGTTTTGATGATTGGTTCATAGTATTAATATTAATTCAATTGGTATGAATTCACGGATAAGTAATTTCATACTTAAGTTAGTTAACATTCCAATAGAATTATATATTTTCTAAATAAAAATTAAAATAATATATTTATATTAATTTATTAATACATATTGGTGAAAAATTTATTAACTTGATACGTAGAAATATTTTCTAACAAAGAGAGAAATAAAATTAAAGATAAATTTTTAAAAAAACAATTAAGAGGGATTTTGAACTTTTCAACAGAGGTTGTATTTGTTTTGATGATTTGTTCATAATATTAATATTTATTCAATTGGTATGAATTCACGGATAAGTAATTTTATACTTAAGTTAGTTAACATTCCAATAAAATTATATATTTTTCTAAATGAAAACTAAAATAATATTTTTATATTAATTTATTAATACAATTTATTGGTCGGTGCGTAGCACGGGTAGAACGCTAGTATATATATAAAGGAGGATACACGGAAGTTTAGGTGGCGCTCTAAGATCGTCTCAATCTATTTTTCTTATTTTCTAGAATTTTAGAATTTTAAACACTAATAAATATAAAAATATCATTTAACATATTAGAAGTAGAATAGGTGTTCAAATTTATAGAGGAGAAGAATTCGAATTTATAGGGAAGACATATGATTAATAGGTATTCGAATTTATAGAGGAGAAGAATTCGAATTTATAGGGAAGACATCATGATTAAATGTTTTCTTTAAAGTATAATAAGTATTTATAATGCATATGATTAAAAGTTCTACTAGAAGTAGAACAAGAGTTCGAATTTATAGAGAATAAGAGTTCAAATTTATAGAAAAAACATATAAATAAAAGTTCTATTTGAAGCAAAAAAATATCATTTAACATATTAGAAGTAGAATAGGTGTTCGAATTGATAGAGGAGAATAGTTCGAATTTATTGGGAAGACATATGATTAGAAGTTCTATTGGAAGTAGAATAAGTATTTTTAACGCATATGATTAAAAGTTCTATTGGAAGTAGAATAGGAGTTCGAATTTATAGAGAATAAGAGTTCGAATTTATAGAAAAACATATAGATAAAAGTTTTATTAGAAGTAGAATATGTGTTTGAATATATAGACCAGACATATAATTAAATATTTTATATAAAGTACGATCTTCTTAAATTATACTTTTTTATATAAGTTAATTATACTTCTATCAGGAAAATTCATTCATAAATCCAATACTATTGTCATAAAAAAGTCATCGTTTTTTAAAAAGAAAATAACTGATGTATTAACATAATAAAAAAATATTATCATGTAGGATCCCTAAATAAATACAGGAGTACCCATAATATAAAGAGAAAATAAGATGTGTTTTCATTTTCTAAAACTTCACAATTTTTAGAAGTCTAGAATAAGTATAAATTGGAATTCGCTCTATTTTTTAGGTTTTAATTTAAGGAGTAAGTTGTTGTGTAAGATAAGTATCATCAATAATATGTAATGAAATTGAAATTTCGATCCCAAATGAGAGCGGCTCGAAACGTGTTTAACGGAAATACGACTCACTATAAAAGATTATATTAGCTATTAAAATATCATATTGATGTTATAAATTTTATTTTATTTTTAGGATTTAATTTTTATGGATAAACATTATGATACAAGTGATATATGTAAAAGTTAGGTTTTTGGTATTAACGAGAGAGCGGATCAATAATAACAATCGTGTTTAACGAGAAAACAGTTCATTAGAGAAGACCGTATAAAAGATGCTTGAATATATAAGGAATACATATAATAAAATATTTTATTGGAAGTAGAATACGAGGACGGTGGAGGCATCTTATACAATTTTTTAAAACTATATATATTTTTTCTTAGAAATCCTTTATTTTAATTTTTTTATACAAGTTAATTATACTTGCATTAGAAAAATATATCCATAAATTTAATATTATTCCCGTAACGAAAAGTCTTCGTATTTGATTTATTTTTTATATGTTAACATAACAGAAAGACATTCTCATACGGAAAGTGGAAGTTTAAAGAATATAAAATTGGAATTTACTCTCTTCATGTAATGAAGTTAAAATTTCGATTTCAAATAACAGCGGCTCGAAACGTATCTAACGGGATAACGGCTCACTAGAAAAGATTATATTAGCTATTAGAATTTGATACTGATGTCATAATTTTTTTTCCTTTTTACGGTTCGATTTTATGGATAAAAATTATTATATAAGTCTTTACAATATATGTTAAAGTTATGATTTCGGTTTTAATGAGAGAGCGGCTCAATCGAAAGAATCATGTTTAACAAGAGATCGATTTATTAGAGAAGATTATTTAATTATTAAAATTTAATATTAATATTATAATGTAATGTAAATGTATTGAATTTTTTTAAAAATATTGTAACGCCGCCGCGAAGCGCGGCTTTATCGACTAGTTTTTAGAATAAAGATAAATTTAAAGAAAAATAATCCCGACACGGGAAATAGAAGTAGATTTGTCCGTGATCGGCGAGGCCCCGAGGAGTGGTGAAAACATTGACAATGCACGTGGCACTGACACCCTACAGATCCTGCCACGTCGATTATTATGACGCTCATCACTGTTTGCTGCTGCCACAGATCTAGATGCCCCTCACTCTTAAAATACTCCAAAACAAGCAGCCATTCTCCACTCCACCTTCTATCGCTACAAATCCACATTCAATAGAATTCATACAAACAACCCAACTCACGAACTTTAAGCTCAAGCTTATCTCTTCACAATGGGGAAGGTCTCTAAATTCATCCTCCTTTATTTGATCTCTATATATTTAATTATTTTTACGTGTTCTTTTGGTTGATTTTGTGTTTTTTTTTATTGATTATGCAGGAAGAAAAGAAGGTGGAGGAAAAGAAAATAGAGGGAAAGAAGGTAGAAGAGAAGCCAAAGAAAGTAGAGGAAGGGGAGAAGAAAGTAGAAGCAAAAGATGAGAAGAAAGAGAAATCAAATGAGGAAGCAAAAGCCGAGGATGCACCAAAAGAGCCACCTCCTCCACCACCACCACCACCACCTCAAGAAATTGTGCTTAGAGTTTACATGCATTGTGAGGGATGTGCTCGAAAAATTCGTAAATCTCTCAAGGGCTTTCAAGGTAATGATCATTTGGATATCTTAATATTCTTCTTTTGTTAAAGATTTAAAATGGAATATTATACTTCTTTTTTTTTTTTTGCCAACAATGGAATATTATACTTTGTTGTACGAAACTAAATGATTTTATTGAGATGAAAGGTAACGAGCAACAAGATGCCACAGATAGATAGTCTTTTCTCGATCGAAATTTTAATAAAAGAATGAAGTTGATTTGATAATTTGTACATTCTGTACGTATAAAAATATTGAAATGGTTTGTTTTTTGGGCAGGGGTTGAAGATGTGATGACTGATTGTAAGACTCATAAGGTTGCGGTGAAAGGTGAGAAGGCAGATCCACTCAAAGTTTTGGCTAGAGTTCAGCGTAAGAGTCATCGTCATGTCGAGCTGCTTTCTCCGATCCCGGCAGAACCCAAAAAACCAGAGCAAAAAGAAGCTCCAAAACCGCCAGAGAAAAAAGTGGAGGTTACGAATCACGAACTATTAATCATTAAATTTTCCTACTATTCTTAACTGTTTTTTTTATATATATATATTTTCTTTAATTTGTTGGTTCTCGCAGTGATAGTACTTGGGATTCCTTATGGGGTATACTTGTTTATTGTATGTGTATTATTAAATGCAGACTCAGGTAATAACAGTGGTTCTGAAAGTACACATGCATTGTGAAGCTTGTGCTCAAGAGATCAAGAAACGTATTCAACGAATGAAAGGTGATTACTAATATTTATTCATGATTTTCCTTTTTCCTTGTTACTTTCTTGAATCTTAGACTAGAGGAGTAACAAATGTGATCTCAAAAACGGTTACAAGATTGCATATTTAATTAAAACGCCATCGCAATCTGTATATTCTCCAACTAGAATATGTAAAATAATCACTTCTTGATATTCCCATTGATCTTTTTTGTTTTTTGTTTCCCACTAATTATATGTTAATTAAAGTCGATTATTCATCTTGATTATCATCAATCGATGTCTGCTAACAATTAGTTTAAGCTGTCTATTCTCTCTCTAAACTTTTTCATAAGTTTGATGTGTTTTAGAAACAATGCCTGAGCTCTGTACCATTACATGTTATCAACTTCTTCAATTTTGTTGTGTGTTATAGTAAGTAACGTACTAAGCACATTACGTAAGGTTGACCAACAAAAATAGAAACTGGACAACTAATTATTAGGGACGGAAGGAGTATTATGTAGGATGGAGAACTTTAATGTGTGTGTATATATATCAGATTAGTTGAGTTTTTTTGATTGATTGACAGGGGTCGAGATTGTGGACACAGATCTAAAGGGCTCACAAGTGACAGTCAAAGGAGTAGTTGATCCCGCAAACTTGGTTGAATACGTGTACAAAAAAACCGGGAAGCATGCAGTTGTTATAAAGCAAGGACCGGAGAAAAAGAAAGAAGAAATCAAAGGCAATGAAGCTACAGAAAAGAAAAAAGGTGATGAGGGTGGTGACAAAGAAGGGAAGAAAACCGAAGATCCCGCTCCAGCAGTGCCTTCAGAAGCCGGCAAAGAGAAGAAGGAAAAGGGCGGAGAGAAAGAGGCTGCAAAGCCAGAGGAGGTGCCCGTGCCAGCAACAGGTGAAAAAGAGCCAAAAAATGAAGTGATGAAGATGATCAAGAAGAACGAGTTCTACTATTACTTCCCACCACAGAATTACGAAATTCACCCTCCAAGGGGGGTGACTGAAGTTTACCCTCCAGCACCACAGATGTTCAGTGATGAGAACCCTAATGCATGCTCTGTTATGTAGTAAGGATATGGAGGGCAAATTTGGTAGATAAACAAGAGCGAGTTAGTGAGTGAGTGCACATGGTCTAGCATGGCCAAGCTCGGTTTAATGGAGTATCTTGTTATGCTCTACATGTGGCCTTGTCGAATAAATCTGCAAAGGACTGTAGAATTTTCTGAGGTTTGTACTTGTTTTAGTTTACTATAATCCTTGTTACATAGAATAATAAGAGCCTAATATAAGAATATTGTTTTAAGTACTTGTACTAGCTAGTTAGTTTTTATTTTTGTTTTACTCCTCCAAAGTAGCAATCTCCAAGTCTAAGGTGTGTGGAATCTGCATACTAATAATATTACATTTCGGATCGAGGATCCAAGGTTTAATAGGATCATGATAATGCGAGGTTTTACCAGGATTCAAGTCCCAAGTCCTTGCACATTCCTTTAGTTGAACTGAAATTTTGATCTGGATTATCCCCTTTAGTTTGAGCTCTCTATCTCACCAAACTTTGCCCCCAAAAAAATGTCTCCATGCAATATGTATAAAGCTGCATGCTCCCTGCCAATTATATCCTGATTCCTGAAAACAACATATATATATACCCAATTATCAAGTACTTAAAGCTGTGTCTGTTTCATTTCATTTCATGTGTTCTGTTGTACTAAAACTACGAATTACGTGCTGGAATGAAATAAAATGTACGGAGTAGTAGTACTACTTACTACCCTGTCCCTGTCGTCCTCAACCAAACTTTCAAAGAGCACAGTTCTTTTAGTACATGCTTTCTTTATTGCCACCACCCTCTAGCTCTTGTATTCTATCATGTCCTTCACATTCCGGATCCTTCAATCATACATATTTATTTTATTTATTTTCATTTTTATTTTAAAATTGAAAATCTCAGTCGTGTTACTTTATGATTGGTGAGATTTTTATATCTCGACTTTTGTTGATTTCCAATAGCAAGCCATGTTATCTTAAAGATTATAGCCCGTGCTACGCACACGGTAATTTAAATTTAAATTTCATAATAATGATGATATATAATAATAACGATTAAATAAAGAAAATAATTTTATATTTAAGATCAAATAAATTAATTAATATTAATAAAATATTAATTTTCTATATTACAACAAATGCAATTAAAAATAAAATTATTTAGATTTCCTATATTTGTGATGTGATAATATGTATTAATAAGTTTACCAAAATTAAAAAATTTATTCAAATTATCATTAATAACATTACCATAAATATTAAGAGAATATATTATTAGTATTTAAATGTGTATAAAAACTTTTTTAGTTAACAATGGGTCAAATAATTGGATCTTTTCCAAACATAATATGGATACAAAACCTAAAAATGGATTATCCAATGGGTCAAAATCAATACAAAATTTTGTCCAAATCTAAATATGGATACCAAACCAATGGCTATCCACTAATTTATAATATATACTCCCTCTGTCCCATGTAATACTTTACATTTGCGGACCAATTTCCGATAACGATTTTAAGGTGCATTTTAAGGATAGTTCTATAAATTATTTTTGATATTTTCTTCTTTTTTTTTTGTATAAAAATAGAACAATCCTATTTTTATACAAAAAAAAACTATCAAAAATAAGTTATAGAACTATATTTAAATGCACCTTAAAATGCGTATCAGATACGCAGTTTTTTTATGTAAAGAAATGTATGGGATGGAGGGAGTAATATCTTTTTTCGATTTTTGGACAGGATTTATTATCATTCAGTTTACTCGGCACTAGAAGAGTTTATATAACATAGTTTTTTTTTTTTTTTTACAGAAGTTTATATAACATTAGTACATGGAGAACCATCTTACGTGGAGAACCGTGGAGAACCATTTAAAATGTATTAAAATTGCCCTTTATATAAGGTCCTTGGTGGGGCCCTTCACATAAAAGTCTTATAATTCTATCCTCTATCCATTCATAAAAAAAAAAAAAAAATGTTGTCACGTCATCATTTTTTGTAATTTTTTTTTTTTTGTAATTTTTTTTATAAATAGATAGAGGATAGAATTATAAGACTTTTTTGTGAAGATGCCCCTACGTGGCCCTTATATATAAAGCAATTTTAATGCATTTTAAGTGATTCTCTATGGTTCTTCACGTAAGATGGTTCTCCATGGAACAATGACCTATATAACCTAGTTGATCATTATTTTTGTTATGATTTCTCGTCCAAATTATAATTAAGTAAATTAAATTATAATAAGTTCTGTTTGCCAAAATATATATATACTAATACTTATATATAGTAAGTATAAGGGAGTTCTTATACAAATTTTTGGTCGTTGTCTATACTACCAAAAGCATAAGATCCGTTGGATTAAAAGTCATCCAGTCATCCGTTGGATTATAAATTATAGGGAATTTACCAAAAATACTACATTTGAAGTTTCTATTTGCAAAAATACCATCTTCTTTAATTAATTGTAATTTTACTACATTAAGTTTCAAATTTGCAAAAATACTACTCCCTCCGTCCCTCTTGATTCTTTATATTTGCGGACCAGTTTCCGGCACGGATTTTAAGGTACATTTTAAGGATAGTTCTATAATTTATTTTTGATATTTTCTTTTTTTGTATAAAAATACAACAATCCTATTTTTATACAAAAAAAAGAAAATATCAAAAATAAGTTATAGAACTATCCTTAAAATGGATCTTAAAATGCGTGTCAGACACGCACTTTTTTATGTAAAGAAATGGGTGGGACGGAAGGAGTACAAATTAGGTCAACACTTCCCCCCTCCCCCCATGTGCCCTCCATGTGCCGCCGACTTCAACATTCAGTTTCAACACCTTTTTTTTTTAAAAGGTGGGGTGCTATTTTTGTGGATTTGGGTTGCAACTGAATACAACCACATTCAACCCGACTTCTAACACTTTTTTTAAGGTGGTGTGCTATTTTGGTGGATTTGGGCTGCAACTGAATGCAACCACATTCAACCACACTTCAACACTTTTTTTTTAAAGGTGGGGTGTATTTTGGTGGATTTGGCTTGCAACTGAATGCAACCACATTCAACCGAATGCAACCACATCCAACTTTTTTTTTTTAAGGTGGGGTGATTTTGGTGGATTTGGGTTGCAAGGCCCCGCCAGGGGCCATATTCAACTGAATGCAACCACATTCAACCGAATGCAACCACATGCAACTTTTTTTTAAGGTGTGGTGATTTTGGTGGATTTGGGTTGCAAGGCCCCGCCAGGGGCCATATTCAACTGAATGCAACCACATCAAACTGAATTAAACCACATTCAACCTTTTTTTTAAGATGGGTGATTTTGGTGGATTTGGGTTGCAAGGCCCCGCCAGGGGCCATATTCAACTGAATGCAACCACATTCAACTGAATTCAACCACATTCAACTTTTTTTTTAAGATGGGTGATTTTGATGGATTTGGGTTGCAAGGCCCCGCCAGGGACCATATTCAACTGAATGCAACCACATTCAACTGAATGCAACCACATGCAACTAAATTTCTGATTTCAAGTTCCATTTTTCAGTTGTCATTTTTGACCTCATTTTTGAACATATAGAGTTCAAAAATAAGGTCGAAAATGACAACTGAAAAATTGAACTTGAAATCAGAAATTTAGTTGCACGTGGTTGAATGTGGTTGCATTCAGTTGCTGATTTCAAGTTTCATTTTTCAGTTGTCATTTTCGACCTCATTTTTGAACTATATATATATATATATATATATATATATATATATATATATATATGCGTTCAGGTCCACAACCACCGTGGGTTGGACCAGCCACCAGGATAGCCGCAACCGTTCAATGCGGCAGAAGGGTCCGCAACCTTTCAATGCGGCAGAAAGGTCCGCAACCCTTCATTGCGGCAATATTCTTGTGAAAATTAAATTAAAAATAGAAAAATAAGATAAAATTCGAATTTAAATTCATAAAATTTCAAATATTAATACTCATTAATTCTGTGATTAATTTTACATTAGATTCACTAATTTTCTATTTTTTGAGATTTTTACATTAGATTAACCAATTTAGGAGTACGGGTCAAATCGATAGTTGACCACGATTTTTACCTTCCAAATTAATTTATTATTTTTTGAAATATTGGGAATATCACTAAAATTAGACATATATTGATTTACGTGCGGTTGTATCGTCGATAAGTATTTTTTAAAAAATAGAAACAACAATCCAGGACAAAGCACTAGTTAGATATACTGGTCAAATCGATAGTTCACTACCACTTTTACCATCCAAATAAACTTATTATTTTTTCAAAACTTGGGAATATCACTAAATTAGACATATATTGACTTACGTGCGGTTGTATCGTCGATAAGTATTTTATAAAAAATAGAAACAACAATCCGGGACAAAGCACTAGTTAGATATACTAGTCAAATCGATAGTTCACTACCACTTTTACCATCCAAATAAACTTATTATTTTTTCAAAACTTGGGAATATCACTAAATTAGACATATATTGACTTACGTGTGGTTGTATCGTCGATAAGTATTTTTTAAAAAATAGAAACAACAATCCGGGACAAAGCACTAGTTAGATATACTTGTCAAATCGATAGTTCACTACCACTTTTACCATCCAAATAAACTTTTTATTTTTTCAAAACTTGGGAATATCACTAAATTAGACATATATTGACATATGTGCGGTTGTATCGTCGATAAGTATTTTTTAAAAAATAGAAACAACAATTTGGGACAGGCATATCCGGGACAGACATATATTTTTTAAAAAATACTTATCGACGATCCAACCGCACATATGTCAATATATGTCTAATTTAGTGATATTCCCAAGTTTTGAAAAAATAATAAGTTTATTTGGATGGTAAAAGTGGTAGTGAACTATCGATTTGACCAGTATATCTAACTAGTACTTTGTCCCGGATTGTTGTTTCTATTTTTTAAAAAATACTTATCGACGATACAACCGCACGTAAGTCAATATATGTCTAATTTAGTGATATTCCCAAGTTTTGAAAAAATAATAAGTTTATTTGGATGGTAAAAGTGGTAGTGAACTATCGATTTGACCAGTATATCTAACTAGTGCTTTGTCCCGGATTGTTGTTTCTATTTTTTAAAAAATACTTATCGACGATACAACCGCACGTAAGTCAATATATGTCTAATTTAGTGATATTCCCAATATTTCAAAAAATAATAAATTAATTTGGAAGGTAAAAGTCGTGGTCAACTATCGATTTGCCCGTACTCCTAACTAGTGTTTTGTCCCGGATAATCTTAAAAATGAAAAAAAATAGCATAAAACATTAATGTAAGTTAAAATGAATGAAAGCGTTAAGAAAAAATTTATATTAAATATTTTAAATAGAAAAATTAACAAAAAATGTTACCATCCTGATTTATTTTTCAACAGTTATCTAAGATTGAGATGTACATGTCATTCCATCATTATTTAAACTACATAACATGTAAAAAATATCCATAATACATTATTAAAGATACTTTAAAGTTAAAATTAATATATTTTATTATTTTGATGCATATTTAAAGATTTAAAAATAAAAATAAAAATCTTAAATTACTGCCGCAATGAGACATTGCGGTAGATTTTACTGCCGCAATGTTTGGTTGTGGCTTTGAAAAATTTTTAGACATTAATTATGGTTGGTGGCTGGTCATAAATGAACCACCTGTAGCAAGTTTTCCTTGTGGCAGTTGGCATTTAAGGCATCCTGCCGCAATGAAACATTGCGGCAGGCGTGAAATCTGTTTCCTTTAAGGTTACAGAGTTTGTCTTTTTTTTCAATTTCCTTTTTTTCAAACATCAGAAAATACCAACGAATTTCAAGGGTTTGGAGCTCAAAAATTCATCCAAAATTAAGGTTAGTGCTCTATTCAATGGCTTCATTTTTATTTAGCTCTTCTAGTTCATCTAGTGAACGTAATGGTGATGATTATGTTACGCCGCCCGTTAAAAAAAAGCATGTTTCTCGTAAATTATTCATTGATGATGTAAATATTTCTAATTATTATAGTAGTGTTCATAAACGTAGAGTGAATCACAATGTTCATAAAAATAGAATGAATGTTGATGATGTTGGTGGGGGAAAAAATGATGATGGAAAGGGTAAAAACAAGATAATTATTAGTGATGGTGATGATGAAAAAGATGAGAAATTTGGGATGGGAAAAAATGATGGTGAAGGAGATGAGGATATTAGGATGGAAAAAATTGATGATGAGGAGGATGTTAGGATGGGAAAAAATATTGATGATGAGGATGTTAATAAGGTTGTGCCTTGTGTTGGAATGATTTTCGATACATTAGATGAGGCAGAAAGTTTTTATAGAAATTATGGTCGAAATGTCGGATTCGAGATAATAATTAGGAATACTCATAAACATCAACGGAGTCATGATCCATCATCCCGTTTGTTTATTTGTAAGAAGGGTGGAAGAGTAGCACCGGAATCGGATTATCTTGATAAAGGAAAACGACGCATTAGCGATGTAGATCCACGAACGAATTGTCGTGCTCGAATGTACGTATGTCACCAAGTGAATGTAAACAAATGGAAGGTAACTTTGGTTGATTTGAAACACAATCATTCCATGGTAACACCGGATAAGCGACAATTTTTTCAAACATCGCGCAACATCGATCCGATCACCCGATCATTGATTGAGTTGTTTAACAAATCGGGGATCGAGACGAGTAAAGTGATGAAATATCTTGGTGAGACATGTGGAGGCATTGAAAATTTAGGGTTTTCTAATCAAGATGTACGTAATGTCATACGGGATATTCGACGCCGAGTGTTTGATTTCGGTGATGCGGAGTGTGGCTTGGTCTTGTTACGAAAGTTACAACAAGAGAATGCGTTCGGTCATTTCTTCTATCGAGTGGATGTGGATAACGAGAATCGTGTTAAAGGTTTGGTGTGGGTTGATCCTCGATGCATGAACGCTTACAAGAATTTTGGTGATGTGGTGACGTTCGACTCAACTTATCGAACGAATAGGTATTGTATGCCTTTCATACCAATTACGGGGGTGAACCACCATTACCAAAATATTTTGTTTGGATTTGCACTCATGAGAGATGAGACCGAGACTTCTTATCAATGGGTTTTAGAAACTTGGTTGGAAGCCGTTGACAACAAACCTCCCACTACAATAATTACCGATCAAGACATTGCTTTGGGAAATGCTATTGCCATGGTTATGCCCGAAACAAATCACTTATATTGTACATGACATATAAGTAGTAAATTTCCCGAGAAGTTATCTAGTTTGTACACCAAATATCCGGAATTCAAAACGGATTTTAATGCATGTGTGTACAAGTCGTTGTCACCCACGGAATTTGAAGGTAGATGGGAGGAATTGGTCAAGAAGTACAAACTTGAGGATCATGTTTGGTTGAATGAAATGCATCGCATTAGACATCAATGGATTCGTGCTTACACAAAGTCGCATTTTGCCACCGGTATGACCACTACCTCTAGAAGCGAATCAATGAATTCATTTTTTGATGAATATGTGCAAGCATCTACCGGTTTGAAAGAATTCATTGAGAATTCCCAAAAGGCTTTGGAGGCACAATATCTAGGGAGGTTAAAAGTGACTACGAGAGCGAAGAAAGGGAAAGGAGACTAGTATTGCAATCATCCTTGGAAATTCATGCATCCAAAATTTACACGAAAGAGATGTTTAGGCATTTTCAAAAGGAGCTTCTAAAAAGTACATCTTATGTCGTGACGAAAACTAAAGGTGGATGTCATTTGTTTAAAATGTTCGTGGTTGAGAAGTCTACCGTGCCGGAGGATCATAGAAGAAGCTATCGGTTGACGGCCCATATTGATGGAAAGATTGAATGTGTTTGTAAGCAATTTGAACATTCGGGGATGATTTGTAAACACATGATCCGTTACCTAGACATGAAACAAAAAATACGTATACCGAATGATTACATCATGTCTAGGTGGACAAAAAATGGCAACAAAATTGCTGGACCTCTACCTTATACCCCTCCCATTCTTGGTAATGTTGGTGAATCACAAGCATCAAGGTATAGTGCATTGTGCAAATCATTTCAAAATTTAGGCGATGTTGGTAGTTGTTTCGTCCCACGTTTCAACTACGTGATGAACTTGATTGAGCGAGAGAGGTGTCACGTGGAAATTGCTTTTCCACAAGAAGATAAGACCGAAAAAATGAACGAGTCGTTTCCTCAAGAAAATTGGGATCATGATCCGATATTCGATCCTCCAATGTCACAAACTAAGGGACGAAAGAAAGCGGCAAGATATAAAAGTGGTATTGAAACGTCAACTTCAACAACCAAGCAACGAAAGTGCGGAAAATGTGGGTTGGTAGGAGCAAACCATGATAGAAGAAATTGTCCTGACAATTAGTTTCAATTGTATTCTGTAATATTTGAAACTATTTTTATTAATTATAATCTTAATTTTCAATGTAAGGTATATCCATGCATTTGTACTAGTTTCAATTAGATTTTTTTCCAGTTTTTCGAATATTAGGAAAAACATATTTAAATTTGGGAAAAAAAAAAATTTAATTTATCTCGAATTTTATATTTAACAATTGAAATAAATTGCAATTTTATCATTTTTCCAAATTTTAATATCAAGAAACAAAAAAAAATAATGTGTCTATCCGCAACGCCTCATTGCGGCAGAGAGGAGTCCAGTAGCTTTTCTCTCTCCTCCCCTGTTTTTTTAAGGTTGCTCAAAAAAATCAGATAATAATTTTTTTGAATTACTAAATTATTTTTTCTTGGGACATTTGGATTAAAATAAAATTTAAGCATTCATATATGATTTTTAAATTGAATATTTTGGAAAAGAGAGGATTTTTTTAAGCAAACTTTAAAAAAAAATGTAAAAAAAGGACTTTCCAGTGGGTCACCCATCCTAAATTGCTCTAGTCCAAGCACGCTTAACCTCGATGTTTCGATTCGCAACAAACCACTCGGCCAGGAATGCCGCATCTGAGTGTTTTAGCAACCGTTCATATATGAATGCGAAATGAATTCCGCTCATATTTCAATATTTTATTAAGTAATAATATTATTTATAATTATTGCTTTAAAATTCGAAAAAAACATAAATTCATATTTTAAATTAATCGTTTCTTTCGAATTTTAGTTTAAAAATTGGGAAAAATAATTTTTTCCATTTTTCTCGAATTTTAAATTAATTATTAGGAATAAAATATAATTTATGCTTTTTTCGATTTTTAATATCAGGAAATAAATAATAATAATAATAAATTACTGCTATCCGCAACGCCTCATTGCGGCAGAGAGGAGTCTAGTAGCTTTTCTCTCTCCTCCTCTGTTTTCCCCTGTAACAGGGGAAAACAGGGGAGGAGAGAGAAAAGCTACTGGACTCCTATCTACCGCAATGAGGCGTTGCGGATAGACACATTTTTTTTTTGTTTCTTGATATTAAAATTTGGGAAAATGATAAAATTGCAATTTATTTCAATTGTTAAATATAAAACTTGAGATAAATTAAAAATTATTTTTTTCCCAAATTTAAATATGTTTTTCCTAATATTCGAAAAACTGGAAAAAAATCTAATTGAACAAAACCTATCCGCAAGGAGTCATTGCGGATAGGTTTTAATTTTTTTTTTTAAATGGTCTGTTTGTTTTTTCTTCTACCAAGTAAAAACAGACAGCAAAAAAAGCTGCAATAAGGAATCTATTTTTACTGCTTTCCATCTACATTTTATAAAACCTGTTTTAACCACATAAACGCAAAATACCATATCAACCAATCCCAACCAATATAAATACAACAATACAACTACCTACTTTCAAAGCAAAATTAACAAAATAATAATACAATCAAATAAACATGATCAAATTAACTAAAGTCCCAGCTACCTCTGTTGTAACCCGGCAATAGTCATTTTCCGTGCTTCCCCTTTAAAAAGCTCCCAAGCTATGCGATACCGGAAAGTCAAAACATCATGTACAGGGTGCCACATTGCATCTTTCAATGATATGCCGCCAAGTATAGCATCCATATACTTGCAAACGTACACGCCACAATCAGCGCCGCCTTGTTGCTTCGGTCGATCCGTAGCGAACTTCACATCCATGAAACTGTCTTCAGCAAATCTCAAAGGTTCCAAGAAATGAAGCATGCACGGCAATAATTTTTCCTACAAATTTACCACAAAAAATTAGTAACTGCCTCAAGAAAGAAGAATGGTTTAAAAAACATTGCATAAGATTACCATGACATAAATCTCCTTGGCGTACACCTTTCGTAAGTCACAATAAGATCCATGCTCCCGGAGAGGATCAATTAAAAGCAATTTCATTCGTTCAAGGTCCACAACAAACAAAAACCAATGACCACCTGTGCACACGAACATAGCAACATCACACAAGTTTATTGGTGGCCCAAAGTACTGGTCTTGGTAGGTAGTATAGAAATTTTCCTGCTCTTTCAACCGCTCCGGAGTTTTACAATTTGGATGCATCTGCAAAAAAAAGAAAATAAGTTATGAAATGCAAGAATTCTTGCAATTTCTATTATTCTATATTTCTTGCATTTTATAACCTTATTTCTATAATTTTGCATTTTAGACCTTATTTCTCTATTTCTTGCATTTTAGACCTTTATTTCTATAATTTTGCATTTTATACCTTTATTTCTCTATTTCTTGCACTTTAGACCTTTATTTCTCTATTTTTGCATTTTAGACCTTATTTCTCTATTTCTTGCATTTTAGACCTTTATTTTCCTATTTCTTGCATTTTATAACCTTATTTCTATAATTTTGCATTTTAGACCTTTATTTCGCTTTTTTGCATTTTAGACCTTATTTCTCTATTTCTTGCATTTTAGACCTTTATTTCCCTATTTCTTGCATTTTATAACCTTATTTCTATAATTTTTCATTTTAGACCTTTATTTCTCTATTTCTTGCATTTTAGACCTTTATTTATCTAATTCTTGCATTTTAGACCTTTATTTATCTTTTTCTTGCATTTTAGACCTTTATTTCTATAATTTTGCATTTTAAACCTTTTTTTCTCTATTTCTTGCATTTTAGACCTTTATTTCTCTATTTTTGCATTTTAGACCATATTTCTCTATTTCTTGCATTTTAGACCTTTATTTCCCTATTTCTTGCATTTTATAACCTTATTTCTATAATTTTGCATTTTAGACCTTTATTTCTCTATTTTTGCATTTTAGACCTTATTTCTCTATTTCTTGCATTTCAGACCTTTATTTCCCTATTTCTTGCATTTTATAACATTATTTCTATAATTTTGCATTTTAGACCTTTATTTCTCTATTTCTTGCATTTTAGACCTTTATTTCTCTAATTCTTGCATTTTAGACCTTTATTTATCTATTTTTGCATTTTAGACCTTATTTCTCTATTTCTTGCATTTTAGACCTTTAATTCCCTATTTCTTGCATTTTATAACCTTATTTCTATACTTTTACATTTTAGACCTTTATTTCTCTATTTCTTGCATTTTAGACCTTTATTTCTCTAATTCTTGCATTTTAGACCTTTATTTATCTATTTCTTGCATTTTAGACCTTTATTTTTATAATTTTGCATTTTAGACCTTTATTTCTCTATTTCTTGCATTTTAGACCTTTATTTCTCTATTTTTGCATTTTCGACCTTATTTCTCTATTTCTTGCATTTTAGACCTTTATTTCCCTATTTCTTGCATTTTATAACCTTATTTCTATAATTTTGCATTTTAGACCTTTATTTCTCTATTTTTGCATTTTAGACCTTATTTCTCTATTTCTTGCATTTTAGACCTTTATTTCCCTATTTCTTGCATTTTATAACCTTATTTCTATAATTTTGCATTTTAGACCTTTATTTCTCTATTTCTTGCATTTTAGACCTTTATTTCTCTAATTCTTGCATTTTAGACCTTTATTTATCTATTTCTTGCATTTTAGACCTTTATTTCTATAATTTTGCATTTTAGACCTTTATT
This sequence comes from Kitagawia praeruptora, assembly GCA_037693485.1. Taxonomy (NCBI): domain Eukaryota; kingdom Viridiplantae; phylum Streptophyta; class Magnoliopsida; order Apiales; family Apiaceae; genus Kitagawia; species Kitagawia praeruptora. The sequence continues at coordinate 29,052,280 of CM075345.1, read as the reverse complement.
TCTCTATTTCTTGCTTTTTAGACCTTTATTTCTCTATTTTTGCATTTTAGACCTTATTTTTCTATTTCTTGCATTTTGGACCTTTATTTTCCTATTTCTTGCATTTTATAACCTTATTTCTATAATTTTGCATTTTAGACCTTTATTTCTCTATTTCTTGCATTTTAGACCTTTATTTATCTATTTCTTTCATTTTAGACCTTTATTTCTATAATTTTGCATTTTATAATTCTATAATATGCAATAAGTTATGAAATGCAACAATTAACTAATTAACCAAATAATAAGTTATGAAATGCAATAATTAACCAAATTAAGGACTAAAATGCAAGAAATTTGAATTGATTTACCTCCAAGTCGGTGCAATGCCCAGCTGCAATGGTCGTGAAATAACTCATGCTAAGGAAAAACCTCTTGCATTTACGGCCTAGCACTTTATGCTGAAAATATGAACTCTCCCTAAGCTTCAGCAGCTCAACATATGCATCCAGAACTGACGACTCTATTTCTTTATCGCGTTTTAGGCATTGGACATTTTGCCAAGCAAGCTCCGTAACCATCCCACTAACACTCCTAATAAAATAATGCTTTTCACCCCACCAATGCTTAAATAGCCAGTTGATTTTCCGATTTTTCAGTGGCCTCCTCATATCACCTGATACATAAGCATGCCGCCTCTGCGCATCCTTGTATTTATCCTCTTCAGTGTCCAACTGCAAATACATGTCAAGGTTATTTATCCTTGTATTTATCCTCTTCATCCTTGCAAATACTGCAAATAGCAAGCCAAAACGAATGTATGATTCAAGATACATACCCCAAGCATTTCTCTTAACTTATCAGGAATAACACCACTGATACTACCAAACTTCACAAGTCCACCCGCCACTGGGGTAAACTCTGAACCAGGAGTAGTGGTTTCAACCTGCCATTCGATGAAGATATAAAAATCATATACACATTTCAAATACAATACGTCAAGGTTATTTCAAAGTTAATGATTATTACGTCAAGGTTGACACCAGGAGGAATGGGGCGGTCTGATAAAGGTGTTACCATGGGTGTAGAAGGAGAAGGAGCAACTGTAGTCTAAACCTGTATTGGATGTGAAGGAGGAGGGCTAACCTGCAACCACAATGTGATAAAAACATGAATAACATATTCAAAGTTGGTATATAAGAAAGGAAATTACAAATAGGAGAGATTAGTACCTCAATATGAGCATCAGGGGGGACAGACTGTGAAGGAGGAGGGCTAGATCCCGGGATCGGCTGTGTAACAGGAGGAGCAGCTGCTGTGGTCTCAACTGTAGTCTGAACCTGTATCGGCTGTGAAGGAAGAGGGCTAACCTGCAACCACAATGTGATAAAAACATGAATAACATATTCAAAGTTGGTATATAAGAAAGGAAATTACAAATAGGAGAGATTAGTACCTCAATATGAGCATCAGGGGGGACAGACTGTGAAGGAGGAGGGCTAGATCCCGGGGTCGGCTGTGTAACAGGAGGAGCAGCTGCTGTGGTCTCAACTGTAGTCTGAACCTGTATCGGCTGTGAAGGAGGAGGGCTAACCTGCAACCACAATGTGATAAAAACATGAATAACATATTCAAAGTTGGTATATAAGAATGGAAATCGCATTTTAGACCTTTATTTCTCTATTTCTTGCATTTTATAACCTTATTTCTATAATTTTGCATTTCAGACCTTTATTTCTATAAATTTGCATTTTAGAGCTTTATTTCTCTATTTCTTGCGTTTACACCTTTATTTCTCTATTTCTTGCATTTTAGACCCTTATTTCTCTATTTCTTGCATTTTAGACCCTTATATTATTTTTATAGAAGTACAAACCTCAGTATTTCGACGTATGATCCAGTCCTTCGGCCATGCGACATGAGATCCAACAGCTTGCTTGACCGTCTCCATCTCACCAGGTACTGGAACTGGAATCAAGGCTTCTAGTTGGATCCCACTATCCACTGACACTCTCAGGCATCCAGTAGGCATTGGCTTACTGATAAGTGGATTTTATATCCACTTAGAACATTCTATATCGGCTTAAATTGATTGTTTTGGACTCAAGTTTGTGTAGTTTTGATGTGTTTTATGTAGTTGTGCAGGTTTCCAAGAATATCTAAGCTTTTGTCGTTTTTGGAGATTTAATTGATTAAAATTCGGATTTTCCGGGAAGGCTGCGCAACTTATACTGTTTTGGCCATATCTGGAGTTCTAGAAGTCCGTTTTCAGCGATCTTACTGCCCACGCGAAGCTTGAGAGATTTTCTACAACCTGGGAAAGGAAACAAGTGCAAGAAACGTGCTGAATAAAGTCGCGCACGTGTTCTTATTAAAGAAGGCTTGGAATTTACTGTTTTGCCCTTTTTCTAATTCTAATTGTATTCTGGGCAGTTTTGGGTACCTTCTTTAAATCCTAATTGTAATAGAAGGCAATTTCTTGCTAGGCAAGATTTGTAGAGCCTATTTAAACACATCCTACCATTGTAAATCATAACAATTCATAGCTAGAACAATTCATAGAACAATTCATAGCTAACATTTGATAGCTTGTAATCGTATCAAGGTACTTTCGATTTTCAATTCTTCAATATTATGTTTTTACTCATTATCATTATTATTTTGTTTTCTTCTTTAATTATGTGTAACTAAATCTTTAATCTGAGGATTGAGTAGTATTCCTTGGTATTCATGTGTGTTTAATTATCTGTGATTTTCTTGCTTTGCTGATCTGTTATTGAGGGCTTAACACAATTAGAAGAGTAGCTAACTTTTGATTGTATTCTAGGGATTGTAATAACTTGGAAGAGGAGTTGCAATTTTAGTACATGATTTAACAGACATAACTCGAATATTTGATTGGAAGATTAATAGGAGAGTTGTGAGACTTATAATTCTTGGAGCTTAATAGTTTATGATTGTCTTTGATTGTATCACGGAAGTGACAATTAGGGTATAGTTGTAGACATTATATTGTATCTTGGAAGAGAACATTATAACCTTAGAAGAATTGTTTTCAGCAGAGTAAGAACGTAGACATCACATAGATATTGAATGTGCATTGAAACCAAGTGAAGAACCCCAGTTCTTGGATTGTTTTCCTCATATATTTTATTCTCGATTGATAATTAGTTTAATTTTGTTTAGTTTAATTTAGTTTATAAACACACCAAACATTCTTCTACACTTCTAAATTGTGAGAGATAAAAACTTGAACTTGATATTACAATTCAGTCCTTCCCTGAGAACGAACACACAAAAATACTACTAACACTTACCATGTATTTTCCTACTCATTTCTCCTCCATCTGGGTAAGCCATTCCATAGGCAACCTTGTTGCCATCCACTGCCAACTCACATGGTATTGGAGCCTACAATTATGATAACAAAAGTAAAATTACAACTACAATTATCAATGGTATATAAGAAGAAAATCACAAATAGGAGAGATTAGTACCTCAATCTGAGCATGATGGGGGACAGATGCCGGGGTAGGCTCTGTCACAGCAGGAATAGTGCTAACCTGCAACCACAATGAGATAAAAACACGAAGAACATATAAAACGTTGGTATATAAGAAGGAAATTACAGTAAGGAGAGATTAATATGAGCATGAGGGGGATAGATACCGGCGTAGACTGTGAAGGAGAAGGGCTAGATACCGGGGTCGTCTGTGTAACAGGAGGAGCACCTGCTGTAGCCTCAACCTACAAGATACACCGATCATGCATTTTATACCCTTATTAATTCCTATAATTCTTGCATTAAACCAAGCGTTAAGGATTGATACCTCAACTTGGACTATAGGTGAGACAGATTCCAGGGTAGGCTGTGTAGCAAGAGCATCTGTAGTCTCAACCTGCAATTATATGTCAACGAACCGATCATATAGTTATATATATAATTCCTCCTAAGTGACTCGAATTAAACCTAGCATTAAGGATTACTACCTGACGAGGACGTTTATAAGAGACATGAGGTGTGGCATCGTGCGTAAGTGAAGCATGAGAATCAACAGTCTCAACCTACAATAAAATATACAACAATCATACAAATATTCAATCCACTACATTCAAAGATAACAAGTATCAAAAGATTACTACCTCACGCAAACATTTCTGAGAGACGGCTAGTGGAGGCTGATGCGAAGATGAAGGACCGCTGGGGTCAGTATCCATATCATGTGCACGAGAGGGTCTATCAAAACTAGGTCTGATAAATCCAACACCCCTCCACTCGGTGTTGATCCGATCATAACGAGCCAAAAACTCAGTGATGATATCAAAGAACCACTCGGGGGGATCACGCTCGTAAATGGTATGTAATGTCCTCATTCCACAATCCAGCTGCATTGAAGTATTTAGATGCAGGAATTAGATAAATAAAGGTCTAAAGTGCAAAAGTATAAATAAAGGTCTAAAATGCAGAATTATACAAATAAATGTCTAAAATGCATGAATTGGAGAAATAAAGGTCTAAAATGCAAGAATTAGAAAAATAACGGTATAAAATGCATACCGCATCAGCCATGTCCTGCTGGGGATACCAGTCATGAGGCACAATCTTAGCACGATGCTCAGCCACAAATGGAGCAATCCTTAGCTTACTGACGCGCCTGTACCAATACATGTACTCCTCTATAGACACGTAACTGCCCTCCTCGACAATAGGTATCATGCCATCATTAAAAGCATGCCACTCCTCAACGTAATCTACCAAGGTCACTGTATGATTATCCCGCACCCAACGAGATGGTCTCTCCGTCCGCAGTGAAGTCATGGCAACCGGGGCCTGTGGGATATGCTGTAGAATACCAAACTGTCTCAAGACTCTATCTTGCATGACATACTCAACGATATCAAAAGAAATGAGAGGGACATGACCGAGAGCCATATAGTGAGCATCCATCAAATCGATATTATAGTCCACAGAAACATCCTGAATGTCATAAAATCTCTGATAAGGCTGCCATGTCAGCCAACCAAGCTGAAAGCTGTCAAAGTCCCCCCGATAAAGACCTGTATGGTGGTGGGGGTTAACCCTCCTCTCATCTACCGGCTCAGCCCAAGCCAATGCCCTCGGCCAAACAAAATCCATACGAGGTGCTATCAGAGGTGCCCCAGGCAACAACCTCTCGTAAGACCAAAGCTGCAAAAGCATGGTACACCCATTAATAGCTTTGGCACCCTTCTGAGCAGCCTTGGCCAAACCCCTAAACAAATAACTCAAAACCGCAGCTCCCCAGGCATACTCTTTAATCTCATGTGCATTCTGGATTAACTATAAATACCTGCAAAAAATCAGGAAATGCAAATTAAGGTAAGAATTCAATAATTGGAGAAATTAAGGATGAACATGCAAGAAATGTGAAATTTAAGGCATAAAATGCAAGAATAAGATAAATTTAAGCATAAATTGCAAGGACTAGAGAGAGAAATGAAGTCAAGAAGTACCTAGGATGCACGGTGTCTCTATTCGATGAAGGAAACAACACACCCCCAATGATGTAAAAAAGATAAGCCCGGGTGTACACAAGGTCATCATGCTCGATAAACTCGGGAGAAGGCTTCTCCGGTTTCTTTTTATACATTTCCCTCAACCTATGAAGCTTCACCCCACCTAAATTGCAAAGAAAAATGATAATTTAATGTATAACATGCAAGAATTAAACAAATTAAGGACTAAAATGCAAGAAATTAGAATTTATGGACTAAAATGCAATAACTAGATAATTATCTTCCAAAATTGCAAAGAAATGATAATTTAATGTATAACATGCAAGAATTAAACAAATTAAGGACTAAAATGCAAGAAATTAGAATTTATGGACTAAAATGCAATAACTAGATAATTATTTTCCAAAATTGCAAAGAAATGATAATTCATGAGAATTAAACAAATTAAGGACTAAAATGCAAGAAATTAGAATTTATGGACTAAAATGCAATAACTAGATAATTATCTTCCAAAATTGCAAAGAAATGATAATTTAATGTATAACATGCAAGAATTAAAAAAAATTAAGGACTAAAATGCAAGAAATTAGAATTTATGGATTAAAATGCAATAACTAGATAATTATCTTCCAAAATTGTAAAGAAATGATAATTTAATGTATAACATGCAAGAATTAAACAAATTAAGGACTAAAATGCAAGAAATTAGAATTTATGGACTAAAATGCAATAACTAGATAATTATCTTCCTAAATTGCAAACAAATGAAAATTTAATGTATAACATGCAAGAATTAAACATGTTAAGGACTAAAATGCAAGAAATTAGAATTTATGGACTAAAATTCAAACATTTTTTATACATATCTTTGCGTTCGGTCTCAGTCAACCTCAAATCATGCCACCGTCTTAGCCAATATGGAAGCGGTGCGGAAAGCTCCGTATGAGTAACAGCACGACCACGAACAGGCAATCCCAATATCATGTAAACATCCTCTAGATTGATGGTGATCTCACCAAATGGGAAATGAAAGGTGTTGGTCTCTGGCCTAAACCTCTCCACCAACGCCGTGATCAATCGGATGTCGTTCTGGGGAATCGAGCGTGGGTTAGTAAACGCTCGGAAACCCCAGTCTGACAGCAAACTAACCTGGGTGTCATCAAATACCCAATCGTCGAGGTTGGCTGTCAACTGGCGGACATCCAACTTCTCCCGCTCACCCCCTGCCATATGTGACTGCTAATATGATCATCCTGCATGGTCAAGAGGGACCTATCGAGAGGCCCGCACTGCATATCCATAGCATCTGCAATTTGCAAGATCAAAAAAATAAGGCACATTTCATAAACATGTACCAAAATTGGCTAAAATTATCATTCCATTAAGACATATTTAAAACAAGAATAAATTAACAATGAATATCATTTATCAAATAAAATGCAGTGCTAATATGCTAATTAATCAAAATATAAATCATATTAATTCATAAATTCGAATTTTAAACTCAAAAATTCAAATTAATATTTCAAAATTTCAAATTAAAATTTCCACAACTCATAAAAAAATTATTATTATAAACCCTAATAATTCGAATTAATTCATAGTTTTAATAAAAATTCGAATAATAATTCGAAACCTATTTCTAAATTGGGCATTTCGAGCTAATTCAACCTAATTAAAGATGAGAAACCATAATTTCAACTCAATTGAAGGTAAAAGCCCTAATTTCAAACTAATTCAAACCAAAAATGGGTAAAATTCGAACTATGAACCCTAATAATTCGAATTAATTCATGATTTTAACTAAAATGAAGCAAATAAACAACACCCACAGTTAAAAACGAATCAAACCATGTACATATAATTGTGAGTAGCAATGCATATAGTAGTGCGTGTGTGTATGTATAACTACGTGCGTGCATGTAAGTGTCAATTAGAAGATACCTTGAGGAGGAAGATCGCCTGACATTCTCAACTGTGTGTGTAAATCGCCCGGAATCGGCTGGAAATCGCCTGAGAGTCGCCTGGAAATCGAGCTCTGTGGTTAATTTGGTTCAGTTCGGGTCGCGGAAAACGCAATGGGTGATTGTGTACTGCTGCTATCCGCATCGTATCATTGCGGCAAACGATTTAAGGGTAAAATAGTAATTGCATGTTTTTCCTTTTCCGCTTTGTTTCATTGCGACAGTTAGCATGTTTTTCCTTTTCCGCTATGTTTCATTGCGGCAGTTAGCATGTTTTTCCTCTTCCGCTATGTTTCATTGCGGCAATTATTTTGAGGGTGAAAACGTAATTTCATATTTTTTACTTGTTTCTATATTTCAAATTAACAGCTTTATTGATTTATTATTTTTTATTACTTTTATTAATTATAAAACTATAATAATTTATAATGTATTAATTTACCAATTTCTTTTTAATTTTAATAAATAATAAAAATAAAAGTATAAAAACATAAAATAATATTTAATACTGTTTTTAAGTTAAAAGCGCTGCCGCAACTATTCATTGCGGCTTCCTTTTAAAAAAAAAAAAAAATTTCTGCCGCAATGAAGACTTGCGGCAGTGTACGAGTTTGGTGGCTGTGGGCTATTTTCAACCAACGGTGGCTATGGAAGGGCACCCTATATATATATATAGAGAGAGAGAGAGAGAGAGAGAGAGAGTTCAAAAATGAGGTCGAAAATGACAACTTGAAATCAGAAATTTAGTTGCATGTGGTTGCATTCAGTTGCTGATTTCAAGTTTCATTTTTCAGTTGTCATTTTCGACCTCATTTTTGAACTATATATATATATATAGGTCAAAAATGAGGTCGAAAATGACAACTGAAAAATAAAACTTGAAATCAGAAATTTAGTTCATGTGGTTGCATTCGGTTGAATGTGGTTGTATTCAGTTGAATGTGGTTGCCCCTGCGGGGCCTTGCAAACCAAATTCACCAAAATATCACCCAAAAAAAAGTGTTGAAAGTTGAATGTGGTTGATTTTAGTTGAATATGGCCCCTGCGGGGCCAAGCAACCCAAAATAGCATCCCAGCTTAAAAAAAAGTGGTCGAAGCTGATGAAATCTGGGCAGTCTTGGGGGCAGGGGGAAGGGGTGCCCTAATTTGTAGTATTTTTGCAATTTTGAAACTTATTGTAGTAAAATTGCAAATAACTTTTCTTAACAAAAGTAAAATTGCAAAATTTTACTTTTGTATATATATTTATCAAAAAACCTCTAAATTATATCCTTGTATATGTATTTATAATTTTCACTTTGTTAATTTACTATAATACCCTTTCTTCATAATAATTTACTTTGTTAAATAAATAATTTACTTTGTTAATTTACTTTGTTAAATAAATAATTTTGTGGCTTTCTATAAATTTTATCTATGTGTAGTGTTTCGTAGCATTGAATTAAAATAAAAAAGAAGTTCAAAGTTGTGGCACGTTTATTCATGACTAACATATAATATTATAATATATTATATAATTTTAAAACTAGAGGGTTTTCTATGATTATTGAGCATAGTCATAAAAAAATCTGTTCAGCTACTTGATTTTCACGTGCAAATTGATCTGGTGCTCTCCTGTACTGTCATAAAATTTGTACGTATATATTTCTGTTGCTAATGGACGTGAATTTTTTTAATTTAAAACAATGTACATGGCTTTTGCAGCATTGTGATACTAAAGCCAACGTTCAGATTTTGATTCAAATGTAAAAATAAAATTCATTGTAAGAATGTTTAGCGAGAACAATAAAATTATATGTATCTTTATATTTAACGAGTTTTTTATTCATTTACAAATAAACAAATAAAAAAGATGTCTACAATGAATTGGGAAAAAAATCCTAAATGAATTATGAATTGGAAAAATGTCTACAATGAATTGGAAAAAAAATCCTAATACAATTATAATTACATTATTCTATCAAAAATCTATTATATCCTTATATATAATAAGCGTAAGAGGGATCTTATCCATAATTTTGTTTTGGTCGTTGTACTACCAAAATAATCTTAACCGTCAAATCTAATATTTTTAAAAATAGACGATCAAGATTATATCATATTAAAATGAAAATTATAATCTAAAAAGGATATAATTAAAGAAGTTTGTATTAGAATTGAATTTTAAAAATAAAATTATAATATGAAAAGGATATAATTAAACGGATACAATTGAATTTTATTTATTTTATTAATATTAAAAAAATTATATTAAAAAAAATCATATTTACTATTTGGACTCTATCTTGAGATCTAGAAATCAGATTTGGATGATTTTACGGCCCAGGCGAATCTCACAAAATTATCTTTAATATAGTGATGATTTAACAATTATTATAGAAATGAAAACACTCATACTATCAAGAGACAATATAATTAGGAATTTTACATTAATCCTATTCAGTGTAGAAAACCAAATTATGAATTTTTATATTAATCATGTTCAGCAGCGCAGGAGACCTACATTGATAATCCTATTCAATGTAGAAAACCAATTATATGATTTAAATTATTGACATACACTTTTTCGTATTTCAATATAAAAACACTTTTTAGTTTACATGTTAAAAAATAAAATATTTTTTATGCTAGATCTATCGTTTTTCATCTATTTATTTTATGATCTAGCGGTTCTTATTTAATATTTCGTACTAGAAAACCAAACTACTCGCAACTAAAATTTTGGACAAAAGCACTCTTACACTCATTATTAAAACCATATTTTATTGTTAGTAGAACTATCTTCAACTAATAAGAATGGTATTTTGATAATCAAAACGAAATACAAGTAGATTTCATAAATCGAGCAGATTTTTTAACGTAAAAAATCGTCAATTTCTTCTCTTTTTTGTTTCTGCGTAGTTTTAATTGAAAAATAATTGTTAAACCATCACTAAATTAAATATTATTTTGTTAATTTCATGTGGGCTGTAAAATCGTCCAAATCAAAATTTAAAAATTCAAGATAGAGCAAAAATATTAAATTGAACGTGTAAAATCTTTTATATATATATATATGTGTGTGTGTGAATATTAAAAAAATTAATATAATTACAAATATTATAAAAGGAACCGTGTGTTGCACGGGTTATAAGCTAGTATATTTGTAGATTCCTACTCAGTTGCAAACCAAAATAAAACAGCCTAGCCAAACAGAAATCACTAAATTACACAATCGAAATCATTAATTTTATTTGACAAAAAATATTAAATATAGGGATGGAGATAGTAAAATATAATTATGATGTGGAGATAATAAAATAGGTTGTGGAGATAGTGATGTGTAGTTTGTATTTGAGCAAAAACCAATATATATATATAATGAATTCTAACTGAACTTGGAATCTTGGATAACGAGTAAAAATTTTAGTTTTATCATTTTCTTAATAGCCATAGTTTATCATTATGAACATTATAATATGAACTAATTTTTACCATTTCCAACTATCTTGAAAAGGAGTAAAAATTTATCATAACATATGTTTCATCCCAGCTCTTTCTTTTCTTCTTTCTTCTTTTTTTTTTTCTTGGCAAGGAGTCTCGCCTCTTTCTGAATCATCGTTTTATATTGAAAATCATTAGCTTACTTGGGCTTTACGTGTACGATGTAGGTTTCTTAGGAGCGTTATACTTGGGCTTACTTGAGAGCCCTCTTCCACCCGATGGCCCAATACCTAAATATATGTAGACTTTTTATTATGGGCTTACGCAGTAACGGACCTAGAGCATAATGCGAGGGGTCCAAAAATTCTTTAAAATTTTGAACCGCGCCGCGCGGATTTTTTTCACACTAAATCAAGCAAAAATTGAAAATTTTTCACTAAATCATGAAAAAAAATGGATATTTCCCACTAAATCATACAAAAATGGATATAAAAGAAGACAAATAAACCATCTAGGAGGGATCGGGACAAGTAAATAATAGGATATATATAGATTTTTCAAAAAAAAAATTATTTTAAATTTCCCCAACCCAGGAGGGGCCAGGGACCCCCCTGGACCCCAGGTCCGTCCCTGGGCTTACGTGTACGACTAGGTATTGTATTATGACTTTTAATGAGGGTAATAACTTTTATGAATTTTATAGATTCTTAATGACTCTTGTAAAGTCACCAAAATTTCGAAATACTTTTGATAACTTCTAATAAAATGACTTCTAAAAACTTTCATAGACTTTTTGATAGATTTTGTGGTGTAGTATACTAACTACAAAGATCATCTATTAGTCTATGCTGTGAAACCCTTTAATCTTTTTTCACGATAACCAAATTTCGATCGTGTGTTCTCTGATCAATTCGGCCACTAGAAAATTGAGTACAAGGTATATTTCTTGTTAAATTGAGTATTCATTGCATATTTTTATCTGAGAATTATATATTTGTCACTATTCATAGCTAATTATGATGCAAATTTATGTCATTAGTCAGCAATATTTTTGTGATGCAAAGCTAATTTTATTGGTGTTTGTGTGAATTTTTGCAAGCACAATATTTTTAGAAGCCCATGAATTACTATAATGTTTGATGGGTTCTTATTTTACTTTGTGTGTTATAATCTAGTTTTACAAAATTGTAGAAGATCACACCTTCAATAATATCGTTTACTAAAATGAATATAAATATGGAAATTGAAAACCAAGAAGAGGAAGAAAAAGAGATGGAAGAAGAGGAATAAAGAGAATAAAAGCGACAAGAAATTTAAAAAAAATTGTTTATAGTGAATGAAACAATATTATTCAAGATGATTTTTATATAGTTATTAGAAGTCATGTCAAATCTTATTAAAAAGCTCATGACTTTTTTTCCAAGGGATGTATTTATAATTTTTGTTAAATATCATTAAAAGCCATTGACTTTTTTTTTTTTGCAAAATGAAAAAGATTTCATTTAATGAAAAAATTTACACAATCCGAAAGGGACAAACAAATGAGACATTCTATCATCCATAAAAGCTAATCATCTAACCGAAAGGTATGCTTAACCAATCCACGGGTCGTAACCTGAATTACGACAACCATGAGAAAGATATTCCTCCGGAAGTTTAGACAATATCACCTCTATCTCAGAAAAGAAGACTCCTTACAAAGGTGACCTCGTTAAAAACCCCGAAAAAGCAAAACCCTATGGGAAAAAAACTCAAGAGGAGAAAAAAGAGTGCCCACCCCCAATAATACATCGATATACAATAACTGTAAAATTATGCAAAGAACTTCTCGTTACTTCCATCCATCTTCTTTTTTATAGCTTCCCATCCAAAGAACCATCATCCTTCTTCATTTCATACTTCTTCCCATCCAAGTAAGTCTAACTTGTAAACCAGCCCACTTCCAAAAAAAACTCACCTGAACAATAAAAGGCAATCAAACTAATGAGTCTCCAATCGATATGTAAAAAATTATATATACTATAAACATAAAAAAGAAAATACATCCAAAAATAACTTATTAATGAAAACATATGTGTTAAAATTTCATAATAAAAGGAAATAAAATGAAATCTAACCAAAAAAACTTTGATTAGACACAAAAGTAAAATATATATAAAAATATAATTTAAAGGAAATAAACAAACAAAGCCAACAAAATGGCACTTGTTTGGCTATACAAGACCAAAATATACGCCATCCTTTCTGGCCACCCATTAATGGTACAAAAACAGCCATCAAGGCATAATTAGCATTGATCCATAAATGGAAAGGAGTTACAAAAATTAAAACCAAAAGAAATGGCCTTAACAATAGCGAAACTAATTTACTGAATCCATTTCACACTTAACAACCATCACATTACACTTTTAAGGCTAAAATTATGAAACATAATCAAATCACACTTTATTACTTAAAACTTAACAACATAACAATCCAAACAAAATCAAAATCATAATCAATTAGCCCCCGAATAATCAAATCTCAATCATCAATTAGACTACATTAAAGTCCCCTAATTAAGCCCTATCAATCCACAATTAAAAATTATTAATTAGTTGGAAATCATAATCAATTAGCCCCCGAATAATCAAATCTCAATAATCAATTAGACTACATTAAAGTCCCCTAATTAAGCCCTATCAATCCACAATTAAAAATTAGTAATTAGCTGGAAATTAAACAGCAACCAATTATCATCAATATGTAATTATTCTTCAATTAAAAATTAATAACCGAAACCCATTAAAACCGGTAAACTCAAACTTTTCCGATGAACTCCAAATCGGACTCTCCACAAAACTATATAGTGAATTACAGAACTTAAAGCTCATTGTTAGAAACCTCTAATTTTTTTATTAATACACACACTGAAGCAAGTCCAAAATCACGTTACATACCAAACCCTAAAAACATTAACATTCACGAATCAAGACAACAACTTATGTCATTTTTAATAAAATTTTATGCAGGTATCATAAAAATCAAGAACACATCTTCAACCCTTCAAAATATGATGAAGCACCCATTCAAAAGTAAAAAGCAGAGAGTAGCATGGCAAAACATTTATATAAAATCATAAAATTTAACATATGCAAAGATGATTATAACCTTAAAAACAACCGCAAAACTACTCGTAACTTAACAGTTCTTGTAAACAAGTATCAAGAATTAGAACCACAATTAAAAGTTCAGCTAATTGTAAGAAATACTAAAAGATCAAGAATGAAACTACGAAAAGTGAAAGGAATTAAAACCTCCTTCTCATTATTATAGGCGGAAGCACAATCGATGTGCCTGTATCCAATCTTAACAGCATTGGTGACTGCTTCACCAACGACGCCAGGCTCCGACTGCCACGTCCCCAGTCCGACCGACGGGATGTTAGCTCCGGTGTTGAGTTTGAAGAAACGAATTGTTAAACATTTATATTTAAGATAAGAAACATAACCAAATTAAATAATTTGAATTAGAGAGGATGGGATTAAAATCTAAGAAAATCGAGAAGTTGAATCTGAAAACTCAAAGGAAAATTATTATAAAACAAAATCAAACCCTCCGTTTGATGGCCGTAAAACCTCAATTACATAAGAACGTGTCCATATACCCCTTGCGCAACACATAGAAAGTGAGGACTAATCAACCCTGCAACCTCAAGGAACCCGCCATGTTCATCGCCTCTGGAAAGATAATTTAAGCGTCTCATCACGGATTAAAAAGTCATTGACTTTTTGAATAACATGATACTTATAAAAAGTATATAAATGTCTAAATTCAATATCGTCCTACTTTTAAATATTTCTTAAAAGTATTAATTGAATACCACCATACTTTAAAGACTCTTTAAATGTTAGAATTGAATACCTCATGACTTTTAAAATCATTTGAAGTATTTAAAAGTCTTAATACAATATCACCCACTTGAAGTAATAAATGGAGTAAACTGTTCTACTCCCTCGGTCCTTTTGATTTTTATTAGTTAAATTGATTAAAATTTGACTAAAATTTATATGTAATATATGATTAAAAAATAAGAAAAAAATTATATTATTAAAAAGTATACATAATCTATTTTAAAAAGTAATTTTTGATTCTTAAATATAATGATTGAATAATTTTTAGTATTAAATAAAAAATTGATCAATTTAACCACTTAAAATTAAAAGGATATGTAAATTGGAACGGGAGAGTATTTTGCAAGATTGTACTTTTTTTGAGAGATTTAGGTCTGCAGAAGTGTTAACAATTTTCGTCAACCACGCAATACTCATGTATGGCAAGCAGGCATAAAATGAATTACACCAGTAATCACGTTAGTAATCAAAAGAACGTGATTAGGGCATCTCCATCCATATTCTAAAATTAATATTACTTCAATCATACATTACCCTGTCTTCGAGCATCACCAATGGGAGAGATCTCTTAGTTAAAATTTTAAATTAATTATTATAAATAAGAATTATAAAGAATTTGTAAAAAAAATTATACTCCAGTGGGACAAAACTGTTATCTATAATTATAGACAATCTCTTGATGTTGGCTATATTTGTCGAACCTCTAGAGACCTGTAATGAATTGCCACATCACTTATTTCTATATTAAAATTATATATTCCATTAATAACAACTTGAAATATTAATAACATACCATTTTTAAAATATAGCCAATCATTATAGCCAATACCCTCGGAACACAATGTTTTACAGATTCGACAAATTTTACATAATCAATATTTTATGTAATTTAACCAATCATTTTTAGCTAACGCAGTTGGAGATGCTCTTATGTTATTACTTCAATTTCAAATATGAAGTTACACACTTCATTGGAAGATACTGTATTAATTTTTTAAACAAATCACACACAAAATTCTATCTTTATATCTCCATTTCTAGATCTATTTTCATATATTTTATTGTTATATAGTGATAAAATGGATTTGAAATAACATTTGAAGAAAATATAGTAATATAAAATGGAAAAAATAAAAATTTAAAGATATAATTATTTTAAATAGAGTAGTAACAGACAGACTTACTTATAAGTTATAATATGATAATTTTTGCATTTTTTCATAAATATTCAAGTTTAATTTTTTTTACAAAAAATAATTAAAAAATAATTATTTTGCAAAAATATCAATTTTTATAAATTATTTGTAAAAATACATTTTACAACTTTTGTAACCATATTTGCAATCGATATCAACCAAAATCAACTACAAATGTAGCTTTAAAAATATAATAATTAAAATCATATGTGGTTCCATAATAGGTTGGTTAACAAGTTGCATCCGTTAAATCAAATGCAATTAAAATTAACCACAAATGCAACTAAAATCAACTTAAAATTCTTTTTCAGAAAAAATGTAAAAACATGTTTGAATTGGTTGCAGAAGCTATTTTGCATATATTTTTAAAACATGATAAATCGCAAAAAAAAAATAATAGAAAAAGAGATATTTTTGGTAATTTCCCTACTCTTTTTTTTTTTTTAATAACTTGGCTTATATGCTTGATAAGTGAGTATTTCTTCTAAGAAATTTTGAGATGAGCGAGAGTCGACCCATGACCTCGGATAACAAGAAATATGCTCTACTTAGTTCTCTCATCGCGCTCATTTTCCTAACTTTTTTAAACTCATGAAAATTTAAATTTATACTCCCCTATCACGTTTATATTAGTCACTAATTAAAATGCATGTATGTAACAATCAACTGAAAACTGTCAAACTTAATCTCAATTATTTACATATTCATGTGCCTGGATTGATCTTAGGATTCTACATAAGGTTAAAACAATTCTCATACAAATTTAAGGATATTTATGTAAATTAATGAAAAAAAAATTAATATTTACAAAAGTGCTCATGCGGGACCCCTTACTTTATAGTACAAATTTTTTATAACATCAGGAAAGATACTTGAGGACAACCTCAGTTCCATTTTTCTCTAAAAAAATTAACACATTTAACATTTAATTTAGTTTAATAAAGAAAGGTGATTAATACTTTTGAAACATGAAAAAAAATTAAAATTGTGACCAGTATAAAATATTTGTGATGAAATTTAACAAATTTTCTATCATAATTCATTTTTTTTAATTTTCAAAAATGGGTAATGCTAGGTATCCAAAAATGGTACCCAAATATTGCTCCAAAATGATGTGGCACTAATGATGTGGCATGTTGGGATATTTTAATTGGATGGCCCTGGCGGGCCCATTATAATTATAACCAATAATTACTTGCCATGTCATTTGGGAAAGAAATTTGGAAGAAAAATTTGGGAAACATAGCATTTCCCTTCAAAAATATCTTACCGTCAAATCTTGGTCGCAGGTCGCCCATGTCGTGATATTATGATTGAAGTATTTACAAATTTGAAAAAGATTCATGAACATCATTACCTTCCTCCAACTAGGCTTGTCAATGGATCGGATATCCGATCTGGTTCCGGTCTGATCCGAATTTTAATAAGTGAATATGGATTGTATAAAATAGAATCTGATTCGATAAAAATCCGATTCGATAAAGATCCGATGTATAATGAATCAGATATGGATTTTAGTTTATCTGATCCAGTAATAACCCAATCCGACCATTTACAATTACTTATATATAATTTTAATATAATATACAAGATAAATTTAACTATCTATAATCAAATTAATCTATTTTTCTGGGATTTATTATTTTATTTCTCATTCAAGTATTTTCTTCATCTTTCATGTGCACTATTATTTCATTAGATTTTCATATTACCACCATTATTTCATTAGATTCAAACGAATTAATATGTGCATTCGAAGTTTTATGTTCATATTTATTTATTTAATAGTTAAATTTATGTTAATAGTTATAATATATACACAAATCACATATACTTCAATTCAAATTTTATTATTAAATCTTGAATATTATATTTTGAGATTTTTTTTTGCTATTTTAAAGATTTTTTGGTTTAATTTTACTATTTTACTGTTTCTTATATCAATTTTGAATTTTTATTTTAAATTTAAATGAATCCGGAGGTCCGATCCGATAATCCGAAATCCTAATGGATTGGATATAGATCATGTTATTAATAATCCGACAACGATCCGATCCGAATTCGAGCCGGCAAATTTAAATGTATATGAATTTAATCGAATCTGATCCAAACCCAACCCGTTTTCAAGCCTACCTCCAACATTAGATCGTTGCAGTTCTAAATATCCCAAAACATTTATCAAATGTATCACGACATCTATACTATTATATAAAAGCCGAAATATTAAAAGTTTGGTTGGTTAGTACCTGTTGATTTTACTTATTTACCCTTAACTAATAAAATATGTTATTCTACTCAATTATCCTTACTTAATTATTATTTATAATAATCTAATAAATAGTTATTAGCCGATTTCTTTTTAACATTTACTTTTAATTGAAGAAATTGCCTTTTATAAACACCTATAATTGTACCATATCTTACAAACGCTAATATTTGTTTTCTAACTAAAACATGTTACCTTTAAATTTAAAACTAATCTTGCAATAACTAATATAAACCCAAAAATATCACACCGCATCTTACAATCATTAATAAAATATAATAAAAATCTATATACATTGCTAATAATAAGAAAACACGAGGATAATCCTTGAACATGAGTATATTAAATTATATTATAAAAGTAAAAAAATTATTGAAAATAATGATTATATAAAACCTAATTATATTATTAAATAAAATTTATAACATAACAAAAGAAAGGTACCTGTTGATTTTACTTATTTACCCTTAACTAATAAAACATGTTATTTTACTTAATTATCCTTACTTATTTATAATAATATAATAAATAGTTATTAGCCGATTGCCTTTTTAACATTTACTTTTAATTGAAGAAATTACTTTTTATAAACACCTAAAATTGAACCAGATCTTACAAACGCTAAAATTTGTTTTCTAACTAAAACATGTTACCTTTAAATTTAAAACTAATCTTGCAGTCAATAATATAAACCCAAAAATATCACACCGCATCTTACAATCATTAATAAAATATAATAAAAATCTTTATACATTGCTAATAATAAGAAAACATGAGGATAATACTTGAAAAAGAGTATATTAAATTATATTAAAAGTAAAAAAAATTATTGAAAATAATGATTATATAAAACCTAATTATATTATTAAATAAAGTTTATAACATATCAAAAGAAAGGTACCTCTTTGTTTTACTTATTTACCCTTAACTAATAAAACATGTTATTTTACTTAATTATTCTTACTTAATTATTATTTATAATAATATAATAAATAGTTATTAGCCGATTGTCTTTTTAACATTTTCTTCTCATTGAAAAAATTAACTTTTATAAACACCTAAAATTGTACCATATCTTACAAACGCTAATATTTGTTTTCTAACTAAAACATGTTATCTTTAAATTTAAAACTAATCTTTCAATCACTAATATAAACCCAAAAATATCACACCGCATCTTACAATCATTAATCAAAATATAATAAAAATCTATATACATCTATACTAATATATAATAACCAAACAGGGATATAATTTGGTTGTTTGGTTCAACAATTTAAAACAGTAGTGACCGTTAGATATTTAGTAGATAGATGATAACCGTTAGATCTAATAATAAGGAATATTCTATATTTAAATCCCAGTTCCAATCCCGTCAACAACAAATTTACATTAAAATTATATATTAATAGTTCTAAACAATACCTGTGATTTATTAAATAATTTTAAAAAGTTAAATTAATTCCATAATAAATTATAAAACTCTATTTTGTTTAATCATATAATTTTAAAAATATGTAAAAGTAACCCGTACTTTGCACGGGCTATAAGCTAGTATGATAAATTCCTACATGCTGGTTACTTGAAAGATTTTACAAAAGTTTTAAAAAATATAAAAAAAATTTTCTTGAATCAATGAAAGAAAAAAATAGAAAATTTGTTATTTTCTTTTCTCTCTAAATTTTTCCCAAAATGGGAAGAAGATTTTAAAGATAAATATATAAGGATTTTCTTTCCAATTCTTTAGAAATCTTTTCTTTTCTTCCAATAAATATCTTTCGAAAACAAATTGAAAAAATCAAATCTTCAACCTTTTTTTTTTCTTTCAAAAAAAATTTATGGAATACAGAGTAGTAATATTTTACAAGATAGTAAAGGCGATGATGAAGCAACCTTCCTAACAAGTAGGGATGGCAATCGGGTCGGTCGATTCGGGTTTTGTGAAAATCAGACTCGGACCCAAATATATATGTTAGATCCAGATCCGGATCCAGACCCGATTGAAATTCGAATTTCTAGATCCAGACCCGATCCATTGGATTTTGGTTCGGTTCGGGTTTTAATCGGGTCTCAATTTATTTATACAATTATTTATCAACACTAGCGTTCTACCCGTGCTACGCACCGACCGATAAATTGTATTAATAAATTAATATAAATATGTTATTTTAATTTTTATTTAGAAAAATATATAATTTTATTGAAATGTTAATTAACGTAAGTATAAAATTACTTATCTGTGAATTCATACCAATTGAATTAATATTAATATTATGAACCAATCATCAAAACAAATACAACCCGCGTTGAAAAGTTCTAAATCCATCTTTATTGTTTTTTTTAAAATTTAGATTTCATTTTATTTCTCTCTTTTTTAGAGAATATTTCTACGTATCATGTTAACAAATTTTTCACCCATATTATGAGAATTCGGTATATTTATTCAATATCGAATCCTTAAAATATTTATTATATTAATTCATTGAAAATATTTGTATGGTCATGGTAAATTTTTCGATAACATTTAAAAAATATATAGAAACTTAATCCTCACGACTCCAATAAATCATTAGACTGTCTATATATCAAAAAAAGATTGCATGTTTCAGTCATATGAGAAATGATATCTACTGTGCAAGATAGATGAAACGAACGTAATTATAACAATAGAAACTTTCATCTAATCTAGTTTGCTATGTGATTGTTCAATATCATTTTTACAAATTATATGTCCTATTATTAATGAATTGATTTACTATAAAAAAATATTATCAACTAACCAAACAAATTCAATATATCGCGCTCTTGGAGTAACATATGATTGTTAGATTTGATGGTTATTGCACTTACCTTATTTGTAAAGACAACTTAAAATGTGCATTTTCAGTTTGGAAGTTTGTATTTTGGTTTTTATATTCTTTTCTAGTAAAATATGGAATAATAAATTTTTGTTTTCTTTAATTCTTAAAATAAGACATATGAAAATGAGTATCACCAATTTTTTTTGATTTTACTAACTTGTGAAAATAAGTTAATGTCCATAAAATTGAAATCAAGTGTGTAATATATAAACACATAATCACATTGTTACATATGTGTCCTTGTAATTCAGATTTTGGGTTAAATAATATGAAATTCAATTTCCTTTGACAGTGAGTATATTTTTCCGACATATATAAGAAGAAATAGCTTATGTAGACCTGACAAATCGTTTTGTACATTCATGTCATGTACTTTAGGGTCTTTAACGAAAATGACATGATATTAAATCGTGTACCCGAAATTAGAACACAAAATGACCCTAAATTACACAAATTTTTTCGTGTACACGAAATTAAATGAAATACGTGAATAGAAAAAATATGTCAATTACATGAAATATTACTATGTATCCAAGTTATGTAAATATATAATTATATGTCTTAGAACAACATTGAGATGTTACAAAACAAAACTAAGAGTAGCATGCATGGTGTAAAGTCTACCAAACAAAATGAAACCCTCCTTTTTATTTTTTCTTATTTCTCGTTAACAAATATCTCTCTTCTTGTAGAATCTTTCTACCAAGTTATTTAGTTTACTTAGCCATATTTTATGCTTTGTTAATATAAAAAAAATATAATTAACCAACCAAGCAAATTCAATATATGCTCTTAGGTTAAGATATGAGAATTTATACTATTACTTTAATTCAAGAATACAAAATTCAAAAAGGCACCCTTTTATTAAAAACAATATATATTTTAAGTGTATACCATTTTTATTTATCATTATTAATAATTTTTATAACAAAAACTGTAGCTGTTGCTGCGCTCTCTCTCTCTCTCTCCATCTTTCCCAAGAAATGCTAAACTAAAGTTTAGGAGCTGATATTAGTTTTTTAAGTTTTTTTTTTAGAATTTTTTTCTTGATTTATCTTTATTTTTCAATAAATATATCATTGAGAATCTAGTACCTCGTTGCCCGTTGGTGGATTTTATCTACCAAAATATTAGATTTTGTAATATCTCCTTGTAAATGATAAGCCTTATTTTCTTTTTCTTGATTTACTTTGGCTTTCAATAAATATCTCTCTTTATTGAGAGCCTAATATCCTATTCGTGGATTTTGTCTACCCATATATTAGATTTTGTTATATTAGTTCATTGATTTGGATAATATAGAAACACAGCTCTGGTCGGTTGTTTGAATACGTTATGACAAATCAGATTTACACATTTCTCATGTTTATAACAAATTGTTATATTATCTCGTCGAAAAGATTGTATAATTTAGTGATATAAGCTAGAGATGTACCATAATTGAAGATCTATTCAATGATTGGATAAATGAAATTAGTGATCTATTTGACTATATGTTTATTCAATTTTAATTGTTTTTGTAGATGTTATATGCCCTTTTATTGATGATTTTTGCAGGTTTAATTATTTTTGTGAATGACATATGTCCTTTTATTGATGAATTAATTATCTATAAATAAATAGTGATTTATAAGAAAATTTGTGCTAAATTGACCAATTTATTATGGAAATATTCACTAACAATATTTTCATTGACTCTGTAATATTTTTTATTTTTTGATTGATAATTTATACACCAAATAATGTACAGTACTATTTAAGTGTATATTTAATATTTTGAATAATTCAATTATATTATGAGGTCAAATTATTTTTCCATTAATTATTGCATAGTTAAAAATTTTCGTAATTAAAATGTTAAAAGATGATTGGTTTAAAATTAATTCTTATATTTTAATTGGTTGATCCTAGCTTTTTTTATGATTGAATTATTTAATACTTTACATAATTTTGAATGTGTATTTAGAATAGTGTGGTAAATAGTTTTATATTGTTAATAATTTTTAATTCATGATTTTAATTGTATCTTATGATTTTGAATTGAGAGTTTCAGATATCAAAATATCTATTATAAATATAATAGATTCTTGTATTAATGTATAATTTTTTTAATTAAATAATCATTATATTTAGAATAAAATTGTTAATTAATCACTGAATAACATTGGCAACCCAACACTGTAAAAAAATAGATTATTGATTGTTTTAAGTTCCTTTTTAAGTTGCTTGTTGATTGTTTTATATGTGATAGCAGTTTATGGTTCTTTTAGTAGTTTTGTACTGTAGTAGGTTTGATCCTGTTTTCTTCCTGATGTCCAGTTGTGATGTAGGCTGATCACGTATGTAAAGGTTTTGCCTATCTAGCTCATTCCTATTGGAGCTATATTATAATATAAGTTTTGCCTTTTAAAAAAAATACAACAAAAAGATATAAAGTAGTACCTTAACCGAAATTAATATGATTTAGCCATAAGGAGAATTGATGCATACACTTTGTTTATCAAAGTTGGCTAGATCTCATGGGGAATAGGGAATAAGAGGCTTAGAATTCCTGTAATGTTTAAGTTGATATAATAATTATATTTTTTAGTTTGAAAGAATTATTTATTCTTTTAAAATTTTATTATTCAATCATAAACTATTTATTTATTATTATAAAATAATTTTTAAAATACCCGTGTGCGTAGCACGGGCTGTAATCTAGTCATGTTTAGTTAATTGATATGAAAAAAAATAAAAATTAACTGTTATTGAGTGTAACTTGATTTGATTTGAGTTTAGTCTTGGTTGAAACGTAGAATCTAGATCCAACAGAGAAACATGTTACATTAAGTTTAATTGATTTAAATTTAATAGATTCTGAATGATGTTAAAATAATTCACAATCTTGTGATTGGTTAACTAATACATATTAGATTCGGGTATCCTTTATTATAATAAGGGATGTTCAAAAACAATTCACGACTAAAAGATATATAACCATATGTAATATACTGTGGATTTATAGAAAATAACATTTATGGTTAGTAGAATTTTTTTAAATTAAAAACCATGTGATATGCGAAGCTATTAAATCAAAATATTTTATATTTAAATTTAATTTAACCGCGATTAGTAAATTATAATAAGCATGGTAAATAATAAAACTTTTGTATATGATTGATTTAAAGTTTAGAAGTAAATTCTGATTGCCTCTTAAATAATTTTAATTTTTGATTGGTAATTTATTCACTAACCAATAATGATACTCTTATAGCGTATATTTAATAATTAAAGTAATTAAAATATATGTAGTGTTCGTTTATATGATTTTATTAATTATTTTTTTAACAAATTGTGAATAAAAATATTTTTGAACCTTTCAAAAAATCGAGTTTTTGAATATATGGATTTTATCCAAGCTATTTAAAAAAATCGAGTTTTTGAAGATATGTATTTTATCCAAACTATTTAAAATTTGTTCAAATCCGATTTTGTAGTGTTGGCTTATATGCATTTATTAATTAATTTTATTAATAAATTATGAATAAATATATTTGTGAACTTATAAAAAAAATCAATTTTTTGAAGGTATGGATTTTATCCAAGTTATTTAAAATCTGATTTTAAATCCGATTTTTTCAGATTTTTAGTTAAGTTAGATTATAATTATTTAATATTGATTATAATTGTACAATATATATTATAAAAATAAATTTTTAATGTATAATAATATGATTGTGACTGACTTTAAATAAAAAGAGTGGTTGATTAATGAATGATTAATTACGAAATTTAATTTAAAAATATAATAGCATATGGTGATTGATTTCAAATTAAAATTGTGATTTCCTAGTAAATATTTTTTAATTTTAAAAATATTTATTTATGGATATGTTTAATAAAATTATTATTATATTTAAATTAGAAGTGTTAACTAATTATATAAGGAAACAGATTTGTAGGATTATAATTCAAATTTTAAATATATTTAGAATGATTGATTGGTTTAACCTTGGTTAAAAGATAGTAAGTTAAATTATATAAGGAAACATATTTGTTTTAATTTGATTGGTCTATGATTTAGAAGTGGCATATGATTGGTTGTAAAATAATTCATAGTTTTCTGATTGGTTAACTGGGTACATGATTAATTAACTGGATGGTGTGGTAGACTCAGGTTTGATAATAAAGGATGTTTTTTTGAAACAATAATTTATTAACTAAAACACTATATTTAATCAAATGTCAAGGAAAATGTAAATTTTAATTAAGCGCATGCATCATCCAAATATATATAATTAAAAGATTAATATTAAAAATATGTCTCTCAATTTGTAACATTTATATGTCAAAAATTGACTTGAATGCTTTATAAGATGAGTCTCAAAATATTGTTGACGAGATTACGAGAAAGTATATAGTTACCTTAAGTTGAATGTGGCTTAAATTAATAGCATTAAAATAATTAGACTATTAAAAAATGGGAAATGATAACCATAGCCCTTTGGGCTATGGTTAAGCATTAAATATTTGGGAAATGTTATTTCCAGAGCAATTTTTTATTTTCCAGAGCTATGTGTCGCCTACTGTGTTAGAATATGCTACATATTGTGAATGCAGGGGGAATATGCAACACATATTGCTCTTGAAATAAAAAAAATGCTCTGAAAATTACATTTCCCTAAATATTTTCATATTTTCAATATTTACTTTTAGTTATTTAATTGATTATTGTTTTTTCAATGTTCCTTCACATTATTAATTTCATTTCCCAAGTAATAATAGTGGACCCCTGCATTCACATTAATTTCCATCCTAAAAAACATCTCAAATTGTTAAATAATTCTATTAAGATTCGTGCAAAATTGATGTAATAAGTGCAAAATTGACATATTAAATGTCTTTATCCACTTATTTAATCCTTAATCATAGTCCTAAGGGCTATGTTTGGCATTATCCTTAAAAAATTAATAACTAGAAACATATTAATTAATAAGAGCTATCTGCCAAAAAACCCATTGAACTTTTCCAAATTTTGCAGTTTAACCATTAAAGGTTTTTTGTTGCTAATTTAACTAACCACCTTTCAAAAATTATGCAAACACAAAATCAAAACAATACAACAATATGTGAATAAAGACTTATTAACAACATAATTTGAAACCCCCTAATCGAAACAATACATTGCAAACACAAAATCCCCCAAATCGAAACATATAAGCATTTCAAACTCAGAAAAAGCCCTAATCGAAACATATAAGCATTGCAAACTCAGAAAAAGCCCTAATCAAAACCGGTGTTGTAGATTTCGAAAATCGGAACTATTACGTTGAGGTACCGATTTACGATTTATCGGGTGATTCGGTTGAAAAATCGGCGATTTATCGGTGATTTTTGCAAAATCGGCCGAATCGGTTCCAAAATTTTGACCGATTTTTGAACGATTTATCGGCGATTTTTCAGAAATCGGCCGATTTTTATAACAGAGATCAAAACACATAAGCATTGCAATCAGGTGACATCTTGTTGCCACATCAATTTTTTTGTTAACCATGATTAAATTTTGCATAATTTTGGAAAAGTGATTGGTTAAATTAGCAACAAAAAAACTTTAATGGTTAAACTGCAAAATTTGGAAGAGTTCAATGGGTTTTTTGGCAGATAGCCCAATTAATAACTAGAAACATATTATTATATACATAATACACTATATTATACACAAATACATGTGTATATATTTGTATTTCGGATTGGATACGGGTTTGAGATGGATTCGGTTCAATTTTTGGGTTTCGGGTCCGGTTCGATTTAGTTCAGTTTGGACAAAATCCAAACCCGACCCAAAATTTATTCGGGTCTAAAAATAAATCTCAAACCCAAATTCATATCCAAAATATCGGATTCGATTAGACTCAATTAAATCGGAACCAGTCGGTATCCAACCAATCGGGACAAATTGACATCCCTACTAACAAGGGTTACTTGGAACTTGGAAGAACACTTTAATGTGTAATGTCCTGTATATAACAGTAAAAAATTGCTTACATGCAAAATAGAGCATCTACTTCTCTCTCTCTAAACCCTAGCTTCTACTATTAAAAAATATTGAGGGGATTTCATCAGGAGAAAAAGGATCCTGAGATATATTGCAGGGAACTTTTCCTAAAATACATGCTAAATATCCTTTAAATTTTACTGGGCCCGCAGGGCTAATTAAAAATCTTTGAATTTACTAAAATACCCACCTCATTTTTATATATAAAAATTAAGTATCTCAGGGAACTTACCTGAGATATATCTCAGGCTCCCTACTCTCTTTCATCAGTAAAAAATCCCAATTCGCTTTTGCTTTCTTATTTCATACCTGTTTTTCTTGGATAAGTTACCAATTTATTTGAATTTTAATAAATTCTCAATTTATTTGAATTTTGTTAGTCTCCCCTTGTAAGAGTATGATTTTTTGCTTTGATTGAGTTTAGATGTTTTCCATGACCGAGGTGATAGATCGGCAAGATTTTCATTGATTTGATTCAGGGATGAAAGTTATTATGGTATCGCATCGTTTGCACATAACAGTCCGATGAAAATAAGTACATACTTTCGATCATCTTCAAATCACTTGATTGTCTCTAGGAAGGATTCAACAGCGATCCCCTTGTAAATCAAAAAAAAAATACATGCTTCGAACCCCCCAAGTAAACACCATAATAAATTTATTATAATTTTTTAAAGAAAATAATAATTTCAAGTACGTGACCATATAAATCATTTTTAATTAAAATATAAGATGAAAATTTTATAATGACAGAATTTGATCATATATATTTACAATTATGTTATTAAAGTGTATTATGTACTTAGGTAAATCTCGTATTTAGGAACTTTTTTTTTCACTTCTTCTGTTTCACTTACGATATGAATTAATTTATTATTAAATCGAGTTAAAATTGAAGTTAAACAAGTCAATAAGTAGACATGAAAAATGATATGGGGGTACTAATTTTAGAATTTTCAGAATAGACTTGACAGTATTTTACTATGTATACAACCCCGAGCACATTTGGTTGTATTCTCTGTAATTAATTAAAACCTAAATTTTTAATTATTTTAATTTTTATTGTTTTTTCACTTTTTACCGCTTAGCTACTGATGAATCGTACAAATTTGTCCTTTTCTTTTAATATAGTTAACATGTTTCATCATAAAGCCATTTTTTTAAGCATCTCAAACAATTTAATTGATGATACTAATTTTTAGGTTTGAAAGATTTAACCAACTTTTAAATTGAATTATTTAAAAATTAAATGCAAGTGATAATATATTTGAAGGACCCCAAACAGATCATAACCCAGGTCCCAGCTTAGTGGAGTGTATATAAAATTGAGCTTGGAAGCAGAAAAACATAAAATAAATTAATATGCGCATTAGCATTAGGTCGGCCGGGGGCAGAGCTCACGAGAGGCGGTGGTGCTTTCACACAATCTCACTGGTCACTACGTTGTCGACATCGTTCTATTTAAATATATTATTCATAGAATTTTTAGTAGTATAGTTTAACTGGATAATGAAGTTCACTTAAAATTCTTTAAATTGACGTGATTCACCACTGAAACGTTGTTTATGTGTTGCAATGTCGTAACAGAATGTAGAAAACTGTAATAGCCTATGCTACAACTTGTGATGTGTGTGTGCATAATGAGGCTAGTGAAGCATGAACATCAATGTAAGAGAACAACAAAGGAAACTCATATTGATATGGCTTGTTCAGCTTGAAGAATTACATAGGCAAGATAAACATATTTATACTGAATTACATGTAAGAAAAGTCTATGATATTCCAACTACTAAATTAAAAGTCTATGGTTGGTATGCTGTTAATGTAGACTTTCAACACCCCCCCTCAAACTAAAGATGGTTGAAAAACCAGCTTGAGTTTGTAAACAAAATTACCGAAAGTGGTAGGAGGATTTTGAACCGGAGACACGATGTAGATGAATCGTGCCTTTTTTTTTTTGTCTTTGCACCTCCCCAAACTGATGTAATTCTGATAGCTAGAGAAGCATTGTCAGAATAATAAGCTAATCTGATGGCTGAAGAAGCACTGTCAGAACGGTAAAACAATTCTGATGGCTGGAGAAGCACTGTCGTAATGAAGATCGAAAAATCAATTCTGATGGCTGAAGAAGCACTGTCAGAACGGTAAAACAATTCTGATGGCTGGAGAAGCACTGTCGTAATGAAGATCGAAAAATCAATTCTGATGGCTGAATAAGACACTGTCAGAACGAAAACAATTCTGATGGCTGGAGAAGCACTGTCAAAATGAAGAGGATATTCTGATGGCTAGAGAAGCACTGTCAGAATGAGAAGCACTGTCACGTCTATGGCTGATTCCAAGAATCTGTCATGTTTAAAGAAAATAATTGGACCTTTTTTTTTTTCATCATTTCATTTCAAGTATAGGGCTGAGAATGTAAGTGTGGCCCGACTGAGAGAAACCAATGGACTTATGATGTGAATCAGGTGGGCTAGTTTTAAGACAGGCCCAATAGGAAAAAAAATCAGTGGCCCGTTATTAAATTGGCCCAAATAGTTTAAACTTAAAGGTTTGGCCCAAAAGAGATAATAAGGTGTTTGGTATCACGACGGCTGTAAGCTCGCTCAAATCACTAAGCCAAATCAATGGCTTTTCGACGCCCTCTGAGCATACGAGCTAAAATCTTCAATCACAACTACTACACACCTTCATTTACATACATACATAATCACCACACCGATACCGAAGAATCCAGTAAACCCTCTACTACTCGAAAAGTTACGATTTTGGGAAGAAGAATGTGGGGAATGGAACAGGGAAGATGGATTATATGACAGATGTTGCTGGTGTTTTGAGTGATGGTAGTGTGGAAGTATTGATATGAAGTAAACTCCGAAGGGGAAGAGTAACTCACTGCGTTGACACACAAAGTGTTTGTGAAAATGTCACAAAGAAAAGGTTGGGAAGAGATGAAGCTACCGGAGACAATGGCTGCCACCGGAATAACAGAGGTAAGTAACCTATAGCTCTGATACCATGTAGAAAACTGTAATAGCCTATGCTACAACTTGTGATGTGTGTGTGCATAATGAGGCTAGTGAAGCATGAACATCAATGTAAGAGAACAACAAAGGAAACTCATATTGATATGGCTTGTTCAGCTTGAAGAATTACATAGGCAAGATAAACATATTTATACTGAATTACATGTAAGAAAAGTCTATGATATTCCAACTACTAAATTAAAAGTCTATGGTTGGTATGCTGTTAATGTAGACTTTCAACACAGAATATTTTATTTTCTTAGAAGTTACAAAATATGTTTGAAATAATAAAATTTCAACGAAAATATGTAATATATTCTATGCAATCACCATAATACTTAAAGTTAGTTATAGAAATTGTATTTAATATAAAGATAACATACAGGATAATATAAAGATAATACAAGATAATTCAACAATGAGTAACTTTGAGCTGAAAGATCCTAATTACATTATGATCACAAGATAATATAGCTTTTTTACGTGTTTAAAAATATTATTTGATATGTTACATTGATTATTGCATTGTGAAAAAAAAAAAAACAATAAATTAGTATTTTATGGAAGTAGTATTCGATGAGTAGTCCATTTGAATTGACCTCAGTCTATGAAAACTACACCAACTAATTGAACTAAATCTATAAATAATTTAGAGCATAGAGGTAGACAGGTACAGTAGCTTTTTTTTTTTTACCATTTTTTCTTATAATTGGGTGCCGGTCTGTGCACCTGGACTAATTTAGAGGACATATTAGCACACTCATACGTTCGAGTGTGGTAACCCACTTAATCCTGAGAAAATCAAACTTGTAACCTTAAACAGCAAGGCTTAAGCATCATTGTCCAACCATATGAGACACCGTGGATTAGGCAGATACAGCAGTTGTAAACATAAAAGCAGAAAAGATAAATTAAAAAAAAAATCAAGAGGTCGGTTGCTGGATTTTACATAAAAGAAAAAAAAAACAACAAAGTTAAATGTTACTGGAAGACGAACCCCACTGATGGACACGTGATGGTGCTCTCACTCCTTGGTACTTACAACTAGAGAAAAAGGACAACATAAGTGAGTAATTTAGGACAATGGGCGGTGCTTAACATGACACCATTAAGCCTAGAATCAGATACTTTGGCTACCCTCGTTTTTTTTTTTTTTTTTTTTTTTTTTTTTTTTTTTTTTTTTTGTCTGCAAGAATGAATCTTGATCAGGAGTACATAAAGTACAAGAGAATCCGAGGAGTAAAACAAAAATCAAAACCCGCCCACAAAGGTACACACGAAGCCAAATCATCCAACGAGAGAATAACGTAAGCTAAACTCCCAAATCTGGACAATAAAAACTTGATGTCCATACCACAAACAGAAGAGGGAAGAAAAGACAAAGAAAAGAAAAGAAATGAACTAAAGTGAGGAAGATAGAATACAATAAGGAGGGGAGAGAGAGCCCGAAAAACCCCAAAACCAAACTAAGGAAAAGAAAAGAAGAGAATAGAGACAAGGCATACACGAAGCCAAATCATCCAACGAGAGAATAACGTAAGCTAAACTCCCAAAATTGGACAATAAAACTTGATGTCCATACCAAAAACATAGGGAGGGAAGAAAAGAAAAGAAAAGAAAACAAAGATAAGAAGTGTTAATAATCAATGAGGGGAGAGATAACCCGAAAACCCCAAAAACCATAATAAAAGAAAAAAAACAAGAGAACAGGGACAAGGGAAACAACAATAACAAAGCATGAATAATTCATCACAGAGACTACAAATAGTACGCATATCAATTGAATTCATACCTTAGCTCGAGGCATTGAAG
Source organism: Kitagawia praeruptora (assembly GCA_037693485.1). NCBI lineage: Eukaryota > Viridiplantae > Streptophyta > Magnoliopsida > Apiales > Apiaceae > Kitagawia > Kitagawia praeruptora. The sequence continues at coordinate 29,020,327 of CM075345.1, read as the reverse complement.
ACTTCTCGAGTCCTTACCAATCCAAATCTTCTCTTTTGCCTAGGACTTGCCTTAACTTTTACTCTGCACCTTGAAAATCCCATTAATTACTTCCTTTTGAAAGTCCAAATTGAGTCATTTTGGGATTTCTTCGTTCATGTTAAAACTTGGCTATGGTGGTAATACACATAGCAAAATACTCCAAATACGCGTAAACAATATACATCGTTATACAGATTGACAGACTAGCCTTCCCTTTTGCCAAGGACTTTCCTTCACTTTTACTCTGCACCTTGAAAATTCCATTAATTACTTCCTTCTGAAAGTCCATTTTGAGTCATTTTGAGACTTCTATGTTCCTGTTAAAACTGCAGTTCACCAAAACCCAACAAGAAAAGAATAAGTCAATGAATCACTTCTAATCAAAACAGAAACTTAAATATAAATATTTTTGAATTTTGACAAAAAGGATGCTCATTTCTAACCAAAGGGGAACCCTTTGGTTAGGCATCTAAAATTATAAAAGAAAATTTATTAAAATATGAGAAATAAATTTTAATAGAAAATATATATATATATATATATATATATATATATATATATATATATATAAAGTCATTTAAAATGACACATATTCGTCAATTGACGACAGATCACCCAGTAATGGTCCAAAAGCCGTAATTATGGCACACCCTTAATAGGCACAAAACATCCACCTGGAATGGAACAAGTGTATGAACTTTGTTCATACCGGAAGAATATATTTAAAATTGTTTAAAATGGTCTACCCACATAGAGAAATTTTATTTATTAACAGTTAACACCCTTTCCCACTCTCTCCTACTACTCTCTCTCTCTCTCTCTCTCTCTCTCTCTCCTATTTATATCCATTTCTCGAACCTCAATTTTCCAATACCGACACTCACTCGTTTCCACTTTACTAATTCTTCATCTCAACCTTACACTTGCTCTACTTCTCTACATCCAAAAAATTGTAAGTATACGTTACTTGTTTGTTCTCCTTCTCACCACAACGTAACTATGGAAGATCGTCTATGGACTTTTCTCACTTTTCTTCACGCCCTAGCTGGCCCCGCCACCATGTTACTGTATCCACTGTAAGTACTCTTCATCCTCTAACCTAGCTTTTAATTTTATTTTCTCTTTTGTTTTTACAATAACATGGAGTCTGATGATTTGTTTTTAATTATAATAAAATCATAGATACGCATCGGTGATGGCAATAGAGAGTACCTCAAAGGTGGATGATGAGCAGTGGCTTGCTTATTGGATCCTTTATTCCTTCCTCACTCTCGTTGAAATGCTCTTTCAGCCCGTCTTGGAATGGTATGTAAACACGTTTCCTTGAAATGCTCTGTGTATTTGTATGTAACCGTTTGTAAATAGTTTGGACGCTGTCACAAATTGGATAATGAGCTGCTAATTGCATATATGTGAGAGCCATTGAGCTCATTCCAGATCCAATTTGTCTCTAGTTGGCCTCGGAATGTGTTCTCAAATGTATTTATCACGACCCATTGTGCTTGTCCATGTCCAATTTGTATCTCCCACATGAATTTCCAAATCATTTACAATGGACCTCATAGGGAGTTGATAAAATAGTCTCGCAAATTCTCTTCTTATTCACAATGGAGGCACTCGCCTCAAGTTTATTATAATACATCACAATTATTTATATAGCAAATCCCTAATTGCCTTAATGAGAGAGACTTTGCGACTATTTTATCAGGAGTCCAATTCGGGAAATGTAACATTTTCTCCTTGTTTTCATTAGCAAATTTTGCTAATTTTGTTATTGTAACATATATATCGATCCTTTCATATAGTGTTTGTAGTAAGAAATGTTACCTGTCACAAGACCTTAAATGAGCACCAGAATAAATTTTTAAGAACCAATTAAGCTCATTCGGGATGCAGTTTGTCTTTAATTGGAGTCTGAATGAGTGCCCTGAAACATAATGAGGACTCAACAATCTCATTTCTGAAATCGCAATCTAATTTGAACCGTAGCATTTCTCTTTTCAAATTTCTCCTTATTGTTTTCTTTGTTTATTGCCACATATAAATCTTTATTCATACAAACATGCAATGTGAATTTGCTTAAAATATCACAGGTTCCCACTATGGTATGATGTGAAACTAGCATTTGTGGCATGGCTAGTGTTACCTCAGTTCAGAGGGGCTGCTTTCATTTATGAGAAGTATGTGAGAGAGCTGCTATTCAAGAAATATGCAGGTGGAGCACTCCGTCACAACCAGTATCCCAACACCTCTAAGATCAAGAACAAGTTTGTCGATTTCATGACTCCTAACAAAGTGAGTACTTAAAATTTGTAGCAAGTTCAAATGTCTGTGTTTGATTCTTACAATATCTAACCTCTTTGTAAAATGTTTTGGGCAGGACGATCATCATTCATCATAAGGGCTAACTGAAGGTTTTCAAGGATAATGAGTCAAGGTGGCATGGCATGGCATGTAACTTTTCTTTCTGAAAAAAATGGGATTCCTCTTGTTTTTTCCCTTTGTGTGTGGACATTGACTGTAACACTGAATGTTTAGTTTGTGAATCTTGTGTTTTTAGTTGTAATCAAATCTTAAGCAGTTTAACCGACTGAACTCTCTTAACATAAATATGTTTTCGCCTGTTATTTAAACGCTTTTAGGAAAACTGAAAACTACTTTGTTATACATTTGGCCATGACAGATCTATCAGGGTATAGATTTGTATTTGGTTTAATATCAAGTTGGTCACTACATATTCAGTAAAGTTTTAAATTTACCACTAATAAAATTTGATATTTAACCCATTGTTAAAATGATGACGAGTAAAAGTGTCATCAGTTCGATTGTGGAGTTGATTCAGTTTTTGAGCATCTCCTAGCTTGGTGAGTTATAATAGCGAGTTATGATGTTCGAACGGGCTTAGGTGGCTAAATAATCTGTATCGAGGCAAGATTGTGTCAATGGATATGGCAAGTCTATGAGCCCCTCCTGTTTTTTTTTTTTTACAATAAAGTGTTTATAAACATATAAAATATAAATGAGTATTTGTTTTAACAATTTTCGGAAGTCAGTGAGAATAGAATGAGTATCTGTTTTATGAGGGGTGAAATGACATTTTCGTCCCTCAACTGGAGCTCAACTTGCAATCAGGTCATCGAACTCAAAAAGCTTTTAAACGGGTCACTAAACCATTAAAAACTTTCATATCCAGTTGAGTGACCTATTGCTTTAGGGTAAAATGGCATATTCGTTACTGAACTGTAGCTCAACTTGCAATCAGGTCATCGAACTCAATAATATACACTCATTCCCCCCTGCAACAGTCTCTCCCCATTCTTGATCAATCTCTGCCCCAACCATACTCATGAATCAATCATTAATCATTGACAACACTTAATTTAAATCATAACGCATTCAAACTAATCAACTTATAACAATTAAACAAAACAACCCCTTAATAACAAGCTCATATCCACATCCAACCAACTCTCAAGTAGCAATTATCTTACCCATATAATCATATGCATAACTCAATAAAACTTCACATGTAAAACTCGTACATGCAACTTAAGTAAAGTATAAAAATCAATATCTGTACTTTAATAACACCAAACCAAACCAAAACCATTCAACCAAGACCATGGCTCACTTTCGATCATTGCCCATGGTCGGTTTCGATTCAACAGCCCCTCAAGCACGAGGTTGGTGCTACAACCGACACCCCCAGCCTCCTTGTAACACAAAACAAACCCATAACTCAACATGCAAATCAAGATTTCAATAACCTATTAATTCCTTGATTCCGGAACTAGAAATTCTCCTCTATAATTATAATTCTAGTTAGAAAAGACAACTTGAGAATGAAAGAAGAGTAAATAATTGAAAATTACGTGATAATATGAATGATAGGAGAGTTATAGTGTGAAGATGAGGGAGTACATGGAGAGACAGAGAGAGTGTATGGAGAGAGAGAGAGTAACCAAGACCTGCAGTGACCTGTATTAAAATGGTTTAGTGACCCGTTTGAAAGTTTTTAATGGTTTAGTGACCCGTTTGAAAGTTTTTAGTGACCCGTTTGAAAGTTTTTAATGGTTTAGTGACCCGTTTGAAAGCTTTTTGAGTTCGATGACCTGATTGCAAGTTGAGCTCCAGTTGAGGGACGAAAATGCCATTTTAACCGTTTTATGAGCTCCTCCTGTTGCTAGTAATTTCTTCTCTGTTTCTTTTCTTCCTTCACCATCAATCCTTCTTCAAGTATTTCTTGTGCAGACAGTTTCTAACTTTAAAACAATAATGTTTGAAGCCATTTGGGGTTCTGTCAGTTTGTAGACCATCTCTCGGCTCTGCCATTCACGTGACTCAAGTTTGTTTGTCTATATTTTACGTACAAATCGAGAGTTGTTTTAGGGTGTTGAGATAAGTAGGGTGTTGAGATAAGAAAAAATCTGGAATCTGGATAAGTAGATTTGTACAAGAGTTCTTTGAGAGACACGTGTGTAGGAGGTGATCGCTGGCTTTATCTACTGCAAAGTGGAGAATAAAACAACTTGCTGAAATTTTTGGTCTTCATCCATATTTTTTAACTAATTAAAAAAACAAAAGGAAGTTTCCCCAAAACCCAAATGAATAAACTATAAAGGAATGAGAATATATTATTTTTTAGCATTTTCAATCATAAAATAAAGGGAAATTCCTAATGTTACCCTTTTGGAATTGACTTTTCCGAATGGTACCATTACACATTTTGGACGTCCGAGTGGTACCATCCATGTTAAACATTCTAATTAAAAATAATGATCTGTTAAACAAACGTTAAAACACCTGTTAACAATTGAAAATAATTACTTTTCCAGCAATTTTAACATTCATAATAATCTAATGCATCAGTTGCATTAGGAATACATGGAAAGTGGCAATAACATCTGCCAAATAGTTTCAAAATCACAAACACCAGTAAAATAGATCAAGAATACATTCAAACTACTGAAATCAAGATCTAAGCAAAAGAAAGAAATGAATATTCAAGCTTGTTGAGACTGAGAATCAGGAAACTGGGACATGTTGATAGATGACTGAGATCCTCCTGTTGTTGCACTTGTTGGCTTTTCTGCTGCATTTTTTGCTATCTTTGATGATGCCTTGGCTTGATTCCTTACCCTAGGATTCCTGACCACTGGGGTAGTCCACTTGCCTTCATATCTTTCTTCTCCTTTGTTGTTGGCCTCCTTTGCAAGTCCTTGCATTGTGACCAAAACAAAGACACTTTGTGCACTTAACAGTTTTTGATCTTTTCTCTTTTTGATTCTCCTCTTCCTCCCTCCTCCTGTTCCTGCTCGGTCTTCCTACTCCCCTCTTTATTGTAGGTGGTTTTAGAATTGGAAGATTCTCATAGATTGGCCATTGATCCTTATCAGGAACGGGGTTAATGCTAAAACTATAGGTTTGTTTGTAGGTCTTGACATGATACCATGAACTAACAATCTTCTATGGATCAATTTTTGCATGTAACATTGCCCTAATGGCATGCCTACAAGGGATTCCAGATATTTGCCATGCCCCACAAGAACATACTTTATTATTCAAAGATAAGGGGAAATGAGATTTACCTTCATGAATCTCATATTCTCCAGTTTTTGACATATAAGCCTTGCAACTTATAATGTCTTTGCTAATCTGTTTCACTAGTTTCCCAATCTTAGGACACAATTCATCATCATTCCAACTGAGTGCAGCTTCATTTCTTGTAGCAATTCTTACCATACAAACCCTCCTGATTCCTGTCAGTGTAATACACAAGTAGTTGTTATCAAAATACAACTAAAATGAATTACATTTGAATAGAAAGTAGACAAAGTATTACCTTCAAGCAGTGTTAGAACATGCCTACACCTGTCAATGCCAAGTGTAGAGTTGAAGCTCTCTACAAAGTTTGAAGTATTGTTGTCATTGCATACATTAGGGTCGAATTTGTGCTTGCTCCATGTAGCTGGATCACCAAGTTGAGCAAACCAAGTCATAACCCTATCACCTCCTTCTTTTTGCAATCTTTCCATGGCCTTTCTATATGTGAATTGAGATGTTGCATTACAGGCCCTCCAGAATAAAACATACATCAATGGTCCTGCAAATTGCTTCTTACAATACCTTCGTTTAGCACTAGGTCAAACATCTGCTAGAGCAAGGTCAATCCCCTGAAACACATGTTAAAAGACAATATTAGTACATGGATTCAAAGTTAAAGAAAACATGAGAAGTACAATAAGAATTTGCATACCTTCTGTCTATCTGAAATAATAGTCCAATCTTCCCTGCTGGACTCCTTGACAATGTTATAAAGATTCCATAAGAAATAACCCCAACTCTCCTTGTCTTCTACACTTACAACAACATAAACTAGTGGGAATATTTCATTATTCCCATCCATGGCCACTGCAGACAATAAAATTCCCCCATAATTACCCTTTAAGTGTGTCCCATTAGCTTCTGCATATAGTTATCATCATCCAAGAAGTCTTGCCACGTTCCAGCCTTCCAATTCTCCTTGACTTTGGGAATTAACCTAACTTCCTCACAGTCATCATCATATCCATCAGATACATTTTCATAGTCCCTATCCCCACCATCCTCACTAACATCATCATCACCAAAATCCACTTTCCGTTTAACAGTTGTGCTTCTACCACTAGATTCCTCATTTTCAGCAGACCTTTTCTGATACAATCCCTTTCTTCTAGCTGTGGTCTTAGGTAGTTTTTTGTTGAATAAAATCTGGTCAGGTAATGATGAAGGAATAGAGTTTGATGTGTCATTTTGAGAAGTAATTTAAGGAGGTGAAAATCTAGGACTCCTTCTAACAGTCAAAGATTTGAAGGCTGTTTGGGGTGAAATAGGTGGTGGTGGATGGAGTGCTGCTGTTTTAGACTTTTTCTGGGGTTGTTTTTGTAGAGGTTTTTTGCCTTTCTTACTTGTGGTTTTCTGGATTTCAGGGTTGGTGGTGGCTTTTGTTTTCTGGCTTTCAAGGTTGTTTAGTATTATATCTTCTAGTTGATCTAGTGACACATGTTCATGGTCCTTATTAACCCCTACATTACTCATTTCAGACCTCCTTCTAAAGTTTAACACCAATTTGTACAAATCATCAGGCATCATAGAAGTCCCAATCCATATAAATATCAACTTGTTATTAACATTTCTTTCAAATATCAACACGAGATCATTATCAGTTATTAATTTACGATGATCCATCTTCCACACATAAGAAAAACATGGATAACCATAATCCATCCTTATACCCTGCCTTTTCACTTCATCTTCATACTCCAATACTATATCCAATAGAGAACACTTATCGGGATCTACCCCAATATCAACTTCTTTACCCATCCAATTAAACCTCAAAATCTTATGACCAATATCCATTCTGCAAAATAAAAGGGTTGTTAAAAAGGATTACAGTTAGTTAACTTTGAAACAAAATATATTTCCCTGTAGAGCTTAACATAATAGTAACATAAACTGAAGAGAAGTTAGTCTTGTTATTCCCAAAGTAACAGACCTCAAAGATCAATCATCAAAACTCAAAGCACAGAGACACCGAGAGTGAGAAGAGAAGAAACAAATACTTAAAAGAAAATGAACTGATTAAGGTATATCCGAAAGCTCTCGGCATCACTCTCACTCAATTTAAACATGAATATACATACAAATGTATGATTATTAAACACACCTATACACATACAGAGCATACTGTTATGCCATATTTTGGCATGTCTAATAATCTCCCAAATTCCTAATATTTATTAATTATTGATTCAGATTAATAATTATTACTTAACCGCTAAGTTTTATCCTCTCTTTGAAATGAGGAAAGAATCAATCTCAGTTAATCAATTACGGAAAATATCTCCAAACGATATTCTTCAAATCACGAAGACATCACAACGATAATATTAAATCAGATAAAATCAATCATTATCCACATTAATGTAACTTATCCCTTAAGTCTCTCGGGATAAGACCAATCAATTTCACAGAACTACGTGGGCTTGATCCTATATAAACATAGGTACGTAGGCATCTTGGCATATGGCTACCGATACACGAGACAAATCGAGACACCTGCCAAGTCCAGCCCCCTCTTTTTTCATACACCCTAAATCCCCTAAAATAGTCATATTCATACAAATTGCTCATACTATTCCAGCAAATCTCCGATTTTGTGTTGTTACGAAATTCCTCCAACAACATTTGGCGCTAGAAGGAGGGGCCTAATTTTTCGTTTGTGGAGGACAAACGAATACCAAACAACTTACACACGGGGTTTTGGGTTTTTAATACACAAAAAATTGGGATGGACGGTAACACCAAAAGTCACGGTTATTTGTGGCGGTTTTTGTCCGGAATAAAAAATTTACATCACACCGAGACTGCCAACAGCAACGAGAAGCAAACTTGGTGACTGATAAGTGGATTTATATCCACTTGGAACATTCTAAATCGGCTTAAATTGATTGTCTTGGACTCAAGTTTCTTGTAGTTTTGATGTGTTTTGCTTAGTTGTGCAGGTTTACGAGAATGTTGATTAAGGTGGATGCTTCTATAATTTTTTGGGAATTAATTGATTAAAATTCGGATTTTCTGGGATGGCTGCGCAGCTTACACTGTTTTGGCCATATCTGGAGTTCTGTAAGTCCGTTTTCAGCGATCTTACTGCCCACGCGAAGCTTGAGAGATTTTCTACAACCTGGGATAGGAAGCACGTGCAAGTAATGTGCTGAATAAAATCGCGCGCCTGTTCTAGTTAAAGAAGGCTGGGAATTTACTGTTTTGCCCTTTTCAAGTTCTAATTATATTCCGGGCAGGTTTTAGCACCTTAATTAAATTCTAATTGTAATAGAAGATAAATTCTTGCTGGGCAAGAAATCTAGAGCCTATAAAAACACATCCTACCATTGTAATATAGATATACACATTATCATAGTTTTATTACTGTAACCAGCTTAGATCTGCAAGGGAGAAAAGGAGAGAAGGATTCAACGCTCGTGACAAGCAACGGATCTAGATCTACTTCATCTTTTGTTCTAGATTTGTTTTCTCAACTCTTGTTTATTAATATAATTACGTCTTTTATTCATATCTTGTTATTTACCATGTTTTCATCAAATCCCATGGTGACGAAAGGTTTAATTATGAACTAATCGTTGTCGTGGGATCCTAGTGGATTTATCTATGTAGCTTAGTAGTTTGCATGCCTTAAAGATTTATGTGTGGTGAATTCTTGATATCCTCGTATGGTTAATCTTAGACCCGGCAATTTTCGACACGACACGAAAAAACGACACGAAACGACACGAAAATTTAGTGTCATGGATTTGCATTTTTAGTACACGACACGAAAGTACACGAACACGAAAGTACACGACCGAGATTTAGTGTCGGGTTTGGGTTTACTCTTCAAGTACACGACACGACACGAAGTACACGAAATAAATAAATAAATAATTAAATATATATAAATAAATAATTAACTGTTTTGTTTTGTTGGTATTAGATATTAGATATTTTAATATTTTTACTAGACATTTAACATTTATATTTGTGATTATACATAAATTTATAATAATATTTATAAATACTATGTAAAAATACATTTTTAATATATATTTGTAAAAATATAATCGAAAATTGTAATATTTTAATATTTTTATATATTTTTTTATTCTTATTATTAATTAAAATAACACGAAACGCGACACGAAACGTACACAAACACGAAAGTACACGAACACGAAATGACACGAATCCTAAACGGGTGGGTTTGGGTTTAGCATTCAGGTACACGAAACACGAAAGTACACGAAACGACACGACCCACCTGTTTTGACAGGTCTAGTTAATCTTAATGCTTTTGGATGCGTAGCTAACATCTAAATTGAATTGTTAATCTCTTGTGAAGCGAGAGTGGATCTTGAGATTTAGAACTTGCCATGCTAGCATAGGTTCATAATTGTTTATCAATATGATTTGTGGCATGAATAGAGATATTATGCTACCCTATGTGATCTAAGTGAATAACTTGTGCTTCAACCTTTATGTTTTCAAATTCTATAGAGATATAGGGTCTAAGCATAATAGGTGCCTATTCATCTTCTATCTCTTTTGTGGATGTATGTGTAGATTGGTACTAGTATACCGAGAGGTAACTTTTACTCTTTTCGTGTTATTCGATCAGATATCATAACCATCGCATGTTTTAATTAAAAGCTGCAACTCTAAGTGAAGTAGATGATGAAACTAGGATTCCATGTTTATTCTCATATAAGTAATTCGATTTTAATTCTCGTTAATTGTTTAATTCTTAGTTTTATAATTTGCACTTTAGTTTAATTTAGTTTAATTGTTTTAGCTTTGAATACAAGTGGGTGCGTTAGAGAGATGTTTGCTTGGGATTGAGTATGTTTTTCCACCAAGTGAGATTTGAGCCTTATTGCATATTGCATATTTGCAATTTATTCGGTTGCTTGAGTGTCCACGGATTGTTTGCATTGCTAGCAATTGTTTGAGGTCTTTCTTGAAACGCATGACATTATTTGACGATTAAAATGATAAAGGCATTTAGGAATAACCGCATATTTTCCCATATTACCACACCATGTTTACATGATCAATTAGTTAACCCATTGAGCTTAATCCTACTTTTTTTTTCGGTGACATACCACATTACTTGCCTAGACCTTTTTCTTGTATTGGCCTTACATTAATTTGAACCCACTTTGTCAATGGCTAGTAGAGTGCTTAAGGGAGTAATAAGGTGTGCAAGGAGGGGTTTATTGTTGGTCATACTTTTGGGGGAAATATTGAAAATTGGGTTTGGTTGTTTACTTGATAGTCGACATATGTAATAAAATTATGGGATCATTGTTATTGTTTATATTATTGTTTGTGTTCTATTTAGCTCTCGGAAAAAAAAAAAGAAAAAAAAAGAGAAAAAAAAATATTATGAGAGCATGTTTGTATTGTTGTGATCCTATTTCAGTCGACTAGTCGAGTGTTGGTTTTAGTAAAAATTATGTGGGGGGGAAATATGGTGTTGTGTATGATTTATTATGGTACTTACTAGCTTTTGACACTTCACCTGTTTTGGCTTATTTGACATACCTTGTCCCTAGCCCCGTTACGACCCAAATAAAGACCTTTTGATTATCGCCATTGATGTATGTTGTGTTAAGAGTTAGATTGATATCAAATGTCAAGCATGCTTATGATTTTGTTGGAATTGAGTGATACACTTACCCTTGTTCTTGAGTGAATATTCTTTGTGAGTGGATTGTGAGTGTTTGCTTGTTCTTGCGTATGAGATCCCGAGTGTTGTCTCAAAGATGTGCTCTTGTAGGCTTAGCATGTTTACTAACTTATTCTTACACTTGACATGGGCTTGTGAGAACTTATGCATGATCATTGAGTAGACTATGTGAATACTTGCACTTTCGACACCAAGACATTGTGTATTTACTTTGATTCTTAAGTTGATATGGCATGAGAGGATTTGAAGGTATGGTAGATTAGATTAATTGCATTTGCATATTAGTTGCATTCATGCATTGCATTGCTTTAGGTAAATGGATTTTGTGGGTACATTCGCTATAGGCCCTCACGAGACCTTACTCGTCCACTAGGGCTGCCTAGGGGTTTAAAGGGCTTGTTGCATATGCCAAATGCAACCGTGATCACCTACGGAAATTGTACTAGTTAGTTAGTTGTAATTGTTTATGCTTGAGGACAAGCATCGGTTTAAGTTTGGGGGTGTGATAAGTGGATTTATATCCACTTGGAACATTCTAAATCGGCTTAAATTGATTGTCTTGGACTCAAGTTTCTTGTAGTTTTGATGTGTTTTGCTTAGTTGTGCAGGTTTACGAGAATGTTGATTAAGGTGGATGCTTCTATAATTTTTTGGGAATTAATTGATTAAAATTCGGATTTTCTGGGAAGGCTGCGCAGCTTACACTGTTTTGGTCATATCTGGAGTTCTGTAAGTCCGTTTTCAGCGATCTTACTGCCCACGCGAAGCTTGAGAGATTTTCTACAACCTGGGATAGGAAGCACGTGCAAGTAATGTGCTGAATAAAATCGCGCGCCTGTTCTAGTTAAAGAAGGCTGGGAATTTACTGTTTTGCCCTTTTCAAGTTCTAATTATATTCCGGGCAGGTTTTAGCACCTTAATTAAATTCTAATTGTAATAGAAGATAAATTCTTGCTGGGCAAGAAATCTAGAGCCTATAAAAACACATCCTACCATTGTAATATAGATATACACATTATCATAGTTTTATTACTGTAACCAGCTTAGATCTGCAAGGGAGAAAAGGAGAGAAGGATTCAACGCTCGTGACAAGCAACGGATCTAGATCTACTTCATCTTTTGTTCTAGATTTGTTTTCTCAACTCTTGTTTATTAATATAATTACGTCTTTTATTCATATCTTGTTATTTACCATGTTTTCATCAAATCCCATGGTGACGAAAGGTTTAATTATGAACTAATCGTTGTCGTGGGATCCTAGTGGATTTATCTATGTAGCTTAGTAGTTTGCATGCCTTAAAGATTTATGTGTGGTGAATTCTTGATATCCTCGTATGGTTAATCTTAATGCTTTTGGATGCGTAGCTAACATCTAAATTTAATTGTTAATCTCTTGTGAAGCGAGAGTGGATCTTGAGATTTAGAACTTGCCATGCTAGCATAGGTTCATAATTGTTTATCAATATGATTTGTGGCATGAATAGAGATATTATGCTACCCTATGTGATCTAAGTGAATAACTTGTGCTTCAACCTTTATGTTTTCAAATTCTATAGAGATATAGGGTCTAAGCATAATAGGTGCCTATTCATCTTCTATCTCTTTTGTGGATGTATGTGTAGATTGGTACTAGTATACCGAGAGGCAACTTTTACTCTTTTCGTGTTATTCGATCAGATATCATAACCATCGCATGTTTTAATTAAAGGCTGCAACTCTAAGTGAAGTAGATGATGAAACTAGGATTCCATGTTTATTCTCATATAAGTAATTCGATTTTAATTCTCGTTAATTGTTTAATTCTTAGTTTTATAATTTGCACTTTAGTTTAATTTAGTTAATCAATCTTAAATTTGTTATTTTTCTTAGCAGTGAATTAAAACCATACATTGTTGCATAGGCATATTTACTGAATTGAACACCATTCTAGATCTCTGTGGGAACGAACTTGATTTAATCATATATTACTTGTGACTACGTGCGCTTGCGTGAAATTAGCATAACAGTGACACGGCAACAAGGCAGCAAGCAGTTCATGGATGAATAACATGCGACATTTTGTTTGTAAGTAAGCAAAAAAATATATATATATATTACAAGAGGATGGTAGGCCCGCACGTGAATCAGCAGGCGAGATGGCAAATAAAAATATACCAAAGCAGGAGACGAACTGAGTGTACAATTAGAAGTATGAAGACCCAGCTCCATGGTTTAGTGACTAAAAAACTCACAAGAAAAATTGGACGAGAAAAAAAAAAGAAACAAAAAGAAGGCGAGTGTACAAATTACAGTAAATAAAAAACGAAGGAACACACGGTGGTGGAAGCAACTGAAAAAGAAGAAAAAGAAAAAAAAAGGACCAACAAAAGGATTTTGCTCAACGTAGAGCTTGGTTACGACTTACGAGGCACCCGGCAAAAAAACAAGATAAGCTCTTTTCTTCTTTTGATTATTTTTCAGCAAATTAATTATATTATGCCATGCATGCATAATTATCATGTTTTTAAATATTTTTCAAGAAAAATATTTAATATTCAAAAAATTCGTGCGAGCTATCTATTTTTATGCTTGTAAAATAATTTGTATTTGGAAAATATCGTACGAGATATTTATGTTGATGAATTGCGGATATTTATGCTGATTGATTGTGGATTTATTTTATAATCCCGTACGAGCTGTATGTTTGAAATGAAAAAATACATATACGAGACGCATAATTTTGTAAAAAAATTTCTACAAAAAGGAGCATTATTTTTGAAGAAAATAAATATCGCGACATTCTTAAAAGAGCATATTTATTATTGCGTTTGGATTTGCAAAAGATTTTTCATATATCGTCGCGATAGTACATATATGTCAAAAATATTTTCAAACTTGCGAACTAAATTGTTAAGTAGGGTAGCCTGGACAGCTATAAATCTCGCAATGCAACATGCTTAGTAAAGTGCAGCACCCTCTGGATTATTGAAGGCTCATGAGATATCGCTATATCGAATGGGTGGAGGCATCCCTATGCAAACTATCTTTATTGAAGGCCTATGAGATCTCTATATCGAATGGGTGGAGGCATCCCTATGCAAACTAGTTCGCCAGAACTACATCCACATCTACATCTACATCTCTTATCAACAGTCTCGTCACAAACGAAGACACATCCTTATGTGGTTGCATCAGACACTTGAAAAGCGTGTATGCTAGTTCGAGATATTTACAAGCGCCAAGGTCCTAACTAGACAACAAGGATCGCAAAAGATTTCAAAAATATTATTTATGCTCGCACATTTGAAAACCTTGGCAAATATATATCTTATAGTGGTCATCGCATGCTATCACACTTGCATCCGCATACGCCTAATGAGCACATTGGTGCTAAGTGTTTTTCTAATCATCTATTTTCAGTTTTTTCAGTGACTCAAGAAATTTGGAAGTTTGAAGAATTTTTAGTTCTCCACTGCAGCAAGCTACACTGAAGAACTGGGGGGTAGTTGTTATGCCATATTTTGGCATGTCTAATAATCTCCCAAATTCCTAATATTTATTAATTATTAATTCAGATTAATAATTATTACTTAACCGCTAAGTTTTATCCTCTCTTTGAAATGAGGAAAAAATCAATCTCAATCAATCAATTACGGAAAATATCTCCAAACGATATTCTTCAAATCAGGAAGATATCACAACGATAATATTAAATCAGATAAAATCAATCATTATCCACATTAACGTAACTTATCCCTTAAGTCTCTCGGGATAAGACCAATCAATTTCATAGAACTACGTGGGCTTGATCCTATATAAACATAGGTACGTAGGCATCTTGGCATATGGCTACCGATACACGAGACAAATCGAGACATCTGCCAAGTCCAGCCCCCTCTTTTTTCATACACCCTAAATCCCCTAAAACAGTCATATTCATACAAATCGCTCATACTATTCCAGCAAATCTCCGATTTTGTGTTGTTACGAAATTCCTCCAACAACACATACAAATAAGGGTAAATACAGAGCATAAGAAGGAGAGTATATAAATACCTGTTTATACAGCAACAATATTCAGAGATTGATCGATCGAAGTTACCGTTGTGGAAGGAGAGATTGATCGATGGAGGGTAATCGCAGCTCTTGAGTGTTTAATGCCAGACTTATGACCTAACCCGTGTTTATCCCCCTTTGATCCTGTGTTGACTTATAAAAAACGGGGGATTTTATTAACATAAAAGGTAATATTTTATTCTAAATTAATAATTAAATATGATACTTAACGTTTGTTTAACATATGATTAACGGGAGATTATTTTTAATTAGAATGTTTAACCTGGATGGTACCACTCGGACGTCCAAAATGTGTAATGGTACCATTCGGAAAAGTCAATTTCAAAAGGGTACCATTAGGAATTTCTCTAAAATAAATGCTTATGTAATAAATCATGTTCTATGTATCATTTATACTATTATATTAAAATTGAAATATTAAAAAATTTGATTTTCGGTCTTTTATTCTAATAATAAATAATATAATAATATAATTAATGTATTTATCCGATTACCTTTTCTAATTAAAATACATTTAATTTTAATTAAAGATATTACCATTTATAAACATATAAAAAATATCATATTTTAATCATTAATAATATTTCTTCTAATTAAAATATATTACCTTTTAATTTTAAACATAATCTTACAGTTATTAATATACACGCAAAAATATTAAACCATATTTTTCAATCATTAATAAAATATATTTAAAATCCATATACATTTATAATTAGGATACACGAGTATAAACCATACAACGAATAATAACAGTTAGATTTGTAGTAAATAAATAAGAATCGTTAGATATATTGATAAGGTATATTATGTATTCTAATTATTTTATTATAGATCCCTATTATAAAATAGTTTATTTAAAATTTTACAATATAATTTTTAAACCATGCAAGTGATTATGGGTGAGTGCCCTAAATACCCACTTTTTATTGTTTCATAACCAAAATGCCCAAAAGTCGCGCTGCGCGCCCAAAATACCCATGGGATACGCCTCTGGTGGAGGAGTATCCTCGGATACGCATACGGGGCTAGAGTATTTGGCCTGTTACGCTTATGCAGTCGGAGTAATCCATTGATACGCTACTCAAGTAAGCGCATGTGAGCTTAGATGCGTCGTTCAGGAATGTGCATTTGCTGATACACATTTTTTGAATGCACATCCATCAGCTTCTTCGTCTCCAGAGAAATGCGAGAGAAGCTCTCGTCGGCGACTTCACTCCATTTATTCGTTCACCCCTCTTCCGTGGCCTTCCGGTCACAACCTATACACCAATCGAACCGCCCTCGTCTCCTCTACAATCCTATACAAGTTTCGTTATGTATAGATTGCTAAAAATCGAGATCTTGATGTTTATATTTCAAATCGCGATTCCGGCGAGCTCTTATTCTCTCCCTCCGTTCACCTTCATATCGTGTTTTTTCAATCATGTTATGCACACCATTGGAATCGTCTCTACACCTCCATACCAGTTTTATCGCGTTTTATTCGTCAGAATCGGAACGCCCAAATCATTATGGTCGCCGGCGGCAGCTGGGTTCCGATTGCTACAGTAAATCGGGTTGCGCCTGACCCATGGGCGTGACCCGTGGGTATTTTGGGCGGTATTTTGAAAATTGGGTATTTTGGGTAGTGGGTAGGCAAAAATTGGGTATTTTTGACATTATTTCAGTGATTAATTAAATTTATATTAAATTCAAATTCAAATAATTATTTAAAATAATAAATATTAAAAAATATCATTATAAAGTAAAATTAAAATTTAATTATAAACTAGTTTTCTTACTCATAAACTAGTTAATCCTTTCAAGGCCCAATCTGAATTTCTTGACGGGGGCTAACTAGTTAGCCCTTTCAAGGCCCAATCTGAGTAAACCCATCGGCCCACCGTTCCATTTGTGCGTAAATCTATGCACTTAATATTACAATTTATTCAATTTTAGTTATTTTATTATTTTCATCTATATATAATAATGACTCTTCTCTTAGTTTACAAATTTTTACTTTATATGTTTAATAGAAGTCTAACCAAAGGGACCCCTTTGGTTAGATTATATATATACTTAGTTTTTCTATTAATATCTTATCACCGTATATAGGTTTTATTATTAAATAATATAACATTATATACTTTTTATTTTTGCTCGAACTTATGTCTCTGTATTAAGTTAGTTTTTTATTTGTATCTGGTTTTGGTGACCTTTCAGATTTTTATGGATGGAAAAAGAGATAGTTGAAGTCGGGAATGGGATTGCTATAGCAGAAGAATCAAGAAGAGTCTAGCCTTTTGTTTAGTTAGGCATGATGTAAAATGATGTACTCTTATTTTAGTTGGGCACTCTTTTTCCCCGCTTGAGTTTTTTCCCAAAGGGTTTTGCTCATGTGGGGTTTTTTAACGAGGCCTAGTTTGGTGGATATAAAGGTTTTTTATTATCTAAGCTTCCGGAGGAATCTCTTTCTTATGGGTCGTACGACCCATGGATTGGTTAAGCATACCTTTCGATTAGATGATAAGCTTTTATTATCTTTGGGATGTATTTCCTAACTTTTCTATCAATAAAACGAGTTTTCGCTTTCGCAAAAAAAAAAAAAATATTCACATTTAACTTGACCCAATTTTTTTTTTTGCCAAGACACTCGCCCCAATTAAACATTTTAAACTAATTTGAGGTGGATTGATAATTTTGTCAAATACTGTGAAATGGAAAATAAGTAGTACATTTTGATGTTTTTTTTATGTTTAATCGTTAATACTTAATAGAATAACTAGCTTTGTAGCCCGTGCAATGCACGAGCAACCTCAAGCATCACATGTAGTGCAATTATATATATGTATTCTTGTGAAATGTTACATTAGCTATATATTAATAACATATTATATTAATATAATATAGGAGAGATAATTTAGTAATTTCATGATAATTAGATTGTCTTTCGATATATTAATAATGAGGTTTCCAATATATCCAAAACTAATGTCTACTATAATGGTAAGTAATCTTTTTCCTAAGTTAGAGGTCAAGGGTTCAATTCTCTTTATTACATTAGCGATATATTAGTGAAATGTTATTATTAATATAATTTAGTAATTTAGTAATTTCATGATAATTAAATTGTCTCTCAATATGTTAATAATGAGTTTTACAATATATCCAAAACTATTGTTTAGTATAGTGATAAGTAATTTTTTTCTAAGTTTGAGGTCAATTGTTCAATTCTCTTTATGAACAATTTTTTGTAATTAATATAATATATGAGGGTTGTCTCACGATATATTAATAGTGAGTTTTAGAATATATTCAAAACTCATATCTTGCATAGTGGAAAGGATTCTCACTTACAATATATTTATGTTACTTTATAATTAAATGGTAAGAGGTAAAAAATCTCACTTCTAAGTTAGAGGTAAGAGCTTTAATTTTCATTAGAAACAATTTTTTTTTTATCATTTATATAATATAGGAGGGGTAATTTAGTAATTTCATGATAATTAAATTGTCTCACGATATATTAATATTGTGTTTTATAATATATTCAAAATTAATGTAGCATAGTGATAAGGAATCTTCATTCTAAGTTAGAGGTCAATGATTTAATTCTTATTAAAAACAATTTTTTATTATTAATATAATATATGGGGTTGTCTCGCGATATATTAATAATTTGTTTTATAATATTTTCAAAGCTGTTGTGTAGCCTAATGGTAAGAAATCCCCCTTCTAAGTTAGAATGCTTTAATATTATATATGAGGGTTGTCAAGGGTACAATTCGTTCTAGAAACATTTTTTTATCATTTAATAATATATATAAGGGTTATCTCACGATATATTAATTATGAGTTTTAAATTATATTCAAATATCATGTCTAGCATAGTGGTAAAGACTCTCATTTCTAACTTAGAGGTCATGGGTTCAATTCTCACTAAAATCATTTTTTTATTATTAATACAATATAGTAGCTGAGGTGGCATCTAGGTGGCATCTACGTGGCCGATGAGGTGGATTAAATTGTCTTCCAAAACCCCCTGTTATGCTATTAATAATATAATAGATTAGTATGAAAAAGTTAAAATAATTTGGTAGTTGTTATAATTATCAAATTAAAACAATCCATATACACATAAATAATTCTCTATACATTTCTTTTTTTATATTTCTAATAATTCGTCACTCCACATAAATCTACTAAGATTGTATTTGGAAATTAGTGATTAATTGTTAATGAAAACGAATTAAATTAATTATTTTAACAAACAAATTTGAATTAACATATAAATCTACTAAACAAATGCATACAATATGAAAATTTGAATTAACAAATTTGAGTCTCTACTTTTTTTTTTTGACATAAATCGTACTTGCATTAATTAGAAATGATCACTTTCGAGTACAAGATTAATAAAAGGATGAGTGACAGACCACTCTCCATAGCCTGACATAGAATATGTGCAGCATTTGCAAGCAAAAGAACCACACGATTCGCAGACCGAAAATCGAAAACTCCTAGCACTTGATCAATGTGCTTTAGTGATTTAGTCCAAGAAATGACTTTCCGAAGGCTAATGGCTTCAACATCTCGTGATTGCCAATTACCTTCTATCTGACAACAGCTAACTCCATCTTCCTTTCGATCCTGAGCTGCAGCCAATACACCAAACATGATAGCAAAAAACACACCCAAACAAAAACAAAACTCGCCACACAGACGAGACAAACAAAACTCGCACACAGACGAGACGAAGAACACGCCAAAAAGCGAGACGAAGATCCAAAATCAAAGTCCTCGGAATAACACCAAATTTTGATATGATGTTAAGGAGGAGAGTTTGAATCTCAAGGTATTTTTTATTTTTGGAATCGGTCTCAAAACCAAGATAGATCTGAGAAATAAATTCTAAGATTTTTGATTTTGGTTCGATTTTTATTGAAAGAAATGGAACAAAAGCAAAGCAGAAGGGATTAGATGATTGGGGGAGGAATGGAGAATGGATGGATGGGGGAAAGAGATGAAGATGGAGAAAAGGGCAGTGGTTATGGTGTTTAAGGGAGGTCGACTCTCATTTGGTTTGTACAGCTAATTCGAGAGAGAGAGTATGCTAACTCAACTTGAGTCTCTACTTCTTTAATATGCTTTCAGTCATGTGTAGTAAAGACCTAAACAAATGCATGCAATATGAAAATATTCGATTACATGTGAATTATTGATTGATGCACGGCTACGTATTGTGTTGTACCTCCACAAAACGATATATAAATTTATTTATTACTACCTTTGTGTGGGTAGCTAAAGCCTAAAAAGATACTCCGTATAATTCTCCATGTGAAAGTATGGAACACGTCTTTTGAACCCATGCCAATGGTCCCTTTGAAAAACTATTTCTCTAGAAATATGCATATGTAATATTACAAGTCAAGTAAGAGTAGTATAATTTGATTAAATTAGAGTTTAGATTGGGTAGCGAATATTGATTAGCTTAATTAAATGGTACTTTCAGACGAACAACTTGTACGAAGTTTCTTTAAAGAACTTTCACTTACAAATTCACCATTGTTGAATCAATTATGCGAAAGGAATCTGAAAAAATATTACCTTTGCCAAAAGCAAGAAGTACCCATCCTTTTACAATTCTTTACTGGTAAAGAAAAACAATAATCAAGGGGCGGCTCTACATAGGGGTATTGCACGAACATAACAAAAAAAAAATCAAGATATTTACAGCGGGTTAAAATGTACCGACAGTCTAATGGCAAGACTCATTCCCTCGACCAAATTCATGGAATCGAATCATCACTTCCTGCGTACTTAAAACTTTAAAATGTAATCTATTTAAAATTATGTAGTGTATCGAAATAAAAGGCGAGTGCTTCTGCTGCTTATAGCTTCACCAGGCAGGGGCCATTGCATATATGTTACTGTCAATGGTACGGGACTAACAATATTTAATGGGTGATAATTCACGTCAAACGTATGTTATAGCATACCGTACCATGGTAAGCTGGGAATTCCTCATTCACATTAGACACCTAAGTTCCCCGGGCACCGCACAATATAAATACGGAACAGTATATTTTAACAATCATATGACATGGATCCCGATCCATGTTTGATTGCCTAAATAAATGTGATCACTTTAGAACTAAGCAATTGTGTAGGTTCTTTTTGCTGCCAAACAAAGCTACCTCAATGAATAACCGGAGAGGAAGTAGTGGTTACTTAACTTTAACAATGCACGCACTGTATCAGGTGTGGCTGTATGTGCTCGGCTGCTCGCACCGTCCCACACTAACACAAAAAGATTACAATTTACAAGACATATCTCACATTTTGTTCACTTTTATGAGTTCACACACTCAATTTTAATTTCAATCTTCACTTCTGTACTAACAGTCAAGTTGACAACATGTGTTCTGAGTATCAGCGTCTCTTCCTCGGTCTAAATTATTCATAAATGTGAACAAACTAACACACAAAGATCGGAACTGTGATAATATCTAAACAGCGCTACGTGTTTTGTACTCTGTTCTAAAAAGCGGCCTAGGCGGCCTCCCGCGCCTAGGCCGGTTTTGAAGGCCTAACCGCTTCGATTAGTACAAAATCGGGGAATTAAGCGGGTTTAGGCGGGATTAAGCGGATTTAGGCGGGGATTAAGCGGGGATTAATCGGGTTTGACCAAATGTTGACCCTTTAATTATTATTTTTTTAATTTTTTCTTTACATATTTTTCAAAATTCATATTATAAATTAATATATATAATAAACATATATAATTAAAATAATTAAAATAAATATGTATATATTCACAATCCGCTTAATGACCCGCTTAAAATTCCGTCTAGACGTCCGCTTAATCGCTTAAGCGCTAAAAGGTCCTCCCACCGCTTAGAACGCTTACCGCTTTTTAGGTTTTGTATAATTCAGAGGCAGGCCGACGCTATGACCGTAGGTGGCTTTGCTCCTCCCCAGCAACTCAAGAACCCTTCTTAATATGATTAGGCATGAACTTTAGGAAACGAAAATCCCTTAGCTGTTCCTTAGCCGGCTAGCCTAGAAGACCCCTCACGACTTGATCATGCGTCCGGTTTCAAGTATTTTTTCTTTAAGAATCCAGCTTAAAGAATTAGGCAGCGAAGCCCTTTTTTCCTACCCATCTTTTAGTTCCACTTAGCAAAACCATATTGGCATGATCACTAGCAAGTTAATTATAATTGATCTTCTTTTCTTTTTTTTTACTCTAGTGCATCCCCTTTTACGGCAAACCAATATAAACCATTGGAAAAAATGTGGAAAATTCTAATAAACACGAGAGGTAATCTCCCCACATAGCTTTAACACAAAGCATCTGCCCTTACACAATAAAGAAATCTAAAGCAGTTCCATTACCTAACTTTTCCTACATTATATAGCTCAGTGTTTCCAGTGCTCTATGTTCAGTCATATTTATATGTGTTGTGTTCTTGAGCTTGACAAGGTGGTTAAACCACTTGATACTAAGTAGACACCTTAACAAAGCCTCTCTTCTCTAAACCAAATTCATTTCTTTTAGTAAAAATGGATTCTCAGAGTATACACAAAATCCAAGCCATCAACAAGTACAGGAAGCAACAATTTATGAGCAATCTACTTCTTTATACTTTGACTACAATGTCATGTAGCTTATTAGTTTTTAGTCCTTTTTGGTATCCCCCTCTCCGCGCTACTGTCAAGGTCTTTCTCTCTGTGTCTCTTCCGAAAGTGCTTTCTCTCTTCCTAAGCGCCAAGGTTGTGTTCATCGTAGGTAACCTCATTGTCATTTTCCTTGTAGGAGAGTTTAAATTATATACTGTACCACACCATTCTCAAGCACATGGAGTTAGGGGTCCAATCCTACAAAGTTCCGACAAAGAAAGGGGAAACCCTGAGGTTCCTTTGGAGAAAGGACAGAATATGGATATGAATCTTCACTGTATTCAGTTAGCGCGAGGGACAACTCAAGTAGAAGTTGATAAATGCGAACCTCAAAATGGAGATCCCCGACACCTTGGAGCTCAAAGTTACCAGATGATCTCACTTGCTTTGAAGCCGAGAAGTACAAATAAAGTCACTCTTAAACATGAAACAATTTCAGTTTATAGAGAAGGGTGTTCAGAACAAAAAGAAGATCGCGGGGAAAAATCAGATAGGGAAGAGTTAGTGTCACATGAAAAAGACTTGAACAAGATGGCAGATGATTTTATTGCAAGGGTTAATAAACAGAGGAGGCTTGAAGCTGAGCTATATAAATATTAATTACTAGAGGTCAATATTACCCAAGGAGACTGTATACATTGCATCACCAGGGAAATAAGTATAGAGATATGAAAGGTTGATTAGTATCGGTTTTGGGTTTGTGTGTTTAGGTGTTGCCTCAGCTGTAAGCTGAAATAAAACCATATACGAAGTTAGTTACAACTCTTCTGATAAAAAGTTCAGATTTTCTGAGAGGGAGATGATTAGAACTTAGCAGCGCTGTGGTAATTTTTTTTCTGCTAGTAGATTGTGTTGGTCAAGTTCAAGTCCTCTAACCAACTAATACTATCCAGATATCGGAAAAAGTGTTGTAATGGTTTCTGTATCTAACTAAATCTAATGCAATGAGAGATTAGCATTAAGATAGCCACACTCTGCCTTGTTGGCTGGTAAGGTTCTGCTCGGCTAAGTGCTAACTAACATGATGCACGATAAAAGTTACAAAAAACATAACAAGCATTGATTTGAATGTAGTGCAGGGATAGAAGAATTAAGAATACTAAGCATAAGCAATAAACCTTCCTAAGTACATTATAATATGGTTACTTCTCGGAGGAGGAATGAAGTTTAAATAATGGTTTATCCTCCTCAGACCTTATCCCCACATATCCTTTGACAACGGGAAAGATCTTGTTAGGAATTCCTGTTTCCTGTCTTTGCGTAAATTAAATACGGAGATTATAACAGTCAATAATAATAACAGATATTGACAGATGAACACCAAGATTTATACGTGAAAAACCCCCTTAAGCCAAAGAGGTAAAAACCACGGGACCTGCTCCGAATGTTTCCACTATAATAATAATAATGGTTAAAATATTCTCTCTCAAGTTTACGAAGTAACACTTGAGGCACAACTGAATAGAAATACAGTGATTCACTACTCCTTCGGTATTGGACCGGATAACCTGGATGAACTCCCTTTGTAGCAACTACAACAGCTGGACGAACTCCTAATGCTGCAGCGGGACAGATTCCGATGGCTGCAGCCTGACACTCACATAAACTCCCTCGAAACGAAAGAATAGAGTAGCACGAGGGCCCTCTATCCTGACCTGCTTGAAACTACCACAAGGTAAATTTCCTACTAGACGGACTATCTAGCAGCTATATATACTAAGAAGTATGAGAGGAAGAAGAGCTTTTGGTGTTTGGTGTATTTTAGAATGAAGGGAGATGGAGGTATTTATAGGAGGGGATTTGTATTAGGTGGGGGGGTTGGTGAATGGTAGTTGAAGTTTGGCAAGAAAAAAGAGGCCGGTAGGCTGCCTAACAATCTCCCCCTCTTTCCAAACTCACAGCTCTTCACTTGCACTCCATACCTGCGCCCTGTTTGCACAGCTCCAACTTTTCTCGCGGAACCACCTTTGTCATCATATCAGCCGGATTCTTATCCGTGTGTATCTTCTCTATCTGTATCACCCCATCTTCAACTTGTTCCCGTAGCCAATGGTAACGTACATTAATATGCTTAGTACGACTGTGACAAGTAGCATTCTTGCTCAAGTCAATAGCACTCTGGCTATCACAATACAACTCAAAGTTGTCTTGCTTCTGACCCAATTCTTGGAGAAACCACTTTAACCAAACTAGCTCCTTGCCTGCTTCACAAGCAACAATATACTCTGATTCAGTTGTTGACAACGCAACACACTTTTGCAACTTGGACTGCCATGCT
The DNA here is from genome assembly GCA_037693485.1 of Kitagawia praeruptora. Classification (NCBI taxonomy): domain Eukaryota; kingdom Viridiplantae; phylum Streptophyta; class Magnoliopsida; order Apiales; family Apiaceae; genus Kitagawia; species Kitagawia praeruptora. The sequence goes on along the minus strand of CM075345.1, from coordinate 28,995,023 downwards.
ACAGCTCCCCCCGCAAAAGTGAAAAGCATCCCTGACGTGGACTTCATCCCATCTGGATGTCCTGCCATGTCAGCATCTGTAAAACCTTCCAAGACTGGTTCACAATGTCCATACTTCAAGCATAACCCGGAAGTGCCCTTGAGATATCTGATAATCCACTTAACTGCTTCCCAATGCTTTCTTCCTGGATTTGACAGATATCTACTCACAACTCCAACAGCATGAGCAATATCTGGTCTTGTACAAACCAATGCATACATAAGACTCCCCACTGCGGATGAGTAGGGAACTTCCTCCATATCCTTCTTCTCCTTGTCTGTTGACGGACACATTTTCTTATCCAGTTTAAAATGTCCCGCCAGTGGTATGCTAACTGGTTTAGCATCATCCATATTGAACCTTTTCAATACCCGTTCAATATATCCCTGTTGTGAAAGCCACAACCTCCGAGTTGTTCTGTCACGAACAATCTTCATCCCTATGATTTGTTTTGCTGGACCCAAATCTTTCATATCAAAGAACTTGGATAAATCTTCTTTCAGCTTGCGGATCATGTTAGCATCTTGACCGACCACTAACATATCATCAACATAAAGCAGCAGGATAATGAAGTTACCGTTAGGAAACCTTTGCACATAAGCACAGTGATCGGATGCAGTTCTCTTGAACTTATGATTCCTCATGAATGAATCAAACTTTTTGTACCACTGTCTTGGCGCTTGCTTAAGCCCGTATAAACTCTTCTTGAGTTTACAAACCATGTGCTCCTTCCCTTTCACTTCAAATCCTTCTGGCTGTTGCATGTAGATCTCTTCCTTCAAATCTCCATGAAGGAATGTAGTTTTTACATCTAACTGCTCAAGTTCAAGATCCATGCTAGCCGCTAATCCGAGAACTGTTCGGATTGATGTCATCTTTACAACCGGAGAAAAGATTTCATCGAAATCAATGCCTTCCTTCTGTGCAAAGCCTTTAACCACCAAGCGTGCTTTATACTTTACAAGCTTTTCATCATCCCTTTTTACTTTGAAGACCCATTTGTTCCTCAAAGCCTTCCGTCCTCTCGGAAGTGTAGTCAACTCATAAGTTTCATTCTTATTTAAAGAATCCATCTCCTCTTGCATTGCTTTCAACCAGCAATTGCTTTCTTTATGAGACTTGACTTCCTCAAAGGTCTCGGGCTCCCCCTCATCAGCAATTAAGATATACTCGGATGAAAGATATCTTCCTGATGGTCTCCATTCTCTCGTAGAACGTCGTGGCTGAGTTTCATCAACTACAGGCTGAGGCGGTAGCTCCCCCTGCTCAGCAGCCTCATCATCTGCCATATCATCTCCATCATCTTCTAATGTATCTGGATTTCTAGATTGCCTTGGTTGTTGAGTGCTCCCAAAATTCTCATGGCCAAAGGTTATAGGTTGGGATCTTTAATCCTATTCCCGTGTACTTAGAAAATTTTACGCATCGAAAAATATGTTACATCTCTAACCTTTATTAATAAGCGAAACCCTCTTTTAAAGGTACCTAAAGTTTGGTTCGCACTATAGCGAAACCCTCTTTTAAAGGTACCTAAAGTTTGGTTCGCACTATATTTTGGTTTCACCCTTTTTTGGTTCGCACTTGTTAATGGAGGAATTTGGTGATAACAAATTTCGGAGGTTGCTGGAATAACGAAACTATGAAAATAGGGGATTTGGGATTTTGGATGTTTGGGGCTGGACTTGAGAGGTGTCTCGACTTGTTAGATGTGTCGGATCCTTTTCCAAGATGCCTGCGTACCTTATATTTATAAGGATCAAGCCAACGCAGTTCTGTTAAAAGGATTGGTTTTTAATCCCTATGATTGTTAAGGGATGTATTTTGGGAATTAGTAGATTTTATCTCTTTGAATTATATTCGTGTTGGGATACCTTCCTGATTTGAAGGATATCGTTTGGAGATATTTTCTATCATTAATTGGAGATCATTCCTCGTTTTAGAGAGAGGAAATAATTAACTTGGGGATTAAGTTAATTATTATTATATTCGTATTTGGAAATTTGGGAGATAATAGAGGCAACCGAAAATATGGCGTAACAACTACCCCCAGTTCTTCAGTGTAGCTTGTTGTAGTGGAGAACTAAGAATGCTTCAATCTTCCAAATTTCCTGAGTCACTGAAATAACTAGGAGATAAAGATTAGTAAAAAATATGGAGCACCTAGGTGCCCGTAATGCGCATGTAGATGTAAACGAGACAATATGCGAGAATTAAATAATAAGTTTTGTAGGTGTGAGAGAATTTATCTTGGAGGGTCAAGCATTATCTGGAAGAGTCATTCAAAGCATTCCAAGCAATTTCCTAAAAAACAAACTTAGCAAGAAATACCCTCCTTCAAGGAGGTCGTATTCCTAAAAAATCTGAAAAATATATCTTGGAATACCCTCCTCTCAGGAGGTCGTATCCTCATTCTGGAAATACCCTCCTCTCGGGAGGTCATATTCCCAAAGTCGTACCATGATGAGGAGCCGGAAGTACGGACATCCCCCCGGAAGTACGGTTTTTGCAATGATTTAATTATCGGGATACCCTCCTCTCGGGAGGTCATATCCAAATTCCAGAAACACTCTCCTCCCGGGAGATAATGTAGCTGAAAAATCGTACCTTGATGAGGCGCCGGAAGTACGGACATCCCCCCCGAAAGTACGGTTTTTGCAAGGATTTAAATTATCGGGTGATACCCTCCTCTCGGGAGGTCATATCCAAATTCCAGAAACACTCTCCTCCCGGGAGATAATGTTCCAGAAAATCGTTATAGTTTTACTAAGACTCTCCTTAGAGGAGATCGTCTTTCAAAATATTATCCTCATCAAAATAGGGTCTTCCAAAATAATCAACTCTTCGAATAAGAGCTTTCCAAAATATTACCCCTACAAAGGAGGGTCTTCCAAAATATTACCCCTACAAAGGAGGGCCTTCTAAAATAATAAACTCTTCGAACAAGAGCCTTCCAAAATATTACCTCTGCAAAGGAGGACCTTCTAAAATAATAAACTCTTCAAACAAGAGCCTTCCAAAATATTACCTCTACAAAAGAGGGCCTTCTAAAATAATAAACTCTTTAATTAAGAGCCTTCCAAAATCATGTAACACGAAGATAACACCTAAAATCTTGAAAATCTTCACAATTCTAATTCTGCCCAGATCTGTTTTTGGCGTTTTTGACCTTCTAAACGATTTTTTCTGGAAAAACATAAAACACGAAAGTTGTAGAGAACGAAAAGACCTTTCCGACAATATAAGGCTCATCAAAAACGGACTTATAACGAATCGGGAATTAAATAAAACGTCTGCTGATCTGCTTCTCAATGCTGAAAAACGAGATCTGATTGTTTTTTGTGATTTCGAGAATAGATCGATATATAATTTGAGAAAACTCAAAAAACGAAAGTTATAGGAAATTTAACAAGCTTTCCGAATCATTAAAAATCATCAAAATCCAACATGTAATGAATTTACTACGAATTTTATAAGATAACAGATTTGTATGGACAAAATCATAAGAAAACTTATCTTAATTCGGAATAGAATCACCACCTCCACCGCTTAGCTCCTCCATTAAAGCAGCTCCAGATCCATGATAACCCCCCATGCGTATGAATTAATTGTCCTCCACAATCAAAAAATATAGCCCCTCCTTCTAGCGCCAATTGTTAACGGAGGAATTTGGTGATAACAAATTTCGGAGGTTGCTGGAATAACGAAATTATGAAAATAGGGGGATTTGGGATTTTGGATGTTTGGGGCTGGACTTGAGAGGTGTCTCGACTTGTTAGATGTGTCGGATCCTTTTCCAAGATGCCTGCGTACCTTATATTTATAAGGATCAAGCCAACGCAGTTCTGTTAAAAGGATTGGTTTTTAATCCCTATGATTGTTAAGGGATGTATTTTGGGAATTAGTAGATTTTATCTATTTGAATTATATTCGTGTTGGAATACCTTCCTGATTTGAAGGATATCGTTTGGAGATATTTTCTATTATTAATTGGAGATCATTCCTCGTTTCAGAGAGAGGAAATAATTAACTTGGAGATTAAGTTAATTATTATTATATTCGTATTTGGAAATTTGGGAGATAATAGAGACAACCGAAAATATGGCGTAACAGCACTATATTTTGGTTTCACCCCTAAAATTCTATTTTCCCTAGAATTCTATGTTGTTTTTTTTAAAGAAATCGAATAAAAATAGAAATCCTATTATAATTATAAATCTTTTTGTAATTTTTATCCTATTATAATTATAATTCTTTTATTTGTAATTTTTTTTTTTAAAGAATCATATTTCCCCTAGAATACTATGTTCCTTTAAAAAGAATTAAAAATAGAGTTCTTAATTACTTATGATGATTATAATTCTTTTGTTTATCATTTTTTTTAATAGAAAAAAACAACGATAAAAAATCACCAATAAATAGAGGGTAAAACACCAATGAATACGTAACCAGATCGTATAACATTTGATAAAACACTAACGAATCTATAACCTTTATTAATAAATTTTTGTTTAATGATATTTTCGTAACAAATTTGGTTTCACACTTATTTCATCACAGATTCCTACTCCCCTAAAATTCATATTATTTTCTAAAACAATTGTTTGGAATTTTGTTATAATTATAATTTTTTTATTATAATATTACTGAATTGTACAAATAAGATATCTATTTGAACCAGAACCATGTATGTTATGTTTTCTTGATTGTTTAAAATATAATCTTAAATAAATAAAAAATAAATCTATATATATAACGTGTATTAATAACAAAACCCCTTTTTAATGTACTATTTTATACCAAATTTGGTTCGTACCATATTTTGCTTTCACCCCAAGACTCCTATTTTTTCTAGAATTCTGTGTTATTTTATAAAATAAATAAATAAATTCTATTACAATTATAAATTTTTTTATTACAACTTTAAAAAAAAAAGACTACAAATACATATGTTAATCTACGGTGACATGCTTATCTATAACAAACGAAATACATTTTTAATGATACTTCGGTACCAAAAATTGGTTTCACCCCTAAGATTCCTAGGATTCTATATTATTTATTATTAAAATAATAAATTGTTAATACTATTATAATTGTAATTTTTATTATAACTCTATTCAGTTCACAAATAACGTATATTTATCATAATCATGTACATTTTAACGTATATATCAGAATCATTTAGTTTTTTTCTCGATTTTCTTAAATAAACTTAAATAAATAATATATAAAATAACCTTTATTAATAAGCAAATTCTTTGTAAATAACGTAATTTTTTATAATAAATTAATGATCAATTTAATTAAATTTTCTTGGGCCCTTATCATCTAATATCTTATTAGTAAGTGAAATCACGTTTTAATAATACTTACTTCTAGATTTGTGTCTCCTAGAATTATTGGAATTCTGATGTAATTACAATTTTTTTTTATAAACTACCGAATTGCATAAATATTGTAGTTTTCTTTTGTACATTTATCATTTATATAGTATATTTTAATGATAAATAAATTTCCTATAAAAATTTAATAAAAATTGATCAATTTTAATAAATTATTTCGGCCTGTGCTTCGCACGGGTTATCCTCTGGTACCAAAAAATAATCAAAGCTTGGCATTCACATAGAGATGCAGCATGAACATGACAAAAATATCAAAAGACACTTACAAACAGGTGCTAAAATTATATGTATAGCTACTTACAGCATCATCAGTGGCGGGTACATGTTCGGTATTGCCTACAGAATTAGTGATTACTAATGTTAGTGCTAAAGTGAACTAGTCCTCATCAATAGCAAAGGAAAACAAGTTAAACCCCTTAAAAATAAACACTTCTGTAGATTTTTTTGCTGCCTGAAAGAGCTAGCAGCACCTAACTGAAAGTGGCAACTTTAAGCACACACTATAAATTGTTTACACGACAAATTTCTTCACCTTTTTCTGCCAAGTATTATTTCTTCACTTTTGTGACTTAACACCCTTACTTCTAATTTTAAAACTTGATTTGTTGAATTGTTGTCTAACAAATAGTGATCTCCCTGCCTTTTCCTTGGGGTAGATTATTTATATATCTAAGCAAACTACTGAAAATTCAAGCCACTAATAGCGGAAATGAGAATATCTGAGCCAGGTTCCAGTCATCTCATCCGTTCTTTAGAGTTAGAAACACCTACTGACTTTTTAAATACCAGCAATATGTTTAGTCTATCTAATCCCAGACACTGCTCTATGAGCGGGATATACCGGATATGTTTGGTTGGTTGTTTTGTCTATTTAAGGGTGGACCGACGGCCAGAAGTGGCCATGGGTCTCCACTAAGAAAACAAAAGACTTTAGGTGCCCCACCCTAGACCAGAAGAGACTTGATCCATGCCCCTCATGACTTGATCTTGCATCCAGGCCATTATGTGTGTGTGTGTGTATGCTACTAGCAAAACTTAAAAAAATGCTTTGAACCTGAAAATGAATTTTTGCTGGTTAAGAGTCTCACTTAATAAATTAGGTTGTGAAACCCTTTCTTTTCTTCCCTTCTTTTAGTTGCACATATAATTGTATGATGCAGAAGAGGAAGCAAGACTATATTGGCACAATCACTAAGAAGTTGATTATTATTTGTTTTTCTTTTTTACTCTAGTGCATCCACTTTTACGGCAGGCCAATACACACCATTAGCAAAAAGTAGTTAATCATTCAACTAAACACGAGAAAACCCCTCATATCACATCACTTTAACTAAAAGCATCTGCCCATAGAATCTAAAAAATCTAAAGCATGTCCATAACCTAACTTTTGAATGCATGATATAGCCTAGTGTTTGCAATGCTCTGTGTTCAGTCACATTGATATGTGTTCTCCACAAGGTGGTTATACTAACAAGCACAAACCTTAACAAAGCCTCCTTCTCCAAACTAAATTCATTTCTTTTAGTGACAATGGATTCTCTGAGTATACACAAGATCCAAGCCATCAATAAGTACAGGAAGCAACAAATTATAAGCAATCTACTTCTTTATACTTTGACTACGTTGTCATGTAGCTTATTGGTTTTTAGTCCTTTTTGGTATCCCCCTCTCCGCATAGCTGTTAATGTCTTACTCTATGTGTCTCTTCCGAAAGTCCTTTCACTCTTCTTCAGCGCCAAGTTGGTGTTCATTTTAGGTAACCTCATCATCGTCTTCCTTGTAGGTGAGTTCAAAAAATGTGAAGTAGCACACACTTTGGAAGTGCATGGCGCTACAGTTCAAATCCTACCAAGTTCTAACAGGAGGGAAAGGGAAAACTTGAAATTTACTTTGGAGGAGAAAGAGGAAAGCATGAAAAGGAAACCTAAGTGTCGGCAGTTAGCGAAAAGGACAACTCGAACAAAAGTTGATAGACGTGAACCACAAAAAGAAGAAGCCTGCCAGCATCTTGGGGCTCAAAATTGCCAGATGATCTCAATTGCTTTGAAGCCGAAAGATACAAAGAAAGTTACTCATTTATATGAAGAAACTTCAATAGAAGGATGTTCATGTTGGGAACAAAAAGAAGGTAATGGAACAAAATCAGACGGGGAAGAGTTAAAGTCACATGAAAAAGACTTAAATAAGATGGCAGATGATTTTATTGCAAGGGTTAATAAACAGAGACGGCTTGAAGCTGAGTTATATAGTGTTATTGAGTAGAGAGGTCATTGTTACCCAAGGAATATATGTAAAAGGTTTTAGGTTTGTGCGTTCAGGTGTCAGTTAAATAAAACCCTGTTGGCAGTTGGTTACTCTTCATTGTACCATTCTCTTAAGGAGATAATACAAGTTGGTGGTATATTTCTGCTGGTAGATGGTGTTGGTTTAGTCCAAGTTCTCTAACCAGCTAACACTAATCAGGTACCAGGGTAATGGATGCCGGTTTAAATAACAGTTGCGGCACCTAGTAGTGGGATCAATTTCAAGATTTTAGCCACTCTGCCTACTAAGTATTAAGATTAGCCTTCCTGTTCAGTTGTTTTGGTTAATTTGTTAGAGGATTGAGCCATAAGGTTATTGCACCGCGCTAAAAGCATATCCCAGATCCTACGAAGAAAATAACATGTCTTGACATGCACAACAGACAAGTTGAATAAGAATTAGCAATCTTTATATACAATACTAAGCAATAAACCTTACTGCAAATGAAAATCAGGTAATTAAGAAAGACAATGTATAAACAGACAATAAACTGGGACAATGTTTGACATATATACTTGATGCTAATTAACAAACACATGGTGAAGATAATACTGAATTTTCCAGACCTGCTGCACCCGCATCATTCAAAGCTGGCATCATAGCTTACACCGTGTAGCCTGAAAATATATGCATCTCAATAATATCAAGTTTCAAAATTCACTTTTCTTTATCCATCAATCAATCATTTGAAACGCTAGACTTCCAATTTATTACAAAATTAAAACAGACCACTGATCTGATGAACAATTTTGTGCCAACATTTTAAAATTGGTACTCTGGCACAACACCTCGTTTCTGAAAGTGAAAACGTTGTCCTCGTCGCTGGTACTTGATTGGGACCAAAAACTGTGTAATCTAATGAATAACTAATTTCAAAGCCATATGGTATATATGTTGCCCAGTTTTCCAATTTACAGTATAGGCATAAACTTAAGGGATATTGCCTAAATAGAAAATATATCATTGACACTCCTCTCACGATCACCATACAAATTCAACTAAAAAACGCATTAATATCTGTATTTGTGACCCCCCAGTATTAACTGGCAACTCGTATAGATCATGTATCATTTAACAATTAACATACAAATATACTAGGCTCGCCGTCTTCACATTGGCAGTGAGAATTTAATGTCCTGGATCACACTAGGAAGATCACATCCACAGACTTGGAAAATAGTTGCCAAGCACAGAACATATTGAACATTGCACCTAATGTTGCTTAATGTTGAATTGCATGGTAGATGTGATATCAATTTTTTATAAGTAGATGTGCAATCGTTGAGATGTAGCATTGTCACTTGTCTCTTAAGTTTAAAGAAAATAATTACACAACAATGCTTAGTTTTCATGAAGGGGGACTCCGTTCTGTAATATCTTTCCAGGAAACTACCATCAACTTTATACAAGACCTCATTTATCTTTGTTTTCCAAACTTCTATGCTTTCCTCAACTGTCCCGAACTAAAGGTTGGCTTCTCCGTTCTCACTCTCAGTGGCGATAATAAACATTCTATGGAAGATGAATTCTTGAACAATTATGATCTGGGATCAAACTTTAAAGGCCTATGAACTAGTGTTAGTAATACTAATTAAAAAGAAAATCGACATATGATGGCAATCATGCAATCCACTGAATGTGGCTTTCCTGATCAGCTCTCAGCTACACAAAGAATAGCACTACTTAAACTGGAATTTTTGCTCAAGGAGATATGTTGATGGCGTCAGGTTGCTGAACAGATCGAGGTGACCTCAGTCTTCTAAGAAGACCCCAAGCATCAGACACAGAACAACCCTGGTTCAGTTTAATCGCAACTGGGAGAGGAGAGGCTTCACTTATATGTACCACCATTGTTCCCTGGACAAACATACAAAGGTGATTCAACAGCAAACGAACAAACTACCTGGAGTGTCAGTCTTCCTTTGATCTAAAAGCTGTTATACTAAACAGAAAACCGGCACTGACAAGTACGAGAATTGAAACTATACCTCAAAGTTAGATAAGAAATTTTGATACTTTAGCAGAGTATCCTTCATTTCATCAACTATCTTCTGGTCTGGAGAACGATAAGCAGCATTTACTTCTTCTGGGGAACGACCTATTCCCTGTTGCACAAGCTGGAGAGCAAACCATCACATAGTTATCATATTCTCAAATTATGTCATCTACATTTTGAATTCAATATACTTACATCATGACTAATGAGGATTTCGGATATCAAGCTTCCATCATCAACATAAGCATGAAGCTCATATCTGGTCCTGTTCCTAAACTGGAAGCTCTTCACAGAAGTCATGAAGCACTACATATTTGCAGCAGCATTTACTTAATAACATCTTACAAAAGCAAGATATTTAAGCATAACAAAAGAACTAATCCACTTTTTGTATGTGGTCAGAAGATGGATATAAAAGAATATAATGACCATACAACTAAGTATACAATATGCAGAATAGTAGTTCGTATGTTTCCTACATTTCCTCGGTACAAGATGTAGCTTTGTAAAATGTCTTGTTTCTCTTTCATATTTCATATAAAATATAGTGATTTCCATAAAAAGTTGTAATACAAGTTACATGAGAACAATTATTTAGCATAAATCACCAAACGTAATATGTGTACGATACTGTAGAAGTATGTGGTAGAAATAAAGATATGATGAGGACCAAGAGAAAATTCAGAATGTTTTTTAAGAAGCACTTTATTAGCAAGAAGTGATTTAACATTCAAAGTATCAGTATTTCCAGCTGATACATGATAAACTAGATGCATGTCTATAAACACCTTCAAAACAAAAACAAGAGAGCCTCAAACACATACTGCTTTTAAACGAATGCACAGTATGCTCGGCATAAAATACTAACCATTAATTAATGACATTTTTAGACAACTTTACGCATTAATCACTGGCATGAGACATTAAGCGTAGAATGGTAAGAATATTATATTCCAATCTGTGTCACCGTGTAACTCTTTGCCTTCAAGTGGATTCTGATTATACCTTTTGATATCATTATAAAGTTTAAACCATAAAATGACAGAATTTCCAACCTTTCAGCTACAAAGATAGTATATACCAACCTTAACTTTTCCTTGAACATGTGGAACTCGTCCCTTCATCGCTGCCCACTTTGTTGACAAACTAGCCAAGTAGGTGAAGGGGGTTTCTTCATCTCCAGTTAGTATGGGTAGATGTTCCACGTCAACCATTTGAATATCGTCAAGACTTGAGAAAACAGTGGATGAGTTGTTTGCTTCAAAGTGTTGCCGCTGGATTGGAGCGGTAGACTCTTCTCTAGTTTGCTGATAGATAGACGCTTCATGGTGTTGCCGCTGGTTTGGAAAGGTAGACTCTTCTCTAGTTTGTTGATTGATGGACACATTATTGGGTGTGTTAGACTCTTCTCTAGTTTGCTGATTGATAGACGCTTCATGGTGTTGCCGCTGGTTTGGAAAGGTAGACTCTTCTCTAGTTTGTTGATTGATGGACACGTTATTGCATGTGTTAGACTCTTCTCTAGTTTGCTGATTAATAGACGCTTCATGGTGTTGCCGCTGGTTTGGAAAGGTAGACCCTTCTCTAGTTTGTTGATTGATGGACACGTTATTGGGTGTGTTACCTGCAATAAACAAGTGTTAGACAAGTAAAAAATCCTTCAGAGAAAAAAGAGGAAAAGTATACATGCAACTAAAGCATGTAGTACAGATCCTGAACTTGTTCTAATCTAGTTGATGTATATATTCACTTCAATATCCCGAGAGCTATGTATATATTGTTTTCATCTAAACTGGTATTGAAGGGAACTCACGCTCCAAGTTCAGGAGTAGTTGAATGTCAGCTTCTTGTAATCATGTACATAGATTAAAAAACTGTGTTCTTTTAAATGTTCCTCCAAAATTGAAAATTACCAATGATGACTTTCTATCATGCATAGGTAGATACTTGCATTTCATCTTATTATGATTCTACAAACCAAATACCTTGGGCATTTGCCTGGAAAGGTCTAGCAGCACTATGAGGCATGGGAATATTAGTTTGTGTAGGAGCACTGACTCCATTAGGTGGCGGCCATGCAGCAGAAGTAGCTCTAGTTTCCAAAGGCAGGACCACTCCAGACTTTGTTCTACATAAAGCAATGAGAAATAATTATTATTATAACTGAAAGTTATGCAATCTATGATGAACATATCAATTCGCCAATACGCAGGAAAGAAGCTACTCTTTGATTTCTTTTTGTTACAGAAACTGTTGAACAATGATTGCCTAAACACATAATACACGAATCCCTTAAACCCATTATTAGCATTCCTATATATCTTATAATGGGCTCATTGACGATGGCAGTTTACTACTGGCACTCTGGCATAAAGCACAGAATTCTCATGTTAAGGAAGTTTAGCCCAAAGCCCCAAACCAAATCCTAGATGAAAGTTTTAATCATATGATTTGTTAAAGTAGATACATAATGCAGTAAGCAAACAAAGAACGTTATCTCTAGCCAAATATTACTTTCACCCACAGTGACAAAAGAAATATCAGAATATGATTTAACTGCATTGCGTCCTTTAATAGTATATGAGAACAACAAAAAATATAGCTGGTACATGCCAAATAATGGCCTCATACTTAAACTAATGACACCTAGTAATACCTTTTTCCTCTTGCTGGCTTATTTACTTCCTGAACAAGCCTCTGCCTGGCTGCATCCAACTCCTCAACCTGTCCTCCTAATACCTCAAGAACCTCAGGCACCAGCATTAAAATCCCATGCCTCACATTCACATTACAAACAACAATCTACAAATATTCAACAGTAGCTTTCAACGTTAACTGAATTGGGAACAAACGATTACGTATCTACTATTTAACCAACAGCTACAGAAAAAAACAAAAACAGAGCTCCAAATAAACCTTCATCCCAGCAGGAGCCAGAACTTCAAGATTTTTGATAGGCCTGTATTCCATGCCGAACACACGTTGAACACCATCAGTCATACTCAACTTAAGACACCTTTTATGCCCAGAAGATGCATTCTGATATCTGCCTTTAAGTGGACGACTTATATTCACAATTTCATCTACCTGCCAAAATCCATATACCGTAAAGTCCTAATCAAACAATAAATTAATCAATCTCTAAATCATTCATTCAAATAATGAATAAATCCTAATATGCATTACTAAAACTGTAAGATAACTTTTGAATTCACAATATCAAATACCTGCCAAAATCCATATATCATGCACTTTAAGGTAATCAAACAATTAACACATCAATCAATCTCTGTCATTCATTCAATGATGAAATAAAATCCTAAATTACATATACATTTAAAATGTAACATAAGTTTTATATTAAAATGCACACTTTCGAAATAAGAGAAACGACGAAATTCAGCCTTGATTTCCGACATTAGTACCTGCAAGACAAACGGTCCTGCCAAATCAACAAGATGCATATCCCCTACATTCTCCGGAAGCACACCAGCACCAACAAAATTCAAATCCGCATACAAAACCTGTTCGAAACATAACTTAGCTTTCGCCACATCATCCAGCCTAAAAAACCCACTCACCCCACTCTCGAGACCCCGAATACACGAATCAAGCCACTCTCTCCTCACTCTCAACCCCAAACCACTTAAATAGCCACTAATAGGACAATCAAACACTTCAACAGGAGTAGAATCGTTTTGTGCAGGCGGAGACGGAGGAGATAAATTATCGGAAACATCGATAAATTCCTCGTCATCGGAGATATCGAGAGGAATTGGTTGAGCTAAACTAGGATTAGGGTTTGTTGAATTGAGATTCACTGATTCGAAATTGATAGTGTTAGTTTGTAAATCAATGGATATATTATTGGTATCGTCGTGGTGGTGTTGTGGCGGCGGCGGGTGGTTGTCTTCGTCGGAAGAGGATGAGACCATTCTCCGGTGGCGTCGCCGTGGGGGCATCATTTGGGTTTCGTGTGAGATTATATTTTCCCTCCATTTTTTCAATTTTTTATACAAGGGTGTGGAGTTCTTGGGCTAATTAGTTTCTGATTTGATGATTGGGTGGTACCAAAATATTTGGGCCCTTGCGGGTTCATATTATGGTTTTTAAAGGACAAAGTTCTTGGGCTTTTCAGATGATCATGAAATTTTCTATGAAAATAGAATTTAGTTTTGTGAGAAATTAGGAAGGCTTTGGATATTTAATGAGAACAAAAATCTGAAATTAGCAATCTTAGAGGTTCCAAAATAAATTTTAAAATTATTTTTAAATTACTAATCTTCTCTTTCTATATATAATAGAGCAATAAGGACATAATTAGAGCCAATAAACTCTTGTGAAATTACAATTATACCCTTACAAGTTATAAAATTACATGAAATGCCACTCTTATATTTAAATGGAAAAAATGAGTTTTTGTGATGAATCGAACCTAGAACCTCCTCTACACAAGTTATCCTACCAACCACTATGCTACATTGACTTTTTAGTTTTGAGTTAAAAAACCTTCTACATAAACCCGACCTTTCCATTTTCTTATTTTTAGTATTATTTTAATTTTCGAGTAAAAATAATAATCTCTTTCTTTATATAATAGATCAACAATGACATAATTTAAGCCAATAAACCCCCTGTGAAATTACAGTTATACTCTTACAAGTTATAAAATTACATGAAATACCACTCTTTTATTTAAATGGGAAAAAAAAAATCGAACCTGGAACCTCTTCTACACAAGTTATCCTACCAACCACTGTACTACATTGACTTTTTAGTTTTGAGTTAAAAAACCTTTTACATAAACCCGACCTCTCGATTATCTTATTTTTACTATTATTTTAATTTTTGAGTAAAAATAATGGTATATATAATAGAGCAACAATGACATAATTTGAGCCAATAATCCCCTTGTGAAATTACAGTTATACACTTATAAGTTATAAAATTACATTAAATGCCACTCTTTTATTTAAATGAAAAAAAATGAGTTTTGTGGTGAATCGAACCTAGAACCTCCTTTACACAAGTTATCCTACCAAGCACTGTGCTACATTGATTTTTTAGTTTTGAGTTAAAAAAACCTTTTACATAAACCCGACCTCTCCATTATCTTATTTTTACTATTATTTTAGTTTTTAAGTAAAAATAATGGTGATTAGCATTATTTTAAAAATATTAAATTTTAGGTTTCATAATATGGTACACGATCTATCTATTACTATATATTAAACCACAACACAAGTGCAAAAAAGTGTCATTTTAATGGTTGTGAACTTACGATAATATCCCAATATGTTTAAAAATTAAAAAAGCACCATCCCTTTTTCTATATATAATAGAGCAACAATGACATAATTTGAGTCAATAAATCCCCTTTGAAATTACAATTATACCCTTACAAGTTATAAAATTACATGAAATACCACTCTTTTATTTAAATGGAAAAAAAAATGAGATTTTGTGGTGAATCGAACCTAGAACCTCCTCTACACAAGTTATCCTACCAACCATTGTACTACATTGACTTTTTAGTTTTGAGTTAAAAAACCTTTTACATAAACCCGACCTCCCCATTATTTTATTTTTACTATTATTTTAATTTTTGAGTAAAAATAATGGTATATATAATAGAGCAACAAGGACATAATTTGAGCCAATAATCCCATTGTGAAATTACAGTTATACCCTTACAAGTTATAAAATTACATGAAATGCCACTCTTTTATTTAAATGAAAAAAATTGAGTTTTTGTGGTGAATCGAACCTAGAACTTCCTTTACACAAGCTATCCTACCGAGCACTTTGCTACATTGATTTTTTAGTTTTGAGTTAAAAAAACCTTTTACATAAACCCGACCTCTCCATTATCTTATTTTTACTATTATTTTAATTTTTGAGCAAAAATAATGGTGATTCACATTATTTTAAAAATATTATATTTTAGGTTTCATAATATGGTACACGATCTATCTATTACTATATATTAAACCACAACACAAGTGCAAAAAAGTGTCATTTTAATGGTTGTGAACTTACGATAATATAACTATATGTTTAAAAATTACAAAAGCACCATCCCTTTAATATTTATGCAAAAAATATATGAAATTATGTTAGTGTTGGGAATCAACTCTCTCGTAATTTCGGAGTATAATTCTATGCGACTTATATCTTGATTAGATATTTAAATAAATAAATATTAAGGAGCGTACTAATTTTATCTGGAAAGTATTGTATGACGAGTATTATTCACATCGATGATATGTCTTTTTATCATTGTTCTAAAAGAAATTGTGTTACAACCGATACAATATATTTATATGCTACAAAACATCCTATTTTTAGTGCTCATATGATCTATACATAAATAAAATAATACATAAATTAAAATACTGATATTATAATATGTATGAACATAAAAGGTGCAATTATATTAAAAAATATCCTTAAATCGTAAAATTATACAGAATTTATAACAATTGCTAGAGGATGGCCCGTGCCTCGCACGGGTTATTATGCTAGTATATATATATATATATGATAGAGCAAAAGGACATAATTTGAGCCAATAATCCCCTTGTGAAATTACAGTTATACCCTTATAAGTTATAAAATTACATGAAATGCCACTCTTTTATTTAAATGAAAAAATGAGTTTTTGTGGCGAATCGAACCTAGAACCTCCTTTATACAAGTTATCCTACCGACCACTGTGCTATATTGAATTTTTAGTTTTGAGTTAAAAAACCTTTTACATAAACCCAACCTCTCCATTATCTTATTTTTACTATTATTTTAATTTTTGAGTAAAACTAATGGTGATTCGCATTATTTTAAAAATATTATATTTTAGATTTCATAATATTGTACACGATCTATCTATTACTATATATTAAATCACAACACAAGTGCAAAAAAAGTGTCATTTTAATGGTTCTGAACTTACGATAATATCCATATATGTTTAAAAATTACAAAAGCACCACCCCTTTAATATTTATGCAAAAAATAAATGAAATTATGTTAGTGTTGGGAATCAACCCTCTCGTAATTTCGGAGTATAATTCTATGCGACTTATATCTTGATGAGATATTTAAAGAAATAAATATTAAGGAGCGTACTAATTTTATCTGGAAAGTATTGTATGACGAGTATTATTTACATCGATGATATGTCTTTTTATCATTGTTCTAAAAGAAATTGTGTTATAACCTATACAATATATTTATATGCTACAAAACATCCTATTTTTGGTGCTCATATGATCTTTACATAAATAAAATAATACATAAATTAAAATACTGATATTATAATATGTATGAACATAAAAGGTGCAATTATATTAAAAAATATCCTTAAATCGTAAAACTATACAGAATTTATAACCATTGCTAGAGGATGGCCCGTGCCTCGCACGGGTTATTATGCTAGTTCATAATAATACCTGAGTCCACCCACATATACAGTTAGATATAGTTAACCAATCAGAAAACTATGAATTATTTTATGACCAATCAGAGGTCATTCCTAAATTTTAGACCAAGCATATTATATTAAAAGTTTTCCTTATTTACCATTCTCATCCTATTGTTCTAACCATGGTTAGTTAACAATTTTAATTTAAATATAATAATAATTTAATTTAACATATCCATATATTAAATATTTTTTAATTTCAAAAAATATTGATAATATTAAATTATTCGTACACGAGTGGGGCATATTTTTTTTAATATATAATGGTAATTCAACAATTAAAATATCAAATCAATACAATAATAATACTAATTCATGTTTTTTCATACCCTAGCAGATTAAAACTCAATTTGTACAACTTCAAGAAAAACAAATATTACCATAATTATTAATCTTGATGATCACAAATTTTTTCTTCTCAATTTTACACACACAAACACAACAGTTATATAGTTAGATGCAGTTAAACAATCAAAAAATTATAAATTATTTTAGGAACAATCAGAGTTCATTCCTAAATTTAGAACAATCATATTATATCAAAAAATTTACTTATTTACCATTCTCATCCTATTATACTACCCATGATTAGTTAACAATTCTAATTTTAATATAGTAATGACTTGATTTTTCATATCCATATTATCAATTATTGTTAGGGAATATTTTCATAGAAAATTGGTTAAAATATAATAAATCACTACTTTTTTATAAGTAATTAATTTATCAACAAAAGGGCATATGTCATCTACACAAATAATCATTCAAATTTTCTTCTAAATCACTATTTTTTATAGGTAAATAATTTATCAATAAAAAATCAAACACATATTAAAATAGATTATATCAAGGTAACAAGGTTTCCTTAATCCAAACTATAATTGTTGATCAGATCTTAAATTATGGTACATCACTCGCTTATATCACTGAAATATATAGTCTTTCTAGCGAAATAATCCAACAATTTATTGTAATCGTGAGAGAAATACATATGTGATTTGTGAGAACGTATTCGAACAACTAACCATAATTGCGATTCTATATTATCCAAATGAACCAATATAACAAAATCATGTAGATCTAAGATCTCGGATGCCAAAATAAAGGAACCTACTCGCAAAAGAAAAAGAACAAAACCCAATATATGGATAGACAAAATCCACTAACGGTACTAGACTCTCAATAAAAAGATGTATTTATTGAAAAATAAAGTAAAATCAAGAAAAAGAAACGGGAGTTATCATTCACAAAGATAAAGTACAAAATCCAATATATCATCGACACATAAACACCTTGAGGTACTGAGAGCACATATATTATTGTGTGACATTGCTTTATTAGGGTTCTTGGGAGGCCAACGCATCGATATTGCATGGTCTTTGAGCTCTAATCTAAGTCAATAGTTTCGCAAATGATCGATCAGTGCAACAATATAATTCCCAACTTCAAGGATTTCTCCTCATATAAAAAACGACAAACATACAATCATCATTCACCCATCAGTCTTGTGTGTTACACAAAAATTCATGAAGCATATCTTATTTGTACATGTAATTAATTGTGTTAGGAATATGTTGTACTTGATGATAACTTCACAATCAATCAAAATTGTATAAGTCATGTTTTGTAACTATCAACGGATGAGACATTATACCTTTATCCGTTGATAGGTAGCTCATCAACGGATGAGGTTTTGTAGCATATTGCAATATCTCTATTTATCAGTTGATAGTGTTTTTATTCAGAGTCATGTTGACCATCAGCGGATAGACAGAATAGGGTAGGCAATTGTAAATAAGCTATGCTATGTAATTCTGTCTAAGTGAAAGTGTATCAATGGATGAGAACAGGACTCTATCAACGGATACAACTCAAATCTACTCTATCAACGGATACAGCTCAAACTACCATCAACGGATGACAGTGTACAACATCAACGGATAATCATTGACACTTTCTTCTATGCTAGCTGGGAATTAGCAGTTGATAAGGACAGGTTTGACTGACAGATCACATGGGTTGATAGTAGGTATAAAAAGCAGTATGACAGCCATACTTTGGAAACGCAAAAGAAAAAAGCATTCCATTTACACAGTATATACAAGAAAGGTGCAGGGGACATATCTGTTCACAAGGACAACCTTTCGGCTACATGTGGATTTGGAGTGGAGTAGCAAGTCAACTTGAATTAGATTAATATTATCTTATTCCTGTAGTACTTGTAAACTTGGGATATATAACCAAGTGTAGCAACTCTTTAGAAACCAAGAAAACAGATACATTTGCTTAGGGTTTCTTGAATATCTTTAGAAGCAAAGAGTTGTAAAACAGAAGCTGTGTACATTTGTATCACAGAGTTTTCTTCGAATAAAAGTCTCAGGTGGTACATTTAACCACCTGATTTTTTATGTGTTTGTGAATCATTTCTCATTCAGCAATTATCTCCTTATAGATTTCTGTGCTTTTTATCAGAAATTTATAAATATCAAGAATTGTATTCAACACCCCTTCTACAATTATACAAGTATGTAATCTGGGAATAACAATTGGTATCAGAGTAAGCTTCTAACATATTTGAAGTTTAAAGATCAACACACTTCCAACATGTCTAAGAAGGATTGTGGAGTAAAGATACCAGTTCTTGATAGAGAAAATTAATTTCACTGAAAAGTAAAAATGCGTCTACATCTCATGTCTATTGATGAAGGTTTTGTAGATTGCATTGAGAAGGGTCCTCATGTTCCAATGAAGACTGCGTCAAGAGTTGGCCTTGCTGCAGATGCACCAGACACTTACATTCCCAAACCTGTTTCTGAGTGGAGTACTGAAGACGTTGCAGAAGTCCACAAAGATAAAAAGACCATGAATATTCTGTTTAATGGCTTAGAAACAGACATGGTTGACAATGTTATCAACTATACTACCTCCAAGGAAGTATGGGACATTGTTCAAACCCTTTGTGAAGGTAAAGAACAGGTAAGGGAAAACAAGATGCAACTACTGATCCAACAGTATGAGCACTTCCATTTCAAGAATGGAGAGACATTGAATGACACATTTAGTAGATTTTAAAAGCTACTGAATGGCTTGAAACTGTATGGAAGAATCTACCAAGTGAAAGATTCTAATCTCAAATTTCTGAGATCACTGCCCAAAGAGTGGAAGCCAATGACTGTTTCTCTAAGAAACACTCAAGAGTACAAGACATTTACTATTGAAAGGCTCTATGGAACTTTAAAGACATATGAACTAGAAATGGAGCAGGATGAATAAATTGAGAAGGCCCAAAAGAAAAGTGGGTCAATTGCACTTGTTGCCAACTTGGAGCAGAAGGAGGAGAAGAGGACTGAAGCTGATAAATCTACACCAAACATGGAGGTTTGTGAAGGTAGAGCAGAATCTAGCAAAAGCAAGGAAAAGGTGACTGAAGAAATGAGTGTCCTTCAACAGGATGAATTGGATGAGATAGATGAGCATTTAGCCTTTCTATCTAGGAGATTCTCTAAGCTGAAATTCAGAAGAAACTCTGGGGTGGCCAAGCCATTTAACAAGGATTTTTCCACAAGCAACTATGTATATAAATCCAAAATTAAATGCTACAATTGTGGAATCGCTGGTCATATGATAAGTGAATGCAGGAAGCCTAGATCTGAGAACAAGGGAAAGTCAACTAAAACTGTTGACTACAAGAAGAAATATTTTGATCTTCTCAGACAGAAAGGAAAGGCATTCATGACCCAAGAGTATGACTGGGCTGCTGATGGAAATCATTCTGATGATGATGCTGAGTTTGTCAACCTTGCATTGATGGCTGATTCTGAGCAGGAAGCAAGTTCAGCTAGCAATCAGGTATTTTCTACTAATCTCTCTGAGCTCACCAAAGAGGAATGCAATAGTGTTATAGATGAAATGTCTACTGAACTATATCACTTGAGTGTTACTCTTAAATCACTTACTAAAGAGAACAATAGGATTAAAGAGACTAATCTGTTTTTAAGTGATAGAAATGCTGCTCTAGAAATTCAATTTCTAGAATTTGAGAAAATGAGAGTTGATTGCAATGATGCTAAAAGTGAACTTGAAGCTGTGTTAAAAAGAGAACTGATTTTAAGAGACCAGCTTGAAAAAGAACAAGGGATAATTGCTAAATTTCAAAGCTGTAGGAATATTTCACAAAACATAATAGAAGTCCAGGGAATAGAATCGTTTGTGAAGAATACCTGGACTCAAAAGAAAAAGGAGCTAGAACCTTGCCTTGAGGATCTAGAGACTATTTGTGAATCAACGGATAGTGATCATCCGTTGACAGATGAACCATCAACGGATGAGAGGTATCCGTTGGCTAACAAAAAGTCTGTAAGTAAGAAGGAACTCAAGAAACTGAATAATCAGTATGGTCCAGTAGCCAAGAACTTTGTTTCTGGTGAAAGTAGCCAAGCCAAATCAAGTGAGAAGGCTAAGGCAGGTGATTTACATAACAAAAAGGCTGTTGGTAAATCAGTTAATGAAAAGGTAGAGACTGAGGGTAAAAAAAAAAGAACAGAAATGGTAAGATAGGCATCAACAAGAAAAACAATTATTCTCCTGACAAGTTTGCCCCTAGGAAAACTTGTGGTAATTGTAATAGTGTCAATCACCTATCTTCTAATTGCAAGTCTGTTAAAAGGACTCATGTTCATGTACCTCAATCTATGCCAAGTATGCCTGCAATGCCTGGTTTGTATCAGAATGCTAGTTTTTCAAATCCATATGTGAACATGCCATATGTGTCTAATCCTTATTTTCAATCTGTGAATATGCCACAAATGTCATGGAGCATTCCTAGCATGAATAATATGTATGCCAATTTTCCACAAATGCATGCATCAAATATTTATGCAAATGAGCATCTGTCAAAACCTATCACTCAAGCATCTACACCTAAAGTGAAGATTGCTAAGAGTGCAAAACCAAAGGCTAACAAGAAAGGGCCCAAGGAAACTTGGGTACCAAAATCAACTTGATTTGTGTTTTGGAATGTGTGCAGGAAAATAGAAGGAATCTATGGTACCTAGACAGTGGATGCTCTAGTCACATGACAGGAGATTCAACCCTGCTCACAGAGTTCAAGGAGGCAGCTGGCCCTAGAATTACCTTTGGAAATGACAGCAAAGGATATACTAAGGGATATGGCTTGATTTCAAAGGACAATGTCATCATTGAAGAAGTGGCTTTAGTTGAAGGTTTGAAGCACAATTTGCTGAGTGTCAGTCAGATTTGTGACAAAGACTATGAAGTAAAGTTCACAAAAGAAGCCTGTGTTGTTTCTGCCAAGGAAAACAACAATGTGGTATTGACAGGCTTTAGAAAAGGAAATGTTTACATAGCTGACTTCAATTCAGTATGCTCAGAATCCATTACTTGTCTCTTCAGCAAAGCAAGCAAGGATGAGAGTTGGCTATGGCATAAAAAGCTGTCACATTTGAATTTTAAAGTTATGAAAGATTTGGTAAGAAAGGATCTGGCTAGAGGAATCCCTCAATTAGAGTTCATCAAGGATGGATTGTGTGATGCCTGCCAATTAGGGAAACAAAAGAAATCATCCTTTAAGAGCAAGACAGAGTCATCCATTGTTAATCCACTTCAATTGCTGCATATGGACTTATTTGGTCCAGTAAATGTCATGTCCATTTCAAAGAAGAAATACTGTCTGGTGATTGTAGATGATTTTTCTAAGTTTACATGGACCTTCTTTCTGCACTCCAAAGATTATGCAAGTGAAATCATCATCAATCATCTCAGACTAGTAAACAATGGTTCTGAAGTCAAAGTACAAAGAATCAGGAGTGACAATGGCACTGAATTCAAAAATCCCACAATGAAGATTTTCTGTGAAGAGAATGAAATTGTCCATGAGTTTTTTGCTGCTAGAACACCTCAACAAAATGGGGTTGTTGAAAGGAAAAACAGAACTCTCATTGAAGCAGCTAGAACAATGCTAAGTGAATCAAGATTGCCAACATATTTCTGGGCTGAAGCTGTCAACACTGCCTGTTTCACTCAGAATATTTCCTTGGTCAATCAAGCTAGAGGAATGACTCATTATCAGTTATTCACCAACAAGAAACCAACTTTAGCTTTTCTTCATGTCTTTGGATGTAAGTGTTTTGTGCTAAGGAATCATGGAGATAACTTGGGCAAATTTGAAGCAAAGGCAAATGAAGCTATCTTTGTTGGGTATGCAGCAGGGAAAGCCTACAGAGTCTACAATCTAAGAATCAACATTGTTATGGAATATGTACATGTTGTGTTTGATGATCAAAAGATTATAGGTCTAAATGAAGAAGGCTTCCATGAAAAGTTGGAATTTGAAAATGAGGTAGAAGGAAGAATGTACATTGATGATGATGAGGAAAATGAAGATCATGACCATGAAAATTTGCCTAGAGTTGTTGGTCCAACTAGAAGTGATGCTAACATTGGAAATGAAGCATCCGTTGACAGTCATACTGGAGCATCAGATGCATCCGTTGACAGGCATTCTCATGCATCCGTCGACAGGCAAAATGGAGCATCCGTTGATAGACAAAATGATGCATCCGTTGACAGTCAACTTCATAATTCCGCAAGGACAACAAACTCAGGGGGAGTTTCTCAAAGTCAACACTCAATGACCAATCAACAAGATCATGCTCATTTAGATGAAGCAACCTCATCTAGATCAAACCTTCCACCTTCAAGAAAATGGACCAGAGATCATCCTTTTGAGTTAATCATTGGTGACTCAAACTCAAGAGTCCAAACTAGGAGGGCCACACAAGAAGAATGCCTATACAGTAGTTTCCTGTCTCAAGAGGAACCTAAGAAAGTGGAAGATGCCCTTCTAGATCCAGATTGGGTATTAGCAATGCAAGAAGAACTAAACCAATTTGAGAGAAATAAAGTATGGAAGCTTGTGTCCAAACCTGATGATAGAGGTGTCATAGGTACCAAATGGGTTCTCAAGAATAAGATTGATGAAAATGGCATAATTGTGAGAAATAAAGCTAGATTAGTGGCAAAGGGCTATTCTCAAGAAGAAGGGATAGATTTTGATGAAACTTTTGCTCCAGTTGCAAGACTTGAGGCAATCAGAATCTTCCTAACCTATGCAGCACATGCCAATTTCAAAGTCTATCAGATGGATGTCAAAAGTGCCTTTCTAAATGGGGAACTGGAAGAAGAGGTATATGTCCATCAACCTCCTGGTTTTGAAGATCCAGAATTTTCAGAATATGTATATCTTCTCCTGAAAGCACTTTATGGTTTGAAGCAAGCACCAAGAGCCTGGTATGACATTTTATCTCAATTTCTTTTGGAGAATCACTTCACTAGAGGTACAGTAGATAAAACCTTATTTCATAGAAATGTCAATGGTTCTTCAATACTTGTTCAAATCTATGTAGATGATATTATTTTTGGGTCTACAGATGAGAAACTTTGCAAAAGGTTTGCCAAACTTATGCAAAGTAGGTATAAAATAAGCATGATGGGTGAATTAACTTACTTTCTTGGTTTACAAGTAAAGCAAGTTAATGAGGGAATTTTCATAAGTCAAACAAAATATATTTATGATCTTTTAAAGAAATTTGACTTAATGGATTGTGCCTCTGCAAAAACACCTATGGCCACTACAACTAAGCTTGAGTTGAATACTAAGGAAAAGTCTGTGGACATCTCAAGCTATAGAGGCATGGTAGGCTCACTTCTATATCTAACAGCTAGTAGACCTGATATAATGTTTTCCACGTGTCTTTGTGCTAGATTTCAAGCTGACCCTAGAGAGTCTCACTTGATTGCTATTAAGAGAATTTTCAGGTATCTCAAGGGAACACTAAACCTTGGCATTTGGTACCCAAGAGATTCTGGCTTTGATCTAATTGGCTATTCAGATGTAGACTATGCAGGTTGCAGAATTGATAGGAAAAGTACAACAGGCTCCTGTCAATTTCTAGGGAACAGACTTGTGTCATGGTTCAGTAAGAAATAGAACTCAGTCTCCACTTCTACAGCTGAAGCTGAGTACATTACTGCTGGAAGTTGTTGTGCACAGATTCTTTGGATGAAAAATCAACTTATTGACTATGGTCTAAAAGTTGAAAAGATTCCAATTTTCTGTGACAACACTAGTGCTATTGCCATCACAGAGAATCCAATGCAACATTCGAGAACCAAGCATATTGACATCAAATACCACTTCATTAGAAAGCATGTGATGAATGGTACAATAGAATTGCACTTTGTGCCAAGTGAAATGCAGCTTGCAGATATCTTCACCAAGCCTCTTGATGAATCTTCATTCACAAGATTGGTAGGTGAACTAGGTATGCTTAATTTTTCGTAATTCCTAGTGATATCTAATCATATTGTAGTGCAACTAGAAATGTGTTTTGATTTAATTGAGAATTAAAAACTCTCAGAAAATTTTTTTGCAGAAATTTTGTCTAAGGCAAAATTTGCTTATCAACGGATATCCTTTTATCCGTTGGTAGTATAAACACATTACTAGATTTTCGTATGTCAACGGATAACAGGTTGTCCACGTCATCGATGGATAAACTGTTTTCTCAACCGTCCATTCTATATCCGTTGATATACATTTTTTTTTATATAGCCGTAGATAAACTTGTATATTTAGTCACGGTTGTACTTCTTTTCTTTTCATTTATTATCTGACAGTTACTTTTGTCCAATGCAGTAATTAATTTTAATTATTTCGTTTTTAATTCTTGAAAAATATAAAAGGCTGTCTTGTGCTCTCACTTCTCACCTTTATTCATTTTCAAGAATCTCATAAGTTAACTGCATCTTCTTCACTAAAACTCTCTGCAACAAAAGTTCAAACACTTCAATGGCGCCTATTGTTAAGATGATGTCTTCCACTGGGTTCACCTATGAGAAGAACAATTTCGCGGCCTTTGTTGATACAGTGAACACTCCAGAAGCTTATCACACCATGATGAATTTCGTGAAGAAATGCAAACTGTCATATACTATGACTGCCACCACTCCTCTAATCCACGAGGTAATTGAAGAGGTGTGGGCATCTGCTGAGTACATTGGCACAGACGGTACACTTGCTTTTTCATTAAAGGGTAAAAACTATGTAGTTAATTCTGATGTGATAACTGCTTGTTTAAAATTGCCTGAGAATAACTGTCTGGAAGTACCCAGTAATGCTGAAATTGTTACCATGCTTAATTCGGTAAATTATGCCCTTAGTACTGAGAACTTAGGGAAAATTGTTAGGAAAGGTATGGTTAAAGAATGGAGTTATTTTTGTGATGCCTTCATTAAAACTTTTTCTGGCAAAATTAGTAATTTTGATGTTGTTACCCATTCCATGCTAGTTATGTTGTGTATGCTTTTGACTGATAAATTCTATAATTTTGGCACACTAGTCATGTATGAGATAGCAGCTAAATTAGGTAAAAAGGAAACTAAGAGCAAGAATATCTATTTTGCTAGATTTTTGATGCTCTTAGCACTGCATGTATCTGAGAATGAGCTATCCATTGCTAACCCGGATAGCAAGTTCAATTGTTTTGTTCAGGAGAAAAGAGTCTTAAGTGATTTGATTCAAATGAACTTAAATGCATAAGTACAATTGGTATACCTACCAATTGTTCAGGTAACTATTTCTAACCCTGAAACTCCTATCTCCAACCCCCCAAATTTCTTTGCCTTCTAGTGTCACAATGGAGTCTGTAGCTGTGACCAAACAGGCTCCTACCAAAGTGACCAAATCCAAAATTCCAAAACCACAATCTAAAAGACAAACCTCAGGTGTCTCTCAAAAGGCACCTGTTGCAAAAACTACCAAAACTCTTGAGGGGAGTGTGAAGGTGGTAGTGAGTGGTGAGGGACAGGGTGAACATCAAAGAAGCCCTAAGGATAAGGAAGGTGAGGCAGGTGCAACCAACATTTCAGTCTCTCAAAAGACTGTTAATGAACCTTCAAGCCAAATTTTAGTTACATCCTCTCAACAGGGTGTGACTACTAATTTAAGTTCCACTCCAGGAACACTGCACAAAAGGGCAAGAGACACAGATAGCTCTCACTCAAAAACTTATGGTAGAAGAGTAAAATCCAAAACCATTGGGGAATCACAGGGTGCACACACAGTACAACAAACTGTACCTTCTCAAATTCAGTTTGATGTGACTTCAATAAATGTGGAGTCACAGCCCCTTGATCTTAACCTTCAAATCGATACACATTTCAATCCACCATCACCAACTCCATCTCTGGATGTGGATATGATATCTACATCAATTCCTGATTCTCCATCTTTAAAATTCTTGGAGAAGCCCCACTCAACAATTGGTGGTCATCATATCTTAGATGATTTGTTGGGCCATCAATCTTCCATTCCTGAATTCACAACACTATCTGTGGCCTCGTCCTTAAAATCAATCACCACAGATTCAGTGTTGGTTTTCACTTCAACGGATACTCTTTTTCCTTCATCAACGGATATCCTTCATCCGTTGACAAGTGTTTCTCCATCAACGGATGTGTCTACAACTAATCATCCGTTGACATCAATAACTGCTACATCAACGGATACACTTTATCCGTTGACAACTCTCTCTACCACTCAAAATGTGACATTCCCATGTCAACTGTGGAGGAGTTTGTAGTAGTTGAAACACTTTTAGGAATGAGGAAAGGGAGTGAGAGGCTGCCTTGTGAGCAGGCAAAAGGAGAGCAAAATAATGAGAGGCTGACCATTTCTTCCGGTCAGGCAAAAGGAGAGCAAGAGAGTTCCACCTTAGTAGTTGAAGGTGAGGGTGTGAGAGGTTTGAGCCAGGGGGAGCCCCTGATGCAAGAAAAGAGAGATGAGAGGAGAGAAGGGACTACAGGAGAAATAAGGCAGGAAGATTCAGCCATTGCAAGTGAGTTAATGGAGGTTAATGAAGCTTCTAAAGAGATGGAATTTCGACAAGAATATCAGTCAATTATTGACTCCATCTCTTTGGATCCTGAAACCTTTACTCATCCTGTTTCTGCCTATCAAGTCATGGCACAACAGGGCAATGTGGAGGCAGAGGAGGCAATGCACCTAGTGCACACCTCTCAATCTCTACAAAGAGCAAAAGAAGCTTTGACAACTCTGCCTTCAGATGCTGACAGTGAAGAGTTTGGCAATAATGACAGTGCTAGCACCTCCAGTGATGAAGAAGTCAATATGGAAGATACTCCAGAATGGCTATTTTCTTCTACCACTGTGGTTGGTGACTTCAATGTGGAGATTATGAAGCAATATCAATCTGCTATGGCTGAGCACCAGAATGCAGATCCACAGAGGAAGGCTGTCCTTCAGCAAATACTGGCCTCCCTCAAACTTCACAAGATGCATATGGTTATTCAAAGAACCCAATAGGAGGAGGTGCAAACTGCAATAAAGGAAATGAAAGTAGAACTAGATGCCAGGATTGAGGCACTAACCCCTACTACCACTCAGAAGGTGCTGACTAGCAAGTTATTAAAGGAAGATAGTCTAGCCAAATTAGTTCAGCATCTTTCCTCCAGAGTGGATAGTATGGAATCTCAAATGCAGATAGTCATTGCCAACCAAGCCAAACAGACTGAGCTACTGGAAAGGCTACTTGCAGCCTCACCTCCAGCCCTTGATGCTAACAAAAAGGGGGAGAAAAAGGTAGAAGAGGTTGCAGCTACTTCAAGTCAAATTCTAGCATCCAGTAGCATGATAGCACAAAGTGAGGGGGAGCAACAGCCAATTATAGTGGTCAATCCAACAGAGTTCTCTATAGAGGCTTCCCCTGTGAAGAAGAAGAAGATGGTGTTGCCTGAGGTTCAAAGTATATTAGAAATCTCAGATGGTGAAAGGCAAGCCAGAATAGAAGCCTTAGAAAAGATCAACAAGGAGGCAAATGAAAGAATTCTGAGGACAGAGAGAATGATCAATGCATCAATTGTATCAACTCTGTTCTCTACTCAGTCCTCAGCTCCAACAACATCAACTACAATCCTGAAGGTGCTCACTCCAGAGATTCTGGCTCCTACATTCTATGATGCTGAACCATCCTATGTCAAAGAATTTGAACCATGCATACGAACCAGAGCCTTCTCTCCACCAAAGGCAAATGGGAAGAACAAGTTACAATTGGACTTTCCATTTCCCAAGGATGATGATGAAAAGCTAATGGGAAAGACAATCAAAGAGTTCAAGGAAAAGACAAGTAAGAGTGTAAGAGATTGGATGGCTGTAATAATAAGGAATGGAAAAGTGTTAAATATATCCAACAGCCATCCTAGATTTGTTGAAGCAAAAAGAGAGGAAACCTCCAAACTCCTAAGGGAAGCTCATCCAAGTGAAGAAAATCAATATGAAAACTCAGAAGAGAAGCAAGCCAGGCTGGCTCAGGAGTTAATGGATGAGGTAGAGGATGAAATGAGGGAACCTGAGGAAGTCCCCAAATCCAAAACTAAAAGGAGAGTGAAATCAAAGGCAAGGAGGCCTGTCTCTCCAGAAATAGTAAGAAGAGAAACTGTTGGCTCATCACAATCTTTTTATGCACAAGTATTCGACCCAGCTGTGAATTTCCATGGTGACCCTATATTCCCTAAAGAGGAACCAATGAATCTTGACTCCATTGAGGTTCCTTCATTTTTGCTGAAGCCTCAACAGAAGCCTAAATAGAAGAAAAGGATACCAAGGAAGCAACCTTCAAAGGAACCAATTCAGGTTGCTAGGGTACCTGCCATTGTCAAGCAGTAAATCTTGGAAAACAAGGATGATTTTATCTATCAGGCAGATATTGAAGAATACTCTGGCATGAATCTTGTTAACTCGAATAACTTGTAGAAGGGGGGGTTGAATACAAGTTATATAACCGTGTCTGATTTTTGCTTGATTATATGAACAAGAATAAACGAATGAATCAAACTCTGTTTGTATTAATAAGATCAAATACAAACTCTACCAAAGGTGTACAATACCTTTAGCAGCTGCTGACAATACAAATCTCTCTCTCTGTTTGTTTCGAACTCTTGAATACAAACCTTATACAGAGCTACGCACTTACACTTGTTCGACTCTTTTTACAATGATATAGATAGAGTATTTATAATGCTACCTATCAACTAATAACAGAAAGATATAATCTTTACATGACAATGTTCTGCCTTCTAGTCGATAGTTTCCATCAATAGAAAACTCTTTCCTTCATAATATCTTCTTGCTTGTTCTTCAAACAACGATCCTGTTTTATAGCACTTGCCAGTTTCTGTAGCATCCATAATGACATCATCAGTAACAAGACTGATATCAGGATCTGCACACTGCATCAGTATCTGATCAACCATCAGTATTGGACCATCATCAGGATTTGCTCTGTGTTCCTGACATGTAGTCTCCGATACACTGTTCATTCCTGACTAAACTATACAGATAACTGTCTTACACATAAATCCTATATACAGTGCTAAATCCTTTATAAGATCAGGATTACAAGAAGTATAATGTGTAAATTCTATTCTTAACATCACAACTTATGAATTATTCCTAACAATCTCCCCTATTTATGCTTTAAAATCTGAAGCATAAATCTAAGTTGTGGATGTCAAAACATATAACAATACAACCAGAATAGAATTTATGAATGTAGAATTATGAAGTTAAGTACCTTCTTCTCAGATGTAGACATTTATCTAGTACTTCGAAGAAAGAATTTTAACTATTAATGCTGCTCTTCCTTTACCACTTCCTTGCTGAGATTCACCACTGTCACTCCTGGTTCTTCTTTTTACTTCTCTTTGTCTGCTCTTTATCTCCCCCAGCTTTATCTCCTCCAGTCTGGTGGTGTTGTTGTTGTCTTTGAATTACCTTTATCTCCCCCTTTTTGACATCAGCAACATTAATTCCAAGAGATTCAGAAATAGAACAAATGAGATTCATTAGAACTGCTTGATTTTCCATAATTGTGACTTGGTTATCTTCAAGTGATTGAAGTCTTGTTTGAATAGCAATTTGAGAATTCTGAATATCTTTCAAAACATCAGAATGAACTTCAATGTTGGAATTGCTTCTAGTATCTTCAGTATCAGAATCAGAAAGAACTGTATCTTCAAGTCTTGTAGAAGAAGTTGCTTGAGTTGTATGATATTCAAGTAATAAAACCTGATTAGAAGTATCAACATCTTCATCTTTCTGATCTGGAACTGAAACATGATCATTATCTCCTTCACCAGTATTCTGTGTACTAACATCTTCAAATCCTGACTCCTCCTTAGAGTGATCAGAGACTGTAGATGTCTCAATTCGAGCTGATATTGGAAGTACATACAAAGGAACACTAGGATCATTAGGAACTTCATCTGGTACATATGTATCAAGAGATTGCTTTATCCTGGCACCTCTTCTGTTAATGATTCCTGCAAGCCTCTCCTTTTGCTTCTGAGCTTTAACTTCTGGCTTTGCGTTGTGATGTGCTAGGTCATTCTTCTGATACATTTTGATGAATGAATAAGTACCAGCATTCATATCCAAATTTTCAGACCAAGATTCAGGAAAAACCTGATCCCAGAAATCAAATGATGGTTTCCTAATTTTCTCTCCCTCACTATGGAGTTGATCATCCATACCCTCATTCTCACTTTGACTTACTAAAGTCAACACTCTTTCTACCTCACCTTTTGCCTGGTCAGGAGCCAGCCGCTCAAATTGTGGATCTAAGTCCATCTTTTCAAGTGTATCACTCAAATTTAGATAAGTGCTCTCATGACCTACAGAAAAATAGGGTTTAGAAGGAGTTTTTATACCTGAACTCACATGGAGAGAGGGTTCCTCATATGGCATGTGGCTTGAGGTTTTCTCCAAGGAGTGAGCTGCTATAGTCTCTGAACCCTTACAATCATCTTCTTTCCTTTCAGAAACTACAGGCTCCAGTATACCACTTTCAGGTTCTTTACTAGACTCTGATGTCTTCAGTAATACTTCATTAGACACCATAGTTAGTATATCACCGTATTTAAGTGTTGTTTGCTGAGACACACCCTCAAGGTGGTCAGACTCTGACTGAACAAAATTTGTTTGATCTTCAGAAAAATCAACCAAAGTCATTCCTCCCATATCATAGGGTATCTCACTTGCATTCTCAGTCATCACAGAAGTCCTTTCAACATCAGCTATCACAGCTCCTGAGTCATCCTTCCTCTGACTAGATGGTTCTTGTGTTGTAGTGACTGTGATCTGATCTTTCCTACTATTCACCACTGGTGCAATAGTATCTTCTGTTGACTGCTTCTCTCTATCTACTTCCTCCAGTTGTTCACCTTGAGCTAAAGCATCTTCAATAATGACATCCTTGTCAAATAAATATGCATGAAGTGATTGAAGTGCAACATGCTTTGAGAGTCCAAATTTCTTGACTAATTGTCTTCTGACAGATACATAGAAATACATCTTCATTAAGTCAAGTCTTTGATGTAGAAGTCCATATTCATCTGGAAATAAAAGTTTTGGTACTCTTTCAACCAGAAAATCTAGAACAGGCTTTAACAACTTCACTTTGAGAGAAATTAGTCCCATAGCCAGTCTGTATGATAATGTAGTTTCCCATGAAGAATCAATATCCAGATCTCTCTTGTCAAATACTTACATAGATGTAGCTTGATTTGTAGAAACCTGCATGATATTAGTTGGACTAGACTCTGTGTGTGTAGGTGACAATTGAATCTTTCTCCTTGTTCTCCTGATATAGTGAGCAAAAGATTTATCCTGAGAAGACTCAAGAGGTGTAGACACAGAAGTGATCTTGGGATGAGATCTTTGTTCAATAGACACAGTCTTTTGAGAGACAGTATCCAGTAACTGTTTTCCCTTTTTAAGAACTACAGCCTTTTGAGAGACTGCAGCCTGGCTGTGACTAGGTTTTTCATCTCTTTGTGCTAACAAAGAAAGTTGAATTGCAGCCTTCAATTCTGCTCTCTCAGCAAGAGTTAAACCATCATCTTCACTAGAATTACTACTACTACTTGATACAACAAATCTTCTCTTTCTTACAACTGATGTCTTTTGAGAAACACCAGAGGTTGGTTTCTTTGAAACAATAGGCTGTGGATCAAAATTTGGTTCTTGAATTGTTTCAGAGACTATAATGTTTTGGGCTACTTGGGTAGACACAGGTGGGTTCTCCTCCATTTGAGATTCCTGAGCCATTTCACCACAAAAGAAAGAAGAATTGTAGAGAGTAGGAAGATGAGTTTTAAGAATTACCTGAACATGATGTGGATAATGAATTGCAGGTATTTCATCTAGATTCTTTTCATTGTCCTTCTTTGTAATATCAGAGAAAATTCTCTTTTGCTGTTCATAAAAAGAAACACAATATTCCCTACCAAATCTAGCTTCAACATCAGGAATGAAATGGTTAACAAACATTTGCATACATCTATGATAATAAACCATTTTCCTGTTTTGATCTCTTGACCCAAGTTTGATACTCATATGACTTAAGATAATATGACCAATGTTGATTACTCTGTCATAAAGCAAACTATAACCAATATGTGATGTAACAGAAGTAATTTGCTGAAAAGAACTACATTTGCCAGTAAAACATTTAGCAATTTGATCAAAGTAAAAAGACCATTCCTTTCTAAGAAAAGACCTATTCAACTGGCTCATGTTATCTAGAGGTCCACTATAACCTAATTCAGACAACATAGTTCTTATATTATCATCAGATGGTACATTCTCATAACTATCAGTAACAGGTAAGCAAAGTACTGAATTAACAACAGATTCAGTAATGTCAAATGAATCTTGTCCTAAATGTAGAACAATCTTACATGATTGACTCTGAGTAGAATCAATTACCTCAGCATTCTCCCAAGCTTGTGAAACAGCTACTTGATTAATTTGTGGAGATGATGTCAATGCATAACTTAATGGTCCATATGCCAGAAAGTCCATGATTGGATGAAAATCAGATGACACTCCTTCCTTGTTGGTGATAGCTGCAACATGATTGTTTGTCATAAAATCAAAGTCACCAAACTTGAAGGCTACTGATTTAGATAATCTTCTCTGAGCTACCATTTTTTAATCTGAAAAGAACTTGAAAAATTCTTGAAATGGATTAGTGATTTTGAAAACTCAAGAGTGGTTTTTTGCTTTAGAGAATGTAAAATTAGAGAAAGCAATTACACGATTAGAGTTGCAAAACAAATATATTTCACAATTCTTTCAGACCACTATCCCACGTTGACACGTAGATTGACAGGTGTCAGCCCCTGAAAAATGCGGTTACCCATGATTTTTGGAAAATAAAATCCAAAATTGATTTTCATGAAATAAATCATGGTATAAATAATCAATACTGATCAGCTTCCTTTTCCTGTTGACCTATCAAATCCTGATAATCACACATGAAATCCTGACCAATATCATCAGAGACTTAATATGGAGTTTCCACGTGGCATTCTTCTTTTATCTGAAAAAGAAATAGACAATTAATCTGAACAAAAATCAATTGGTTAGATATATTAAATATTTCTTGAAAACAAGAAATATAGTCACACGCAATACTTAGCATTTGACTTCATTAAAACTTCCAAATGACTGTTCAGCTTCTCACGTCTTTCTTTAAAAGAAACAGATGCCTTATGCCATTCTCCATAATCCTTTCAATTTCTTTTCTTCTCAACAATGCTCCTCAAACCAAAATTCCCTTCAAACCCATTTTTCAGATTTTTCTCGATCGATGAACATCTTGTTCTTGATCATCTCTTTGAACAGACAACTCTTCTCATCGAACTAATCATGAATGGATTGGTTTTCGATAATATCCAGAGGTTTCTCCTAGAACATCCATCTGTTGGATACAATCTTCCCCTAACCTCCTCAAAACTTGAGGATGAAGAATTTGGCCGAGAGTCTGAGGTTGATCTTGATGGGGATGCTATTCATTTAAGTTAGCTGCTCTCATTCAAGTCGCCCAGACAAGGAATCCAAAACGAGGCTGTTCATCCCCTGATGAATTTCTTGAGATGCTCCTTGTCCTGTACCTCAGAGTTCACATCAATAGACAAGTGTAGAATTTTCAGTAGAAATTTAGACAAAAAGAAGTTGTATTTCATTTCCATGTAATGATTTCTATTAATGAAAATACAGTTTCTTATTATCTGCTTGTCTTTTGATTATTGAATGATGTATAAATTATCAGTATGTAAATATTAAAACTTGCTGGCATAGACTTAACTCATCACAAAATCAGATTACTACACAAAGTAAACGTCAGGATCTGAAACAATTTTCATAATCCTGATACTGACACAATACTGATGATGTCAGCATCCTGATGACAAATCTAATCCTGATGATTATTAACAAGTCTATCATACTGAAATTTATCAAGGCAATGTGTTATAGCTTAAGGATTTAACTATCAATTATAGATCCTGACAGGAATATCAAGTCTATAAGCTAAGAACAACATACCTTGCTACTTTTGCAGATGTTAAAGATCTAAAAATTTAACATTCCTAACTCACTTACTAATCTACTGAATGTAGTCTCATCAAGTGGTTTAGTTAGAATATCTGCAAGCTGTTTGTCAGTAGGAACAAAATGAAGTTCCACAGTACCATTCTCAATATGTTCTCTAATAAAATAATACCTGACATCAATGTGCTTAGTCCTTGAATGTTGAACTGGATTTTCTGCAATTTTAATAGCACTAGTATTATCACAAAACATAGGAATATTACTAAGTGTCATACCATAATCCATCAACTGATTTCTTATCCAAAGGAGCTGTGCACAACAACTGCCTGCTGCTATGTACTCAGCTTCTGCAGTTGAGGTTGAAACAGATTGTTGCTTCTTGCTTGCCCAAGAAATCAACCTATTTCCCAAGAATTGACATGTACCTGTAGTGCTTTTCCTGTCTATCTTACACCCTGCATAATCAGAGTCTGAATAGCCAATTAGAAAGAAATCAGATTCTCTAGGATACCACAAACCAAGATTTGGAGTTCCTTTGAGATATCTAAAAATTCTCTTCACAACAATTAAATGAGATTCCTTAGGATCACTTTGGAATCTAGCACATAAACAGGTAGAAAACATTATATCTGGCCTACTTGCAGTTAGATATAACAATGAGCCTATCATGCCTCTATAACTAGTATTATCCACACTCTTTCCTTTAGGATCAGAGTCTAGTTTAGTGGCTGTTGCCATGGGTGTTTTTGCAACTGCACAGTCTTGAAAGTCAAACCTTTTTAAAAGATCTTTGATATACTTTGACTGATTAATGAAAATACCAGTCTCAGTCTGTTTGACCTGCAAGCCTAAGAAATAATTTAATTCACCCATCATGCTCATCTGATACTTAGACTGCATAAGCTTGCTAAACTTAGCACACAACTTTTCATTAGCAGAACCAAAAATAATATCATCAACATAAACTTGAACTAAAAGCAATTCACCTTTTATCTTTCTAAAGAATAGAGTTTTGTCAATTGTACCTCTTGTGAAGCCATTTTCAAGAAGAAATTTAGACAAAGTCTCATACCATGCTCTTGGTGCCTGCTTTAGTCCATAGAGTGCCTTGTCAAGTTTGTAGACATGATTTGGAAACTTTGGATCAACAAATCCAGGTGGCTGTTCCACATACACTTCCTCATCAAGTTTGCCATTTAGAAAAGCACTCTTTACATCCATCTGGTATACCTTGAATTTTGAATGAGCTGCAAATGCAAGAAACATTCTGATTGCTTCCAATCTTGCTACAGGTGCAAAGGTCTCATCATAATCAATGCCTTCTTCCTGAGAATAACCCTTGGCTACCAGTCTTGCTTTGTTTCTTACAATCATACCAGATTTATCTAGCTTGTTTCTGAAAACCCATCTTGCACCAACAATAGATCTATCTTTAGGTCTTGGTACCAGTTTCCAGACTTTGTTTCTCTCAAACTCATTTAACTCCTCCTGCATTGCAATTACCCAATCAGGATCCTGTAAGGCTTCTTCAACCTTCTTAGGTTCATTCTTTGAGAGAAAGCAACTATACAAGCAATCATTTTGAATTGATCTTCTAGTTCGAACACCACTATTTGGATCACCAATTATCAAATCTTCAGTATGATCCTTTGTCCATTTTCTAATAGGTGGTAGATTAACTCTGCTAGTCTCTCCCCCTAAGTTAGTGGTATCTTTTGTAGAAGAATTCTCTCTTCCTTCAAAAACTCTCCTTTGATCAATAGAATCAGTAGATTCCATATTGTTGCTAGTTACTGATCTTTCCTCAGTAGACTCTGAAAGATCAGTTCCTGATGGAGTAGACTCTGAAACGTCCATTCCTGATGGAATAGACTCTGAAAGACTAGTCTGCTCCTGATGATCACTGTGTTCTCTTTGATTTATTTGCTCCCCCTCAACAGTAGCATTCCTTTGAGAAGCAATAGAAATTCCTTCTGGAGAACCTTCATCATCACTTGAGAGTATCTCAGAGATCTTCAGATTTTCAAATTCCAATTTGTCATGGCTTTCATCAGTTTGCAAAATTCCAAATTTCTTATCATCAAATGCAACATGAATTGATTCCATAACAATGTGAGTTCTGAGATTATAAACTTTGAAGGCCTTAGATGCTGAATATCCTAGAAAAATTGCTTCATCCGATTTGGCTTCAAATTTTCCAAGATGTTCTGGATGAATTTTTAGGACATAGCATTTGCATCCAAAGATGTGAAAGTATTTCACACTTGGTTTCTTTCCTTTAATCATCTCATAGGGAGTTTTTCCATGACTATTTACCAAGGTACAATTTTGAGTGAAACATGTAGTGTTAATAGCTTCTGCCCAAAAGTAGGTTGGAAGTTTTGCATCTGCAAGCATGGTTCTTGCTGCCTCTATGAGAGTCCTGTTCTTTCTTTCCACTACACCATTCTGCTGAGGTGTACCAGGTGCAGAAAACTGTTGAGTAATTCCATTGTCTGCACAAAACCCCTCTATTGTAGAATTCTTGAATTCTGTACCATTGTCACTTCTAAGTACCTTGACTTTGTACTCAGAGTTATTATGAATATTCTTGATAAGTTCAATGATTTGTTGAGGAGCTTCATCCTTCTTGTGTAGAAAGAACACCCATGTGAACCTTGTGAAATCATCCACCATAACTAGAGCATATCTTTTCTTGCTGATAGACATAATGTTTACTGGACCAAACAGATCAAGATGTAGCATGTGAAATGGTTCAGTAATCGAATTTTCAGTCTTACTCTTGAAAGTGGTTCTTCTTTGCTTTCCAAGCTGACATGCATCACAAAGTCCATCTTGCACAAAATTTGCCTGTGGTAGGCCTCTCACCAAATTGTGCTTAACAAGTTGATTAAGCTTCTTGAAATTAAGATGTGAGAGCTTCTTGTGCCAATTCCAGCTTTCATCACTTGTTGCTTTACTGTAGAGACATATAACAATTTCTTTAGATGTATCACCTAAGCTGACTTCATATATGTTACCATGTCTTTGACCAATTAGAACAATGTCTCCATTCTGCATATTCAAGATTTTGCATCCTTCTCTGTCAAAGATTGATTTGTAACCTTTATCACCCAGTTGACTTATGCTTAAAAGA
Organism: Kitagawia praeruptora; assembly: GCA_037693485.1. NCBI lineage: Eukaryota > Viridiplantae > Streptophyta > Magnoliopsida > Apiales > Apiaceae > Kitagawia > Kitagawia praeruptora. The sequence goes on along the minus strand of CM075345.1, from coordinate 28,956,173 downwards.
GTATGTTTCAAGCCTTCAACCAGTGCTACATTTTCTATGATGACATTCCCAAAAACAATTGAGCCATATCCCAGAGTTTCTCATTTGTTGCCATCTCCAAAAGATATTACTGGGCCAGCTTTCCTCTCAAACTTTGTAAGCAGGGACTTCTTTCCAGTCATATGTCCAGAGCATCCACTGTCCAAGATAATTGAATGCTTTTTTCCTGTGCCCTTAACAGAGGATGGAGAAGTTTTCTTTGGAGATCCAGGTTTGTCTGAACTATTGGCCATTAATGCAATGTTGTCATAATCCAATTCATCTTCAGAGTCACTGGAATCAGCCCAATCCTTCTGTGTGACCATAAGTGCATTACCCTTTCCTGAATTCCTAGGCTTCTTACACTCACTAGCAAAGTGTCCAAGCTCGCTGCAGTTAAAGCACTTGATCTTGGCCTTATCAAGCTTGACAATTGTACTTTTGCTTTTGTCACTCTTCTTCTCCTCCTTCTTTTGAAAAGGTCCTTTGCTAAATCTTCTCCTGTTGAATCTTCCTTTCTTGAAAGCTTTAGCAAACATAGCAAAGAGTTCCTGTATCTCAGATTCAGAATCATTGTTGTCAGAGTCTATATCAGTAGCCTCTGACTCAGAACTTTCTTTGATTTTCTTCTTCCTTGAATTCTTTACAGCAATCTCTTCATGCTGTTCTTCAGGAAGCTTCTTAACTTCAGATTGAGCAGTAAATGCAATAGTCTTCATCTTTCCTTCACTCCTGCTCTTCTTCTGCTGCTTGTCAAGTTCATAAGCTCTCAATTTTCCATATACTGCCTCTAATGAAATCTCATCCAGATCATTAGCTTCCTCAATCGCAGATATCTTCTCATTGTAGAAATCAGGCAAAGCTTTCATGAACTTTGTATTCATATCCTCCAAGTCATAATATTTACCATGCATGGCCATCTCATTGATGAGTTTTGTAAACCTATCAAAGGTATCATTAAGTGACTCACCAGACTTGGATTCAAAGTACTCATACTGTTGTATAAGTAATGTTCTCATATTCTTCCTGACAGGCTTAGTTCCTTCACAGTGAACCTTAAGATTGTCCCATATATCCTTAGCAGTTTTACAAGAGAGAACATAGTTAGTGAGAACAGAATCAAGACTGTTGAATAATATGTTTCTCACTTTAGCATCTTTAAGAACATTCTCCTTGTCCTTATCTGACCATTCAGATTTTGGCTTCTCTGCTGTATGTTCTGGAACAACCACACCATCAACAGTTGCTTGTCCAACGACCTTTGATGGAACAAAAGGTCCATCTCTGATTCTGTCAAGATAATCAGGATCTGTTGCTTCCAGATGATGTAACATCTTTACTTCCCATAGAGTATATTCGTTTCTCTTGAGCATAGGAATATTAGTATTCCCATCCTTGTAACCAGACATGATTGCAGATCTTTATGATTATTCGAAATCAACCTGCTCTGATACCAATTGTTAACTCGAATAACTTGTAGAAGGGGGGGTTGAATACAAGTTATATAACCGTGTCTGATTTTTGCTTGATTATATGAACAAGAATAAACGAATGAATCAAACTCTGTTTGTATTAATAAGATCAAATACAAACTCTACCAAAGGTGTACAATACCTTTAGCAGCTGCTGACAATACAAATCTCTCTCTCTGTTTGTTTCGAACTCTTGAATACAAACCTTATACAGAGCTACGCACTTACACTTGTTCGACTCTTTTTACAATGATATAGAGAGAGTATTTATAATGCTACCTATCAACTAATAACAGAAAGATATAATCTTTACATGACAATGTTCTGCCTTCTAGTCGATAGTTTCCATCAATAGAAAACTCTTTCCTTCATAATATCTTCTTGCTTGTTCTTCAAACAACGATCCTGTTTTATAGCACTTGCCAGTTTCTGTAGCATCCATAATGACATCATCAGTAACAAGACTGATATCAGGATCTGCACACTGCATCAGTATCTGATCAACCATCAGTATTGGACCATCATCAGGATTTGCTCTGTGTTCCTGACATGTAGTCTCCGATACACTGTTCATTCCTGACTAAACTATACAGATAACTGTCTTACACATAAATCCTATATACAGTGCTAAATCCTTTATAAGATCAGGATTACAAGAAGTATAATGTGTAAATTCTATTCTTAACATCACAACTTATGAATTATTCCTAACAAATCTGTATCTGGATGAATTATCAGAAGTAAGAGGAATTGACAAATATAAACATTTGCCGGAGAGATTGGTCTTTGTATACAAGGGAGGAAAGGAAAGGACATGGCCACTATAGAGGGTTCTTGGAGAAAATTATCTGACCTTAACCAAAGTGTTCTCTGCAATCAAGAGATACACAGGGTTCTCCAGGATAGCAAAAGGGGAGATACTGGACAGAATAGAACATATAAGGAGAGAATGGAACTCACCATCAAGACTACCAAGAAAGATGAAGATCCCATACAATGGACAGAAAATCCACCTTCAACCCTTCTGGATGTTAGAGTTCAGGGATGAAGATGGTAATGGGAGATTCTTCAGGTTAGAAGACCAACTATAAAAGGCTAGTTCTCAATACCTGAGATGGTTACAACAAAAGCTAAATCCAAAAGTTGTTGAAGAAGATGCCTTCTATAGGCAACTCCAAATGCAAATTGAGTCCAACTCTGCCAAAGAAGGAAAATCAAGGGTGATGCCAACCAGAGAGAAGAAACAGTATTAATCTGCTCAGTCTAGAGGAGCACTTCTCTGTAAATTTCTCAAACTTGCCGTGTTTTAATTTTTGTAGCTTAATACAATTTTTGCATAGTTCTATATATATCCTTAGGAATGTTTTGTTATCATCAAGGTCCTAAATTTATGCTTTACTGCCATCAAGTATAAATTGGGGGAGATTGTTAGGAATATGTTGTACTTGATGATAACTTCACAATCAATCAAAATTGTATAAGTCATGTTTTGTAACTATCAACGGATGAGACATTATAACTCTATCCGTTGACAGGTAGCTCATCAACGGATGAGGTTTTGTAGCATATTGCAATATCTCTATTTATCAGTTGATAGTGTTTTATTCAGAGTCATGTTAACCATCAACGGATAGGCAGAATAGGGTAGCCAATTGTAAATGAGCTATGCTATGTAATTCTGTCAAAATGAAAGTGTATCAACGGATGAGAACAGGACTCTATCAACGGATACAACTCAAATCTACTCTATCAACGGATACAGCTCAAACTACCATCAACGGATGACTGCGTACAATATCAACGGATAATCATTGACACTTTCTTCTATGCTAGCTGGGAATTAGCAGTTGATAAGGACATGTTTGACTGACAGATCATATGGGTTGATAGTAGGTATAAAAAGCAGTATGGCAGCCATACTTTGGAAACGCAGAAGAAAGAAGCATTTCATTTACACAATACATACAAGAAAGGTGCAGGGGACATATCTGTTCACAAGGACAACCTTTCGGCTACATGTGGATTTGGAGTACTTGAATTAGATTAATATTATCTTATTCCTGTAGTACTTGTAAACTTGGGATATATAACCAAGTGTAGCAACTCTTTAGAAACCAAGAAAATAGATACATTTGCCTAGGGTTTCTTGAATATCTTTAGAAGCAAAGAGTTGTAAAACAGAAGCTGTGTACATTTGTATCACAGAGTTTTCTTCGAATAAAAGTCTCAGGTGGTACATTTAACCACCTGATTTTTTATGTGTTTGTGAATCATTTCTCATTCAGCAATTATCTCCTTATAGATTTCTGTGGTTTTTATCAGAAATTTATAAATATCAAGAATTGTATTCAACCCCCCTTCTACAATTATACAAGTGTGTAATCTGGGAATAACAAATTGATTAATCAAGCACAAAAATGTTAATATTATTTTTTTTAAAAAAATCAAAAATGGCGATAAATTTGTATCTGAATGGCTGAGTGTCGGTAATATCGATAGAAGATATGGCTAGAGAGGAAGGGGAGGGAGGAGAGAAAATTTATGAATTTTCACATAATAATTAAAATAAAATAACAATGTAAATTAATTTTAAGTCTCGTAGTAGTGGAGAGGTGTTGTGATATGTATTCTAAACCTCATAAAATAATTTTAAACTGTTCGATTTCAATTTTAAATTTTGATCGAAACGAATCGATTTTTAATATGCTTAAACATGTTATACATAATATACAAAATTTTAAACTTAACAAATACATAAATATTTTGAAAATATATCAGTCATTCGATTCGATACATTAATTTTAAAGGACTTGAATGCAGTTCTTCCTTTTATGTAGCGGTATCAAATTTAGTCACCATCTATATGAACATATTGCAAGCAGAGCTGAATTAAAATTACAGGCATGGTGAATACATGTTTTATGACTCTTATCTTCGATCGTATCCGTCAGTATTCAGTAGCTAAAATTATTCTAACATTTGTTTGTTTATAATTCCATTTTATCATAGCCTAGATTATCTAATTGTCAATTTGGTGGGGCTCTTGAAGGATATTCTCATGCCAGTAGTTCTGTTTTCGCAAGATTAATGTCGAGATTACATCTGTTATTGAGATCCTTTATACTACTCCCACAAGTTTGTATAGATTACAATGTGTTCTAAAAACTTGATGATCAATCTCTTTTTTAAGTAAGTTTTGATTATTATTTATTTTATAATATATGTCTTGCTATTTTGTTCGATTTTGTAATCATAATCGAATCGAGATGTTAAAATTAAAATCGAATTACTTATTTAGTCGATGTTACGATTTTCAATATTTGAAATTAAACAATTCAACTGTAACTACAGCTTTCAATTTTAAAATCGAAACTATACTATTTTGGTTGTGACTTGCGATCTTGTCAAAAAAAATGCACTGAACCGGTGTGTGCTATATACAAATATATATATATATTGCTTTCGTTCGTTAACTAATTGAAAGAGGATAGAACGGTGGCCCATCATTCAAAATTTAAATTGCATAATGCCACGTGATTTGTGCAAAATTTTGTTGATTTTCATCGCGTGGGAGGAACTCAATATTTGGTCACATATGGGGTCGACTTGATTGAGTCTATTACCATTGGTTCCTTTATATGAAAGTGTTATTTTACATGTGTTATTAATGAGTTTATACAGCTTTTGCCAATTTTCAAGTTTGGTCAATTGTCTCCATGTTCTAAAATATTATTTTATTTAAAATTTTGACTATCTTTTGAAATTCAAGGGACTTGACCAATGACCTTAAGCTTAGATATTTAATTTTTATTATAAGAGTACTAGAAATCTAAGATTAATGGATATGTTCATGGTTGATTTTTAGAGAAACAAAATTGAGAATTTTTGGAAGTACTTGTTCTTGAAGTATTATAATCTATTATAGTATCTATTGTAGTCAAAAGGAACACAAAATGTGAGAAGAAAAAATATTTGGGGTTCCAGCAAAATGTGCAGAACAAGCTTTTGTGTGTGCTTTTTGTTATGGATTTTATCCACTATGTATAGGCAATGCACACATCTCTTCCACCCCAAATGCAACTGCCTCAATAAATTACATTCAATGTCATTATGTCAATATTTGTAACTTACAAATATTATTCACGCATTAAATTCTCTAAATTGTAACCTCTAATACATTATTCATGCATTTACTTTATTTACTCTAATAAATTCTCTATGTCTCCTTTAGCCCCGCAGGGGCGTGCTTCAACCGATTGGAAGAGATGCGACTGTTGGATTGAATTTGGGAGTTTTATTTCTAGCAAAAGACATGAATCATAACTGCTATAAGATTGTAGAGGTTTGAAAGCCGATTTGATTGGTGTATAAAACACGAACGTAAAATGAAGGGAGATGCTTGAACTGAGTTTTGAAGCTCATCGGAAAATCGTGAGAATTAGGGTTCATGTGGGAGTTTTAATTATAGCATGACATGAATTGGAAATGGTATAGGTGTATAGAGCTTTGAAATCTGTTGTTGGAGGAATTTCGTAACAACACGAAATTGGAGGGATGCTAAAATAGTCATAGAGCGATTCGTATGTTTATGTGACTGTTTTAGGGGATTTAGGGTTTATGAAAAAAGAGGGGCTGGACTCGGCAGCTGTCTTGATTTGTCTCGTGTATCAGATTGCATATGCCAAGATGCCTACGTACCTATGTTTATATAGTATCAAGCCCACGTACACTACAAGAAAAGGGTCAATAGACATCAGTTTCTGGCCGATGTCTATGTTATTTTGGATGTGATGTCTAGGTGGGAGATGTCTATTCTAGACATCAGTCAGAAACTGATGTCTATGCTAACATAGACATCAGTTTTTCATTCAATACACATCAGTTGTTCTACAAAATAGGTTAGATATAATTAATTTTATAAACAACTTGCATGCCTTATATTCTAGAAAACATATAATCAACTAAGTTATTTTTCACATACACATCACTTCCTTTCTTTGGAAAAGATGTCTATAGTTATCTTAGACAGCATCCTAGACTGATGTCTAATGTTCCTATTAACATCAGTTTCTTTATAAAAAAACCGATGTGTATAGTGACCTTAGACATCATCATAGACTAATGTCTAATGTTCTTATTAACATCAGTTTTTTTCATCCTATACTGATTTCTATTTATTTCTTAGACATCAGATATTGGTGAAAAAATGTGATGTATATCTTTGTTTTAGACATCATTTTTGCCATAATAAAATTGATGTATACTAATGTCTTAATACTAAAATTGATGCTATTTTTCATCTGGTTACAAATAGATCTTTATTCATAAAAACTTTTAACATCCTTATATACACAATTAATGGAGAAAATCCATTATACCTACATGTAAATTACATGTATAATAAACAGTCGCTATATCTGAATATCTTGTGTTACAACTTGCACATATTAGCATATTTCTTCTTTCTTCTTTCATCTAGGTGCGCATACCTCCTAAAATTGTAATATCTTGACCTAGAAGTTTCTGAAAGCCAATTCACCATGTTGTAGCTCCACCCTGCGTAATAAATAAGCAACTATTTTTCAATATCCTGAATATACACCAGTTCCATTTTTTTGTTGAACTATATTTCCTGCATGATTGAGATAACAGATCTCTGCAAGTACAAGTCCAGCAACAATGCTTAAATGGTGTGATAAAACTTCATATGTATTGTTAAATTAAAGATAAAAATAAAACTAATTTTTGCTGATAACTTTATAGTACAATTTTTAAAATTAAGTCCATCGGTACATTTATGTTTATTGTGTTAGTTTCCCATCTGTTCTTATCAACTGTACATTAGACAAAAACCTACGTTTTCCGCATGAATGGTATGTAAATGTAAAAGCCACGATTAAAAACTATATTTTAACAAAATGATGCATGCGGACAACATGAGTAAAATGAAGCAGAAAATAAGAAAAAGAAGCAAAAGAATTTGTTAGGAAAAAAAAAAAGAAAAACAATGCAGGCAATGGATGAATAATATGTTGACAAAATGATGGTAACAGAAATCCTAATACTACATCAACAAGAGCCAAAATTGCAAATAGGCCTGAAAATGTCATGGGCTTAAAATCTAGTGGGCTAGAAGGAGAAAAGCAAGCAATTAAAATGTAGAAATAGAAATTAATCCGGTAACCAGCATAAATGAACAAACAATTTAATTAACATTAATTAACATTATTTAGTACTACTATGTTAATATTATTGACAAGATTAATTAACTCTCATTAAGACTAATGCATTAATAAAGAATTAAACTACGTAAGCCAACAAAATGGACTAATTTTAATCATCAGCATAAATTAAAGAGAGAACATGGAAATAAAAGAAAACAAAAAAGAAACATAAAGAATGCATGGATTTAACAAGTAGAAACAAAATGGGTTGAGACTTAATACATGAGTAAAAATAGCAACAAGAAGCATAAGATTAATGACCAAGAAGCAAAAAAACAAGAAGCATAAGATTAATGACCAAGACTTGGCATCAAAATAAGATATTAATAGCCTAATAATTGACAGACCAGAATCCAACTCGCAAGATAAGAGCTACAAGGTAAGTTCACATACCATCGCAAGCATTCAAGTTGGTTATCATATATACCAATTTGGCTTTCATGAACCACTAGTAGATGAGTTTGATCATTATGGAACTGAACTCTAGTTTCCCCAGCCAGGGGAGCTAAGTGACCAGATGGTGTTTGTATCGGCCGAGAAATTCTCTTTTCTAAATGCTCCTGTTACTTCCTGAAGCAACTGGAGTCTATCCTCGTTTACACCTTGGTCCTTCATCTCCTGTAGAAAAGTCAACAACCATGTCTATAATATTTAAAAACATATAGTTAAAACTTACGGTTTAGATACATAAGAGCAAAGGTGAACAAAATGTTAAAGAGAACTGCAAAACCGAAAAGAGCTGCTGCACCTATCCAAACCCAATTCTGGTTTTGATATATATCCAAGTTCTTCAACACTGCCAGTCCCAATCTAGTGGTGTTATCCGAGCCCTACAAATTTATAACATTAGCTTAAAAAACTTGTTTGTGCAGTATACTGTACGAAGCATTTCTACATTTATTTCTAAAAAACTGTATATATAACCAGTATAGAATTGGATCTGATAATCTGTAGTGTTTGATGTAACCTGAATACTACCTGTAAAGATAGCTTGACCATCAATGCCTTTTAACTACATATAGAATAGGTATCACTAGTTAATTTTTGATCAAAATATACGAGAAACTAAATTTTGAGCACAAACCTGAAATCCTTCCCAGGCTCTCCTACATAAAATGCATTCTACAATCAGCAACTAAAAGGCTGGTAAAGAAGAATCAAATAAAAAGGAGTAGTAGTTATAATCAAATCACAAATTTGCACCACCTTTATCACAACAAAACACATAACCTAACAAATTCAGACATTTAACTTGAATTTCCACAGCTATCAAGTTTTAAAATTCAATAGTCCAAATGAGTAACATTGCCAACATTGCCAACAAATGAGTAAAACGTACAGCATAGCCACACAGGTTATCAAGTATAAAGTGATTATTTAATGACTTCAAACAACACTTTACAGACCTATAGTATTAGGTCAGGCCTCTATACTGGATTATACTTCAACACATAATACTTGTACAGTCACAACAATGGCAAGGACACATCATAACTGATCTTAGGTTACATCAACAAAAAATAAATGATTATTATCACCCTGAGTCCCGGACTCTAGTAGTCAAGTTTAAACACTATACATATGCTAACTGACTAATAATATACACACATTGCGACATCTTAACAGAATTCATTACTATAGAATGTTGACAGATACTGAAAACTCTGTCATCATCCAAGGCACTTAGTTGACGCAGTAAACACTAGTGCGTAATGTCCAAAGTCATAATGTACTGTATTAACAATATTATAGCAAACATTATTTAGCCTCAAGGTTTTAATTTGAATTGTTAGTGATTTAGACGGTATAGATATGTTATTTGATACCTCAAGACCTGGTATTTACACCACATATCTGTGACTAATCATGGAAACTAAGTTCACCATTTTAATCCACTTCACGAGTTTGCAACCAAATTAAATTCATCAGATACTTTAACACATCCGAAGAAATTCTTTTACAAATCACCTCACGGATTTAAATCTTTAACAAGTACAGATGTTAAATCTACCAATGTACATTGTGTTTAATTACATAAATTACAAGCATAGGATGCTTATCATAAATATACTACTCTCCTTACCTGACCAGGTCCACTTCTCTTTAAAATAAAAAATTTAAAGGATCACGTCATATGATAACTTCTATAATACGGTTAATGCTTACTAGAACAACATTAAATCAAGAAATAGCATTAAATTAATTAAGTAACTATCACTAAAAATCAAGAATCAAGCATTAGAATCAATTACTTCAGTAATTACCAAAATTTAACACAGCTAAACTAAAACTATCGAAAATTAATTAGTACAAACAGAGTTAAATGAGACTTACAATGTCCAATTATGGGTGGCAAATTCCAAGTTTTACATAACTAATCCCCTGCAAACACCACATAAATTCCAACAATACTCAACAATTCATCACCCAAAAAACATGTAACAAAAAGGGCTTTCAAGAATTACACTAAAAACACATAAACACACATAATACACATACATAAAAACAATTATAGATACAAGAAAATGATACCAGCCACAACCAAGTGACAGAGAACCACAACCAAGTGAATGAGGTCCTGTAAAAAAAATACATTCAAAATAATTAGGGTAATACATCCAAGTAAATAAAAACACACAATTTAAGAAATTAGGGTTTTCATTAAAAAACCCCAATTTAAGAAATTAGGGTTTTGATTTTAAAACCCCCCCAAATTGAAGCTCATCAATTTCAATACAGAAGATAAACCCTAGAAATCGTAGAGGAGATATTCGTGTAAAGGCTGGAGGAGACCCAAATATTCTTACCAATTTTGACAAAGGTGAGTACAACAGCAGCAAAGAAGAGACGAGCAAAGGTGAGCAGTAGGCCGGACGAAAGTGAGCAGGTGGTCGTGGTAAGTAGAGCTAGCAGTGAGTGGTGGTGGAGGTGAGAGATCGAGTTTTAGTCGAGAGAGAGAGAATGAGAGTATCGAGAGTTTCAGTTTTTAGTTTTTATGTTTTGTGATTTAATTTGTAAAGGGGGAATAATTGTAGGCGGGGAGAATATTTGGTGATAAGGGGGGGGGGAATTTTGATTTACAGGGGAAAATTTTAGCTAAGGGGGAAAACAAATGAATAAGGCGCGCGTTTGATTTTTTAAGGCTGATTTTAGACATCGCTTTTAAAGAAAGTGATGTTTACGAAATACAAAGACATCAGTTTAATGCGGGGTGATGTAAATACATCTTTTAACATCAGTGGCATTTACAACCGATGTCTAATGTGTGATGTCTATTGAACTTTTTCTTGTAGTGGTAGTTCTGTGAAATTGATTGATCTTATCCCGAGAGACTTAAGGGATAAGTTACGTTAATGTGGATAATGATTGATTATATCTGATTTAATCTTATCGTTGTGATATCTTCCTGATTTGAAGAATATCTTTTGGAGATATTTTCCGTTATTGATTTATTGAGATTGATTCTTTCCTCGTTTCAGAAAGAGGATAAAACTTAGCGGTTAAGCAATAATTATTAATCTGAATTAATAATTAATAAATATTAGGAATTTGGGAGATTATTAGACATGCCAAAATTATGGCATAACAACTAGCCCCCAGTTCTTCAGTGTAGCTTGATGCAGTGGAGAACTAAGAATTCTTCAAGCTTCCAAATTTCTTGAGTCGCTGAAAAAACTGAAAATAGATGATTAGCAAAAACACTTAGAGCATCACTGTGCTCGTTAGGCGTATGCGGATGCAAGAGTGATAGCATGCGATGACCAGTGTAAGATATATATTTGCCAAGGTTTCAAATGTACGAGCATAAATAATATTTTTGAAATCGTTTGCGATCCTTGTTGTCTAGTTAGGACCTTGGCGCTTGTATATATCCCGAGTAGGCATACACGCTTTTCAAGTGTCTGATGCAACCACATAAGGATGTGTCTAGCGGAGTCTTCACTGAGAGATGTCTCAGTGAAGAGATGTAGATGAGATCTTGGCGAAGAGATGTAGATAGTTTGCATAGGGATGCCTCCACCCATGCGATCTTGTGAGATCTGGCCATGGGCCTTCAATAAAGATAGTTTGCATAGGGATGCCTCCACCCATGCGATCTTTAGAGATCTGGCCATGGGCCTTCAATAATCCAGATGGTGCTGCACTGCGAGATTTATAGCTTGTCCAGGCTACCCTACTTGATAATTTAGTTCGCAAGTTTGAAAATATTTTTGACATATATGTACTATCGCGATGATATATGAAAAATATTTTACAAATCTAAATGCAATAATAAATATGCTCTTTTAAAAGTGTCGCGATATTTATTTTCTTTGAAAATAATGATCCTTTTTGTAGAATTTTTTTTACAAAATTATGCGTCTCGTATATGTATTTTTTCTTCCTTGAGAATAATGCAGCTCGTACGGGATTGTAAAATAAATTCACAATCAATAAAAATAAATAGCCACAATTCAATTCATCAAGTCATGAGTATCTCGTACGATATTTTCCAAATCGTAATAATTTTAGAAGCATAAAAATAGATAACTCGCACGAATTTTCTGAATAACTAAATATTTTTTCTGAAAAAATATTTAAAAAAACTCGAATTTAATATGCATGCATGACATGGCATGATATAATTAATGTGCAGAAAATTAAAATAAGAATAGAAATTTTATCTTTTTATTTCGGTCGAGCCAAGTGATGAACCAAACTGATTTCCATTGTATTGCGGCTATTGCCTTCTGCTAACTATATATATTTCCTTTTTTGAATTATTGGTGCTGCCATGCTTCGCCTCGCGGATCCCACGATAACTCCTTGTCTTATGTTTTGATCAGGTCTTCAATTAAATTTTTTTTTTGCTCCCTTCTGATTCCACTGCTTGGTGTTGTGCGTGGTGCACCGTACCAACTATTTTTAAATTAAGCACGGTTCTTGTTGCTGTTGATGGTCATGTCCGACGTGGGTATGATTTTTTATCTCGAACAAAAATCATCGTGAATGGCCGCGGTGGCCGCGGTCGTTGGTGTTGCTGTCCATCCTAATATCTTGTGTATGTATTAAAAACCCAAAACCCCGTGTAAATTTTTTGGTATTCGTTTGTCCTCCACAAACGAAAAATTATGCCCCTCCTTCTAGCGCCAAATGTTGTTGGAGGAATTTCATAACAACACGAAATTGGAGGGATGCTAAAATAGTCATAGAGCGATTCGTATGTTTATGTGACTATTTTAGGGGATTTAGGATTTATGAAAAAAGAGGGGCTGGACTCGGCAGCTGTCTTGATTTGTCTCGTGTATCAGATTACATATGCCAAGATGCCTACGTACCTATGTTTATATAGGATCAAGCCCACGTAGTTCTGTGAAATTGATTGATCTTATCCCGAGAGACTTAAGGGATAAATTACGTTAATGTTGATAATGATTGATTATATCTGATTTAATCTTATCGTTGTGATATCTTCCTGATTTGAAGAATATCGTTTGGAGATATTTTCCGTTATTGATTGATTGAGATTGATTCTTTCCTCGTTTCAGAGAGAGGATAAAACTTAGCGGTTAAGCAATAATTATTAATCTGAATTAATAATTAATAAATATTAGGAATTTGGGAGATTATTAGACATGCCAAAATTATGGCATAACAAAATTCGAATCAAATGGTATATAAAAGTTAAACGTAAAATGAAGGGAGATGCTCGAACTTAGGTTGAATGTTTTTCGACGAATAATCGCCATGTAATCGCCTTCCGAGAGAGAAGTCAATTCTACAGAAATGAATGAGTCGTGGGATACGCTGTTGGAAACAGTGTATCTTTAGTCACGCTTGTCACAACAGCGTAAATGGGCTTGATTGTAATAACCCTAACTTTGGAAATGCTACAGTAATCCTATAAATAGTAAATTTTGAGGTTTTAGAGAAATGGTATATAGGTACTCTGTAATGAAAACATAAAATGAATAAACAGAAACCATATTAGTGTTGTACAATGAAAATAAGTGACTCAAAATGACGATAGATTTCAGAAATTCCTGAATATGGGTTTTTGAGGATTTTGACTTCCAAAGAGCTTCTATTGGATATTAAGAAGCATGGAAATATTATAAAAATTATATATTGAGGGATTAGTGAAAATTAGATTAAACCAGGGGATTTTTAAGTTAAGAGAATATCAAAGGAAATTGAATTGTTAAATGATTTCAAAACCCCTGAGATAATGAGGTACATTCGAAACGAACCACAATTAGACGAGTATGGAAACCAAGCAACCAAGATTAGTAATATAACACGGATGCATACCACATTTTTACTTACCAAGATCATTAGCATTATACTTAGAAAATCAAAATGGGATTTATTGGATCATCAGAATGACATCACTTTCCACTAACTAGTTTTAAGGGCAAATTAGTACTTTTGCTTGGTTTTAATCACAAATATCTTTCAAGGCTTCCAAGACAAGCTAGATTAAACAAGATTAAGATGAGTTAAGATCAAAGAAATCAAAAGAAACCTCTCCCCCTTCCATTATCATCTATTCGGCCAAAAACTAGAAAAATAAAAAAATAAAAACCAAACACCAAGCTAGCTTCAACATTAAATCAAGGGATAAATCATGGGTGATCTTGGAGGTTAGAAAGAGTGATCTACAAAGTTTCAAAGCCATCCAACTTCATTTGCATAGGTAAGGAAAATTGTGAAGTTGATGATGAATAGTGAATGAATAGTAAAATCTTAGTATTAACTTTGTTTTAATGGCTCCTTTAGTTGATTCAAGCTAATTCAAGGTGATTTAAGGATATATCAAGGTTTATTAAGGATCTTTAAAGCTTCAAGAAGGTATAATCACTCTTGTCCTTGTTTATTTATGATGGATATTGATGTAAGTAGTGGATAAGTGGTATAAATGTTAAGATTATGGTGATTTATGTGTTTGTAAGTGGTTTGAGTTAAATATGGAAGTGTTTGGGCTTGTAACCATGGCTGGTAATGAAGACCACATGGTGTAGGTGATGATTATTGTGTGTGATAATTGATTTGGAGGAGTTGGATTTGTGGAAAGTATGAAATTATAGCCGTTATAATGTCCGATTTTCGTTAGGAGGTAAATTGCCCTGTTTTGGACCCCTGTATTCGGACGGTACCCTACTGTTTAGGTTACCCATTGACCATGAAATTATAGAGCTTAGTTCATAGATCGTTTTGATATAAGGTGCGTTAAAATCTGATGAACGGTTTAGGAGAAAAGTCAGTTTTAGTGAAAGACGTTCGATAACCGAGAAAACGTAATTGTATCAACTTTGAGGCTAAAGTTATCATACTTAGACATTTTTATAAGTCACGAAATTTTGGGATAGTGTAGTAGGGTGGTCAGAGGACCATTGACAGTTGACCTTGCATTAAAATTCGAAATCTATATTTTCTGAGAATTTTTACAGTCGAGTGTGGTTATTAAGGGGAATGGTGGAATATGCTAAAACTTAGATCGAGTTTAAAAATGGTTAAGTGCATGTAAACTTTTGGTGCATAAAAACCATGTTAAACTTATAATATGAGTTAAGGGTGTTATGGTGTAGAGATTAAGTGATTAAGTGGGATATATACTAATAGTGATCCTTTTGTTTATATAGAAACGGGAGACGAACTCAGGATTTCACATACTCGCTTTAGAGATCCAGGCAAGATCTTTCTATCCCTACTTTGAAAATTATTTATCTTCGGAATAATGATGATATCATGGAATGTATATACATATATGTGATGCTATTATTACTATATTGCAAAGAATATATTTCCTTGATTTTGGGAAATTAAAGAGAGATGGATATGATTTATGAAATATGAATATATAGATGATTACGAATGGAACGAATATGCTCTATGGTAAAAGAGATATGAAAGAGAATGGTATCAGTTGTTATATAGGGTTATATGGTTTATAATGCTATATTATAAATATTCTTTTTTTGAGTATTAGTGGTTTAATGAATATTACTTGGTTATTATTTACTACTCTTAAATAGACGGAATATTTTATGAATATAAAAGCATATTTGATTTCTTGAATAGAAAAGAGATATCTGAATCATAATCAAAGTGTTAGGTTATATATATATTTTATAGAAATAATGTGCGAAATGGAAATGATATGAGTAATAGTAAATGGAAATGGAAATGATATGCGGGAATGGAAATGTGAAATGGTGTTGATAAATGGAATAATGATTTTATAAAAAGGGGGGATCAGCAACAAACTTGCGTAAGAGGCTGTGTCAGGGCTGTGTGCGACATAGTCTAGCATTCATTATATGATTCGGCACGAAGATGCCAATGGAGGATGTTAGCAGGTGGCCTTCCTCCAGGGATGATGTTAGCAGGTGGCCTTCATTCCTTCTACCGGTAGTAAAAAGGGACGGGTACGGAGGACGATTGATCATCGTGCCTCACATATTCGGCAACAGTGAAAACCCCCAAAATTTTTGAATAAAGAATCGACGATAAAGTCAGATTGGTATACTGAAAAGGGAAAATGATATGAAACGATGGAATTATTGTTATAGATGAAGAGAAACTGATTTTATATTAATTTATAAAATTGTTGCATAAGAAGGAAATGAGAAGATGATAGTGAGAGATTTATTCAAGTAATTATATTATCTTGAAATATTACACTGAAAGGGTATATTGATTGTTATATTATTTAAGAAGAGAAACTGATATTATATTATCATAGATTTCTTTCTTATAATAGTAAGTGGATGATGTATTATTAAATAAGAGTTTTATTCTTCCTTAAAGTTTATAATTGGTTACCGCTCATATATGTATATATATGTATACCTGGTTACATTTTAAATTCTAGTTTACAATATTATCTTGCTGAGCTATTATAGCTCACTCTTGCTACTTATCTATATACAGCTAGGTATGCCAATACTTCGCAGAACGCCCCGCAAGAGGGTAGGGGGAAGGCGACCTTCTGAGAGCATGTTAGCATCGATTCCGGAGGTAGTGTTGAGGCAGACGGGTTCTGAGGGCTTATGTATAATTAAGTATGAAGATATGTAATGAACTTTTGGTTGTTGAAACGCTTCATGTCGAAGTATTATTCAACAATGTACTTAAGTATGATCCTGGTTTGTAATAACTCTTTTAACTCTCAACTCTAAACTTTTATTATGGTAAATGTTGTTCTCTGAGCATATGACTGGTGTGTGTGTGTGTTTATTATTGCGGGGTCAATTGCATAAGTATTAATTATTAAAAAAAAACCCAAGAGATATTGATATTGAATGGAAGTTGGTCCGTGACGGCCCGGATTCATGACCCCGGATTTGGGGCTGTCATAGTTTGGTATCAGAGCTAAGAGTCATAATGCTCAGGAACAAGAGTGATAATAATAAATGTATCAGTTATAATATAAATTGTGAACTTCCATCAAGTTCAGGGGTGGTATATCGCAGGTAGTATTTATTTTAAGCATATATTATAATTTTATAGACTGTTACTAATAGAATTTTATGTTTTATTATAGGGAGCGGAGATGGGTGAGCCGAGTCGAGATCCCCAGTGGCTAGGATTGTCCGAGCGGGAGATTGTAGATCTGCAGTTAGTAGGAGTAGAGGTACCAGATTATGCTATTGCTGACCTCCGGAGGAGGGTTCGTGCAGCGACCCTAGAGAGACATGAGCAGAGACTGAGGGAGGAGGCTGAGGAGCACAGGCAGAGGGATGCCGTAGCTATAGTGCCATACATTGGTAGACCTTCTTTAGGATCTGACGAGGCAGGTCCTTCTAGAGTGAGGGAGGAGATCCCCGAGGAGGAGAGGCCTTTGCATAAGAGGCCTAGGTTGTCAGTCATAGCTGAGGAGGAGGAGGAGGAGATCGAGTGGACTAACATTCATATGATTCCTACCCCTGTTATACCTGATCCAGTGCCCTCACCTATTCCATCTCCTCTACCTAGCCCTGACCCTTTTGAGGACCCAGCTGAGCATTTCACTCCTCCGGGACACTTTATCTTGTCAGAGGATGAGTTGGAGGATGACCCTTCTGAGGATGCGGACACAGAGCCAGTTCCTCCCTCCCCACCATTTGCACCACCACCACCTCCACCAGTGGATGCACCCCCACTTGTAGATGTACCTCCCCCAGTTGCTATGCCACCTCAGGAGGCACCTATATTTCCAGCTGGTCAGTTGCCAGCTATCCTCTTGTCAGAGTACTTTGTCCTACAGGGACAGCTGGAGGAGTCCCGTCGGACTATAGATACACTTGTGCAGAGGTTAGACAGAGCGAGAGGAGGAGGAGGTGTGATACCAGATGGGTTGTCTTTGGGCATGGTTAGTATCGAGCTACGGGCACTCGATGATATTAGGAGGATGTTGGGAGACAGAGGGGATTCAGTATGGAGGGCTCAAATAGTTGATGTAGTCACCACTATGGTAGTGCAGATAAGAGATGTTGTCAGAGCGGCGTTACCATGATTCGGAGTAGTAGTCTTAGACACTAATCAGACTAGTCATCTTGTGGATGTCATTTTGGGGATTAGGTTAGTTGTTTACTGTCTAATCCCAGTCTGATTAGAGGACAGCTAGTGCCTAGTGGTGCTTTTGTTATAGCGAGTTAGTATGTACGGTTATGCTTTTGGGGTTTCGAACCTTGTACTTTATGATGTATGATATTAGTAGTAAAAGACGTTGTACCCAAGTTGTATAATATTTATGTAAATTAATGAAGTTTATGTATTTTGCCTAATTTTATCGTATTTTGATACTAAGTGTTGAGATTCGAAAATATTAATGTATGACAGGTAATTGACTTAAATGAAAAGGTTATTGTGCTAAAAGTACTAAGCTTATTTGTCAAAGTTGTATTATAATTAAATGTTACTGGTGTGGGTTAAAAATACTGGGATGCATAAATAAGTTAACTAATGATATAGTTGAGCATATATGGAAATGATGTATATTGTACCCTAATTTTGGGTGATTAATGAAGAATATTGTTATATACATAATCATGCCGCCTAAGCGTAATAATAGAGTGAATGCAAGGGAAAATGAGAGAGAGGAAGGAAGTCATAATAGGCAGGGTGAAAATGCTCATAATGAACAAAATCATGAAGAAGAAGAAGAAGATGAATCAACTGGTCAACAGGGAAATCAAGGGGGTGATCCCTTTAACCAATTCATGGAACTATTAAGGCAGAATTTAGCTAACCCACAGAATCCCCAACAACCACCTGTTCTTCCCAATCAGGCAGCTAACTCCTTTCGTGCCTTTAAGTCCTTAAAACCCCCAGAGTTTGAGGGAACTCTTAACCCAGTAGTAGCCAGAGCCTGGTTAAAAGAGATGGAAAAAGCTTTTGAGATATTGAGGATAGAGGAAGATCAGAAAACAGTCTTTGCAGCCTATCTCTTAAAGGGAGAGGCAAATTATTGGTGGGAAGCTAAGAAGAACCTAGAAGGAGCGGGAGTGATAACCTGGGAACGTTTCACTAGGGTATTTTTAGAAAAATACTCCCCTAGGTATCTGGAAAATCAAATGGAAATGAAATTTTTGGAGTTAAAGCAAGATAACCTAACAGTGGCAGAATATGAAACTAAATTTACTGAACTGTCTAGGTTTGTTCCAGAATTTGTGCGTACTGAGGAACAACGAGGAAAAAGGTTCCAACAAGGATTGAAACCATGGCTACGGACGAGAGTGGCACCGTTTGAGTTGACTGAAGACCAAAATTTAGCCATTCCACGCATATTTTCCGCGGAGCTCTACCCTTCCGCGCTTCTTTTCCGTGGAATGCCAGAAGACCAAAATACCCCTCCCGCCATATGTAACCTAATAGACCAATTTATGATCATTTTTTATTGAAAAAAATCTGTTTGGCATTGAAAAGGGGGAAAAGAAGAGAAGATTGAAGAGTTAGAGAGATTGAGTTCATTCCTTTTATTGGGTAATTTCTTGCAATTCTTTTTTTATTAATATGGCGGATAAGATGTTTGCTAAGTTTAAACCTTGGAAAAAATCAAAAAAAATTGATGATGTTGATGTGTTTAAGGGTTTAGATAATGTTGATGTTGATGTTAATGTTAGTGATGATGTAGAGTATGTTAATATTGTTGATGATGATGATTTTGTTGATGATGATCATGGTAAAGATGAAAAATTGCATGAAAATGTTGATGAAGAAGTTAATATTCCTTATTTGCACCAAAGGTTTGATAATTTAGAAGCCGCGGAGAATTTGTTTAGAGCATATGCCTTGAAAAATGGATTTGCAATTAAAATTCAAGAAACACAAAATCGTGTTAAAAATAAAGAGATTTATGCTCGATTATTTGTTTGTAATTTAGCGGGGGAAAATAAGGATAAAAGAGGTGTTAATGACGATGAAATTTTTATGGGTAGTAGTACTAAAGGTAAACGGCGTCGAGATGTTCTTCCTAGATGTGGTTGTAAGGTTAGAATGTATGTCGTGAATAAAAAAAAACAACTCATTGGGAGATAACCACACTAGAGTTAGAGAACAATCACGAGGTTGTGACACCTTCTAAAATGAATTTGATTCGAAGGGAGAGACATGTAACCGCGGAACAAAGAAATCTAATGAAAACATTATACATGTCGGGTGTTCTTCCTAGGCAACAAATGTCCATTTTTGGCAATTTGAAAGGTGGACAACAACATGTAGGTTTTGATGGACAACATGTAAGGAATGTGGTACGTGAGTTTAGGAAAAATAATTTAGATGTTAATGATGCTCAAGCGGGGTTAGACTTGTTGAATCGGTTGAAAGAAGAAAGTGGTGACAAATTTTACATTAGGACATTACTTGATGAAGAGCAAAGGTTGAAATGTCTATAGTATGGGTTGATCACCGTTCTTTGATGGCATACAAAAATTTTGGTGATGTGGTTGCATTTGATACCACTTACCGAACCAATAGGTATGCCATGCCATTTGTTCCTTTCACCGGGGTAAATCATCACTATCAATCGGTTGTTTTTGGATTTGCACTAATGAGGGATGAAATCAAAACAAGTTTTGAATGGGTATTAGGTAGTTGGCTCGAGGCGGTCGGAAACAAACATCCCTTGACCATCATTACCGATCAAGATCAAGCCATGGCCGAGGCTATTGCTTCACAACTACCTAACACCACCCATTTGTTGTGTACTTGGCACATTAGTAACAAATTCCCCGAAAAACTTGCAAGTTACTACTCCAAGTACCCGGAAAGTTTCAAAGTTGATTTCAACAATTGCATATACAACTCATTGACCGAAGATGTGTTTGAGGATAGATGGAAAGCATTGGTTTTGAAGTACAAATTGGAAGATAATACATGGCTACAAGGATTGTACAATTTGAAGCATAAATGGATCAAGGCCTTCACTCGAAACACTTTCTCTGTGGGTCAAACCACAACTTCAAGGAGCGAGGGAATGAATGCATTTTTTGATAGCTATGTTAGTTCGTGCACGGGTTTGAAGGAATTTGTTGAAAATGCTCAGAAATCTTTGGAGAGACAATTTATGCGGGAGAAAGAAGAGGATTACAAGACTCGTCAAACTTGTCGTGGGATAAAAATGAAGATCGCTTTAGAGCAACATGGTGCTTCCATATACACCAAAACCATGTTTAGAAAATTTCAAGAGCAATTGATGGAAGCTACAACATACTTCGTGGACAAAGATAGAGATCTTTCATTGGAAGAAGATGAAAATACATACTACAAATGCTTTAGGCAATTGGTGGATCCCGAGAAAAGAACTACTTATCTTGTTACATTCAACAAAATGTCTCTAAGTGGTAGTTGCAAGTGTAGAATGTATGAATATTTGGGAATCCCGTGTCGACATATTATTGCCGTGTTGACAAAGAGATGTGTTTCCGAAATACCCGAGGCCTTTTTGAGAAGACGGTGGACTAAGGATGCTAATAGAATTGATGGTGTGTTGCCTTACCATTTGACCGGAGAAGAAACATCATCCCATGATTTGACTCCTACCGAAAGATTCAACAACATGACTTTACTTACTATGGCATTTTGTCATAGTAGCATGGCATCAAAGGAGCGTTACGAGTACGCCGTCTCCGTCATGAATCGGGAAACCAAAATTCTTGAAAATATGGGAGTTGATGGAATTGAACAAGTGAGGAGTGAAGTTGGCACAAAAACAACTCAAGAAGGTGGTCATGACTTGTATGAGGCAATCCTTGATCCCGTTGTCTCACAAACAAAAGGAAGGAAGGAAGAGCATCGTTTCAAAAGTCCAATAGAGACACTTCATAAGGCCCCGAGGAAATGCAAACGTTGTAAATTGGAAGGGCATGATATTAGAACTTGTGCAAAAGTACAAGAAGATCTTAAAAAAGCTCAAAGTGGTCAAAATGTTGAAAATGTAGAAAAAGCTCAAAAAAGTGGTGAAAATGTTGGAAATGTAGAAAAAGCTCAAAAAAGTGGTGAAAATGTTGAAAATGTAGAAAAAGCTCAAAGTGGTCAATTGTAATTGTTAAAAATCTCTACTTTTCCGTTTTGTCATTTACATTATGTCCTTTTCTATGTATCTAACAAAATCCTTTTTATTGTCATGTGTAGGTAGCATGGATAGTGGTGATGTTTTGGATGTTTTGCATGTTAGTGATTCACTCTCGGCTTCTTCCGGGGGAAGTGAGTCATACGTTAGTGATCTGTCGGACAATGCAGCGGATGAAATATGTCGCAATTTACCAGAGTACTATGACATAATGGGGGAACCACTTGAGCCCCCACCGATTGTTGAGGAGGAGGATAGTGAGTTATATCCTCCGGAGGAAGAGGCTTATAGGTCAAAGAATTGGACAACATTTTATGTGGCATTTGTCAAGGGATGGGTTTCCCACGTAAAGGATAGTAATTATCCTCGTTGTTGGGCAACATTTTATCTCTATGATGGATCAATCCCTATACATGTCTCTCTTTGGAACGACACAAGCACTCACAAAGCCATTGCTAGTGGCGTCATCCGTGAAGGTTGTGTTGTTGTCTTGTACCAAGTTGCCGCGTTTGTCAATGTGGATGCTCCTCCCGGTACTCCGACTCACCGTTTGTCGGCCGGCTTCTCCAATATTTTAGGCATATTTGGTTAGATGAAGCAAATTTGTAATTTTAAGGTCATTTTCTTTTGAACACTTTCTTGAACTTATGATGTAGTAATTTCATGTTGTAATATTTGGAATTGTAACTCTTATGATGTACTAATTTATGTTGTAGTATTTGGAATTGTTGTGGTTTTATTTTTGAATTTATATCCAAATTTCCATGTCATATTTAATTATAATGAAATGAATGTAATTTATTGCAAATAAAATCTTAACATAATGGTTGAAGAATGTACGGTGTGTTTTGAAAAAATTTCAAGAGTGTAGAGGTCATTTCAAAAATCTCAACATAAACATAATTTAGGCAATTTTTAAGGAAATTTGATTTTTTTATAAATGAAAACAATTAATGTTTTTTTTTCCAAAAATTCACTTATCATAACATTTTAAGATTTTACAAAGTGGAATGAAAAATTTTCAAGAGTGTAGAGGTCATTTCAAAAATCCCAAAATAAACTTAATTTTTGCAATTTTTAAGGAATTTTGACTTTTTTATAAATTAAAACAATTAATGTTTTTTTTTCCCAAAAATTCACTTATTATAACATTTTAAGATTTTACAAAGTGGAATGAAAGAATTTCAAGAGTGTAGAGGTCATTTCAAAAATTCCAAAATAAACTTAATTTAGGCAATTTTTAAGGAATTTTGACTCTTTTATAAATTAAAACAAATAATGTTTTTTTTTCCAAAAATTCACTTATTATAACATTTTAAGATTTTACAAAGTGGAATGACATTTTTTTGCAGAGATTTGGCACTAACTTCCAAAAGTTAGTGCAAAATCAGCCAAACATGCAGGCTGTTTTCCCCTGTTTTACTCTGTTTCTGCCATTCCGCGAATATTTATCGCGGAACACTATGCCCTTTCGCGGAAAATAATCGCGAAACGTCCTGGTTTTTTTTCATAACCTGCCTGTTTCCTGCACTTCCCACCTGTACAAAACAGGTCACACAAACACTGCAGCTATTCTGCACCTGTCTCAGCAAGAAAATCAAGAAAAAAAAATTCACAAAATTTACGAAGGCTCCAAAATATGGCCAAAATCGCCCAAAATTCACAAAACATGAAAAATTTAATCTCCTCCAAATCCAATGAAAATAAAACCAATAAACCAGAATCCCAGAAATGATCATAAGGGGTCCAGTTAACCCTTTCCCCTGCAACTCCATCGAACTCACCCCGGTAGTGTGGCAAGCTATGATGCGGCCCCTTACTAACATGACGTCTACTCCGTTTACCCAACACCACATGCTCATCAAGCAACTCATCCTCCGCCTCCTCAAGCAAGTCATCCTCAACTAACTTCCCCTTCCCCTTCCCCTTCACCTTCGCCTTCGCCTTTCCCTTTCCCTTTCCCTTCCCCTGAACAGGCTGCTCCTCCTCCTCCTCCTCAGTAACATTATCTCCCCCCTTTTTCGGCACCCTCGAACTAGCCCAATACTCAGCAAGGGGGAAATTATCCCGTGTAGGATCTGGAATAGGCCGTCCAATATCAAACCTCTGATAAGACCATATCATCAACAGAAGCAAACAACCACTGACACTCTGGGCTCCCTTCTTCGATGCATGCTCAAGACCCCGGTATAAGTATGCCAAGACAGCAGACCCCCAAGAATATGTGTGAATACTATCCAAGTAGAGGAGAGGCGCAATGTACCTCGGATGCACCACATTCCTACTACTAGTAGGAAACAAAACTGACCCCACAACCATCATCAAGTACGCCTGTGTGTGTAGAACAATCCTGTACGGGTCATCACCAGGATCCCCCCCATACCTAGAATGCAACCAAGTATATTTTATGCCTCCTCTACCATAAGCCTTCTCGATCTCCGCCTCAGAAAGCTCCTCAAACCAATTTCTACCAAAATATGATGGAGGATTATTGATTGCACGCCCAACCAACGGCTGACCAATAGTAGGCAATCCCAAAATGTAATGGACATCCTGCAATGTCAATGTCATCTCACCCTGCCTCATGAAGAAAGTATTAGTCTCGGGCCGCCACCGCTCCATAAAGGCTGTGATGAGTGCAGTATCGTTCTGAAGCACCACTCCATTATTAACAAACAACCCAAATCCAGTCATCACCAATAGTTGCTTCTGCGCATCATTCAAAAACCAATTGCGCATCAATCTATTACCACAAAAACACTGTAAGGTGCCCCTGTCAACACCCCTCCACACATCCTGACTCACATGATAGTCATTGTTGAATATAACCGTCTGACTAATAGGGCCCGGCAATACGTCCTCCAACCTGAAACATCCACAATTTAAACAAAATCAGATTAGTAATTTGCCATCTATGTTTAATCAAATAATTAAGACAAGTATAAGGTATGCACACTAATAGCACATCTTAAAGAAATCAGGTTAACATCTAAAGCTTATGCAGCAGTCAACACTAAGATTATTATTTCACATTGGCAAAAACAAAGTCCACTACTGCCTATATATAGGTTATAGGTTTGATAAAGTCAGTGACTACTTGTAAACCTCTGTTTGCTATACAAGCTAGAAATCATCAATTACACATACAATTAAACTTCCGCGTTAAACATTAACATTTGTGTTACTAATCCTATAAGTTATACCACATTATTTTCGCAAGCATTTCTGTCCTTATAAAGCAGCATAACCTAATTCCGACAAAACAATCCCATATTTCATCATCATCAGTATCTTAGTTATACCACTAAACATTGATAAGCTTAGTTTTCAATAGTAGTAAGAATACACCTACCTAACAATTACTTACAAAATATTGAGTGAAATCGAGAACAAAGGTCCCCAAAAGAAAGATTATAAACCCAGGTTCTCATGATATGTTTGTACTATATGTTAATGTGTGCATTGCTTGTTCATGTCAACCATTTTCCGTTCTATATGCAACATAATCAGTAGTTCAGTGCTTCCAGTGTGGGGCTTTGTGTTTGCTCTCTTTTTAGATTAAAGAGCTACAATTAGGGAGAATTTTTTATTGGATTTGTTATTTTATGTATAACCATATAAACTATGCAGCCCAATGTATTATTAAGGTTCTGTCATTGTCTTGATGAATTATGTAAAATTTAAATGTTTAGTCATTGTTCTCTTTTTTATTACCTAGGAGAATGCACATATATTAATCTAATACAAAAATTTAGTAGTTGCATTTAGGGATCTTACTTTACATGTAAATCAAGTTGATTAGGTTGTCAAACCATGTGTCATGTTCTTAAGTAAGTTTTAAATAGTAATACACAAAAGAATACTTGAAAGGAATAAGATTACACAAGGCATAGAGTAATAAGAGTAATAAGATTAATTTACTCTCCCACAATCATGAGGACCACTACTAGAATATGCATAGCCATACAGGTTTCATATCAGTACGTTTGTTCCTAATCTCTACTTGGTAGAAGTTAACAAGTAGAAGTCAAATATAACTGGTGTAAGAAGTAAATTAAGAAAGGGATCAAAGCAAATGAAGTACACTTGAAGAACGTATAATGAAGTTGATGCAAAAAAAAAGGAACGATAATTAACTGATTAACAATGCCAGATACCAGAAGAATAAAACCAAAGTAAATTGAACACTCAAGTAATATACCAATTGCCCATTCTTTTTCACCAGAGACCAAATCTCTTCATACATACATACAAACACCCAATTCATACCAGGGGAATTAATTCGAATTATACCAATGCATACACTTGATTAAAAATTTTAATTCGAATTATTTCAAATAAATTCGAATTCATACATACAAACACCCAATTCATACCAATGCACTCGAATTAACATACATTTGAACACTAATAAATCAATGCAATCGAATTCGAACCCTATGCAATCAATGTAATCAGAACCCTAACATTAAAGCCCCAATTTGTTCCCTAATCAGAACCCTAACCCTAATCCCCAATTCAAAACCCTACATTTGACATACCTTTCTTCGTAATCCTTCCTTCTACTCTCCATTATTCGAATATGAGCAAAACCAGCAATATCGCAGCAATTCCACCACAAATCGCACTGTTAATCACACACACTTTAGATTTGATGATGATGTTGGTTATACGGGTTGAAAACGGGTTAATTGGCGTATATCAGAGTTCTAGGCGTTCCGCGGTTTTTTTACGCGGAAGGATTATGTCGTTCCGCGGAAAATATGCGCGGAAGCATAGCATTCCGCGGAAAATATGCGCGGATAGGGTGATTTTTTTTTTAAAATCCTGATCCAACGGACCCGAAGCAGATTGTTAGATAAACGATCCCTGACAATTGATTGTGAGGGACCATGACCCTTTAATTAAAGACATCCGAACTGAGCGTGGATATTTTGGTTCCTTGTCTTTGATTTTGGGATAGATAGGGGCTCAACCGCTCAACCTTAGGAAAATGGGCGATGATGACAAATTTTTTTGAAAGAGCCCAAATAAACCCCCCGCCCACACTGAAAATTGCCCAATTTTTGTAATCGGCTGCGGTCAAACCCTCTCTCTCTCTCTCTCTCTCTCTCTCTTTCTCTCTCACATCTAAACATAACTACCAGCAAATAGCAATCCACTCACACAATTACGTACATATCCACACAAAAATCTCTACTCTTGTTACTGATCACTCCTGTTAGAAACACCCCCATCTCACTCACGCCCCCAAAATTCACATCTCCCCCAATTTCTAGGGTTTCTCAATTCCCCAATTTAGGGTTTTCTCAATCACTTCAAATCACGCTCAATTCTCAATTTTCATGGCCTCAGAGGACGGATCTGGTGAAGAAGACAAGAAAGTAGCTGATATGCAAGTGGATAATCCCGAAATACAAGCTCAAAAAGAAGCTGAACCAAACCCTAATGAAGAAGATTCTGTAATGGAAGATAAGGAGGAACAAGAGAAAGAAAACGATGTCGAAAAGGCGAAAGAAAGTGTCGAAAACGAGGAAAAAGAGACCGACAAGGCGGAAGAAGAAGATGAAAAGGAGGAAGAAGAAGATGAAAAGGAGGAAGAAGAGGAGAAGGTAATTAAGAAGGGAAGTCAAGTGAAGACACCGGTGTCGAAAAACCCGAAACCGGAAATGAGAGAGGCGACAATTGAAAGGCCTTCTAGGGAAAGAAAGACGGTTGAGAGATATACTGAAGTTTCAGTAGCTAGAGGTTCCGGTACTAAGCCCTTTTCGATCCAAAAGGTAATTTACGAGTTTTCTCGAGATTGTTATAGTTTGTTAGTTGTTTGGAATTAAATTCGATTATAAGTGGATCTTTGTTTTTGGTAAATGTAGGGCAAAGGGACTAGGCTTAAGGATATTCCGAATGGTATGCATGGATTTATTTGTTATTAATTTTGAATGTGCTTATAATTGTATCACTGCAGTTTGTTCATTTCCCATCTGAATTTGTTAGGTTCGGCATTGATTGTTCATCTTTTGTCTTGCATTAGTAAATCACTTATGAGAAGATTTTATTACTGTTTTTATTTATTGTTTAATTGATTCAGTTGGTACAGTGGCAAGGGTAATATTAAAATTGCAAACTGAAAATATGTACATATTTGCATGTACATAATTGCTAACATCTCAAAATTCAACTTAAGAGTCAATTTTAAGTAATACTTTGTGATTTGATAGACTGGCCAAATAAGTTAAATTTGAACTTGTAAGTTAATTACCCAGACAGGCCCTTGTCGAGTTTTGTGGGCGCATCAATACGACAATACCTACATGCTACTTAAAAGTAATTTTCAGTGTGTATGTAAATGTATTGTATCATGCCTATGTGTTCAATTTACATATTGTACATCGGGGTCTTTATGTGTGGTTTCATATCATAATTTCTCTGTTTCAACTCAGCTCTCTAGTTCTCTGATTGCTTGTCCACAAGTTTCATAGGTGGTCAATATAACTTGATTCATGTGAAGATCAGATATTAGGCTATTCTATAGGGGTTTCTACGGTGCCATAGGGGTTTCCACGGTGCCAATACCGTATCATGTTTTTTCTATCATGGTTAAACAATGGCACAAAAATAAGTTACATTTTTTGCTTTTCCTATGATTTAGACTAATAGACAATTAGTCCTGATAATTTAAAATATAGTTTTACTATCTTTAACTTTTACACGATAGGGTGTTAAATATTATTGCTTCATGAACATCTATGTTAATGATTTTAGCCATTTATAATGATAAGCATTCTCTGACATTGCCTGAGAAGATTCGGGTTTCTTTCATTTTGATATTGTTATTTTTTCAGTGGCCTTCAAGCTGTCAAAGGTAAAACCTGATGATAACTTGCAGCAACTTCATTACATCCTTTTTGGAAAGAGGACGAAGGTAGTATTTTATGCACTTTCATTGTTATTTATCATTGAAAGTAAATCATTTTCATAGTTTTGCTGAATATCTGTTTTTCTCTGAATAGCCATCATCATGTAAATGTATTTGTTAATCAAATTGTTTTAAGATTTAGTTGATGTATCATAGTATTCATCACAAGATTATATTGCAGGTGCACACATTAAAAAAGAACATCGGGTTGTTTTCAGGCTTTGTGTGGGCTGAAAACGAGGTAAGAGCCAAAGAACTTATATCTTAAAATGCTAAGCCTTTTATTATTGTCTGATCATCGTAGTATTGGATGGACTGGTGGAGTAGACTAACGGTCAATATCTTTTTTTGGCCAGGTTTAGCGTATTTTATTTTCAATTATGTTGGTGTAGTACTGCTTGTTTGATTATTTTCTTGCATACCTTCATCAGGAAAAGCAGAGGACAAAAATTAAGGAGAGGATCGATAAGTGCGTAAAAGAAAAACTGCAATATGTTTGTGAGATCCTTAATATACCATTTAACAAAACCTCTACCAAGAAGGTGAAACTAGGCAAATAAGGTGTTGCGAAATTGATGTTACTTGAACTGTGCAGCATTCTCAATTCTGACAAGTTGCTAACTATGGTTTCCAGGAAGATCTTTCTGCAAAACTATTGGAGTTTCTGGAATCTCCACATATTACGACGGAAGAACTGCTTGCCGATAAGGAAGTGGTCTCTCCCCCCCCCCTCTCTTTTTCTCACATACACCCCCCCCCCCAAAAAAAAAACACACACACACACACACACACAGAAACAAACTTTTCGCCCTATTAGTTTGTTCTGTTGTCTGTTATTAAAAAACAGAATATGCGAGTAAAATATATGCTCTGTTTCTCATTGTTTAATATTTGTTCTTGCTTATTGTTGGATCAGAAAGGTAAAAGGCAGAGGAAGGCCAAATCTAGTAAGTCGCCAAGTTCTGTGGATGAAGCTTCAGGAGCATCATCCAAGGTGTGTTTATATTTTTGGCTTCCATTTACATTATAAAACAAGGAAAATGATGGTTTTTTAGCATATTCTGAAGTTTCAGACAAGAGCTTATGTTGCCTAATTCCAAGCTGTTTACCAAATTAAACATTTATTCAAGATTTTCTGCTAGTTGTGACCACCTTTAGTACTGATTTAGCCACAACTTAGGCAGGCACATGCATTGTCTATAAAGTTAACATGTCAAATGTCTTGTTTTTTCCCCTCTTTGGAAAAAGATTGACAGTGCATTGTTAGTTGATACTGATCTTAATTTAGTTATCAACCATATATTGTGATTTGCTAATTACAGTACTTCATAACTACAATATGCATAAGATAGCAAGGACAAAATTAAAACAAGGAAAGTGATAGCATTATGCAATTTAACCTTAAAAATGATCCAACCGCAGAAGCACCATTGTCCCTAGGATTTCTCAACCTTAGAAGGGAAGAGTTTGCATGGATCGCAACAACGCATCCAATAACAAGAAAGAGAATCTCAATTTGGTGGTCATTTAAGTCTTCTAATAATAAAATAAAATATTACATAACCTTATATGAAGGAGTAAACCCCAGTACTTGCCCAACAAGTAAAAACCTAATAAAAAGGAAACTAGTAAGAAAGAAACAATTCATTTTTAATATATATTGTAATCCAGAATATTCCTAATATTTAATATAGTTAAACTTTATAATGATTAACAAATAAATTCTAATTAAAATCATGAAATAATTACAAATTAAAATTTTAGTTTCTCGCTCCACTTCCCATTTTGTTTGTTTTTTCGACTGTTCAGATTTGCCCTCATACTAGTATTTCATTGGTGGTATTTCATTGGTGGATTTGAGTTGGATCCTTTATGGTACCATTTTGTGATTGTAACCGAGCATTCGGTCGGTTCGGTCCAAACGCGGACCGAACCGAATAGACCGAAAGCCGAATTGTCAACAGTTTTGGAACTGAACCGAATTATATAATGGATTTGGTTCGGTCTATTATATTAAATATTTTGTATATATTAAAATATTATATATATATTATATTATATTAGGGTCACGCTCTATGGAGAACCCCACTAAATTGAGAACCTGAGAACTCTAATAAGTTCAGTAGCATAATTTTAGAATTCATGTGTTTGACTTCAAAATTCAGATGCGTAACTTTTAAGTTCAACAACAGAATGTTTGTTGAAAAAAGTAAGTTCAGTCGTAGAACTTTGTAGAAAAAACAAGTTCAGTTGTAGAACTTTTAATTTCATGTGCATAACTTTGAAATTCAGTAGTAGAACACTATATTTTTAGTACGAAATAAAATAGATTTGCAGTAGAACTCAATGGTAAGTAAGTTCAGTTGTAAAATTTTGTAGAAGAAGCAAGTTCAGTTGCAGATTTTTTTTTCATGTGCATAACTTTTAAATTCAGTAGCAGTAGCAGAACACTATATTTTTATTACGAAACAAAATACGTTCTGCAGTAGGATCCAATGGTTCTCCGGTTCTCTTTTAAGCAGTGTTTCTCATTTGAATCATACCCTATTATATTATAATATATTAAATATTATATTTGTCGAATATATTATATATATTATATATCTAATTCGGTCTATTCGGTCCGGACCGAAAAACCGAATAAATCAAAATTTCAGAAAAAATGGAACCGAACCGAACCAAAATTACACGGTTCGGGTTTTAGGTTCCGATTCGGTTTTGCTCAGCCCTAGTCCGAAATGTAATTTAAGGCCTCTAGATAACTTGTTTTTGAGTTATCCTTTTGAATTTTTTATTCATTATTTTACTCATACTCCCTCCGTCCCTTTTGATTGTTAACATTTCACTTTTTCAAAACTTTCTGGCACGCATTTTAAGGTGCATTTTAAGGATAGTTAAATAACTTTTTTTTAAAATTTTCTTTTTCTGTATAAAAGTTTAATGTTTAAATTTTTATACAGAAAAAGAAAATTTAAAAAAAAAGTTATTTAACTATCTTTAAAATGCACCTTAAAATGCGTGCCAGAAAGTTTTGAAAAAGTGAAATGTTAACAATCAAAAGGGACGGAGGGAGTATATAATTAAGCCCGTCTGATTTACTGGTAAGAAAGGATGTTTTTTATTATAATAATTTAGCATTAAAATTTTAACAGTATATATAAATTTTACATGTGGAGTTCCAAAGTTTGGATCCATTTCCATATTATTTTTTCTGAAACTATGAATCGGACATTTGGATCCACACCTAGAGACCCTTGTCCAAGTCCCGGTAACATAGTCTGTTTCAGTGGCCTTATTCTTTAGTCGTAAGATGCTATGGATTAGTTACAGTAAAATGGTTAGAGTTCAGATATTTTTTTTGAATATCGCAGTTGATAGATATTCGTTATCCTATTTTTTCTTTAAAAATTAGAAGTTACTCTTCCAAAATTCTACATCTTGGTCATTTCTGCTATATTACGTGTTCCTAAATATTTGGTTGTATATAATAATTTTTTTAATGTTGTAACATGATAATTTTAAAAACAAATAAGAATTGGAAATTTCAAAGGGAGCTTGTGTGCGACTGCCTCATTGTGTATTTAGCTAGACATTGAGATTCAACTAGATGTGCGTGAATCCTTTCTGTTGATCATACATTTGTATATTATTTTGTGTATTATCATGAACCTTGTAACTGAAATATTCTCATTGTTTGACAGAAACAAAAGCTGGAGTCTGAATCTGAGAAGAAGAGGAAGCGCCCTTCCAAGAATGCTGAAGAAGATGACGAAGGTGAACACCCGGAAAGCAAAGATGCTTCTCAGGATGATGATAATGACAGTAACAGTGATACAGTTTCAAAGGAAGAGAGTGAGCAGGAGAATAAGTCAGAAGAAGAGGAAGAGAATGAGAAAGTTACACCAAAAACACAATCGATAAATAAAAGGAGTAAAAATGTGGACAAATCCAAATCTGTAAAAAAGACCACCCCTACTAAATCATCCAAAGAAACTCCAAAGCTGACTAAGAAGTCTTCCATGTCATCTGCCAAGGAAAAAGCTGAGAAGGCTGATATCATTGCAGCTTCTGGCTCATCTCGTAAATCCAAGGTGCCTTCGGCTAAGAAACAAAAGTCTGAAAAGGAACATGAGAAGGACCAAGCTTTATCTGCAAAAGAGAAAACCCCTAGCAAAAGAAAGTCTTCCACAAAGGCACTTGCAAAAGATCAAGGTATGTTATTTGTGGTATATATTTGTGTAGTTGGTATCTCCATATCAATTGTTCTTGCCATGGAACATTTAAGAACTACCAGGTTTGACAGCCATGATTTTGTAGACTTATAAGTTTATTGGCATCACTATTTTCTCAATCTTTTTTCAGTTTAGAGGTTGTGATGCATTAATACCAATACTAATAAATAATCACGTTAGATTATTAAGAAAATATCCTTGTTCTCTTGATGACCAATTCTGCAGGCAGGTTCTTTCGGATCATCCCCCGAGTTAACTTTCAAAGTTAGCAAAAAGGAGAAAAATAATACAAGCTTATTTGACGATGGAGAGAATTAATAATTGATTAGTGCATTTCAACTTCCCAATATTTTTATAGAATTATATATATAGTTTTTAATATATTTATAGAAAAAAGGTTGTGTTTTTTCCTAAAAGAGTGTTCTCGAATAGTTTCTCTATACTAGTAGGATTCAGGTGTTATTACCTACTTTGGCAATAAAAGGCATTCTTGCATCTCATTCTTTCAACATCCTATTACACGATATCACATACTGCACCAATAAATTAGCACGTTCTGGACTCCTCCAGATGCAGAAGATGTATTGATAACCCCCAATTATTTAGTAGACGTAAAGGATATGGCACCAGAAAAGTTCTTATATCTTATAGAGGCTGGGTTTTTCAGTTTATATTTTAAGAGATCTTTCCATTCATCAGTTTAGTTCTGCAATAGTATGCAATAATATTGTATATCTATTTTGATGGCCGTAGGAAATGGAACGCCTAGCAAAAAGGCTAAGCCTGAGCCCAGCAAAGAGGAGATGCACGCAGTTGTAGCAGAAATTCTAAAAAAAGTTGATTTCAATACTGTATGTCCTCTTCTTTTCAGTCCGTTTATTGTTTTTTTTAAGAAAAAAACGCTACAAACTCTCATGGATTTTTAATTAACAATTACATCATTCCATCTGTGATCATGCAGGCAACTTTATCTGATATACTTAAAGAGCTCGGTAAGCTATAGTTGTATACGTGCTTTATTTGTACGTTCCTTTTTACTGGCTAACTTATAAACTTGATTCTGTTAGGTTCCCACTTCGATATAGATCTTATGCACAGAAAAGTCGAGGTGAAGTCAATTATTACTGATGTTATAAACAACATGACTGATGAGGACGATGACGGGGAGGAAGGTAGCGGAGAAGAAGTCGAAGGGGATGGAGAAGATGATAACAATGCTTAGGTGGCAGGGCGGCATAGAGTTCAACATAAAACTTTTAATGCATGTGCGGCAAATAAGGTTGTGTAATGACTCCATAGGGCAGGTCCTAACTGTACAGGGGTATTGTTAGCGTGAATGATGTGTTGGACATTCAATTTTCATCTTCCCTAGATGAAGACCCCAGATTAGGTCTGTTTGTATCAATAGATATTAGTTGTCTTAGGTACCTTATTGTAGATGTTAAGTTGTTCTTTTGTCTGTCTAAATAGCTAGCTCTCCCTTTTGGTAGCTGTACTTAATTCTGTCTAGCTGATATTTTCATAAATTTGGTACCCCTTTGGATTTCTGTTGGAGCTAATACTGACTGAAGTTGGGATTAAGAAGCAGCACTAGTCTCACTTGTTTAACCCTTTGTGTTTTTGGTAGCCAGACTTTGTATCAGATTTTAATAAATTACATTGAAAGGCACACTTGAATATCTTTTTTTTCCCCTTAAGTTACAATTTTATGTCTGAGACAAAGATCTCCTGTATCAGAAGTATAGTTACTGGCTGTCTTATAAAAATGCAGATTGAAGGTCACACTTAAGCTATGCTTATTGCTTAGCTGCCTGGTGTACGTGCGTGTACAGTGAGGGTCGGAATTTGTCTGGATTTACTGGTGGTTGTACTCTGGTGGTTAGGGCTTGGGCCACTTTGATAACACTTTTGAGTTTTGAGGTCTATTGTCAAATAGTATACATGTGCCCTAATCTTTACTGGTGAACAATATACGGTGAACAATCTGCAAAAAATAAAGATTTGTTTATTTTTCTTTTAATTTTATGTCATGAGGTCAGTTTTTTTAAATGCAGGAGCTTAAAGTGTTTTAGTAGTACTTTTTGTGATTTTGGGAGTATTTATGCGATATGGTAACCCCCATTCCGCTTTCAGCTGAATTGTATTGTTTCAGCAACTTTATATGCAGTTATAGTTAGAAAATGCTGCACCTCTTACTATATTCTTTTCTCCATGCTGCAATACCTAGCAGCCAAGAAGTTTACAATTCTTGGTTTAACCTGAATTGCACTGTTTCAGCAAGTATACATGCCACTATAATCAAAGAATGCAGCATCTGTTGGCTGATTTTTTTTTTTTTTTTTTTTTTTTCTATCCTGCAATACCATTACCTAAGAATGCAACGTACTGTATGACTTCTCCAATACCATTACCATTCTTTATATGACTTCTCCAATCGTAAAGTATGGCATTATAAAGAATGCAAGTATCCTTTATTTTTTGGTTTAATTTTTTATTTATGGTATGACAGTGTTGCATTATCAATTAAGGTGAAGTATGGCATCATGGTGCTTGTTTGAATAATGTGTACCAGTTTGGTTGATTAACCAAATTTGGATGCCAACCTTACCAAACACCCCACAAGCCATCTTATGACTAATTATGTTTGGTTTGTAACTAGTAGCCTACCAGTATTATTATATGACATTAACGCATTCTTCCAGAGGAAAATATTTCGAAAGGCCTTTCACATTAAAAAAAGCATGGTAAACTTCCAAACTTCCATATCTTCTAATCCGTGCCTCCCTAGTCCCTATATAAACTGCTGCAAACTCTTCCATAAATATATTAATCTTGTTTACCTCAAGTACTACAGTCCAAGCTTCAACTGTATCCACTATTGCCTATTACAGGTTTGTTAACATTTTCTTCTCATGCATCAACTTACACTATCTAGCATTAATAACATTTTGTTCATCTTAACTCAGGTTTTAAAACTCAGGAGGCTTTTCTCATGGGAAACTCTGGTATTGATGTGTTTGAGCTAGTGGTCAAGCAAGGTGAGCCGACGCTAGTTCCTCCTGCAGATGACATTGAAAAGGGTCTATATTTTCTGTCGAATCTTGATCAGAACATTGCAGTAATTGTTCGTACAATTTACTGCTTCAAGTCAGAGGAGAAAGGAAATGAGAGTGCTGTAGAGGTGATTAAGGATGCCTTAGCAAAGGTTCTTGTTCATTATTATCCGCTTGCTGGGAGGTTAACAATAAGCACGGAGGGCAAGCTGATAATATATTGCAGTGGAGAAGGCGCTGTTTTTGTTGAAGCAGAGGCTAATTGTGCTTTGCAAGAGATTGGTGACAATACAAAGCCGGATCCTGTCACTCTTGGAAAGTTAGTTTATGATGTTCCCGGGGCTAAAAACATACTGGAGATTCCTCCTCTTGTAGCTCAGGTCAGTTAGTTCTTCTTTTATGTCGTGATCTATATTACATATTAATGATCAAACACCTTAGTTGTCTCATACTCAGTGTTGAAAGTAATGACGTAAAACAGAGGGAGAGTTTTAATATTCGCTAAAGCGTATCAATGCTAACCAGTATATAATTGGATTTTACAGGTGACAAAATTCAAATGCGGAGGATTTGTTCTTGGATTATGCATGAACCATTGTATGTTTGATGGGCTTGGTGCAATGGACTTTGTGAATTCGTGGGGTGAAATCGCAAGAGGCTTACCTCTGAAAGTGCCTCCATTTCTTGACAGAGGCATACTCAAAGCTAGAGACATACCAACAATTGAATTTCCTCATCATGAATTTGCACAAATTGATGACATCTCAAACACTGCTGAGCTCTATAAAGAAGAAATGCTATATAGGTCTTTCTGTTTTAGTCCTGAGATGCTTGAATATTTGAAAAGGAAAGCACTAGAAGACGGAACAATTAAAAAGTGCACTACCTTTGAAGCCCTTTCAGCATTCGTCTGGAGAGCTAGAAGTCAGGCCCTAAAATTAAATCCTGATCAACAAACTAAGCTCCTCTTTGCTGTTGATGGAAGGTCCAGATTTAATCCACCTTTGCCAGAAAGTTATTTTGGCAATGGTATTGTGTTAACAAACTCCATTTGTAGTTCAGGGGAGCTCGTGGAGAACCCATTGTCGTTCTCAGTTAAATTAGTTCAGGAAGCAGTAAATTTGGTGACGGACAGTTACATGAGATCAGCTATAGACTATTTTGAAGTCAGTAGAGCAAGGCCTTCTCTGGCCGCAACTCTAGTGATTACTACTTGGTCTAGGCTATCTTTCCACACCACTGATTTCGGATGGGGTGAGCCTATTCTATCAGGGCCTGTTGCATTGCCAGAAAAAGAAGTGACCTTGTTTCTGTCACACGGAAAAGAACGTAAAAGCATCAATGTGCTTTTTGGTTTGCCTGCTTCTGCAATGAAGAGTTTTGAAGAATCAATGAAATTTTAAATTTTAGTGTTAAAATGTTGGGAGATATTTGCTGCAGTGTTATCATGTGATGTATTATATTTTTCTTTACTACCATTTGTTTCATGGACGATTAGAAACTTTATGCTATGTAATTTCAAAGGAATTGATCATTAAATTTGATATTTTTGTTATTTACATTTGAATATTTGATGTGCGAGCATGTAAATTCGCAAGTGAGATTTAGTGTTACAATTAACAGAAAATAGATATGTGTAAATAAACTCATTAACAATTGATGCGATCTGCTCCTCTGAAATACTAGAAAATATCAATCATGGTACTGTGAACCTGCACGATTACTTGTCAAAGACCCAAGGGTACGTGATAAAGTAAATGTTAATGTTATCGACATGCTTGCCAAGAATCTTGGTGACTCGTATTGCCCAGTAATGCCTCTGCAGCATTCAGTACCCCAATTGCCACTGAAGTTTTAAGTTGTGCTACTCATCCCATGTCTAGACTACTGGGATGGAGTTTTAATAGAAAAGATCTTTTCTCATCTAGATCAGATTTTTGATCAAGGGTCTACTGTGGATTGTTATGATGTTTGTTGCACACAGACAGCAGTAGCCACTGAATATTATACTGCTCATCCGGATATAGTTTCAACGTTCAAGTGGTGTCCTGGAAAGTTTGTGCTCTTATTTTAGTCCA
The DNA here is from genome assembly GCA_037693485.1 of Kitagawia praeruptora. Lineage (NCBI taxonomy): Eukaryota > Viridiplantae > Streptophyta > Magnoliopsida > Apiales > Apiaceae > Kitagawia > Kitagawia praeruptora. The sequence goes on along the minus strand of CM075345.1, from coordinate 28,917,647 downwards.
TTCAAGGCACGAGATTGTCCGGCAATCACACAGTGCGCCAACAAATTTGTCTCTATATTTTGTTGGAGTGACAATTTTATTGCTGTTGGGACCCTGGGAGCGGTCCTTAATACTGTCAAGACAATTATTGCACAGTTGACAGAAGACACATGCTCGGCACATTGAAGAATGCATATGCTAGCAACCTAAGCTTCACATGCTAACAACTTCAGTTGGTTGTCCACATGTTAAGACACTCTCACATGATCTCCATCACAACTCCTTCACGTGCATTCAACTAATTGTCTCATTCTGAACACTTTGTATAGTTAATTACAATTAGTTAATTTATTCACTTCACCATAACCTGTACATTGTAAGCTCTATAAATAGAGCACCTTACTATCAATGCATCCGTCGAGCCTTTCAATATATTCTATATACTTTCATTTGTTTATATGGTATCAGAGCATCCTTGTCTAAAGACACCAACCATGACTGATTCCCCATCCTCTCCAGCCAACAGTTCGACTACAATCAGCAAGAACAACACACTTTCACCAACCGGTGAGCAACTGATTGCTATCAATTCTCATCAACAAATTCCCTTAGCCCTCACAGCAAAGAACTATCCTTCATGGCGAAACCTTGTAGTTTCATTATTCAATGGCTACAACCTTTTTGGTTACTTGGATGGCTCGATTTCTTCTCCTCCACTTGGTAAGGATGGGCTTTGGACCAATGATTATACTCATTGGTTCCGTCAGGACCAGTTAATTCTTTCTGCTTTACTTGGCTCACTTTCAGCTGAAGTTATGCCATTGGTGGCTGCAGCTAATACCTCTCAGAAGGTATGGTCTATATTATCTCGCTTATACGCGACTAAATCACGTACTAGAGTTCTTCAACTTAAGGAAGACTTGACTCTAACTACCATTGGCAACATGTCTGTCTCAGACTTCTTACAACACATTAAGTCCAAAACAGATGAACTAGCAATCATTGACAAACCTGTGTCAGATGATGATTTCACTTTATATGTCCTAACAGGACTTGGTGCGGCTTATAGAGAAATAGCTGCCCCAATTCGGGCCAGAGAACGTCCACTATCCTTTGAAGAATTACACGACCTGCTTGTTTCCTATGAGGCCTCAGTTAAAAGATATGAGGCCACTGCTACAAATTTGGTAGCCACAGCAAACAATGCCACAAACACTGCCTCACCATCACGTCCCAGAAACAATTTCAAAAATCACAGCAACAACCCTAACCGTCAAGGAGGCAATTATCGTGGTGATTATCATTACAACAATCCAGGAAGAGCACGTGGGCGTTACAACTACCAGAACAGAGGTGGTTATAACAGCTACAATCGCCCTTCCGTTGTCTGCCAATTATGTGGTATTCCAGGCCACTTTGCTAGGCAATGCAACAAGTTTCAATGTACTGCTAATGCAGCATTTACTCCACCTCATGCAACTGGTTCCAATCAATGGCTGATGGATTCTGGAGCTTCGCACAATCTTACCTCTGATCTCAACAATCTCTCTATCCATTCTGAATATAATGGAACAGATGAAGTTCAAATTGCTGATGGTTCAGGTTTGACCATCTCTCACATTGGGAATACTAGCATTTCTCATCCCTCACGCACTCTTTTGCTTTCTAACATTTTATGTGTTCCAGCTGCTCACAGAAATTTGTTATCTGTCCATGAATTTACTAAGGCAAATAATGTTTTTATCGAGTTTCATCCATATACTTTTGTTGTGAAGGACAAAGCATCAGGGGAGACACTATTGCAAGGCCAGTGTAACCAGGGAATCTATCAACTCAATCTTCCTCCACGTCTGTCTCCAAGGCCGGTTGCACACATAGGGGAACGAGCATATACTAATTGTTGGCATCATCGTTTAGGACATCCAAATCCTAATTTATGTACTAACATTATTACAAATTTTCAATTACCAGTTTGTTCAAGTTCTTCCAAACATCTTTTACCGTGTGTTTCTTGTCATCTTAATAAAAGCCAACAATTGCCATTTAAAGAAACTTCTCTTGTTAGTTCCAATTGTTTAGAGTTTGTTTATGCAGATGTTTGGGGTCCTACTTCTGTTACCTCTCTTGATGGGCATCGATACTATCTAATCCTGGTTGATCATTATACAAAATATGTTTGGCTTTATCCCATGCAACGAAAATCCCAAGTTGCTGAAATTTTTCCATTATATCATGCATTGGTAGAAAAACAATTTAGCACTAAAATTAAAAATTTCTACTCAGATAATGGTGGTGAATTTATAGCACTTAGAAGATATCTATCTTCTCATGGCATAAGCTGGTACACTTCTGCTCCCCACACTCCACAGCAAAATGGAACAGCTGAAAGACGTCACAGACAGATTGTTGCCATGGGTCGAGCTTTACTACATCATGCTTCTTTGCCTTATGAGTTTTGGTCGTATGCCATGGAAACAGCTGCTTATCTTTACAACCGTCTTCCTTCTCCAGTGCTGCAAGGGCGCAGTCCTTTTGCATCATTATTTAACAAGATTCCCACTTATGATAAGTTGCGTATCTTTGGATGTTTATGCTTCCCATGGTTAAAACCGTATGCAGATCACAAGCTGGTACCTCCTTCCAGGGAATGTCTTTTCCTTGGTTATTCACTCAGTCAAAGCGCCTATCGATGTTATGATCTAGTCAATAAACGAATGTTCATTTCAAGACATGTTCGATTTGATGAAAACTCATTTCCTGGCAAGACCTTCTTTAGCAGTCATGGAAACACTGTTTCGCACCACATCTCCAACCAAGGTGCAGATGTTCACATTTCTCACGTTCCAGGAGTTGGAGTCTCCACACCTATGTTCCATACTTTCTCAGAAGCAGCATCTATCCTACCATCCACATCACATGACTCAACCACGGCAGCCTCTACTTCTGAGCAACACTTATGTACTCCATCCCAACTGCAATCTATGCATTCTGATTCAAACATGTGTTCGACTCAGCATCCAATTTCACAATCTCCCTCTCCATTCTTAGACACATTTGACAATGAATCTGTCGACAATGCCAACCACAGTGCAAGTGACGATGCCCCTTTACCTGTTGATCGAGTTCATTCCATGACAACCCGTTCAATGAACAACATCTATAAGCCAAAAATACCCAAGTCGTACACAGCAACGAAACATCCTCTTCCCCCTCCAAACGAACCAACTTGCATTTCCACTGCAATCAAAGACCCCAACTGGCGAATGGCTATGTCTGAAGAATTTAACTCCTTACTCAAGCATGGAACTTGGGAATTAGTTCCTTCCTCTTCTGCCACAAATATAGTTGGTTGTAGATGGGTCTTTCGTTTAAAACGCAAACCTGATGGCACAATCGAGAAATATAAAGCACGCCTAGTAGCAAAAGGTTTTCATCAACGTCAAGGCTTGGATTTTCAAGAGACTTTCAGCCCTGTTGTGAAACCAGTTACAATTCGTTTGATCCTGTCTATTGCATTAATGCACAACTGGAACATTCGACAACTCGATGTCAGCAATGCTTTCCTCCACGGTACCTTATCTGAAGTTGTATTTATGCACCAACCTCCAGGTTTTGTTGATCCCAGATATCCATCTCATGTCTGTCGTTTGCGAAAAACAATATACGGGTTACGACAATCTTCCAGGGAATGGCATATTGCTCTTGCCACTGCACTACTTGCTCTTGGTTTCACACAGTCCAAGTCGGACACTTCTTTATTCATCTTCCATCGTAACTCGGTTAACATCTTTGTCCTAGTCTATGTAGATGACATTGTCATCACTGGCAGTGATGACATCCTAGTTGCCAAGTTTATCAAGAAGCTTGGTGAATCTTTCGATTTAAAAGATCTTGGCCCATTGTCATACTTCTTAGGGATAGAAGTTTTAACATGCAAAGAAGGCTTGTTTCTTTCTCAACACAAGTATATCACTGACATCTTGCATAGACATCATATGGAGGGTGCAAAACCTCTATCCACACCCATGGCATCTATTGAATGGAAAGGAGAATCCAAAGCCCCGTTATGCGATCAAACAGTTTATCGCCAAGCCATTGGTGAATTACAATACCTCGCCTTCACTAGGCCTGACATAGCTTTTGCAGTTCATCGTTTGGCCCAATTCGTCTCTACCCCAACCGAGGAACACTGGATTGCAGTCAAACGTGTTTTCCGATACCTCAAGGGAACTATCACTCATGGCTTACTCCTTCACAGAAACACATCTAATGTAGTACGTGCTTATTCAGACGCTGACTGGGCAGGTCATCCACACGATAGGTCATCTACATCAGCGTTTCTCATTTTCCTGGGTGGCAATCCTATATCCTGGTCTTCTCGAAAGCAACGTGCGGTTGCACGATCATCGACAGAGGCTGAGTATAGGTCCCTAGCTACGACAACTTCAGAAATTCGTTGGATTCAGAACTTATTTCATGAAATACACTTCCCACTGCTTCGTCCCCCAGTCCTCTACTGTGACAACATAGGAGCTACACATCTGTCTCTGCATCCAGTTATGCATTCTCGTATGAAACATATCTCTGTCGACATTCATTTTGTACGAGATATTGTTGCAAAGGGACTAATTTCAGTTTCTCATATTAGCACCAAGGACCAGCTTGCCGATTTGCTCACCAAGCCATTACATCGTTCCCGGTTTCAGTCTCTGAGGTCCAAAATCGCCATTGCTGATGGCACGGCAATTTTGAGGGGGCGTATTGCACAGTTGACAGAAGACACATGCTCGGCACATTGAAGAATGCATATGCTAGCAACCTAAGCTTCACATGCTAACAACTTCAGTTGGTTGTCCACATGTTAAGACACTCTCACATGATCTCCATCACAACTCCTTCACGTGCATTCAACTAGTTGTCTCATTCTGAACACTTTGTATAGTTAATTACAATTAGTTAATTTATTCACTTCACCATAACCTGTACATTGTAAGCTCTATAAATAGAGCACCTTACTATCAATGCATCCGTCGAGCCTTTCAATATATTCTATATACTTTCATTTGTTTATAACAATCCTTAAATGCAGTGATGTGCGTAGACTTCTTCCTTATGCATGCTCCACATTGTACCATCTTTCCTAGGGCTAAATTATAGCAATCGAAGAGTGTCTCATTTAACAACAAATTGTCTGGCTCACGTGTTGGCCCAATTCTTTGATTGCCGTGCCTGCACTTAATGTACTTGAAAATGTTGTGAGATATGACACGGACGACCAGATTAAGTCCCTGATCGGTGGAGATATATACTTAACTGGCTTTCGAAATTGTTAGAGAATCAATGCAAGTTGGCACAGAGAGAAGCTTGCTGGATAGTTTCAAGCATAATTCCTACAATCCAGAACTCTAGTAAACTCTGCCCAAAGCATGGAAGTACACGCAAGTTGAGAGCAGGTCTCTGCCGTTTACCTGGGAATGAAGAGTTGGATGTACAGATGGATGCAACTTGGGAAATTTTCAATTACTACGTCTACACCCACGATTGTAAAGAGATCAAATGACCTAAAAGAGACAGATTTCCAATGACAGCGCCAGTTTTAATTTCTTACACTGGACGATATCTTCAATTGGTCCTTGATATGGACTAGGGTACATGATAGTAGCAGCACTGCAGGTCGCAAAAGTTAACAGTCCTACTTGGATACTTGTACTAGCAGTCTTTAATCCAAGTAGCCCACCACTGTTGATATATGACATTAGCGACGATCCTTCCAGAGGAAAACGGTTGCAAAAGGCCCACATCCGAATAGCATTTTGTATGACCAGGATCCAAATAGGTAGCATACGCTGTCCCTTTCGGGACTAAAATAATGTTAAACCATTTCTTAAACTTCCTAGCATCGATTATATTATTTTTCATCTTAACTGAGGTTTTGAAACTCAAGAGGCTTTTCTCATGGGAGACTCTGGTGTTGATGTGTTTGATCTAGTGGTCAAGCAAGGCGAACCCACGCTAGTTCCTCCTGCTGATGATATTGAAAAGGGTCTATATTTTTTGTCCAGTCTTGATCAGAACATTACGGTAGTTGTTCGTACAATTTACTGCTTCAAGTCAGAGGAAAAAGGAAATGACAATGCTGTAGAGGTGATTAAGGATGCCTTAGCAAAGGTTCTTGTTCATTATTACCCACTTGCTGGGCGTTTAATGATAAGCCCGGAGGGCAAGCTGATAGTAAATTGCAGCGGAGAAGGTGCTGTTTTTGTTGAGGCTAATTGTGCTTTGGAAGAGATTGGTGACAATACAAAGCCGGATCCTGTCATTCTGGGAAAGTTAGTTTATGAAGTTCTCGAGGCTAAAAACATACTAGAGATGCCTCCTCTTGTGGCCCAGGTCGGTTAATTTTTTATATTCCATAATCTTTTCTACTTTTATTATCAAACACCGTTAGTTGTGTCATACTCAGGGTCGAAAGTAATGGCCAGAAACTGAGGGAGAGCATTTATATTTTTGGTAATCTGCATTGATGCTAAGCAGGACACAAATGGATTTTACAGGTGACAAAATTCAAATGTGGAGGATTTGTTCTTGGATTATGCATGAACCATTGTATGTTTGATGGGCTTGGTGCAATGGACTTCGTGAATTCGCGGGGTGAAATTGCAAGAGGCTTACCCCTGAAAGTGCCTCCATTTCTTGGCAGAAGCATGCTCAAAGCTAGAGACATGCCAAAAATTGAATTTCCTCACAATGAATTTGCAGAAATCAATGACATCTCAAACACTACTGAGCTCTACAAAGAAGAAATGGTACATAGGTCTTTCTGTTTTAGTCCTGAGATGCTTGAACATTTGAAAAGGAAAGCACTAGAAGACGGAACAATTAAAAAGTGCACTACCTTTGAAGCCCTTTCAGCATTTGTCTGGAGAGCTAGAAGTCAGGCCCTAAAATTACAAACAAAGCTTCTCTTTGCTGTTGATGGAAGGTCCAGATTCAATCCACCTTTGCCAGAAGGTTATTTTGGCAATGGCATTAAATTCACAAACTCCATCTGTAGTTCAAAAGAGCTCGTGGAGAACTCATTGTCGTTCACAGTTAAGTTAATTCAAGAAGCAGTTAATTTGGTTACAGGCAGTTACATGAGATCAGCTATAGACTATTTTGAAGTCAGTAGAGCAAGGCCTTCTCTGGCTGCAACTCTAGTGATTACTACTTGGTCTAGGCTATCTTTCCACACCACTGATTTCGGATGGAGAAGTGACCTTGTTCCTGTCACACGGAAAAGAACGTAAAAGCATCAATGTGCTTCTTAGTTTGGCTACTTCTGCAATGAAGAATTTTCAAGAATCAATGAACATTTTTTAAAGTTAAATGTTGTCATGTAATATGTAATCAATCAATACTCTGTATTCATAAGCGAGATTCTTTTGGTACCAAATTTTGATTATCAATATATTTATTATTATATTTATTTATTTTTCTAATATAAATATATAATCATACATGATGGACATCTACTTCTAGTCTTATAGTCTACCATAAGTCTTATTGCATACGTACACTTACTTCTACTAACACCTACATCCAATATAATTTTACTAGATTATAACCCGTGCTATGTACCGAGTTATTTTTGATATGTTATAAATTTTATTTTATGTTATAATTATGTTTATATATAATCACTATTTTCAATAAATATTTTAATTTTAATACCATTTAATATATTATAAAACTTATATTATAAAGTTTCAATTCAAATATGTTGGTGATGAGATTGAACACTGGATTTTTAGTAAAATAATTCAAATACATATAATTTTTTGTATTACTAGATCCCAAAAAAAACTAACGATCATTATTAGTTTGTATTGTCGAATCGCTGAACCAAAAAACAAACAATTATATTCATGTTCGTTAAACGTACAAATTTTTTAATACTCTTTTTGTCCCAAAATAAGTGTCGTTTTGACTTTCTACATGTATTTTAAGGTGCGAAAAAGTTCAAATGTTATATTTTTATTCAGAAAAAGAAATTTAAAAATATTAAGTGGAAATCACTTTTTTTATACCTTAAAACACGTGCAAAAAATCAGAATGATACTTATTTTGAACGAAGAAAGTATATTTTATTAATAACTAGATGATAACCCCGTGCGAAGCACGGGCTAGGATATTTATGTTAAATAATTACTAATTTTGATTTAATTAAATATTTATAAAATTATAATACAAAAATTATAAAAAGAACTATGTTATTTACATAAAAAATTTATGAGATTAACAAACTATAAACTTAGATTGTTTAATAGAAGTACATGAAAACACGTTTTGGTTGTTTTCATTGAAAAATATTTAGGATAATTTATCGTAATCTTTTTTTTATTATAAGTTATAATAAAAAAATTTGCTAATACAATGTAAGAATCATCAATATATATATATATATATATATATATATATATATATATATATATATATATAAAGGAGGATATGCGGGAGCTTAGGTGGCGGCTCTAAGATCGTCTCATTCTATTTTTCTAATTTTCTAGAGTTTTAAAATTTAAACACTAATTATAATAATAATAAGATTTCAATTTTATTATATTTTTTTAAAAAAATAACATATAATCGCAGGGAAGAATGTTCTTAAGAGTGGTGTATGCAAATATTTTCCAGTTGTTCTCCTTGAATTTTTTTTTGGAGAATTGATCCTATTATTTTTTTATTCTAAATTATGATAAAAAATTGTATTATAATTATAATAGGGTTTCAATTTTATTATTTTCTTTAAAAAATAACATAACATAGAATTGTAAGGGAATATGATTCTAGGGATGAAACTATTTTTTTAATTTAAAGTTGTAATAAAAGAATTATAATTACAATAGAATTTCTATTTTATTAAAAAACAACATAGAATTATAGGAAAAATAGGATTATAGGGGTGAAACCAAAATACGGTGGGAACCAAAAATGGTACCGTTAAAGGGTGTTCCTTGAAAAATCTTTTGAAAAATCGATGGTATTATTTTTTGATTCTAAATTATGATAAAATAAATTGTATTATAATTATAATAGGATTTCAATTTTATTATTATTTTTAAAAATAAAATAGAATTATAAGGGAATATGATTCTAGGGATGAAACTATTTTTTTAATTAAAATTATAACAAAAAATTATAATTATAATAGAATTTTTATTTTATTAAAAAACATAGGATTACAAAAAAGGTGTCTAAAATATTCTCTCTGCTTCCCCAGTTTCTCGTCGTCTTTTTTGTCAAGTTAGTCCCCTCTGGCGGTGGTTTATCCACCGGCCGGAGGTCTCCTCTCCTTTCTCCCTCCTCCTTCTCCAACCAAGCCATCATCCATCTTCACAAATCCCTTTCATCCCCTCCATAAATCGGAATTTTTCCAAAAATTTCGAAAAACCCATTCGAGTTCTTGTTCAGATCTACCTTGATTTAGAACTCGAAATATCAAATAAACACATTTCTTGGACTCAAAATCTCCTGGTTAACATCATATCAAAATTTGGTGTCAATCCGAGATCTTTGACTTTTTGAAGTGTATCGCTTTGGGCGAAGTAACGCTTTATGCGTTTTGTTGTTTTGTTTATGTTAATATGTTTTGGTGTGTTTTGTTTCGTTATGTCCATCCTATGAGAATGTTTCAATTGAGATTTCGAGAGATCTGGAAAAGCCGCATCGGGGCTGGAATAGTGATAATTATTGCAAAAACTCACCTTTCACAACGGGAGAGTGTTCATTCTCGGGGAGTTTTAGTTTTCACTTACGGCAAGTCTATAGCTGGTTACCGGCAAGTAGATAGCTGGGGTGCTCCTTCTGAACATGGGGCTACCAACGGTTATTATGTGTTAAGATCAATTGTGATATTACTATTTTCAGGGATGTTGGTGCATTTTGGATTTGTTGGATCGGCTTTGATTTCATTTTCAGTTCTAAGAATGCTTGAGTCATAGGATTACCGTTAAAACGTGTTTCCCTTTATTAATAAAAGTTATAGTAGATCGGAAGGTAAGGTATGAAACATTGAAACCCCTCAAATCAACGGCTCTATTGAAACTGTAAATCCGAGGTCTGTCTGCACTTGTTCATGTCACTGTAAGTTTCCTTTTGCTTTTGTTGCCCCCCATCTTTCATTTTCCCCATTTTTATCTATCCTCTTTATATTTGTAATTGAAAATGAAGATGCTTGTTTATCTGTATAAATCTCAATTGCAAACCCTAATTCCTAAACATCACAACTTAAATCATTGTTTAATTAGACCCTTCATTATTCGTAGTTATACAACCAAAAGAATCATAACTGGAGATTCTTCAGAATTCACAATCTCATTTCTAAAGAACCATTGTGGGTTGTCAGGAAAATCTCTTATTCGTGCTTCAAAGTATGTTAACTTTGGTTCCAACTCTGTTAATGAAAGACCACTCTCTGTTCTCAATCTTTTTCGAACATTTGGATTTCCCCCGTCCAGTATTACAAGAATCATTAGTTCTTATCCTTGTATTCTTCAGTGTTATCCCAAAAAGGCCATACAGCCAAAGCTTGATTTTTTGCTTTCTATCTTGGCGTCTCAATCAGAGGTAGTGGATACTGTCACCAGAAACCCCCGTATTCTTATGAGAAGTCTAGACAACCACCTAATACCCTTTTTCAATCAGCTCAAATGTCTTACGGGCTGTTACTCAAGTACACTTGCTTTCGTCAAATGCAATCCAGTTGTACTTGCCAACAACAATACAGAATCTTCATTGTTAAATATTAAGTTTCTTGTCACACTTGGTGTTCCTAATTCCCAGATTTTGAAAGTTTTAACAATGTATGGTCGTGCATCAATTACGCCAAATGACAGATTCCGTGATGTTGTGTTGAACCTTATGGACATGGGTTTCGATCTTTCATCTTCATATTTTCTCAAAGCTCTCCATACATTGACTTTTACTAAAGATTCGACTTGGAAATCTAAATGTGTGTTGCTTAAAAGCTTTGGTTTCTCCGATCAGGAGATCCTTTTCATGTTCAAGAAGATGCCACTTGTCATGTGTTATACTGAGAAGGCAATTATTGAGAAAATGGAGTTCTTTTTGAATAAATTACAGTGGACGACATTTAGGTTGTCAAGTAACCCAATTGTACTTACTTTTAGCTTAGAGAAGAGGACCATCCCGAGGTGTTCTGTTCTGCAAGCTTTAGCGTTAAAAAATAGCACCGATGAGAGGTACATGTTATCTTCGATATTGCATTTGTCTGAGAGAAAATTTATTGAAAACTTTGTAACTGCATATAAGGATGAAGTTCCTGAGGTAATGGAGGCATATGAAGGGAAGTTGAGATTTGATGAATTCACTTTCAAACAGAAGGGGCAGTTAAGGTTAAAGCCAACGTGATATTATCTAGCACTAGTTTTGTTACTGAATTAGCATTAAAACCGGAAGAGAATGCATTGATGAAGTTCACTGTGATAAACATTCAAGTCTACATAGGATGTCGAGCACAACAGGTTGTCTTGGTTATAGCTTAGAGAAGAAGACCAAATTAAGGTTTTGGTTTTCCTAAATTTGGTGGTTAAATATAGATTTCAGAACGGCTTCATGCTACCAACAATATTGCAGGTGACCAGTTAATAAACATCAATGTTATTCATAGTTATAACTTATACCAGTACAATCATGCTCACATGGCCACATATGTGAATTCTTTAGAATTCAAGAATTCTTCTCAGAAACAAAGGTGGGTTATCTGGAAAGGACCTAGTATGTATTATATATTGAGTAAGAATAGACTATCAGAAACTGTGTAGAAACATGTATCATGAGGGCAATTGAAAAAAATGGTAAATGGATTGTAGTACCCTAAAAAAAAAAAACAGATCACCTACTTGCCTAAGTTCAACTGATTTCTTAACTGGTGTTTGTTTATATTTTCCTTTACACATGTACGTTATGAATTTATGATTGATTGTATTAATAAGATTTCACTTCGATTAATAATTGGAATGAAATTTCAATACATAAATGTATTAGGATTGAATTTTTACAGATCAAGTTAAAATTCAAGTTTGTAATCTAAACAAACTAAACTGACTTTTGAAAGTCATGTTTATGGAACTTGAAAGTGTATTATTGGTAGTATTATATGTAACACCGGGCGTGAATGAATGCGTGATAGTACAACTTAACAAATTAAATCAAACATATCCGGTATATCCCGCAATAAAAAAATGTTACTGCGTACTAAACACAGCTGCCATCATAGTTTAAAGCTAATTCTTTTGAATCAGCCTAGAAGTAGTCAGAAGGCCGTATGAACCAAAACCTTTACTCATAGCTTCTCTTTTACGACGAGTTGAAGTCGGACTAAACGAACCGATTGACCCGTATGCAAAACCACATGATTTAGACCTCGACAAAAGACTTTCGTTAGTACTCACTTTCTCATTCATCTCTGCTAACACTTTGTAAAAAAGGTTAACATCACATGGAAGCAAAATAGGACCGTCCTTAATGAAACCGTATTCCATTTCTGCATCTTCGAGCAATGTTTTAAATAACGGATGATTTGCGTACGTAGTCTTGATCACAAATCTTTGTTTCTCAGCTCCTACGTACACCGGAAAACAACCTTGTGGCGCAACTTTGAGCTTTGGTTTGCTCTTCTCTTTTGTTGATGTAGGAAGGCTAGTAAGTGTTGCTAAAGATTTGCCGCGGCTTCCCGGGAAGGATCGACAACGTTGCCATGTTTTAGTAATGAGATTTTTCTTTTTAGCCTTTGCACACTCCATGTCCATGAATACGCTTTTGCTACAAATCAAATCAAAACGAACAAAATCAAATCAAAACGAACATATCAAGTATGATGTATTCTCAGATTCTTGAAATGCGCAAATCTTATTAATAATTGTTCGTAAGAACCCTGAATTTTGAGATCAGACAAGCAGCTACAAAAAGAACATAGAGAACATAAACCATGTAGTGTGCATAGAAAACAAGAGCTTTAAATTTGAGAGCTTATTTAGCAAAATGGCTGAGTTATATATCCATTGTCGTTCTCAGTTAAATTAGTTCAGGAAGCAGTTAATTTGGTGACAGACAGTTACATGAGATCAGCTATAGACTATTTTGAAGTCAGTAGAGCAAGGCCTTCTCTGGCTGCAACTCTAGTGATTACTACTTGGTCTAGGCTATCTTTCCACACCACTGATTTCGGATGGGGCGAGCCTATTCTATCAGGGCCTGTTGCATTTGCCAGAAAAAGAAGTGACCTTGTTTCTGTCACACGGAAAAGAACGTATAAGCATCAATGTGCTTCTTGGTTTGCCTACTTCTGCAATTGAAGAGTTTTGAAGAATCAATGAACATTTAAATTTTAGTGTTAAAATGTTGGGAGATATTTGCTGCAGTGTTATCATGTGATGTATAATATTTTTCTTTACTACCATTTGTTTCATGGACGATTAGAAAGTTTATGCTATGTAATTTCAAAGGAATTGATCATTAAATTTGATATTTTTGTTATTTAAATTTGAATATTTGTTGTGCGAGCTTGTAAATTCACAAGTGAGATTTAGTTTTACAATTAACAGAAAATAGATGTGTAAGAACCTGCACGATAACTTGTCAACGACCCAAGGGTACGTGATAAAGTAAATGTTAATGTTATCGACATGCTTGCCAAGAATCTTGGTGACTCGTATTGCCCAGTAATGCCTCTGCGTTCAGCACCCCAATTGCCACTGAAGTTTCAAGTTGGAGTGACAATTTTATTGCTGTTGGGAGCCTGGGAGCGGTCCTTAATACTGTCAAGACTATCTTTAAATGCAGTGATGTGCGTAGACTTCTTCCTCATGCATGCTCTGATGCTCCGCATTGTACCATCTTTCCTCGGGCTAAATAGTAGAACTCGAAGAATGACTCATTTAACAACAAATTTTCTGGCTCACGTGTTGGCCCAATTCTTTGATTTCCGTGCCTGCGCTTAATGTACATGGAAAATGTTGTGAGATATGACACGGACGACCAGATTAAGTCCCTATAATTAACTGGCTTTCAAAAATTTTAGAGAATCGATGCAAGTTGGCACAGAGAGAAGCTTGCTGGATAGTTTCAAGCATAATTCCTACAATCCAGAACTCTAGTAAACTCTGCCCAAAGCATGGAAGTACACGCAAGTTGAGAGCAGGTCTCTGCCGTTTACCTGGGAATGAAGAGTTGGATGTACAGATGGATGCAACTTGGGAAATTTTCAATTACTACGTCTACACCCACGACTGTAAAGAGATCAAATGACCTAAAAGAGACAGATTTTCAATGACAGCGCCAGTTTTAATTTCTTACACTGGACGATATCTTCAATTGGTCCTTGATATGGACTAGGGTATATGTTAGTAGCAGCACTGCAGGTCGCAAAAGTTAACTGATGAGGAATAGAAGTGGAAGTAAAATAGAGTTTTTATACACTTTATTTATATCTAGTATTCAGAAAATATATTATAGGTATTAGTTAAACGAGTTCTAATTATTTAGTTTACTCCAATTGTTTATGGACTTTTTTTTTTTGAGAAATCGTACTTGCCATTCAAATAGAATCAAAAACTAGTACATCATAAATAAGTTCCGGAGCAGTATGAAACCACTCATGAACGCCTGACATAGAATGAGTTGCCCGAGCTAACTTATGAGCTACTTCATTCGCAGACTTACACACAAACTGAACTAGCACATTTTCGAAGTGCTTAAAGAACTCAACATAATCTGACACAATTGTATGGAAGTATGCTTTACCATCAATGCGTTTGCATGCCTCTGCAAGGAGCTTTGCATATGTTTCGAAAACACACCTTTCGTATCCCATTTGCTTCACCCACGCCAAAGCCTCTTTTAGGCTCATAGCTTCGGCTTCCTTAGGCTGCATCCATGTAGTGATTTTGCGATTTCTGGCAGCCACAAAGGTCCCCTCCGCGTCCCTAATCACACAACCCAGTCCTATACTTCCCAGGTCTTCGAACACGGCAGCATCAATATTAATCTTCACCCACCCCTGTGGTGGAGGTGACCATCTTCTAGGACTATCCCCTATGACAGGATTGTTTACATGCTTTTCACTTTGGCATTTTGTCCATTCAAACACCATATTTCTTGCTGCGGCTTGGACACCAAAACCGGACCTGATCACTTTCTCCCACACCCACATGTTACGCCTATTCCACAGATTCCAGCATACCACAGTAATTAGCACCAGCCTCTCCTTATTACACCTCTGGAACAAATTTGTAATTGTGTGGATTACACTGCCTTCTCCCCTGTATTGCTGCACCTCCGTTATTCCCATTTCTTCCCACACAAGACGAGCAAAAGAGCAAGTGAATAGAACATGATTATCATCCTCCTCCTGACTTAAGCACCACGAACATTTTGAATCAATTTGCACTCTTCTTCTTGATAAACTAACAGCAGTCGGGAGACATTGCCTATACACTCTCCACATGAAAGTTGTTATCTTTCCTGGCAATTGGAGAGACCATAACTTTCTCCAGAAATCTGCATTTTCCCACACATGTTCACCTGTCACCAATCTATAACAACTTTTTACTGTGAAAAACCCTTTCTCTTCCGGCAACCAGAACCAGGAATCACGAGTTTGACATTGCGAGATAGGTATTCTTTTAATTAAATTTTTATCTCGATCATTACATATGTCTTCCAACACTTCTTCATCCCACCCCTTTCCATCTTCAGTCATCAGGTTTGCAACTTTGGTCCTCTCCAATTCCATTGGCATCTCCGTTGTCATATACCCATTTGATAAACAGGGCAGCCACGGGATTTTCCACACATCCGTATCCTCACCGTTGCCAATACGCTTCCTACTTCCTTTTTTGATCAAGTGCTGGGCTGCCATAATACTACGCCACATATAGCTCGGATTCCCACCGAGTTTTGCATTTAGAAAGTCCGACTTTGGGTAATATTTAGCTTGCATTATACTTGTAACTAGAGGATTTGCATTGTTCAACAATCTCCACCCTTGTTTGGCTATCATAGCAAGATTGAACTTACTTAAATCCCTGAACCCTAGGCCTCCTCCTGCTTTTGGGTCACACATCCTCTCCCATGCAAGCCACCTTATTCCTCCTCCATTTCTACCATTTTCCCACCAGAATGCGTTCATACATCTCTGAATCCTTGTGCATATCTCTGCTGGAATCTGCAATAAATTCATCCAGAAATTTGGGATACTCTGAGCAGCCGTTTTCAATAATACGAGCTTCCCTCCTTTAGATATTGGTTTATTTCCCCAGCCCTGCAGCTTATTATTTACTCTTTCTGCCAGAAAACCGAACACAACAGACTTATTTTTTCCAATATACATTGGCATTCCTAGATAATTAGAGGGTGTTTGTGCCTCTGTAACCTGGAGGATACTACACACTCGATCTCTATCAGAAGCACCCGTGTTTGGACTAAACACAACAGCCGATTTCCTCAGGTTTATGGCTTGGCCTGATAGATTTTCATACCGCTGTAGGATATTTCTCATTTGTAAAGCCTCTGTTTCATTGGCCTTAAAAAAGAAGTACGAGTCATCCGCAAACAAGAGGTGCGATACTCGTGGTGCAGCTCTAGCGATCGAACATCCATGAAGTAAACCCACAGCCTCGTATCTTCTTATTATCGAACTCAATCCTTCCGCACATAATATGTAAAGATACAGTGAAATCGGGTCACCTTGTCTGATTCCCCTTTCTGGATTAATATTCCCAAACTCTTCACCATCTTGCATAAAACTGTAAGAGACCGTTCTCACACATTTCATAACCCTTTCTTTCCACAAATCGTGAAAGCCAATTTTCATCATGTTTTCCAGAAAATTCCATTCCAACTTATCGTATGCTTTTGAGATATCGATTTTGAAACCCACCATACCATTTTTCCCTTGTGTTCTTCTATGAATATAATGGTTTATCTCGAACGCAATTAATGCATTATCTGTAAGGAGTCTTCCTTTCACAAATGCACTCTGATTGTCTGATATAATCGTGGGTAAACAGTCTTTCAAACGGTTGGCCATAACTTTGGATAGAATACGGAACAGGACGTTACACAAGGATATTGGCCTCAAATCTGACACTTGCTGCGGTTGCCTTATTTTTGGTATGAGACACACTAAAGTTCTATTTATGTCCTTTGGTAGCTCTCCCATTCTGAAGAATTCTTGACAAAACTTCACCACATCCCCTCCAACCACACCCCAGTAAGCTTGAAAGAACCCCGGGTTTAAACCATCATGGCCCGGAGATTTATCTGGGTGCATAGAAAAAGTTGCAGCCTTAACCTCCTCACTCGTGATTGGTTCAACAAGTGTTTGATTCTGCTCTGTTGTGATTTTCTTCACCTCTTCCCTGTCATTCATTCTTTCTGTTGGCATCGAGGTTGTAAAAACTTCTGAGAAATATTCCGTAATAATCCCTTTTATTTCTTCCTTATCATCATGCCACATGCCTTCTTTATCCTTCAATCTTTTCACCTGATTATTTTTCTTTCTCCCCTGCGCAAACTTGTGAAAAAATTTTGTATTTTGGTCACCTTCTCTAAGCCAAAATTGTTTTGCTCTTTGCTTCCAAAAGATTTCCTGTTGTTCAAGCAATTTTAGATATTTCCATCTAGCCTCATTATACTTTCTGATCCCATACTCATCTCTTCTTGATCGTAATCTTCTCATTTCTTTTCGAAGATTTTGATTCTTATCTCTCATCTCCTTCACTCTTCCTCCTCCCCATTCTTCTAACTGTATAGTTAAGTACTCCATTTTATCCACTATATTTCTGCCTTGGACATGCTTCCAACTTTCTTGAATTAATTTCAGACATTGGTCCTCTCGAATCCATATGTTTTCGAATCTAAATTTTTTTGCTTTCTGCGCATAAACCTTCTTGTTTAATTCAAGTAACAATGGTAAGTGATCCGATGTGGACACTTCCATCACTTTGACCTCCCCTTCTGGAAAGATCTTTCTCCATTCCGCATTTGCAAGCCCCCGATCTAGTCTCTCCTGGATCCATGTTGTAGTCCCCCTTGATCTCTCCCACGTAAAATCGCTTCCATTATAACCCATGTCCATTAACCCACTCTCATTCACCACGTCCTTGAACCCCTCCATGAGTGCTGTAGGATGTCTCCTACCTCCTTTCTTTTCATGCACCCACATAATATCGTTGAAGTCCCCTAAAATACACCAAGGGAGCTGTGAAGCCCTTGCCAACGCTCTCAACATAGCCCATGACTCTTGCCTCCTATCTCGCTCCGGGCACCCATAAAAACCAGTGTATCTCCACCTTCCTACCTCGCTATTTTCCACTTCAAAATCTATATAGTGATTGCAGCTTCCCCTAATTTCTACTCCCGTTTCATTTTTCCACAATAAAGCCAGGCCTCCACTATGCCCAACTGCTTCTACGACGAAACAACCACTGTATTGAATAGCCTTGCAAACCCTTTCTACTGCTTTCTTTTTCACCATCGTTTCTGACAAGAAAATTAAACATGGCCTTACTTGACACACGATTTCCTTAAGAAATCGAACTGTGCGTGGATTGGCCAGCCCACGACAGTTCCAGACTAGAAAACTCATAATTCTCGGCGGGCCTGTGATCCAGGTCCCGCCCCCTGCAAGTTTTTTGAAATACCTGAGCTGTTTTCTTCTATACTGTTATGAGGCCCATCTAACTGTATACAATCAGGCCCAATCCCTGTTGTAGGTTGTTCCCGCTCACCTCTTTTTCTTTTTGTCTCCAATACTATATTTGTATTGTCTGTGGAGCCGTCTAAGATTGACTCGGTGTCTATTTTATTCTCTTCTTCCTTGTTTCGTGGCTTTACCATGACAGCATGATTCTCGCCCCTTGTTTCCCGCACAGTTCCACTATTTTCCGTAAATCTCGCTAGTTCACTCCTCTCCTTCCCAGTTGACGTACCCTGCCCCGTACCCCCTGTGTTTTCCGGCCACCTGCCCCCTCCTTCTATGTTTCTCAGTCACCTCGCACCAGCATTATTCTTAATATTTCTATTCTGTGCCCTCAACCACACACCGTAAGATCTTTCTACCTCTTTATCAGGATGAGCATACACGATGTTACATTCCCTATCTGTATGTCCCAAAATGCCACACACAAAACAGAAATTACCTAGTCTTTCATACTTAAAATTCAGCCAACTCCATTCCCCTCCATCTCTTTTGATCTTCATACGCCTTTTCAGTGGTTTTGTAATATCTAATGTAACACGAATCCGCACAAACGATTTCCATGCTCCATCAGAGTTTGCTTGGTCTGATTTAACATACTTCCCTATGTATCCTCCCACACTCTTGAGTATATTCTCCGATCTGAAGCCCCTCGGGATATCATGAACTTGAACCCAAATATCAGATTCATACAGCTCTACATTACTGGGATCTTCATCCCCCTTAACTTGTTTATACACTAACAAGTTCTGCTCGAACGACCATGGTCCTCCATCTAGCACCTTCTTAAGATCCATGATATGATAAAGAGTGAAAGAGTATTTATACCCCCCATATCTTGAACCTCCATACCTTCTTTTGGCCTCCATAATGAAGCTAACAGGTTTTGCATTGCCTGAAAGTTTATATTCTTATCTGTCAAGAATCTCCCTACCAGTATAAAACTTTCCTTAGTCTCCTTTATTTCTTCACCTCCTACGACAATCCCCCCATCCTCTCCTTCTTCAAGTGCTAACCGTGCATACATATTTTCCAACTCCAATGTATTAGACTCCATTTTCTGGGTGCTTTGAAAGAAAAAGACTTCAGGAAATAATTTATAATATAACTATACTTGTCACATGAACAAGACTAAAAAAACCATGCACACAAGACATGGACAGAGAGAATCCAATTGTTTATGGACTTAATTGTGAAAGTAGATATTTGGCTTGCAAGTTTTTACCTTTCACTTGAAAGGGTTTTTCTTGTTTTAAGCGCTTAGGATTTTATATTTCAAGTTAGACCAGGATTTTAATGGTTTCCTATTTGGTTTCAGGTATTAGCTAAATTCTAGCAGTTCTTGAATTCCTTTTTGGATTCCAACCAGGATAAGGTTATTTATTTAGCCTATATATACTCTCGTAATCTTTTGGAGACGATATTGATGGTAAAATTTTGGCTATTCGCTAGCTTTGAGAATCGAATTCAGGAGTGAATTCAGAGTTTGAGTTTTGTTTCTCCATTCGGAGATTCAGAGTTTGAGTTTTGTTTCTCCTTACTCGGAGATTCAGAGTTTAGAGTTTTGTTTCTCCATCTTTGGAGATTCAGAGATTACTTTATATCTATCATTATTACATATTATCATAAACACATCACGTTCCGTATCATTAAAAGTCCTACTTGGATACTTGTACTAGCTAGGATTAAAGACTGCTGGTATGGAGCTCATGATCGCAGATGGGAGAGACTTTCCATTTAATAGATGGGGATAGATCTTAAACGGATTATTCGACACAAACATTATAATTCAAGTTTGTATACTTTTAAAACATAGGAGACCGTAGAGAATTTTATGATTATAAAATACGATAGGAACATAAATGATATAACCCAAATTTGATACTATTGTATCCTTTTCCTTTATTTTTCTGTATAAAATTTTCGGATCCGCTTAACATTGTGTTTACCAATTTTAGACGTAGAAGATTTCATAGTTATCTCTTAGGATTGTATATTGAATAGGAGCAGAGCAGACTATCAGAAACTTTGTGTAGGACATGTATCACGAGGGCATTTGAAAGACCGTAAATGAATTGTAGTAGAAAATAACTCACAAGCCATCTTATGACTAACAATGTTTGGTTTGTAGCTACTAGTAGCCCACCACTATTGATATATGACATTAGCGACGACCCTTCCAGAGGAAAACTGTTGCAAAAGGCCCACATCCGAATAGCATTTTGTACGATCGAGATCCAAATAGGTAGCATACCTTGTCCCTTTCGGGATTAAAATAATGTTAAACCATTTCTTAAACTTCCTAGCATCGATTATATAATTTTACATTTTAACGGAGGTTTTGAAACTCAAGAGGCTTTTCTCATGGGAGACTCTGGTGTTGTTGTGTTTGATCTAGTGGTCAAACAAGGCGAACCTACGCTAGTTCCTCCTGCTGATGATATTGAAAAGGGTCTATATTTTTTGTCCAATCTTGATCAGAACATTACGGTAATTGTTCGTACAATTTAATGCTTCAAGTTAAAAGAAAAAGGAAATGAGAATGCTGTAGAGGTGATTAAGGATGCCTTAGCAAAGGTTCTTGTTCAATATTACCCACTTGATGGGCGGTTAATGATAAGCCCGGAGGGCAAGCTGATAATAAATTACAGCGGAGAAGGTGCTGTTTTTGTTGAGGCAGAGGCTAATTGTGCTTTGGAAGAGATTGGTGACAGTACAAAGCCGGATCCTGTCACTCTGAGAAAGTTAATTTATGAAGTTCTCGAGGCTAAAAATGTACTAGAGATGCCTCCTCTTGTGGCCTAGGTCGGTTAGTTTTTTATATTCCATAATCTTTTCCACTTTTATTATCAAACACCGTTAGTTGTGTCATACTCAGGGTCGAAAGTAATGGCCAGAAACTGTGGGAGAGCATTTATATTTTTGGTAATCTGTATCGATGCTAAGAAATGGATTTTACAGGTGACAAAATTCAAATGTGGAGGATTTGTTCTTGGATTATGCATGAACCATTGTATGTTTGATGGGCTTGGTGCAATGGACTTCGTGAATTCGTGGGGTGAAATTGCAAGAGGCTTACCCCTGAAAGTGCCTCCATTTCTTGACAGAAGCATGCTCAAAGCTAGAGGCATGCCAAAAATTGAATTTCCTCACAATGAATTTGCAGAAATTAATGACATCTCAAACACTTCTGAGCTCTACAAAGAAGAAATGGTACATAGGTCTTTCTGTTTTAGTCCTGAGATGCTTGAACATTTGAAAAGGAAAGCACTAGAAGACGGAACAATTAAAAAGTGCACTACCTTTGAAGCCCTTTCAGCATTTGTCTGGAGAGCTAGAAGTCAGGCCCTAAAATTACATCCTGATCAACAAACAAAGCTTTTCTTTGTTGTTGATGGAAGGTCCAGATTCAATCCACCTTTGCCAGAAGGTTATTTTGGCAATGTCATTAAGTTTACAAACTCCATCTGTAGTTCAAAAGAGCTCGTGGAGAACTCATTGTCGTTCACAGTTAAGTTAATTCAGGAAGCAGTTAATTTGGTTACAGATAGTTACATGAGATCAGCTATAGACTACTTTGAAGTCACTCGAGCAAGGCATTATCTGGCTTCAGCTCTTTTGATTTCTACTTGGTCTAGGCTATCTTTCCACACAACCGATTTCGGATGGGTCGAGCCTATTTTATCAGGGCCTGTTGGATTACCAGAAAAAGAAGTGATTGTTAGAAAATGTAAAGTTTGAGACATATTTATAATATGTTCTTGATGTAATTTCCGAATACTAACAAGTGAAGGTTGTTCCTTGTAATGAGGACTTAAACTTTCAGGTTTGGATCTAAGACATTTTTTTAGTGAAATCCATAGAGAAATTGAATTGAAAGAAGGAGATTTGAAATGGGTAATCAAACTGCAGATGAAAATCATGGCCATGATATATATTTCATGATCATAAAGAGGCATCAAAAGAGATGGGATATTCAGAAACGTTTCTTGCCCATGAGGAAGTTTTCATGTCCATGAATGTATACTTGATTGGTCAGAAACGTTTCATGCCCATGAAGTAGTTTTCATGCCCATGATGTGCAATATGATTTTAAATTGGATTATTGATTTATTTTAACTGAAAATCAGACTTTATTTGTTACTGCCATTGGATCAGTACTTGGATTATTGGGCCTGATCAGAAATTAAATCCTGATGGACAGATCCTGAAGATGACCAAATACTGATGGACATCAGATCTTGACGGACAGAAAATCCTGATGGATCAGATCCTGATGTTGGTAAATCCTGATGCTAGTGTAACTGAAAAATAATCCTGATGCTGCTGTTAATGCAATTAAATCAGATTATTTACTTTCCTTTTATGGAGTATCAGTTACGTTTTATTCTTTGTATTATATACATACAGAAAAGAATAGAACGTTAACAGAGACGATACGTCTTAAGGAAAGAAAACCCTAGCTATCTTCTTTCTATACTCTCTATCAATACATACAGATTAAATACATAATTCTCAGGCGAACTGAGGTGCTGGTCGTTGTTGATCTTTGGTGTATTTGTGAACACATTGATCTGTTGCTGTTTTATCCTGGAAGCGATATTGCTGGAACCCAATCACAACGTAAGTGGGGCAATAATCTCTTCAAGAACAGCCAAGTCTTGAAGGGCTTGGTGACTCAACTGTTCTTCTCTCTCTGATCAGTAGTTGCTAAAGCTTCTGTGGGAGATAAGTATTCTTGATTTTCTCGTCAATTACAGTCTTTATTATTATTATACTCTTGTTTATGCCTTCGTGTTGTTTCGTTATTTGGTTAATTGTCTGTTCTTGTTTAATATATATCACTGCCTCATTGTTGTGTTATAGTTTAATTATTCCCAACAGTGACCTTGTTCATGTCACACGGAACATAATAGCATCAATGTGCTTCTTGGTTTGCCTGCTTCTGCAATGAAAAGTTTTGAAGAATCAGTGAACATTTTTTAAAGTTAAATGTTGTCATGTAATATTTACATGTAATCAATCAATATCTATACTATATATATATATATATATATATATATATATATATATATATATATGCAGATACTCAAATGAGACCCTCCCTTAAAATGAGAACTGAGACCAAATCTCAGCCCTCTATTTTATAACATTATCTTCTGATTTGGACCACACATTTGTTTTTCCATCGTCTCCTACCAACATTCATCAGACATGCGACACAATCAATCCCCAACCCCAATCATACATACATACTTATATACATACATACGTATATACACTTTCCTCTGGCGAACTCATATCTTCTCCACACATTTTTCTCATTCTGCCTCCACCTCTGGTCGTCTTTTTCCTACATCGCTATCACACCGACATCGTCACCGAAAAAATATCGTTATGAAGAGTAAGTCAACACCATTGCTACACCACTTTCTATCTGAATTTTGCTTATCTATCATTGTTTCTCGATCCCTTCTTGACGTTTTCACCTCTTGTTCACGATTGATGTAGTTTAAATATAAACCATATCATGTATGGCCTGATTCGGATAACTAACTCTTCATCTAATAATTTTACCAGAGATGGTAGTTATGACGGTAATGTCGGCAGTGATAGAGATATAGGGATGAAGATTATGTCGAAGATGGTTAATATGGTGATGGTATGTATGGTGGAGATAGTGTTTTTAAGTAATTTGTATTGAAATATTTTGGTGATTTGTTTTGAGATTTGGTGATTCGTGTTATTTTTTCGTGATTTATACTTAAATTTAGTGTTTCGGTATGTAAGATAGTGACGATGATTTTTTATGAGATGGAAATGGTGATTATAACGGTAGTTAATCGAAGTGGTTATTTTTGTGGTGGTGATAGTGAAGTGACAACGATGGTGGTGGTTCCATAGTGGAACATGTGATGCCGATAACAATGATTAGTGGTGGTATTTGGTGGCGGTTGTTGTACTGGTGGATGTGCAGGAGGCGGCCGTGAAGACACTGTAAGGAATGACAGTGGTATGATGATATATGATTTAATAAATTGTGACGAATGTTCTTTTGTAACTGAAGATATATTTCATATTTTGTGAACCATGTAGTGGTGGGTGATAGATATTTTAGTAGTCGGTGATAGATGATTTTGTAACTTAATTTTGATTTACAACTCTTTTTAGTTTAATTATGTTGCTCAAATATTTCTTTTCTTTGCTATCGTTATTTTGATTTCTTTAATTTTTAATTGGTCATTTACGCTATTTTTTAATTCTTGAGTTATAAATAGATTATTGATTTAGCTTTTCTAAAATTGGTTTGAAGGTGCTGCTCTGTTCATACAATTTAGGGTGTGTTTGGGATTGCTGTTGCAGACAGCAATAACAGTTTATTTCTGAAAAGCAGCTGAGAAGATGTTTGGTAAAATTTAAAAACTGCTTTTTTGAAAAGTGTTTTTGGCCTAAAAGCTGCTTTTAGAGAAAGCAGTTCCCACCATGCATTTGAAAAAAGCAGCTTTTTAGCTTTTACGGAGCAGTAGCTGATTTCAACATCAAACCTCATCAAAAGCATTATTTTTAATATATTTTTACATCAAAACATTCACATATCAAAAATATAACCAAACAGTCTTCAGCTTTTTACAATAGCACTTTTTTCACCAGCACTTTTTGTGCTACTTACTTTTGTTGGCACTTTTGTAAATGCTTTAGATGAGTTCTTATGAAGCTAGCTGCAAGTTTTAATCATCACAAATTCTTTGATAATGTGGTATAATTCATGGTTTATTTGTGATTTTGTGGATTTTGGCATGGCCCTGACCTTTATTTAGAATATATGTTTGTTTGTATTTTCTGTTTGGAGCTTATTTCAAGAGCTCCTTTTATTTAGTTCCAAGAGCTTTGTTTAAAAAACATTATTTATAAATTTCAACACTTTAAGTACAAAAAGGTGATTTGTCTTTGATGTTCTGTGTCTTTTTTTAAAATCATAAAAATAATTTAAACATGTACTCACCTTATTTTCAAGATATATAATGCCTATCTTTTAAGTAAAATAAAAGTGATTTGTGTGTGTTTTTCAAATATTTTTTTTTAATAAACTGGTGATTTGTGTATCATTTTAGTAGAAGAAAAATGCGACATGTGTGTATAATTTTCTGTGTGATTTGTGTAGATTGTTTTATAAATATAAATATTGTTGTTGCAAATGCTCACCTTTTTAATTACAAAATTTGTAATTTATAAATGTTTTTGATGATTTATGTGTATAGTTTATAAAAATGTATAAATATAAATATTTTTATTATTTTAGTAAATACACATGACTTCCACACTTTTGAGTATGTTTGTAAATTGTAAGAGACATACATTTTATTTTATGTGTTTATGTGTTGATTGATTTCCACATTTTCATTATTCTAGTGATAGGTCTTTATAACTTAACTATACCTGGCTTGACATACCAATACGTTGGTATGTGTTATGCCCAAAATTTATACAAGGCAAGAGTTAACTTCTGAAGACAAAGTCAACTAGAATATGAAGAGTGTTGAGTCAGCTTTATTGGTTGATCTATGCAAGATGAAGAATATTTGATCATATTGGGTTTTGTTAGCGTCAACTACGTTGTTGCCGAGCCCAACGTTGTTGCCGAGCTAACGACGTTGTTGCCAAGCCCGACGTTGTTGCCGAGCCAACATTGTTGTTGTCGAGCCAACGACGTTGTTGCCGAGCCAACGACGTTGTTGCCGAGCCCGACGTTGTTGCCGAGCCAACAACAACATAGTTGTTATGCTCAAAATTTACATAAGGAAATGTTGACTTGGTCAAAAGAAGTCTGTAAGGAATTGTTCTCCAACTGGGATTGTGACATAAAATTTACAACTAGATAGGCTTGTACTATGTTGTTGCGGCAACTAGTTATAGTTGTCGCGGCAACTAGTCATGTTTGCTCTTGAACGAAATGATCAATGACGAAATGAACAACTAGTTATAGTTGCCGTGGCAACTAGTCATGTTTGCTCTTGAACGAAATGAAGGTGTTGTGCCAAAAATGTACACAAAAGGGAAAATGTGAGTCTACGAAATGTAACTAGTCACGTTGCCGTGGCAATGAAGTGTTTGCCGCGCCAACTAGGCTATCTTGCCGCGGCAATGCTTACAAAACGTAAATTGACGACAAAATGAAGATTCTTATACATTTGAAGGCCTGATTCTGTATTCCAATAAGTTGTCCTTATTGGGGGATCAAAGGTGATTAAGCTTGTCGATACGCTCTAGATATCTAATCATGTATTCTAACAAGTTGTCCTTGTTGGGGGATTACAAGATGCTTTGCGTGACATAATTTGGTAGAACTTGCCCTGTAGTCTGGTGGGTTAGCCTCATCGGGGGGTAAGGATCCGTTTGTGCATTTGGAGTAAGTCATGACTGTCCCTGCAACTAATGTACGAGGAAAGAGCTGGTGGCGGTTGATGTTAGCTCCGATAGTTAGGGCTAATGTTGTATCCGTGAAGTCCTCGATCTTAGTTGAGCCTTGGGGTCATTGGCTAGGCTTCATCGTATGGCCTCTTCCAAATGGGCTTTGAAGACGATTGGTTCGCTCACGTTTCGTAGTGGGCCTGGACCTGCTAGTAAGAGACCTACTTCTATCAGACTTAGGTTTCTTGCTCTCCAAGAACTACGTGAGGCTTGATCCTCTATAAATATAGAGGTACGTAGGCACATTAAAGGGGTTGGACGTTGAGAGCTCATGGAGACCACCGCTACCACTTTAATCTCAGCCACCGATAAACACTTAAACCACCACTCTCCGGTCACTTTTCCAGCGAACAACCGCCATCGTAGATCTTGATTCCGGCTTGTAACCTCAAATTTTGTTATCACAAATTCCTCCGTTAACAGTATGCTAAGTGCATGAGTTGACAGATTAATTGTGTATTCAAGTCGTTCTTGATCCAGAGGTTTTCTTAATAGTGGTGTATTATCACCAAGTGACACTACACCATATATGGGCTATTGTAAGCACAATATACATTTGTGTTACATAAAGTGTTACAATAAATACAAAACTTGGTAGTATATTACAATATTTTAAAAAATGTTACAATACATACGAAAAGTGTTGCAAGTAAAAGGATCATTTTGAAATTTTAGAACAATTGCTATACTTTAGCCAAGCGTTACAATAGACGCACTTTGCCCAAAATTATAGGCGGGAACTTGATTTTTTTGGCTGGGCGGGATAAAAAAGGGGACCAAATTATTTCTTACACAATTAAAACAAAAAAACAAGGGTGGTGCCAAATGCATGTCATTTTTACCAAATGCAGTTTGGTCATATTACCTAAAACACCTTATACCTCTATTAAATGCTTGAAACCCAAATAATAAATATAGTTAGATACACGCACAGATTGTCATGCAACTATTACTGTGTATATTGTATATTTAAGTCAGAAATATACGTGACATTATGTTACATATCTGACATTATAATATATTAACAGTTAATTTTTTTTATAACAACAGTTAAATTTTTATAAAATAACTTACCATTTCAATTTTATAAAACACTTAAAAAATTATTTCATTAGTCATATCTAAAAGAATATATACATTATAAAATTTAGAAAAACTAATAATATTATCCATAAATTAACACATAATAAAATTTAGCTAACATATTTTATACTTTGTTAAATATGATTGTAGATTTAACATTTAAATTAAAACATAATAAAATTTAGCTAAAATTGCATATTTTATACTTTGTCAAATATGATCATAGATTTAACATATAAATTAACACATAATATAATTTAGCTAAAAGTGCATATTTTATATTTTGTTAAATATGATTGTAGATTTAACATATAAATTAACACATAATAAAATTTAGCTAAAAGTGCATATTTTATACTTTGTTAAATATGATTGTAGATTTAACATATAAATTAACACATAATAAAATTTAGCTAAAAGTGCATATTTTAAACTTTGTCAAATATGATCATAGATTTAACATATAAATTAACACATAATAAAATTTAGCTAAAAGTGCATACTTTATACTTTGTTAAATATGATCATAGATTTAACATATAAATTAACACATAATAAAATTTAGCTAAAAGTGCATATTTTATACTTTATTAAATATGATTGTAGATTTAACATGTAAATTAACACATAATAAACTTTAGCTAAAAGTGCATATTTTATACTTTGTCAAATATGATCATAGATTTAACATATAAATTAACACATAATAAAATTTAGCTAAAAGTGCATATTTTATACTTTGTCAAATATGATCATAGATTTAACATATAAATTAACACATAATAAAATTTAGCTAAAAGTGCATATTTTATACTTGTTAAATATGATCATAGATTTAACATATAAATTAACATATAATAAAAGATGTTTAGAGCTATTACCACATAACAGTTCTGACTTGTGAGGCCACTCTGTACCATCCTCTTTAGTGCATATAATAAATTTTTATATGCATATAAATTTTATACTTTGTTAAATATGATCATAGATTTAACATATAAATTAACATATAATAAAAATAGAAAGGTTATATGGGATATGACTTTTTATTAACGCTTTGTAGGAGATTGACTTATTAATTGGAATGGAAGATGTGCCATAGAGAAGAAAACTGGTTTCCTTTCATCGCTATTGATTCCTCTTTGTTAGCTGGTCAGCTTAAAATTGTAGCAACGCACTTAGAACCGGGTCATCTATTGTTTAACACCCTTCTTGATCACAGACTTTATAAACAAACTTGTATTTACTTATTAATTATAACTTGATTACTTATTAATGTATATTTACTAGAAGAGCATAATCATTTTTGAGCCAACGTGCTACCAAATAGAGAGAAAAACACCTATAAATATAGAGTGTTTAATTCAAATAGATCTTGTGATATATATTGTAACTTTTAGTTGAAACCTTAGTTTTCTGATATGTACTTTGAACTTTCCATGTCCATTTTATTAAATTTTGCCAAGTGCCAGTTAACTAAAGTTTTGTTGTGTCTTCTGGTAAAAATTGTGTAACTTTAGCTAAGGAAATCCATCTAGCTAGAATGAGACCTTAAAGTGTTCTATTCTAGTTTCACGTATTCACAGGTAGACTGACTCGTTCATAGACAAGTGGATTGTTAGATATTTTGTATATAAAGAAGTAAAAAATAAAATTTTCTGTTATTTATTTTATTTTATTTTTCAGTTCTTTTACTAATTATTAATATATATATTTTTAATTATTATTATTTGCCCGTTGGTCTGTTTTCCCGTTGGAGTCTCTATCTTTTTCTAGTAATGTGGTTTATTACTCTATTTTATGACTTATTATTACTCGGACGTTACTTCTGTGTTTTGAGTTTTTATAAAGGGGAATAGGTTTATTTTTTTGGGGATGGGGGATTGAGCATCTACTTCACTACTACACTCAAGATCAATAGATCATTCAATTTCTAAGCTCTCATCACATAGTTTTATTATTCTATTATTATTATTGCAATACACACTCTGTTTCCACAAAACTCATATCAAAAGTGAGATTAGTTTAGTGTTGAATTTGTGAGAATTCGGACGTACAAGAATCTTACATATATTTTATAATTATTTTGGAGCACCGGAAAATTCTTCGTTCTTTCTTCTACTCGTTCGTGCACGGTGGAAGATAAACTGCAAGGGGGTGTTGTACCGCTAAGGATTTGCTACTTGAGACCTTGCACGAAAAGGGGCAAAACTTCCTTAGGGCAACGTTTTTACGTGCCTCATCCCACATATCAAGATTATCTATATCCTTTTTTATTAGTTTAAATATTACACTTGTTTATTATATTTATGTGATATTTGCTTGTGAAATATTATTTCTCATGTTTACAAAATCAACTGGTGTGGCTGCTATTGTGGAGTAAAATAGTTTTAAGAGCTTGATTAGTTTGACTGTGTTTTATTTTTCTGTACAAGACTATTTGGTAATTTGTGTCTTGTGTGTATCACTTCAACTTAAGAGTGCAGTAATAGTTTTTTTTTTCTTTCAATCTAAGGAAGTTTTAGCATACTGTTTGTTTTGTTTTGTGAGTAGTAGCAAATTGGTCTTTTGTCTACTTGAGTTATTTGACTTATCAGATTATTATAATTCTTATTTGCTCACTGATACACAACTTTATATTATTTTAGATTTATATTTGTTTTTTATTTAAGCGTATGTGGATTCATTTTATTGTGTTAATATTTTGTTTTAAGTGATACTTCGCTTGTGTGACATAATTGACCTTATGACAGTAAATACATATGATCATGTTTTTAGATTAGATCATTCGATACCTGTTATTAATTTAGTTACGAATTCAATCGATTGGTGGTTAGATTCTGGAGCTAATGTTCATGTTTGTTCGGATAAATCTTGGTTTACTACTTATCAAATTTTAAATGATGAAAATGTTATTCTTGGTGATAATACTAAAACCTCTGTAGTTGGTAAAGGTAGAGTAAAATTGGAACTAACATCCGGAAAATTCTTGAATTTGCAAAATGTGTTACATGTGCCTTTAATTAGAAGAAATCTTATTAGTGGATCTACACTTGTTGCTCTTGGTTATAAAATTGTTTTAGAGGCTAATAAATTTATTATTTCTAACTAAAAATGATGTTTTTATTGGTAAAGGTTTTGTTAGTGAAGGTTTATTTAAATTGAATGTGACTTCTCATCTTGTTAATAGTAATTCATCTCCCACTGTTTTAATTGTTGAAAATACTGATTTGTGGCATGAGAGACTTGGACATGTTAATTATGGTGCTATAACTAGAATGGCTAATAGTGGTTTATTACCAAAAATGAAATTGAACTCTGTGTCTAAGTGTGAAATTTGTGCTCAAGCGAAACCTGTTAAAAAATCCTTTCCTAATGTTTTTAGAGACTCGTCATTACTTGAGTTAATTCATAGTGATGTATGTGTAGTTGATAAAACTCCTACTAGAGGTGGTAGAAAATATTTTGTGACTTTCATAGATGATTATTCTAAATTTTGTTATGTGTATTTGCTTAGAACAAAAGATGAGGTGTTTGATTATTTTAAAATTTATAAAGCTGAAGTAGAAAAACAGAGAGGAGAAAAGATTAAAATTCTTAGGTCTGATAGAGGTGGCGAATATATTTCTAATGAGATGGCTTCATATTTTCAGGAACATGGCATTATTCATGAATTTTCGCCTCCTTACTCTCCACAATCCAATGGAGTTGCGGAAAGGAAAAATCGTACTTTAATGAATATGGTGGAACAGCTGTCTCATGGGGTTCCACTAAGCAAACTGTTATTGCTAGAAGTACAGCTGAAGCTGAACTTATAGCACTCGATACTGCTTGCATGGAAGCTGAATGGCTTCGGAATCTCTTACTTGATTTATCATTTCTGCTTAATAATATTCCACCTGTTTCTATACATTGTGACTCTAAAAATGTTCTTGATATGTTGGAGCAGAAAAATATCAATGATAAAATGAACAGACATCTGCAGATGCGGTACAAGTTAGTCAAACGCTTGATGAAGACAAGATATGTTACTATGAGTTTTGTGAGATCTGAAATGAACTTGTCCGATCCTTTAACGAAAGGATTATCTAGGAACAAAGTCCTAGATTCATCGAGGGGAATGGGGCTAAACCCATAATGTAGTCACCGACAGTAGCAACCCTTCTTCTTATGAAGGTCAGAGGGTATTAACAAGCTGGACTGGTGAGCTGCGTGAGAGCCTTCAATTTTATGGAGTTTTACTCCTTTAGAAGTTGTACATAGATACATTCTTCTACCTCATTCCTACGATGATGAAGTGCTCATATAGTGGACGGTAAGGTTGAGTATTTACACTCTTAATAAGTCTTAAGGCAGAAATTGCGAGGTACTTTTCCGTTCACTAGTACCTTTGAGGACTTACCTACGTGAGAGTAGTTGTGTGGCCGCAACTGTGAGACTTGGGTTAATCTCTAGAAACTCTCATGAGTCGGTTTTGTGCGCATGGCCTTTATAGCGCAAACCCGAACGATTAAAGTTTCTATATTGCGTGTGATTTCGTTGATACTTGGTTAAAAAGAGCCCAGTTCAAGGCTTTAGTCCACTAAGGTTCTTTCAAGTTGAGATGATTTTCACTAGGTACAAGTTCAAAGCCGGAAGCTAATTGTGCTGAGTACGTGATATCGTGTGCTCATCTTTGTTATTTATATATATATACATAAAATATTTATATATTCTATTTTTTAAAAAATTTTATTTTTTGGGGGCGTTTGTTAGATATTTTGTATATAAAGAAGTAAAAAATAAAATTTTCTGTTATTTATTTTATTTTATTTTTCAGTTCTTTTACTAATTATTAATATATTTTTTTTAATTATTATTATTTGCCCGTTGGTCTGTTTTCCCGTTGGAGTCTCTATCTTTTTCTAGTAATGTGGTTTATTACTCTATTTTATGACTTATTATTACTCGGACGTTACTTCTATGTTTTGAGTTTTTATAAAGGGGAATAGGTTTATTTTTTTTGGGGATGGGGGATTGAGCATCTACTTCACTACTACACTCAAGATCAATAGATCATTCAATTTCTAAGCTTTCATCACATAGTTTTATTATTCTATTATTATTATTGCTATACACACTCTGTTTCCACAAAACTCATATCAAAAGTGAGATTAGTTTAGTGTTGAATTTGTGAGAATTCGGACGTACAAGAATCTTACATATATTTTATAATTATTTTGAAGCACCGGAAAATTCTTCGTTCTTTCTTCTACTCGTTCGTGCACGGTGGAAGATAAACTGCAAGGGGGTGTTGTACCGCTAAGGATTTGCTACTTGAGACCTTGCACGAAAAGGGGCAAAACTTCCTTAGGGCAACGTTTTTACGTGCCTCATCCCACATATCAAGATTATCTATATCCTTTTTTATTAGTTTAAATATTACACTTGTTTATTATATTTATGTGATATTTGCTTGTGAAATATTATTTCTCATGTTTACAAAATCAACTGGTGTGGCTGCTATTGTGGAGTAATATAGTTTTAAGAGCTTGATTAGTTTGACTGTGTTTTATTTTTCTGTACAAGACTATTTGGTAATTTGTGTCTTGTGTGTATCACTTCAACTTAAGAGTGCAGTACTAGTTTTTTTTTTCTTTCATGGATATGTATCAGAATGCTCTGGAGCCATAGATGAGCAAGGAAACTCTGGAGTATCATTGGGGAAAACACCATAAGGGCTATGTAGACAACTTAAACAAGCAAATAGTTATTGTAAACCCTAATGAGAGTCGACTCTCAAATTTAGCCGCCGGCCACCCCCCCTTTTCTCCATATTCTTCCATCATCCATCCTCCAATCCTCCATTCAACCATCTAATCCCCTTCTTCTTCCCGCCCCCTCCCTTCTTCCTCATCTTCTTCATCCATCCCCCTCTTCATCCTCACCTTTCCTTCCCCTCTTCCAGACTACCCCATATTCTCTCTTTTTTTCTTGTTAATAAGTTCATTAATCTTCATCTTTCGGTGGGATTTTGATTATTTTTGTCCATCTTTTTGGGTGGTTTTATGTCTCTCCCATGTGAGAGTTTTGATTTTCGCTTCTTAATTGTGAGCGGGGTTTTGTTGAAAATGATTTTGTTGATGTTTTGGAGAATCTGGAAAACCCGCATTGAAACTGGATTGGTGGTGATTATTGCAAGAGCTCACCTTTCACAATTAAAGATTGTTCATTCGTTATCGATTTTCACTTTCGGCATGTTTATAGCTGGTATCCGGCATGTAGATAGCTGGGGTGAAGAATCCATTTTTGGCATGTCTATAGCTGGTATCCGGTATGTAGATAGCTGGAGTGTCGCTCCTACTCTTGGGGTTTTTGAACACTGGGCTAACAATTGTTTTTATGTGATATGGTCATTTGTGATGCTGTTGCTTTCCGGGATGTTGGTGCAATATGGATTGCTCGGGATGTCTTCGACTTCGTTTTTAATTTCAAGAATTTTTAAATTCTATGTGTTAAGCGATCAGAAAACAAATCAGCTAATTATGTTTAGTTTGTTATTTGTTTCTCAATCTGGTTGTAATGGCAGTTGGAGATTTGTTCTGACTGTATTATGTTATTTTTAATGAAATTATGCATTTCGTCAAAAAAAAAACAAGCAAATAGTTGGAACGGAACTGGATGGATTGACATTAGAAGGTGTGGTACTAGTTTCTTACAATAAAGGTGATATCCTTCCAGCATTTAACAATGTTGCACAGGTGTTTAACATTTTACAAGGTAGAAATAGATTGTTTATCGTTCATATATCTCTATTGATATTATGTAGATCTTTCAAAAACAAACAAACTATAATCTTGTCAAAAGTTGACACAAATGGACCATAACTCCTTTTGCTTGATTATCCAAGCCATCAAAGGCGGCTATTACCCTGCTACAAATACTTTATCTCTGTTACTAAACTTAAATTCAGAGGCGACCTCAAGCCGGGGACTAACTCTACTCTTTTCCCTGCTGACCTTAATTCCAGTACAAAAGTGACCGTGTATTTTTTAAAGTTGGTTCAATTCTTTTTATTTCAAATTTCTTTAGTCTCCAGTTAAAATTTTTGTTTATCCTACTGCATCTATTTATTGCCAATACTAACACCAAGATAAAAGCGGGAAAAAAAGCTTATCTCAAACTGAATTTATCTTTGAAGATTTCTTAATCAAGAAACAAAATAATCAAAAAATAAGCTTATCTCAAACTGAATTTAT
Source organism: Kitagawia praeruptora (assembly GCA_037693485.1). NCBI lineage: Eukaryota > Viridiplantae > Streptophyta > Magnoliopsida > Apiales > Apiaceae > Kitagawia > Kitagawia praeruptora. Next base: position 28,882,115 of record CM075345.1, on the reverse strand, counting down.
CTTTGCTAGCCTGCTATATTTTCAGATATCAAAATCATCGCATGCATTGATTAAAGGCATCAACTCTAAGCTAAGTATTTAATGAAGTTAGGATCCCATGTTTATTCTCATATAAGTAAATCAGTTTTAAATCTCATTAGTTAAGTAATTCTTAGTTTGTTAAATTGTTTTTTAGTTAATTCTAGTTAATCAAAAATCCCAATTTGTTAGTTGTCTTAGCAGTGAGTTAAAACCATACATTGTTGCATAGGTACATCTACTGAATTGAAACCTAAACCAGATCTCTGTGGAACGAACTTGATTTATATCTATATTACTTGTGACCACGTACACTTGCGTGATTTTTTCTGTTAACAAGTTTTTGGCGCCGCCGCCTGGGATCATCGGTGTTTTATTTTTAGTTTATGTGCTTGTCATCAGTGGTTGTTAGAGTTCACTGACTCGGATTGTTTCTTACTAAGTTACTTTGTTTGTGTGTTTCAGGTGCTTGAGCGTGTATGCGAACACGTTCTCAAACTCGAAACAAGGAGGACGTAGAGCGAGTAGTAGATAAAATCGAAGAGGAACTTGAACCAGTAGTAGAGATGGGTGATCGAGCAGCAGCAGCAGTAACTAAGGCTTTGAAGGACTATTCTCAGCCAAAGATCAATGACATCCAATCTAGTATTGTCAGGCCAGCCTTTACAGCTAACAACTTTGAGATCAAGCCTAGCACGATTCAGATGATGCAGAATTCGGTTTAGTTTGTTGGTGCTCCTACGGAGGATCCTAACATGCACATCAGGGACTTCATTGAGATCTGCGACACCTTCAAGTTCAATGGTGTGTCGGAAGATGCTGTGAAATTGAGACTTTTCCCATTCTCTTTGAGGGATAAAGCTAAGGGCTGGTTACACTCTCTACCGGCCGGTTCCATTACTACATGGGAGGATTTTGCTCAGAAATTTCTTACTAAATTCTTCCCCATGGCTAAAACTGTAGTAATAAGGAACGCTCTCACTCAATTTGCACAGCAGTTTGGAAAATCTTTGTGTGAAGCTTGGGAACGTTACAAGGAGATGCTTAGAAAGTTTCCTCATCATGGAATGCCTGACTGGATGGTGATTAATGGTTTTTACAAAGGGTTGGGAGCACAATCTAGACCTTTGCTAGATGCAGCATCAGGTCGAGCTCTATGGGCTAAGAGCTATGAGGAAGCTTATGATCTTATTGAGACGATGGCTGCGAATGAATATCAAAATCCAACACAGAGACTATCACAAGGCAAAGTAGCAGGTATTCTGGAAGTTGATGCAGCTTCAGCTATTGCAGCTCAATTGAAGTGTAACACCCTCCAGATCCGGGGTCAGGGATCTGGTCGTTACGATCTCAATATTCATCCATAAAACCAACATAATTTAAATTACAACCTTGTGACCCAAAACAACAACATAAAACACACCCGTTATAGTCCCAGAGATGAAATCAGAGTAATTACCAAATATTATTAATCGCAAGATTCAGTTCTTACAACCCAAAAGGTTTACAATTAATCAATACATACTCTTTGCCATCCATTTATATATGCCATAATATAAATACATTTGATGCTCAAATGCTAACAACTAGCCTACCAGTAGCTGCATCCTCAGCAATGGTAGCTATGACCCCAGCGGTTAATCCTCTGACGGCTGACACCTGCTTACGCTGAGTGCGCCTTACGCGGCCATCTGATCTAGCTGTTGTTGTGATATAGATAAATAAAGCAAGGGTGAGCAATAGCCCACCTAAAAGAATATAACTGAACAGTAATAATATATAACAGTTCAAAATATCTTTGATACCATATGCCATGCATTAACGAACGTAGTACCAATATAAGGTATAAGATGAAGTTACAAGGTAACTCAAAATGTAATTATTCCGTCGAAATATCTGCTATGTCAAAGGTAAGCAAGATATTATCAAATTTTCATAATAGAGGAACTTGAAGAAAGAATATTGCAATTCCAGTTCAAACACTTTTGATTAGTGCATAATTTTGCATATTTTTATTGCCTATTTATTGCTTGAATTCGTATTTTAATAAATTATTTTGTTGCATTTCAGGAAATTCGAGGAAAATAAAGAAATGACAAAATAAAGTGCAAAGAAGAACAAAAGATGAAGAAAAAGTGTTAAAATAAAAGAAGAAGGAAAAAGAATTAGGAGCTCGGAGCAAATTGGAACACAACCAAAATCTTCCTTTGACTTTATAATTCAAAAGCTCGGCATCATTTTTTGACTTGAAAGTGCAGCATCATTTTTGGACTATGACTTAATTTTGGTTTCATATGTAAACAAGTTAGTACATGAGCCTATAAATAAGTGCAGATTGAAATCTAGAAGAGTATGAGACAGAACCCTTAGCCCTTGTTTGGTTGGAGGAAAAAGGAGGGGAGGGGAGGGGTATGAAATATAAAATGATGTTTGGTTCAAAATTGGGGAGGGGATTGGAGGGGAGGGGAGGGGATTGAAGGGGAGTTTTTGTTTGATTTTATCACCCTCCAATTTGGGGTTTTTTGGAGGGGAGGGGAGGGACAACATTTATTTGACAAAAATACCCTTACATGTGTATTTTTAAATAAAATTCTTTTTGCATATATAAGGTTATAAATGTAATTTAATCATAAAACCCTCCCTTCCCCTCTTGTACCAAACAAAAAATGAATCCCCTCCCTTCCCTTCCTATGAACCAAACATAAATATTATTAAAACTCTCCCCTTTCCATCCCCTCCCCTCCATTAAAATCCCTCCCCTCCCTTCCCCTCTCTTGAACCAAACATAGCCTTAGTTAGATAGCTAGTAGTTATAATTTTTTGGGAAATTCTCAATGGTGCCCTTCTGTTATTGACTTTTCCAAGCGGTGCCATTTCGTATTTTTGACTTACGAGTGGTACCCTTATATTTTTGGCTTTTTCATGAAATACCACTCTATCAACCAAAATGTTAGTATCTGAAATTCTCAATGGTACCCTTGCCAGTTGAATAATGAAGGGTACCAACGGGAAAAGGGTACCATTGGCAAAAGCCAAAAGTACAAGGGTACCATTGAGAATTTCCCTAATTTTTTTCTGGTTCTTGTCAGCATTTTATTTTAGTACGTATTTAATTATTTAATTCAAAGGTCTCCCCTGTATTTAGTTTTATTGGACAGAAAAGGTAGTAGTCTCCCCTGTTTTAGTTAGAATACAGAAACAAAAGCCCAGCTTGTCTTGTTCTTGTTTCTTCATCTTATTTTATCCGCTGCAAAACACAAATCACCTACTCCTTATTTCTTCTTCCTCCCTCACGACATCAAACCCAGCCTCCTCTCCTTTTCCCTTGGATTTTCCCAGCCACTTCCTTCCCTCTCCTTTCTTCTCTCACTTCAAACAAAACCCAGTCTCTCCTCTCCTCTCTTTTTCGAATACACAACTCCCATTCCCGTTCCTCTCTCATTTATCTCCCCCTTTCCCCTGTTCATTTTAGATTCCCCAAGTTGTGCGTATGTGTTGGGTTCGTTTTGTTGATGATCTGTATTAAAACGAAGATGGGTCTGTTTTGATTTTGAGATTTGTTTTGTTTGCCAAGTTATGGTCTGAGTTGTAGAATGTTGAATTCCTGAGATTTATGTTCAATGTTGCCGAGTTTGTCCGGTTACTTGGTTTCGTTCTTTCGAGTTTGAGAATTAAAGTTGTTTGTTTGTTGAGTTGTAGTGAATCTGAATCCGAGAGTTATTGATGAAGCATTGTTTTTTAGTAGTTTTGCGTGGTTTTGTTCGCTGTTATGAGTCTGTTTCGTCCTTTTGATTTTGTACTTTGGATGTTTTAGTCGAGAATAGATGTCGTTGTTCTTTGGCTGATTTGTTCAAGTGCTGAGTGTTCGTTCGAATTGATTTTGCTGAGAAGTTTGAGTTCCTGTTTTGTTTTCTCTGGTTTTGTTTCGGTAGTTTAGTCTTATACTGAGAGTCGTTGCTGTTGGAATGACGTTGAGTTGTTGTTAAGTGGTTTGTCTTTGCCGAGTGGATAGCACGGTTAGGAATCTGCCCGATTCCCTGCGAATGCGGAAGCGATTTGGTAAATTTGTGCGCTTAGATCCCACAAATATACATGATAGTAATGAAGCAACAAACCAACAATACAGTAAAAGAGACAAGAGATTTAACGTGGTTCGGCCCAGCCTACATCCACAAGAGCAACAACTTCAAACTAGATAAAAGAGATTACAATATCCGGGTATCCGGCCCCTTGAATTTCATACAAAAATTCAGCCCTACAATACCTATTATGTATATCCCCAACTCACTGAAGTGTTTTTCTCAAAACCTCCCCCTATCACTGTTTCCCGACAACCTTTCCTTCTCTGCCTCTCCCAACCCGGACAGTGCCACACAACCTGATAGAAAGACCCCTGCAGCGGGACCACCTCCAATGGCTGCAGTCAGATCCAAATACCCTAAGGAATAGTTTAGGCACGAGGACCTTCTATCACGACACTTCCTGAAAGCGGGCTAAACCGGCTCCCCTACTAGACGGACTATCTAGCAGCTATAGAGAAAGAAGAGAGAATTTTGGTGTAAATATTATGAATGAGGAGAGGGGTATTTATAGGATGAAATCACTACTAAAAATCTGGTAATAGACATCACCGTTTTTAACATCGATTTCAATAAAACCGATGTTAAAAATCAAATTAACATCGCTCGTTTTAAAACTGATGTCTTTTAAACATTCAGACATCACTTCATTTATCAACCGATGTCTAAACCTTTCCTTAAAAACATTTAGACATCACTCCATTTACTAACCGATGTCTAAACCTCTCTTTAAAAAAAATGAAACTACGCGCCTCTCAAATATTTCCCCCCCTTAGTTTTTATTTCCCCCCTTTAGTGTTTTATTTGCCCGCTATATACCAAATTTTGTTTCCCGGTCCCTTAACCAAATTTTTTGTAATCCCCCCCTTTCTAATACTATCATTCAGACAAATTAAAACAAATTAAACATAAAAATTACTTTTTCTCTCTCACCTCTCTCTCCACTCTCTCTCGACTCTCACATCTCTCTCCACTCTAGCTCGCTCCACTCTCACCTCTCTCTCGACTATCATCTCTCTCTCTCCACTCTCACCAGCTGTCTCTCCTCTCTCCTGGCTCTCTACACTCTCAATCGAAGAAGCTCAGTTCGAAGCCCGGCCAGTTCGAAGCTCAGTTCGAAGAAAAGCTCCAAAGCTCAATAGATCTGTTTGAAGCTCGAATTGGTAAACTCAATAGATTTGTTTATAGATTTGTATGTATGTTAATCATATCAATGCATGCATTTAGTTAAAAATCAATTTGGGGTTGTTAAAAATCAAAACCCTAATTTTTAAAATTGGGGGTTTTTGTTTTTAATCATTTAGTATTTACCAATGCTTGATTATATGCATTTTTATATGCATTTTATGTATTTTTCTTTGTTGTAAGCATTTTTATGTAATAATTGTTAACTGTTGGATGTATATCTTTTGCATCTGTTGGATTATAAAGTGACATAGTATGTATTAATGTGTTGTAGTCTAACTGAATTGTATGATGCTTTGTCTGTTTTCGTTTTATAGGCTTTTTATCAGTTACTTATTTAATTTTTCGATAAATTTTGATTGTGTTTATGATAATTTATTGTGTTTATGTGCCTCCTGTTTGTTTTGTGTACATTTGTATGTTAATTGGCAAATTAGTCTCTATTCTGAACTTAAGTGTGTACGTATAATGTGACAACAAATTGACATATAAATGCATGTGTCTTTGTTGTTGGTTATAGTTTATAGTTATAAGAAGATATTAGATAAGTTATAGGTCATACTGCATTGTATTTCATAACTAGTGGTTACGTATTGAACATTTTAGTAACATATCAGGTGGGTTGAAATGGATAAGTCATGGATCAAAGCCGATAGGGATTCTTTAGAATATGAAGTTGGCGTCGAAAAATTCTTGATCTTTGCTGAGGAAAATGCAAAAAACCCTAAGAAAATTCCTTGCCCATGTGCACGCTGCTCTAATTTTAAAAAGTTTCCGGTAAAAATAATTAGAGGTCATCTATATGAATCCGGTTTTAGTTTGGGCTATATTGAGTGGATTTGGCATGGAGAAGAGTCTTCTAGGAGTAATAAATCTTCTGTTAGTAGTAGTTCTTCTGTTCCGAAGTCAACACCTGCTTCGGAAACAGTGAATGTGTGTGAAGCAGCCTACAATAAGGGTGATTACGATGTTGATACAGACGACTTTAAGAGGTTTGTTGCTGATGCAGAGCAACCTCTGTTTGAGGGAAGTGAGTGCAATAAACTAGAGTCGGTCTTAAAATTACACAATTGGAAATCTAGGTTTGGTATTAGTGATAGCGCATTCACTGATTTACTTCAAAATATTGGCTCCCTTCTTCCTAAAGATCATTTGTTGCCACCGAGTTCATATGAAGCGAAAAAAACCTTAGCTGATTTAGGACTTGATTATATCAAATTTCATGCGTGTCCGAATGATTGCGTGTTATACAGAGGTATAAATGAGCAGGCTTCAGAGTGTCCTAAATGTCGTCTGTCCCGTTGGAAGCTTGGGAAGGATGGTAAATATAGAGTTAACGTACCAGCTAAGGTAATGTGGTATTTTCCCATAATCCCCAGATTTAAAAGAATGTTTAAATCTGCTCCAACCGCTGAGTTAATGACTTGGCATGCACATAACCAAAGTAAAGATGGGCACATGCGTCATCCAGTTGATTCGCCTTCTTGGAAAAATGTAGATTATAGGTGGCCTGAGTTTGGTAGTGAACCAAGAAATATCCGTTTAGCTTTATCGTCCGATGGCATTAACCCGCACAGTAATGGCTTAAGCAATAGGTATAGTTGTTGGCCGGTTGTATTAGTAACATATAATCTGCCTCCATGGTTAAGCATGAAAAAGGAAGTTTATGATGTTAACAACATTAATTTCCGGCCCGCATGAGCCTGGTAATAATGTTGACGTGTATCTACAACCACTTATTGATGATTTAAAGAAACTTTGGGAAGAAGGCGAACCTGATGTATATGATGCGCACACTAAGTCTTACTTTACTTTGAGGGTTGTTTTGATGTGGACAATAAATGACTTCCCGGCTTATGGTAATTTGTCAGGCTGTATCAACAAGGGTTATAAGGGCTGTCCAATTTGTGGTGATGATACCTTAGCTAAGTATTTAAGTCATAGTAGGAAAATGTGTTACCAAGGTCATCGTCGGTATTTACATGAATATCATCCTTATAGAAGGCAAAGGGCAGCTTTTAATAGAGAGCAAGAGTTTGGGCGCGCGGCTGCACCGCTTAGTGGAGAGGAAGTGTTGGCGCAACAAGAAGAAATAAAGTTTAGTTTGGGGAAGGGGGGAAAGTCAAAGAAGGTGGAATTTGCGTGGAAGAAGAAATCAATCTTTTTTGAGTTGGAGTATTGGAAGTATCACTACGCCGTCACTGCCTTGATGTCATGCATATTGAGAAAAATGTGTGCGATAATTTGATTGGGACACTACTTAATATGAAGTATAAGACCAAAGATAGTATCGCCTCTCGTCTTGATATGGTTGACATGGGTGTAAGGGTTGATTTAGCTCCTAAAGTAGGAGATAAGAAAACCTACTTACCCCCTGCTGCTTTTAATTTGTCCAAGGCAGAAAAAAGAAAAATGTTGTCATCATTGTCCAATATGAAACTTCCATATGGACATGCGTCAAACATTAAAAATTGTGTATCAATGATCGATATGAAATTGTATGGGCTGAAGTCCCATGACTGTCATGTCCTCCTCCAACAGTTACTGCCTGTTTCCATCCGCTCTGTTCTACCGAAAAATGTGAGGGTTAGTATAATACGATTGTGTTTTTTCTTCAACTCTCTGTGTAAAAAAGTTGTAGATTCGTCAAAACTGAATAAACTACAATCAGATGTGATTTTGACCTTGTGTGAGTTGGAAAAAATATTTCCATCATCATTTTTCGATATCATGATTCATCTCACGATCCACTTGGTTAGAGAATTGCGTTTATGTGGACCGGTTTTTTATAGATGGATGTATCCATTTGAACGGTTCAATAAAGTTTTAAAAAGTTATGTACGAAATCGTTTTTATCCGGAAGGTTGCATCGCAGAAAGTTATCTCAAAGAAGAATCAATAGAATTTTGCTCAGAATTTAGTAGTGATATTGGCACAACACCTGGTCTTCGAAAGGATGAAGGAAGGCTTTCCGGTCCATTATCAGTTGCCACAATGAAGGCAGTAGAGGAAAAAGAACGAGACGAGGCGCATCTCCATGTTCATCTTAATAATCCTGAAGTGGAACCCAATGTTGTGTAAGTCAAATACAGAAGTTTCTTTATGCCTGCTGTGGTTTTTTGCATTTGTAATTAATCTTATGTAATGTACTTACTGACAGGATGCATAAGGAGTATTTGGAAGGGATTTATCGAGGAAAAAAGAAGACTGCTCAGTGGCTGTTGGGAGAGCACAATCGGCTCTTTGCTGATTGGTTTGAAAAAAAGTTAGTTTATATTCTTCTCCATTTTTGTTGTTTTGTATATTTTTAAATTTTTTAAGTTGAATTATCTTTTAACGCGTTACGATTATGTGTGTAGGTAAGTATTGAAATGATGGAGAATCGTGAAGCTGTTTCCGAAACGATTAGATGGTTGGCAGGAAAACCATCATTTTCAGTCTTAAAATTGAAAGTTATCTAGTTGATGGGGTTCGATACTACACAAAGGAGCGAGATAATGCAAGGGTTGTTCAGAATAGTGGGGTGTCATTAGTTGCTAGGACAGTCCAAGTCGCTAGTGCTAAGGATTTAAATCCCGTGGAGAGTGATATGAAATTTTATGGGATAATCGAAGAAATATGGGAGTTAGATTACCACGCTTTCAAGGCCCCTCTATTTTTGTGTAAATGGGCAGCAAATGATAGGGGTATCAAGACTGATGAACTTGGTTTCACACTTGTCGACTTTAGTCGACAAGGTCACAAGAAAGACAAATACGTGTCTGTTGACCAAGTGAAACAGGTTTTTTATGTTGAAGACCCTGTTGACCCAACCTGGTCTGTTGTGCTAACATCGACGACAAGAGACTATCGTGATGTGTACTACGATGACGACCTAGGAGACACCATTTTACAGCATCCCCCATTCTGCTCTGCGATCCCTAGATGTGATCCTAGTAATGATGATGAAGCTAGTGTTAGCAATATAAGACAAAATATTAATGGGATTTGGGTGAAAAAGCTATAAACCAGTGTTTGATCTTGTTCCTACAACTGTTTGTTTTAAACTTGTTTGTGATTTTGTGAGACCTGTTTTATGTTGGACAATATTACAATCATTTTTCATATTAGTTGTCCTTAGAGTTGATTTCTCTAATTTGTTCTTCGTTGTCCTTATAGCATATTTTTGCATATATGTCCCTAATTTGTTTTTAGCATATATGTCAACTTTGTAGATTGAAAAAATACAAGAGAAATGGCACCTAAGAAGCAAAAGAAATCAGAAAGGAAAAATGTTGAAATGACCTCTGAAGCCAAGAAGCATCTGGAGATAGAGGTCGAAGCAGTAGAACCTCAAGTCTCACAGTTCGCACACGCATCTGAAGCTCCACAATCAGACTCAGGGCAACCCACAAATACAACTACTGAAATTGTTCCAAAAAAACCCGGAGGTAAACGAAGTGTAAGTGCCATGTACAAAGTCATTGTGAAGAAAGTTCGCGGGAAAAAGTTTAAAGTCACGTGCAATGAATTGGGAGCTCCTAATGGGAGTAATAGGGCTAAATTGGCTTCATATGTTGGCATGTTGGCTAGGACAATGATCCCTATTAATATTCGAAGCTGGCCACATGTGGAACCTGAATTGAAATCAAAGCTTTGGCTCGATGTTCAGGTATTCTCCAATTTTTGTCTATTTCTGTTGAGATAGTATTAAATTTTTTGTGTTTTCTATTACAACTATTGATCTTGTATTTCTGTTGTCCAGGATACATTCAAAATTAAACCACATTTAGAGGACTTTATCCTGAAGTCTGCAGGCATTAAATGGAGACAATTTAAGACCAGTTTAACGAATAAATTTGTGCTACCATATCTTGCTGAGAAGAAGAAGTTGCGTAGGCCGCCAAAGCAATATGAGTTTGTTGGTAGGTCAGCCTGGAAAAGGTTTGTTGTAGAGAGGTCTGCTGAAAGCTGGGAGGTAAATGTGATATTTTTTTCTTTAATTTATGTTGTTCACAATTACATACATTAATGATTGTTTTGCATGACAAATTGTGATTATTTTTAATCATGTAAATTTAGTTTTAGGAAATTCGTGATTTACAAAGTGGCAGAGTTGGTAAGAGAAAATATCCTCATCGTTTGTCAAGAAAGGGCTACATTGGCTTGAAGGAGGAAGAGGCAATAACAATAGTCTTTTTTTATTCATACTATTATTTCTTTTTTTATATTTTTAATTTGTTGCTTCATTTTTAACAGATTAAGGCTGGAAGGTTGGATCCCGAAGAAGATCCTGACAGGGCAATTTTTTGGAAGAAGGCTCGAAAAACAAAGGACGGTGTGATGGATCCTGAACTGGCAAAAGTGTGCGAAAGAATTGTAAGCCTCCTGTCATGATAATTATTTATGATAATTTTATTCTCAATAACATGATGCTTTATGTTGACACCTCTCATGTCTATATATAGGATACCCTACTGGAAGCCAAGGAAAAGGGTGAACTTCACCACGGTGCAGGTGAAGATGTTCTGACAATTGCATTGGAAACTCCTGAGCATTCGGGAAGGGTCCGAGCAGTTGGAGGGTTCATCACTCCAAAAGAATTCTTCAAATTACCAAGAGAGAAAAAGGTTCGAATCTCAAAGTCAGAGTTGATGGCTCGTGATCGAAAGATGTCTGAGAAGATGCAGAATCTGGAGTCGGAGATTGCTCAATTAAAGGCATTGGTTAATTCTCAATCCAGTCTTCATTCACCAATGATGTCCGACAAAGCAAGTGTCGAACAAGCTGCAGCTTTAGCAGAAGCTAAGACAAAACCGGCAGCTGCAAAAGGATTGGTGTTGGGTGTGATGAACAAGACCGTGTCGCTGTTGAGACTCCTCCTCCATCTCCTGAAAATCTGGTAAAAAAATAAAAAAAAGTGAAATTAATTAAAATTAGCAATTAACTGGTTTAACGTTTTTTATTCAAATTTCTAGGATGGTCAAAAATGTGAGTTCGCGGTAAACGACATCAACAACAAGGTTGCTTTTGGTGTTATTTTCCCCCCTTCTAAATTCGGTGAGAAAATTCATGGAAAGGCTATGCCGCCCGGATGTCTACGAGTCTCTGTTGAAGGTTTTATCAAAGAAGAGGCACTAATTCCAGTGCCAGTACCCGGAGAAATCGAGACTGTCCTGCAAGCTGTTGGCTCACATGTAGCATGGCCCGAGGAATTAATAATCTACCCAGTTGCTGGTGTGGTATGATTTACGGGATAATTTTTCATTTTCACTTCCGATGCATGCATGATCTATCGAAACTTATATGTGCTTATGTTTTTATGAGTTGATTAATTACAGAGTAAGAAAAAAGAACCGGTGCTGTCAAGGAAGAAGGGTGAGAAGGGTGAGAGTTCGAAGGGTGAGAATTTGAAGGGTGAGATGCAGAAGATGAAGGCCATGTTTTCTGACTGTGAAAGTGCCGAAAGGCTTTAATTTATTGTTTAAACACGTAACAGTCTGGATGAAAAAATATGGGATGTCAATACAGATTCAATGTGGTCAGGAGGTGTTTGGACATGAAAAAACCATATTTTTGTTAGATGAGAATATTATATCATTATTGGAGTACAATATGATTGGCCAAGCTGTAGTCTCAGCTTATATGCTGTAAGTACATATTTTTTTGTTTATAAATTTTCTCATTCTGCATGTACAATTTATAATGTTAATTTTTTTTAGGCACCTGCATACTGAGTTACGTGAGACGGATGAATCAGATACATTTGCTTTTGTCGATCCAGGATTGACATATAAGGTCAATGCTGAATTTGAAGCCTACATTATAAAACGGCTCAAAGAGGGTAATGCTGATCGTCTATTCTTCATGCCACATAATCACAAGTAAGTGAACTCTTTAGATAAGTTAATTTATTGGATCTAATTTGCCACTTTGATAAATGCCAACACTTCTCATTCTTATTTTCTTAATTTCTGACTGTGATGCCTTTTTTTAATTGAAAATAGTATGCATTGGATTTTAATAATCATTTGGGATGGTGAGATTTACATTCTCAATCCATTGGCTCATGTAGTTCAGTTTCCAGTAGAAAAAGCATTAACAAGGTAATTTCCAGCACTGTGATGAGTTTGGAAGCATTAATTCCTCGATTTTGACATGGAGTACTAATTAATTTTTTATAATTTTTTTGCAGTGCTTTGAAATCTTTCAATGCCGAAACTGGTAGGAGCAGTAAGATGCCGAAAGTAAAGTTTCTCGCTGTAAGTAATTTTACATTTCGTTCCAATCCAGTGTATTAAAAATGTTGGTTAATTTGCCAAGGCCTGATATGCCTTTTTTTTCAAAAATTGAAACAGGGATGTCCGAAACAACCTGGTGGTCATGAATGCGGTTACGTTGTAATGCGCTACATGAAAGAGATCACAAAGGATCCGGGATTGACTTTTGCCACGAAGGTAAAATTTTGTCTGCTTCTCGTACACTCAGTGTAGTTATATCTGTTATCTTCGATGCATGCATCTCTTTATATGCCTAGTTATATAGTAAGGTTATGAACCTGCTGCACGCCATTTCTGTTTGTGTTAAATGAATTTTTTTTTTGCACATTGTAGTGGCTGAACAAGACTAGAAGAACTTACACTGATGCGGAGCTGGATGAGGTGCGTGTTGAGGCACTCGAATTCATTCAAGATCGTATTTGACTTTACTTTTGTCGGATCAGGTTTTGTTGGATGGATATTCAGTACTAGTGCATGTTGGTTTCTGGATTTATAGTACTTGTACCTTCCAGTTGGTTTTTGCGAATTTCTATGTTTTGCGGATTTAATGTTTAGTACTGTAATGTTTGAATTTGGCTATATATAGCTGGTTGATTCTGTATACATTCTAGATTGCAAGTTATGCTTGTTTTCGATTATGGCTGGAAGCTAGGAATGTATGTTTGAATGAACTATGGATGCTTGTAAATGAATGACATTGGTTGAATGAATGTCTACTTAATTTTGTACATGTTGATGGCAGGTGGCCTGGTAGTTTTGTTTGTATCAATATGAAAAACGACATTAGTTTTGAAATGTCAAATAAAGAAAATTGATGTCTAATAACTACATACACAGCCAATTGTCAATATAAATTGATGTCTACTTGGAACTTACACATCGATTAGACACAAGAAAAACGATGTCTTATGGACCTCAGACATCGGTTTTAAAATTAGCTAACTAATGCAATAGTTATCTTCAGCATCGTCTAAAACCGATGTCTTATGGACCTCAGACATCGGTTTTAAAATTAGCTAACCAATGCAATAGTTATCTTCAGCATCGTCTAAAACCGATGTCTATCAGAACTTTATACATCGGTTCTCTCAATATTTACCGATGTTAATAAAGGCTTAGACATCAGTATTTGGAAAACAACAGATGTCTATGTCGAATTATTCTATGTTTGCTACATGTTAAATAATAGCTAAGACCTCTAATATAACAATTCAAAAGATAACCTCATGCAGTTAACTCAAGAAGATAGTTCATAAACATCACAAATATGTTTAAAACTGATGTATTATACGCTATAAGACATCGGCCAGAAACCGATGTCTAAGCGTTCAGACTTTAGACATCACCGACAAAGACATCGGTCTGAATTTTTCAAAGACATCGGCCAGAAACCGATGTCTATTAGCGTTTTTTTAGTAGTGAATGGGGGGGTTGGTGAGTGTGAATTTGGTGAGGTTGGAAAGAATAAATTGGTTTGGCAAGAATGCATGATGGCTGCCTAACTAAATTATGGTTGCCTAATAATCTCCCCTCTTTCCAAACTCACAGTTCTTCACTTGCACTCCATACCTGCGCCCTGTTGGCACAACTCCAACTTTTCCTCGATCCGTATCATTCCTTTCGACAAAACTCCCCCCAAGTCCAAGACTTCAAACTATACCCTAGTTTGCACATTCATTCTCGAATGCCCACTTGCTATACACACAAGTGTACCATTGACCTCTATTTGTCCAACTACATACATGTGAAGCAATCTGTTGTATACACACATACTCACTTGATTCACGTCGGTCAATCCCATATGTAGTCCATCACACACGCAAGTGTGACCATCGATCTTTCATTTACTCCCCAACTGCATATCAAACAAATCAATCTATTGCATGGTTCATTGCTCACTTGATTCGTGTTAATCGATGCCCATATGCAGCTGCAACACACCAACTACTCGTTGATGTCGTGGAAGCCCTTCGACCAAGCATCCATCCCAGCAGTCTTTGCACCATCGTCTAGACTGAAAGGCAATACAACCGCAGCAGTATCCTTCAAGTCACTCTTCCCTCGTGCACGAGATAACCAGATTTTCGAAGTTCCAGTACGTTCTGGCCACATACTAATCAGACGATATATTCCCCCACGTAGCTCTCCCTTCATCCGAACCACACGGCCTCTTTTGATATTCATAGCTCCCCCTACTACAGAGCATCTGTAGCCTTCTGAAGCTAACCGACCGATAGATATTAGATTCTTCCTCAGCTTAGACACATATCTTACCCCGTTCAAGCTGCGAACTATTCCATCGAACATTTTGATTTTCACAATTCCAATCCCCTTGATCTCACAAGTAGATCCATCAGCCAAAGAAACTGTTTCATTCTTTGTATCTTGGAATTTGTCAAAATGCCCCCTCTCGGAACATACATGGTAAGATGACCCTGAGTCTAATATCCATTCTCCTGGAGAACTAGTGCCTCGATTGAAGACGGTGCAAACATCTTCACAATTGAGAGTAACCACAGCCAATGATGCATCTGGATCCTTCTTATTAAGCGGACAATTCAGCCTAATATGACCCCACTCCTTGCAACCAAAGCACTGTATGCCCTTTTCCCTGTATCTGGGTTTATCCATGCTATTGGTATATCCTTTCACAGCACCTCTTCCTCTATTATTTTGACTACGCAAAGCCAAAACTGTCATTCCATCCATGTCACCATCCTGGTTCTTCCTTCCAGCATTTGACAAAAGTGCTGACTGAACCTCCACTATTTTTAACGTGTCCTTTCCGTACAAAATGGTTGTGACCAAATGATCGAATGACTCCGGAAGCGAAGTAAGAAGAATAAGGGCCTTATCTTCCTCCTCCAATTTTACATCAACCTTTTCAAGTTGATCAACAATACCGTTAAACACATTCATGTGCTCAATAACATTGCCTTGAGCTGCCATCTTCAGCTTGTATAACTCGCGCTTCAGATTTAACTTTGTAGTCAAGTTCTTCCCGAGATACAATGTCTCCAACTTTGACCATAATTCCTTTGGCGTGCTTTCGTCAACAACATTATTGATAATGTTATCAGCAATGCATAGTCTGATGGTACTCATGCATTGCGACTCAGCATCCTCCCAATCTTCATCGCTCATCTTTGTTGGTTTTCCCTCCTTCCCCTTCAAAGCCCTTGCTAGCTTCTGTTGGGTTAGGATATCCTTTACCCTTCTCTGCCAAAGAGTAAAACTTCCTTTACCATCATATGGAGTCACCTTGAATCCTCCAATACTTGCCATGATCTCCGTTTACGCACACAAACCAATCCAAACAACAAAATCAATTGGCCAGGTAAGTGTAAGAAACAATAGGAGCACTTCCGTCAAAACGGCGCCAAATTAGACAACCACTTTTCTTAACGACTTTCCTTCGGCACCAATAATTTAGACACAACTAGCTCTGATGCCAACTGTTAGGAATCTGCCCGATTCCCTGCGAATGCGGAAGCGATTTGGTAAATTTGTGCGCTTAGATCCCACAAATATACATGATAGTAATGAAGCAACAAACCAACAATAAAGTAAAAGAGACAAGAGATTTAACGTGGTTCGGCCCAGCCTACATCCACAAGAGCAACAACTTCAAACTAGATAAAAGAGATTACAATATCCGGGTATCCGGCCCCTTGAATTTCATACAAAAATTCAGCCATACAATACCTATTATGTATATCCCCAACTCACTGAAGTGTTTATCTCAAAACCTCCCCTATCACTATTTCCCGACAACCTTTCCTTCTCTCCCTCTCCCAACCCGGACAGTGCCACACAACCTGATAGAAAGACCCCTGCAGCGGGACCACCTTCGATGGCTGCAGTCAGACCCAAATACCCTAAGGAATAGTTTAGGCACGAGGACCTTCTATCCCGACACTTCCTAAAAGCGGGCTAAACCGGCTCCCCTACTAGACGGACTATCTAGCAGCTATAGAGAAAGAAGAGAGAATTTTGGTGTAAATATTATGAATGAGGAGAGGAGTATTTATAGGATGAAATGGGGGGGTTGGTGAGTGTGAATTTGGTGAGGTTGGAAAGAATAAATTGGTTTGGCAAGAATGCATGATGGCTGCCTAACTAAATTACGGCTGCCTAACACCGAGTTCGTGGTTGTGTTGTTCCGAGTTCCTGAGTTCGATTTTCTGTGGTTCCGTTCTCTTTGAGTCGATGCTATAGTTTTTGATTATGAGTTGTTGTTAGTACGAAATCCGAGTTGTGTTGTTAATCAATGGCGTTTGCTTTGCTGAGTTTACTCCTGAGTTGTGGTTTCGAGTTGGAATTGTCTGAGTGCCGCAGATTTTCCTTGTCCTGTGTATTGATTTGCAGTGTAGTCGATTATGTAGTTTAATTTAATTTTTTGTTTATTAGACTTATGGTATATTAATAGTTGTTGTTGGGATTGGTTTGGATTGTTGGTTAGCTCAATTTACAATTTTCGAATATGTCATGTTTAATTTTTCTAAAAATTTGATGTAAATAAATTTTAATTCAAATAAAAAAAAGTTTTAGGAAATAATTTGGTGTTAATTCGAATTTAGGATTTTTAGTAAAATTAGAATAATTTAATTTTAGAATTTTTAGAATTAGTAATTAATTGGTAAAATCAAAATTTTCTAAAAATCCACTTGTTATAATTCGCCTAAATTAAAAATTAGGGATTGCGAAAATATTACTCCCTGTGGAACGAATCTAAAATACTAAAACGATGATCGTGCGCTTGCAATTTTAAATGTCATATTTTTAGCACATCAAGTTTTCAAACCTGCCAATAATGATAATGTTGCAGAAAATTTCCCCAATTTGAAAGATAAACTAATACGGGAGCATTGCCGCGCCAGATGCCGTGACGTTTACGATGATTAGTCGTATGTCATGCATCTCATCAGTCGTTCTCTACATGTAGAAGGTAGCTCCGATGGATTAACTTGTCTACCACCCTCTGGAACTCCTCAGCCAACGGTTGGGCTATTACTGGACCGGCGCCACTCGGCCACTTACGCGTCTCCTAGTTCAATTAACATCCATAACTTTGAAACATAAAATTCGTTCCCCTTTCCCCAAGTATAGTACTTGTTGATAGGACTCCACAAAGTAGTCGTATCTAATTGGAAAGGAAAATTTCACCAATATTTCCCAAGCTGATGCTTGTTAATGGATATAAACTTGTTCCATCAATCTTACCCCTCGAGCGTTGAGGAGGTAACCAAAAAGATTCATATCGATGTTTGAAAGAATCAAGAGATGCGAGTGACAAGATAGTTTAGCAAGTATATGACCAGGCAGTCCAATAAATAACATCTCTCAAGTGAGGTTCCCTTATATATTTTTGGAAGTTGAGCGAGTATTTAAATCTTCTTATAAGATAGATTTAAATGAAAATAAAGTTTGGGAACCTCCCCTTGATAAAAATAGTCATAAAATACTCCGAAATATTTTACACTATATCTGAAGGTAAAAGATAATATTTGAATAATATAAATCATTATAAAAAGAATTTAAATAAATATTCCAAGAATATTTATTAAATCAATAATGATTAAGGAATTTTATTAAATCATAATATTGCTCGTAATAAATCCTCGAATGAGTATTTAGAATTATTCACTAAATAAATCTCTTCTTGAATGAATATACAAATGGTATTTATTAAATAATTAAACTCAAATAAATATTTAATATAATATTCACTAATTAAATTAAACATCAAATGAATATTTGAAAATAATATTCATTTAATAAATAATACTCTAAACGAATATCAAAATAATATTCTTTTAATAACCAAAACTTTAAAGGAATATTCGAAATAATATTCCTTAAGTAAATAGAACTTCGAATGAATATTTTACAATAATATTCATCAAGTACATAAAACCTTAAATGAATATTCAAAATAATATTCATTTAATAAATAAAATTTCCAAGAATAATAAAGTAATTATTCATTGAATAATCAACCTCTAAATGAATATTCGAAACTAATATTCATTTAAGTAATTAAAGCTCAAATAAATATTAAAATAATATTCAGTAAATAAATAAACGCGAATGAATATTCAAAATAATATTCATATAGTATTTCTCGATTGAGATAATATTCAAATAACATTCCTCGAATAATTTCCAAGTAATTAATACTTTATGGAAATATAAATAATGTTCATAAATAACATTCCTCAAATAAACTATCACTGGAATCCCTCCGGGTTTCCACGACTATCTCTATATTACAAAATACCGACTCCCGGTCTATATTTAATGAAGGAATATCATACGCCCTTCAATAAGGGTCTTGACAAAACAATCCGGCTTTTAACTGATAATCCATATCTAGTCTATAGGCCAATATCAATTCAGAGGAACAAGTAATTCAATATTAACTTGAAAATAGGCATGCATGCTATGGCATATGTATAACAACAATCATATATATTATCACAACAACAGTTGGAAACTTGCCTGGTAATCCTGTAGGGGTAGTGTGCCTCGGGTCGATCCGGTGATCTATCAATAGTCATAATATCCGAGGTTAATCACTTAATATTTCGAAAGGCTAAGTATAAACTTAACTTAAGTCGAAACACGTTTTCGAATTATCTCGTTATACACCCTTTGGTGTAACTCTTTTTATTACCGACACGATCCGACACTTGTTCGTTATTACGACACGTCATTATGCCTACACTTGGTATATACTTAAGCCGTATAAGCTTTAAGGTCGGTCGTTTACGAACCAAGATTATACCTCGAGTTTTATCGCCCGTTTTCTAAGGTATAACCAAAGCCATACCTTTAAGGGGTTCGTTCGCGTTTAACCTCAATTCGAACATTTTAATAAATTCGGAAAACGATCCGTTTGACATGAGGTTTTATCCCACACCTTCCTTTTTATCTCTAATATTTAATTATCAAGATTCGCCACTGATTTCGTAATATTACAGGGGTACAATTTCAGTTACGAACTTTCGTTTACGGTTTCGAACCACTTTTACGAATTTAACCATAACTCCTAAACCGTAAGTCTGTTTCACATTATCTTTATATCAAAATGAAGCTTATAACATCATCTATCTTATAATGGCAGAACATGAAACTGTACAGTGAGTTATAGCTACTGTGATGTACGGTTTTTCAATGATTAACGAAAATTCGGCATTACGACGGCTATAAATCGAACGTTCCAAAAATCATAACAATCAAACCAAGCCACACCGGGCATACCATGATCAAACCAACAACTTATATGTATAATCTACATCTTATCAAATCCAAGAACATATCACTTAATCATCATTTGAACCATAACTCTTAGATTTACTAACACCACTACATAATCACTTAAACAAGCTTACAATAACATCATCACCAAAACTCATCCAAAACTCCATTAAAACTCAAAACAAAAACTAGGGTTCTTGAAGTTTATACCTTCCTTGGAGTGTGTATGCACTTAGTAAGCCTTGTATAGTCCTTAGAACCCCTTAACCAAGCTTAGATCATCCAAGAAATCAAGAAAATCAAAGTTAGTTTTTGGAGAATACTATTCATCCTCACCTTTGATGATTTGTTTGAAAAAGGAAAACATGGAGTTTGAAACTAAGATTTCTAGCTAGGAGATCATTTTTATGAAATGTAATACTCACCATAAAAATTTGGAAATCAAACAAGGAGTGGAAGATTGAGTTTGGATCTTGAATTTAGACAAAAGCCGAATGGCTTGTTCTTGAGAGAGAATGAGTTGGTTGCTTGGTTCTTTGCTCCTCTTGCATTATTGGATTGTCTTGTGATAATATCTAACCATAAATCTACTTTAATAAAGTGCTTTGGTCATTGCATGCATCATCTTGAGCCATGTGTCTTGATCTTGTGGTGTAGATGAGGTTATGTGCTAAGTACTTGGTTATGTTTGCTAAGTATGCTAGTTACCTTTGTAACTACTTGGTTCCTTGATCATATCCACTTGCACATGCATGTACCTTAGTTCTCTGCTTGTTTCTTTGTCCGTTTATTGCTCAATTCGTTGATCGTTTGGAGGAATAACTCAATCGTTTCTAGTTAGGGTTTTACCGGAAGCCTTCTTAATATTAATACTATCATTCTCAATCCTCCTTTATAATTCTTAAATTTAAATTCTTTAATTCCTCTTAATAAATCCTTAAATCCTTCAGTGTCCAGGGAAATCTTGGAGAAAATAAAAGTGCTATTTTTCTGAATCCGATATCGTTTACATACACTTATCTAGCCCCTGGATCATGAATACGAACTCAGAAATCCGTTTTGAATACTTCTATATAGCATCGTCTAATAATATTCTTATTTCCACCAAAAACCCTATTCATTCTTTATTACATCTTTATTCCTTATATTTATAAAAATGACCTTGTTCTCTTTCGGGCATTCCTTAACCCTTTTACGGAACCACTGGACTAACAACATGTATTGATTTGGATGACACAAGAATAATTCCTTCCTCTTTGGAATGCCATAACTTATTTCTTAGGAGATAGATTATTCTAATCTAGGTTGTCAACCCATTGCATTCTTCATGACATATAATCATTGGAATCTATACCCATTCACATTCATTCATTAGAACTGCTAATACCTTGTAGTCAGAATCACTGTTCATTCTTTCATTAAATATATAAAATGTTTTAATTCTACTGAAAATTCGGGTTCTTACATGAAGGCTTTGACTATGAAGGTAGATTCTCTTACAAAATATGGAGTTCAGCAGGTGGCTAATGTTTGTGAGCTATGTACGAGCGCACATGAGACGAATCAATGTGCCATATCCTCTGAATCGGCACAGTTTGTGAGCAACTTCCAGCGCCCTTCGCAACCAGCTTCAGCCACCTATCATCCCAATTTCAGCTGGAGCAACACTCAAGGTATGCAACAACCACACCCTTATCAGCAGGTTTAAATGCCAGCAATATGGAGCTAAGCCGTTCAATCAAGGCTATCAGCAGCAGTATGCTCCAAGGCAACAATTCCAACCTCCGGGATTTCAGCAACAACAGTCTCATGGGAATGCTGGTCGATCTTCGAATGAAAATTCTGAATTGGATGAATTGAGGTTGATGGTTAAAAGCCAAGCGGTTTCTCTCAAGACGTTGGAGAATCAGATAGGGCAAATTGCAAGTGCCTTACTTAACAGACCACAGGGAACTCTTCCTAGTGACACAGAGGTTAATCCAGGCAAGAGGGAAGTTGTCCATGAGCAGGTGAAAGTAGTTACTTTGAGATCTGGAAAGGTGACAACCGAGCAGAAATTAGCAGCTAAGGAAGATGTAGAATTTCAGAATCATCAGGTGGAAAAATCTGTAGCACCAGAAATTGAAAAATCTGACTTGGTGGTTGATCAGCTAGATGGTCAAGTGGATAAGAGCAAGAAACCTGTTGAAAAAGCTTCTCCGGAGCAATTTACAAAGAGCAATCAGATCTATCCTCCTCCTCCATTTCCTCGACGCTTGCGGCAAAGTCAAGAAAAGCAATTTCAGAAATTTTTGGACGTCTTCAAGAAATTGTCCATTAATATTCCTTTTGCGGAAGCTTTAGAAAAGATGTCGAGCTATGCTAAGTTCATGAAGGGGATTTTATCAAGGAAGTTGAAGCTCGATGAATTAGAGACCGTTGCTTTGACGGAAGAATGTAGTGCTGTTCTGCAACAGAAATTGCCTCCGAAGCTGAAGGATCCTGGAAGTTTCACCATCCCGTGCACTATTGGCAACTTATCTTTCAACAATTGTTTGTGTGACTTGGGAGCTAGTATTAATCTAATGCCTTTGTCTGTCTTCATGCAACTTGGTCTACCTGATCCTAAATCTACAAATATCGCGTTACAGCTGGCTGATCGGTCGATTACCTATCCTAGAGGTATAGTGGAGGACGTCTTGGTAAAAGTGGATGAGTTTATCTTTCCTGCTGATTTTGTCATTCTAGACTTTAAGGAAGATAAGAAGATTCCCATCATCTTGGGAAGGCCATTCCTAGCTGCCGAACTTTGATTGATGTGCAGAAAGGGGAGCTAACTATGCGGGTGCAAGATGATAAGGCCACCTTTAATGTGTTTGCTCCCACGAAGATTTCAGATGATCCAGAAGTGTGCTTTTATGTGGAATCCCGTGCATTGTCTTTCCAAGAAGAAAAAGGTGATTTGAAATTGGATGCAGTGCCTAGTGTTCCAAATTTTTCGGAGAATTCTGAGTCAGTTAAGATGCTCGAGGAAATTGATGCTGTTAAACCTTCCATACAAGATCTCTCGAATGTAAAGCTCGGAAAACTTCCACCGCATTTGAGGTATGTCCTTTTGAATGATGAGTTATTGATTTTTGAAGAAGGTCATGATAATGTGTTAAGAAGGTGGATAGTTGATGATGAGGTAGAATAGTGTTCTGTTCAGTCGGCTGAGAGGGATAAACACCTTAGAGGTGTGAGGAAGAAAAAAAAGGCGAAGAAGTCAACGGGTGGAAAAATCAAGGTGAAGAGTGAAAGAAAAGTTGTGTTGGGAGTAAGCAATCAAGATGTCAACATTCGTATGAATGGTCTGTCTGTTGAAGATGGTTCAGTTATTCTCTTGAAACCGCCATGAAGTGAGGAAGCAACATCCGGCTAAATGACGTAAACGACAGTGCTTCGTGGGAGGCAACCCACGTGTTTCGGTAGTTTTAGGTATGTTTCCTGCTATCCCTTGTATTACCTTTCAATTCAATGGGGACATTGAATACTTTAAGTTTGGGGGTGGTTTGGGGGATAAGTAGTGTGTAGTAGTTATTTGTGTGTCATTGTGTTCACATAGATATCATATTTTGCATATTAGTAGTAATTCATGCATGTTTGTTCGTATTATTTATGTTGTTTCATATATGACATTCTGTTATTTTGTTTTGTTTTATCATGTGAGTCCATGTTAGTTGCATCTACATGGCATGCATATTTCAAGATCCCTTAGAACGAGCTAATTCTGATTGGTAGGTAGATGTCTAATTGAGTGTGGTAATGATAAATAGAGGGTTGATTTATAGTTCCTAGGAATTGACTTGCATGCTTCAGAAATAAAACTTTTACACAGTCTCGTCATTTGCTTTTGGGCTAGGTTGAGGTCATGCTTGTTTGGGTGTTTTAGATTTAATCACTTGTTTATATTTAGAATTTTCATTATTCCTTTGATGGCATCGGAGCACTAAAGTCTAAGTTTGGGGGAAACCAGGAATTTCATGTTAGTTGTTTATGATTGTCAATATTGGCTAGGCGTCAAATGGCTAGTAGCCGGCTCATATCTTATGAGTAGTCTAGGGTTGGAAATGAGAATGCTCATTCCAGATTGCATAAAAAAAGGGAAAAAAAGAGTTATGTGAATGTTTATATGCAAAATTAACCAGGGTGAGGTCTTTAATACTCGAGCAATTAAGTTCGCGGGGACTTTGTGCCAAGTGACCTAAGGCTTTTATAGTCTGGGATCCACTAACCTAACGCTCGCTACATGGGTATTATTGTATAAGCCTTTTGGGGTCTCATCCATTGCACGGTTAAATAAGCATGCATTATTGTATATAGTATTATGTGTCGTAGTGTAGTAATAAAGCATGAATTCCTGGTTAACTTGAATAAGGATGGAGGTGTTTCTAGGTTATGAAGTGTCTATAGTCTATTCTATTTATAAACCTGTGATTGTCTTGGCTAAGAATGAGTATGATTTTGATCTAGTTTTGGGAGTATTATTGATGAGCATCGCACACACGCACGTTTCTGTTCATGTACTGTTAGTATACGGGGACTTAGTCGAGCTCTATTTGGATTTAGTTGCATTCTTTGAGATATTTGCTTGCTAGTTGGTTTTGGTTAGTTTGAAGGGGATCTTTGCATTTTCATATTAGTTGCATTCATGCATTGCATTGTTAGTTAGATGGATTTTGTGGGTACATTCACTATAGGCCCTCACGAGACCTCACTCGTCCACTGAGGCTGCCTAGGGGTTTAAAGGGCTTGTTGCATATGCGAAATGCAACCGTGATCACCTACGGAAGTGGTACTAGTTAGTTAGTGTTTAGTTGTATGTTTGAGGACAAGCATCGGTTTAAGTTTGGGGGTGTGATAAGTGGATTTTATATCCACTTGGATCGCTTCATTTCGGCTTAAATTGATTCACTTGGCCTCAAGTTGTTGTAGTTTTGATGCGTTTTTGTTTAGTTGCGCAGGTTTGCAGAAATGTCGATTAGGGTTGGTGTATTACGTCAATTTTGGAGTTGCTTTGTGCAATGGAATGGAGAATGGAGTCTTGCATTAAGCTATCATGAAGATTCTAAGTCAAGAAAATTGAAGACAGAAACGTTTGCAAAAGGAACGAATTAAAGGAAGTGGAGACAAAACGAAGAAGAAAAGGCAGAAAATCAAATCTGACAGCCAATGTAGCGCAGGCTGCGCCCATAGAGCGCAGATAGCGCGCTAGGAGCAGGAAATGGAGCGCAGGCAGCGCTGGCCAAGCGCAGGCAGCGCTCGGGTCTGTCAGAAAATCCTGAAAAATCCTATTTTTGCCCCAATTCGAATTTAAGTTGTATTTTTAGGTATTTTCTTGTTGGACAAGATATCCAGGGCCTATAAAAACACATTGTATCATTGTAATTCATATCGTAACATAGAATCGCAAGGGAGAAAAGCGGAGAAAGATTCAACGCTCGTGACAAGCACAGATCTAGATCTACTTCATCTTTTGTATTCTTTTCTTAGGCGAAACTCTGGATTATAGATTTTTTTTCTCAACTCTTTGTTCTATTAATATTATTACTTTCATTCATACTTTATTTAATATCATGTTTTCAACAAATCCCACGATGACGAACGGTTCAATTATGAACTAATCGTTGTCATGGGATTCTAACGGATTTATCTATGTAGTTTAGTAGTTTGATTGCTTTAAAGATTTATGTGTGGTGAATTCTTGATATATCCTCGCATGGTTGTGCTTCATGTGTTTAGATGCGTAGCTAACATCTAATTTGTTAATCTCTTGCGAAACGAGAGTGGATCTTGAGATTTAGAACTTGCCATGCTAGCATAGGATTATGTATGCTTGACATCATGATTTGTAGCGTAAATAGAGATATATTATGTTGCCCTATGTGATCAATATGGATGACTTGTGCTTAAACCGTTATGTGCTTAAACCGTTATGTTTTCAAATCTTATAGAGATATAGGGTCTAAACATAATTGGTGTCTACCCATCTTCTATCTCTTTTGTAGATGTATGAGTAGTTTGGTATTCGTATACTGAGAGGTAGCCTATACTTGTTTCGTGTTGTCTGATCAGATATCAAAATCATCGCATGCATTGATTAAAGGCATCAACTATAAGCGAAGTATTTAATGAAGTTAAGATCCCATATTTATTCTCATATAAGTAAATCAGTTTTAAATCTCATTAGTTAATTAATTCTTAGTTTGTTAAATTGTTTTTTAGTTAATTCTAGTTAATCAAAAATCCCAATTTGTTAGTTGTCTTAGCAGTGAGTTAAAACCATACATTGTTGCATAGGTACATCTACTGAATTGAAACCTAAACCAGATCTCTGTGGAACGAACTTGATTTATATCTATATTACTTGTGACCACGTACACTTGCATGATTTTGTGTTAACACCCGTGCGATGCACCAGGTTTTTTTTTGATATGTTATAAATTTTATTTTATGGTATAATTATATTTTTATATATATAATCATTATTTTCAATGATTATTTTAATTTTAATACAATTTAATATATTATAAATTTTCATTTCAAATATGTTGTTGATGAGATTCGAACATTGGATTTTTAGTAGATAAATTTAAATATATAATTTTTTTTATTATTATGTCCAACAATTCTTAAATATTTACAAAAAAATCTAACAATCATTATTAGTTGTATTGTCGTATTGTCGAACCACTTAACAAAACACAAACAATTATATTCATGTTGGTTAAACGTACAAATTTTTTATACTCCCACCGTCCAAAATAAGTATCGTTTTGACTTTCTGCACGTATTTTAAGGTGCGAAAAAAAAAGTGATTTCCACATGTTATTTTTTCAATTTTCTTTTGTGAATAGAAGTTCAAATGTTATATTTTATTCAGAATTTTTTTTTCAAAAAAATATTATGCAAAGTCACTTTTTTATACCTTAAAACATGTGCAAAAAGTTAAAACAAGAGAATATAATTTTTTAACAAAGTTTCTAAATGCAGATCATCTTTACTGAATGCAAGTCATCGAGATTACTAAAATGACCCTAAACTGTCAATCGATCCTCCTCTTTTTTTATGCAAATTGTATCGTTTTCTAGGTACCATCATCTTGATGCGATTTTAAAGTGTATATTATAAGTTCTGCTACATCATTTTACATTATATATTTTTATACATTTTTTGTTTATTTTTCGTTATGTTTTTACATTTCACAGTTCATTAAAAGAAATTAAATTTATATATATGTAATTATATATTATTAGTTTCTAAGTACTTCAAATTGCATGTTTAATATATAATAGTGTTTTGACCCCTTTTTCTTTGTAATAATTCATGAGTATTTAAAAGTAATCATTTTCTTAGTTTACAAAAGTTGCGACTAATAAATTAACTTTGTTATATTATACATTTTCTTTGTATATAAATCATTTTAGTATATTATAAATTCACTATATTTATAAATCATTTTAGTATAAATTAACTTTATTATATTATATATTTTCTTTGTTTATAAATCATTTTAGTATATTCTAAATTCACTATATTTATAAATCATTTTCTTTGTTTATAAATCATTTTAGTATATATATTTTTTGTTATATTATATATTTTCTTTTTTTATAAATTACTTCCTATGTTCCATAAAAACTGGCGCTTTACAAAATTTTAAAGTCAAATTATCTCAACTTTGACTGATAATTAAAAAATATTAACAAACATAAAAATTATGAAAAAAGTATCATTAGAAAATATATTTGATTTACCATCCAATTTAATTTTTAAATTTATAAAATCATAAATTAGTAATGTATAACTTACTGTCAAAGTTGAACAGGTTTGACTTTCAGAATTTCTATACCGCCACTTTTTAAGAAACGGAGGGAGTATTTTAGTATATATTTTCTTTGTTATATTATACATTTTCTTTGTTTATAAATCATTTTAGTATTTTTCAAAAAAATATCATTTTAGTATATCATAAACTAACTTTATTTATAAATCATTTTCTTTGTTTGTAAATCATTATAGTATATATTTTCTTTGTTATATTATACATTTTCCTTGTTTATAAATCATTTTAGAATATTATAAATTTAATATATTTATAAATCATTTTATTTTTTTCTTTTTGCATAATTAATTAATTGAAAACCCTATTCTCTCTAAGAGGCGCCGCCTTTTTTGTGTTTTTTATCAAGCTAACCGAGGGGCTTACACTGGATTTTTTCCAGTGGAAAGTCCTTCAATAAAACCCATTTTTTTGGTGTTTGTGTGTCTGTCCTTTTGAAGTGTGTGTTTTGTATCTCCTTTTGGGATGTTTTATTATGTTCTTAATTAATTATGTATGAGTGGGTTTGTCTTGTATTGGATCTATTGAAAGTAATTTTGTTGATGTTTTTGGAGATATGGAAAGCTTGCATCAAAGATGGGATGGTGACGAATATTGCAAAAATCCACCTTTCACAACCAAAGATCGTTCATCTTTTAGGGTTTCCACTTACGGCATGTCTATAGCTGGTATCCGGCTTGTAGATAGTTGGGTACCGTTCCTCGTTTATTCAATTGGGGCTTCTGAATATTGGGCTAATAAGGATTGTTATGTGATAAGGTCAGTTGTGATACTGTTGCTTTCAGGAATATTGGTGCAGTTTAAATCGTTTGGGATGTCTTCAATTTCATTTTTAGTTTCGAGAATTTTTAATTCTATGTGTTAAATGATCAAAAAATAAATCAACAAATTATTTTTTGTTGGTTATTTGTTTTACAACATGGTTGTATTGACAGTCGTGGATTTGTATTTGTTTTAAAACCGCTTTATCTTTTGACAAAAAAAAAAATAATAAATCATTTTCTTTTTTTAACTCAGTAAACATGACCTACCGTCCTTTTTCCCTTTTTTAATGATCGCATCGCAAGATTCAGACGATATCAAACCCCTCAAATCAACGGCTCTATTCAAACTGTAAATCCGAGGTCTGTCTGCGCTTGTTCATGTCACTGTAAGTTTCCTTTTGTTTTTGTTGTCTCCCATCTTTCATTTTCCCCATTTTTATCCATCCTCTTTATATTTGTATTCTGAATATGAAGATGCTTGTTTATCTGTATAAATCTCATTTGCAAACCCTAATTCCTAAACATCACAATTTGATTAGACCCTTCATTATTCGTAGTTATACAACCAAAAGAATTATAACTAGAGATTCTTCAGAATTCACTATCTCATTTCTCAAGAACCAATGTGGGTTGTCAGGAAAATCTCTTATTCGTGCTTCAAAGTATGTTAACTTTGGTTCCAACTTTGTTAATGAAAGACCACTCTATGTTGTCAATCTTTTTCGAACATTTGGATTTCCCCCGTCCAGTATTACCAGAATCATTAGTTCTTATCCTCGTATTCTTCAGTGTTATCCCGAAAAGGTACAGCCAAAGCTTGATTTTTTGCTTTCTATCTTGGCGTCTCAATCACAGGTAGTGGATACTGTCACCAGAAACCCCTGTATTCTTACGAGAAGTCTAGACAACCACCTAATACCCTTTTTCAATCAGCTCAAATGTCTTACGGGCTGTTACCCAAGTGCAGTTGCTTTCCTCAAATGCAATCCAGTTGTACTTAGCCACAACAATTCTGAATCTTCTTCGCTAAATATTAAGTTTCTTGTGACACTTGGTGTTCCCAATTCCCAGATTTTGAAAGTTTTAAAAATGTTTGGTCGTGCATCAATTATGCCAAATGACAGATTCCGTGATGTTGTGTTGAACCTTATGGACATGGGTTTCGATCTTTCATCTTCATATTTTCTCCAAGCTCTCCATACATTGACTTTTATTAAAGACTCGACTTGGAAATCTAAATGTGTGTTGCTTAAAAGCTTTGGTTTCTCCGATCAGGAGATCCTTTTCATGTTCAAGAAGATGCCACTTGTCATGTGTTATACTGAGAAGGCAATTATTGAGAAAATGGAGTTCTTTTTGAATAAATTACAGTGGACGACATTTAGGTTGTCAAGTAACCCACATGTACTTGGTAAAAGCTTAGAGAAGAGGACCATCCCGAGGTGTTCTGTTCTGCAAGCTTTAGCGTCAAAAAACAGCACCGATGAGAGCTACATGTTATCGACGATATTGGCAATTTCTGAGAGAAAATTTATTGAAAACTTTGTAACTGCATATAAGGATGAAGTTCCTGAGGTAATGGAGGCATATGAAGGGAAGTTGAGATTTGATGAATACACTTTCAAACAGAAGGGGCAGTTAAGGTTAAAGCCAGCGTGATATTATCTAGCACTAGTTTTGTTACTGAATTAGCAGTAATACCGGAAGAGAATGCATTGATGAAGTTCACTGTGATAAACATTCAAGTCTACATAGGATGTCGAGCACAGCAGGTTGTCTTGGTTATAGCTTAGAGAAGAAGACCAATTAAGGTTTTGGTTTTCCTAAATTTGGTGGCGAAATATAGATTTCAGAACTGCTTCATGCTACCAACAATATTGCAGGTGACCAGTTATTAAACATCAATGTTATTCAGAGTTATACCAGTACAATCATACTCACATGGCCACATATGTGGATTCTTCAGAATTCAAGAATTCTTTTCTCGGAAACAAAGGTGGGTTATCTGGAAAGGACCTAGTATGTATTATATACTGAGTAAGAATAGACTATCAGAAACTTTGTGTAGAAACAAAGGATGAAGTTCCTGAGGTAATGGAGGCATATGAAGGGAAGTTGAGATTTGATGAATACACTTTCAAACAGAAGGGGCAGTTAAGGTTAAAGCCAACGTGATATTATCTAGCACTAGTTTTGTTACTGAATTGGCAGTAATACCGGAAGAGAATGCATTGATGAAGTTCACTGTGATAAACATTCAAGTCTACATAGGATGTCGAGCACAACAGGTTGTCTTGGTTATAGCTTTAGAGAAGAAGACCAAATTAAGGTTTTGGTTTTCCTAAATTTGGTGGCGAAATATAGATTTCAGAATGGCTTCATGCTACCAACAATATTGCAGGTGACCAGTTATTAAACATCAATGTTATTCATAGTTATACCAGTACAATCATACTCACATGGCCACATATGTGGATTCTTCAGAATTCAAGAATTCTTTTCTCGGAAACAAAGGTGGGTTATCTGGAAAGGACCTAGTATGTATTATATACTGAGTAAGAATAGACTATCAGAAACTTTGTGTAGAAACATGTATCATGAGGGCAATTGAAAAAATGGTAAATGGATTGTAGTACCAAAAAAAAAAAAAACAGATCACCTACTTGCCTAAGTTCAACTGATTTCTTAACTGGTGTTTGTTTATAGTTTCCTTTACACTTCGTCATATAGGAGATGTGGTGAAGATTGTTACAACTTTTTTTCAGCTATATACTATTGATGATTTGATGATCGGTGAAGTAGTATTTGAAAGGTTTTGCCGCTTATTTTTAATCAGAGCCTAAAAAAAATTAATCCACCTTAGTCCTTTCAAGCATCTACAAATGTACGTTATGATTGATTGCATTAACAAGATTTCAATTCGATTAATAATTGGAATGAAATTTCAATACAGAAATATAATTTTCACAGATCAAGTTAAAATTCATTGATCAAAAAACGTTGGTTTGAAATCGAGTGTAATTCGATTCGATCACAAATTCAAATATTAAAATTTATTAAGAGTATTATCGATCTTATTCCGAAGCACATTCGTCTTCGGTATTGAGTTTAGACCGACACTCAAAGTTTGTTATCTAAACAAACTGAACTGACTTTAGAAAGTCATTTTTATAGAACTTGAAAGTGTATTATTGGTAGTATTATATGTAAAATGGTAGTATTAATGGTAGTATTATATGTGAAGTGTATTTTTGATAAAGTTTGTTGGTAGTATTTTTATTGAAAGTTTGAGAGCTTATTTAGCAAAATGGCTGAGTTATATAGCCCCGTAGGTAATGGCAAGACGTTAATGCAGCACTTATTATATGTGCTCGACTTCAATTATTTGTAATTAATTAAGACTTAAGACTATGTAAATTTATCTATACTCCTTAAGACTTGGTATATTTTTGTAGTTGTAATAGTACTAACATGTTGTGAAACTAAACAACATTGACTCTACTCTGCAGTGGCATGCCTCACCACGTCTAACTTGCATGCTTTAGGCGAAATATTTTAAATGCTATTAATCTAATTAATTATAACAAAAAAAATTGAAAAATAACTTTAGAAACATGTTTCGGTTGATTAGTTCTCTGCTTTGCAAATGTTGATAAATTGTTAATTCTAAACATTATACAATAATATTCTCAAACTTTAGAAACCGTCAGTTGCATAAATTTAGTAATTATCAGATGACATTTCTCTTGTAAGACTTACTTTAAAATTATCGTGGTGCAACTGTTGTAATACTAAAGTCACTTGATGAAGATAACATAGGCTTGTGTTCAGAACAATTTTCTTCATGTTGTTTTCTCTCCATGAAAAATCCAGGTTTCTTGGGTTTGGGCAGGGCTATCTCGCTATTCAACATCAGAACCACAGATGTCATGTTTGGTCTGTCTTCCGGATATTCTTGAACGCAAAGTAATCCGATTTGAATTACTCGAAACACTTCATACTGATTACTTGACTCCAACATTGTCCTGTCAATTAATTCCTCAAGCTTCTCTTCATTAAAACATCTCCACGCCTAAAAATTTATTTTCAGACCATACAAGTTTAGGTGTCCAGTTTTTGTTCGAAACATAGATTTATAGCAGAAATGTGTTATGTGTGATAACATATGTGTGCGCACTTACATGTCCCAGAAGGTTGAGGTTGTGATCTGGATGTTCGAAACATCTGTTTTTCATCCCGCTTACAATTTCTATTACTATGACACCGAAACTATAAACATCAGATTTCGTTGAGAATATGCCATCAATCACATACTCAGGGGGCATGTAACCACTGTCAGGCACAAAAGAAGCAAGTTAGTATTGTGGTGAAAAACAAGAAATTTACTGCAATGTTAGTGAAAATCGTACTATGTCCCAACAACTCTTGTTGTATTTGCTTCGGTTTGACTTCCTCCAAAGCTTCTTGCCATGCCAAAGTCTGAAATTTTTGGATTCATCTCGTGATCAAGCAACACATTGCTAGTTTTAAGATCTCTGTGAATTATTCTTAGTTTGGAGTCTTGATGAAGATACAAAAGTCCCCTGGCAACTCCACTTATAATATTGTAAAGTTTTGGCCAATCCGCTAACCTGCGTAAATCTTTATCTGTGCATATTTCAGTTGTAGTAGCTTAAATTCCTGTCCTATTGAATGATGTAAACGATAGTTTTCATGTCTTGCAAGTGTTATTGTTGAGAAAAAAATTAAGAGCCAGAAGAGGGATCTACCGAAAATAAAGGTATCTAGACTATTGTTGGGCATGTATTCATAGATCAATATCCTTTCCCTTCCTTTAACACAATAGCCAATAAGCGAAACAAGATTTCGATGCTGAAGTTTAGCAATCAATGAAACTTCATTCTTGAATTCATCTATTCCTTGTTTTGAATTCTGTGACAGCCTTTTCACAGCTATTTGTCGCCCGTCCTCTAGCAATCCCTGCAAATTCATAATTTTTATAGTTCTAAATTCTGCTTCATTTGTTGAAGATAGTTCTTTACTTCTTCTTCGCCTTTATTATGCTATCTTATCTACTATTTTTACAAATACTCCCTAAATCATGCAGTTTACATATTAAATCTACTGAACTCATTTTATTATTCTGCCATCAAAACTAACCTTGTAAACAGGTCCAAAACCTCCCTCTCCAATCATGTTATCGTGGGAGAAGTTACCAGTGGCACTAGCAATTCTTCTAAACTCAAAAAATGGCAATTCCAGATTTTGCTCTTCATTTATATTTAGCTTTCCTGCGAAATAAAAGGCAGATTTTAAACGAGTGCGCACTAATACTGAAATGTTCTTGACAATATATTTCAACTTCTAAATTTTGAAGAAGTAGTTTCAAAGCGGGCTAATATAGTAAAGAAATTTATCCAGCTCTTACTTTCTATGTTCAGCTTTTTCTTCTTTATCGAATACATGATGATCAAAACTAATATCATTGTTAATACTGCAGGAATTGATATGAATATCACTGGCTTCACTTTGGATCTTTTGCTTTCATCTACAAAAAACCAAAACTTGAAGTAACATTTCCAACATATATACTTCTGGTTGCCTCATAGTTAAAATTGTGCAACTGTGTGAAATTAACAATAGCCTTACCTAACTCAGAGGCTGGCATTCTCACATATATGTCCTGCCCATCGTCTGTGTAGACGCTGATATCCATTAATTCCTCAAACCATAACAAGCATCCACTTCCACCTTTTTCGAAGTTTGTACTTGAATAAGCTGTACAAGTGCAATTCTTTAAGCATATCCTTTTGCATTCCTCCAAATTCATGCTTAAATTGTACCATGATTGTCTTGTGTCCGGCAATTTTAATCCAGAATACTTGATGAAACCGTCTCCATGACCACAATCTAAAGGAGTTCTACGAACACACCCATCTGTCCAATCGGCTGCTTCCCATTTTTCTGGTACCTTTGGATTAAACCCTCTCAAACATGCACATCTTGGAGAGCTGCTAATGTCACAAGTACCATATGGACCACAAATTCCAAATTGATCACAGTCACTCACTAGTATAGTAAAATAAGTCACCCATTCTTTCTTATCGTCATTCCATATCAGACGCTGTATGTTACCATTTGGAGTCAATTTTATCCTTGTAATAGGTGTGGTGGAACTTTTATTGAGAAGTTGAAATAAATGATATATCTCCTTTTGATCAATGAAAAATTCGTTCATGTAGATTTTGTTTGTTTTTGGTTCCGGATCACCACTAAACCGATTACCAACCCATGGTCCATTCCTAGCATGTAGTTCTGAACCTCTCCACAACAGAAACTGTGGATAACCATGAATATCAATTCCATGAACAAAACTTCCTGGAGACGGATCATCATCACTTTTCCATGATGAATGATCCCATCGTATACCTCTCACCATGTCGGCTCCAAATTTCATGCCAGGTAAAATAGTATCTCCAGGATAGTCGAAACTCTGCCATACAATATCTTCTATGCCAGTGCCACCATCTTCTTCGTCCCTGATAACAAGATTTCCGGTATCTAATAGCTGAGCCACTGGATTTTTGACAGTTCTTGAATAATTTGACGACCAAATACTGGTATTACTAACATTATCAAATAGTGAAATAGCCTTGTTATCAATTCTTAGTATCCCAGAAGTGTTATTCAGTGGTGCATCCCTGTTAGCCACCCAAACAATTGTCCCATACGATATTTTCTTGAACCATATACCCACGTACCGATTTGTACTACTTCCGGGGCTGAAAAATCCTAGTTCAAATTCGCTTCTTGCTGATACAGTTGTGCGGCCATCTCTGATTATTTGATTATGTCCTCTTAAAACATCAACAGCAGAGGAGCTTGTAGAGATGGAGATGAACAAAATGGTGGAAAATAAAACAAAATGGTTCATTTGCATCGTTATTAAGACGATCAAATGAAAGCCTTTAGAAGAAAGGAAAGTGGTACGAGGTTTGTTTGCAGTTTGCTCATTTGCTGGAAATACCCGTCTCCTCTATGTGTGGTTTATAATTTATCACATACTAGATGATAGCCCGTGCAAAGCACGATTCGAAATAGTTTATTCAAATTGATCATTTTTTATTAAATTTTATAAGAAATATTTTATTTATCATTAAAAAGTACTATAAAAATGATAAAAGTACAAAAGAAAATTACGATATTTATGGAACTCAGTAATTTATAAAAAATGAATTGTAATTACATCAAAATTCCAATATATCTAGGAGACACAAATCTAGAAGTTAGTATCATTAAAACGTGATTTCACTTAAAAATAAGATATTAGATGATAAGGGCCCGAGGAAATTTAATTAAATTGATCATTAATTTATTATAAAAAATTACGTTATTTACAAAGAATTTGCTTATTAATAAAGTCATTTTATATATTATTTATTTAAGTTTATTTAAGAAAATCGAGAGAAAAACTAAATGATTTTGATA
Source organism: Kitagawia praeruptora (assembly GCA_037693485.1). NCBI lineage: Eukaryota > Viridiplantae > Streptophyta > Magnoliopsida > Apiales > Apiaceae > Kitagawia > Kitagawia praeruptora. Next base: position 28,846,201 of record CM075345.1, on the reverse strand, counting down.
TATACGTTAAAATGTACATGATTATGATAAATACGTTATTTGTGAACTGAATAGAATTATGGGTGATGGCCCAAAATATTCATATGGGAGCCATGCTGGCCCTTTTTACTGACTGAAAACGCTACATCGTCTACCGTGATATGAGGGGTGTTGCGGAAGACCGTGTTCCGTATCATGGGGTGTTGCGGAACACCGTGTTCCGTATCATGGAGTGTTGCGGAACACCATGTTCCGTATCATGCACGGATACGGAACACGGTGTTCCGTATTATGCTAACACGGAAGATGGTGTTCCGTATCATGCATAATACGGAACACGGTGTTCCGTATTATGCTAACACGGAGGACGATTCTCCGTATCCCGTCGATATTTCGGGCCATTTTTTTCAAAATCAGTATTTTGAGCAAAAACTTGTGAAAAATAGGCATTTTGGTAATTCTCTCTAGAATTATAATAAAAATTACAATTATAATAGTATTAACAATTTATTATTTTAATAAAAAATAATATAGAATCCTTACAGAAATAGGAATCTTATGGGTGGAACCAATTTTTGGTACCGAAGTACCATTAAAAATGTATTTCGTTTGTTATAGATAAGCATGTCACCGTAGATTAACAGTTGTATTCGTAGTCTTTTTTTATTAAGTTGTAATAAAAAAAATTATAATTGTAATATAATTTATTTATTTATTTTATAAAATAACATAGAATTCTAGAGAAAATTGGAGTCTTGGGATGAAACCAAAATATGGTACGAACCAAATTTGGTATAAAATAGTACATTAAAAAGGGGTTTTGTTATTAATACACGTTATAGATATAGATTTATTTATTATTTATTTAAGATTATATTTTAAACAATCAAGAAAACATAACATACATGGTTCTGGTTCTAATATATACGTTATTTGTACAATTCAGTAAAATTATAGTAAAAGAATTATAATTATAAAAAAAATCCAAACAATTGTTTTAGAAATAAGGGTGAAACCAAATTTGTTACGAAAATATCATTAAACAGAAATTTATTAATAAAGGTTATAGATTCGTTAGTGTTTTATCAAATGTTATACGATCCAGCTACGTATTCGTTGGTATTTTACCCTCTATTTGTTGGTGATTTTTGATTTTTTTCAAGTTAAAAAAATTATAAACAAAAAAATTATAATCATCATAAGAACTCTATTTTTAACTCTTTTTAAAGGAACATAGTATTACAGGGGAAATATGATTTTTTTTCAAAAAATTACAAATAAAATAATTATAATTATAATAGGATAAAAATTACAAAAAAAATTATAATTATAATAGGATTTCTATTTTTATTCTTTTTTTTTTAAAAAAAAACAACATAAAATTCTAGGGAAAATAGGATTTTAGGGGTGAAACCAAAATATAGTGCGAACCAAAAATGGGTGAAACCAAAATATAGTGCGAACCAAACTTTAGGTAACTTTAAAAAAGGGTAATTATAATTATAATAGGATAAAAATTACAAAAAGAATTATAATTATAATAGGATTTCTATTTTTATTCTATTTTTTTAAAAAAAACAACATAGAATTCTTGGAAAAATATGATTTTAGGGGTGAAACTAAAATATAGTGCGAACCAAAAACGGGTGAAACCAAAATATAGTGCGAATCAAACTGTAGTATCTTTAAAAGAGGGTTTCGCTTATTAATAAAGGTTATAGATGCATGTATATCTGATTTAGTAATGCATCTTGCACGGCATTGTAATGTGAAATCTTCAGATGAGTTGAAGAGGAGCAAACCAGCAAATTATGGTACTCCACCTGTATGGTCCATGACAGAGACATATACATAAAAAGTCTTCAAAAGTGTTTTCCTTCAACACCTTTTATGAAAATTTGATTAAACACAGTAAGAATCTGTACTATTGACAATCCCGTGATTTAAACACAAAGAGCCGACTCTAACCAATAGTAAACAATTTCAAGAAATGAATGGTCGTATCGAATTTTTTTTCAATTATTGACCAATTTGACGTTAAATTTATGGTGCCCGTTCCTAGCAATAGCAATAGTTTGTCAAGTATCACGAAAAATTGGAAACTTTCCAATATACGTGTAAAGAAATTTTTTGTAGGGAGAAATTTTCAGTGATACATTCAAAATTTTTTTAATCTTGACCCTTAATTTCTCCATCCAAGGGTGTTTAAACTAGGGGTGAGTAACGGTCGGGTTGGTCGGATTGAAGGGACTAAACCACCCAACCCATATTTTACGATTTTGGAATTTAACAACCCGTTACCATAATCGTTACCGTTAGTACTAAAAAAATTCGTCTAAATTATAACGGTTTGGTTTGGGCGGGTTGGGTTTTAAACCACTTAAAAAAATTTAAACTTGCAAAAAATTAATCAACACAATTGTCCAATGCATCAATGGACTGACATCACAAAATATCATCAAAATCTGGTAATTAACTTACAAAGTCTTACGGACTAGCAAAATAACGTACAAAATCTCATAAAATATAATCATACATCACCATTCAAAGTTGAGAATGTCACCAAACTAGCTCGTAGATGGCTGTTTATAAACTAATCAAATAGCAATTCAACCCGACAAGATATGATCATGCCTGAAAGTAATAAGTTTACATATGTGATATTGTAACTTGTAAGCACATTTTTTTTTCTTTTTATATAATTATATGTTAATTATTAATTTGAATTATATTTCTTAAATAATAATAAAAATTAATTAATATATGTTATTATATATTCGGGTGGAACGGGTTATACTGGTTGGGTTGACAAGACAAACCGAACCCACCCATTATTTTTTGGTTTTTAAAAAAATCGAAACCGTTACCAACCCAAACCGTTACAAAACCGTAAATTTTGGTTTGGGCGATTTGAATTGGACGGTTTGGACGGGTTTGGAAAATTTTGCTCACCCCTAGTTTAAACCATATTTTAGTTAACTCGTTAGGGCAAACGATTATCAGGACCCGCGCCAAAATTTATAGCACATCCTTCCCGAGCAAAATCGTACTTATCACTTATCAGGTCTCCTGATTTTTTTACTGTACTAAAGCGATTTTCTTTTTTTTTTTGGACTCAATTCAATTTCGAGATCAACAATTTTTAACGATTGAATGGGAACGCTTTCTCGGGTATTGGCCCAATATATCACAATTTTAAATTAAATGATCCTAAATATAACAATCTGAAAAAATGATCCCAAATAAACGTTAATTTTTATTTTGCTAAGTAATAAACGTTAATTTAAATAGAGTTTTGGAGTGATAGTAGAGGGCCATCTTTTTTATTTGTGATATTTAGGATAATTTGTCTTGAAATTGTGATATTGAGGGTCTTTATTCCGCTTTCTGCTCAACTGTAGTCATTTGGGATTATTTTGATTTTAGGTATGATACAAAGACACATTTTAAGCAAAAAAAAAATAAATTAATTTTTGATAATAGTTACAATAATTATTTGAGATTTGAATATAGCTTAAAGAAAATTTTGGTAGGATACTCTTTTAGAAACTTTGTTTTAGTTTTGTAATTTATCTAATAAAATTTAGTATCATTGTAATATGTATTATCCAGTGTTCTAAAAAGCGGTAAGGGGTACTAAGCGGTGGGAGGACCTTTTAGGGCTTAAGCGGTTAAGCGGACGCCTCAGCGGAATTTTAAGCGGGTCATTAAGCGGATTGTGAATATATACATATTTATTTTAATTATTTTAATTATATATGTTTATTATATATATTAATTTATAATATGAAATTTGAAAAATATGTAAAGAAAAAATAAAAAATAATAATTAAAGGGTCAAAATTTGGTCAAACCCGCTTAGTCCCCGCATAAATCCCCCATAAATCTGCTTAATCCCACCTAAACCCGCTTAATCCCGCCTAAACCCGCTTAATCCCCTGAAAAATGCTTAATTCCCCGATTTTGTACTAATCGAAGCGGTTAGGCCTTCAAAATCGCCTAGGCCGCTTTTTAGAACAAAGGTATTATCTGTAAAATTTGAGTTGATCTTATGTTATGATTAATGGGTTAATCGATCACTATATAATTAGCAAACTCTCAAATTTATTATTGATAAATTGGAATCTAAATTTATTTACTGTATAATTAATGGGTTGATCTTATTATTGATAAATTATTGATAAATTTTTTAAAAAATTTCTCAAACAAGCTTTTAAAATCTATTTATTTCTTAGAATAGTATATGTTAACGGAGGAATTTGGGAAAACAAATTCGGGGAGGGTTGCTGGAACTGTGACAGTGGTTGATGGCGGTGATTGGCATAGGACGATTAGGGTTAGGGTTTATGATTTGGGAATGGCTGAGATTGTATGATGTGATTATTGCAATTTAGATCGAATATTGAATTCTCTCTTTTTTCGCAAAGGTTTGTGTAATAACCCTAACTTTAGCAATGCTACAGTGATCACATGAACAGTAAATTTTAAGGATTTAGAGAAATGGTATGTAGGTACTCTATACTTGAAACAGAAAATGAATAAATGGAAACCATATTAGAGATGTACTATGAAAATAAGTTACTCGAAATGACGATGGATTTCAGAAATTCCTGAATATGGACTTTAAGGATTTTCGATTTTGATTGAGACTCTATTGAATGTGATATTGGGGAGTATAGAAATGTTAAAGGGTTTATATCTTGAGGAAATAGTGAAATTAGGTTAAACCAAGGAGTGATCAAGTCAAGAAATGCCAAGGGAATTTAGATTGTTAAACGAGTTTGAGAATGCTTGAGAACCCGAGAGATAACCAGGAGAGCAACTTCTGAGAAAAAGAGAATATACCAAGGATATTGGATCTAATACCTACTTGAGGATTAGAATCACCCTAACACATTAATATATGATGTGGGAAAGGATAAAATATATTTAAGAGATTTACAAGAGAAAAACCACTGAGACGATCGCAGAAATCGTTCGATGAATCAGATGACGAGAGAACTTTGTACAAAACCCAAACCAAAAGCCCAAATTCGGCCCAACCCAAGTATGGAGCTGATATTAAGTGATATTAGAGTGTAAGGGAAGGAATCCCATTGGTGCAAACATTAAAACCAAAGTGGAAGAGGAGTAAACTTGTCAAACTTGAGTACTAAGTAGCATTTTTCATGGTAAGGTGTTTAGATGATCAACAATTGGCTCTTTGTCATTGGTGGACTTCAAAGACTTTTATTATAAGACTACAAAACTGATATATATGATAGATAAAAGGTGAAAAACGTTTGTAAAGAGAAAGAAGCAAGATAAACACAAAGCTCTCCAATCTGCCAAACAAGAACACAACTAAAAGAAAAATTCATATCTCCATTTATATCCATGATAAAATTACCAAATTTTAACCACAACCTCTCCACTCCATGGGCATGATTCGCTCCAAATTTCATAGCAATCCAAGTAGTGTAGCCTAGTCAAATCCATGCTCAAAGTGGGAGAACCAAACCTGTCCAGTTTCTGTCCAGCGGAAAGATGGAGCTCAAAACCATAGCTAGGAAGCTTTGTTTTTGGTTATCTATAGCTCTAATCAAAGATTATACAGAGACCAATATGTGTTAAAAATTTGAGAGCCAAACTCTTATTTTTCGATTTGTTATGATTTTTACAAAAGTGATGATGAATAGTAACCCTTAGAAACTAACTTTGTTTTTATGGTTTCTTTAGTTGATCCAAACTAGTATAAGGTTGATTAAGCATATCCCGAGGGAGGATGTAGTGGTGAACCTTCCTCCTGGGGGATGGTGGAGAACCTACCTCCGTCTACCGGTAGTAAAAGGGACGGGTACGGAGGGCGACTGATCATCGTCCTTACTAAATTTTTGCTTCGGTTTGACTTCCTCCAAAGCTTCTTGCCATGCCAAAGTCTGAAATTTTTGGATTCATCTCGTGATCAAGCAACACATTGCTAGTTTTAAGATCTCTGTGAATTATTCTTAGTTTGGAGTCTTGATGAAGATACAAAAGTCCCTTGGCAACTCCACTTATAATATTGTAAAGTTTTGGCCAATCCGCTAACCTGCGTAAATCTTTATCTGTGCATATTTCAGTTGTAGTAGCTTAAATTCCTGTCCTATTGAATGATGTAAACGATAGTTTTCATGTCTTGCAAGTGTTATTGTTGAGAAAAAAATTAAGAGCCAGAAGAGGGATATACCAAAAATAAAGGTATCTAGACTATTGTTGGGCATGTATTCATAGATCAATATCCTTTCCCTTCCTTCAACACAACAGCCAATAAGCGAAACAAGATTTCGATGCTGAAGTTTAGCAATCAATGAAACTTCATTCTTGAATTCATCTATTCCTTGTTTTGAGTTCTGTGACAGCCTTTTCACAGCTATTTGTCGCCCATCCTCTAGCAATCCCTGCAAATTCATAATTTTTATAGTTCTAAATTCTGCTTCATTTGTTGAAGATAGTTCTTTACTTCTTCTTCGCCTTTATTATGCTATCTTATCTACTATTTTTACAAATACTCCCTAAATCATGCAGTTTACATATTAAATCTACTGAACTCATTTTATTATTCTGCCATCAAAACTAACCTTGTAAACAGGTCCAAAACCTCCCTCTCCAATCATGTTATCGTGGGAGAAGTTACCAGTGGCACTAGCAATTCTTCTAAACTCAAAAAATGGCAATTCCAGATTTTGCTCTTCATTTATATTTAGCTTTCCTGCGAAATAAAAGGCAGATTTTAAACGAGTGCGCAATAATACTGAAATGTTCTTGACAATATATTACAACTTCTAAATTTTGATGAAGAAATTTATCCAGCTCTTACTTTCTATATTCAGCTTTTTCTTCTTTATCGAATACATGATGATCAAAATTAATATCATTGTTAATACTGCAGGAATTGATATGAATATCACTGGCTTCACTTTGGATCTTTTGCTTTCATCTACAGAAAACCAAAACTAGAAGTAACATTTCCAACATATATACTTCTGGTTGCCTCATAGTTAAAATTGTGCAACTGTGTGAAATTAACAATAGCCTTACCTAACTCAGAGGCTGGCATTCTCACATATATGTCCTGCCCATCGTCTGTGTAGACGCTGATATCCATTAATTCCTCAAACCATAACAAGCATCCACTTCCACCTTTTTCGATGTTTGTACTTGAATAAGCTGTACAAGTGCAATTCTTTAAGCATATCCTTTTGCATTCCTCCAGATTCATGCTTAAATTGTACCATGATTGTCTTGTGTCCGGCAATTTTAATCCAGAATACTTGATGAAACCGTCTCCATGACCACAATCTAAAGGAGTTCTACGAACACACCCATCTGTCCAATCGGCTGCTTCCCATTTTTCTGGTACCTTTGGATTAAACCCTCTCAAACATGCACATCTTGGAGAGCTGCTAATGTCACAAGTACCATATGGACCACAAATTCCAAATCGATCACAGTCACTCACTAGTATAGTAATATAAGTCACCAATTCTTTCTTATCGTCATTCCATATCAGACGCTGTATGTTACCATTTGGAGTCAATTTTGACCTAGTAATAGGTGTAGTGGAACTTTTATTGAGAAGTTGAAATAAATGATATATCTCCTTTTGATCAATGAAAAATTTGTTCATGTAGATTTTGTTTGTTTTTGGTTCCGGATCACCACTAAACCGATTACCAACCCATGGTCCATTCCTAGAATGTAGTTCTGAACCTCTCCACAACAGAAACTGTGGATAACCATGAATATCAATTCCATGAACAAAACTTCCTGGAGACGGATCATCATCACTTTTCCATGATGAATGATCCCATCGTATACCTCTCACCATGTCGGCTCCAAATTTCATGCTAGGTAAAATAGTATCTCCAGGATAGTCGAAACTCTGCCATACAATATCTTCTGTGCCAGTGCCACCATCTTCTTCGTCCCTGATAACAAGATTTCCGGTATCTAATAGCTGAGCCACTGGATTTTTGACAGTTCTTGAATAATTTGACGACCAAATACTGGTATTACTAACATTATCAAATAGTGAAATAGCCTTGTTATGAATTCTTAGTATCCCAGAAGTGTTATTCAGTGGTGCATCCCTGTTAGCCACCCAAACAGCTGTCCCATACGATATTTTCTTGAACCATATACCCACATACCGATTTGTACTACTTCCGGGGCTGAAAAATCCTAGTTCAAATTCGCTTTTTGCTGATACAGTTGTGCTGCCATCTCTGATTATTTGATGTCCTCTTAAAACATCAACAGCAGAGGAGCTTGTAGAGATGGAGATGAACAAAATGGCGGAAAATAAAACAAAATGGTTCATTTGCATCGTTATTAGCACGTCATTGTACTGTGAAATCTTCGGATGAGTTGAAGAGGAGCAAATTATGGTACTCCCCACCTGTATGGTCCATGACAGAGACATGTACATAAAAAGTCTTCAAAAGTGTATTCCTTGAACATAAAAGTGTATTTTTTTTTACTGTACTAAATCGGAAATTTTTTTGGACTCAATTCAATTTCGAGATCAACAATTTTTAACGATATTGTAGGAGGATTTCGAGAAAACAACAACAAAATAAACGCATGAGTAGGTTGATGAGTATGATTGATGGCATGAGCACGTTGTTGAGTATGCTTGATGGCATGAGCACGTTGCTGAATGACATGATCATGCCAAATTGGAAAATACTAGCCGATAACCCGTGCGAAACACAGATTGTGATAAATTATCCTAAATTCCTAATTTTTAACTTTTTTAAATGAATAAAATTTTGAAGCACCAAGTTGTATATATTCTCGACTTATATTTTGATTGCTAATTAATAGACTCCTAGTATATAATTTCATTATTAAATTAAATTAATATTTATTATTATTATTCTAATTAATTAAATTTACATAACTTCATTCTAGTAGCCGATAACCCGTGCGAAGCACGGATTGTGATAAATTATCTTAAATTCCTAATTTTTAGCTTTTTTAAATGAATAAAATCTTGAAGCACCAAGTTGTATATAATACTATATTCTCGACTTTTATTTCGATTGTTAGTTAATAGACTTCTAGTATATAACTTCAATAATAAATTAAATTAATATTTAATTTTATTATTTTAATTAATTAAATTTATATAACTTATCTCTGGTAATATAAGAATAGTTATATTATTAGTTGTATTTATTATTAATCTGTTATAGATATATTTTAAATATTAATTAATGGAGCCCTAAGTCCTATATTCTCGGTTTTTAGCATACCGTTTTGGTTCAGAGAGGACTTGTTTCATTAGTAGTTCTTATTCTTATTGGCCTTCTATACACTTAAAAAACAGTTTTTAAAGTAAGATCAAATAGTAAAATAAGTTTTTATTAATTAATTAATTAATTGGCATACCGTGCATATTCGATTGTTAGTTAATAGACTCCTAGTATATAACTTCAATAATAAATTAAATTAATATTAAATTTTATTATTTTAATTAATTAAATTTATATAACTTATCTCTGGTAATATAAGAATAGTTATATTATTAGTTGTATTTATTATTAATCTATTATAGATATATTTTAAATATTAATTAATGGAGCCATAAGTCCTATATTCTCGACTTTTAGCATACCGTATTTTGGTTCAGAGAGGACTTGTTTCATTAGTAGTTCTTATTCTTATTGGCCTTCTATACACTTAAAAAACAGTTTTTAAAGTAAGATCAAATAGTAAAATAAGTTTTATTAATTAATTAATTAATTAATTAATTAATTAATTGGCATACCATGCATACCGCGGTATACATGACATACCGTTTAAAGGGGGTTTCTGCTTTTAATAAAGAGTATAGATTAACATAGACTTTTAATGAGATTTTGGGGAGATTGTGTATGCTCACGCCTAAAGTTGCATGATCACACTTATTTTAATTATTTTTTAATTAGGATTTAGTTTTATTTTGCTAAGGATTTTATATCCCTATATAAACAACATTACGATGTATTGGATAAATTATCTTTTATTGAAATCAAAATCCTAAGAGTTTTCTCTTTCTTGTGAATTCAAGGAAAACCTGTCGATTCAAGATATTAAAGATTTTTTCTTGTAATAGTCCTCTTAAGCATTATCGCTTGCTTTTCCTTGGCTTTCGTACTGCGTCAATTGGCGTCAGAGCAGAATTTATCCAGTTTTTGCAACTTGATTCACTATGGAATACAAACCAATTACCAAAAAAGATCTTACAGAGATTACGACAACTTTTACCGTGACTCTCAAGGTTTTGATAGATAGTATGACTACGTTGACGGACAACATGAATAACTATAATAAGCAACATAGAGGTGAAAGGTTGGAATCGAGTCCCTCGAGACGGAAAATATCATGTTGGTGAGAATTCGGGCTCAAAATCAATTATGGGTAATCGGCTCAATAACAATGATGCTGATATACCATTATTTTATGGGTCTCTAGGAGTTGATGAGTTTCTGAATTGGCATATTGATGTTGATCATTTCTTTGATTTTATGGGTATTCCTGTGAGTAAGCAGGTGAGATGGTATCTATCAAGTTAAAGAGTACTGCTGCGGCTTGGTGGGATAAGTTGATTTTGCAGAGAAATAGGCAAATGAAAGAACCAATCAGAACATGTCGACGAATGAGACAATTGATGATGGAAAGATTTTTACCGGAGAGACTATGATTATATCATGCGTATTAAACATAAAAAAGGGGATGATTCAGTTCAACCTTATAAGCCTTGTCATGTTGATATTGTGTTTGATGAATGTTCTCAAATAAAACAAGACAGTTTGTTAAAGGTAAAAATAGTTAAAGATGAACGTGAGATAGTGGGCTGCGAAAACTATATGTTTACTGATTTTGTGACAGTGGATATGGTCAAACAAGAAGACAAGAATGAGGATGTATATGAGCATACCAAAAAAAATATTGAGAACGTCTATGAAGATGCAAATGGTGTTGAATCACATGTTGAAGGTGTACACAATCTGTCCTTAGGCACTTCTGTATTGGTGGATGACAAACAACAACAAAAATTTATTCAGACACTATTACAACTAAAAGTTCGGTGGAACAATCCATGGATCGACATTACTGTAAGTAAAAATCAATTTATCGATTTGAATGATGGAAAAGACAAGCATATCATAATTTTCCGTTTAATATAATTTAATATTGATCGTCTATTTTTAAAAATATTAGATTCGACGTTTGATATTATATTGGTAGTACAGTGACCAAAATTATGGATAAGATCCTCTTATGCTTGTTATATACAAAGATATAACTAGATTATAATCCGTGTGATGCACGAATAATTTTTTTAATATTTTTTAGCTTGTGAGAGTAGTTTATAAGATAATATAGATATTTAATAATAATATAATTAAAATAGATAAAATAAAATTTTAATTGTAATATGTTCTTAACGAAAATCGAAACTTGAACTTTCGGGAGTAGTTTATAAAATAATATAAATGTTTAATAATAACATGTTGATGACGGGATTCGAACCTTGAACCTATGGAAGTATTTTAAATATTAAAAAAAAAAATTATTTTAAGGTTACATCCAACGATTTTTATTAATCTATCTCAAAATTCAACGATTGTTATTGAGTGTATCAAAAAAAGTGTAACAAACTATCAACCAAATAGAGGCTAATTTGCTTATAATAGTATAGTATAGATAGAAGGATATAATAAAGATAGGGGCAATTTAGTAATTGCACAGCTGAAAACTATTAAAAATTCTGATTTAAAGCATTTAAAAATTGAAATTAAACGGGGAATTAGGAGAAAAATAATTTTAAGAATTCTAAAATGAAGTTTATGAAATTACAAACATCCCCATATTTTTAAAATATTTTTAGGATAAAAAATGAATTAAGTATGAATTTTACAAATAAAGATCATTTCAATGCAATAAAACTTTTAAAATCATTTTAAAATACTTAAACACATAAAATAATTCTGCCAATAATTTTAAAAATTAAATAATTTCATGAAGATAATAACATAAAAGATTTCATGATTTTTATCAATTCCAGTGATTTTATAAAAATCTCAGAAGATCAATAATGCATGTTTTAAATAGATCTTAATCGTCAAAAATACAAATAAAAATGAGAATAATGTTCATGAGGTGATCTCATGAAACTAACCTGAGGTTTTAGTATAATTTTTTAATGACAATTTTGTAATAATTGAATATGGCCCACTATATTTACAAAAATAACCCTAGTCTTGTATTATGTTTTTAATAACCTCAGAAATTTACATGAAGTAATCTCAGGAAAAGGAAGCCCAACAAAAATACACGAACTTCACGGCACACATTAATCACCATATGACCACATAAATATCATCTCACACATATCTATACTATTATATTAAAACCGAAACATTTAAAGTTTTGGTTTTCGTTTTGGTTATCCTATTTATTAAAATAAAAGTTTTGATTTTCGGTTTGGTTATCCTATTTATTAAAATAAATAAAAACATAATATAAATAATGGTAATTAACTGATTGCCTTTTTCACATGTACTTTTAGTTGAATATATTGCCTTTTATAAACACCTAAAAAATCAATCGTATCATATCTTTCAATCATTAATTTTTTCTTTCTAATTAAAACATGTTACCATTTTGATTTAAAACTAATCTTATAATCATTAATATATACCCGAAAATATCACACTATATTTTTAATTATTAATAAAATATATTAAAATTCCGTATACATTGTTTATAATAGGGAAACATTGGTATAATCCGTAAACATGAGTATATTAAATTATATTAAATTAAAATTAAAAAAATATTAAAATAATGATTATATAAAAACATAATTGTAATATTAAATAAAATCTATAACTTAATAAAAGAAACACGTGCATCGCACGGACATTGAAAGTTTGTTGGTTCGATTTTCAACACGATCATCCTAATTATTAAAATAAATAGTAAAATAATGAGAAAAAGGACCCTGAGATCTCAGGGAACTTTGTCTGATATACATACAAAATAACTTTAAATTTTACTAGGTCCAAATTTACTAAAACGACCATCCCATTTTTACATGTAAAATATAGGTATCTCAGGTAATTTACCTGAGATATATCTCAGACTCCCTACTCTCTAAAATAATAAAATTTGTGATAATTAGGCGATTACTTTTTTTAAATCAAAAGAGGTTTACTTTTAATTGATTGATGATATTACTCCATATGTCCCTCTCATTTCTTTACACTTTCTTTTTGGCACGTACCACCAATTCTTTACATTACTAAAAATAGTAACTTTTAACAGAAAAATACATTATTACATCCACTACTTCACTCCACTTTTTTAACATTTTACACTATTACACCCACTACCTCACTTATTTTAACAATAAATCACTATTACACCCACTACTTAATTTATTTTAACAATATTACACCCACTATTCTTGGTCTCCGTGTCCAAACACAATGTAAAGAACCTGGAGGGACGAAGGGAGTACCTTTTATAAACACCTAAAATAGGTACTTCCAATCAATAATATTTCTTTCTAAATAAAACACATTAACTTTTATTTTAAAATATAATCTTACAATAATTAATATAAACCAAAAAATATAACACTATATCGTCTAATCACTAACAAAATATAATAGAAATCTATATACAACGAATAATGATCGTTAGATTTTTAGTAAAAAATCAGAATCGTTAGATCTAATTATTATATATATTATATGTTTAAAATAATTTACTAAAATTTTAAGGTTCGAATTCTGTCAATGATATATATATTTTTAAAATTTTATAATGTAAGTTTTAGACCACATAATTTTGCAATCATTAATGTATATCCAAAAATAATACACCATTTTGCTGTTAGATTTTTAGTAATTAAAAGACCCATTAGATTTAATTATAAGGTATATTTTATGATTAAAGTACTTTACTAAAAATTCAAGTTTCGAATCCCATCAATAACATATTTAACTTAAAATTCTATAATATAAATTTTAAATCATGCACATTATTAACTAAATTTATATTAAATTATATTAAGATAATATTAAAATAATTTTTACAAAATAATGATTATATAAAATGTAATTATAGCATAAAATAAAATTTATAACATATTAAAAGAAACGGGTACATAAGCGTATTTTCATATATTTAGTGCCCGTTTGGCAATCTGAAGAGGGACTTATAAGTTACTTATTTCGGAAAATATTTCGTAATTACATATTTTTTTTAGTGAAAAATGTGTATGGGGAGTTTAATATTCGTTATCTTGCAAAAATAAGTTACTTATTTCAGAAAAAAGTACATATTTTCTAACTTTTTTCCAGAATAAATAATTTATTTCTGAAAAATAAAATTTTCCAAACGGGCCCTTAATATCACGTAGAGATAAGCAATTTTCGCTATAGTTTTTAAAATCTTGTTATTCATCAAACAAGTGCTGATGACTAACAACCACATCTAACCCTCTTAGAGCATCTCCAACCATATTGAACCCTTAGCTAAAAATAATTAAAATATACTATAAATAAAAATTAAAGAGATTATGTAAAAAAAAAAAATCAACTTCAATGGATCGTTTCGCTTGTCTATATTTTTAGCCAATGTCTATATTTTTTGTCATGTTGGCTATATTTGTCGAACCTCTAGAGACCTGTAAGAAGATTCCACATCATCTCTTACCATATTCAAATGATATACTCTATTTATAATAACTTAAAATAATAATAACATACCATTTTTAAAATATAGCCAATCAATATAGCAAATACATCGAAGCACAACGCCTTACAGATAAATTTTACATAATCAATATTTTATATCATTTTAACCAATCACTCTAACCAACCACATTGGAGATGCTCTTATTCCCAAATTCATATTTAATCTGAAAACAGTGCCAAGACCAACAAGATATTTCTAAACAATTAGAATTGACTTGACCGTTCTTAAAATCTTAGATAGCGTAGCCATTTAAGAAGATTCAACCCAAATCCTGACAAAAAATGAAAAAAGAAGATACTAAGGTTGTGGGACTCTATGATAATGAACCATAAAAATTCTTTCACGCAGGTCGAACCCGAAATTGGCTATTGCCAGGGGATGAGTGACCTACTATCACCAATAAATGCAGTTATGACAGGGGAGCGTGAAGCTTTCTGGTGTTTTGTTGGTTTCATGAAGAAGGCTCGGCATAATTTCAGGCTTGATGAGGTCGGGATTCGAGGGCATGGATGAGATAGTTAAGTTAGGGAATGTAATGGCATGGCAGGACATCTTGATGTAATCCTGACATAGATTACGCCAGGAGGTTTATTCATTTGCCAATTTATCTGGCCTTGTATCCTGATGTCTACTCTTTTACAAGTTCTTCTAAAACCAATGCTCCAAATGAGCATATGGGTGCATTCATGGCATATGAGTTAATTCTGTTTCAAACCATAGAAGAGGCTATATTGCTAAATTTCCGAACTTCCATTCATGGCATGTCAACCTCGCTGATTTGCTTATGAGTTAATTCTGTTTCCATTTATTGAACTCTCATCTTACGCTACTAGATTAGCAGTGGCAAAACACTGAAAATATATATTATTTTAAGAGTTAAAAAGTGATATATTATTATTTATTTGTATCAAATTATGTGATTTAATCATTTACGTATTTTTAAAATCAAATAATATAACATGGTTATATCAAATAATCTCGTAGGTGCTAAGAATTTTGTTGTCAAATAAATATCTTCAAATGATAAAAGAAAGCACAGGCTTGGACAAGATACAGAAACTATGGTAAATAGAACTATAAGACCGTCTTGATCTTAATATATATAAGGGTGAAAAAAAGGTGCGAGAGGAAGAGACGTTATTTGCTGCGGAATCTTGTCCATCTTAATACCATGACAACGGGTTATTTCAAAACCTTCTAAAGAAGGCAGAGCTCCCTCGTCAACTTGGAATTCTTTCATACTTTCGAGTTCTTCTAATGTTAAAAATTGTAGACAGGGAAACACATCTGCACTGCAAACCATTTTGTCCCCTATGTAAGCATCTTCACCCAAAAAAAGAGCCGTGAGATTGGACAAATTTCCCAAAGTGGGCATTGGATCTTTTCTGAAACGAGTACGACATAGTTTTAAATCAACGACTGAATCTGGCAGAAAACTTAATTCTGCTGGATCTTTTATCTCGCCACTCAAAATGACCCTCTTGAGATCTTTGCAATACCAAAGTGGTTGGATTGTTGATATACTATATCTCATAAGCAGGTGTAATGTTCGGAGACTTGTTAAATTAGCTATGGACTCAAAATTGTTTTCTTCTTCTCTTTCCCCACTACCTTTGATAACAAGTATATGAAGATTGGTCCAACTGATGGTATCAATATGGAACCATTCTGTATACGATATGCAGTGTATACTCTGGAGTTTTGTCTGGTCGCTGCCAATATTCAATTTCCCTTCAGTTGCTGAAAAGATTAGATGCCTTAATTCCTTCAACTCACATACCTCTTTAGGAAATTGGTACTTGGTGTCGGTATAATAGTTAAAGCCACCCAAAGTTTGTAACCTTTTGAGTTTGCCTATGCTTGGAGGAATTACTAGAACTTTTCCAAGAATATCACCCATTAAGCCTAAGAACTTTAGGAAAATAATATCTCCTATCTCTTCAGGTACACCCACTGAATCTTCAACACTGCTCAAATCCAGCACTTTAAGATATTTAAATCTTGTGTACATCAACTTCACTACTTCTACTTCGGGTGTACGAATTCTATTAGTTATTGCTAATGAGCGCAACTTTAAAGCATCGTAATTAGGCCCAATTAATTTCAAGTACTTACCCATTCCATTGTAAATGGCATGCCTTGACTGTCCTTGCAACAAACGGATGGGATTTGGATGTTGTTTACTTGAGTCAAAAATTCCCAATATTTTCTGCTCCATGGCCTTCTCTTTGGCAAGATCCCGTACAAGATCATGGACCCGGCACATCAAAACTTGTCCCTCCGTTGACAATAATTCTATCTGGATCATATTGCGATTAACAAGCTCATTAATGTAATCCTCAGCCACATCCTCCATGTATACTCCGACTTCTTCGTCAGCTTCTGATATGAATTCCTCTGCAATCCATAATACCTTTAATTTGAAAACTTCAATAGTATAGTCTTCAGGAAACCTTGCAAGGTATAAAAAGCATTGTCTCGTCGGGAAAGACAAGTCATCATAACTCAAGTTTAGTATTTCTTCGATCTCTGTAGAATTGCCCTTTAACTTTCTCCAAAGATGGTCTTTCACATCTGACCAAAACGTGTACGTCTTCTTCTGCAATAACAGCCCACTCAGGATTACAATTGCCAGTGGTAAACCTCCACATTTAACTAACATCTCCTTACCTAATACCTCCAGATTCGGGGTCGGTTTTGCTCTCTTACAGAACAATTGCCAGCTCTCGTTCTCGCTCAAAAAACGGAGTTCATGGACAAAACAATTGTCATCTACACCCTCGGCAACAATTTTATTCCGCGTGGTTATAATGACTCTACTACCATTATTCTTGTCTGGAAAAGCTTTTTTAATCTTTTTCCAATCCTCCACATCCCATATATCATCAATCACCACAAGATAGTGATCACCATCCATCAGTATCTTTCGTAGGTGCCGCAACAACGCAACCTCTTCCATCTTGTTCAATGACTCTCGTTCAAGTTCCTTAAAAGAGCTAATTATCTTCTTCAGAACATGTGTGATGTCATAATCCTCGGAGACACAAACCCAAGCACGTCTTTTAAAATGGCTCAATTCGCTAGAATGGTACAACTTACTAGCAATTGTAGACTTGCCCAACCCCCCCCCCATTCCGTGAATGGAAATTAAGCCAAGGGAGGGATCTTCACTACCAAGTTGAGCCAACAAAGTCCGAACATCATCTTCAAAACCAATCACATCCTCCTCGTGGTCAAAGGAAGCTGCTCTTAGCAATGTTCTCTTTCTCCGTTTCACAACTGGAGTGGCAATAATAATGTCGTTAATACGATATTCGTCTCGCCTATTCTTGAGTCCAATAACTTTTTCCTTAACTGACTCGATTTCCTTACCGATATCAAAAAGATTGGCTTCTTTCTTGCAGATGCACATAATGCTCCGCATACGATCCAGAACACCACCTTGTTTAGAAGCTGCATGTTCTTCTTGTTGGGCGCTAAACCTTTCCAGGATAATAACAACTTGATTAATCGAGACGTCTCTGACGCTGTCTGTCCACAGGCGGATGTGATCCGTATCTTGGTGTGCTTCGCAAGCTCTTACAAAAGTAAGTAGGTAGCCCAATTCATCTTTAAGCCACTCTATACCATCTTTCACTCCTGTCCTAATTTTAACTTGTTTGGTAACAAATTCATTAAGCATTTCAATTGTGAAGGATACAGCTGCATCAACCATTTTTTCTGTCAAGTAAAAAGCAAACTGTACATGGTTTTATGAAGTGGGAGGGCGGCTAAACCGAATGCTTTTATGACTTGAGAGAAACAATGGGAACCTATGTATGGTGTATAATTGTATATAGTGCTTTCAAGTTACTTTCGTAATTTATGGATGTGGAAAGTAAAAAAGCAAACTGTGGATTTGTTGATTAGTTTTATTTCTGTTTAGCATCTCTCTGGGATTAAAAGGCCAAAGAACCAAAATTATAATACTAAATCGGTAAATCCACAGTAACTTTTTAAAATCCATAGCAACTTTCTATGAAAAAATAAAATTGCCCTTGTGTTAAACCAACTCTAAGAGCATCTCCAAGAATAATTTCTATTTCCATTCCCTAAATTATAATAAAATAATGGTTACCTAAAATATAGGGAACCAAAAAGTTGTTTTATTTCAACGGTGTTACCTATATTCGTTACCTACAATTAAAAAAGTAATATTTAATTAATATTCTAGATAATATAGGGAATAATGAGAATGTGAGAGTAGATATATATGTTATATTATAAAGAATGAAAGAACAGCAGTACTTAAAAAAGCCACCGAAAGTAAAAGAAAAGTTTTTCTCTAAACTTTTCTCCCCCTTCGTCGTCGTCTTCAACCTCTGCTCCTCCGGCGGTGGTTTATCCACCGACCGGAGGCCCTTTTCTTGTCCAGTTTTTTGTTTTCTTTCAATAATCATACTCCTTTTGTGAAGATTGTGAGTATTTGGTTTTCTTACCCATTAATTGGGTTTATTTCTCTCCTCTTGTGAGAGTTTGTTTTTCTCTCCTTGTGAGAGTTGGTTTGATTTGTTTGGTTTGTGTTATGATCTGCAACAGATCAGATCTGCTAAGAATGATTTTGCTGATGTTTTGGTGGATCTGGAATGTCCGCATCGAAGCTGGAAAGTTGACGATGTTTGCAAAAGCTCACCACTCACAACCAAAAATTGTTCATCATCTGTTGGGGGTTTTTACTTTCGGTATGTCTATAGCTGTTATCCGGCATGTAGATAGCTGGGGTATTTCTCATCCTTGGGGGTCCCCATTTTCGGCATGTCTATAGCTGGTATCCAGCATGTATATAGCTGGAGTGGAATTCCAACTGAGGTTTCTGAATACTGGGGTATCAACTGATCATACGTGACATGGTCAATTGTAACACCGCTTCTTTCAGGAATGTTGGCACAGTTTGGATCGATTCGGATGTCTTCGAATTCATTTTTAGATTCAAGAACTTTTAAGTTCATTTTGTTAAATGATGAGAAAACAATTTATTTGTTTTTCAACCTCGTCGTATCGACAGTCGGATGTTTGTCCCACTATTTTATGTTGAATTGGTTTGATTTATTAATATAATCTCCGGCATTTCTAAAAAAAAAAGGGCCAAAGAACCAACACAAAGTTACTGACGATTTAACCAAAGTAGGATATTTTCTTTCTTCATTTTTTGAGTTAAGAACTAGACAGAGAGTCTTTTGGAGATGCTCTTAATAAACAAAGATATTTTCTTCGTCCCACAATACAAGTTAATTTCTTTTAAAAATTTATGCATCTTAAAAAAATATTAATTAAATAATATATTTTCACTTATGAATTATGTTCATTATAAATGCATTAATTTTTAAAAATATGAGTACTCATCGTCATAACATAAAGTCATAAAGGGCTACTTTATTAAAGAAAATGTATGTCCTTGTACGGAGTATCTGTATATCACAAGACACGATATCATATTCAAATATTCAATCACTAAAAATTAGGAATGATTACTTACTACTGGATTGGAGTGGCATGTTTCTCGTTAATCATTTATTTATTGAAAGTATTATCAACAAAATTATTTTAATGATCGAAGAAAATTAAGTGGAAGGCCGATAAATGTCCATGCGAATACAATTCGAAGCTGATGGCTAATATGATGATATCTCGAATTCTCGACCTTTCCCCATTATAAGCTCCTCGATATGATGCTCATTGTAGAGTCTCCTTGTGTCAGAGTAAGCTAATATTAATAAATAAATAATATTACTTAATTATGTAATTATAGAAAAATCGAACCTGATATAAAATTAAAGAAATTAAATTAAATAAATTTTGTATAATTAAGTTTATTATATCAGAAGGTTGTTTTCCGAAAAGTACTAAATCCAGAGCAACTTTTTAAAATCCATAGCAACTTTGTGTGAAAAGACAAAATTGCCCTTATATCAAACCAATTCTAAGAGCATCTTCAAGGATAATTTCTATTTTCATTCCCTAAACTATAATAAAATAATGGTTACCTAAAATATAGGGAACCAAAAAATTGTTTTATTTCAACGGTGTTACCTATATTCGTTACCTATAATTAAAAAAATAATATTTAATTAATATTCTAGATAATATAGAGAATGATGAGAGTGTGAGAGTAGATATATGTTATATTATAAAGAATGAATGATGAGGTGACATAATGAGTTGGCATTATAGGGAAGTAAAATGGTTCCCTACATGTAGGGAAACATTTTCTCTCACCTAAAATTTTTTAGGTAAGGGGTTATGGGTTGGAGTATTCCAATAGGGATGGCAGAAAAACCCGACCCGATGGATACCCGATCCGATCCGTTTGGGTCTACTCGAACCCGATTTTTTGGATTTGAATTTGGATTTGGATCTTATTTTTGGACCCGAAAAAGTTTGGATCTGGATTTGGATCTCAGGGGATCCGATCCAAGACCCGACCCAAAACCCGAAACCCGATAAAAACCCGATATATATATATAGTTTTTTTGAAAAATCCTATATAAATATATGGTCCCAATAATATTATAAATTAATAAGTTTTATTCATGCTAACTATTTTTGTGATGATATTACCTAATTTTCTAACAATTTGATTTTTTTCCTCTTTTTTAAGTAGCTTGTAGAATTACTTGATAAATTAAATAAAATTAGAAAAAAAATCAAAATTTGATTTGAAAATTCATACACAACCAAGTAGTCATACTAGCTAATTTTGTGAAGAATTTTACCTTTACTTCCACTAATTTTCTAATTATTTGATTTTCCATTTATTTTTAAGTAGTTTGTAAATTAAATAAAAATAATTAAATTAAAATTGGGAAAAAGTATGAATTTGGATAAAAATTCATATACACTTAATTAGTCATACTCACTATGAACACTACAAAACAACTAAAATTTGTAGTAGCAGTAGTAATGGTAAAAGTACGGATGTTAGAAATTTTAAGTTTAGTGGTTGACTAGGGTTTAGGGTTTCTAGGGTTTCGATTTTTGATTTTTTAAAAAATATTTCTAAACGATCCAACCTTACGGATGTTAAGATCCATCTTTTTCAATGTTATTGTCAAAATTTCAAAAAAAAAATAAATTGATTTGATTTTGTAATTTAACGGTCAACGACTCAACTAGTACTTTAACCAGTACCCCTGAACAAGGTTTCGTCCCTGATTCGTGTTTCAATTTGTTTCAAAATATTTATCGATAATCTAACCGTACGGATGTTAAGATCTATCCTTTTTAATGTTATTGCCAAAATTTCAGAAAAAAATAAATTTTCTGGTTAGGTTAATTTAACGGTCGAATAGTACTTTGACTAGTATCCATTGAAAATTTAATGAATTAATTATTAATTCAAAAATTCAAAAATATAAGTTATACATATATATATAATATGTATAGTACATTATTTGTAATGTATAAAAATATAGATAATATATATATATATAATATGTATATTACATTATTTATAAGGTATAAATTATTAAAAGTGTTTAATTCAAAAGTAAAAAGAATTAGAGTTTAATAATTAGAAAAATGAAAATAGATTAGGGTAGTGGGTACTTCAGTCTTCACTTAATCATTCGAGTACACATTCATAACTTCGCCGCCGCTCACATTCCACGACCACGACTCCAGATTCCACGACCACGACCGGACTGTCCGATACCACGACCTGGTTAGTCACTTAGTCCTATCTTCGAGTTACTAATAGATCTTTTTTTGTTTAATTACTTAGTCGTATCCTCGAATTAATAGTTCAATAGATCTCTATTGTATCTTAGATTCCTATTTTTGTTTGTTTAATTACTTACATGATTTGTATCCAAATACTAATCACTAGACCCTGTGATGTAATTAAATTGTTGTTTTTGTTTGATTCTTAGTGATTAAGCTACTAATTAATTGTGGTTTGGACCCCTCCTCCTTAAAGCAGATCATGTCCTAATTAAAGTTCAATTGGTGTAAAGAAATTGTGGTTTGAGATCACTAGTGTGCCTGTGTAAAGAAATTTTACATATGTTCAGGGTCTATCTTCCTATATCACCACTATATATAAAGACGAATTGGTAAACAATTTACCATAAATAGTCGACCGTGCCAAGGAATTTGGAATGGTATGATGTTGCTAAAGGTTCACCACTAGAATCCCTTGTTCTCATAGATCCCTTGCCGAGAGAAGCACAGTACACATTATATAAGCAATGAATAGACAGGAGAAAAAGAACTTCTTAGTAAAGTGAAATCTAAATACCTGTACAGTGGAATATGGCTCGAGATTTTTTGGCAATCCCATCATCTACAGTTGCGTCGGAGTCAGCCTTTAGCACTGGTGGAAGGGTGGTGAGTCCACATCGCAACCGACTTCATCATAACACAATAGAAGCACTGATGTGTGCCCAGAACTGGTTGTGGGCTGCTGAATTAAATGGTAACTATTTTATCACCAGAGATAAACACACACACACACACACACACTCTATACTTGTAAATTGCTTGTCCTGCTATACTTGTAAATTGCTTGGCCTTAACATTATGTTTTGCATATTTTATTTTAGGAGAGGCATCATTAGGATATGCCACCATATACAAAGATCTAGAGTTAGAGGACTCGTGTATCACTCGTGAGGTAATTATATTAAATAAAAGTTAGTAATCAGTATTTTGTTTATGATGCACATGGAACTATTTTTTTAATCTATTTTGTATGATATGTTCAGTTTTAAAAAGGATATTAAGGTTCGGTGAAGAATCTTCCTTCCTGTTGGAAAGTTTAAGGTATTTGATTTTTACTTAGCTTTGTGTCAACAAGTAAAAAAATTGTAATTATATTGCCTATTAGTTCATTGCATGATGACTTGTACTGTTGTACATTTTTTGTCAAATTTTTGCAGTTGGTAGCAAACTTCATCATCAAATGATCCAAACTTTTTCGGGTCCAAAAATAAGATCCAAATCCAAATCCAAAAAATCGGGTTCGGGTAGACCCAAACGGATCGGATCGGATCAGATCGGGTATCCATCGGGTCGGGTTTTTCTGCCATCCTTACTTGCATTTAGGGATGGCAACGGCTGAGCCGGTCCTGAGATTTTGGATGCCCTGTGCAAAACAAAAAAAAAAGTGCCCTAATGCTAATAATTTTTTTTATAACAACTACAAAAAATATTAAACATTAATTGAAATTTGTAAAAAAAAGCATAACAAGTTCATAAAATAACTTTAAAACATAATATAAACATAACTGAAAATTGTAAAAAAAATGTAACAAGTACATAAATATTACAAATTAATTAAAAATGGTTGTTCTAGCATGTTTTGAAGCAAACTCGCTAATAAATAAATTATACATGTAAAATATTAATATATTATTTTTAAATGAATGAATAAAAACAAATACAATACTAAAATAGAAAATCTCATTTTTAAGTATTTAAATTAATATATAAGTATTTTATAATTTATTTTTAGTTTTAAATTGACTTGATTCATTTAATATGTAAATTAATTAAAATAGATATGATTTCAAATCACTTAATCATCTATAAAATGAATAATTGATAAACTAAATTGTTACATTGTAATTATAAAAATATACTTATGTGTTAGTTGTCAACCAAAAATATTTAATCATCTTTAATGACAATTATAGTCTACACTGTTAACAACAAAAGTAATTAGTATTACTAGAAATTTGAAAGGAAAATTGTGTGTAAGTATTATATTTTCTTATTTTGCTCAGTATAATAATTTTTTAATTATTTTGACAACACCATCTTCAACCTTTTTCTCAATTATAATTTTTTTTAACCTTTAAAATTAAACTTAATTTTTTTATTTTTCAAATGAAATATACATACATGTACACCTACCTAAAAAAATGTGCCCTAATAAAATGGAGTGCCCTGTGCAATCGAACATGTCGCACATGCTCAGGGCCGGCTCTGGCCGCAACGGGTCGGATCGGATCGGGTTTGGCCAAATCCAAATCCAAATCCAAAGTTTTCGGATCGGATCGGGTCTGGATCCGGATTTGAAAGTCGAAATCCAAATCTTCGGGTTTTATCGGGTTTTATCGGGTTTCGGATCGGATTCGGGTTTAAATCGAGTTTTTAATTCAAAACTCAAAAATTAAAATAATCGCATTATGCAAAACATAAAAGTATAAATATATTTAAATTTTAAATATAAAAATATTTTAGTTGCATAAAAAATATTGAATATTATAAATAAAATTTAAAAACTATAAGAAAAATAATGAATATATATATATATATATAAATATATTAGAATTTTAATAAAAAAAATAAGATTGTGATTAAATAAAAATAATATCACGTTATTTAAGATATCTCAAATATATATGTGGCTGATCATTTTGTTTATTTGTTTGATATGTATCTCAAATATATAAAATGATATAATAATTAATAATTAATATTAAATGTACATAAATATACTACAGTATATATATATATATATATATATATATATATATATATATATATATATATATATATATATATAGGCAAGTGCTTAAATGAGACCCCCTTATTTTGAGAATTGAGAGTTTTCCATTTTATACTATACTACTTAATCTAGACCACATAAATCTGACTATATTAATACCTAATAAATCTGACTATATTTCTTACCCAACCCCCCTCGGACCCCGACCCCACCCCCACCCCCACCCCCACCCCCATCCCTATTGGCACCGGTCGTCTTCTCCGGTGGTCGGCACCACCTCATTTTCCTTTCAGACGTCTGGTCCCGCAGGGGCAGATCTTCATCGTCTTCATCACAACCAATATATACACCAATCTATATTACAGATAAATCTGTAATATATTTCTCACAACCAATATATACACCAATACATAAATCTGACTATATTTCTCCATTTTTTTAGATTTGCAGCCAATATATACACCAATCTATCTCCATCATCCTCGATTTATAATCTTTCATCTTCTTTTTAATATTCTTCCATTTTCAGATCTAGCATAAAACACATACCAAGTAAGACTTATTACAGATGTATAATGCTCAGATCTGATGATTTTCATTGAGGAGATCATTATGATGATTTTGATGGTGATATAGGTGTGTGGATGAAGATAGTAAGAAGAAATTGATGATTTTCGTTCAAGAAATTAGGTGATTTATGTTAAAAATTTTGGTGACTTGTGTATTAATTTAGGTGATTTGTATACAAAATTTGGTGATTTGTGTATAAATATTAGTGATTTGTGTTTGAGTTTTATTGAGTTATTTATAAAAAATGATGATTTGTTCTTGTTTATGATACTGATTTGATTCAGAATTTGTAATGTCGATGATAATATTTTGAAATTCTAGTCAGGAGATTGTGGTTCACTTGGTGGAGTTGTAAGTTGTGTCATGTCAGTGATTTGATTTGGAGATGGTGTAAATGGTGAATCTGATATCGACAACGGGTGGTGAGAAGGATGTCCAAGTTGGTTTAGTGTCTACGGCGGTGATGAATTTAGTGATGGTGATGGTGATAGTTAAAATACGATGATGATAGTGATGATGCGATAGTGTGATGGTAGAGGTAAAACAGAGAAGTGGTGGTGTGCGGAGACTGGTGGTGTGTGGTAGTAATTGTTAGAAAATGGAGTTTTTAGAGCATAAGTATTTTATGTTCTTGATGTTAATTCCGGATTTTAACGATTGGAAATTGTTCCTTGTTATGAGGACTTAAATTTTCATATATGGGTCTAAGTAATTTTCTTAGTGAAACCCATAGAGAAATGGAGTTGAAGTTAGTAGCTTGAATAAGCTTGAAATGAGAATGTGTATTTGTCCCACATTGAAATGAATAAAGGGGGTTGTTGGCTTTATATAGAATCACACACATGGGTAGTGTACAACTACTAAAGTGTATGATGATGCATGGTGTTACTGTGTGCTCCACGCGCACACACACACACACGCGCGCGCCGCCGCCGCGCGCCTCGCCACGCCACGCCACGACTCGGGTCGGCTCGGTCGAAGGGCGATTTGGGCGAATGTCTCGGCGTCTCGCGTACGCGAGGCGACCTGGGCGAGGGATTTTATTTCTGTGATTAAATAATATTTTAATTAGAATATATATATATATCGTTTGGGATCAGTACTTGGAATAGATCAGTAACTGGTCAGACATCTAATACTGATGGACCAAGTCCTGATGAAATCCTGAAGGTACTAACAGATCCTGATGCTTGATCAAATACTGATGGACCTCAAGTCCTGACAGTATCAGATCCTGATGATCAAATACTGATGGACTAACATCAGTTCCTGATGTTGAATCCTGAACAGAGTTTGATAATATATATTCGTATAATTAAAATAAAAACTGATATGTGTGGATAAATATAACGTAACAGTTACGATTTATTAAATCAACCGTTTTGATTTTATTAAATCAGCCGTTTCATTTTATTAAATGTAAATCGGCAGTTACAATATTAATTGGGTGGCATCAGTTACGTTTGGCCTCTCCTATAAATAGAGAGCTAAGCTACTGATTGTGATATAGATACTGTACACACTGAATATACAGACCACACCCTACATTCTCTTGTCTTCTCTACACTCTCTGTTCTCCTCCTGTTATAGTATATATTACTTAGGGTTTTTCCGGCGACTGAGGTGCTAGTCGAAGTTGAGCTTTCTGATTACTGTGTTCATTTAGCTCGGAGCTGTTTTATCCTGGGAGAGGTGTTGCAAGCATCCCAACACAGTTGTAAGTGGGGGCAATTATCTCTTCAAGAGCAGTCAGGCTTTCTAGCAAATCCTGACGACTCATCTGTTTGTTTTACTTGTTTAACATACTGATTTTGCTATGGCTACTGGTATGTATTCTGCTTTCTCTTTGTTCTATCAGTTACTGACATGCATGTGTTTTACCTTTATGTTTTGTTTCGCTAATTGTATGCTTGGCCTGGACTTGTTAAATACGATATATAACTGCCTCTATGTTGCTGTTTTAGTCATAATTCCCAACATTCTTGAAGAGATAATTGTTATATAGTATTTAGCATAATGGTTAACGAGAGTGAAATTCCTGCTAGTGGTAGTTCGGTTGCATCTGCTGGGGTCATTGATTGGACCACGTACAGTTTTCCACAACCTGTTGAATTAACTGGCTTGCCTGAGAAATTCAATGGGGGCGTTGGCTTTTCTCGTTGGCAGAAAAGGATGAAGTTGTGGTTGACTGTAAAGGGTCTATGGCCTATTGTGGAATATGAGAAGCTGGTTGTGGATCAAGAGAAGGCTGAATCAGTTAAGAGTTATGCGAAGTGGGCTGAGAAGGATGGGGTTGCTAGGGCAGCAATTCTGGCTGCTCTAACCAACACATTGTTTGATGTGTACTCCTCTGATGCCTACACCGCAAAACTCTTATGGGAGAAGCTGGACCAGACACACAATACTGACTCACAAGGTCTGGAAAAGTATTCTGTGGCTAGGTTCCTTGATTTCAAGCTGGTGGACAATAAGTCCATGACTGAGCAAGTGCATGAATTCGAGATGATAGTGCATGCTTTGAAGGAGTCTGGAATGGACCTCCCGGAAAAGTTTAAGGTGATGAGTGTGATTGAAAAGCTTCCAAAGTCTTGGGAAGAGTTCTCTCTCTCCCTGAAAAGACAGAAAGGAGAGATCACCTGGACCAACCTTATGCTGGACATCTCGGTGCAAGAACAACACAAGTCCAAACAGGGACATGTGATGCCAACTGAGCATGGAAGTTCGAAGGTAAATGTAGCAACTATAGGACAGAAAAGGAAGGCTGTCTCTAAGAAGGGTAATAGTAATAAACCTAGGAATGACAAGGATAAGGCCAAGAAACCAAAGGCAAACAAACCATGTTGGTCTTGTGGGCAGGTTGGGCACTGGAGTAAGGACTACCCTATAAAGAAAGCAAAGAAAGCCGAGGGGGTAGCTCAAGCGAATGCTGTGCTTGGAACCTCAAGTGGGCCTGTAGCGAACATGGTTGTTGGTGAGGCTTTGGCTTCTGAAACCAACGAAGACCGGTATGTTACCTACAACCCTGTACTATTTTCCACTTATCTGTCAAATGAATGGTTGATTGATACTGGAGCTAATGTGCATATTTGTGCTGACATTAGTTTATTTGTATCTTATCAACAGAGTCATAGCTTGACAGTGACAATGGGGAACGCAAGTGCTGCTCAAGTACATGGAATAGGAAACGTGGACTTGAAGTTTCCTTCGGGTCGTATTCTATCCCTGACAAGAGTGCATCATGTTCTTGACATGCGTAAAAATATAATAAGTGGTAGTTGTTTAGTAGCTAATGGCTTTGAAGTCTCTCTCAAGTGTAATAAAGTAGTTCTTATTCATACTGGTACTTTCTTTGGCAAGGGTTACTTGTCAAATGGTTTATTTGTAATAAATGCTGAACCCGTTTTGGGTGCTTTTAATAAGATTACTCCTTCTGTTAACTATGTTGAATCTTCAACCTTATGGCATGCTAGACTTGGTCACTTAAATTTTGGTGCTCTTAAAAATATGATGAACTTAGAGTTGATTCCAAAACACACTATAGAAAAGAATTCTAAATGTCAAGTTTGTGTGTCTGCTAAACAAATAAGGAAACCTTTTCATAATATTGTTAGGGATTCAGACTTGTTAGATTTAGTACACACTGATATTTGTGAATTTGGTGGTGTGTTGACTAAGGACCATTTTAGATACTTCATTACCTTTATAGATGATAGTAGTAGATACTGTTATGTTTATTTACTTAGACATAAGGATGAAGCACTTAGTAAATTCATTATATATAAAACTGAAGTAGAAAAACAAACTAGTAAGGTACTTAAAAGGTTGAGATCTGATAGAGGTGGTGAGTATACGAGTAACGCTTTTAATGAATTTTGTGCAAGCAATGGTATAGTTCATGAAGTTACCCCACCATACACACCTGAGTCTAATGGGGTTGCTGAGCGAAAGAACAGAACATTTAAAGATATGATTAATAGTATGCTTATTAATTCTGGGTTGCCTAAATACCTGTGGGGAGAAGCTCTGAATACGGCTTGCCATATTCTGAATAGAGTTCCTCTGAAACACATGGATAAGACACCCTATGAGTTATGGAAGAGCAAGAAGACTAGTCTTAAGTATCTTCGTGTGTGGGGGTGCCTTGCCAAGGTACTTGTCCCTGAACACAAGAGAAAGAAACTAGGTCCGAACACTGTTGATTGTATCTTTCTGGGCTATCTTGAGACCACTACAGCTATGAGATTTTTAGTATTAAAATCTGACATAGATGGTATAGTGGCAAACACGATAGTTGAGTTTCGTGATGCTACATTCTTTGAGGATGTTTACCCTATGAAGACTGGTATGCCTCAAGATACTTCTACTGAAGATCCTACTCACACATCAAGTTCTATTCCTGATCATGTGGAAAAGATGACAAATGTGGGGGTGGAACCTAGTAGTAGCTCTACTCCTAAGGAGGTAGAGGAACCACGAAGGAGTAAGCGTGCTAAGGTAGTCAAGGATTTTGGAAGTGATTTTATCACTTACAATGTCGAGGACGAACCTTTAACTTTCCGACAAGCTATGGATTCTTCAGAGTCTAGGCACTGGAAGGGCGCTGTAAAGAGTGAAATTGACTATATTTTTTCTAACGGGACATGGGAGTTAGTTGATCTCCCTCCTGGGTGTTCTACTATCGGGTGCAGATGGATCTTTAAGAGGAAGTTGAACCCTGACGGCTCAATAAATAAGTACAAAGCTAGACTGGTAGCTAAGGGTTTTAAGCAAATGGAGGGCATTGATTACTTTGACACATACTCTCCAGTAGCTAGAATGACAACAATCCAAATGCTTGTAGCATTGGCTTCCGTACATGGTCTTATCATCCATCAAATGGATGTAAAGACAGCTTTTCTTCATGGTGAACTTGAAGAAGAGATTTATATGGATCAGCCTGAGGGATTTGTTGCATCTGGTAACGAAAGGAAAGTATGTAAGTTGATCAAATCCATCTATGGCTTAAAACAAGCTCCTAAGGATTGGCATAAAAAGTTTGATGAAACTATAGTGCCGTTCAGTTATGATATTAATGATAGTGACAAGTGTGTCTACACCAAAGTTAAAGGTAGTGAGTGTGTCATCATGTGCCTTTATGTTGATGACATATTATTGTTTGGAACCAATCTTGAGATAATTAACGAGACAAAAGCTTTCTTAAAAAGGCATTTTGAAATGAAGGATATGGGTGAGGCTAGTGTGATTCTTGGTCTCAAACTGACACAGTCAGCTGAGGGAATAACTTTATCGCAGTCTCATTATATAGAGAAATCTATACTTGAGAAATATGGTTATTCACAGTGTAGAATCGCTAGTACACCCTATGATCCTAAAGTTGCCCTTGTTAAGAATGCTTCAGGAGTACCTGTGTCTCAGTTAAGGTATTCTCAGATTATAGGGAGTTTGCAGTATCTTGCTAACTGTACTAGACCAGATATTTCATACTCTGTGTCTAAGTTGGCTAGATATACAAGCTGTCCAAACAGAACTCATTGGGATGCTCTTGATAGAGTACTTAGATATCTGAAAGGCACAATGTACCTTAGTTTACACTATAGGAGAAGGGTACAGTGATGCAAGTTGGATAGCTAAGAAGTCTGGTTCCAATGGAGTGACTGGATACGTGTTCACTTTAGCAGGTGGAGCAATATCCTGGAAGTCGACTAAACAGACTATAGTAACTCGGTCTACATTTGAGGCTGAGTTGTGTGCGCTTGATGCCACGGGGACGGAGGCTGAATGGTTACATGGACTTATGTCCACAATACCTGTAGTAAACAGACCGCTTCCTGCGCTTGCTATTCATTGTGATAGTAAAACAACTATCGAAAAGATTAGCAGTAAAAAGTATAATGCTAAAACCAAGAGACACATCCAAGTTAGACTAAAGTCTATAAGGGGTTTAGTGTCTGATAGGATTATTGCTGTAGAGTTCATAGGAACTCAGAATAATATAGCTGATCCTTTAACTAAAGGACTGGAACCTGCAGTGGTCCTTAAGTCGAGGTTGGGGATGGGTCTGTCAACCCATCATAGTTCATCATCAGTGGGAACCCAATACACATGAGAGGAGATCCCTTGAAGTGTATTCAATGTGGTAATAACAAGCTGTAAGGATGAATTGGTAGTACCTTTGCTACATAGCTGATACTGATGTATCTGAGTCTATCCCCTGAAAACCTAGAAGGTACTGATACTGCTAGATAGCAAGAGTTATTATAACTCTGAATGGGGTCAAGTCATTTGACGAGATGGTAGCAGTACATCTCTGGAGATGCCCAGCTAAGCGAATGTAATTGTGTGGTCGCAATTAGAGGGAAGGGTTATTCCTTGAAACATTCGACGAACAGGATCGAGACAAGACCATTAATGTCTCAAAGCCGTAGATTGGCACCATAGCCTTTGACTTGTCGTCGTCTATGGAACATGGTTACACCAAAACGGATTAAGATTCAAGGTGAAACATTCCATCTGAATCCGGTAATCATTGAAGTAGGGGACTTAGGAGGGTTCAAACCCGGAAGGGTACCGACTCTGAAAAAACAAGTCATGATTAGAAACCTGAAACATTTCTATATGGATTTGTGGGGGATTGTTAGAAAATGGAGTTTTTAGAGCATAAGTATTTTATGTTCTTGATGTTAATTCCGGATTTTAACGATTGGAAATTGTTCCTTGTTATGAGGACTTAAATTTTCATATATGGGTCTAAGTAATTTTCTTAGTGAAACCCATAGAGAAATGGAGTTGAAGTTAGTAGATTGAATAAGCTTGAAATGAGAATGTGTATTTGTCCCACATTGAAATGAATAAAGGGGGTTGTTGGCTTTATATAGAATCACACACATGGGTAGTGTACAACTACTAAGGTGTATGATGGTGCATGGTGTTACTGTGTGCTCCACGCGCACACACACACACACACACGCGTGCGCCGCCGCCGCTGCCCGCCTCGCCACGCCACGCCACGCCACGACTCGGGTCGGGTCGGCTCGGTCGAAGGACGATTTGGGCGAATGTCTCGGCGTCTCGCGTACGCGAGGCGACCTGGGCGAGGGATTTTATTTCTGTGATTAAATAATATTTTAATTAGAATATATATATATATCGTTTGGGATCAGTACTTGGAATAGATCAGTAACTGGTCAGACATCTAATACTGATGGACCAAGTCCTGATGAAATCCTGAAGGTACTAACAGATCCTGATGCTTGATCAAATACTGATGGACCTCAAGTCCTGACAGTACCAGATCCTGATGCTTGATCAAATACTGATGGACCTCAAGTCCTGACAGTATCAGATCCTGATGATCAAATACTGATGGACTAACATCAGTTCCTGATGTTGAATCCTGAACAGAGTTTGATAATATATATTCGTATAATTAAAATAAAAACTGATATGTGTGGATAAATATAACGTAACAGTTACGATTTATTAAATCAACCGTTTTGATTTTATTAAATCAGCCGTTTCATTTTATTAAATGTAAATCGGCAGTTACAATATTAATTGGGTGGCATCAGTTACGTTTGGCCTCTCCTATAAATAGAGAGCTAAGCTACTGATTGTGATATAGATACTGTACACACTGAATATACAGACCACACCCTACATTCTCTTGTCTTCTCTACACTCTCTGTTCTCCTCCTGTTATAGTATATATTACTTAGGGTTTTTCCGGCGACTGAGGTGCTAGTCGAAGTTGAGCTTTCTGATTACTGTGATCATTTAGCTCGGAGCTGTTTTATCCTGGGAGAGGTGTTGCAAGCATCCCAACACAGTTGTAAGTGGGGGCAATTATCTCTTCAAGAGCAGTCAGGCTTTCTAGCAAATCCTGACGACTCAGCTATTTGTTTTACTTGTTTAACATACTGATTTTGCTATGGCTACTGGTATGTATTCTGCTTTCTCTTTGTTCTATCAGTTACTGACATGCATGTGTTTTACCTTCATGTTTTGTTTCGCTAATTGTATGCTTGGCCTGGACTTGTTAAATACGATATATAACTGCCTCTATGTTGCTGTTTTAGTCATAATTCCCAACAGTAATAATGGTGTAGAGGCAGTGGTTGGTGGGTGATGATCGGGATGACAACTACAATGATTTCTGTGGTAACAGTATGTAAACAATACAGCAGAAGTGTAAATAATTAAACGTGCTCATGTGTTGTATATGTTATTGGGCCTAAAATTTTTAGCCCAGGACTCAATTCTCATTATAAGAGGGGTCTCACTTGAGCAGCCCCCTATATATATATATATATCGGGTTTTTATCGGGTTTCGGGTTTGGATCGGGTTTAGATCTGGTTTCGGGTCGGGTATTGAATCGGGTTACCTAAGATCCATATCCAAACTATTTCGGATCCAAATCCAAAAAATCGGGTTTGGATAGACCCAAATGGATCGGATCGGGTCGGATATCCATCGGGTCGAATTTTTCTACCAACCCTACTTGCATTCATAAAAATAAGGATAATTTTGTCTTTTCACATAAGTTGCTTTGGATTTAGAGCCCGTTTGGGGTTCATTATATTTTTTTTAACCCACTTAAAGTAGAAAGGAAGTGTTTGGCTCCCCTTAAAGTGGAGCCACTTAAAGTGGAAAGTAGGCTAAAAAAAAAAAGTAGCTTGGAGGTACTTTTTTTTCACTTATTTTTTTTCGTATATCAATTTTTATGTATTTGAGTCACTTTTTAACTTGTATTGTATTCTTTGCGTATATTTGTATTTTATACTTTCAAAAAAATATAAATTTCTTTTTTTTAATTAATTTTTTAAAAATAAATTTACTTTAAGTGGAATTAGCCAAACAGATACACCTAACTTTAAGTAAAAATTATCACTTTTCACTTAAAGTGAGTAAGTAGCACTTTAAGTGATAAGTAACATTTTTTAAGTTAAGCCAAACACGCTCTTAGTATTTCCCGACGAGAAGGTTATTTTGGCAATGGCATTAAGTTTACAAACTACATCTGTAGTTCAAAAGAGGTCGTGGTCGTTCACAATTAAGTTAATTCAGGAAGCAGTTAATTTGGTTACAGACAGTTACACGAGATCAGCTATAGACTATTTTGAAGTCACTCGAGTAAGGCCTTATCTGGCTTCAACTCTTTTGATTTCAACTTGGCCTAGGCTATTTTTCCACACCACTGATTTCGGATGGGACGAGCCTATTTTATCAGGATCTGTTGGATTGCCAGAAAAACAAATGACCTTGTTCCTGTCACACGGAAAAGAACATAAAAGCATCAATATGCTTCTTGGTTTACCTGCTTCTGCAATGAAGAGTTTTGAAGAATCACTGAACAATTTTTAAAATTACATGTTGTCATATAATATGTAACTCGTATTATATACTGAACAAGAATAGACTATCAGAAACTTAGTGAAGATTGTTACAACTTTTTTCAACTATATACTATTGATGATTTGATGATCGGTGATCAAAAATTTTTGATTTGAAATTGAGTTTAATTCGATTAAA
This sequence comes from Kitagawia praeruptora, assembly GCA_037693485.1. Lineage (NCBI taxonomy): Eukaryota > Viridiplantae > Streptophyta > Magnoliopsida > Apiales > Apiaceae > Kitagawia > Kitagawia praeruptora. Next base: position 28,810,856 of record CM075345.1, on the reverse strand, counting down.
TTACAAATTCAAATATTAAAAATTATTAATAGCATTATCGATCATATTCAGAAGCACATTCGTCTCCAGTATCCACTTCAGTTTAGACCGACACTCAAAGTTTGTTATCTAAACAAACTAAACTGACTTTTGAAAGTCCTGTTTATAGTACTTGAAAGTGAATTATTGGTAGTACTATATATAACACCGGGTGTGAATGAATGCGTCATAGTACAACTTAACAAATCAAATCAAACTAAACCAAACATATTCGATATATCCTGGCAACAAAAAAAAGTACTGCATATTAAACACAGCTGCCATCATAGTTTAAGCTAATTCATTTTAATCAGCCCAGAAGGAGTGAGAAGGCCGTATGAACCAAAACCTTTACTCATAGCTTCTCTTTTACGACGAGTTGAAGTCGGACTAAACGAACCGATTGACCCGTATGCAAAACCACATGATTTAGACCTCGACAAAAGACTTTCGTTAGTACTCTCTTTCTCATTCATCTCTGCTAACACTTTGTAAAAAAGGTTAACATCACATGGAAGCAAAATAGGACCGTCCTTATTGAAACCGTATTCCATTTCTGCATCTTCGAGCAATGTTTTAAACAACGGATGATTTGCGTGCGTAGTCTTGATCACAAATCTTTGTTTCTCTGCTCCTACGTACACCGGAAAACAACCTTGTGGCGCAACTTTGAGCTTTGGTTTGCTCTTCTCTTTGATGTATGAAGGCTAGTAAGTGTTGCTAAAGATTTGCTGCGGCTTCCCGGGAAGGATCGACAACGTTGCCATGTTTTAGTAATGAGATTTTTCTTTTTAGCCTTTGCACACTCCTTAAGACTTGGTATATTTTTGGGAAAATGTTACTAAATTCTTTCTATAAGCCCGGTCACGAGTGAGTCCCCAAATCGGATCCCAAAAAATTTCTCAAATGGCACGTGTCATCTTCTAATTGGTTATATTATGATGGGTCCCTGTATTCACATCAATCACACCAATTAAAATATCTCATACTACTAAATCGCCCATGCCACGTCATTTGGGAACTCCTTTTGGGATCCATTTTGGGGTCCCTATCACTACTCATATTTTTGTAATAGTACTAACATGTTGTGAAACTAAACAACATTGACTCTACTCTGCAGTGGCATGCTTCACCACGTCTAACTCGCATGCTTTAGGCGAAATATTTTAAATGCTATTAATCTAATTAATTATAACAAAAAAAATTGAAAAATAACTTGCAATTAAGGTCTCACCGTTTGCATGTAATTTTTTTTTTTTACTCCCTTCATTTTCAAAGTGTTATTTTAAAATTTTAATCTTTGACACATATTTGTGATAATCAACACTTTAGCGCATGTTTCAGCTGATTAGTTCTCTGCATATCACTGCATGTTTCGGTTGATTAGTTCTCTGCTTTGCAAATGTTGATAAATTGTTTATTCTAAACATTATACAATAGAGTAGTGCTACAGACCCCAAATTGGGTACCAAATTTTGACACCAAATGATGTGGCATTCATTAATTGGCATTTTAGAATATTTTAATTGGATGGCCCTGGCGGGCCCATCATAATTATAACCAATAATTACTTGCCATGTCATTTGGGAAAGGAATTTGGGGTACCAATTTGGGGTACCTAGTATTTTCCTATACAATAATATTCTCAAACTTTAGAAACCGTCAGTTGCATAAATTTAGTAATTATCAGATGACATTTCTCTTGTAAGACTTACTTTAAAATCATCGTGGTGCAACTGTTGTAATACTAAAGTCACTTGATGAAGATAACATAGGCTTGTGTTCAGAACAATTTTCTTCATGTTGTTTTCTCTCCATGAAAAATCCAGGTTTCTTGGGTTTGGGCAGGGCTATCTCGCTATTCAACATCAGAACCACAGATGTCATGTTTGGTCTGTCTTCCGGATATTCTTGAACGCAAAGTAATCCGATTTGAATTACTCGAAACACTTCATACTGATTACTTGACTCCAACATTGTCCTGTCAATTAATTCCTCAAGCTTCTCTTCATTAAAACATCTCCATGCCTAAAAAATTATTTTCGGACCATACAAGTTTAGGTGTCCAGTTTTTGTTCGAAACATAGATTTATAGCAGAAATGTGTTATGTGTGATAACATATGTGTGCGCACTTACATGTCCCAGAAGGTTGAGGTTGTGATCTGGATGTTCGAAACATCTGTTTTTCATCCCGCTTACAATTTCTATTACTATGACACCGAAACTATAAACATCAGATTTCGTTGAGAATATGCCATCAATCACATACTCAGGGGGCATGTAACCACTGCCAGGCACAAAAGAAACAAGTTAGTATTATGGTGAAAAACAAGAAATTTACTGCAATGTTAGTGAAAATCGTACTATGTCCCAACAACCCTTGTTGTATTTGCTTCGGTTTGACTTCCTCCAAAGCTTCTTGCCATGCCAAAGTCTGAAATTTTTGGATTCATCTCGTGATCAAGCAACACATTGCTAGCTTTAAGATCTCTGTGAATTATTCTTAGTTTGGAGTCTTGATGAAGATACAAAAGTCCCCTGGCAACTCCACTTATAATATTGTAAAGTTTTGGCCAATCCGCTAACCTGCGTAAATCTTTATCTGTGCATATTTCAGTTGTAGTAGCTTAAATTCCTGTCCTATTGAATGATGTAAACGATAGTTTTCATGTCTTGCAAGTGTTATTGTTGAGAAAAAAATTAAGAGCCAGAAGAGGGATCTACCGAAAATAAAGGTATCTAGACTACTGTTGGGCATGTATTCATAGATCAATATCCTTTCCCTTCCTTTAACACAATAGCCAATAAGCGAAACAAGATTTCGATGCTGAAGTTTAGCAATCAATGAAACTTCATTCTTGAATTCATCTATTCCTTGTTTTGAGTTCTGTGACAGCCTTTTCACAGCTATTTGTCGCCCGTCCTCTAGCAATCCCTGCAAATTCATAATTTTTATAGTTCTAAATTCTGCTTCATTTGTTGAAGATAGTTCTTTACTTCTTCTTCGCCTTTATTATGCTATCTTATCTACTATTTTTACAAATACTCCCTAAATCATGCAGTTTACATATTAAATCTACTGAACTCATTTTATTATTCTGCCATCAAAACTAACCTTGTAAACAGGTCCAAAACCTCCCTCTCCAATCATGTTATCGTGGGAGAAGTTACCAGTGGCACTAGCAATTCTTCTAAACTCAAAAAATGGCAATTCCAGATTTTGCTCTTCATTTATATTTAGCTTTCCTGCGAAATAAAAGGCAGATTTTAAACGAGTGCGCACTAATACTGAAATGTTCTTGACAATATATTTCAACTTCTAAATTTTGATGAAGTAGTTTCAAAGCGGGCTAATATAGTAAAGAAATTTATCCTGCTCTTACTTTCTATGTTCAGCTTTTTCTTCTTTATCGAATACATGATGATCAAAACTAATATCATTGTTAATACTGCAGGAATTGATGTGAATATCACTGGCTTCACTTTGGATCTTTTGCTTTCATCTACAGAAAACCAAAACTAGAAGTAACATTTCCAACACATATACTTCTGTTTGCCTCATAGTTAAAATTGTGCAACTGTGTGAAATTAACAATAGCCTTACCTAACTCAGAGGCTGGCATTCTCACATATATGTCCTGCCCATCGTCTGTGTAGACGCTGATATCCATTAATTCCTCAAACCATAACAAGCATCCACTTCCACCTTTTTCGATGTTTGTACTTGAATAAGCTGTACAAGTGCAATTCTTTAAGCATATCCTTCTGCATTCCTCCAGATTCATGCTTAAATTGTACCATGATTGTCTTGTGTCCGGCAATTTTAATCCAGAATACTTGATGAAACCGTCTCCATGACCACAATCTAAAGGAGTTCTACGAACACACCCATCTGTCCAATCGGCTGCTTCCCATTTTTCTGGTACCTTTGGATTAAACCCTCTCAAACATGCACATCTTGGAGAGCTGCTAATGTCACAAGTACCATATGGACCACAAATTCCAAATTCTTGATCACAGTCAGTCACTAGTAAAGTAAAATAAGTCACCCATTCTTTCTTATGATCATTCCATATCAGGCGCTGTATGTTACCATTTGGAGTCAATTTTGACCTTGTAATAGGTGTAGTGCAACTTTTATTGAGAAGTTGAAATAAATGATATATCTCCTTTTGATCAATGAAAAATTCATTCACGTAGATTTTGTTTGTTTTTAGTTCCGGATCACCACTAAACCGATTACCAACCCATGGTCCATTCCTAGCATGTAGTTCTGAACCTCTCCACAACAGAAACTGTGGATAACCATGAATATCAATTCCATGAACAAAACTTCCTGGAGACGGATCATCATCACTTTTCCATGATGAATGATCCCATCGTATACCTCTCACCATGTCGGCTCCAAATTTCATGCCAGGTAAAATAGTATCTCCAGGATAGTCGAAACTCTGCCATACAATATCTTCTGTGCCAGTGCCACCATCTTCTTCGTCCCTGATAACAAGATTTCCGGTATCTAATAGCCGAGCCACAGGATTTTTGACAGTTCTTGAATAATTTGACGACCAAATAATGGTATTACTAGCATTATCAAATAGTGAAATAGCCTTGTTATGAATTCTTAGTATCCCAGAAGTGTTATTCAGTGGCGCATCCCTGTTAGCCACCCAAACAGTTGTCCCATACGATATTTTCTTGAACCATATACCCACGTACCGATTCGGACTACTTCCGGGGCTGAAAAATCCCAGTTCAAATTCGCTTTTTGCTGATACAGTTGTGTTGCCATCTCTGATTATTTGATTTCCTCTTAAAACATCAACTGTAGAGGAGCTTGTAGAGATGGAGATAAACAAAATGGTGGAAAATAAAACAAAATGGTTCATTTGCAGACGATCAAATGAAGCCTTTACAAGAGAGGAAAATGGTACAAGGTTTGTTTGCTCATTTGCTGGAAATACCATCTCCTATATGTGTGGTTTATAATTTATCACATAGCTGATTTAATAGTGTATGAGTTGAAGAGTAAACCAACAAACTATGGTACTGTACCTGTATGGTCCATGACAGAGATATACGGAGTATTATCTAGAAAGTCTTTAAAATTATATTCCTTGAAGCTTGAACACGAGAATTTGATGAAACACAGTAAGAGTCTGCATTATTGACAATACACGATAAGAGTTGACTATAACCAAGTAAATAATTTTAAAAAAGAGAAAAAGGATCCTGAGATTGATCTCAGGAAACTTTTGCTGAGATGTTTAAAAAATATATTTTACATTTGACTGGGCCCGCAGGGCTAATTAAAATAAATCTGTTTTTACTAAAATGCCCATCCTCTATTTACATACAAAACCCATATATCTCAGGGAATTTACCTGAGATATATCTCAGGTTCCTCAATCTCTTTAAAAAATGAATGAACACGTTTTTAATTTAATTAATGACCAACTTAATACTATACTAGGCATAGATTGAACACGAGTCGAGATTAAAAAATTAATATTAATATACTATTTAATTATGTAGTTATAAAGAATCGAATCCGAGATAAAGTTAAAAAAATTAAAGTAAATAAATCTTTATAATTATGCCAGGAATTAAATCCCTTATAGGAAATCGAACACGCGATGAAATTAAAGAAATTAAATAATAAATCTTGTATAATTATGTAATTGGAAAGAATCGAACCCCGAGTTAAGTGATAATCGATTAGTAATAAAGCACAAATACTAAAACAAAAAAATAACAAACCAAACCCCAATATTCTCATTTATAAAATAATAATTCAATTAGATAACGCTTGAAAAATGATGTCTGACTTGCTTCTGCTCTAATGGGTTTGAACAACGGTTTGTTATTTTATTGGTGTTGTGCCAAAGCAAATTAACAACGGTTACTTTAAACGCTGTTCATTATCGGCTACTTGATCTGTATTCATGAACATTGGCAAAATGAGTGTACTTTCTTAGTGTCGAGCAACACAACAGTCGCAAAAACGAAACGTATGTTGTCATTTGTACGAATGAGAAAACTAAAACTAAATTAAGCAAACATAAGCAACAGACAATGTTAGACAAATGCAATTAATTGTCTTAGAAGATCATGAATTATCAAACCCCTTAATCGAATTGTTGAGGAAAAATTCTTTAAGTAATAAAAATACTGCAAGTGCACGGGCGTACGTGAGTACGAGGGCAAGTACGGGTCGATCCACAGAGAACGCGAATAAAGTTCTTAATTCAAAAACCAACAAAAACAATTATCTAGTACTTAAATATATCACTTATAAAAATAACTAAGGAACGGATTTCATCGATCAAACATGAAATTATGGTGTAGCATAAAAATTGATCTCCACTAACAATAAACACATAAGTATTCGAAATAAAGACAACCAATGATTTCGAATCAAATATAATTTAAAGTTGTAAAAACCACTTTGTATCGATCTTACCAATCAAGTCAATTCTCAAAACTTTATGGATCCTAACTATACGAACTCCCAACTCTACTTGTGTGGCTCGCATGAAAATACTCACATAAACATGATATTGGAAATGACTAGCAAAACAAATATGTAATTTAGAGCACATACACCACAAAAATCATATTATTTGACCAACTTCATCCGCCCCTTAGAAAGGACTCGTAGCCAAGCATGATCAAAGCAACAACGATATAAATTAATGAACTCATACCAGAAATTGAAGAAAAGTTTGACTTTTTATTGCACGATAACTTGAATACACGGAGAAGAGTTTATACTAGAGAAAAAGATGAAGTAAAGCTAGATGTCTAGCTAGATATGTCCTATACAATGAGCCTAACACGTCTATTTATACTAAAATATTTACAAAGGAGCAATAATTACAAAGATCTCTAATTTATTCACAATAATCTTCGTGACAAAGCGCTTGCTCAGCATTCCCATTCGATCCGATATCTTGCTTGATTCAGCACGATTCTGCTGACTCGTGACGATGTGGCTTGATATATTGGTTTTAATGCACATATTCTCCAATATTTGACCAAATCGTGAAGATCCTCTCAATATTTACTCAATCAACAAAACCACACAACCAAGCATAAAATGGGAAAAATAATGTACCATTTTATTCAATTATTCACTAAAAATATACAATTAAAATGTGTTTATCAAATTCCCCCATATCAAAGTCAAGCTCGTCCTCGAGATTAAAGAAAAACATGTACTCACTGTCGTAGGCATCACGGATACTTTTAGGTGTACCAGCCCGTTAAACTCGTAGACGATCTCTACAAGAGGAGTTTTGTCTCCTAAGGGTTTACAGAAGATATACCCATAAAATCTTTCATGCACCTACATGAATGCAATTATTCTATATGATGATGCAAAAGATCCCTTACTGCTGGTTTTTGTCAAGCCATCATTAGTGCCTCTGATTGTGCTTTTAACATGACATTTATCAGGCTAACACTACCATGAGCTACAGCTAGCGTACACGAGTAAAGTGTGAACACTCTTAGCAACACATTTTAGAAAACTAGGGAAGATGCCACTAGCTAGATGTCACCCTCTTTGGTTAAGCCATAGGGTCAGACTAAAAACTAAGCTTCAACACCCCGTTACCTCGACTCTGAGTGTCCATTTAGGCTTAACGTGGGGGTCTTACACTTTTATTCCTACATCTATTTTATTCACATACTAAACTATTATTATGAGGTCATCACCTTTGGTGTTTATTTGCTCGGCCTAAGTCCAACGCTCCTCAGTGCAAGTGAGTCACGGAGTCCATAAGGCTCCACCAACCAAAAACCCCATTTCTAGTGCTAGTGGTTAGATTGACCGTGCAATGGTTGAGGTCCCAAAAGACTTATACACTAATACCCATTTAACAAGCGTTAGGTCAGCAATCCCAGACCATAATAGACCTTAGGTTGCTAGGCACAAAGTCCCCTCAGACTTACTTACTCGGGTAATTAATGAGCCCAACCTAGTCAACTTCCCCACTGACATTCAACTTTATCAGTACTATAACTATTATTTTTTTTTTTCCTTTCTTTTTTTTTTAAAATTATTTGCAAGTGCTTAACCCCCAAGCTTCCCCCCAAACTTATACTACTACGACTCTTAGCTCAAAGGTGAAGACTCAAAGTTTTTAAGCTGACCTAAGGGCAGCTCCTCTAAAGGCACACCCAATTCGCGACATGTCCCCCTTAAATATTTGAAACAAAAGTTACCAAGACACACCACTAATACAAGTGCGTACTAAACATACATAACTCATGACAATTTGTGATCATGGCAAGACTCGTGTCGTGTTTTATGGGCACAAGATTCGTCAACGGCTAATAACTTGAACTACCAACAGGCTAAGGATCTTCATATGCAATGCAACTAAACAGAATGCACTATAGAAGAAAAATATAACAAGATACTATTCTAGAATGAACTACATGCTCTACATGCAAACTAAAAATCTACAATAATGATATGTTTTTTTTTTGGATGAACTAAATAACAGGATTAAAGCTTTAAGCTAACCATAACTAACTCCCCCCATATCAAAATTTTACATTGTCTTCAATGTTAAAGAAAAGAATACACAATAGAGATAGAGGTGTACCATTCTTGCACTAGGGTGGAGAAGGAGATAAGTCGGAGCTTGCTAAAAGATCCTGTTTAACAAAAGGTGAATAATACAAAGCAAACCGTACAAAGTATACATGTCTCCCCCATATCAAGACTTAGCACACCACTAAGCCGGGAAGACTCAATTCCAAACCAACACTACTCAATATTGGATGGATCAGCAAGATCCACCCACTCCACATCCTCTAATGATGGATACTCTAGAAAGGGTTTGAGCCTATGACCATTGACTTTGAACACATGGTCATTTTTGGGATCTTGAATATCCACGGCTCCATGGGGGTAGATTTTGTGGACCAAGTAAGGTCCATCCCATCTAGATCTTAGTTTTCCAGGAAAAAGGTATAAGCGTGAGTTATAGAGGAGGGCCTTTTCACCTACAATGAAAGTTTTGAATCGCAATTTCTTGTCATGAAACTTTTTTGTGCGATCCTTATAGATACGCGAACTTTCGTAAGCGTCATTTCTAAGTTCCTCTAACTCACTTAAATGGAGCATTCGTTGGGCTTTGACTTTATCTAAGTCAAAATTCATTTCCTTAATGGCCCAAAGTGCCCGATGCTCTAACTCGACCGGCAAATGACATCCCTTCCCATAAACCATGCGATAAGGTGACATACCTAAGTTGTTCTTAAAGGCAGTACGGTATGCCCACAAGGCGTCAGGTAATCGTTTAGATCAATCCTTCCTAATAGGGCCAACGGTTTTCTCAAGAATGATCTTAATCTGATGATTAGACACTTCGACTTGGCCACTAGTTTGTGGGTGATATGCGGTGGCCAAGCGATGATTCACTCCATACTTAAGAAGGAGAGAAGAAAAATGTCTATTATCAAAGTGAGTACCCCTATCACTAATGATAGCACGAGGGGTCCCAAAGCGACTAAAGATGTTATCTTTAAGAAAATTGGCCACGACTTTGTGGTCATTAGTGCGTGAAGGGATTGCCTCAATCCACTTCGAGACATAGTCAACCGCTAGAAGGATATACAAATTACCAAAAGATGACGGGAAGGGACCCATGAAATCTATCCCCCAAATATCAAAAATGTCAACCACTAAAATACTATTAAGTGGCATCTCATCTCTCTTGGAGATCTTGCCAACATGTTGGCATCTCACACAACTCTTACAAAAGGTGTTGGCATCTTTGTGAAGTGTTGGCCAATAAAAACCGCTTTCGAGGATTTTGGCTGCGGTCTTTTGAGAACTAAAATGGCCACCACATGCCATGTCATGACAAAAAGAGAGAATACTCTTATGTTCATGTTCGGGGACACAGCGAAGAATGATTTGGTCTGGACAATACTTAAAGAGGTAAGGATCATCCCAAAAGTAATAATGGACACGAGAGAAGAACACGTCTTTCTCTGCCTTGGTCCAATGATTCGGAATCTCTTTAGTGACAAGGTAATTCACTATGTCGGCAAACCAAGGTTCGTGAGATGAAATGGCTAGGAGTTGTTCGTCAGAAAAGGACTCATTTATAGGATTTTCATCAAATGGAGCATTAGATACTCGTGAGAGATGATCAGCTACAACATTCTCAGACCCTTTTTTGTCCTTAATCTCTACATCAAATTCTTGAAGTAAAAGAATCCAACGAATGAGACGCGCCTTGGTGTCCCTCTTGGACATCAAATAGCGCAAGGCAGCATGGTCGGTGTAAATAGTCACATGTGAACCAACCAAGTAAGAGCGGAACTTTTCTAGTGCATAGACCACAGCTAAAAACTCTTTTTCCGTGACTGTGTAGTTTTGCTGGGCATCATTAAGGGTGCGACTAGCATAATAGATCACTCGGGGTAGCTTATCTATTCGTTGTCCTAAAACAACTCCTATGGCTGTGTCAGAAGCATCACACATGAGTTCGAATGGGAGTGACCAATCAGGAGGGTGCATGATAGGGGTAGAAGTGAGAAGACTCTTAAGCTTCTCGAAAGCGAGGATGCAATGAGGGTCAAAATTAAATGGTGCATCCTTTTCAAGAAGTTTTGTGAGAGGCCTAGAGATAGCACTAAAGTTTTGGATGAATCACCGGTAAAAACCAGCATGTCCTAAGAACGAACGCACCTCTTTCACGGATTTAGGGATGGGAAGGTTGGCAATAATATCAACCTTAGCTCTATCAACTTGAATGCCATCTTGTGAAACAATATGGCCTAACACAATTCCTTGTTTAACCATGAAATGACATTTTTCCCAATTAAGGACAAGACACTTTTCCTCACATCTCACAAGAACTTTCCCTAGGTTTCTAAGACAGTGTTCGAAAGAGGATCCATGGATGGAGAAATCATCCATAAAGACTTCGAGGAAGTCTTCGACCATGCCAGAGAAAATACTCAACATACACCTTTGGAAGCAACTAGGTGCATTGCACAAACCAAAAGACAAACGACGAAAGGCAAAGGTTCCAAAAGGGCATGTGAATGTGGTTTTTTCTTGATCCTCGGGGGCAATATAGATTTGGTTATACCCCGTGTACCCATCTAGGGAACAATAATACTTATGCCCAGCCAACCGTTCGAGCATTTGGGCTATGAAAGGAAGTGGAAAATGATCTTTCCTAGTAACCTCATTGAGTTTACGATAATCTATACAAACACGCCATCCGGTTTGGATACGTGAAGGTATCAACTCATTGCTATCATTTTTCACTACAGTGACGCCTGATTTCTTTGGCACCACGTGAATAGGACTAACCCAAGGACTATCAGAGATGGGGTAAATAATGCCATGATCTAACCACTTAATGATTTCCTTGCGAACTGCCTCTTTCGTTATGGGATTGAGGCGTCGCTGAAAATCTCTCTTAGGTGTAGCATTCTCCTCAAGATGAATTTGGTGTTGTACGACAGTGGGACTTATACCCTTGAGGTCGGCCATAGACCAACCAATAGCTTCTTTGTGTTGTTTAAGCAGATTGACTAATTGGGTTTCCTGGTCAAGGGTTAAGTCACTAGCAATAATGACAGGCAAAGTGTCATTTTCACCTAAGAAAGCATACTTAAGAGTGGAAGGAAGTGGTTTCAAATCAAGTTTAGGAGCCTCAATGATGGATGGTTTAACAACAGTCCTAGGGTTTTGTTTCCCATTTTTCACCAATTACATTGAGTTCTTCAGGCATGTCTTTAGAAGACATATCTTTATCCAACTCTTCAAGTTTCTCATCACTCTCATATTCCTCTAAAATCTCTTCCACGAGAGTCCCAATCGCACACACCTCACGAGTATTTTCCTCTAATGACTCTAAGTGCTGATTAGTGAAATTAAAGATGTTTAAATCAGCGGTCATGTTTCCAAAGGACATTTTCATGGACCCATTACGACAATTAATGATAGCATTAGAAGTAGCAAGGAATGGACGACCAAGGATGAGAGGAATTTGTCCTTTGGTGCTAGAGACAGGTTGTGTCTCAAGCACAATGAAATCAACGGGGAAGTAAAATTCGCCAACTTTGATGATCACATCCTCAACAATACCTTGCGGTACCTTGACAGAACGGTCTGCCAGTTGAAGAGTGACACGAGTGGGTTTAAGATCACCTAACCCTAGTTGACGATAGACAGCGAGAGGTAAAAGGTTAATACTAGAACCTAAGTCAAGAAGACATTTCTCAACAAGAGTGTTACCAATGGTGCACGAGATTGTGGGACAACCAGGATCTTTGTATTTGATCGGGACGTTGTTATTAGAGAGGATTGAGCTCATGTGAGCAGCAAGGAAAGCCTTTTTAGGAACATTGGTCACCCTCTTTTTAGTGCACAAGTCCTTGAGAAACTTAGCATATGACGGGACTTGTGCGATTGCATCTAAAAGAGGAATGTTCACTTTCACTTGCGAGAAAATTTCTAGAATCTTCTCTAGATGAGGTGACTTTTTGGAAACAAGTCTATTGGGAAAAGGGGCTTTGGGTGTGAATCGAGGATCAACACCCTTCCCTTTCTGAGCATCACTCTCTTCCTTTTTCGACTCCTCAGATGAGTTAGTCTTAGAAGAAGACGCTTGATTTGGATCTTGTGGCTTGGGATCATGAGACTTTTTAGCACGTTGATAACTGATGACAACATTCACGTGGTCATTTGAGTTCACATCCACATTGTGGACTTGCCTAGCACTAGATTGGTTTGAGGCATGACGAGGGTTGACCTCGGGTTGGCTAGGAAAAGTCCCAGCCTCACGACTACTCATTTGAGTGGCCATTTGACCCACTTGAGTTGCTAACTGTCCTACTTGTTTAGTAAGGAGTTCTAAACTTTGACGAAGGATAGCATTTTCATCATTCATAGGTGGGTGATTTATAGTTGGACCACTTTGAGATGTTTGGGCTTGTTGGTAAGACTCACCCTTGGGCTTTGGATAAACTCCCCTTGGGTAGTATTGTGGTTGGGTTTTATTTTGGGCCCCTTGGGACCACGAGAAATTAGGATGATTGCGATACCCAGGATTGTAAGTGTTTGAGAAAGGATCATTTCTGGGCTTTTGAAATGGGTACATAGCATTGGTTTGCTCTACAGGTCGAGCAACTTGACAATCCTCAGCAAAATGATCTAACCCTCCACAAATACTACAAGACAAAGATGTGGTCTCTAAAGACGCAACATGTTGGGAAGTTTGAGACTTTTGTTTCTCAAGTGCTTAAAGTCTTTTTGAGATAGAAGCAAGAGCAGAGTTTTCGAAGGCATACTCGATGGAACGGACATTATTACGAGAAATAGTATGGTCTCTCTCAGACGTACTCTCCCACTCAGCACTCCTTCCGGCTAACCCTTCGAGGTATTCCCAAGCCTCTTCAACAGTCTTATTTATGAAACCCTCGGGACACATAGACTCAACAAAGGCACGTGTTTTCACATCTAACCCCTCATATAAGATATGTATGAGTTCGGTTTGAGTGATTCCATGATTAGGACACTCAGCAAGAAGGCTATTGAAACGTTCAAAATATTTCCAGAATTTTTCGTCACTAAATTTTTGACAACCCCAAATCCGGGGTCATGAATCCAGGCCATCACGGACCAATTTCCACTTATTAATATTCTTCTCTTGGCAGCTGGAGTATAAATGCATAATAAACTCACAATAGACCCCACACTTAAATATTAACACACACCAGTCATATGCTCAGAGAACAACATTCACCATAACAAAAGTTTAGAGTTAACAATTATTACAAACCCAGAATCATCCTTAAATACATTGCTGAATAATACTTCGACATGAAGCATTTCAACAACCAAAAGTTTCTTACATGTTTACACACTTAATTATACATAGAGCTACCAAGACCCGTTTGCCTCTACGCTACCTCGGGAATCGATGCTAGCGCGCTCTCAGAAGGTCGCCTTCCCCCTACCCTCTTGCGGGGCGTTCTGCGTAGAATCGGCATACCTAGCTGTATATAGATAAGTAGCAAGAATGAGCTAAAATAGCTCAGCAAGAAAATTTCTATCAACTAACAACAAAGGAAAATGATCATCATATATATATATATATACAATTTTCAGATATTATGGGAGGAAATTTTATTTCCTTTCAGGACATATACTTTTCAATTATCTTTGTACGAAAAGAAATATATAATATTATAATCCCAGCCTCATTTCTAATTTCTAATATCATATAATAACTGGAAAACATTTAATAATACATCATCCACTTTCTATTATAAGAAAAGAAAGGTACAACAATATAATATCAATTGCTCTTCTGTATTCAGATAATAATTCACACTTCTTCTCAATACATTATCTCAAGATAACATAAAAAATTTGAACCATATCTCTCATTATAATCCTTCCATTTCCTTTTTACACAGAAATTTTATACCATAATATAAAATCAGTTTCTCTTCCATTTATAACACAATTCCTTCTTTTCAATCATTTTTCTGTTTTCAGTATAAAAATCTAAAAACCATTTTTCAATTCTTTCTTTCAAGTTTTGGGGATTTTCACTGTTGCCGAATACGTGAGGCACGATGATCAGTCGTCCTCCGTACCCGTCCCTTTTACTACCGGTAGACGGAGGTAGGTTCTCCACCATCCCCCAGGAGGAAGGTTCTCCACTACATCCTCCCTCGGCACTCTTGGGCCGGAATAAATATTGGATGCTGGACTGTGTCACTACCACACAGCCTCTTACGCTTATTGTTGCAATCCCCCTTTTCAAATCACTTTTCCATTATCAAATACCATTTCACATTTTCCATTTCCATTCATATTTCCATTCACATTTCCATTCACATTTCCCTTCACATATATCATTTCCATTTCAATTTATCATCACCTTTAAAAATATTTATGTCATAATACTTTGGTTATGACTCAGACATCTCTTCTATATTCAATGAAATCAAATATGTTCTTGTATACGTAAAGTATTCCATTTATTTTAGAAGTATTAAATAATACTCAATAATATCTGTCACAACATTTAGAAAGAGTATTTTTAACATAGTATTATAATTCATATAACCCTAGATAATAACTGATACCATTCCTTTATATATAATTCTAGATAACAACTGATACCATTCCTCATATTCTCTTAATCATAAGGCATGCTCACTTCATGCATAATCATCTCTAGGTATATTCATATCCATCTCATACTCATATCCATATCCATACTCATATCATACTCATATACCTTCCCTTTTAACCTCATTAATCAAGGAAAACAAATTCTTAACAATATAGTAACAATAGCACCACATATATATATATATATATATATATATTCCATAAAATCAAGTTTCTTTGAAGATAAATAATTTCCAAGTAAGGATAGAAAAGATCTTGCCTGGATCTCTAAAGCGAGTATGTGGAATCCTGAGTTCGTCTCCCGTTTCTATAGGAACGAAAGGATCACCATTAGTATATATCCCACTTAATCACTTAATCTCTACACCATAACACCCTTAACTCATATTATAAGTTTAACATGGTTTTTATGCACCAAAAGTTTACATGCACTTAACCATTTTTAAACTCAATCTAAGTTTTAGCATATTCCACCATTCCCCTTAATAACCACACTCGACTGTAAAAATTCTCAGAAAATATAGATTTCGAATTTTAATACAAGGTCAACTGTCAAGGGTCCTCTGACCACCCTACTACACTATTCCAAAATTTCGTGACTTATAAAAATGTCTAAGTATGGTAACTTTAGCCTCAAAGTTGATACAATTACGTTTTCTAGGTTTTCGAATGCCTTTCACTAAAATTGACTTTTCTCCTAAACCGTTCATCAGATTTTAACATACTTTATATCAAAACAATCTATGAACTAAGATCTATCATCTCATGGTCACTTGGTGCACTGGACAGTAAGGTACCGTACTGATACAGGGGTCCAAAACAGGGCAGTTCCTATCCTAACGAAAATCGGGCATTATAACTGCTGTACTTTCATACTTTCCAAAATCAAACTCCTCCAAATCAATCATCCACCTTATACACCATCACCTACACCATGTGGTCATCTTACCAACCATGGTTACAAGCACATACTCCTTCCATAATCAACTTAAAACACATATCAACAACCATATCATCAAGATTTCAGGCTTTATACAACTTAACTTCTAAACTAAGCATAATCAACCATAAACTCATAATTCAAGTTAGGGTCTCAAGTAATATACCTTCCTTGATGTGTGTAATAGCTTTCTAAACCTTGTATAGTCCTTGTATAGCCTTGGGTCAGCTTGGATGATCAAAAGAATTGAAGAAAACAAAGTTAGAAATTCGGAGTTATTAGAACCCGACTTAAAGATCATGAAAAACGAGGCCCTTACCTAGGTTTTCTGAATGAGACTTATAAAGGAGAGTTGTAGAGCATCTCACCAGCTTTCCAACCATATAAAGAACACAAAATTCCATTGCGTAATGAAGGAGATATGGCCGTTTGAAAATCATCACAGAACCTGTGAACAATCCTGGACAGTTTGGTTCTTCAAATTGGGGAGATGATTTGCCTAGGCTACACTACTTGGATTGCTATGAAATTTGGATCGACAAATGCCCATGGAGTGGAGAGGTTGTGGTTCAAATTTGGTGATTTTATCATGGGTAGAAATGGAGATATGATTTTGCTTCTCCTCCTTGCTCTAGCTGGGCAGTTTGTGGAAATGAGAGAAATGGAGTAATGAGGAAGATGGGGAGAGATTTTTCTCCTAATTTTTGATCTTATCTTCCTTTAATCTTGAGAATTCTAGAGTATCAAGGAAGCTTTGTAGATATTTTTGTGGTTTAAGCCTTGCAAAAGTACTAATTTACCCTTAAAACATGTTAGTGGAAAGTGATGTCATGTTCATGATCTCATCATTCTCTTTTTATTGTTTTTTTTCCTAAGTATTATACTAATACTTTTGGTAATTAATAAGGTGGTATGTATCCTTGTTATATTAATAATCTTGATTGCTTGGTTTCCATAATCGTCTAATTGTGATTCGTTTCGAATATACCTCATTATCTCAGTGGTTCTGAAATCACTTAACAATCCAATTTCCTTTGGTATTTCTTTAACTTAATAATCCTTAGTTTATACTAATCCATTAATTCCTCAATATATAATTCCTTTAATATCTCCATGCTCCTTGACATCCAATAGAAACTCATTCGAACCCAAAATCCTCATAAATCCATATTCAGGAATTTCTGAAATCTATCGTCATTTCGAGTCACTTATTTTTATGGTATATCCCTAATATGGTTTCTGTTTACTCATTTTATGTTTCAAGTGTAGAGTACCTACATACCATTTCTCTAAATCCTCAAAATTTACTATTCATGGGGTCACTGTAGCTTTGCTAAAGTTAGGGTTATTACAAAATTGGCGAAAACCAATAATTTTGGTGCGAAGTTCGATTGATTTGGAACGGGGAAAATATTTTTTCAGAAAGGGAATAACAAATTCCTCCCACGTTTTAATGGAGTCAGCAAGAAGACTATTGAACCACTTTTTCGCGTTGCTTTTGAGAGCAAATGGAATGACACGAAGTAGAATACCATCTCTAGTCATGGACTTGAAAGAGATAGTGGAACAAAGATCTTCAAACTCTTCAAGGAATTCATAGGCATCTTCATCGTAGTTGCCATTGAATTTAGGCAACATGCCTATAAGATGGGTTCTAACCTCAAATTTAGAATCAGCGGCATCCTTAAGGACTATAGGAGACCTACGGGCTGTTTGTTGGGGGTAGAAGGCTTGTTTGAGCGTGGTACGTTGAGCAGCGGGAGGCACAACATTGTTGTCTGTCATGGTGATTTGTGATGAAGTTTCACTAAGTAGTGAAGATGTTTCACTAAGTGGAAGACTATCGGGATTGCGAATCAAACGACCGGTAGTACTTCTTTTCCAAGTGTGCATACACTAGGAAGATATCTAAATTATCTACCAATTAGCACATAAAAAGGGGAAAAAAACACTTAAATAAAAAGAAAAAAAAATCTAAACCTGGGTTATCCTAAAGAAAAATCTAGACAGCTCCTAACTGTAGGACCACAAAAAAGTCTATAAATCTAGATTTATTCAAACCGATTAGCCAGTCAAGCGGGGGCACTTCCTTGAAACAAGGCGCTGAATTAGAGAACCGCCATCCTAGACACCAATCTTAATTGGCCAGGTAAGTGATACACTTGCCTAGACACCAAAGAGTTCAAATAATTCCAAATTTACTTTCTCTTATAGGTACCTTCCTAATTGAGCTCGAAATTCCTAGGGGCCAACGTCTAATTAATTTTAACGGGCTTGGAGATGCAGTATGATGGATTAATGGTTTGTGGGCCAAGGAAAGGGTGATGAAATCCCTTACCTTATCTTGATGAGTGGTTTTTTGCCCTTAAAGTTAATTAAGATGAAAATGCAGCACCCAAGAGACAATAATTTAAACACACAAAATGCTTTACACTAGTGTGATACGTACCTTTGGGTCCTCCAGCAATCACCACAGTTATAAAAATACAGTAAAAAAAATCCTAAACAAGATGTGCTCTAGGTGTACATAAAATGCATGATGCGACACATAATTTTTATCTAAAAATTCTAAACTAATATTTTTTTTATATAAAAACTAGGGAAAGAAAATAGTACCCGAAATAGCTTAGCAATTATTTCCGCAAGGAGCTAACTTAAGCCGTAATTAGATACCTAAAAAGTCAAAAGAAAACAAATCAAATAACACAAAATATTTTTATTTTATTTTCTTTTCAATCACGCTTGCACGTAAAAGAATTAAAAACAAAATAAAAATTAAAAAAAAACAAGAAAAGATGTTGTGAATTAACTAAGAAAACTACGAACACTATTCATGTGCTGGCTAATTAAGTTATACTACTCGACAGGACGTGACACTTTTTTTTTAAAAACTAATTTGGAATGAAATATCAGTAATTAACTACAGTAACTAAACTACCTAGTCAAATCACCGGTTGTACTTAAATATTAATCAACAACAGGGCACACGCACGTCGAACTAGGCACACAGGCACGAATGAAGTAATGATTTTTGGGTCTGCTTTTGGCAAAAAAAAAAAGAAAAACAAAAATGGTGAAAAAAAAAAATTTAAACTAAAAACTTAACAACGCATTACCGGCAGCGGCGTCAAAAACTTGTTAAGGAAAAAATTATTTAAGTAATAAAAATACCGTAAGTGCACGGGCGTACGTGAGTACGGGGGCAAGTACGGGTCGATCCACAAAGAACGCGAATAAAGTTCTTAATTCAAAAACCAACAAAAACAATTATCTAGCACTTAAATATATCACTTATAAAAACAACTAAGGAACGGATTTCATCGATCAAACATGAAATTATGGTGTAGCATAAAAATTGATCTCCACTAACAATAAACACATAAGTATTCGAAATAAAGACAACCAATGATTTCGAATCAAATATAATTTAAAGTTGTAAAAACCACTTTGTATCGATCTTACCAATCAAGTCAATTCTCAAAACTTTATGGATCCTAACTATACGAACTCCCAACTCTACTTGTGTGGCTCGCATGAAAATACTCACATAAACATGATATTGGAAATGATTAGCAAAACAAATATGTAATTTAGAGCACATACACCACAAAAATCATATTATTTGACCAACTTCATCCGCCCCTTAGAAAGGGCTCTTAGCCAAGCATGATCAAAGCAACAACGATATAAATTAATGAACTTATACCAGAAATTGAAGAAAAGCTTGACTTTTTATTGCACGATAACTTGAATACACGGAGAAGAGTTTATACTAGAGAAAAAGATGAAGTAAAGCTAGATGTCTAGCTAGATATGTCCTATACAATGAGCCTAACACGTCTATTTATACTAAAATATTTACAAAGGAGTAATAATTACAAAGATCTCTAATTTATTCACAATAATCTTCGTGACAAAGCGCTTGCTCAGCATTCCCATTCGATCCGATATCTTGCTTGATTCACCACGATTCTGCTGACTCGTGACGATGTGGCTTGATATCTTGGTTTTAATGCACATATTCTCCAATATTTGACCAAATCGTGAAGATCCTCTCAATATCTACACAATCAACAAAACCACACAACCAAGCATAAAATGGGAAAAATAATGTACCATTTTATTCAATTATTCACTAAAAATATACAATTAAAATGTGTTTATCAAATTCCCTTTATAAGAAATTGAACACGACTTTTAGGTATTAAATTACGAGAAATGTTAGGGAATCAAAAATTGTTTCCAAAAAAGTTACCAAAGTAATCAATGTCTTTCTACGATTGATTAGGGAGATAATAATGTAAATGGATCCGTTTGTCATCTCATTTTAAAAAAAAATTGGGAATAATTTTTTGATTTCCTAGCATTACTCTTAAATTAAAAACTCTTTTCTTAAATAACAACAGTATTTACTAGTAGTATAAAGTTTTATGTTTTGTGTAGTGAAGATGAAGGAACGGTCAAAAAAAGAGAGCAACTAAAAATTGCATGAAAGAGGTTGGACCACGAACTAGGGATGTCAATTTCCGATTCAACCCGAAACACGATACGAACTCAACTCGAGAAAATACGAATTTGGGTCAACAAATATTCAATTTGAAATTACCAGGTACAATCAGACACGAATTCAAAACCCGAAAATGACCCGAAAATCAATGAATCCTCTTTTATAACCCTACTTTTGAAATATTTTATATTTAAAATAACTAAATTTAAGTACAATAAACTAACTTCCACGTGTAATGGTAGAGACTCGCTAGTTGATATATTATATATAACAACTCACAAAGTGGGTATAGTACATATTATATATTTAAATTGTTACTTTTTCGTGCAATGAAAGTGAAATGAACTATTTTTTCTTAAAATTTCTAAAAAAATAATAATTCCCTATTAATCGGGATAGAGGGAGTATATATAATATAAGAGTATATTTTCAATCGCTGTAAAAAAGAGTTGAGGTGATGAAACCCGAAATGATCCGAAACCCGACACGAACCCGGTAAGTACGGGTTAGTGTTAGGAAAAAATCAATCCAAAACAACCAGGTACAATTTGACCCGACACAAACCCGACCCAAGACCCGAAATTACCACCCCTACCACGAAGTGGCAACTGGCAAGTGAACACATAAATGCTCAAGGGAAATAATGTTAAATTTATAGGGTTAAGTATCAAAGTGGTCATTAAAGTAGAAGCCAAATATCAATTTGTTCACCGATCTTTACGGGGTATCATTTGAATCATTAAAGTCATAATAAATATCAAACAAATACCTGTATATATGTACTCGGAAAGTAAAAGTAATTTTTCATCGAGTTCTACACATTTTTCTTAAATGCTACTATAATCAAATGAAAGATTATGAATTCCAGTATTTTTGATAATATATTTAGAATTTAAAAAATTTATTTACTATTTATTTTTAATTAAAAGAAGGAAAATGATAATAAAATTAAAAATAAATAGTAAATGAATTTTTAAAAATCTAAATATATTATCAGAAAAACTAGAATTATTAACCTTTCATTTGGTTATGGAAGCATTCAAGAAAAATGTGTAGAACTCAATGAAAAATTATTTTTACTTTTCGAGTACATTTTAAAGATATCCATTTGATATTTATTATGACTATAATGATTCAAATGATATCCCGTAAATATCGGTGAATGAATTGATATATGGCAGTGACCACTTTGATACTTAACTCTAAATTTATAGCACATCCTTCCCGAATCCCAGTGAACAAAATCGCACTTATCAGGTCTCCTGAATTTCTTTTACTGTACTGAATCGAATTTTTTTTTGACTCAATTCAATTTCGAGATAAATAATTTTTAACGATTGAATGAAAATGCTTTCTGCTCAGCTGTCATTATTTTTCGATTATAGTTACAGTAATTATTTGAGATTTGAAAATAGTTTAAAGAAAATTTTGGTTGGATGCACTTTTAGAAACTTAGTTTAGTTTTGCAGTTTATCTAATAAAAGTGTTGCTCCATTGAGAATTATGTGTAATTATGAGAACTATGAAAACTCACAAGTCATGATGATGTCATAAATATATTTTTTTAATTTTTTTTTGGTGAAAATTTTTCTTTTTGAGAAAAAAATATGGGGGAAAAAAATTCTGACATCATGCTGACGTCATACTGGTGATTTTTGTTGAATTCTGGTGATTTTTTACGGAATTTAGTGATTTTTGTTGAATTCTGGTGATTTTTTTACGAAATCTGGTGATTTTTATAGCGTCTATTTTTTTCTCCTAAATATATACAATTTATTCGTCGTTCCGAATATTTCTAAAACCTAAAACGGAAATCGTTGAAACCCCGAGGGAATACAGATAAAATTTAAAAATTTTAATTAAAAAATTGAATCTGACAGCCTAATTTTTAAACACTAATGCGTTTTAAAATCAAGATAAGTTAGGGTTTAGGGTTGTAAGGTCATATACGATTTATTCGTTACAACCCTAAACCCTAATTTCGTATGCGGTTTATTCGTTGTTTCGAATATTTCTAAACCCAAAATGGAACTGTTGAACCCTAAAGGTTAACGGTTGAAATCACGAGAGAATACAAATAGAATTTAAAAATTTTATTTAAAAAATTGAATCTGGCGGCCTGATTTTTAAACACTAACGCGTTTAAAAATCAGGATAAGTTAAGGTTTAGGGTCTAGGGTTGTAAACAACCCTAAACCCTAAGTTCGCATACGGTTTATTCGTCATTTCGAATATTTCTAAAACCCAAAAATGGAAATATTGAACCCCAAAGGTTAATTATTGAACCCCTAAGGTCAATAAATTTATTGTAGTATAAATTGTTAATGGATGTTGTATAATATACAGACCACCTATTATAGTGATCTTATTGTTGGATATTTTAGTGTAATTGGATTGACTAGTTGATCAATGTAATCGTAATGTTACATCGAACAAGTCGGGAGAGTGCGGAGTGCATGCTCTGTTCGATTTCGTTATGATTTCAGTAATGTTGCTTATGAGACATGTCTATTGGCATCAAACACACCTGTTAGAATGAGGTGTGTCTGTTGGCAAAAGACACATCTTGAGATGTGTCTCTTGGTATTAGACATGACTGTTGGAATGAGATGTGTCTGTTGGGAAAAGATACATCTTGAAATGTGTCTATTGGCAAAAGACACACCTATTGACATCTATAAATAGGTATTACATTGATCATTTTCATAGAGTTGGTTCATTTGAAATTCACAACAAAACACATTCTCTCTTCTTGCAGAATTTCTGACTTTATCCGATTGAATTATTTGGGTAAACTACAAATAACTTCAATCTAAAAGTGTTCACACGACTTCAGAAAAATCCAAGTAGTTATCACCCTATTCCCCAACAAAGATTGAAGTTATCTATTTTCTGAAGATGGCGAACGCAGAATCTGCAAAAGATGTGACAAGCAAGTTTGCAAAATTGGACAAGTTTGAGGGTCAGGATTTTAGAAGATGGCAGAAGAAGATGCATTTTCTATTGACGACGCTAAAGGTTGTATATGTTTTGAGTACCCCCATTCCAGAAGTGATTGAGGATGAAACCGCTGAACAAAGAAGGAAGCGTTGCAAATGGGAAAACGATGACTACATCTGCCGCGGTGACATCTTAAACGGTATGTCTGATTCCTTTTTTGATATATACCAAAATGTTGAGTCAGCGAAAGAATTGTGGGATTCTCTTGAATCCAAGTACATGGCAGAGAAGACGCTTCTAGTAAGAAGTTTCTGGTCAGTAATTTTATGAATTATAAAATGGTCGATTCTAGATCGGTGATGGAACAATACAATGAATTGTGATAGAGTGTATATTTATATATATTTTATATGATTATATTCCTCATATTTATTATATTTTGCATTTAATTGGATTTTTATTTAATAGATTTTAATGTTTTATTATAGGAAGCAAGGAAATTCTAAACTTGAAAGGATTTGAGAATAAAGAGCTTAATTGGAGATTTTTTAGAAGGAAATTCGGATTTGTTGGGCTGCACGCGCGCAATTCACTATTTTGGCCATATCTTGAGTTCTACAAGTCAGAATTGGGTGATTCAACTGCCCACGCGAAGATAATTAAATTTTCTATCATTCTAAGATGGTTCAGATGTCATATTACAATTGGAGCGGCCCAGAATTACTTGGGAAGAGTCAACTACGAATTTTCATGAAAAATCTATTCAGTTTAGGAAACGTACTTGTAAAATATTTTTATTAGAGGCATATAAAAACATTAGAGATATACATATATACGTACATATAGACAGATAACTTGGTAAAACACTTTCTTCTGGAGACTTTTGGGAGAATATTTATTTTCTTTGAAGATCAAGATTAAAGGTTTTTCTTCTATTCTTATAATTATGTGTTCAATTATTAATTCTTGTTTTGTTAATTCAATTATGAGTGAGTAGATTATTAATCTAGGGTTAAGTTGAACCCTAGTTATGATTGGTGCATGATTTTCCCAATTCCCCCAATTTGGTTATGATAATTGCTCTTGCTTATTGAGTTGTTTTAATTAGCAATTACAAATCAGACGTGATTATGTTTATTGTTTGAACCATTGTCTATTTATCAACGAGAGTTGGATTTAGATGGTTGTGATTTATCCAATGAGGACATGAAATTCTCCATGAGAATAGGTAGAACGAATTGTTAGGAAGTTAGGATGCCGTGTTTAATGTCTCTAAATTGCATGATACCATGAGAATAGGTTTGATTGTAAGTTAGAGAAGCCATTAATACTCGAGAGAGGTTATTGGTATTTATAGGGCGCATCTTTCCTCTTGAGTAGTACATGATTAATTGGGACGGGAAATCGTAATTGCATTGATTCATGCTAGTGGGGATACTTAATTCTGGATGTTTTTAATATTTGATTAATACAAACACAATTCTCTTTAGTATAAAATTAGCTTAATAATCTCTCAATATTTATTGTGTTACTTGCTTAGCCGAATTAAATCAGAAACAACTAGTGATTGATACGTTTGTCTCTGTGGGATCGACTCTGACTTACCTTACTACATAGTTAGAAGGATTTGTTAGATATTATTATTTGATAGGCACGCGACAGCCTTGTCAAATTTTTGGCGCCGCTGCCGGGGACAAAGAAGTGTTAGATTAGTTAATTTTGAATTGATTTAGCTAAGTATTTTAGTTGAGTTGCTTCGGCTATTATTCCCTTGTTAATTGATCATCGTTTCTAGTTCTCTTGTTGCATGCACACTCGAAGTTCAGGTACTGAAAACTTAATTGAAATTGATCCTGAAATTGAAGCTACAGCAAGAAGGCAAGCAGGCAAGCGAAGGAAAAACAAGGATAAGGAAATTATGACTGATACAACAGCTAAAGCTCTCAGGGAGCATGGTATGCCAGATGCTACAGGTGTACTCTCCAGTATTGTCAGACCAGCAGTCACAGCTACACACTTTGAGCTCAAGCCTCAGTTCATCCAATTCATCTCCAATGATTCTTTCGCGGGATTGTCCACTGAAAATCCTGTTGATCATCTTGAGAGTTTTCTTGAAAAGTGTGATACAATAAAGCTGACCAATGTTAGTGATGATGCTATAAAGCTGCGCTTATTTCCATTCTCTCTTCGAGATACAGCAAAAGATTGGTTGAAAGATGAAGGACCAAATACATTCACTACTTGGGATAGTCTTGCAAAGGCTTTTCTACTTAAATTCTTCAGTCAGAAGAAGACCTCTAAGCTCCGGAATGAGATCTCTAATTTTCGTCAAGATGATGACGAGTCACTTCATGATGCTTGGAGAAAATTTAAGCGACTTCAAAGACAATGCCCTCACCATGGAATTCCTGACTGGTTGTTGATCCAAACATTCTATAATGGGTTGACACAAGAGTTCCGAAACTTTGTTGATGCTTCTTCTGGTGGTTCTATTATGAAGAAGAGTACTGAGGATGCGAAAGTTTTGTTAGACGAGATAGCGTCTAATGATAATTATCCATACAGTGATCGAAATCATCCTAAGAAAGGTGGTAAGTATGATGTTGATGCTCTAACCATGTTGAATACTACTATGCAGGCTATGGTCAAAAAGATTGAGCAATTGGATTCCAGAAGCACTTCATCTACTGTTGCTTCATGTGAGATATGTGGTGTTGTTGGACACACCAAACTTGCTTGTCAATACAATCCTTCTGGAATGGCAGTTGAGCAAGCTAATGCTCTTTACAATCAGAATCAGAGGCCGCAGTATAATCCTTACTCCAACACGTACAATCCAGGTTGGAGAGATCATCCAAATTTCTCCTACAGGAACAATCAGGGTCAAGCTCAATCTTCACAGAATAACTTTTCTCAGCCTCCTGGTTTTCAGAAATCCAACTTGGAAAGTCTTATGGAAGGATTTATCTCTACTCAATCAAAGAAGAATGAGCACTTCGATTCAAGCATCAATGAGATAAAGGCTCACAACAAAATGATGGAGAACACGATCACTCAAATTTCTCAACAGTTGAGCCAACTTAATAAGTCTTCAGGCCAACTTCCTGGTCAAACTGAGCAACCGTCAAGGGGCCATATCAATGCTATAACTTTGAGAAGTGGTACAGAATTGAAGGAGCCGGAATTGAATGTAAGCAAAAATGTTGTGAATGCTAAGGAAGGTGAAGAGGAGATTGCAACTGAGAAACCGATAGAACCAGAGATCGTGGAAAAAGAAAAGAAAGAATCAGAAGTTGTTCCTCTCAAACCATATGTGCCGCCTGTTCCTTTTCCACAAAGGTTGGCACAAGCGAAGCTAGAGAAGAAGTATGGTAAGTTCCTTGAAATTTTGCAGAAGCTACATATCAATATCCCATTCATGGATGCTATCACTGAGATGCCATCTTATGCAAAATTCCTGAAAGATATTTTGTCAAGGAAGAGAAAAATTGAAGAAAGCTCTACCATCTCATTAACGGCAGAGTGCAGTGCCATCTTGCAAAATGATCTTCCAAAGAAGTTAGCAGATCCAGGTAGCTACTCTATTCCTGTTCAGCTTGGGGATGTCGAAATAAAAAGGGCTTTGTGTGATCTTGGAGCAAGTGTCAGTTTGATGCCTTTATCGATTTGTGAACAGCTTCAGATGGGTGAACTAAAACCCACACGTATCTCTCTACAACTGGCAGACAGAAGTGTGAAATTTCCACTTGGAATTCTTGAAGATGTGCCCCTTAAGGTAGGAAAGTTTTATATTCCATGTGATTTTGTTGTCATGGAAATGGAAGAAGATGCAAATATTCCTATCATTCTTGGGAGGCCTTTCTTAGCAACAGCTGGAGCTATCATTGACATGAAAAATGGAAGAATTTCTTTTGAAGTAGGCGAAGAGAAGATGGAATTCAAGCTGCAAAGTACAATGGGACATCCTTCTACGGATGAGTTTGTAAATAGGGTGGATGCACTAGAGGAAGTGATCGACATGAAAGCCAAAATTCTTTTATCTGAGGATCCACTTCAAGCTGTTCTTGAGGGTAATGTTGATGAAGAAAATGGAGAGTGTCAGGGTTACGAGAAGCTTTTGGATGCAGCACCTACATATAAGCATGAACATTCTAATGTGCTACATCATGGGGAAGTTAAGGAGAGTTCCACGCCTCCTAAGGTAGAACTGAAACCATTACCTGCATCTTTGAAATATGTGTTTATGGGCCCTAATGAATCATATCCTATTATTGTTAATTCTGAGCTTGATGACATTCAAATTGAGCAATTGCTCACTGTCCTAAGGAAATATAAAAATGTTATTGGGTATTCCATTGATGATATCAAGGGCATTAATCCATCATTCTGCATGCATAAGATTATTCTGGAAGATGAACAAGCTTCTTCTATTGAGCCTCAACGGAGACTCAATCCTAATATGATGGAGGTGGTCAAAAAGGAGGTTTTAAAACTTCTTGATGCAGGTATAATCTACCCTATCTCTGACAGCAAGTGGGTTAGTCCTGTGCATGTTGTTCCAAAGAAAGGAGGAATGACCGTTGTGAAGAATGATAAGGGTGAGTTGATCTCTACTAGAACTGTGACAGGGTGGCGAATGTGCATTGATTATCGGAAATTGAATAAGGCCACAAGGAAAGATCATTTTCCTCTCCCGTTTATTGATCAAATGCTTGAAAGGTTGGCGAAACATTCTTACTTCTGCTTCTTAGATGGATATTCAGGCTTCTTTCAGATTCCTATCCATCCGAATGATCAAGAAAAGACGACTTTCACATGTCCCTATGGTACATTTGCATACCGCAGAATGCCGTTTGGTCTATGTTGTGCTCCTCCCACTTTTCAGAGATGTATGATGGCAATTTTCTCAGATTTCATTGAAGACATTATGGAGGTTTTTATGGATGACTTCTCAGTTGGTGGAACTTCTTTTGATGCATGTTTACATAACTTGGAGAAGGTGCTTCATAGATGTCAAGAAGTTAATCTCATTCTCAATTGGGAAAAATGCCACTTTATGGTACAAGAGGGAGTTGTTCTGGGTCATGTTGTTTCGAAGAGAGGCATTGAAGTTGATAAAGCCAAGGTCGAGGTTGTTGAGCGCTTGCCACCCCCTACTTCAGTCAAGGGGATAAGAAGTTTTCTTGGTCATGCGGGTTTCTATCGCCGTTTCATCAAAGATTTTTCGAAGATTGCTCGACCTCTTACTGAGCTCTTGGGTAAGGAGGTACCTTTTGTGTTCACTGATGCTTGTGCTGAGGCTTTTGAAACATTGAAGAAAGCTCTTGTTTCTGCTCCAATTATACAACCACCGGATTGGAGTCTACCGTTTGAGATCATGTGTGATGCTAGTGATCAAGCTATTGGTGCAGTCCTAGGACAAAGGAAAGATGGAAAGCTTCATGCTATCTACTATACAAGCAAGACCTTGGATGGGGCTCAGATTAATTATGCAACAACGGAAAAAGAATTGCTAGCAGTGGTGTATTCTATGGAAAAATTTCGATCTTATCTCATTGGTTCGAAAGTTATTGTTCACACTGATCATTCAGCTTTGAGATACTTGATGAGTAAGAAGGATGCTAAACCTCGTCTGATTCGTTGGATTTTGCTTCTCCAAGAATTTGACTTAGAGATTAAAGATAAGAAAGGGGCTGAGAACGTGGTTGCTGATCATCTTTCACGCCTTACTCTTGATGAGGAAGATGGTAAATCTACTCCACTTGATGATTCTTTTCCTGACGATCATCTACTTTCTCTTGCAAGTCTAGAGGTTCCTTGGTATGCTGACATAGCTAATTTCTTAGCTAGTGGAACTGTTCCTCATGGTTACTCGTCGCAGCAAAAGAAGAAATTTTTCTATGATGTGAGGAAACACTTTTGGGATGATCCTTTTCTTTATAAATCTTGTGCTGATGGAGTCATTAGAAGATGTGTTCCGTATAATGAGATTGCCTCTATAATCTCACATTGTCACGATTTGCCAAGTGGTGGTCATGCAAGTACTACGAAAACTGCTGCAAAGATTCTTCAGTGCGGTTTTTATTGGCCAACTCTCTTTAAAGATGTCCACCAATATGTTCATTCTTGTGATCGTTGTCAAAGAACTGGAAATATTTCAAGACGCAATGAGATGCCCCTCAATAGCATTCTTGAAGTGGAGCTTTTTGATGTTTGGGGAGTAGATTTCATGGGACCATTCCCTCCATCTTTTAAGAACAGGTATATCTTGGTAGCTGTGGATTACGTCTCAAAATGGGTTGAAGCCATTGCATCACCCACTAATGATGCTCGTGTTGTGAGCAAATTCTTTAAGAAGACGATTTTTCCTAGATTTGGAGTGCCAAGGATTTTAATTAGCGATGGAGGAAAGCATTTTCTCGAAAATCGTTTTGAAGCAATGTTGAAGAAATATGGAGTTTATCATAAGGTGGGACTTTCTTATCATCCCCAAACCAGTGGTCAGGTGGAGATCTCTAACCGTGAAATAAAGAATATCTTGGAAAAGACAGTCGCAAAATCAAGGAAGGATTGGTCTATGAAGCTTGATGATGCACTTTGGGCTTATAGAACTGCGTTTAAGACACCTATTGGGACAACTCCGTATAGATTGGTTTATGGAAAAGCATGTCATCTTCCCGTTGAGTTAGAGCACCGTGCATTTTGGGCTATCAAAGGTCTGAATTTTGATATGTTAGCAGCAGGTGAGAAGAGACTTCTACAACTTAATGAGCTAGATGAGCTTCGTTTTGAGGCTTATGAAAGTTCTAAGCTTTACAAGGAGAAAACAAAGAAGTGGCATGACAAAGGGTTATTACGAAGAGAATTCAAGGAAGGGGAGCTAGTTCTTCTGTTTAATTCAAGGTTGAGACTTTTTCCCGGAAAACTTCGTTCAAGGTGGTCGGGTCCGTTCAAGGTACGCAAGATTTTTCCATATGGTGCAGTTGAATTGATGAATAGCCATGGAGAGTCATTCAAGGTGAATGGGCAAAGAGTGAAACATTATAGAGCTGGTGAACCAATTAACGAGGAGGTGAATATTCAGCTATCTTCCCCTTCTACAGAATGATTGATGAGACGGTGTCGGGCTAACGACATTAAACAAATGCGCTTCGTGGGAGGCAACCCATGCATTAGTGTAAAAAAAAAAAAAAAAAAAAAAATTGTTGTTGTAAAAAAAAAAAAAAAAAAAAAAAAAAAAATCTGGGCAAATTGCGGGGCTATAACGCAGGTAGCCCCTGCGTTACTGGAAGAGGAGCAGGTTGCGGGGCTGTAACGCAACCTGCGGTTGCGTTTCTGTTCATAAGGCAGTTTGCGGCCCGGAGGCGCAACTTGCTGTTGCGTGTCTGGAATTAAAGCAGGTTGCATTCAACTTGCCGCGGTTTGCGCGTGAAGCAGCGTGGAGCAGATCAAAATTTTTATTTTTTTCAGCTATGTCCAGATTTTGTGCGTGTGTTGATGTGTATTATATAAAAAAAAAAAATCTTTTTCAACCCCATTCTTTTTATACACCCCCATTCTCTCCAATTCTAAACCTATTTTAATTCCAAAACCTCCCACCTTTTCTTCAAATTTCTAAACCTATTTCTATTCTAATTCTTATTTATTATTATTATTATTATTATAATTATTTTTTTTTTATATTATTATTATTATTTTTATTTTTATTTTTATTTTTATTTTTAATCCCTAAATCCTATTTCTATCCTACATCAAATTTCAAATTCCACCCAAATTTTTTCCTTTTCACCTTAAAATTCTTAAATCCATCCTATCATTCCATTATATATTTATACCCATACATACACACCCAATTTATTATTTTCTTCCTCTACATCCCTAAAAAATTCAAGTTTGGGGGAAAATTAGTACAAGTTCACCTCTTTGATTCGTATTTGAGATTTTTCTTCTCTAATTTTTTTTTATTACGAATTTGTGTTCTTGTAAATTGGGGGTTTTGTAAATTTCTTGTTAATTGGGTATTTTTGGTGTGATATTGCTTGGTGGTTTTTGGTAGGATATTTCTTGGTGGTTGTTGGTGAAGCTATTGTTGAATGCAGTTTTGGTTATTATGGCTCCTAAGCAAAGGAGGGATGGTTTTTACACCCGACACCTTGATTTCAGGGGAGTTTTCTTTCTTTTCTTTTTAGAGTAGTTTTATTTTGTTTTTAGTTGTAGTTTTGTATCTTGTTCATTAGTTCATTGGGGACAATGAACCGCTTAAGTGTGGGGAGGTGTTCTCAACGTAGTGTATTACTTGTTTTTAAAAAAAAAAAAAAAAATTCCAAAAAAAAAAAAATAAAAATAAAAAAAAGAAAAATACCAAAAATAATTCTGGCCATGCAATTTGATTAGTTGTTGTATTTTGCTTGATACACCCATGCATGCGTAGAATTCTTGTGTTTATTGACGCTTTTGTTTGAGAAGTGACGTGCTTTGTTCTTGTGCACACACTTACACTAGCAAGTTGAAACTGGTAGACTTAATTGAATGTGGTAAGTGATTAGAATGACATGAATATGTGCAAGATGACTTGGTTTCCATGCTTTGAGTACAAGTATGTGCGTTAGAGAGTCTTGTTACCTGGGATTGATTATGTTTTGTCACACCAAGTGAGTTTTGAGCCTATATGCATATCTTTTGCATGATTTTTCGTTTGCTTGAGTGTCCACATGTTGTTTACATTGCTAGCACTTACTTGAGATCTTTCTTGAAATGCATGACATTACTTGATGATGAGATGATAAAGGC
Source organism: Kitagawia praeruptora (assembly GCA_037693485.1). Classification (NCBI taxonomy): domain Eukaryota; kingdom Viridiplantae; phylum Streptophyta; class Magnoliopsida; order Apiales; family Apiaceae; genus Kitagawia; species Kitagawia praeruptora. The sequence goes on along the minus strand of CM075345.1, from coordinate 28,778,470 downwards.
ACTTAGGTATAACCTCGTATTTCCCATATTTCCACACCTTTTAAACATGATCAATTAGTTAACCCTTTGAGCTTAATCCTATTCTTTCGGTGACGCACTACGTACTTGCCATTATCCTTTTTATTCTATTGGCCTTACATTAAATTTGAACCTAAATTGTCAAAGGCTAGTATCGTGCTTAAGGGAGTAATAAGGTGTTCATAAAAAGGGGGGTTATTGATGATCATACTTTTGGGGAATATTAATTTTGGGTTGATGCTTGCTAGTCGAAATTCATAAAATATCTATGGATCATTGTGTTTATTCTTTAGCTCTCAAGAAAAAAGAAAAAGAAAAAAAAAAATAGAAAAAAAAAGAAAAAAAAGAAGAAAAAAATAAATATGAGAGCATAATTATCTTTTATGATCCTTCTTCATTCGACTAGTCAAGTTGTTATATAAGGGATATTGAAAAATCCAAGTGTGGGGAAGTATTTGTTTTAATAGAAAGGGAATTGAATAATGATTATTGTTGGGTACTAGCTTTTGACATTAACCTGTTTTAGCTTTACTTGACATACCTTGTCCCTAGCCCACGCTACAACCCGAATAAAGACCTTTTGATTGTCATCAGTGATGTATGTTGTGTTGAGAGTGAGATTGATTGCGAGTGTCAAGTTGTGTTTATGATTTTGTTGGAATTGAGTGATACACTTAACCTTGTTCTTGAGTGAATATTCGTTTTTGAGTGAAAGGTGAGTTATTACTTGTTTTGGCATAGGAGATCCCAGGTTTAGACTTAAAGATGTGTTTCTTGTGGGCTTAGCATGATTACCAACGATTTTTACACTTGACATGAATTTTTATGACCTTCTGCATGTTGGTTGAGTAGACTACGTGAATACTTGCACTTTCGACACCAAGACATCGTATGTTTGCTTTGATTCTTAAGTTGATGTGGCATGAGAGGACTTGTGTGTGTGGTGTTGTGTTAGCATTGATCTTTTGCATGGTTAGATGAATTTTGTGGGTACATTCACTATAAACCCTCACGAGACAAAACTCGTCCTACTAGGGCTGCCTAGGGGTTTAACGGCTTGTTGCATACGCTCAATGCAATCGTGTCATCTACGAAAGTGATGTTTGTTAATTAGTTAGGATAGTTTTTATTTCTTTATTTGCCCGAGGACGTGCAAATGCTAAGTGTGGGGATGTTTGATAGAGTGTATATTTATATATATTTTATATGATTATATTCCTCATATTTATTATATTTTGCATTTAATTGGATTTTTATTTAATAGATTTTAATGTTTTATTATAGGAAGCAAGGAAATTCTAAACTTGAAAGGATTTGAGAATAAAGAGCTTAATTGGAGATTTTTTAGAAGGAAATTCGGATTTGTTGGGCTGCACGCGCGCAATTCACTATTTTGGCCATATCTTGAGTTCTACAAGTCAGAATTGGGTGATTCAACTGCCCACGCGAAGATAATTAAATTTTCTATCATTCTAAGATGGTTCAGATGTCATATTACAATTGGAGCGGCCCAGAATTACTTGGGAAGAGTCAACTACGAATTTTCATGAAAAATCTATTCAGTTTAGGAAACGTACTTGTAAAATATTTTTATTAGAGGCATATAAAAACATTAGAGATATACATATATACGTACATATAGACAGATAACTTGGTAAAACACTTTCTTCTGGAGACTTTTGGGAGAATATTTATTTTCTTTGAAGATCAAGATTAAAGGTTTTTCTTCTATTCTTATAATTATGTGTTCAATTATTAATTCTTGTTTTGTTAATTCAATTATGAGTGAGTAGATTATTAATCTAGGGTTAAGTTGAACCCTAGTTATGATTGGTGCATGATTTTCCCAATTCCCCCAATTTGGTTATGATAATTGCTCTTGCTTATTGAGTTGTTTTAATTAGCAATTACAAATCAGACGTGATTATGTTTATTGTTTGAACCATTGTCTATTTATCAACGAGAGTTGGATTTAGATGGTTGTGATTTATCCAATGAGGACATGAAATTCTCCATGAGAATAGGTAGAACGAATTGTTAGGAAGTTAGGATGTCGTGTTTAATGTCTCTAAATTGCATGATACCATGAGAATAGGTTTGATTGTAAGTTAGAGAAGCCATTAATACTCGAGAGAGGTTATTGGTATTTATAGGGCGCATCTTTCCTCTTGAGTAGTACATGATTAATTGGGACGTGAAATCGTAATTGCATTGATTCATGCTAGTGGGGATACTTAATTCTGGATGTTTTTAATATTTGATTAATACAAACACAATTCTCTTTAGTATAAAATTAGCTTAATAATCTCTCAATATTTATTGTGTTACTTGCTTAGCCGAATTAAATCAGAAACAACTAGTGATTGATACGTTTGTCTCTGTGGGATCGACTCTGACTTACCTTACTACATAGTTAGAAGGATTTGTTAGATATTATTATTTGATAGGCACGCGACAGCCTTGTCAAATTGTTAAGGATTCTGGGATAGTTTGCCCAACACAATCTGAAGATGGATGAATCTATCTCAGTTTCTGGTGTTATAGACAAACTACCACCATCATGGAAGGATTTTAAACACTCCTTGAAACATAATAAAGATGATATGACTCTGGTTCAACTTGGAAGTCACTTCAAAATTGAAGAGGCTTTGAGGACTCAAGAAATTGAGAATAATCCTAAGGGAAAGAACCAAGTCGGTAACTCTTCTGTGAATATGGTTGAAGATGGTGGATCTTCCAAGAACTCTAAGAATGGCAAGGGTGATAAACAAAAGTTTAAAGGAAACAACAACAATTCTTCCAAAAAAAGGCCTAAGATGGTATGTTGGAAGTGTGGCAAACCTGAACATTTCAAGAAGGATTGTCGGATTGGTAAAGGCAAGCAAGAAAAGCAAAATGCTGGTCCAAGTGGATCCAAGGATCCAGAAAAGCAACAAGGTCAGATTTTAATACAAAATTATAATTCTGGTCAGAATTATGTATCACTAATATCTGAGGCATTTTATGTGCAGGATGACAATGTTTCTTGGTAGATTGATTCAGGAGCAACGAGTCATGTATGCAAAGATCTTCGTTGGTTCATAGACTTTCAACCAATTGAAGATGGATCTATCTTAAAGATGGGAAATGTTGCAAATGAACCGATCAAAGGACTAGGAAATGTCAAGATAGTTTTTACTTCTGGCAAATGTATATTGTTAAATAAAGTGTTGTATGTTCCTGGGATTCGGAAGAATCTCTTGTCTGGTGTTGTGTTGAACAATTGTGGATATAAACAAGTTTATGAAAGTGACAAATATATATTGTCAAAACATGGCTCTTTTGCTGGCTTTGGCTATTTGTGTAATGGTATGTTTATGTTGAATGTAAATACTTCATTTATTGATGAATCTGCTTGCATGGCTTCTACTAGTACTAGCAATAATTTGAATAAACCAGAATTATGGCATGCTAGACTAGGACATGTACATTACAAAAGAATAAAGGATATGTCAAAAATGAGTCTCATACCTGCTATTGATTTAGACAATGAAAAATGCAAAACATGCATGTTAACAAAGATAACTAGAATGCCCTTTAAAGAGGTTAATAGGGTGTCTGATGTTTTAGAACTAATACATAGTGATTTGTGTGATTTCTATTCTACACCATCATTAGGAAATAAAAAGTATGTAGTTACTTTTATTGACGATGCTACTAGATATTGCTATGTATATTTATTGCATGCTAAGGATGAAACTCTTAATTTTTTTAAAATTTATAAAGAAGAAGTAGAGCTACATCAGAGTACCATGATTAAAAATCTACGTACTGATAGAGGAGGTGAGTATTATGATCCGGTTTATTTTCAATCTACTGGTATAATACATCAAACCACGGCTCCTTATACACCACAACAAAATGGTATGGCAAAGAGAAAGAATAGGACTTTGAAAGAAATGGTTAATTCCTTGTTATCCTACTCGGGTTTGAGTGAGGGATTTTGGGGTGAGGCTATGTTGACAGCCTGTCATTTATTGAATCGAATTCCTAGTAAGAGGAATAAGATTACCCCTTATGAACTTTGGTATAAAGAGTCACCAAAATTGAGCTTTCTGAGAGTTTGGGGATGTAGAGCAGTTGTAAGACTCACTGAACCCAAAAGAAGAAACTTGGGTGAACGAGATATAGATTGCATATTTGTTGGTTATGCTGAGCATTCCATATCATATAGATTCTATGTGTTAGAATCTAATGACTATGTATCTGTGAACTCGATTATCGAGTCAAGAGATGCTATATTTGATGAAAATAGATTTACATCTATACCTAGACCAAGGGACATGCTTCAGAACTCTTCTAGTAGGAACTCAGTTTCTACGGAAGATGTGAATGGACCGTCTGAACCAAGGAGAAGCACTAGAGCTAGAAAAGCAAAGTCTTTTGGAGATGACTTTCATCTTTATCTAGTAGAAGGCTCTAGAGATGAAATTGAATATCAATACCAATATTGTTTTGTTATTGAGGAGGATCCAAATACTTTTAGCGAAGCTATGAAATCTAGGGATGTTGCATTCTGGAAAGAAGCTATCCAAGATGAAATGGATTCTATCATGAATAATAATACTTGGGAATTGAGTGATCTGCCCCCTGGCTGTAAAACATTGGGAAACAGATGGATCTTCAAAAGGAAAATGAAGGTGGACGGTACCATAGATAAGTTTAAAGCCAGATTGGTAATCCAAGGTTTTAGACAAAAAGAAGGGATTGATTATTTTGATACTTATGCTCCTATTGCTAGAACCTCCACTATTAGGTTGTTAATAGCACTTGCTGCTTTACACAACCTTGTCATTCACCAAATGGATGTGAAAACTGCATTCTTAAATGGTGAATTAGATGAAGAGATTTATATGAAACAACCCGAAGGGTTTGTTATGCCTGGTTGTGAGAACATGGTGTGTAAATTGAAGAAATCAATTTATGGTCTGAAACAAGCATCGAAGGATTGGCATGATAAATTTGATACTGTGGTCTTGTCTAACGGTTATTTTCTCAACCAAGCAGACAAGTGTGTATATAGCAAATTTGATGCTTCTGGTAAAGGAGTTATAATTTTTTTATATGTGGATGACATGTTGATTTTTGGTACTGACCAAAATCAAGTGGATAAAACCAAGAAGTTCTTGTCATCTAATTTTGATATGAAAGACATGGGGGAGGCTGAGGTGATTCTTGGTATAAGGATCAAGCGTGAGAACAATGGTATTTCAATTTCTCAATCTTATTATATTGAGAAGATTCTGAAAAGATTTAACTTTAAGGATTGTTCTCCTGTTAGCACTCCTCTTGATCCTAGTATTAAACTCCTACCTAATACAGGTATTGCAGTATCTCAACTTGAATACTCAAGGGCTATTGGTAGTCTTATGTATGTCATGATAAGCACTAGGCCAGATATTGCCTATGCTGTTGGAAAGCTTAGTAGGTACACTAGCAAACCAAGTTCACATCATTGGCAAGCCTTACGCCGAGTGTTCAAGTACTTGAAAGGAACCATGGATTATGGTTTGACATACACTGGATTTCCTTCGGTTATTGAAGGTCATTCGGATGCAAGTTGGATTTCCAATAAGGAAGATCATTCTTCCACAAGTGGATGGGTATTCCTTCTTGGGGGAGGTGCTATCTCTTGGGCATCGAAGAAACAGAGTTGCATTACTGATTCAACGATGAAATCTGAATTTGTGGCATTATCAGCGGCTGGTAAAGAAGCTGAATGGCTAAGAAATCTGATTTATAAGATTCCATTGTGGCCTAAACCAATATCACCCATATTTATCAGATGTGATAGTGAGTCTGCCTTGGCTAATGCTTATTGACAAGAGGCAAGTCTAGACACTTAGGTGTTAGACACAACATGATTCGTGAGCTTATCACACACGGAGTCATATCAGTGGAGTTTATAAGAACTCAACATAATTTAGCCGATCATCTAACCAAAGGGTTGAGTAGAGATCTTGTGCACAAGTCGGCTGTAGGGATGTGATTAAAGTCCATCAAAAACCTCTCATGTTGAGATACCCAATTCCCATCTAATATGACATTAGGTGCTGAATTCAATGTGAAAAGCTTAACATTTAGAGATTGGAACACATTAAAGCATCATCCCAAGGTATGTGTTCAGACCTGCAAGTTAAGGAGGTTGAAGTTTATCTTCTTAATAGTTCTTTTGAAAAATTGCATATGCAGGTGCGAGAATAAAAGAACTACCTATTTGAGCATGAAGTTTAGCCGTTTCAAGAAGCTTGGACTTGGCTTTGATTTGCTTAAGAAGGATTAGGACACTAGGCTAGTAAAATATGGTGTCAAGTAAGAACATTTGAAAATGTAAAGTTATGTGGATATTATCTTCATGTAATCACTATGAATAGTAGAGGTTCAATCCATAGTGATACCTTGATATTCGAATATTTGGAATGTGTAATATACTAATGTGAAATTCAATCGTCACAATATTTCATTTATGCATAAGTTTGTTGTTTGTTGTGATTTTGTTTAGTTAATCATGGATTACGCTAAAATGGGGGAGGATTGTTGGATATTTTAGTGTAATTGGATTGACTAGTTGATCAATGTAATCGTAATGTTACATCGAACAAGTCGGGAGAGTGCGGAGTGCATGCTCTGTTCGAGTTCGTTATGATTTCAGTATTATTGCTTATGAGACATGTCTATTGGCATCAAACACACCTGTTATAATGAGGTGTGTCTGTTGGCAAAAGACACATCTTGAGATGTGTCTCTTGGTATTAGACATGACTGTTGGAATGAGATGTGTCTGTTGGGAAAAGACACATCTTGAAATGTGTCTATTGGCAAAAGACACACTTGTTGACATCTATAAATAGGTATTACATTGATCATTTTCATAGAGTTGGTTCATTTGAAATTCACAACAAAACACATTCTCTCTTCTTGCAGAATTTCTGACTTTATCCGATTGAATTATTTGGGTGAACTACAAATAACTTCAATCTGAAAGTGTTCACACGACTTCAGAAAAATCCAAGTTATTATCACCCTATTCCCCAACACTTATTATATTGTGTGGTACAATTTTTATAAATTATGTAATAATATTCATAGTAAGGAGAATATATTGGTAGTTTTTGAATAGGTTTTCGCGTTTTGTTAGATATAAAAAAATACCAGATTTCGTAAAATATTGCCACAATTCAACAAAAGTCACCAAATTTCGTAAAAAATCACCAGAATTCAACAAAAATCACCGGTACGTCAGAATTTTTTTCCCCAACCTTTTTTTTCAAATTTTTGTTTCCCAATTTTTTTTTAAAATAAAATAAAATTTATGATATCATGATGACGTCATCAGAGATGGGGTTAATGTGTATGAGGGTGTAAGTTATTAGTATGGGTGCACCTAATGGAGCCATTAAAATAGGTTAAAATGAAGGGATGAGATTAGATCGCATATCTCACCAAAATAAGAGGTTCTCACTTGAGCAAAAACCTGGATACATAATACTTAAAGTCAAAGTTTTAACTTCTTTGTTTAAGTAAGTGTAAGTTAAGATTTTTTTAAAAAAAATTCGCAAACAAGCTTTTAAAATCTATTAATTTCTGTCTATTTATTTCTTAAAATAGTATTTTCAGATCAGCTAAATTTTGATGTGTATTTACAATTATTAAATACCTATTACATATGTAGGCCATTATTCTAGAGAGGACCTCATTAGGTGGAGAATATGAGAGAAATTACTGTTTTAATATCAGCCTTTGGATCACACTTTAATCCAATGGCTCAGGTTATTTTACTCTTTAATCATTAAAAAAAATACGTAGTAGTTGTTAGTTGTATGTATAGTTCTGTTATACACTGTCCTCTCCTGCAATCTCTCCGATCATCTCTCCGATTAAAGTCCACCGGTAATTTCTCAGAATATATCTCTGCTAACTGTATCTCTCTCACACTCTTCGATTATAATCGATTTTATATCGTTTTCGATCAATTCGCTCTTCGTACGATCTCCTTCTCTCGCTTTCTTTGATTTTCAACGGAATCGATGGCGTCTTCATCAAATCAAGCTCCAAACTATGATTCTGCTGTTGATCTTGAGTGTTTATCAGGTTTCAATCTTTAACCTTTAGTTTTGTACATATAATTTGTTAATATATGCTTCGATTCTGTAGTAGAATCAACTGACAATCTCAAAACTATGCTTCTACTGTATATTGAATTCTCATTGTGATTGAACCTTTATCCTTCAGTTTCGTACAACTAAATTTACTAGCTTATGTTTTGATTCTGTAATAGAATCAAAAATTTTGTTTGTTACATATTTAGTTGTTCTTCTGAATTTTAATTTTATTTTACAGTTTCTGATTCTCTTATATAATGTAAACAACCTGTAAGTTTCTTCAATGATCAATTAGTACTATTCATCTTATTTTCATTTGACTTTTTATGGTAAAAGTTTATATTTGTGCGCATATGCTTCCTTTTTAGCTGGATTGAATGATTAGCAATAATTGTTTTATACATATCTTTCGATTTTTAGAGAATTCTATAGTAGAATCACAAATAAATTTACGATTTTATAGGCTTTAGTATTCCATTGTATTCTATAAGCTTTACGATTTTCACTGCTTCTGATTAACACTTTGATTCTACAAACAACAATTACTTTGACTCTACATCCAACAATTACTTTATTATGTCAGTATTTGTCTTTGCTCTACAGTAGCATCAAAATAGTTGCATAGTCAGTTTTTGTGATTTCAACCTATGTAGTTTTAAAATTATATTTGGTTCTGTTATTGAACCACATACAGTTGACCAAATTTAAGTAGTCATAGTAGCTTGTATCTACTACGATTAATATTGAACCTAAAGGCATATCAAGGAATTAGCATCAAATTTTTTTGTTAGGGCTATATTTCCCTGTGTATTATTTTAGCGTCATACTGTCTAGTTTTGTAACTGTTTTGTATATATCGTGCCATTTTTAGAGTTTTCTATAGTAGGATCACAATTATAAGTTTTGTATAGCATTCTGGATGAATAATTCTTAGCAATGTGTTTTTATATGTTATATCACATAATAAAAAATTAATTTTGTATGTTATACTATTTAAGAAAATGTAACTTTTTATTTGTCTTAAGTTTCGTTGTTTTATACGAAGACTTAATGTATTCTGATGTTCATTATTTTTCCCATTCCTTTTGTCTCTCAGTGAACATTTTCAATTCGAAAAACAGTACTCTTGTTGAAGGTGTTTGTGAATCAGCTGGTACTAGCCTAATTGAGGAGTTTGTAGAAGGCTTTGATGAATCATTCAGCAGGACGACTAAACTGTGGAATCCTAAAGTTACAGACAACAAATTCAAACCTTATTCTGGTCAGCGATTTGATGACATTGAATCATGCTTTGTTTTCTATACTGAATACGGAAGGCAAGGTGGGTTTAATGTTCGAAAATCAACCCAACATTCCAAGAACAATAAAATTGTGCTAAAGTATATTGTTTGTTCGAAGGCAGGGCATCATGAGACTTCAATGTCAAAATTTTGTGATGCTAAATCAGAATCATCGCATGCATCTAGTGCTTCTGGTGTGCAAGTTAGAAGGAGAAGGACTGTGACTAAAAAAACTGAATGTGATGCAAAAGTTATTCTAAAATACTTCGGTTCAGATGGCGGATATATAATCAGTTGTTTTATTGAGGGTCATAACCATCCATTAGCAACTGAATCTGGAAAGGAATTCCTCCGTGCAAATCGATCTATAACTGCACTTCAGCGACATTTTCTTCTGGATGCTGCAAGAACAAACATTGGTGCTTTTAGAGCTCATGGTCTTTATAAAAATTGTTTTGGATTGTACTCTGATATTGGCCCAACTGCTGTTGATTTCCAAAACTGGATGAGAGATATTAAGCTGTATATAGGGAAACATGATGCAGATATGTTACTTGAAAAATTCAAGACCAAACAGGAGACATCAGATGGAGGATTTTTTTACGAGTACCAGACGGATTCAAATGGTCATCTTACTCGTTTGTTTTGGACTGATGTTCGAGGTCGCAAATATTATGAAGTTTTTGGGGATGTGGTTTCGTTTGATGCAACTTACCGTACCAACAAGTAAGTTTTACAAAAAAGTTGTTAATTATGTATTCAGTAGTTCTAATTATGTTGAGTTTTAATTTTTTTTTTTTTTTTTGCAGGTATGGTATGGTTTTCGTCCCATTTATTGGTGTTGACAACCATTGGAAGAGCATCACTTTTGCTTCTGCTCTGCTTGACCATGAAAACGAAACAAATTTCACATGGGCATGTGAAATGTTTTTAAAATTTTTTCATCGTCCTCCAAAATGTATAATCACTGATCAGTGCCCTGCAATGAAAGTATCTATTGCTGCAACGTTCCCACATTCTATTCATCGCTATTGTATGTGGCATGTGATGCAGAAGTTCCCGGCGAAGGTAAATAAAATTTAATTCTGTAAATTATTTTTCCCTGTCCATAATTTACTTATTTCAATTAAATTTTAAACACATCTAATAATTGCTTCTATTGTAGCATCAGCCTCCTTTCATTAACTTTTTTAAGTCATTTTCCTTTGCACCATATTTTACTGGACAGTTAAACAAATTTAAAAACTTTACAATTGTTCATTTCCTTGGTAAATTATATCCTTCAGGGATTCCTTGGTAAAAATTACAATTTAAGACCTTTCGATTTTAAATTTTACTTGTTTACATTTTTTGTAGATTGGCCCTATTTTTTGTGCTGAATCTGGTTTCATGGAAAAGTTAAACAAATTCGTATGGTCATCACATTTGACGGTAACTGAATTTGAGGAAGGATGGGATGCGGTGTTGAAGGAGTTTGGATTGAGCGAGCATGTATGGTTGAATGAGATCTATGCTATAAGGGAATCATGGATTCCTGCTTTCTTCAGGGACAAGCCAATGGGAGCCTTACTTAGAACAACTTCAAGGTCAGAAAGCAGTAACTTCTACTTTAATCATTTTGTCCAGAAAGGAGACACACTATCAGAATTCTACATGTGTTATGAATGTGCACTTGACAAGCAACTCCATGAAACCAGAAAACTGGATAATGGAGATTCATGTATTCCACAACCCATAACCGAGAAGGAAATTGAAAAATATGCTTCTTATCTTTACACTCGTACTATGTTCTATAAGCTTCAGAAACAAATAAAGGCGAGTTGTTTCCACATTAGTTTGGCAAGCCAACCAACTGTGGTTGATGGGGTTAACAGATATGTTGTTCGAGATAAAAGTTTTGATGATAGGCTGTTTGAGGTTGATTTTTCTTTCTCTAACAATGATGTTGCATGTTCTTGTAAGCTTTTCATGAGAGTAGGTTATCTTTGTAGACATTGCTTTTATATTTTAGGCCTTTGGGGTGTGGAAAGAATTCCACAACAATTCTTGTCTAGTCGTTGGATGAAGAATGCCTTGGAGAAATTTTGCACATTAAAGTTTCCTAATGAATTAGAAAACAGCAGTAGTCATATGATTAGGGATACATCGAAGCAGATATTGTCTGAGTTCCAAGGCTGTTTTGGCAAAGTTTCTAATGATATTGAGGGACTGAAATTCATGTTGGACGAGATGAAAAGTTTGACAACCAGGGTTGAAGGTAAATTCCAACATTCTGGTACAACAAAAGATGACATTCTGGAAGAAACTTTTGGTGTTAGACCTTCTGGCTCAAGCAATGTACTTCTACCCCTCCAAAGCAATAACAAAGGAAGCAGGAAACGGATCATCCGTCCAGGAGAGATAAGCCGCGATGGTAAAAAGAGGAAATTAAAGACGTGCAAATCTTGTAATAAATTAGGTTATCATGATTCACGTAAATGTCTGAAGAAGGGGCAACAGCTTCAACAAAATCCTCCCTCTCAGAGCGTTCAGAGTACATTAAATCAGTCCATGCAACCTCAACCTTCCGACAGTCAGAACGTTCATACAAATGGAATCCCCAATTCCACTACTGAAGTATAACAAACAGGTAAGTCTTGCTCATTGTTTTGTTTCCATAGTACCTGGATCAAACTGAATTTTTAATTTACCTATGTAGTTGTTTGTGCATAGAGCTTTTAATTTCAGTTGAAATAAAAAATTAAAGTTTGTATTGTTTTCATGCAGCGTGTGCAGAAAAAGAGGGGATTTGAATCAAACAATTACATTGAGGGAGCTCATGGAGATAAACATTGAAACTCTGTTCTGTTGAAACATTGATAAAAGATTGAAAATGTTCATTTGTGACTAATTCTCTGTATTAGAGTTTCATTGGCTAATTGAATATCTGAATCATGTCAATTTTCTTTGTTTTGTATGAATTTTTTTGTGCCTACATTGTAAAAAGACACCATTTTGCTTCAATGGTTTTAATCATTCTTATTACTTGATTTTCTTTGTTTTTTTTTTAAAAAAATTCTAGTTCTTTCTGAAATTACATAATCTATCAGTAATTGATAATGAAATCTTTCGATTTGTAGTTTTTTCCTTTCTTTTGATTCTATAGTAGAACCAAAGTATAATTATTTTTGATTCTATTGCAGAATCATGTGGATATTCAACATGAAAGTATTACACAAATGCAAACCACTTATATACAATAGTAATTTGTACAGAAATTAAAGTTATTTACAACAACCAAGTACCATAATTTGTCCAACAAAGTTATTTACAAGCAATCACAAAATAAAAGTTGAATTTTAACCAACAAGTCTAGATTACATAGAACATAATAAGAGATCAAATGTTCAGGATCACTAGTCGACCTCCATGTTGCTGTCATGCCCTTCATCTATATCATTTGTCGCATCTGGTGAACGAACCGATCTAATGGCTCGACGAGGCACACCTGCATAATTAGGATCACCTGTATGGCTAGCGGCAATACTAGAGCTTTCCTCAGAAAGATTAACAAGAGGATCAGCAGAGCAGTCCATGAGATTATAATCTCTCTCAAATCCTGGTTTGTGAGGACATTTATTTTGAAGTTTGTGATCAGGGCTGCAACATAGTGAACATGATCCATTTTGCATTTATTCTATGGTAATTCTTGCATGCGTGAAGGTTTCATCAATACCAGGAACTACAACAAGAATGTGTTTTGGCCTAGAGTGCATATGACTCATTTCGAGACATATCTTGGCAGAATATCCTGTCTCATTTCTGGCAGCGGTAGTCCAGGTACTAAGCCCATCATTGCGGATGACTGTACCTAATGCCTCAGCAATATATGTAAGCCCTTCCACGGACCAATATGGCCTTGGAATATTTTTAATGTTCACCCACTGGGTACAAGTATCAAGGGTGTATTTGATGGAAAGATATTTGTGAATTATAGGACCAAAAACAAAAATCTTCCCTTCTACATTTACAGGCCCTAGAGAGATGACTTTGTCCCTTATTTCTTCATTGTCAAATTTAAAATAAAAGAAGCTCGATTCATCAAAATTTATAAAATTAAAACCCCAAGATCCAAACCTTGATGACATGAACTGTTGTACCATTTGAAGGTTAGACTTCTTGTTTAAAGCATGATCAACAAAATAGCCTAAGCAACTAAGTTTCCAAGCCTTTTCAACATTCACAAAGAATTGTAATGGAGGATGGACGATTGTGGAACAATTATAGGAAGAGCAGTGATAAGTGTTGTGAATATCATTGCCTGATTCATTCGAAATAGCATCAAAAAGCGAACATTTATAGTAGTCTAATGGAGTTATACCTTTTGATTCCAAATCAGAAAAAAATTTATCCCTTGCAGAATAGCGAGATTTTGCATGCATAACCCTTTCGGAAGATGTTGGTGTTATCCATGATTGAAGTTGTTCAATCGGGACTGTTTGAATGGGATTTTGGACTCCAAAATCAGCCACAGGGTGGGCCTCAATCCTACGACCTTCAAGAAACCATATTTCCTTACTTGTTGATGATGAACTGCCATATTTTTCCAACGCTTTGGATGATGAAGCCATATTGTACAGGGTATAAATTTGGGGTAGTTTCTTTTGTTTTTTTTTATGAGAAAGAAAAGATATGGCGGTTTGTAGTTGTAACTGAAAATGAAACTTAACTTAAATAGCTGTTCAAATCAAAATATGAGTCGTGACTCTTTCGTACGGTTTTTATACTTGATTTATATTGAACTTAATGATTCTATTGTAGAACCAGTTTCAAAATTTGGTCATTTTCCTTATTCTTTTCCCATCCTAACCCTTGGTTCTACAATGGAATCAATACTCAAGTATTCTTGATTCCAATGTAGAATAAAATTACCAAATATTAAAAACTTATATTTCATTTTATTGAATTATTATTTAAGTTTTTATTGGTATTTTCTATGGGGTTTAAAAGTTTTAATTTGGGGTTGAATGAGTTTAATTTGTGTTTTAGAACTATTAAATTTAAAATTTTTAAATTTTTAAGTTTAAAATTTTCAAAAGTTAACTTTTTGGGGTTCAATATTTGCATTTTGGGTTTTAGAAATATTCAGAATGACGAATAAATATGAATTTTTAAATTTGATCTGTACCTCCCCTAGGGGTTCAAAAGTTAACTTTTTGGGATTCAATATTTGCATTTTGGGTTTTAGAAATATTCAGAATGATCTGATTTTTTAAAAACCAGGCCGCCGGACTTAGTAAGTAAAATGAATTTTTAAATTTCATCTGTACCTCCCCTAGGGGTTCAAAAGTTAACTTTTTGGGGTTCAACATTTCCATTTTGGGTTTTAGAAATATTCAGAATGACGAATAAATCGTATACAGAATTAGGGTTTAAGGTTTAGAGTTTAGGGTTGTTTACAACCCTAAACTCTAGACTTTAAACCCTAACTTTTCATGGTTTTTAAAAAATCGGGGCTGGTCCCCGATTTTTTAAAAACCAGGCCGCCGGACTTAGTAAGTAAAATGAATTTTTAAATTTCATCTGTAGCTCCCCTAGGGGTTCAAAAGTTAACTTTTTGGGTTCAACAATTGCATTTTGGGTTTTAGAAATATTCAGAATTACGAATAAATCGTATACAGAATTAGGGTTTAAGGTTTAGAGTTTAGGGTTGTTTAATTTTTTAAAAACCAGGCCGCCGGACTTAGTAAGTAAAATGAATTTTTAAATTTCATCTGTACCTCCCCTAGGGGTTCAAAAGTTAACTTTTTGGGATTCAACATTTGCATTTTGGGTTTTAGAAATATTCAGAATGACGAATAAATCATATACAAAATTAGGGTTTTATTTTGTTTGTTGCACAAGGCTTTTAAAAAATAATTCAAAAAGATTAGAGCTTTGTCCTCTTCTTCAGTTGATTCTACTCTTCAAAGGCCTTGTACAAGTAACATGGGATTATTTTTTAAATATTGGTTCTAAAATAGAACCACATTAGATAAATGACTGTTTATGAATTTTGTTTTGGCAAATGTGACTCTGAGATACATTGACAAATTGAAACTTGCTAAACTGAAGCTTGAGTGTCGAATTTTACTTTTGAATCTATTGTAGAAATAGGTGGATAGTAATTTCCCTTGATTGTTTTGCAACATATCTTTTAGTTTTACAATGGAATGCACAATCAAGTGTTCATGATTCCAATGTACATTCCGATAACAAGACAAGCATATATAGGTTGCCTTGGACCGACAGTTCACCACTGAACTTGGTTTCCCACAATAATCACAAAGATATATATTGTTCACTGTAACAACATCTGACCTCTACAATTTAAAGGTTAGATTTTGTATAGTGATGGTTTACAACAAACCAATAGAAAGTAGTCACCAACATCATATTACAATACTACATGAATAAAACCAATCCAGATTTCTTTAAATTTAAAATGCGAAAAACAGTACAACTAAGATCAAAATTCAATCTCAACGGACAAAGTTAACTTCACATTTACTGTTAAAAGCATATAGAATACGTAATCAAAGTATCTAAGATAATTCTGAAGAGAGAAACAAAAATTGCATTCATAATTCTCTGTCATTTCATCCAACTATCATAGCTCATTCATCGCCTTGATCTCATCAAACATCTTGTGCTTGATATAATTGATGGGGGAGTATACAATCTTTGCTGCATATATCTGGCATGCTCTTTGCAGCTGCTTTTTTTGCATATATTCCTGCACCAATATTAAAAATTAGTTCAAAAATTAAATAAATAAATCAAGGGTAGATTTAGGATTAGTAAAGCTAGGATTTGACTTAAATTTGAGATAAAACATCCGACAATTTGATAAAAGATGCAAACACAACATATTCCTTCATTACTCATACCTAAACAGTGTACCTAAGTAGATGTTTTGATTCTGTAGTAGAATCAAAGCAGTGTTTATTTAAATAATTAGTTGCAGCTCTGAAGTATATTCTACAGTTAAGCACACACATTTGCAGCTTGGATCTGGAGGTAATCATAAAAGTTGCACCTCCAACACAATATGTACTACTAAATCTAGCTAACTAGTTGAACACAATATGTACACAATATGTGTACCAAGTTTTATAACAATTACATACAGTTTCATAATAATAATTACTTACAGTTTCAGGTGCAAATTTGCATTCCCATTTTCTTACTCCATTTCCCATGTAAGTCTCCATGTGATTCATTGCAAACACTCCAGACTCGCTGTTCTTGTTTTTGGTTTGCCATTTCATTTCTAAGAGTGTTATTGGAGCATTCCTTATTTGCTGTGTCTTCCATAGGCTGTGATCTTCAAAATACTTGGAAAGATTTTCACACTGAAATTTTGTAGTATTAGCATTAGTTAACAGGATGAAACAATTTAATTTTAAGGTAGTTTTTAAGGCCAGAAAATTACCAAAGTCTCGGGGATTGTATCATATAATAAAAACATATATTGCCCAACTCTGTTGTCAATAATCTCAATTGAAAATTTCTTCAAATTGCAACATATAACATAGTGATGGTTTGCATTGTAGACGGGGAAGAAAATCTACGCATAAAACATAATTGTTAACGAGTGACTCAGTGAATTTACTCTCGACTAAAAGAACAGACAGACAGTGACTCATAAGAACCAGTGTTGTCTATAAAAATCCAGTAGACTCAACAACAATCAGAAAACAATATTTCGACAGCTAATTACAATAAAAAAAACTACAAACACATAAATATGCTTCAACAGTAGAATCAAAATCTAGTCACAACACATACAAGTGATTAAAAGGCTGATACTCATTCGATTCTACTATACAAGTTATATACAGCTACAAATTCAAACATGCTTGTATGTAGAATCAAAAACTACAAGTACACAAATAACCTTCACTATCAACAAAACAAAAATGACGCCAAAGAATATCAACATAAACATGATTCTATAGTAGAATCAAAATACACAAAGCAAAAAAAAAACTTACCAGATCAACATTTTTGATTTCAACTTTATGTTTGAAAATTATCAAATCCAATTGATCACGAAACTTCATAAATACCACGTTGCTGTCTTTACTCTCGTCCCCAATTTGATTTGATTTGACTACGTTTCCCAACTACACATAAAGAGAAAAACTCAGCAGTTCATAAATTGTAATTTCTACGATTAAATCAGGGATGTTTTATGGAATTTACCGTTACCAATGTGTTGCAAAAGAATCTTAAAGGAGACTCAGCTGATTTGTATTTTTCATCCTCATTCAGAATACTTGTATAGGCATCCACGACATTGAAAAGTATTTCATTTCCAAGCCTTAAACTTTGAATGTGGTGCCTATAGCAAACAGTATTATTCCAGCGAAAAATTTCATCCCTACAGAGTTGTACAAGTAGAGAAGGACAGTGCAGTTTAGTATAAGTGGAGAAAGCTTCTACAGTACAATCAAAAAACCACCCACACATAAATATGCTAAAAATACAACACATACACGTGATTAAAAGCCTGATACTCATGCAATTCTACTATACAAGTTACATACAGCTAAAAATACAAACATGCTTGTATGGTAGAATCAAAATATTCAAAACAAAAAAAATACATCATATCTGGTTCTAATCTACTGTAGAATCAAATTATTAGCAATTATCTATTAATTTCGAATTATACTATAGCATCATTTTGTTGTGATTAAACAACTGGTTCTATTATAGAACCACATGTACAACAGAAATTTTGGTTCTAGCACAAAAACAAAATGAACCGAACCAACAACTAAACATCACAATGAAACTTAGCATTATCAAAACATGACACCACTGAACTCAGAATTCAACAACAACTAAATTCATAAATACCACTGCCATAAAAGAACAGAAAGACAGCGACTTACATTCCTCCTCCTGGTCGATCTGTAGAAATCCATTTCCAAACTTCATCTTCCTCTTTTGTAAGTTTTGGCTTGTTCAAATCAATTGTTCGACTTCTGAATGGTGATTTATGTAATTCCCCCACCTTCTGCACCCTTCTTATTTTGTTATAACCAAACTCTTGTTCCACTCCGGATTTCCTATGAATTATTTTGCTAAAAATATCACCATCAACAATTTCACCACCTATTTTTAATTCACCTAAGAAATCATCTATATCGATCAACTTATTATAAGCTCTGTCATGTTCTGGAAGCATTAATATGTCGATTGTTTTCCAATCACTGGTTGTGAAATAAGGCCATTCCTTTTCAATAATGTTTTGAACAAAAAAATTGGTTGCTAATAAGTTATATCTACATTTGTTGCAAGTACAACTTTGTAACATATTATGTAACTAAATCAATTTGAGTAAATTTTTATACCTTTGCTCTGTGCTGGCTCCCAATCTTTCTTTATATTCTTTCACCTTTTCATTGTTTGGGAAAAGTTTCTCTGCCATTTCCAAACTGTCACCAAATGCTTTCTTCATCCTTTCCAGTTCAACAAATTCATTCTTCAGTTTTGACATGATATCCTAGTGTCACACAAATATTTGAATTAGTTCACAATGATATGACAATGTGATAAGTTTCCGTCACTATTTATAAACTGAATTTTACCTTTTCTGTAATCGTATCACTTGTACTGTGTTTATTTTGAACATCTCTAGCAATGGACAATATAGAATCATTGATTGAGTTGTCTAGAGAGGCCACTGGACTGCAGGGTACTCCTTTAATTGTCTCTTCTGGGGTGTTGAAATTGTCATTGCCTCCAAATTCCTAACATAATAGAACCAAATAAATATTCCCTCGACTCTATAATGTAACCAAATTAAAAAAGTAAAGGTTAAATTTGTAGGAATTACTTCTGCGGGATAAAAAAGACCAAACATTCTTTTCTGGACTGTAGAAGATGCTCCTTAACTAAGAAAGAAATTATTGGTGGTGCTCATTCGAAAGAGAAGTTGATTAATTTCCAGAGGAGTTTTGGAAGCCAGTCTATAACTCAACAACGAAATTATTGGGGTGTTTTAGTCAATCTGCTTTAATTGAAAGTGTCATGCAATTTATTGTATCTTAATTTGTCAGTTATATAGACAAATACAACTATGATTTTGTAGCATAATCAAAATACACAAAACTGGTTCTATTACAGAACCACAAATACATCAGAAATCTTGGAACTAATTTAGAAACACAATTTATTCCTTACAATATAAACACAAAATTGGTTCTATTACAGAACCACAAATAAAACAGATGTAGTTACACATGAAAATAATTATAAACTCGCATTCTACTACCGAATCAATGTTATAACCATTAAAAACTGATTCTATTAAAAATAAAATAGATTAAACAATAATAATAGTAATTTGAACCACAAATAAAACATATTAAACAATAATAGTAATTTGAAAAAGAACAGAATTAAATTTACCTTGCTAAATGTTCCTTGATCAATGTTCTTAACTGTTCCTTCATCACGTCCCTCTTCCTCTTCAGCAAAATCACCATCAACGTGAGTATCTCCAAGTTCCTTTTTTCAAATTTTGCATGAAATTTGTCAACAAGTTGTATTGTAATTTTATTCTACACACCAATACCTTAATTCTCTAATCATTCATTTACGTAGAACCAACTTTATGTTTTACTCATTCCCCTTAAAAGAAGTTAACCAAAATTTCTGATTCTACAATGCAATCAAAACTAACTAGAATTATCCTATAAATAAACTAAAACCTTCGATTCTATGGTAGAAGCAATTTATGACACAGGTAATTTTTGGTTCTGTAATATAATGGAACCAAAACTAACAAAAAATATACTACATCATGAACTACAGCCTGCTACAACTATAATTAAATTTTACATGCTCAACAGGTTCTTCATTATCCTTCTGATTAACAAGTTCTTCATCATGCTGCTCAACATTTGTTGGCTTCTCGATCTCAATCTGCATTATTTTGTTTTTGAAAATGATTAACATGCAGATATAAGAATTATTCTAAGTAAATAATCTTTTGAACCAGAAAATTACACTTACGATTTCTCCTTTGCCAAAAGTATGTTCAAGCATTTCAGCTCTGTTTCTATCCCTTACCCTTGAGTTAAGCCATCCAAGGAAAGCTGGATATGTTTTTTCTACGGTTACTAGACGATTCTCTGTCCGTGTAATGTAGAAATACTACAAAGTACAGACAGGACACTAATGCATTAGCTCACATTACAAATTAAAAAGTGCTTTAAACTAATTAATCATACACCAAAATGATTTTTACTCACCAGTAGGAATACTACGGAACCTGTGTAGAACCTGATTTTGAAGTGGTCGTCCGCCACCATCGATGCTTCAATTTTCTGACGGACGTCCTTCTCAGTAATCCTACTTGCTGACTTCCCCTCAAACTGCTTTTTCCATTCCCCCATCCTTTTGTTCTCACCTTCGAAAGAAACCTCGAGTGGTCCTCTTGGAAGACCTAGGACGTCAACTACGTCTTCTTCTTTCACTTTCAGTTTACGGCCAGGATGTAAAGCCATATATCCCAAATTATGGTCATACCACCATAAACAGCTCACTGCCAGAAACTGCGGGAATGATTTGCCCTCCATTGAGAAAGACAACAAGTGACCGAATCCTGCTTCTTTAACCCATTCTTTTTGAGCAGCGGACATCCCTTCAACCACGGCTGTGAATGTAGATGGGTAAGCTCTCAAATTAACTTTCTTTGGGTTTTCAGAATTGTTTGCATTTACCACATCTTTCTTTGGCTTCTTGACATTTTTATGACTTCCCTGATAGAAAGAAAAAGGGGGAAAAAACAATTTTTAGTTTGCATTTTTTCTGACATCAATGGAAATGCATGTATGAGCTATCTTAAATACCTGGACTCTAGCTTTTCTTTTTTTTGGCAAGGCTGTTCGTCTTTCCTTCTTAGGTAGATTAATTTCAAAATCGCTATCATCATCATCATTAATGATATTAGACGATTTTCATTTCTTTTTTGCTGCTGGAGTTGGTTTACCCTGATTAATGATGTGAAAAAAAATGTCATTGTATATCAGTTATACTTTATTCTACTATAGATCCAAGTTTTTTTTTTGATTCTACTGAAGAACCATAAGCATAAAAATATGTAATCATAATTACTACATAGTTTCAATACCTGGTCTTGTTTTTTCCTTTTCTTCACTTTGGAAATTTCAACGATCTGTATCTCATCAACTTCAGCATCTACCTTTTGTTCCATCTCGATTGGCTTTTTCCCTTTTCCCACATCAGAAACAGCAATTACGTCAATGTCATCAGCTATAGCTGCTTTTCTTTTATCCTGATGGGATCCAAAGAAAAAAAATAATTGAAATAGGTACCAATTATGAAAGTTAACATATTATGTCACAAAGGGAAAATAGCCTTAGCAATTACCTCAGGGTCATCAGCTTTAGCGTGAAAATCAGAAACTCCAATTACCTCAGGGTCATCGAACTGATTATCCACTGAACCTTTTCTTTTATTTATTCTTGGAGTCTTTGTTGCCCTTACTTTCCTTGGCCGTTTTTCAGGAGGACTTTGTTCCAATTCAGTTTCATCATCACTTTCTTGTTCTTCAACTCTTTCTTCATCTTCGAATATTTCTGGTTCTTCAACCCTAATGGCTTCTTCATGTTCTTCGGGCATTCTCATTAGCCTCGGTGATTTCATCTGTTCTTCACCCAACTTTGATTCATCACAATCAAGAACCTCTTCATTTTCTTCGCGCACAGTCATTAGCCTTGGCGATTTCCTTACACTTCCAGATGTTACAAGTTTCATTCTAGTACTCTCAACAGAAACTGGATTAATATCTTCTTCACCTATTAACAAAATAAATCATGTGATACACAATAATGTAGAAAAATTTAACTGAAATAACAATAAACAAACTGCCATTCAAAATGAATCCTTACATGTAGGTGTTGGCAACACTTGTGAGTCTTGTTTTTCTTGTGAGCTCTCTGGTATGTATAAAACCAATGCACGAAGAGCATCACTTGCTAGATCCGGTTTAGTAGCTGCTGGGCTTTGGATTAAGTCATTCTTGGCTTTGTAATCTTTGTCAATTCCACCTGCTCCATCTAGAAAATTGAGATTTTTTAGTATGCAGTTACATTATGGTGTACTAAAGTTAAAAATTTACCATCAAGGACTTCATTTAACCTTTGTCAGTTGCTTTTAATGATGGTCAATAAAGATAAATCTGTGATACCTTTTTCATCTTCTTTTTCCAAGTTTTTGTCCTCGTTCTGTAGTATAGGATTGTCCACTTTGTTTTGTTTCTGTGAGCTTAATGAATCAGGAATATCAATGAACTCTTCTTCCAAATTTCTATCTGCACATCCATCACAACAACAGAGAATATATTACATATAAAATGGGAACATGAAAACGTCATTTTAATAGAAAATATATTCTTCCACACCTTTGTCCTTGGGTCTGAATCTAATTTTGAATCTCCTATGTTTCTTGTTTTCAACTTGTCTGTCAACTAAAATCACAGAGTCTTCCAAACTCCCATCATTGGACTTCAAATCCATATCTGTTGCTTTTCTTTCATCCACCAGAATTGATTCTTGTTCTGAAAACATTCCTTCATAGAATGACTTGAGTTCAGCGTCATCAAACCAGTCCTCGTTCATCTGTTAAGAGTGTAGTTTATTAGAAAACAAACAAATACGAAGTTCTAAAACGAAAAAGAAAATAATGTAATCAACTTACAAATCCTGGGTAATGTTCAGTTATGTTGAAATGAGCAGGACACTCTAACAGGAATTTATACAAATAATACAGGACATAGTATCCACACTTGGTACCATCTTTTTGTTGAGGAATTTTTGGTATGAAGAGAGGGATACCAAGAATTTCATCAGATTCTTCCTTCTTTGCATTTTTGAATAAATCAAAAACGAACCTGAACAAATAAAATTTATTAGTTAACATCTAAAATTATAGCTAACAGAGTACATTAAATAATTCCAAGTATTCCATACTTACTGTCTTAGCAAGGGCTCCTTTTTATTTGGTCATATTCCATGTAGTGAGTCCAACAGAAGCATACAAGGACTCCTTAGTTCAGAACCCATTTTCTCACCGATATTACAGATAACAAGTAAATTCCAGTGGTTTCTATTATTAAACAACAATAATTTTTGTTAGAACTAATCAAGACTCTGAATGCTACGAATAACATGCCAAAATTTTAACTAATACTTACGCTTCACAAATTGGAATAAAGATATATCTGCTTTGGAAAATATTTCCAACAGATTTCAAATTCATTGCTTTCTCTCTGCTACCTGAACTCTTCTTTTTTCCATACTTAGCAAACCATAATGGGTCAAAGTAGATGCATTCTAATTTTTTTTCACTCGGTATTTTTTCCCATAAGAGTCTACATAAACATGATGAGATGAACATATTAGGTATAAAAAAGACATATGAGATGAACATGATAAGATATAAAACAGTTACACAGACATAAAAAAGACTGATTTTATAGTTTTATTACCTTTTGTATTCTTCGAAATTAAGTGTGCTTAATTCTTCATCCAAATTAAGCGTGCTTAATTCTTGTTTATCAACAGGAATGGTCATCCTTGACTTTGAACCCCTTGCTTTGAATATAAATTTGCCCCGCAAGCGGTTGCTAGAACGTGAACCTAACAAATTTTAATGACAACATTTATATATGTTTCGACAGTAGAATCAAATGGAAGCATATATTCTAAATATATGTATACATTAATTTCTCGGTTCTACTATGCAACCACATTATAACACATCATATCAGAACATATAGATCGGAACATATAGACCATATTGGAACATCAGATCGGAACATACAAATGTACACAGACATTGAAATCTACAAATAGTACATTGTTCTACTGTAGAACCAACTTTCATACCACCAAATATACATGAAGCTATAAAACAATCTTAATCAGTCAAATCTACTAAAATTTGGTTCTGTGTTAGAACTTTAATTGTAAAACAAAATTATAATACCTAATTATTAGCAATGTAGTCTAACTTTCAACAGCCAACACCATTATTAGCAGCACATGAAGAGACAAACCTAGTAAACTTTGGTTCCATTACAGTTAGAGTACATTGTTGTTCTGTAATAGTACACTATCTAATTATTAGCGAATAAATTTCAATTAGCTATTAAATTAGCATTCTACTACAGAATCAAAACTTGAGCAAGAAAAAATGACTTTAAATTGATAACCCACACAGTTGTATAAGTAGAGAAGGACAACGCATTTTAGTATAAGTAGATAAAGCCTCTATAGTACAATCAAAAAATCAGAAACACATAAATATGCTTCAATAGTAGAATCAAAATCTAGGCACAACACATACATGAGATTGAAAGCCTGATATTCATGCGATTCTACTATACAAGCTATATACAGCTACAAATACAAACATGTGTTGTACGGTAGAATCAAAAACTACAAGTAGACAAATAACCAATAACCTTCTGTAGTAGAATCAGAAATTCACACAAAACAAAAATGAAACCAAAGAATATCAACATAAATAAGATTCTATAGTAGAATCAAAATACACAAATTATTACCAATTACTTATTAATTTCGAATTCTACTATAGAATCATTCTGTTGTGATTAAACAACTGGTTCTATTACAGAACCACAAATACAACAGAAATTTTGGAACTATTACAGAAACATAATTTATTCCTTACAATCTATACACAAAACTGGTTCTATTACAGAACCACAATATTATAACACAAATTTTGATTCTATTATAGAAACACAATTTATTCCTTACGATTTATGCACACAAATGGTTCTATTACAGAACGAAAACATTACAACAGATGTAGATAAACATGAAAATAACTGTAAACTCGCATTATACTACCGAATCAATGTTATAATCAACAAAGACTGATTGACATCAACAAATAACTATAGAATCACTATAGAACCAGATCTATTTAAGCATGCATATACATTTTTTAAAACAAAAACAGCTAATAATACCTATTCTTCTCGGAAACATTTTTATCTGTATATCCGATGAAGATTAACCTGAAAATTACAATTCAAAACCCTAAATTAACGAATTGAAGAAAATAACGAATTGAAGTTGAAAGAATAACGAAGAATCTAAGGAAAATAAGAACCTTCCTTTGATGAATAGCTCGATTTCTCTCTCTCTCTCTCTCTCTCTCTCTCTCTCTCTCTCGATGAGCTCTGGTCTGTGTGTATCGGTGTGTGTATGTATCGTTGTGTGATTTAATTGTTTTGTTCCGTACAACCGTTACTAATTTATGACACTTGTCCGAACTGTCTTTCTATTTTATAAAATATCCTTAGTTTTTAGGTTAATTACAAAAATGTCATTGATAATTTTGTACTGTTGGATCAAATGGAAGGCTAGGATGATGGTTCTCTCTAATTCTCCATGTAACAATTTCTCCCTAGAAGGGGACTCTACATATGTATTGAAAACTACTGTGATTGTACACTACATTTAATTCGATTTAATATTTAAAAAACTTTCTTGATTTAGTTATTTAATTATATTTTATAAATAATTGGTGTAAAGGAGATCATGTGATTGGTTTGGTCGTCAGGGGTATTATTGTCATTTTAAAAATACTATATTTAACATTCCTAAATAAGGTTAAATATAAATTTATAATATTATTAAAAGGCACACCTTATTTCAAAAATTATTTAATTGGTGTAAAGAACTTCAAGTGGTTTGGTTGCGTGTCATTTCAAAAATACTATTTCTTATATTCTTAAATAAGGTTAAATAGAAATTTATAATATTATTAAATAGTACACCTTATTTCAAAAATTATGAGTAGGGTTTCTAGACAATTATATCCTTATATATAATAAGCATAAGAGGGATCTTAGCAGCAAATTTCGTCACTGTGCTACCAAAATAATCTCAACCATCGAATTTGATATCTTTGAAAATAGACGATCAAGATTATATCATATTAAAAGAGGAAATAATAATCTAAAAAGGATATAATTAGAAAAAAGTTGCATTAGAAGTGAATTTTAAAATTAAATTATAATATAAAAAATATATAATTAAAAAGGATGTATTAGAATTGAATTTAAAAAATAAAATTATAATCTTGAAAGGATATAATTAAAAATGTTGTATTAGAATTGAATTATATTTATTTTTAATTAGTATTTAAAAAAATTCATATTTACTATTTGGGCTCTATCTTAAGATCTAAAAATCTAATTTGGATTATTTTACAATCCAAGCGAAACTCATAAAATTATATTTAATTTAGTGATGATTTAATAATTATTATTCAAATAGAAACACTCAGAATCTCATGAGAAAATATAATTACGATGCATTAATCCTATTAAACGTCGAAGACCTACATTGATAATATTATTCAATGTAGAAAAATTAATTAAATATAATTTAAATCATTGACATACACCTTTTCGCATTTCAATATAAATACACTTTTTTAGTTTATCACATATTAAAATATAACATATTTTTTTTACGATAGATCCAACGATTTTCATCTATTTATTTTAAGATCTAACGGTTTTTATTATAAGTAAAATAAAAAATCTCTCCTACCAGATAATTGATTGTCAAAATTTTGGACAAAATCTTTCCTACACTTATTATTTCAATTATATTTTGTTAGTAGTAGAACTATCTTTAAATAATAACAAGAGTATTTTGATAATCAAAACAAATTATAAGTAAAATTCATAAATCGAATAAAATTTTCTACATAAAAAATCGTCAATTTCTTCTCTCTTTTGTTTCTGCGTAGGTTTAATTGAAAAATAATTGTTAGATCATCACTAAATTAAAGATTATTTTGTTGATTTTACGTGGGCTGTAAAATCGTTCAAGTCAAATTTTAAGAATTAAAGATAGAGTACAAATATTAAATTGAATGTGTAAAATGTTATATATATATATATATATATATGTTAGGCCGAATACACAATATATAATCAAGTACTGTAAGAGTAAATAACAAGAACACACGTTTTAGTACTTAAAACTGTTTGGAATTAATAATTCCTCTCTCAGTGATGTAAAATATCACAGAGAGCTGCTTAGGTTACAATGAATGATATTCGTTTTCGATGGATACCCTTCTAGGGTTAACCTAACTGTATTTATAAGATATACAGCTACGTACAATCGTTAATTGATTCTTCTAAAATTAAGCTATACAATTGATATCAATTACGATTGCTACACG
Organism: Kitagawia praeruptora; assembly: GCA_037693485.1. Classification (NCBI taxonomy): domain Eukaryota; kingdom Viridiplantae; phylum Streptophyta; class Magnoliopsida; order Apiales; family Apiaceae; genus Kitagawia; species Kitagawia praeruptora. Next base: position 28,750,734 of record CM075345.1, on the reverse strand, counting down.
TCTCCTAAGTCAACTCAATCTCTTTGACAGCTATCCAATCTTCAAAGATATTGCTTCTATATTTATCTTAAATCAATCTTCAAACTCTGTTGACTTGTAGACGCTTCCAGTAGACAGACTTTAGCAAACTCTGTTGCTCTCCTAGCCAGCAGTGTTTGCGCTTCCTTCTGTCAGCCAGCAGTGTTTGCGCTTCCTTCTGTCAGCGTTTGCGCTTCCAACTATCAGCGTATACTCAAACTCTGCTACGATTACTTTCATTAACAAGTTAAACTCTTTTTACCTGTAACACTTAAACACTGACATCAAATCACATCAATTATATCTAACAATATCCCCCAACTTGTTCATTAGAAAAATGTACAAGTTCACAGTAAATGATGATGTCAAAACAATCAAATAAAAACACAGTGTTTAACATATAACCAGAGTTTAATCTTGACTTAAGAAAATCTACAGAAAATTCAAATTACTTACAAATTCTGTCTACCTAACCTCCTCAAGATCTGGAGTTGTTCTGAGATAATCTATCAACAGTCTTCTCTCAGCATTTTCAAGTTCTCTCTGCATAGCTTCCTTGATCTCTTTTAACTCTGGATCACTCTCATCAGTCTGATAGATAGCAGCTCTTAGATCATAGATTTTATTTCTCCTCATCTCATTTCCCAGTATTATGAACTTAACTGCTTCTGATTGAGAATTAAAATCAAGAACTGTAATACCCAGATCAGTCTTTAACTTTGCAGTTCCCTTCTTCATTTCAACAAGATTTCCATTCCAATCTCTGTATTTAGGAACATACTCTTCAGTAGTCTTTGATCCTGTAAAGACTTTAGCTCTCAGCATATATTCTCTTATAGAATTTGCAATGAGTTCTGTTCGTCGATTTCTGACTCTGAATATATGCAGAACATACTGAAGTTCTTCAAACAACTTTAGCTTGATTGCTTCTTCATTTACTCTATACACTGTTCCATCTGTCATGAAGTATAACAGAAAGTGAATATCTAAGCTCCTTTGGTGAACTAGTTGAACTGATTCCAATTTGTCCAGATTCTCTTGAATAATACCAGAACCAAGAGAGACAAGTGCAGAAGGATCTCTTGGACTGTTACTAACTCTCAAATCTCTTCTTGAACCTAAGCCAGAAGTATTCCTGCCTGGTGGCTTTCCTGAATAAGCAACATTATGTTGATAATCACCAATTCCTTTTGTTTGTGCTTGAACTGGAATCTTTGGTCTTGAAAATCCAGGTAAAGGTTTGCTTTGAATCTGTACAACTTGTGTGGCAACAGAGGTTGTGACTGTCTTTTTGCCTTTGCTTTCTTCACCCATCACCCCTTTCAGTTTTAACTTAGCATCAAGAGAAGATTTTCTTACCAACTTTCCTTCTTCTTCTTCTTCCTCTTCTTGAATACCAGATAAATTCTCTTTAATTTCAATCCTTTTTGTCACAGGCCTTGAAGCTTTGACAACTTTCTTTCCTTTCTTGGACTTTAATGCCTTCAAATGTTCTTTTTGCAACTGTTTTTCTTCAGCATGTATATCGTCAAGTGTAGCCTCAGCATTTTCCTCACGAAAAATCTTAGCAGCCAACTCTTCATCTGTTTGTGGATTATCAGTGAATGACAAATCCTTTTGCCTTGAAGTAGAAGTACTCTGAAGATTTGTATCTGCTACCAAATTTGACTTTGACCTTGTAGACCTTCCATGTCCATGTCTTGGATTTGCACTTCTTAACCCCTTATCAACATTTGCACCTTCTTCATCCAGATGATCCTTCTTTGACAGAGTTTGAGTTTGCTTACACTTAGTTTTAGCAATTCTCTCCCCCTTTTTGACATCATCACCATCTGGAATCAGAATAGAGGTGATTAACTCAAGAGAGTTTGCAATAGAATCAACCTTCTCAGTCAACAAAAGCTGATTCTGTTCAACTTTGCTCAATCTATCATTAAGAGTCTCCTGAGCTTTGGAAAATTGTTGAAATAGCTTAGAATTAGCTCGTTGAGATTTCTCCTCATGAGTAGCAACCTCTGTTCTAAGATCAACAATTGCCTTCTGATTATCATCAAACCTGTGATTTAAAGACTTGATCTGAATCATTGTTCCTTGTAGACAAGTGAAAATATCAGGATTTGAAATTTTTGACGAATTTGCCTTGAGAAAGGTAGCTGCTCTGCCAGGAGGAAAAATACAATCTGATTTGTACCAATCTGCAGTTTGCTTGGTCAAATAATTATCATCAATTTCATGAACAGAAGGTCCAGCAAAATCTGGTTTTTCTCCTATTTTTTGTCCATCAGTTTGAAATTTTTCTTTATTAGCTTCTGTACTCTTGTCTTCAGACGAATCACTAACTGACACATCAGTAGGTGCAACTGAAGCAATGTCTTCATTTGGAGCAGCAACTGTTTCTGGAGCAACTTGTTTTCCTTTATCACCTTGTGCATGCTTTGAAGAAACAACCTTTGGTGATTGATCAATCTCTTCACCATGATCAGAAACATGATGTGCATCAGAGTATAACTCTGTGTGAGATACAACCTCAGTGTCTTCTAAGACAACAGTAGGCCCATCTGCAACACCAGTATCAACAGAGTTTGTAACTACCATGGGTATTGGAGTAGATGCTTCATTGTCAAAAGAAAATGGAGTGGGAGTTTCATCAAACTCTTCCATCGTAGGTAAAGCATCTATGTCATCTTTTTCAGTCTGAACCTTAGCAAGTTCTGGTTCATCAATTTTGAAACCTGATTCTTCTACAGTAGTTTCTATGATAACCTCTGTCTCAACAGTAGGGATATCCTTAGAAATATTCTCTTGAGCTTCAACAACTTGCTCATCATCAGATTCTGTAAGAATCAGCCTCCTCCTCTTTGCTTGAGGCACTTCAATCACCTCTTCTTCTTCACTAGAACTGTCCTCAACTGGTGGTGATGAAGGCCTATTTGCCCTTTTAATGACTCTTCTGGTATAAACAGCTCTATGAGATGTCTGTTTAGCTTTGGAATGCTTTGTGTTAAGGGCAGTATGCTTTTGCCTTTTTGGTTTAGATGTTGGTTGAGGTTGTGTAGTAGTGACAGGCTCAGGGTTTGTTGGTTTAATGATTGGTTCAGGTTGTGGTTGATGTGATGTAGTAGGTACAGTGTTTGTTGGTGTTGGCTCAGGTGATGGTATAGGATGAGAGTGTATGGTTTCAGTGTGGTCAGTGGCTAAAGGTTCAGGCATTTGGTGTGTTTCTGGTTGTTGTGGCTGTTGTGGTTCTTGTGGTGGTGATTGGGAATCTTGAGGTTGATTTAGAAAGTTTTGCAGGGCAAGTGGCAAAACAAGTTCAGGTACATCTTTACCAACATCTTTATTAGTCATATCAGAGAATATTCTCTTATTGACTCGAAAAGGTTGAATCACATCAGCTGCATCAATTTCTAAACCAGGTACACAGGCATTGAACAAAAGTTGACAAAATCTAGAAAAATATACTCTAGTAGATTCTAACAATTTATCACCTAAATTCATTAACACAAATCGACCAAAATCAAAATTACTGCCATAGAGTAGAGAATACCCAATTTGCAGACTGTCCATAGGAATGGCATCCCAGTTGGTGACTTTCTTCTGGAATGTCCTGGTGATGCAGTCAAAGAAAAAATTCCATTCCTTACGAAGATTTGGCCGTTTGACACTGCCAAGCTTTGCCAGAGAATCCATGTAACCAATTTCTGTTAACATGTCCCGCAGATTTTGCTCAGAGACAACAGCATATGAGGTATGTGTGTTAAAGTCCATGGTCTCTCGAACAGTTTGTGGAGTAATCACAAACTCTTGTTCATCATGAGTGAAGATTATAGTTGGAGTCCCATTCTCTCCTCCATCTATATACCTTGAGTTTTGCCAGAAAGTGACAATCTGAGATGCAGATAGAATAGCAGGTTCAATCAATGCTTGCCCAATCTCAGAGTCACGGAGAAAATTTTGTATAAGGTGAAACGCGTCAGGAGCACGGTCGTTCTCAAGTAGAGCTGCAAAATTGTTAGGTACAAAACGAAGACCAAATGAAGTAAAAGGTTTTGTAGCCATTAGATCAAGAAATAAGCAAGAAATGACAGTGTTAACTCGAATAACTTGTAGAAGGGGGGGTTGAATACAAGTTATATAATCGTGTCTGATTTTTGCTTGATTATATGAACAAGAATAAACGAATGAATCAAACTCTGTTTGTATTAATAAGATCAAATACAAACTCTACCAAAGGTGTACAATACCTTTAGCAGCTGCTGACAATACAAATCTCTCTCTCTGTTTGTTTCGAACTTTCGAATACAAACCTTATACAGAGCTACGCACACGAACTCACAACACACTTGTTCGACCACGACGCTTTTTACAATGATACAGAGAGAGTATTTATAATGCTACCTATCAACTAATAACAGAAAGATATAATCTATACATGACAATATTCTGCCTTCTAGTCGATAGTTTCCATTAATAGAAAACTCTTTCCTTCATAATATCTTCTTGCTTGTTCTTCAAACAACGATCCTGTTTTATAGCACTTGCCAGTTTCTGTAGCATCCATAATGACATCATCAGTAACACGACTGATATCAGGATTTCATCTTGCATCATCAGTATCTGATCATCATCAGTATTAGACCGTCATCAGGATTTGTTCTTTGTTCCTGACATGTAGTCTCCGATACACTGTTCATTCCTGACTAAACTGTACAGATAACTGTCTTACACATAAAACCTATATATAGTGCTAAATCCTTTATAAGATCAGGATTACAAGAAGTATAATGTGTAAATTCTATTCTTAACATCACAACTTATGAATTATTCCTAACAATCTCCCCCTATTTATGCTTTAAAATCTGAAGCATAAATCTAAGTTGTGGATGTCAAAACATATAACAATACAACCAGAATAGAATTTATGAATGTAGAATTATGAAGTTAAGTACCTCCTCCCAGATGTAGACGTTTATCTAGTACTTAGAAGAAAGAATTTTAACTATTAATGATGCTCTTCCTTTACCACTCACTAACTGAGATTCACCACTGTCACTCCTAGTTCTTCTTTTTACTTCCCTTCGTCTGCTCTTTATCTCCCCCAGTCTGGTGTTGTTGTTGTTATCTTTGAATTATCTTTATCTCCCCCTTTTTGACATCAGCAACATTAATTCCAAGAGATTCAGAAACAGAACAAATGATATTCATCAGAACTGCTTGATTTTCCATAATTGTGACTTGGTTATCTTCAAGTGATTGAAGTCTTGTTTGCATAGCAATTTGAGAATTCTGAATATCTTTCAAAACATCAGAATGAACTTCAATGTTGGAAGTGCTTCTAGTATCTTCAGTATCAGAATCAGAAAGAACTGTATCTTCAAATCTTGTAGAAGAAGTTGCTTGAGTTGTATGATATTCAAGTAATAAAACCTGATTAGAAGTATCAACATCTTCATCTTTCTGATCTGCAGCTGAAACATGATCATCATCTCCTTCACCAGTATCCTGTGTACTAACATCTTCAAATCCTGACTCCTCCTTAGAGTGATCAGAGACTGTAGATATCTCAATTCTAGCTGATATTGGAAGTACATACAAAGGAACACTAGGATCATTAGGAACTTCATCTGGTACATATGTATCAAGAGATTGCTTTATCCTGGCACCTCTTCTGTTAATAATTCCTGCAAGCCTCTCCTTTTGCTTCTGAGCTTTAACTTCTGGCTTTGCATTGTGATGTGCTAGGTCATTCTTCTGATACATTTTGATGAATGAATAAGTACCAGCATCCATACCCAAATTTTCAGACCAAGATTCAGGAAAAACCTGATCCCAGAAATCAAATGATGGTTTCCTAATTTTCTCTCCCTTACTATGGAGTTGATCATCCATACCCTCATTCTCACTTTGACTTACTAAAGTCAACGCTCTTTCTACCTCACCTTTTGCCTGGTCAGGAGCCAGCCGCTCAAATTGTAGATCTAAGTCCATCTTTTCAAGTGTATCACTCAAATTTGGATAAGTGCTCTCATGACCTACAGAAAAATAGGGTTTAGAAGGAGTTTTTATACCTGAACTCACATGGAGAGAGGGTTCCTCATATGGCAAGGGGCTTGAGGTTTTCTCCAAGGAGTGAGCTGCTATAGTCTCTGAACCCATACAATCATCTTCTTTCCTTCCAGAGACTACAGGCTCCAGTATACCACTTTCAGGTTCTTTACTAGACTCTGATGTCTTCAGTAATACTTCATTAGACACCATAGTTAGTACATCACCGTCTTTAAGTGTTGTTTACTGAGACTCACCCTCAAGGTGGATAGACTCCGACTGAACAATGTTTGTTTGATCTTCAAGAAAACCAGTCAAAGTTATTCCTCCCATATCATAGGGTATCTCACTTGCAATTTCAGTCATCACAGAAGACCTTTCAACATCAGCTATCACAGCTCCTGAGTCATCCTTCCTCTGACTAGATGGTTCTTGTGTTGCAGTGACTGTGATCTGATCTTTCCTACTATTCACCACTGGTACAATAGTATCTTCTGTTGACTGCATTCCTTTATCTACTTCCTCCTGTTGTTCACCTTGAGCTGAGGCATCTTCAATAATGACATCTTTGTCAAATAAATATGTATGAAGTGATTGAAGTGCAACATGCTTCGAGAGTCCAAATTTCTTGACTAATTGTCTTCTAACAGATACATAGAAATACATCTTCATTAAGTCAAGTCTTTGATGTAGAAGTCCATATTCATCTGGAAATAAAAGTTTTGGTACTCTTTCAACCAAAAAATCTAGAACAGGCCTTGACAACTTCACTTTGAGAGAAATTAGTCCCATAGCCAGTCTGTATGATAATGTAGTTTCCCATGAAGAATCAATATCCAGATCTCTATAGTCATTTGCTGACTTGATTGTAGCTTCATTTGTAGAGACCTGCATGATATTAGTTGGACTAGACTCTGTGTGTGTAGGTGACAATTGAATCTTTCTCCTTGTTCTCCTGGTATAGTGAGCAAAAGATTTATCCTGAGAAGACTCAAGAGGTGTAGACACAGAAGTGATCTTGGGATGAGATCTTTGTTCAATAGACACAGTCTTTTGAGAGACAGTATCCAGTAACTATTTTCCATTTTTAAGAACTACAGCCTTTTGGGAGACTGCAGCCTGGATGTGACTAGGTTTTTCATCTCTTTGTGCTAACAGAGAAAGTTGAATTGCAGCCTTCAATTCTGCTCTCTCAGCAAGAGTTAAATCATCATCATCTTCACTAGAATTACTACTACTTGACACAACAAATCTTCTCTTCCTTACAACTGATATCTTTTGAGAAACACCAGAGGTTGGTTTCTTTGAAACAATAGGCTGTGGATCAAAATTTGGTTCTTGAATTGTTTCAGAGACTATAATGTTTTGGGCTACTTGGGTAGACACAGGTGGGTTCTCCTCCAAATGAGATTCCTGAGCCATTTCACTGTTCGCACTTATTCACGCAAGAGAACGTGGTCAACAAGTAATATACGGTAAATAGGATTCGTTCCCCACAGAGACTCAAATTGTTCGTTTTGTTCACTTATACACCAGCTTTTGATTTACACTCACTGCCAAGACAATAACAAATTTGGTTTTAATAAACTAATGATTAATTGCCAACTATGGAAATTACGAGAAAATAACTTAACTTTTACTTTATAAAAACAAACATGGGATTTCAATTTCATTAACCACTTCATATAGAATCTTATGCCCTTTAACCAAGTATGTGATAGAGTTGATTACTGATTAGATGCACTAAACTAACACACACCAACTTTCGTTGTGCATATACCATCCTACTGATCATCCACAATTGATAGAAGTCAAGTAGTCACCAAATATGTGCAGTTCCTATATGTCTATAGCAATTGAACACATACCGGTTGAAAATCAAGCATCCATTAAACCACATAGTCAATGCAAGACGGTTAGAATTACATCACAAATTAATACATGTTCTTCACATGCAAAAACCTATGCTAGCATGAATTGTTCTAAACCCTAGATCCACTTTCGCATTCACCAGGATCAAACACACAATTACAGGTGTTCGCGACTCACCCATAACGAATAAGCATAATCATACTAGGCAATCAATTCAATCCATCACACACCAAGGCATAAGAACACTTAATTACTAGAATCCATAGAAAAATCCATTAAAACCCCATGATAACGATTTAGCCCATAATCGACCTCATCGCCATCATGGGTTCAATTGATAACATAACTCTAAAAAAAACAAATAATAATAAAAGAAAAGAGAAATAAGGTTTAGAAATAAATCCCCAAAGTAGAAGAGTACAAAAGTTCCAAAGATCAATCCTTGCTTGTCACTAGCTTGGAGATTCTCCCTTGAAATTGTTCTACGAAAATCTAGATGAAAAGTGTTGATAGATGCTAAAGAAATGAAGAACCTCTAACTAAAATTGATAGCTCGTGTTTTTAAGCCTAACTATTACATATATAGTTGCCCTAAAATAAATAGGCCCAACAGATTTTGACCCGGCAGAAAGGAAATAAAATTCTGATAAAACCCTCCTTGAGCGCCACAGCGCTTGCTACGCGCACCATGATGCCTGCCCATCGCGCAGCTGCGCTCCAATGCGCGCAGGAGCGGTCTCCTGGAAAAACCTCTCCTGGCGCGCTGTTGCACTAGAACGCGCGCTGTTGCGCGGAGTGGTGCCTGGATGTCCTATCTAACGCGCAGGGGCGCTCAAATCTCGCGCAGAGGCGCTCAAAACCTCCTGGTGCCTTGCGCGCGCGTGCTGAAGCGCCTTGCATGACCCTAGTGCTGCGCTAGGGCGCCCTTGAGCCCCTGGAATGCTATCAAGGCTTCTACTACTTAACTTTACTTTCTACTTCGAATTTCTGCTGAAATCTTCCACAACTTAACAAACTTTCTTGCCCTGAATTGCTTCCACAACTCGTATTCTTCACTCAACGAATAAACACCACCATTAATTCGTTTGAAAACCATAATGCCTTCGATCATGCAACCTACACAAATTACATAAAAACGAATCAAATGACAACGAAACTCGAGATCTTGCAAACGTTTTACGTCCGAACAGAAGGCCAATAGTGGATATAAAATCCACTTATCAAACCCCCAAACTTAAACCGTTGCTTGCCCTCAAGCAATGCAAACTCAACCCTAAAATGATGAATGAATGCAACTAAAAATTAAATGTCATGATAATGCAAAAATGTCCTAATGCAATGATCCCACACAAATGATCCGAAACCAACTCAACAAGCAAACGTCTCATCAAATGCAACAACTCCAAACAGAGCTCGACTAAGCCCCGTATACTAACAATACATGCTCGGAAACGTGGTGTGTGCATTTCTCACTAGATATACTCTCGAAACTAGATCAAAGGCATAACCAATTCTTCGCCAAGATAATCACATGTTTATAAACAGAATAGACTTTAGACACTCCATGACTCAAAGACACCGCCATCATCATTTAAGGTAGACAAGGACTCATGCTTTACTACATTAAACATCACAAAACACAAAACACACATGCTTTTGACTATGCAATGGGTGAGACCCCTAAAGGCTTATACAATAGCACCCTTGTAGCGAGCGTTAGGTTAGTGGATCCTAGACCGGGAAAGTCTTAGGTCACTAGGCATAAAATCCCCTCAAACTTACTTGCTCGAGTACTAAAGAGCTCACCCTAGCCAATTAGCATACACACACTCTCACAATTCCTCATTTTTTATTCTCACAACTCTTTTTTTTCCCCTTTTTTTTCTATATTTTTTTTTAGACTCATTTTCTTGCCTTTTCTCTTTTTTTTTCACATGGGTGCACTATCTCACCCCCCTAGACTACTCATATCAAATATGAGCCGGCTACTAGCCATTTGACGCCTAGCCATTATTACACTACGACACGACACAAAACTTAGCATGAAATCCCTGTTTTCCCCCAAACTTATACTTAAATGCTCCTATGCCATCGAGGGAATAACGAAAATTCTAGATATAAATAAGTGATTAACTCCCAACAACCAAACCATGTATGACTCGATCTAGCTCAAAAGCAAACAGTGAGACCGTGAAAAGATTGTGTTCCCGACACATGCAAGTCAATTTCATAAGTACTTAAATCAACCCTCTATTCATTGTCATCACACTCAAATTAACGTCGACCTATCAAGCCAGAAACAGACACTCAAGTGGAATCATATGAAATGCATGAACAACATGATATTACAATCCTAAATAAAACTATATGACATGGCATCCTAAATGCAATCTAAATGGCATGGCAAAGCTAAATGCACAAATACTAACATGAATATGCATGAATATGCAACTATATGCAATGCAATGACTCTTGATACCCTAAAATCACCCCCAAACTTAAAAATTTCAATGTCCTCATTGAAGGTAAAATTAAAGGGTACAAGAGATACTCCCCTAGTCGCCGGCATCTCCACCTTCCTCGGGTGGTGTGTCTGGTGGTGGATAGACGTGGTGCGCTCCGAAAGTGGGCCATGTGACCTGAAAACCCTACTGCTGGTACACTCCATCCAATGACTGAGTCAAGTCTGAAGCAAATCTGTGTAGCATGGCATTCGTAGTATCCTGACGCCTCAACATGCGTCTGAACTGAGCATCACTGAAAACCACAGTACCCTGACTCGTCTGGCTCGTCTGTGCATGAGAAGGTCCCGCTCTGTCTAGGTGTGGCTGTGGAGGTACGTGCTCAACCGGTGGTGGATCACCACCTCCCTCAAAAATCTCAACATAACCAAAACCCCTAGGGTGAGGAATACCACCCGGCCACTCCGCCATCTTATTAATCGCCGTGTGCTTAATAGAACCCCTCGGCCTGAGCAGCGTCTCATCACTATGCCAACGAACACCCACATGAACACACAACTCAGCAATAATGACAGCATGTGGGATCCCGCCTGTCGTACCACCCCGCAAGAACTTCAAGATATTCTGATAGACTAGTTCACCAAGATCAATATACTTCCCGTTCAAAATCCCCCACAAAATGATGGCACGATCAACATTAACCTCAGTAACATGGGAAGTAGGCATTACGCGTGCACAAATAAACAAGAACCAAGCTCGGGCATACCTAGTCAAAGCAGCTGCAGGAAACGTACTCGGCGTGGTTGAACCTGCCTTATACTTCCAAACCGTACCCGGGATACACATCCCCGCCATGATAGCATCTAGGTCAACATCATCCCTAGTTTTCTGCCCCCAATCCTCAACATTTCTAGGCTTCGGTGATTGAGACAAAACACGCCGGATATACCCAGGCTTATAAGCAACTGCTTGTCCCCTAACCATAGTGATTCCATTCTTGTCATCCTTGGCATTGGCATAAAATTCCCTAACAATGCTCAAGGGAACTGCCACAGGTTTAGCACAAAACATCACCCAAACTAACTCCCTCACCATATCTCTCAATTCGCCATCCTCACTCGAAGGCTCAAAACCCCTCTCCTGAACAACGGCCTTCGTCAATAAATTTTCAAACTCATCTTGAGCCGCCTTAGAAACAAATTTATCCACATCATAATTCGCCTCCACCTCCTCCTCGGAACTACTACTACTCGCCACACGTAATCTTTTGGGAGCCATACCACTCTTTGAACAACACAATTTCACAAACACCAACAAATCCAAAATATATCTCCACACACAATAACCCAATTCCAACAATTCAATTCAACTAAATAATTAAATTAAGAGAGAATGTTACCACTTGAATTGAAGATGAGAACCTTGAAAGCACTCCCCCAAACTTGAATTAGAGAAATCTTGAAGCTTGTATGGAGGTTGAATGATTTGGAATAAAGAGGGGATTTGTGTGTATAGGTGTATGTATAGGTGATTATGTAAAGATTATTAGGTGGGTTAAGATTTGAGATGGGGTTGGAAGATGTAGGATTTGAATTTAGGAAGGGTTGAGGTATAGCTTTTTGGGTAGAGAGAAATTTAGGGTTAGGCAATTGAGATGTGGGTGTGTGTGTGATTTCGGGAATGAGCTGTATAACAAATTTTTTTTTATATGCAGGACAGCGCAGCTGCGCTTGAGGAAGGCGCCACTGCGCGCAAAACCTCCTGGAATTTCAGTGCACGCTGGGCGCAGTTGCGCGACCAGTAGCGCCCCTGCGCGTTATGGTCCCTGGTTTTTTTACTTTGCATTTTTTTTTTGTAATAAACGAGAAAGAGGAATACCAAAGCGTGGGTTGCCTCCCACGAAGCGCTTCTTTTACGTCAGTAGCTTGACGTGACTTCCATGATTCACTCAGTAATTGCAAGAACCGCAGTTTCAGCCCCACGATTCGATACCTCACCAAAGTACGGTTTCAATCTCTGACCATTGACTTTGAATGACTGATCAGGTGATTTCTCAAAAATCTCTACCGCTCCATGCGGAAACACGGTTTTTACAACAAAAGGCCCTGACCATCTCGACTTAAGCTTTCCTGGAAACAGACGAAGACGAGAATTAAATAACAACACGGGTTGGCCAGGAACAAATACCTTGTTGACTAAACGACGATCATGCCATCTCTTCACTTTTTCTTTGTAGAGTTTATTGTTCTCATAAGCTTGCAAGCGAAACTCGTCCATCTCATGGAGTTGCACCATTCTCTTCTCACCCGCGGATGTAAGATCAAAATTTAACTTCTTCAAAGCCCAATAAGCATTGTGCTCCAATTCCGCCGGCAAATGACAAGATTTCCCGTAGACAAGCTGATATGGCGACATACCCAAGGGTGTTTTATATGCCGTTTGATAAGCCCAGGCGGCTTCGTCGAGTTTTAGAGACCAATCCTTTCTTGAAGGACTCACCACCTTTTCTAGAATACGCTTGATTTCCCGATTAGACACTTCAGCTTGGCCATTGGTCTGGGGATGATATGCTGTAGCTACCCGATGATTGATATTGTATCTGGCCATAAGATTAGTGAACTTGCGATTGCAAAAATGAGTGCCTTCATCACTGATAATGACTCGAGGAGTACCAAATCTGGTGAAGATGTTCTTCTGAAGGAAATTAAGCACGACTTGGGCATCATTTGTCGGAAGTGCTTTTACCTCAATCCATTTAGAGACGTAATCAACGGCTAGCAAGATATATTGATTGTTGCATGAAGAGATGAAGGGTCCCATGAAGTCAATTCCCCAAACATCGAAAATTTCCACTTCCAACATTACATTAAGGGGCATCTCATCCCTCCTCGATATGTTACCAACACGCTTACAACGATCACACCTTAAGACGTACTGATGAGCATCCTTAAAAAGAGAAGGCCAATAGAACCCCGCTTGAAGAATCCGAGTAGCAGTCTTTTCACCTCCATAGTGGCCCCCATATGTCGTGGCGTGATAATCCCTCAGAATAGCCTCTGTTTCACTATACGGCACACATCTTCTAAGAATCTGATCAGCTCCCTGTTTAAACAGATATGGTTCGTCCCAACGATACCATTTAACTTCATGCAAGAACTTCTTCCTTTGTGCATACGAAAATTCGGATGGAATCACTTGACTAACCAGAAAGTTCACAATGTCTGCGTACCATGGCTCCTCTTCTTGCACCCTAAATAATTGCTCATCCGGGAAGAATTCATTAATGATGGTACCGTCTCGAGAAGATTTACCAGAATCCTCCAGACGAGAAAGATGGTCAGCTACTTGATTCTCTGTTCCTTTCCTGTCCTTTATCTCCACATCAAATTCTTGTAACAGAAGTACCCAACGAATTAAACGAGGTTTGGAGTCCTTTTTAGAGAGCAGATATCTAATAGCCGCGTGATCCGTGTACACCATTACCTTTGTACCGAGCAAGTAAGAACGAAATTTTTCAAAACCATAGACTATGGCCAACAGCTCCTTTTCAGTAGTAGTGTAGTTCAACTGAGCCTCATTAAGAGTCTTGCTTGCATAATAGATCACATGAAACACTTTGTCTTTCTTTTGACCAAGAACAGCCCCCACTGCATAATCGCTAGCATCGCACATCATAGCGAAAGGTTCACTCCAATCGGGAGCAATGATCACTGGTGCTGAAACCAATTTCTTTTTCAGAGTCTCGAAAGCGGTCAAACATTCTTCATCAAATTTAAAAGGAACATCCTTTTCCAAGAGCTTACACAACGGTTTGGAGATTTTTGAGAAGTCTTTGATAAAACGCCTGTAGAAACCTGCGTGACCAAGGAAACTGCGAATCCCTCTCACTGAATTAGGTAGTGGAAGATTTTCAATTGTCTCAATTTTTGCCCTGTCCACCTCTAGACCTCTCCGCGACACCTTGTGCCCAAGAATAGTTCCCTCCTGCACCATGAAGTGGCATTTCTCCCAGTTAAGCACTAGATTAGTCTCCACACATCTTTTCAGAACTTCACCCAGATTTTTCAAACATTCATCGAAAGAGAGACCGATTACAGAAAAGTCATCCATGAAAACTTCTACGGTCTTACCAATCATGTCTGAAAAGATAGCCATCATACACCTTTGAAAAGTGGCAGGTGCACCACACAAACCAAAAGAGACTCGCCGAAAAGCAAATGTACCAAATGGACATGTGAAAGTCGTCTTCTCCTGATCTTCAGGGGCAATACAGATTTGATTATACCCAGAATATCCATCCAATAGGCAATAGTACTCCTGACCTGCAAGTCTGTCCAGCATCTGATCGATAAAGGGCAAAGGAAAATGATCCTTCCTAGTGGCCTTGTTCAATTTCCGGTAGTCCATACAGATTCTCCAACCAGTGACTGTGCGAGTAGAGATAAGTTCATTCTTCTCATTGGTGATTACCGTCATGCCAACTTTCTTCGGCGCACATTGAACTGGGCTTACCCATGAACTATCAGAAATGGGATAGATAATCCCTGCATCCAACCACTTGATAATTTCTTTCTTCACAACTTCTTTCATGATTGGATTTAGACGTCTCTGATTTTCCATTGTTGGTTTACTCCCTTCTTCTAATGGAATTTTATGTTGACAGTAAGCCGGACTAATCCCCTTGATGTCTGCTATGGTCCATCCAATAGCTGATTTGAACTCTCTAAGAACTCTCAAGAGCTTGTCTTCCTCAGAATCTGACAAGTTAGCAGCAATAATCACAGGTAAAGTAGATGACTCACCAAGAGAGGCATACCTTAAGTGATCCGGTAGTGGCTTGAGCTCTAGAGTTGGATCTTCTTCAATGGATGGTTTCAACCGCTGATGTGACCCCTTCAATTCAGATAGACCTAAAGATTCCACTGGTCTCTCGAATTTCCTTTGCCATGGAGTAGCATCAAGAAGTAGCAGTTGCTCATCTATCTCATCTTCTTCAAATAAAGAATCACTAATCAGTGCTTTTTCCAATGTGTCATTCAAGAGCAGATGCTCAATTTTTGATTGCACTGTTGACTCCACCAAGTCTATCTTCAAACACTGCTCTTCTTCACTTGGAAACTTCATAGCCTTGAAAACATTGAAGGTGACATTTTGATCATGCACCCTCATTGTGAGTTCCCCTTTTTGCACGTCAATCAAGGTTTGCCCCGTGGCCAAGAATGGTCTCCCCAGAATGATAGGGATTTTCTTATCTTCTTCAAAATCAAGTATGACGAAATTCGCTGGAAAGATGAGTTTGTCCACTTTTACCAGAACATCTTCTACAATTCCTCGAGGGTAGGTAATTGAGCGATCAGCTAACTGGAGTGACATGTTGGTAGGCTTAGGCTCCGGAAGACCAAGTTGCAAGAAAACCGAATAGGGCATGAGGTTGATGCTTGCCCCTAAATCACACAAACACTTGTCAAAAGACAAATTTCCAATGATGCATGGTATGGTAAAACTCCCCGGATCCTTCAGCTTAGGTGGCAACTTTTGTTGCAAGACAGCACTGCACTCCTCCGTCAAAGCGACGGTCTTTAACTCCTCGAGTTTCAATTTCCTCGAAAGTATGCCCTTCATGAACTTGGCATAACTTGGCATTTGTTCAAGTGCTTCAGCAAATGGTAGATTTATGTGCAACTTTTTGAACACTTCCAAGAACTTTGCGAATTGCTTATCAAACTTCTGTTTCTGAAGCCTTTTAGGGAATGGCGGAGGCGGATAAACTTCTTTGCTAGCTTCTGTAATTTCTGAACCTGTTTTCCCATCTGACTTCTCCTTTTCTTCCTCACCTGATGCCTTCTGAATGACCGGAAGAGCTGAATTAGAAGACCAGATAGACCCCTCAGACGCGCCCGCGCCCAAATCACTGTTCACAGCATTTTCAAGTTCTTCGTTAAACTGCTTTTTGACTCCCAGATTGTCTGTAACCTTTCCAGAACGTAATGTAATAGCATGAATCTATTCCTTGACCTCCTTTTTACCCGGATTTGCTTCCGTGTCACTAGGTAATTGCCCTTGAGGTTTGTTCAAAAGAGCATTGGCCAGTTGGCCCATTTGATTTTCAAGAGTTTTCAGAGATGCTGCTTGACTCTTGTACATCATTCGCAATTCTTCCATTTCTGACTTCTCATTATATTGCACATGACTTCCTGGTTGTTGTTGATGAAATCCAGGTGGATTGTATGGTGGCCTTTGGGCATAGGGTTGTTGATAACCCGAATTGTTGAACTGCTTTGAACCATACTGTTGACCCTGAGATGGTTGTTGCATAGCATTCTGATTGTTGCTCCAACTGAAGTTAGGATGATTCCTATTGTTGGGATGATATGTATTAGGAGCAGGTTGTGAAGGCCTCTGATAATTGCTGACAAAATGTGCCGACTCACTAGAAATTGCACATTGATTAGTGTCATGAGCCCCCGCACACAATTCACAAACCATGGCGACTTGTTGAACCCCCACCTTAGCCAATGAATCCACTTTCATGGTTAGAGCCTGTAGCTGAGCTGCTATAGCTATTGTAGCATCCATTTCAAGTACACCTGCAACCTTACCTTGTGGAATACGCTGTGTCGGATTCTGATACTCGTTTGCAGCCATCATTTCAATCAAGTCATAGGCCTCTTCATAGCTTTTGGCCCACAGAGCTCCTCCAGATGCTGCATCGAGCATTGCTCGAGAATGACTTAACCCATTGTAAAAACTATTGATGACCATCCAATTTGGCATCCCATGATGAGGACATTTCCGAAGCATCTCCTTGTACCTTTCCCAAGCTTCACACAGTGATTCACCAGAATGCTGACTAAATTGTGTAAGAGCATTCCTCATGGCAGCAGTCTTTGCCATAGGAAAGAATTTAGTCAAGAACTTTTGTGCCAGATCTTCCCATGTATTGATGGAACCTGCTGGAAGTGAATGCAACCAGCTTTTTGCTTTATCTCTCAAAGAGAATGGAAACAACCTTAGCTTGACAGCGTCTTCAGAAACTCCATTGGTTTTGAAGGTGTCACAGATCTCAATGAAATCCATGATATGCATGTTGGGATCCTCAACATGTGAACCCCCAAACTGGACTGAGTTTTGGACCATTTGGATCGTGCCCGGCTTGATCTCAAAATTATTTGCCGCAATAGCCGGCCGCACAATACTCGACTGAATATCATTAATCTTGGGCTGAGAGTATTCCTTCAGCGCCTTGTTAGCTGCCATTTTTTCAGTAACTTCCAACTCTTCTTCACTTTCTTCCACTAATTCCTCTTCGTGCTTCTCTTCTTCCAGATTTTCTTTACGAGCTTGAGATCGAGTAAGCATACACGCTCAAGATAGTACCTGAGAAACCCAAAAGTAAATGAATGAGAAAAACGTCCGAGTCAGTGAATTTAATCCAAATTGATGACAAGATCATAAACTAAACAAACAATGAACCGAGTCCCCGGCAGCGGCGCCAAAAACTTGTTCGCACTTATTCACGCAAGAGAACGTGGTCAACAAGTAATATACGGTAAATAGGATTCGTTCCCACAGAGACTCAAATTGTTCGTTTTGTTCACTTATACACCAGCTTATGATTTACACTCACTGCCAAGACAATAACAAATTTGGTTTTAATAAACTAATGATTAATTGCCAACTACGGAAATTACGAGAAAATAACTTAACTTTTACTTTATAAAAACAAACATGGGATTTCAATTTCATTAACCACTTCATCTAGAATCTTATGCCCTTTAACCCAGTATGTGATAGAGTTGATTACTGATTAGATGCACTAAACTAACACACACCAACTTTCGTTGTGCATATACCATCCTACTGATCATCCACAATTGATAGAAGTCAAGTAGTCACCAAATATGTGCAGTTCCTATATGTCTATAGCAATTGAACACATACCGGTTGAAAATCAAGCATCCATTAAACCACATAGTCAATGCAAGATGGTTAGAATTACATCACAAATTAATACATGTTCTTCACATGCAAAAACCTATGCTAGCATGAATTGTTCTAAACCCTAGATCCACTTTCGCATTCACCAGGATCAAACACACAATTACAGGTGTTCGCGACTCACCCATAACGAATAAGCATAATCATACTAGGCAATCAATTCAATCCATCACACACCAAGGTATAAGAACACTTAATTACTAGAATCCATAGAAAAATCCATTAAAATCCCATGATAACGATTTAGCCCATAATCGACCTCATCGCCATCATGGGTTCAATTGATAACATAACTCTAAAAAAAACAAATAATAATAAAAGAAAAGAGAAATAAGGTTTAGAAATAAATCCCCAAAGTAGAAGAGTACAAAAGTTCCAAAGATCAATCCTTGCTTGTCACTAGCATGGAGATTCTCCCTTGAAATTGTTCTACGAAAATCTAGATGAAAAGTGTTGATAGATGCTAAAGAAATGAAGAACCTCTAACTAAAATTGATAGCTCGTGTTTTTAAGCCTAACTATTACATATATAGTTGCCCTAAAATAAATAGGCCCAACAGATTTTGACCCGGCAGAAAGGAAATAAAATTCTGATAAAACCCTCCTTGAGCGCCACAGCGCTTGCTACGCGTACCATGATGCCTGCCCATCGCGCAGCTGCGCTCCAATGCGCGCAGGAGCGCGCGCGGTCTCCTGGAAAAACCTCTCCTGGCGCGCTGTTGCACTAGAACGCGCGTTGTTGCGTGGAGTGGTGCCTGGATGTCCTATCTAACGCGCAGGGGCGCTCAAATCTCGCGCAGAGGCGCTCAAAACCTCCTGGTGCCTTGCGCGCGCGCGCTGAAGCGCCTTGCATGACCCTAGTGCTGCGCTAGGGCGCCCTTGAGCCCCTGGAATGCTATCAAGGATTCTACTACTTAACTTTATTTTCTACTTCGAATTTCTGCTGAAATCTTCCACAACTTAACAAACTTTCTTGCCCTGAATTGCTTCCACAACTCGTATTCTTCACTCAACGAATAAACACCACCATTAATTCGTTTGAAAACCATAATGCCTTCGATCATGCAACCTACACAAATTACATAAAAACGAATCAAATGACAACGAAACTCGAGATCTTGCAAACATTTTACGTCCGAACATAAGGCCAATAGTGGATATAAAATCCATTTATCAACCACAAAAGAAAGAAGAATTGTAGAGAGTAGGAAGATGAGTTTTAAGAATTACCTGAAAATGATGTGAATAATGAATTGCAGGTATTTCATCTAGATTCTTTTCATTGTCCTTCTTTATAATGTCAGAGAAAATTCTCTTTTGCTGTACATAAGAAGAAACACAATGTTCCCTACCAAATCTAGCTTCAACATCAGGAATAAAATGGTTAATAAACATTTGCATAAATCTATGATAATAAACCATTTTCCTGTTTTGATCTCTTAACCCAAGTTTAATACTCATCTGATTTAAGATAATGTGACCAATGTTAATTACTCTGTCATAAAGCAAACTATAAGCAATCTGTGATGTAACAGAAGTAATTTGCTGAAAAGAACTACATTTACCAGTAAAACATTTAGCAATTTGATCAAAGAAGAAAGACCATTCCTTTCTAAGAAAAGACCTATTCAACTGGCTCATGTTGTCTAGAGGTCCACTATAACCTAATTCAGACAACATAGTTCTAACATCATCATCAGATGGTACATTCTCATAATTCAAACTAACAGGTAAGTGAAGTACTGAATTAACAATAGATTCAGTAATATCAAAAGAATCTTGTCCTAAGTGTAGAACAATCTTACCTGATTGACTCTGAGTAGAATCAATTACCTCAGCATTCTCCCAAGCTTGTGAAACAGCTGTTTGATTAATCTGTGGAGATGCTGTCAATGCATAACTTAATAGTCCATATGCCAGAAAGTCCATGATTGGATGAAAATCAGATGACACTCCTTCCTTGTTGGTGATAGCTGCTACATGATTGTTCATCATAAAATCGAAGTCACCAAACTTGAAAGCTACTGACTTAGGTAATCTTCTCTGAGTCGCCATTTTTGATCTGAAAAGAACTTGAAAAATTCTTGAAATGGATTAGTGATTTTGAAGACTAGAGAGTGTTTTTGCTTTAGAGAATGTAAAATTAGAGAAAGCAATTACACGATTAGAGTTTCAAAACAAATATATTTCACAAATCTTTCAGACCACTATTCCACATTGACACGTAGATTGACAGATGTCAGTCCCTGAAAAATGCGGTTACCCACGATTTTTGGAAAATAAAATCCAAAATTGATTTTTTATGAAATAAATCAGGGTATAAATAATCAATACTGATCAGCTTCCTTTTCCTGTTGACCTCCCGTCAAAATAATCACAAAATGCAATGTGATTTAAAAATATGATAATTCTCAAATCCTGATGGTCACACATGAAATCCTGATCAATATCATCCTGATTCCAGAGACTTAATATGGAGTTTCCACGTGGCATTTTTCTTTTATCTGAAAAGAAATAAATAATTAATCTGAACAAAAATGAATTGGTTAGATATATTCAACATTTCTTGAAAACAAGAAACACAGTCACACGCAATAATTAGCATCTGACTTCATTAAAACTTCCAAGTGACTATTCAGCTTCTCACGTCTTTCTATAAAAGAAACAGACGCCTTATGCCATTCTCCATAAACCTTTCAATTTCTTTTCTTCTCACCAATGATTCTCAAACCAAAGTTCCATTCAAATCCATTCTTTAGATTCTTCACAGTCGATGAACATCCTGTTCTTGATCATCTCTTTGAAAAGATGACTCTTCTCATCGAACTAATCATGGATGGATTAGTTTTAGATAATATCCAGAGGTTTCTCCTAGAACATCCATCTGTTGGATACAATCTTCCCCTAACCTCCTCAAAACTTGAGGATGAAGAATTTGGCCGAGAGTCTGAGGTTGATCTTGATGGAGATGCTATTCATTTAAGTTAGCTACTCTCATTCAAGTCGCCCAGACATGGAATCCAAGAGTAGACGAGGCTGTTCAAATCCCCTGATGGATTTCTTGAGATGCTCCTTGTCCTGTACCTCAGAATTCATATCAATAGACAAGTATAGAATTATCAGTAGAAGTTAGACAAAAAGATGTTGTATTTTATTTCCATATATGTAATGCTTTCAATTAATGAAAATACAATTTCTTATTATCTACTTGTCTTTTGATTATTGAATGATGTATAAATTATCAGTATGCAAATATTAAAACATGCTGGCATAGACTTAACGCATCACAGAATTAGATTACTACACAAAGTAAACGTCAGGATCTCAAACAATTTTCACAATCCTGATACTGACACAATACTGATGACGTCAGCATCCTGATACAAATCTAATCCTGATGATTATTAACAAGTCTATCATACTGAAATTTATCAAGGCAAAGTGTTATAGCTAAAGCATTTAACAATCAAATATAGATCCTAACAAGAATATCAAGTCTATAAGCTAAAAACAACATACCTTGCTACTATTGCAGATGTTAAAGATCTAAAAATTTAACATTCCTAACTCACTTACTAATCTACTAAATGTAGTCTCATCAAGTGGTTTAGTTAGAATATCTGTAAGCTGTTTGTCAGTAGGAACAAAATGAAGTTCCACAGTACCATTCTCAATATGTTCTCTAATAAAATGATACCTGACATCAATGTGCTTAGTCCTTGAATGTTGAACTGGATTTTCTGCAATTTTAATAGCACTAGTATTATCACAAAACATAGGAATATTACTAAGTGTCATACCATAATCCATCGTTGATTTCTTATCCAAAGGAGCTGTGCACAACAACTGCCTGCTGCTATGTACTCAGCTTCTGCAGTTGAGGTTGAGACAGATTGTTGCTTCTTGCTTGCCCAAGAAATCAATCTGTTTCCCAAAAATTGACATGTACCTGTAGTGCTTTTCCTGTCTATTTTACACCCTGCATAATCAGAGTCTGAATAGCCAATTAGAAAGAAATCAGATTCTCTAGGGTACCACAAACCAAGATTTGGAGTTCCTTTGAGATATCTAAAAATTCTCTTCACAGCAATTAAATGAGATTCCATAGGATCACTTTGGAATCTAGCACATAAACAGGTAGAAAACATTATATCTGGCCTACTTGCAGTTAGATATAACAATGAGCCTATCATGCCTCTATAACTAGTATTAGCCACACTCTTTCCCTTAGGATCTGAGTCTAGTTTAGTGGCTGTTGCCATGGGTATTTTTGCAACTACACAGTCTTGAAAGTCAAACCTTCTTAAGAGATCTTTGATATACTTTGACTGATTAATGAAAATACCAGTCTCAGTCTGTTTGACCTGCAAGCCTAAGAAATAATTTAATTCACCCATCATGCTCATCTGATACTTAGACTGCATAAGCTTGCTAAACTTAGCACACAACTTTTCATTAGTAGAACCAAAAATAATATCATCAACATAAACTTGAACTAAGAGCAATTCACCTTTTATCTTTCTAAAGAATAGAGGTTTGTCAATTGTACCTCTTGTGAAGCCATTTTCAAGAAGAAATTTAGACAAAGTCTCATACCATGCTCTTGGTGCCTGCTTTAGTCCATAGAGTGCCTTGTCAATCTTGTAGACATGATTTGGAAATTTTGGATCAATAAATCCAGGTGGCTGTTCCACATACACTTCCTCATCAAGTTTGCCATTTAGAAAAGCACTCTCTACATCCATCTGATATACCTTGAATTTTGAATGAGCTGCAAATGCAAGAAACATTCTGATTGCTTCCAATCTTGCTACAGGTGCAAAGGTCTCATCATAATCAATGCCTTCTTCCTGGGAATAACCCTTGGCCACCAGTCTAGTTTTATTTCTTACAATCATACCAGATTCATCTAGCTTGTTTCTGAAAACCCATCTTGCACCAACAATAGATCTATCTTTAGGTCTTGGTACCAGTTTCTAGACTTTGTTTCTCTCAAACTCATTTAACTCCTCCTGCATTACAATTACCCAATCAGGATCCTGTAAGGCTTCTTCAACCTTCTTAGGTTCATTCTTTGAGAGAAAGCAACTATACAAGCATTCATTTTGAATTGATCTTCTAGTTCGAACACCACTATTTGGATCACCAATAATCGAATTCTCAGTATGATCCTTTGTCCATTTTCTAACAGGTGGTAGATTGACTCTGCTAGTCTCTCCCCCTAAGTTAGTGGTATCTCTTGTAGAAGAATTCTCTCTGCCTTCAATAACTCCCCTTTGATCAATAGAATCAGTAGATTCCATATTGCTGCTAGTTACTGATCTTCCTTCAGTAGACTCTAAAAGATCAGTTCCTGATGGAGTAGATTCTGAAAAGTCAATTCCTGATGGAGTAGACTCTGAAACGTCAATTCCTGATGGAGTAGACTCTGAATAGCTAGTCTGCTCCTGATGATCACTGTGTTCTCTTTGATTTATTTGCTCCCCCTCAACAGTAGCATTCCTTTGAGAAGCAATAGAAATTCCTTCTGGAGAACCTTCATCATCACTGGAGAGTATCTTAGAATTCTTCAGATTTTCAAATTCCAATTTGTCATGGCTTTCATCAGTTTGCAGAATTCCAAATTTCTTATCATCAAATGCAACATGAATTGATTCCATAACAATGTGAGTTCTGAGATTATAAACTTTGAAGGCCTTAGATGCTGAATATCCTAGAAATATTGCTTCATCCGATTTGGCTTCAAATTTTCCAAGTTGTTCTGGATGAACTTTTAGGACATAGCATTTGCATCCAAAGATGTGAAAGTATTTCACACTTGGTTTCTTTCCTTTGATCATCTCATAGGGAGTTTTTCCATGACTATTTACCAAGGTACAGTTTTGAGTGAAACATGCAGTGTTAATAGCTTCTGCCCAAAAGTAGGTTGGAAGTTTTGCATTTGCAAGCATGGTTCTTGCTGCCTCTATGAGAGTCCTGTTCTTTCTTTCCACTACACCATTCTGCTGAGGTGTACTAGGTGCAGAAAACTGTTGAGTGATCCCATTGTCTGCACAAAACCCCTCCATTGTAGAATTCTTGAATTCTGTACCATTGTCACTCCTAAGTACTTTAACTTTGTACTCAGAGTTATTCTGAATATTCTTTACAAGTTCAATGATTTGCTGAGGAGCTTCATCCTTCTTCTGTAGAAAGAACACCCATGTAAACCTTGTGAAATCATCCACTATCACTAGAACATATCTTTTCTTGCTGATAGACATAATGTTTACTGGACCAAACAGATCAAGATGTAGCATGTGAAATGGTTCAGTAATCGAATTTTCAGTCTTGCTCTTGAAAGTGGTTCTTCTTTGCTTTCCAAGCTGACATGCATCACAAAGTCCATCTTGCACATAATTTGCCTGAGGTAGGCCTCTCACCAGATTGTGCTTAACAAGTTGATTAAGCTTCTTGAAATTAAGATGTGAGAGCTTCTTGTGCCAATTCCAGCTTTCATCACTTGTTGCTTTGCTGTAGAGACATCTAACAATTCCTTTAGATGTATCACTTAAGCTGGCTTCATATATGTTACCATGTCTTTGACCAGTTAGAACAATGTATCCATTCTGCATATTCAAGATTTTGCATCCTTCTTTGTCAAAGATTGATTTGTAACCTTTATCACCCAGTTGACTTATGCTTAAAAGAGTATGTTTCAAGCCTTCAACCAGTGCTACATTTTCTATGATGACATTCCCCAAAACAATTGAGCCATATCCCAGAGTTTCTCCTTTGTTGCCATCACCAAAAGATATTACTGGGCCAGCTTTCCTTTCAAACTTTGTAAGCAGGGACTTCTTTCCAGTCATATGTCCAGAGCATCCACTGTCCAAGATAATTGAATGCTTCTTTCCTGTTCCCTTAACAGAGGATGGAGAAGTTTTCTTTGGAGATCCAGGTTTGTCTGAACCATTTGCCATCAATGCAATGTTGTCATAATCCAATTCATCTTCAGAATCACTGGAATCAGCCCAATCCTTCTGTGTGACCATAAGTGCATTACCTTTTCCTGAATTCCTAGGCTTCTTACACTCACTAGCAAAGTGTCCAAGCTTGCTACAATTAAAGCACTTGATCTTGGCTTTATCAAGCTTGACAATTGTACTTTTGCCTTTGTCACTCTTCTTCTCTTCCTTCTTTTGAAAAGGTCCTTTGCTAAATCTTCTTCTGTTGAATCTTCCTTTCTTGAAGGCTCTAGCAAACATAGCAAAGAGTTCTTGCATCTCAGATTCAGAATAATTGTTGTCAGAGTTCATATCAGTAGTCTCTGACTCAGAACTTTCTTTGCTTTTCTTCTTCCTTGAGTTCTTTACAGCAATCTCTTCATGCTGTTCTTCAGGAAGCTTCTTTAATTCAGATTGAGCAGTAAGTGCAATAGTCTTCATCTTTCCTTCACTCCTGCTCTTCTTCTGCTGCTTGTCAAGTTCATAAGCTCTCAATTTTCCATATACTGCCTCTAATGAAATCTCATCCAGATCATTAGCTTCCTTAATCGCAGATATCTTCTCATTGTAGAAATCAGGCAAAGCTTTCATGAACTTTGTATTCATATCCTCCAAGTCATAATATTTACCATGCATGGCCATCTCATTGATGAGTTTTGTAAACCTATCAAAGGTATCAGTAAGTGACTCACCAGACTTGGATTCAAAGTACTCATACTGTTGTATAAGTAATGTCCTCATATTCTTCCTGACAGGCTTAGTTCCTTCACAGTGAACCTTAAGATTGTCCCAAATATCCTTAGCAGTTTTACAAGAGAGAACATAGTTAGTGAGAACAGAATCAAGACTGTTGAATAATATGTTTCTCACTTTAGCATATTTAAGAACATTCTCCTTGTCCTTATCTGACCATTCAGATTTTGGCTTCTCTGCTGTATGTTCTGGAACAACCACACCATCAACAGTTGCTTGTCCAACGACCTTTGTTGGAACAAAAGGTCCATCTCTGATTCTGTCAAGATAATCAGGATCTGTTGCTTCCAGATGATGCAACATCTTTACTTCCCATAGAGTATATTCGTTTCTCTTGAGCATAGGAATCTTAGTATTCCCATCCTTGTAACCAGACATGATTGCAGATCTTTATGATTATTCGAAATCAACCTGCTCTGATACCAATTGTTAACTCGAATAACTTGTAGAAGGGGGGGTTGAATACAAGTTATATAATCGTGTCTGATTTTTGCTTGATTATATGAACAAGAATAAACGAATGAATCAAACTCTGTTTGTATTAATAAGATCAAATACAAAATCTACCAAAGGTGTACAATACCTTTAGCAGCTGCTGACAATACAAATCTCTCTCTCTGTTTGTTTCGAACTTTCGAATACAAACCTTATACAGAGCTACGCACACGAACTCACAACACACTTGTTCGACCACGACGCTTTTTACAATGATATAGAGAGAGTATTTATAATGCTACCTATCAACTAATAACAGAAAGATATAATCTATACATGACAATGTTCTGCCTTCTAGTCGATAGTTTCCATTAATAGAAAACTCTTTCCTTCATAATATCTTCTTGCTTGTTCTTCAAACAACGATCCTGTTTTATAGCACTTGCCAGTTTCTGTAGCATCCATAATGACATCATCAGTAACACGACTGATATAAGGATTTTATCTTGCATCATCAGTATCTGATCATCATCAGTATTAGACCGTCATCAGGATTTGTTCTTTGTTCCTGACATGTAGTCTCCGATACACTGTTCATTCCTGACTAAACTGTACAGATAACTGTCTTACACATAAATCCTATATATAGTGCTAAATCCTTTATAAGATCAGGATTACAAGAAGTATAATGTGTAAATTCTATTCTTGACATCACAACTTATGAATTATTCCTAACAGACAGTGAGAATGATATGTAGGAAAGGTGTTTGTGAAAAGGACGAAGTGAAAAATAAAGGAGTTCTGTGTTTTGGTAAAGTGAATATGAGTGGATGTGAAGTGATAGTAACAAAAAGTGATTTGAGTAGTAATTAAAAAATTAAAACTCAATCGTTTTTACATTGAAAACACGCAACCATTCCTAGAGTAGTGTGAAAGTGGGACACATGTCAAACATGCAGCGAAACAATCAATTACGCGCAGTAAAAAGTAATTATTACCGCTGTCTTTCCTATTATCAAGACACTTTACCACATTTACACTCATTAACAGTTGTCAAACACTCTATTTACTCAAAATTTTCAAAATATCTTAATGAAAATTTACCTCAGAGTACGGAGCACAATCCATCAGTGTTTGTCAAATTTTCTAACTTTATCACTAAAACCCTTTCAAAAATTGCACAGTCGTGAATATATGTGTGTGTGTGTAGCAGAGGTTACCAAATTAATTTTTATAGCATCTAATATTTCATAAGATCCATAAAATGAATCAATAAACACCGAATGCACAAACTCTAATATTAAACACTGAGTATGTGATGAATGCTAAACTCCGTAGTTCCTTAAATACAGAAATCTGAATAACCCTATTCCCATTGATGTTCATGATTATCCACGTAAGCACACAGTCATTATAGACAAAAAGATCAAGAGATAGGTATCAAAGCTTCATTCAGTGAGTAACATGTCAGGGATTTGATAAACTCACAAACTCTCAAAGCACACAAGTGTTTAGGTGAAGTGTTTTCACTCAAATTCAATCAGTAAAAAGCAGATACTTCCATAGGCTTGAATTTCCACCAAATCTACACTACTTTGAGTACATATATGCACAAATCAAAAGGACTTTATCAGGGTTGTAATTTAGTAAGATCAAACAGGTGAGTAGAGATGTATTAACTGAATAAATTGCGAACTGAACAATTTAATAGACCAAAGTGTTCAGTCACACTGTTAGTACATATTTGTACAAGATGATCAGTATATATACATTTTTTTATTTTTATTTTTTATTTTTATTTTTTTTATGTATATAATATACTGAGTAAACTTTTCTTTTGTAGAGAAAGTTTCACCTGCTTGCATTTGCTTTTCAAAAAAAATATAACTGCTCTTAATACTGCAGAGTTTAAAAGGAGCAGTTAATGAGGCTCAAAGGGGTTTACTAAGGGCGGAATTTATGAACAGTGTTTGGAGAAAGATGGTAAATCCTAGTGCCTTTATCATTTTCATGCACACACATATCATGTAGTCTCAAAATGGTTTAATACAAGTTCTAGAGCAACATACTCACTGATGAACATCACACATCAATAAAATCTGATTGATATAAAATGTATCAATCACTGATTTGGCTCAAAATCTCACAGGGTGCAGACATGAATTGTTTCTCACCAAACTAAACAATGACACATCTCAAGTTTTAAAATTTTCACAAGTACAAACAAGGAATCATCAAGAACTATGTATGTCTTGGGAACAGAGTGTCACTAATCAGAGTTTAGAGTTCATCAATATCAGAAGTTATTCATGAGAGACAATGCACACAGTACTCATAGACTCAGAGTTTAGGACCAAATAAACTAAGAGATGCTCTAAATATGAACCAGTATCATGCTGTGTTAACTTACTGCACAGTTTCTGATTAGATCACAGTGACTCAGAAAGAGTCTTGATTTATTCACTGAGAATCATGCTTCATACATATTTCTTCATTGGTGTTTTAATCCAGACAAGGATCAATTCAGAATTCTCAGAGTTTATCAAACATATTAACAGTGTATGATAGACAGACATGCTGACAGAGTTTAACAGTGTGAGAACAAAAACATGTGAACAGAGTTTAATCAACAAGGTTCACATAGCACTTAACAATTCACAGAAAAATGAGCAACATATTTTATAACAAAGTTTTGAGTCTAACCAACATTTTTAGTCAAAACCAGAGACCATTCCTAGTTCATTGACCAGCCTTGTAAATGCTGCTTCATTCAAAGGCTTGGTGAAGACATCTGCAAGTTGTTGATCTGTAGACACAAAGTGGAGCTCAATGTTGCCTTCCTCTACATGCTCTCTGATAAAGTGATACCTTATGCTGATGTGCTTGGTCATTGAGTGTTGTACTGGATTACCTGTCATTGCAATAGCACTTTGGTTATCACAGAAAATAGGTATTTTGCTATACCTCAATCCATAATCTAGCAATTGATTCTTCATCCATAGAATCTGTGCACAGCAGCTACCAGCAGCAATATACTCTGCTTCAGCTGTAGATGTGGATATTGATTTCTGTTTCTTGCTGTACCAAGAAACAAGTCTATCACCAAGAAATTGACAACTTCCAGTTGTGCTTTTTCTGTCAATCTTACAGCCTGCAAAGTCTGCATCAGAGTAACCAAGTAGTTTGAAATCTGATTCTCTTGGGTACCACAACCCTAAAGTTACAGTGCCCTTGAGATACTTGAAAATCCTCTTCACAGCTGTTAAATGTGGTTCCCTTGGATCTGCCTGAAACCTTGCACACAGACATGTTGCATACATGATATCAGGTCTACTTGTTGTTAGATAGAGAAGAGAGCCAATCATTCTTCTGTAACTTGTCATATCTACTGATGACCCTGTATCTTTGTCCAATTTAGTTGCAGTTGCCACGGGAGTTGTTGCAGATGAACAGTCAAGCATGCCAAATTTCTTGAGAAGATTTCTGGTGTACTTTGCTTGATTGATAAAAATTCCATCATCTGTTTGCTTTACCTGTAAGCCTAGAAAATAACTTAGCTCTCCCATCATACTCATTTGATATCTGGACTGCATGAGCTTGGCAAACTTCTTACAGAGTTTATCATTAGTAGATCCAAAAATGATGTCATCAACATATATCTGAACTAAAAGCAAGTCACTTCCAGATTTGAAATAAAACAGAGTTTTATCAATTGTACCTCTGTTGAACCCACTTTCTAAAAGAAATTGAGCCAGAGTTTCATACCATGCTCTTGGTGCCTGCTTAAGTCCATAGAGTGCCTTGTCTAGCCTGTAGACATGGTCTGGATATTTTGGATCTACAAAACCAGGTGGTTGTTCAACAAACACTTCTTCTTCAAGTTTTCCATTCAGAAAAGCACTTTTCACATCCATTTGAAACACCTTGAATTTCTTGTGAGAAGCATAAGCAAGAAACATCCTTATTGCCTCCAACCTGGCAACTGGTGCAAAAGTCTCATCATAATCTATCCCCTCTTGCTATGAATAGCCTTTTTCCACTAGTCTGGCTTTGTTTCTTGTAACAACCCCTTCACTATCCGTTTTGTTTCTGAAAACCCACTTAGTACCAACAATAGACCTGCTCTTTGGTCTTGGTACTAGTGTCCACACTTCATTTCTCTCAAATTCATTTAACTCTTCTTGCATTGCTGTTATCCAGTCAGCATCTTTAAGAGCTTCTTCAACTTTCTTTGGTTCATTTTGTGACAAGAATGCATGAAACAGACATTCATTTGTTGTTGCACTTCTTGTCCTTACTCTTGCATCTGGATCACCAATGATCAAATCAGGTGTGTGAGATTTGGTCCATTTCCTAGCTGAAGGCAATTGACTTCTTTCAAAGTTGGATCCTCCCCCTCGATCCATGTTCTCCTGATTTTCTTGATATCTTTCTTCATTCTCTGAGGCTCCCCCTGAATGTGACTGCTCAGTGTGTGAACTGTCTGATTTTGGACTTCCAGAGTTTGAGTCACCAGAGTTTGATTCAGAATTTTCAGCTGAGTCATTATCAGAATTTGAGTTATCACTTTGATGAGTTTCTTCATGCTCCCCCTCAACTGGTTCTTCTCTTGATTCTGGCTGAAAGGTCTCTTCAGTATTTACCAGTAGAGGTTCAGAGTTTGTCAGATCAGACTCACCAGAGTTTAATTCATCAGAGATTAAATCTTCATTTTCGAAGTGCAGTTGATCATGTCCATTTACATCTTCAAGTCCAGTTATTTTCTTGTCATCAAAAGACACATGAATAGATTCCATGATCACTCTGGTTCTCAGATTATAAACTCTGAACGCCTTAGTTGACAGTGGATAGCCAACAAAAATTCCTTCATCTGCCTTCAGATAAAATTTGGTCAACTGTTCAGGATGAGTTTTCAGCACAAAGCATTTGCACCCAAAAATATGAAAATATTTCAGGTTTGGCTTCTTTTCTCTCACCATTTCATATGGTGTTTTTCCATGCTTATTTATTAGAGTGGCATTCTGAGTAAAACAAGCAGTTTGAACAGCTTTTACCCAGAAATAGGTTGGTAATTTTGCTTCATCAAGCATAGTTCTGACAGCTTCTATCAAAGTTCTGTTCTTCCTTTCAACTACACCATTCTGTTGTGGAGTGCCAGGTGTAGAAAACTCTTGTTTAATTCCTTTGTTCTTGCAAAATTCTTCCATTGTTGAATTCCTGAATTCAGTTCCATTGTCACTTCTTATAATCTTCACTTGATTCTTTGACCCTTTGTCCAACTACATTATATGTTCTGTCAGTGTTAATGCAGTTTCGTCCTTCTTTTCTAGAAAATACACCCAAGTGTATCTGGTGTATTCATCAATAATGACTGGAGCATATTTCTTCTTTCCAAGAGACATAACATTCACTGGTCCAAACAGATCAACATGTAGAAGATGATAAGGATCAACAATTGAAGACTCAGACTTGCTTTTGAAAGAGGCTTTTCTCTGTTTGGCCTTTTGACAAGAATCACACAGGCCTTCTGCATTCAACAAAGACTTTGGTAGTCCTCTTACAAGATCATTCTTTATTAGCTCATTGATGTTGTTCAGATTCAAATGAGAGAGTTTCTTATGCCACTTCCAACTCTCTTCACTGGACATCCTTGATGACAGACACACTGCTTTGCCATCAGAGTTTATTGACAATTTTATTTCATAGATGTTATTGTGTCTGTTTCCAACTAGAGCAACTTTCCCTGTAGATTTACTGATGACTTGACAATATTCAGGCTGAAAATCTACATGATATCCTCTGTCACAGATTTGACTCACAGATAACAGATCATGCTTGAGTCCTGGAACAAGAGCTACATTTGTGATGATGACACTTCCAAGATTAATATTGCCATATCCCAGAGTATGTCCTATGTTGCCATCTCCATAGGAAACTTTTGGGCCAGCCTTCTCCACATACTCTGATAGCAGGGCTTTATTTCCAGTCATGTGTCCTGAACATCCACTGTCCACGACTAGGGTACTTTCCCTGGTGCCCTGCAATCACAAACAATCACTGGTTGTTAGATTTAAGGATCCAGACTTGCTTGGATCCTTTTGCTTTAATGAATCTCTTAGTTTTTGCAGCGGATTTGTCATTATCAGAGTTTAAACTAACATTTTCAGTCTTAGCACTTGCAGAATCAACTTTAACCCATTTCAAATTAGGTTTCAATTCATAGTAATTATGATAAATAGCATGATAATTCTTGCAAGTATAAATTGAGTGCCAAGTACTTCCACAATGTTTGCACAGAGTTTGTGGTCTAGGTTTGACATTATCCTTTTTCACTCCAGATTTGGAGGGTAAAGAATTAATGTCTTTGTTCTTCCTGTAAAAACTAGCAAGATGATTAGTGCTACCACAGTTATGACAAGTTTTTCTAGGTGCAAGTGTAGCAAGCATTGGCCTATTTCCTGATGTAATGCCTACCTTTCCATTTCTGTTTTTCCTAGGCATTTTCTGTTTATTGACAGATTTTATTTCTTTAAGCTTATGCTTGAGTTGTTTATCTGTCATTGAACCAATATTAACCTGTTTGACACAGGTTTTTACTGGCTCACTTTCAATAGCTCCATGTTCAGTTTTAACAGTACCATGAACAAATGTTCCAAATTTCTTAGTAGAAAGTGGTGGTCTAATCTTAACTGTATTCTGAAATCTAAGTACATCATCCTCAGAATAACCTAGACCTACTGTGTCTGATTGAAAAACTTCTTGAGTGTCTTTTACAGAGTGTGTCCAAGTTTTAATAATGTTCTTTGCATCCTCCAATTCAGATTCTAGTTGCTTATACTTACCTAGCAACTCATGTTCTATAAAAACAGCATCATCTCTTTCTTTCTGAATTTTATTCATGTTTTCAAGTTGTTCTTCAACAAGTTTATTTCTTTCTTTGAGTTGAGAACACTCATTCTTGATTCTCTCATTCTCTAAAGTCTGATCCCTATAACTGATATGTAATGCTTTAAGATAAATTCTCAATTCAGTTATATTATCAGTATTATAAGCATAGGTAGTTGGAGGTACCTTAAGTTCAGAATCTTCATTCTGAGTAGAGGCCATGAGTGCATAGTTTACCTCCTCATATGAATCTGAGGTGTCTGCCCAGTCTCTGCCTTTGGTGTAGAGTGCCTTTTCAGTTTTACCCTTTTTGCACTCAGGAGCATAGTGACCTGTCTCCTTACACTTGTAGCACTGAATCTCAGACTTATCTTTCTTCCCAGATTTGGAGTCCTTTCCCTCAAATTTTCTGAAAGTTTTCCTGTCAGACTTTGAGTAATCTTTGGAGAATCTCTTTCCCTTCTTAAAGTTCTTGAATCCCATCTTCTTGAAGGTCTTTACCATCAATGCAGCCATTTGCATCATCTCTTCATCATCTTCAGAATCAGGTGATTCATCTGTGTTTGAGTCAACATCAGTGTTTGATGACTCACTTTCAGAATGAGTGACCAAGGCTTTTCCTTTTGCCTTCTTCCTTGATGCCTCTCTTTTTGAAGATTTTTCTTCAACTTTTAGAGCAACAGACTTTGATTTCTTGCTTGATCTTCTGTTTCTTTGCTCCATTTCTAACTCATGAGTCTTGAGCAATCCATAGATTTCATCAATCTCAGTAATATCAAGATCATAGTTATCTCTTATAGTGGTTGTTTTCACATCCCACTTTTCAGGTAGAGAGAGAAGAAACTTGAGATTTAAGTCTTCTAAATCATACTCTTTGTTAACCAATGACAGATCATTGAGCAGTTTACAGAATCTGTCAAATGTTTCTGTCATAGTTTCTTCAGACTTTGCCTCAAAATGCTCATACTCCTGTGTGAGTATGTTCCTTCTATTCTTCTTGATTGCAGCAGTTCCTTGACATCTAACCTCAAGTGCATCCCAAATTTCCTTTGCAGTTGTGCAGTTAATCACTTTGTTAGACATAACATTGTCTAGAGCACTGTGAAGTAAATGCCTTACTTTGGCATCCTTAGCAATAGATGAAAGATCCTCAGCAGTTAGATCTTTATTTTCCTTAGGAATCACCTTCGATTCCTCACCAGCAACAGCAGCAGTTAACTTTGTAGGTTTATGAGGACCTTCATAAATTCTATCAAGATATTCTGGATCTGTGGCTTCCAGAAACATGGTCATCTTTACCTTCCAGATAGCATACTCTGATGGCTTGAGTATAGGAACCCTAATCGTTTCATACCTACTAACAGTAGTAGGGGCTTTCTCAGAACCTGATGGAGGAGGAATCTCTGCCATTGATTACTATTGAGTTTTGGATCTTAAACTGTAATAAAGTAACAGATTGGCTCTGATACCACTTGTTAGGCCGAATACACAATATATAATCAAGTACTGTAAGAGTAAATAACAAGAACACACGTTTTAGTACTTAAAACTGTTTGGAATTAATAATTCCTCTCTCAGTGATGTAAAATATCATAGAGAGCTGCTTAGGTTACGATGAATGATATTCGTTTTCGATGGATACCCTTCTAGGGTTAACCTAACTGTATTTATAAGATATACAGCTACGTACAATCGTTAATTGATTCTTCTAAAATTAAGCTATACAATTGATATCAATTACGATTGCTACACGTCTCCTAAGTCAACTCAATCTCTTTGACAGCTATCCAATCTTCAAAGATATTGCTTCTATATTTATCTTAAATCAATCTTCAAACTCTGTTGACTTGTAGACGCTTCCAGTAGACAGACTTTAGCAAACTCTGTTGCTCTCCTAGCCAGCAGTGTTTGCGCTTCCTTCTGTCAGCCAGCAGTGTTTGCGCTTCCTTCTGTCAGCGTTTGTGCTTCCAACTATCAGCGTATACTCAAACTCTGCTACGATTGCTTTCATTAACAAGTTAAACTCTTTTTTACCTGTAACACTTAAACACTGACATCAAATCACATCAATTATATCTAACAATATATATCATATTTTTAACAACAATTTGATATATACAGTAGTAACATATAAAATTTCAAAAAATAATTAAAATTATAGATATTTAAAAAAGAAGTCGTGCACGGGTTATAAACTAGTATATTTATAATTTGTGAAATTATGAATGAGAGCTCTTTGTGTTATGAATATGTTATCCCTAAATGAACAGTAAAGTGTTACTATCATTCATTTATAATTTCCCTCATAATAAGTCAAAATTTGTAGGGGTACCATTCATAAAAAAAAATATCATTCATAAAAGTTAAAATTAGAGGGGTATCATTCATAATTTTTCCTATAATTATATCCTATATATAAGTAGCGTAAAGAGCTTTATGCGGTTGTCGTTTGGTCGTCAAGGCTAAACCAGAAAAAATTAAAGTTGAGAAATTTATTGTTATCTAAAATTAATACAAAGATATTTTAGATTAAAATTTAAAATATTATTAAAAAAAATCTTAACACATAAAAGAGTTTCAAGAAAACCTGATTTTTTAAAAAACAAGTCATAAAAAAATTTTACTTTTAGATTTAAAACAAACATGTTTTTAAAATTTATACTAACAAAAGTAAACACAAATCAATAAGTTAACATTTTATTGTTTTGTAAAGATTCTAGATGCGGTACTAAGGTTGTAAATAAATAAAAAAAATAATCTGAAAATCCAAAATAAAATAATTTATCGAGAATCTAAATATAATAGCCACAAAAATCCTATAATAATTTAATAATTTAAAAGTTATAAAAATATTAAATTTCATCAACAATGAAATTTAAAATAAATTAATAAAGAATAAAATTAATAAAATATTCATCATCAACTCAATTAATACAAAGATATTTTAGACTAAAGTTTAAGATATAATTAAAAAAACCTTACCACATAAAAAAATTTCAAAAAAACCTAATTTTTAAAAAACGTCATAAAAAATTGTACTTTTAGATTTACAACAAACATGTTTTTAAAATTTTTACAAACAAAAGTCAACACAAATCAATAAATTAACATTTTATTCTTTTGCAAAGATTCCACATTCAGTACTAAAGTTGTAAATAAATTGAAAACAATCTGAAAATCCAAAATAAATAATTTATCGAGAATCTAAATATAATAACCATAAAAAATTCAATAATAGTTTAAAAGTTACAAAAATATTAAAATTTCATCAACAATAAAATTTAAAGTAAATTAATAAATAATAAAACTAATAAAATACTTATCATCAACTTAATTAATACAAAAATATTTTAGACTAAATTTTAAGATATAATTTTAAAAAAAACCTTACCACATAAAAGAATTTCAAGAAAACCTAATTTTTAAAAAAAGTCGTAAAAAATTTTACTTTTAAATTTTACAACAAACATGTTTTTAAAATTTATACTAACAAAAGTCAACTTAAATCAATAAATTAATATTTTATTATTTTACAAAGATTCTATATTCGGTACTAAAGTTGTAAATAAATTAAAAAACAATCCGAAAATCCAAAATAAAATAATTTATAGAGAATCTAAATATAAGAACCACAAAAACCCTATAATAATATAAAAGTTACCAAAATATTAAAGTTCATTGGGTGAAGGCCCAGAATACCCATAAATTAAATATGTGTAACCAAAGTACCCACCGTCAGCTTGGGCGGCCCTAAATACCCACGGGACACGCCACTACCAGTACCATTTCTTGGGTCACGCTACTTGTCGCTGAGTATTAACAAGATACGCTATTGTTGTTGACGGGGGCAGCGTTTAACACGCTTCTGTTAAAGGCGTGTCACGTAGACACGCTTCTGCAAACAGCGCATCAGCACACACGCCACTCCCACAAGCGTGTCGTCATTCTTCATCAATCTGCCGAACCGCACGTCTCTCCCCACTTCTAGCGATTTTCAGGCGATTCTCGATAGAAATTCGGCGAGCTCCGTTCGTATCTTTCCCATAAACACAAGAATCTCATGATCGTTTGTTCATTTTTAAAATCTTGAATCGTTACAGATTTTATCTTGTTTAGCATGGCAAGCATGGCATGGGTGACGTATCTAATACATGCATACATCATTAATCTAATTAAAGCATGCATCTTCTACTCTACACATACATTCCATACATCAAATGTAAAGTGCGTAAAGTAAACGTGCAATGGTTATGGCCCAATCTTATGTGATCTTTTCAAGCTAATGAAAAGATCAAGGTCTATCTATGGGGTAAAAAATAACTATTACATATATGTCTTCTCTATTGCTTCCAATGACTTCGATCTTAGCCTCCATGGAATGCCTCCTTGTTCCCCTTGTCCTTCTTGGATGTTACATTAATAACTATACTAATGAACTTACAAAAGAACTCGAGTTACATTCGAGATAATCAATTACAAATAGAAAACGACATGCAAGTCGTATTTATTACAAACCAAAAGAATAAACCATTACAACTAGGGTCAATAAGCCATAACCATGCACCATGCTCAAGTAACCATTAAAGCATATGTCACAAGCACAAATTAAAACGAAGCCCTAAACACGAAAATTTTGCAAAATCATGTATCAGAATACATGCAAATCATGTATCAGAATACAATTCCAGAAGAATATATCAATATACATGCGACCTCAATTCCAGTTACCAGAAACATGTATCAGCATACACGTAACCCTAATCCCAGTAAACGGATCGTATCCGTTTGTATCCATCCGACAGTTTATATCATCATACAAACCAAACAACATACATATCATAACAGATCGCATACAGATGAGTCAAGGCAGATTCTAATCATACTAATATCATCATATCAGATTATACAGATTCATTATATCAATCATATAACATAACTGTATCATGGCAGATTCATCAAACATGCATACTCGTAAAAATACAGTAAACACGTAACCAAATCAGTCCCTTATACACGTAGCTCTGATGCCATTGTTAGGTTCCGAGGCATAAAACGCAGCGGATAAACGTAAATAAAACAAAAATTTTCGAAACCCAAACTTAGGATCCATGTATAAATATGGAAAGAATATGGTGATAACGAATCATACCTTTAAAAGAGCTTTACTTTCACGAACTCAACGGAGATCCTAGCCTTCACGATTTGTGTCTACCTCTCGGAAAACACCTCTATGGTATCCACACGAGCACATGGAATGGATGTACTAGCCTCCTTTGATGATTCGAGATCTGCCTCCTTTTTTGCTGCTACTCTTCTAGGGTTTTCCCAAAAACGTGATGACCTATTAACCTATCATTATCTATTTATAATGACTGATTAATAGGCACATAACAGCAAAGCCCAACCCTTGTAGGTATAGGATTAAATAATAAAATGAATTTCTATTATTTAATTAATAACTAAGTCATACTTAATTATTATGGGCAGAAATGCTATTCTAATTCGAATTTATATTATCTCAATTAATTAAGTCTCACTTAATTAATATAATAAAATTTAAATAATCATCATTTAATTTAAATTCATAATTTAAATTAACTATTCCTTTAAATGCTCAATGCGTGTGACCCTATAGGCTATTATTTAATTGGCAATAATTTTATTCTCCAATAAAATTATAAACAATGAGCGGTATCTAGTAATACATCATTGCTACCCAATTAAACAATAATTAAATCGTGATTCGATAAAACCTTCCGTGATTAATGTCTCCGTGTAATATAATCCCTTTAACCATATATTATAGATTAAACTCGAGGCATGTATTTAGTCATCCTCTTCAACATTTAATCCGGGTTTATGATAAGTGGATTTTATATCCACTTGGAGCGTTCCATATCGGCTTAAATTGATTGTCTTGAACTCAAGTTTGTTGTAATTTTGATGAGTTTTGTGTAGTTGTGCAGGGTTGCAAGAATGTCGATTATGGTTGATGCTTCTGTCGTTTTTGGAGGTTAAATTGATTAAAATTCGGATTTCCGGGAAGGTTGCGCAGTTTACACTATTTTGTCCATATCTGGAATTCTAGTAGTCCGTTTTCAGCGATCTTAATGTCCACGCGAAGCTTGGGAGATTTTATACAACATTGAATAGGTCTTCCACGCGCAGGCTGGTGGGCGCAGGCAGCGTGACAAACAGACTTATGGGAGCAGGGAAATTACTATTTTGCCCTTTTCAAGTTCTAATTGTATTTTGGACAGTTTTTAGTACCTTAATCGAATTCTAATTGTAATAGAAGGTAATTTCTTACTGGGCAAGAAATCTAGAGCCTATTTAAACACATCTTAGCATTATAATTCAGATCGGCTTTATTATTGTAACATAGAATTGCAAGGGAGAATAGTGGAGAATGATTCAACGCTCGGTGACAAGCACAGATCTAGATCTACTTCATCTTTTGCATACCTTGGATTATAGATTTGTTTTCTCAATTCTTGTTTTAATAATATTATTGCTTCTTTCTTTCATATCTTGTTTATTATCATGTTTTCATCAAATCCCAACGATGAACGGTTCAATTATGAGCTAATCGTTGTCATGGGATTCTAACGGATTTATTTATGTAGCTTAGTAGTTTGATTGCTTTAAAGATTACGTGTGGTGAATTCTTGATATTCTCGTATGGTTGTGTTTCATGTATTTAGATGCGTAGCTAACATCTAATTTGTTAATCTCTTGCGAAACGAGAGTGGATCTTGAGATTTAGAACTGGCCATGCTTGCATAGGATAGGTTGATGTTTTAACATCATGATTTGTAGCGTAAATAGAGATATTATGCTGCCCTATGTGGTCTTAATAGACAACTTGTTCTTCAACCGTTATATTTTCAAATCTTATAGAGATATAGGGTCTAAGAATAATTGGTGTCTATTCATCTTCTATCTCTTTTGTGGATGTATGTTTAGTTTGGTATTCGTATACTGAGAAGTAGCGCTTACTTGTTTCGTGTTGTCTGATCAGATATCAAAACCATCACGTGCATTGATTAAAGGCGTCAACTCTAAGTGAAGTGTTTAATGAAGTTAGGATCCCATGTTTATTCTCATATAAGTAATCAGTTTTAATTCTTATTAGTTAATTAATTCTTAGTTTGTTAATTTGATTTTCAGTTATTTTTAGTTAATCAAAACCCAATCTTGTTAATTGTCTTAGCAGTGAATTAAAACCATACATTGTTGCATAGGTACATCTACTGAATTGAAATCTAAACCAGATCCATGTGGAACGAACTTGATTTATATCTGTATTACTTGTGACCACGTGCACTTGCGTGATTTTGTGTTTACAAGTTTTTGGCGTCGCTGCCTTGGATCATCGGTGTTTTATTTTTAGTTTATGTGCTTGTCAATAGTGGTCGTTAGCGTTCACTGACTCGGATTTCTTACTTTGTTTGTTTCGTGGTGTTTCAGGTACTCGAGTTTGTATGCGAACACGTTTGCAAGCTCGTAAGGAAGAACTGGTGGAAGACGATTTTGTAGTGAACAAGGAGAATAAGGAAGAGGAATCTGCAACTACAGTCAAGATGGGTGATGCAGCAGCAGCTAAGGCTTTGAAGGACTATTCTCAGCCGAAGATTAATGACATCCAGTCTAGTATTATCAGGCTGGCGATTACCGCTAACAACTTTGAGATCAAGCCTGGCACTATTCAGATGGTACAGAATTCGGTTCAGTTTGGGGGTGCTCCTACGGAGGATCCTAACATGCATATTCGGGTCTTTATCGAGATCTATGACACTTTCAAGTTCAATGGTGTGTCGGATGATGCTATCACATTGAGACTTTTCCCATTCTCTCTGAGGTAGAGTTGTTCACGAACCGAGCTGTTCGCGAACAAGCTCGGTTCGGCTCGTTAAGGGCTCGGTTCGGCTCGGGCTCGTTAAGGGCTCGAGTCGAGCTCGAACAAGATTTTTGTTCGTTAAGTTTAACGAGCTCGAGCCGAGCTTTAGGGTGTTCGGCTCGAGCTCGGCTCGTTAAGGGCTCGGCTCGTTAAAGCTCAAAAAAAATCAAAAATTTTACTTTTTATTTTTTTATCTCCAACCAAATTAATTTTTTATTTTTTGAAAATTTGGGAATATCATTAAATTAGATATATCTTGACATCCATACGGTTGGATCGTCGAGAAATATTTTTTAAAAAATAAAAACAACAATTCGTGACAAAGCACTAATTACTAGTACTAGTTAAATTAGTAGTGATCTACTAAGATCTCCAACCAAATTAATTTTTTATTTTTTGAAAATTTGGTAATATCACTAAATTAGATATATCTTGACAACTGTACGGTTGGATCGTCGAAAAATATTTTTTAAAAAATAGAAACAACAATTCGTGACAAAGCACTAGTTACTAGTACTCTCTCCGCTTTTTATTATATGACGTTTGACTTTTTTCACACATTTCCAAGTGCTTTGACCGGGTACTTAAAATTATTATTTTTTAAATTTTATTTTTGTGAATTAAAATATTTATTGTGTATTTTAATTCAAAAAACGAAAATATTAAAAAAAATAATTTTAAGTGCCCGGTCAAAGTAATTGGAAATGTGTGCAAAAAGTCAAGCGTCATATAATAAAAAACAGAGGGAGTACTAGTTAAATTAATAGTGATCTACTAAGATCTCCAATCAAATTAATTTTTTATTTTTTGAAAATTTGGGAATATCACTAAATTAGATATATCTTGACATCCGTACGGTTGGATCGTCAAGAAACATTTTTTAAAAAATAGAAACAACAATTCGTGAAAAAGCACTAGTTACTAGTACTAGTTAAATTAGAAGTGATATACTAAGATCTCCAACTAAATTAATTTTTATTTTTTGAAAATTTAGGAATATCACTAAAATTAGATATATCTTGACATCCGTATGGTTGGATCGTCGAGAAATAATTTTTAAGAAATAGAAACAACAATCC
The DNA here is from genome assembly GCA_037693485.1 of Kitagawia praeruptora. Classification (NCBI taxonomy): domain Eukaryota; kingdom Viridiplantae; phylum Streptophyta; class Magnoliopsida; order Apiales; family Apiaceae; genus Kitagawia; species Kitagawia praeruptora. The sequence goes on along the minus strand of CM075345.1, from coordinate 28,708,301 downwards.
ATGACAAAGCACTAGTTACTAGTACTAGTTAGAATAGTAGTGATCTACTAAGATCTCCAACCAAATTAATTGTTCGCGAACAGCTCAAGCTCGGATCGAGCTCAGCTCGGCTCGAGGCTGTTCGTGAACAACTCGAGTTCGGCTCGGTTCGGTCAAAGCTCGGCTCAGTTCATTAAGAAATCAGCTCGGTTCGTTAAGATCAAAGCTCGGCTCGGCTCGTTTCGATCAAAGCTCGGCTCGTTTCGGTCAAAGCTCGGCTCGGTTCGTGAACAACCCTACTCTGAGGGATAAGGCTAAGGGCTGGTTACACTCTTTATCAGCTAGTTCCATTACTACATGGGAGGATCTTGCTCAGAAGTTTCTTACTAAATTCTTCCCTATGGCGAAAACTGTAGCAATAAGGAACGCTCTAACTCAATTTGCACAGCAATCTGGAGAATCTTTGTGTGAGGTTTGGGAACGTTACAAGGAGATGCTACGGAAGTGTCCTCATCATGGCATGCCTGACTGGATGGTTATTAATAGTTTCTACAATGGGTTGGGAGCACAGTCTAGACCTACGCTAGATGTAGCATCTGGTGGAGCTCTATGGGCTAAGAGCTACGATGAATCTTATGATCTTATTGAGAAGATGGCTGCCAATGAATATCAGAATCCAACCCAGAGACTATCTCAAGGCAAGGTAGTAGGTATTTTTGAAGTGGATACAGCTTCAACTATTGCAACTCAGTTGAAGGCTTTGACTATGAAGGTGGATTCTCTTGCAAATAATGGAGTTCAGCAGGTTGCTAGTGTTTGTGAGCTATGTGCGGGCGCATATGAGACGAATCAGTGTGCTATCTCATCTGAATCAGCACAGTTCGTGAGTAATTTCCAGAGACCTGCTGCACCAGTTCCAGCCACTTATCATCCTAATAATCGGAATCATCCTAATTTTAGCTGGAGTAATACTCAAGGTGCTCAACAACAACAGCCTTATCAGCAGTTTCAGGGACAGCAAGCGAAGCCATTCAATCAAGGCTATCAACAACAGTATGCTCCAAGGTAACCATATCAGCCTCCGGGATTTCAGCAGCAACAGCCCCAGGCTAATGCGGGGCAATCTTCTAATGAAAAATTAGAGATGGATGAGTTGATGTTGCCCAGTAAATAACAATTGTAGAAGGGGGTTGAATACAATTGTATAAGATTTTCGACTAAAAACAAATAACACAAGTATGAATCAATAACAGCTTTATTAACTCTGATATAAAACTGTTACAAAACTCTCTTAAGAAATTCTTATGTTCTTAAGAGCTGCTAGGTTACAATATAACTCGTGTAAGCGATTACAAAATGTAAAACCTAAACTGTGTTTATATAATGTACACAGTTGCACTATCAATTACAAGATATTCTAAATCAATTACATATATCTCTGAATGCATATCTTGTATGATAGCTGCCTTCCTACAAATTAGGAACCGACATATCAATCTTCCTTGATCTCTGGTCTGATGAGAATCTTCATCAAATACTGACCAGCTTCTAATCCTGATAGTCCAATACTGACGGTGCATTCCTGATGACGTCAGCATCAGTATCTGATCAGTAATGCCCAGATCCTGATCATCTCTTGAATCAATATCTAACAATCTCCCCCAATTTGTTCTTTATAAAAAAAAGCACAAATTCCTTGATTCAAGATGTCAAAAACTCAAAACAAAATACCTTCTAAAAATCATCAGGAACAGTTTCAGAAATTCTTTGATAGAACAGATTCAGTCTCAAGAATTCAGATAACAATTCTTCTTCCTTGCTTTCAAGAATTTGAATCAGTTTCTTCTTCAGATTTTTGAGCTCTTCATCTTCCTCATTAATCTGATAAATAGCTGCCCTGATGTTCTTAATTGAGTTTCTCGGAAGATCTAAGTCACCTAGCAACACATAAGCAATTTCCTTTCCATCCGGATTTAGAGACAGTTGTTCCATGCCTAGATACACTTCTTTAACAGCTGTACCTTTCTTCATTTCAACCTCTCTATCTCTTAAATTTAAGTACATAGGAATATAATTACCATCATACCTTGTTCCTCCATCCATGAATCTCTGTCTAATCTTCCAGTAAATCATGACACACCAATTTTGATAAACTTCTCTTTCACGAACATTTATTCTTTTACTTCTGAGAAGATACAGAACATATTTCAGTTCTTTTGCAGATTTACACAACAATTCATGAATAGGAATCTTCTTCACACTTCCATCTTTCATGAAGTACACCAGCTTCTCTATTTTCTTTGCACCAGCATGGCAATCAGCAATGATAGCAACAGCTTCAAGTTTCCAAAGATGATCTACAGTTAACTCATCCCCAATCTTGTCAACTAGAGCATATTGATCAGTTTGTGCAATGAAAATAACCAGTGCATGACTATATCCAATTCCTCCTCTTGTGCCAGGTTCCCATCCTTTCAAGCCAGATTGCATACTCACCCATTTTGGTGGATTTTCAGCAATAAAGGTAGTAGACTCTGTTTTAACAATCAGAAATTCATTGATCAAAGAAGACTCTTTTATCAATCCAGCTGATATGAATACAACTGGTTTCCTATAATCAACCTTATCCACCTCCTTCTTCTTACTCTTCTTCTTCTCATTAGTTGGATAATCCTGCTGATGTTCAGGAACAGATCTATCTCTATCATACCATAACTTCCTGTCTGATCTATGAACATTTCTTAAATAATCTCTGGTTGTTGTCTTTTCTGCTTTTGTGGCTTTAGCACTGATTTCACTTTCTCTTTCAAATCTTCTGAAGTTTTCTTGTTCATACTTCAATGTATCTTCAAAAACTTCCACATTGTGAAATTCAACCACAACCTTAATAATCATAATCTTAAGTTCTTTTAAGATTTCAGAATCAGAAACAACGACTGACTTCTCATTAAATGCAGTAGATTGAGCAGCTGCCTTACTCTTCCTTTTCAAAGGTAATATCTCCTCTACAATTTCTTCAGGAGCATTGAATCTGTTGTCTGGAGTTGATGCAAGAGATAGTGGAGTTTTCTTCTTTTCACTTTCAGAAATATCTTTCAGTTTGATTCCACTAGATCTTGTTTGCCTTGAACTAGTTTGAGCAGATGATCTTCCCCTATTTTTGTATCTTCCTCCTCTGCCTCTTCCTCTTCTTGCAGCAAGAGTTTTATTCTGTTTTGCAAGCTCTTCAAGGATCCTGTTCTGTTCTTCTAAGAATTCATCAGTAGTCATGTTTGGATTTTCTTCAGTAGATAAGACAAGTGCTTTCTCAGCATGATACTGTTGAACTCTTTTGTCTTTATGAAATAATTTAAGAACACGACCATCCCCAGTGTCAAGTTCATGAAACAGATTAGCAGCATCTTCATCCTGTTCCACATACACATCATCTTCAGGAATGGTTGACAGAGTTTGACCAGTTGTCACTGTCTTCTTTCCAGATTCAGAAACATGAGTTGACTGCTTAGTTTGAGTATTCGTTTTCTTTATCAGTAAAGCAGCATCAGAGGTTTCAATTTTCTGATGTAACTCAGTACCACCATCATTTCCAGAATTATCATCCTTTTGTACAACTGGATCAGGTGAACATTTTGTTTTGACTATCTTCTCCCCCTTTTTGACATCAGTATCGTCCTGAATGAAGAACGACAATATAAGCTTGAGGGTTTCATCGATAGTATTAACTTTAGATTCCAAGACAGTCATTCTAGAATCCAATCTCCTGTCAAGAGCTTTAATATCATCTGCAAGAAGGCGTGCTTGAGAAGCAGTAGCAGATATGGAAACAGATGTTTGAATACCCGCTTGAAATTTTTCTGTTACAGCCTTCATTGAATCAATCTCACTCCTCAATCCCTTTGCTAGAAGAGCATTGGTTTTGAGAAGAGCCTTAAGTTCAGGTGTCGGCATCCGTGTAGCAATATGACCTGAATGAAACAGAGCAGTTTGAAAATTCATCTCAGCAGTAGGTTTATTCCATTCTGTATCCCATTCATGTCCCCTTGCAGCTCGAGTATCAGAAGGAAGAAGTGAACTATACTCCCCTCTGAATTCTTCTTGAGTCATTGACTGCATGTATCTACTTGAAGACCCATAATTAGATCGGAGACTTGCTTTTATAGCCGCCTGCATTTGCCTTGTTTCAGGATCAGCATGATCATCATCATCATCATCATCTGAGCCACCACCAGCCTCAGGAAGATTATGTTCATCATCATCATCAGGAAGCATAATACCTTTCAGTTTCAAAACACCAGTAGATACAGCTGGTGAATCCTGATGACCTGCAGACAAATTAGTAACATGTCCTAAATCTCTCTTTTCTTTTAAAGTGATCTCATCACTTCTCACAATGTTACCTAAGTTGCTTTCAATAGCAACTTCTACCTCACTAGAAGTTAATAACTTCTCACTCTTTTCTACCTCTCCTTTTGCCAGTTCAGGAGACTGCCTCTCATCACTCTTCTTTTTCTCTAAATGTTCACTCTCAATCTCACAAGAAAGGTTCTGGCTCATTAATTGTGAAGAAATAAGAGGTGGCTGAGAAGAGTTGTCTGAAGTCATACAAATAGAGGTATCCCTGTTATCAGGTCTATCTGTAATCATACTATCAGTAGTAAATGAAGTAGATAAAGAGATGTTACCTGATGAAGTAGTTAACGAATCCATTGGCCGTGCTGAAATTGGCTCAATAAGCAATGGAATAAGTGAATCAGTAGTACTTTCATCAGGATTGACCACTGCAACTATAGCATGACTTGCATCAGTATTTGCTACTGATGGTTCTTGTGTAGTCTGAGGTTTTGAAGCTTCTTCAACATTTTGAGTCAAAGGTTCTTGTGTACTTCCCTCAAATGCAGTGTCAGCAATCACTCTGTCACATTCAGCAATATGCAAATCATGAGCAGCTTTTTCTGCCAGACTTCTAGCAAGTTCAATTTCAATTTCAGAAGCTCCTTGAGCATTGTCAGGAAACTCCCCTGCTGATGTGAGTGTGCCAGCATCTTCAGTTTGAGAAGATGGTTCTTGTGGGGCAGGAATATTCTTGTCTGCACCTTCCCTTTGAGAAGATGGTTCTTGTGGGACTATTCCTTCAAAAATGTCTGCACCTACACTTTGAGTAGGTGGTTCTTGTGTGACTGGATCTGCAATAGCTTCTGAACTCCTTTGAAGTTCAGGTTCTTGTGGGCTGGATCCTTTCAGAGATGACACTGTAGTCCTCTGTTTCTTTTGTCTGTGAAAAACATTTGCTTCAGCAGATTTTACTTCAAGAGGTGAAGGTTTAACACCCAGCTGAGCAGCAATAGCATTTACTTCATCAACGGACATCTCAATAATTCTTCTCTTTGGAGATGCAGATGCTGGAGAATCAGAAATCTCAACAGTCTTCACAGGTGAATTATTTGGAGTAGAGATGTCAGGATTAGCAGTAGCTTCAGGAACTGATGATCCATCCTGATGAACAATATCAGGATTGCCTTCCATATCATTAGTAAGATTCAGAAATTCTGTATGATCAACAAATTTGCCTTTTCTGATTAATCTTCTTCTTTTCTTTGGCTTTTCAGAGATAGCCACTTCCCTTGTATCAGCAACATCAATCTCCTTCTTTTTCAACAAGACTGATATAGGCATTGTATCATCATCAGAATCAGAAATAGTTCCTTGAACAACTTTCCTTTTCACTCCTGTTCTTTTATCCAAACCAGATGTTTCAACAACTCTTTGTCCACCCCCTTGTGACTTCATTTGAGAATACCCCTTTGCTACTAGTCTTGCTTTATTTCTCACAATTGTGCCATCTGAATCAGTCTTATTTCTGAATACCCACTTTGTACCTACAATAGACCTTCCTTTGGGTCTTGGTACTAGTTTCCAGACTTCATTTCTTTCAAACTCATTCAGTTCTTCTTGCATGGCTGTCACCCAATCAGCATCCTTAAGTGCATCTTCAACTTTCTTGGGCTCCTCCTTTGACAGAAAGTTATTATATAAACATTCATTTTGAGTTGCACTTCTTGTCTTAACACCTGCTTCAGGATTCCCAATGATTAAATCAGGAGTATGACTTTTTGTCCATTTCCTTGCTGATGGTAAGTCATTTCTTGAACTGGATGCTCCCCCTGGATTGGTGTTTTCTTCAAAAGAACTAGAGTTGCTAGAAGCTCCCCCTGAGATAGTGCTATCTTCTTCTGATGTACTATCTTGATTGTCACTTGAGTCTGTTTCCGATGAATCTCTACTTGATGGTTGAGTTGAATCATCACTAGTGATGTCTCGCTCTTGCTCCCCCTCAACATTTGCATTATTTGAGTCATCATCAGTAACAGGTGTTTGATCAGGAATTGATCGATCGTCAGGATCTGACAGAGTATCAGTATCTGCCGTGACTTCATCAGGATTGTTGGTAGCTTCATTTGCAAAAGTCAAACTGTCATGAGAGTCTTCTTGAATTCCTGTTAACTTTCTATCATCAAAAGATACATTAATAGACTCCATGACTGTCTTTGTTCTTAGATTATAGACTTTAAAGGCTCTTGTTGTTGGATAGCCAATAAAGATGGCCTCATCAGCTTTTGTCTCAAATTTTCCTAGCTGTTCTGGATGAGGTCTTAGAACAAAGCACTTGCAGCCAAACACATGTAGATGCTTCAAACTTGGCTTCTTTTCCTTAATCATCTGATAAGGAGTTACACCATGTCTGTTGATTAGTGTAATATTTTGAGTGTAACAAGCTGTGTTGACTGCTTCTGCCCAGAAATATGTAGGTAGTTTAGCTTCTTCCAACATAGTTCTACCAGCTTCAATAAGAGTTCTGTTCTTTCTTTCAACTACTCCATTTTGCTGAGGAGTGCCAGGAGCAGAGAATTGTTGAACTATTCCTTTGTATTTGCAGAACTCTTCCATTGCTGAATTCTTGAATTCAGTCCCATTATCACTTCTCAAAATCTTGACTTTGTATTCCGTACCAGTTTCAATAAGTCTAACATGGTCCAGCAGTATTTCAGCAGTTTCATCTTTTCTGTGAAGAAAATAAACCCAGGTAAATCTAGTATATTCATCAACAATGACTAGAGTATACCTTTTCTTACTGATGGACATTATATTCACTGGTCCAAACAAGTCGAGGTGTAGCATGTGATATGGTTCATCAATTGAGGATTCAGACTTGCTCTTGAATGATGTCCTTCTCTGTTTTGCCTTCTGACAAGCATCACAGAGTCCATCAGGAGTATATAGAGCCTTTGGTAATCCTCTTACCAAGTCTTTCTTAACCAACTCATTTATATTGTTGAAGTTGAGATGAGAAAGCTTCTTATGCCAATTCCAACTTTCATCTACAGATGCTTTACTGATGAGGCATGTAGTTGGATTTTCAGTATTAGAGTGAATGTTGGCTTCATAAATGTTACCATGTCTTTGACCTGTTAATGCAATCTTTCCTGTAGATTTGCTGATTACTTCAAAATGAGTATCATTAAAGTTGACACGATAACCTCTGTCTGTGATCTGACTAACACTTAACAGATTGTGCTTTAGTCCTTTCACCAGAGCTACTTTTTCAATGATGACATTTCCAATTACAATGCTGCCATATCCCAAAGTTTGTCCAATGTTGCCATCCCCATAAGACACAGTTGGGCCAGCCTTTTCCTCAAATTCTGATAGCAAGGTTTTGTCTCCAGTCATGTGCACAGAACATCCACTATCCATGACTAACACATTTTTCTTTTTACCCTGCAATCAGAATCACAAAGAACTCAGTTAGAATTTTTAAGAACCCACACTTGTTGGGTTCTCTTTTCATGCAATTTAACATCTTTATCAGTAGAAGATTTTCTTGTAAAGACATTTTTATCAGAATTAACTCCATCAGAATTAGTCTTTATCTTGACAGATGCATGATTAGAATTCAAGTTCTTTGATTTTCCAAAATTTGCACTTTTATTGAACTTTGGCAAAGGCTCATAATAATTATAGTACAAATTATGGTATTCTTCACATGTATAGATAGAATGCCATTTACTGCCACAATGGAAACAAGGATTCTGTGGTTTATAGAATACTGATTTATTCCTAATGTCAGACTTAGGAACTACAATTGGCTTCTTTTTACTCCTCCTGCAATCAATAGCAAGATGATTAGAATTACCACAGTTAAAACATACTTTTCTTGGTGCATTCGGAATATACTTATAATTATTCTCCTTGTTTATTCCAACTTTACCATTCCTGTTCCTTTTGACAGTTGGAACTCTCTTCCTATCTGTTACCTCACAGATTCTGTCCCTCAATTGCTTTTTGGACAAAAGACCTACATTTTTGTTTTTGACAGTTCTAGACTCAGAATGATGTGTAGAAGTAGACCCCTCTTCTGAAGTAGATTTGGGAATTTCTGGATACACATAATTAACTGGCTTTAATTTGGTTTTGGTACTGTCTGTAACATATCTGTAGGTTTTTGGATTTGTTGAGTTATTAACTATAACTCTTCCAGGGTTAGATGAAACAACCTTTCCTTTGTCCTTTTTCTCATTTTCTGGTTTATACCCTAGACACTCTTTCCAGTTTTTATCAGAAATGATTTCATGAGTTTTTGTACCAGAATGTGTCCAGGTTCTGAGTTTTTCATTAGCATCTTTAAGTTGCCTCTCAAGTTCATTATATTTAAACTCCATTTCAAGTTTCATGTGTTTAGCATTATCACATTCAGCTTGAACTTCATGCAAGAAAATTAACTCAGCTTCTAGATGATCATTTCTCTTAACAACCTCTGCCATTTCAGATTTTATTCTTGTATTTTCAAGAGATTGACTCCTAAAACTAATATGCAGAGATTTTAAGAAAGATTTTAGCTCAGAAACATTATTAGTATCAAAATCAAATAAAACTTCAGATACCTTGGTTTCACCAGCAGAAGTCTCATCAATTTTAGCCATCAAAGCATAATTCACTTTCTCCTCTTCAGAGTCAGATGATGAGTCCATCCAATCCTTGCTTGAAGAAATGAGAGCTTTGGTTTTGGTCTTCTTGCACTCAGTTGCAAAATGACCCATCCCATCACAGTTATAGCATCTGATTTTTGACTTGTCAAACTTGCTGCTTTTGCCTTCTTTCTTCTTGTACCTGTCTTTGTCAGCATTGAAGGTTTTCTTCTGGAATTTCCCTTGCTTCCTAGCCTTTCTGAATTTCATCTTTTTGAAGCCCTTGACTATCATAGCAACCATTTCCATCATATCAGAATCAGTAGAGTCATCATCAGTATCAGGATCAGACTCAGTATCAGTATCTGATGATGAGTCATCAGGAATTGACTCTTCCACTCTACTCTTTCGGTTATAAACCTCCTCAGCTTTTCCCTTTGATTTTGATTCAACATTCAAAGCAACAGATTTTGCTTTGACATTTTTCTTGTTCTTCCTCTGTTGAACCTCAAGATCATGAGTTCTTAGCATTCCATAGACTTCATCAAGAGACAGCATCTTCAAATCATATTGATGCCTTATGATTGAAGCTTGAGTATCCCACTCTTCAGTTAAAGCTCTGAGAAACTTGGTATTCGAGTCCTCTGGATCATACTCTTTGCCAACCAGTGATAGATTGTTCAGTAAAGTCAAGAATCTATCGTACATATCAGTAAGGCTTTCATCAGATTTAGCATCGAATTGCTCATACTCCTGAATTAACAGAGCCCTTCTGTTTCTTTTGATAGATTCAGTACCTTGACATTGAGTTTCCAAAGTATCCCAAATTTCCTTCGCAGTCTTGCATGCTATTACCCTGTTAGACATGACATTATCAAGACTGTTATGCAAAATATTCTTTACCTTTGCATCTTTGAGTACTTGAACCTTTTCTTCTGTCGTCCATTCATTCTTTGCCTTAATGACATAGTGTTCAGCAACAGTCTCTGTTCTTGCAACTAGTTTTGTTGGAAGAAATGGTCCATCATTGATCCTGTCAAGATAGTCAGGATCAGTTGCTTCTAGATACATCAACATTTTCACTTTCCAGGTTGGATACTCGGTCCTCTTGAGAATTGGAATTTTAATGCTTTCATACTTGCTTGTCGACATCTTAAGATCGTTACTGATTTAATTAATCAGTTTAGCTCTGATACCAATTGTTGCCCAGTAAATAACAATTGTAGAAGGGGGTTGAATACAATTGTATAAGATTTTCGACTAAAAACAAATAACACAAGTATGAATCAATAACAGCTTTATTAACTCTGATATAAAACTGTTACAAAACTCTCTTAAGAAATTCTTATGTTCTTAAGAGCTGCTAGGTTACAATATAACTCGTGTAAGCGATTACAAAATGTAAAACCTAAACTGTGTTTATATAATGTACACAGTTGCACTATCAATTACAAGATATTCTAAATCAATTACATATATCTCTGAATGCATATCTTGTATGATAGCTGCCTTCCTACAAATTAGGAACCGACATATCAATCTTCCTTGATCTCTGGTCTGATGAGAATCTTCATCAAATACTGACCAGCTTCTAATCCTGATAGTCCAATACTGACGGTGCATTCCTGATGACGTCAGCATCAGTATCTGATCAGTAATGCCCAGATCCTGATCATCTCTTGAATCAATATCTAACAGTTGAGGATGATGGTTAAAAGCCAGGTAGTCGCTCTCAAGACCTTGGAGAATCAGATGGGACATCTTGCAAGTGATTTACTTAGTAGGCAACAAGGAACTCTTCCAAGTGACACAGAGGTTAATCCAGGCAAGAGGGAGGTCCATGAGCAGGTGAAGGCAGTTACTTTGAGATCGGGAAGGGTTATAACAGATCAAAAATCAGCTGAAGAAGGGCAGAATCAGCAGCTTGGAAAATCAACAGTGACCGGAATTGAAAAGTCTAACTTGGTAGCTGATGAGCTAGATGGTGAAGTAGAAAAGAGCAAGGAACCTGTTGAAAAATCTAATCCAAAGCAGTCTACAGAGAACAATCAGATCTATCCACCCCCTCCATTCCCAAAAAGACTTCAAAAGCAAAATTTTGTTGAACACTCTCCTCCGAAGCAGAAGTGGGTGAATCAGATCTATCCTCCTCCTCCATATCCTCAACGTTTGCAGAAACAAGATCATGAAAAATAGTTTCAAAAGTTTATGGATGTCTTCAAGAAACTGTCCATTAACATTCCTTTTGTTGAAGCATTGGAGCAGATGCCGAGATATGCAAAGTTCATGAAGGATATTTTGTCACGGAAGAGAAGGTTGGAAGAATTTGAAACAGTGCCATTGACGGAGGAGTGCAGTGCGGTGTTACAACAGAAATTGCCTCCTAAACTTTACAATTCCAGGAAGCTTTACAATTCCATTCACCATTGGGAAGTTGTCTTTTGACAAATGCTTATGTGATTTGGGAGCTAGTATTAATCTCATGCCCTTGTCTGTTTTCAAGCAACTTGGTCTACCGGAGCCGAAACCAACCAACATCTCCTTGCAGTTGGCTGATAGGTCGATCACTTATCCGAGGGGTATAGTAGAGGATGTCTTGGTGAAGGTTGATAAGCTCATATTTCTTGCCAATTTTGTGATTCTAGATTTCGAAGAAGACAAGAAAATTTCAATAATCTTGGGAAGGCCTTTCCTAGCTACGGGTCGTACTTTGATCGATGTGCAAAAAGGAGAGCTTACAATGAGGGTTCAAGATCAGAATGTCACCTTTAATGTGTTCAAGGCCATGAAATTTCTGACAGAAGATGAAGAGTGTTTCAGTGTAGAAATGGTAGATACGGGTCAGAGAAAGAAGTTTGATCAGTTGTTGAGCGAAAAGTCGGAGACACACATGCTTAAGCATCCCATCAGTGATTCCGTTAACGGTTCTTCGGTTCGAGATCTCTCGAATGTCAAGCTCGGAAAACTTCCATCCCATTTGAAGTATGTCCTTCTGAATGATGAGTTGGTTATTTTTAAAGTGTGTCCAGATAATGTATTAAGAAGGTGGATCATGGATGATGAGGTAGAAGATTGTTCGTATCAATCAACTGTGAAGCATAAACACCTTAGAGGTGTGAAGAAGACAAAGAAAAAATTGATTGGAGGAAGAGTCAAAGTGAATTTTGGTTTAGAAAAGATGTGGGAAGATAGCAAGAAGGTGGTTAGACAATGGGTGAATGGTCCTTCTGATAAGGACAAGTTGAATGCGATCTTCGAGCCACCATGATTTGAATCATATTTGTCCGGCTAAATGACGTTAACGATAGCGCTTTTTGGGAGGCAACCCAAATTTGGTTGTATATTTTAGTAGGGGCGTAAGCTTGTTTCTCAAAAAAAAAATAAAAAAAATAAAAAAAATGGGCAAAAATTTCCACGCGCCATGGCGCACGATCCAGGATATGGCCGAGCAAAGCTTCTGTTAGTAGAGTATTACATGAGTTATTTTACTTGTTTTGTATTAAAAAAAAAATGCAACAGGGGTTCTCACGCGCCGTAGCGCACACATCAAGCCAGGTCGCGCTAAAGTTTCTGTCCATCCAGGTTTGTGTTGTACGTGTTTATATGTTTTAATATATTAAAATCAATTCATCTCCTAATTCAATTCCAACCCCTTTTCTTATTATTCTCTCCACCTAAAATCCTAATTCTAGTCCTATATTAATTCCAAATAATTCCCAATCCATCTCCTATTTCATACTTTTTTTTCCTTCCCAAATCTATATACCCATCTATATATACACACAAATCCTACCCCATTCCAATTATATTTCCTACAATCAATTTCAAGGCTTCAAGATTCAAGTTTGGAGGATTTTTAATTGCAAGCTCCACCTCTCCGGTTCGTATTTGGGGTATATTTCTTCCTTTTATTTTGATATTACGAATTGTGTTCTTGCATTATTAGGGTTGTGTGTTCTTGATTATTTGGGGGTATTTGTGAGTTCGATTTTTTTTTGGATTTCGGTGAATTTTGTGAGTTGGGTATTGATTTTTATGGCACCTAAGCGTTAATGAGGTAGTACTAGTACCCGTCCAACCTCGGATGAGGATGCTAGTGGAGGTAATTGGGAGAACTTTGTGTCGGTGGAAGCTCAAAATGAGTATGATAAATTGATGGCGAGGTCGAATTACTAAAGAAATATGGTTTTTGCCGGTCACCCATTCGGATTTGGTTCGTAGGACGAGTAGGTATGTTTTCTTCTTTCCCTCGTATTTACTTCCATTCAATGCGGACATTGAATATTTTAAGTTTGGGGGTGGTTTGGGGGATTAGTAGTTGTTGTTGTATTATGTGTTCATATAGGATATCATGTTTGCATAATAGTAGTAATTCATGCATGTTTATTTATGTTATCTACGTTTGTTTCATATAGGACATTCTGTTTTTTTTTTCGTATACCATGTGAGTTCATGTTAGTTGCATTTTCATGGCATGCATATTTCATGATCCCTGAGGACGAGCTGATTCTGATTGGTAGGTAGATGTTTAATTGAGTGTGGTAATGATGAGTAGAGGGTTGATTTATAGTTCCTACGAAATTGACTTGCATGCTTCGGAAACACAATAATTTCACAGTCTCATTGGATGCTTTTGGGCTAGGTTAGGCTCATGCTTGTTTGGTTGTTTTAGATTTAATCACTTGATTATATTTAGAATTTTCGTTATTCCCTTGATGGCTTAGGAGCACTAAAGTCTAAGTTTGGGGGAAACCAGGGATTTCATGCTAGTTGTTAATATTTATTAAATAATGGCTAGGTGTCAAATGGCTAGTAGCCGGCTCATATTTATATGAGTAGTCTAGGGTTGGAAATGAGAATTCTCATTCCAGATTGCATGAAAAAAAAAAATAAGAAAAAAAAAAGAAAAAAAAAAGAGTCAAAAGTCCAATTGTTAAATGCAAAATTAACCACGAGTGAGCTCTTTAATACTCGAGTAATTAAGTCTGAGGGGATTTAGTCCTAGTAACCTAAAGCCCTTGTGGTTTGGGATTGCTGACCTAACACTCGCTACATGGGTATTATTGTATAAGCCTTTTGGGGTCTCATTCATTGCACGGTTAAATAAGCATGCGTATTGTATATAGTAGTATGTGTCGTAGTGTAGTAATAAAGCATGAATTCCTGGCTAACTTGAATGAGGATGGAGGTGTTTCTAAGTTATGAAGTGTCTACAGTCTATTTTATTTATAAACCTGTGATTGTCTTGGCGAAGAATAGGTATGATTTTTGACCTAGTGTAGGGAGTATTTCTGATGAGCATCGCACACACGCACGTTTCTGCCATGTATTGTTAGTATACGGGGACTTAGTCGAGCTCTATTTGGATTTAGTTGCATTCTTTGAGATATTTGCTTGCTAGTTGGTTTTGGTTAGTTTGAAGGGGATCTTTGCATTTTCATTGCATTCATGCATTGCACTGCATTAGGATAGATGGATTTTGTGGGTACATTCGCTATAGGCCCTCACGAGACCTTACTCGTCCACTAGGACTGCCTAGGGGTTTAAAGGGCTTGTTGCATATGCCAAATGCAATCGTGATCACCTACGGAAGTGGTACTAGTTAGTTAGTTAGTTGTAATTGTTTATGCTTGAGGACAAGCATCGGTTTAAGTTTGGGGGTGTGATAAATGGATTTTATATCCACTTGGAGCGTTCCATATCGACTTAAATTGATTGTCTTGGACTCAAGTTTGTTGTAGTTTTGATGAGTTTTGTGTAGTTGTGCAGGGTTGCAAGAATGTCGATTATGGTTTACACTGTTTTGGCCATATCTGGAGTTCTAGTAGTCCATTTTCAGCGATCTTACTGTCCACACGAAGCTTGGGAGATTTTCTACAACATTGAACTGGTCTTCCATGCGCAGGCTGCGTGACAAACAGACTGATGGGAGCAGGGAAATTACTGTTTTGCCCTTTTCAAGTTCTAATTGTATTTTGGGCAGTTTTTAGTCCCTTAATCGAATTCTAATTGTAATAGAAGGTAATTTCTTGCTGGGCAAGAAATCTAGAGCCTATTTAAACACATCTTAGTATTATAATTCAGATCGGCTTTATTATTGTAACATAGAATTGCAAGGGAGAATAGTGGAGAAGGATTCAACGCTCGGTGACAAGCACAGATCTAGATCTACTTCATCTTTTGCATACCTTGTATTATAGATTTGTTTTCTCAATTCTTGTTTTAATAATATTATTGCTTCTTTCTTTCATATCTTGTTTATTATCATGTTTTCATCAAATCCCATGTCGATGAACGGTTCAATTATGAGTTAATCGTTGTCATGGGATTCTAACGAATTTATTTATGTAGCTTAGTAGTTTGATTGCTTTAAAGATTACGTGTGGTGAATTCTTGATATCCTCGTATGGTTGTGTTTCATGTATTTAGATGCGTAGCTAACATCTAATTTGTCAATCTCTTGCGAAACGAGAGTGGATCTTGAGATTTAGAACTGGCCATGCTAGCATAGGATAGGTTGATGTTTTAACATCATGATTTGTAGCGTAAATAGAGATATTATGCTGCCCTATGTGATCTTAATAGACAACTTGTTCTTCAACCGTTATGTTTTCAAATCTTATAGAGATATAGGGTCTAAGCATAATTGGTGTCTATTCATCTTCTATCTCTTTTGTGGATGTATGTTTAGTTTGGTATTCGTATACTGAGAAGTAGCGTTTACTTGTTTCGTGTTGTCTGATCAGATATCAAAACCATCACGTGCATTGATTAAAGGCGTCAACTCTAAGTGAAGTATTTAATGAAGTTAGGATCCCATGTTTATTCTCATATAAGTAATCAGTTTTAATTCTTTTTAGTTAATTAATTCTTAGTTCGTTAATTTGCTTTTCAGTTATTTTTAGTTAATCAAAACCCAATCTTGTTAATTGTCTTAGTAGTGAATTAAAACCATACATTGCTGCATAGGTACATCTACTGAATTGAAACCTAAACCAGATCCCTGTGGAACGAACTCGATTTATATCTGTATTACTTGTGACCACGTGCACTTGCGTGATTTTGTGTTAACAGTTTACTTGATCCATGAGTAGACTATTAAAAACAAATCATTATTTGAGCACGACCATGCATTTTATAGTCTCACTCAATCAAGAGGCCAATAATATCTCTCCTAATTATAGGAGGGTTAAATCCTTTATCTATCATTCGTATTTCTCATGCGACTCATGATATACCCGATATCCACTTTTATCATCACCCGGTCAAAGGTAACTTTTAATGTAGTCAAAGTATATTAATCCTCGTATAGAAATATAATGATCTCAAGTCAAAGGATCATTACACCATTATCACTGTGAGTCTTTCTTATGACTTTATTAAACATGAAGAATCTCACTGTGGGTCTGTCCAGTACCATGTACTCCTACATGTACCTATGTATTGACTTTAGTATCTCCATACTCATAACCAATGAGATGTGGTTATCTATCAAACAACATACTAGTTTATCTGTGTATTATCATTGTCCTATATAATAATACTCGACTAGGGACCTTTAAGAATATGATATATTATATAATCTCAAGTTCAAGTCATGTACTTAAACTATATATTGTGTATCATGATTCTAAGGACATTTATTATGCTAACAAATGTATCGCAGTAATTAAAGTCATAATAAATACGTTTATTGAATAATCAAATGACATAAAGGTTTATTAAAAGAAACAATGTATTGCCTCTAGAGCACCTACACTAACACTTCGGTCTTCCCTTCTATCACTTTTTCTATCATCTTTATCGTTCTTTCTACTCTCCTTATACCCCCCAATCGATTCTAATTTCCTTCGGCCCCTGTCCCCAGATCTTCGTTCGGCCCCTATCCGCAGTGAATCAGGGCTTCAGTGTCTTTTTCTTTTCGGCACAAATGAGAATTGTGCCTCAAGAATTTTCTCTTAATCTGCTCGTATGAGCCAATCGACCTGGGCCTTAGCGATCGATACCACATCGACGCTGGCCCCTTGAGGTAGGTCTTGAACATCTTGCAAAGCATCACGTCGCAGTGCCCCATACCGGTCATGAGCGATTCATACTTCTCACAATGGTCTTCGGGGTCGCCCTTTCCATTGAAATCATGCATTTTCGGGAATTGCCTTCCCGGAGGTGGTCGAAATTGCACAACATCTTCAGTAACCACGGGCTCGTGGCTGATCTTCCGTTCTCCAAACATGTCTTTCTCGATCCTTCGGATTCTATCATCAGTATGAGGGCCTTCTTTTTCGGAATCGGAGGAGTCAACTGCCTTCGATCGGGTACGCTTAGATTGCGATTCAGAGTGCCACGACTCATCTTCATCGCCTCTAGGTCTCTTATCTCTTTGGTTCTCGGGCTCTGAGTCTTCGGCCTCTAGGGCCTCTCGCAGGGCCTTCTCTTGTAGCTCGATCTCCTCTCTCCGGAGTTTAGGGCTTCCAACTTTAATCGATCGGCCTCTCTCTGCTTAGCCAATCTTTCTGCATCCCTATTGCTCTTTTCTCTTTCCTTCTCCTTCCGTTTCCCCTTGGCCTTCTGATTTTCTCGCCATTTCAGGAGCATTTCTTGTTGTTCTTTGGGAGACGGTATGTCCCCCTCTTCTTCAAAATTCAGTAGCCTCGGGATTACGGGGGAAGTCGTCCTCGGGACGACAAGAGGAGTCGTGCGGCTGTTTCCAGCCACGGTGTTGTTATCGGTTATTGGTGTTTCTTCAATCGTCATAGCCTCTGGTAAATCTCAACACAAACGTATCTCTACGTTCCCACAGCGGCGCCAAATGTTACGATTGATTTCTGCCGGACCTTGATTCGGTCGGACCTGCAAATGAGAAGAATGTGAGGGTTGAGCCCCCGATTCACCTCCGGTGTGAGAATAAGTTAGTCGATTTTTGGTAGGATAATTAGAACATAGAGTGTCTGTGTTGTGTGTAAAAAAATGTGAATGAATGAGAGATTGAACCTGAATTAACCTTATTCTCCTTGTTACAGCGGTTATCGAAGAGTGGGCGACATGGGGTGACGTGTCCCACGTTCTGGAAGTCTATAACCGCATGACCGTTGTAGACGAACAGGCCAAATACTAATGGGCTTCATTCATAAGAATTGGGCCTTCGATCTAGCCCGTTAGGGTGATGGGCCTCCAACATTTAGTATCATTGTAATATGTATTATCTGTAAAATTTGATTTGATCTTATGTTATGATTAATGGGTTAATCGATCACTATATAATTAGCAAACTGTCAAATTTATTATTGATAAATTTGGAATCTCAACTTGATCATTATTAAGTTGATGGAATCTCAAATTGATCACTTTTATTTCATAAAAAATTAACAATTTTATTCGAAAAGTGACGAATCTTAGAACCCGCATTAATAGGTGGTAAATTTAATATTTTACTAATTGTATAATAGCCAATTGATACTTAACCCTATGATTCAAGATTTTGATTTAGTGATAAAAGTTTTTATGGGATTGCATTTATGGTCGATAACTCAAACCAGATATGACGAAGCGGGTACATGTACATATATCAATTTTAACAAATTGCTTGATGGTATATCCAAGAGGTTTAAGAAGACTGAATTAATCTGCGATTATGTATTTTTACGATTTGTTCGACTCGATTGTTATTGTAGATGTCGTATGGTTTTTTATTAACAAATTAAATCCTTTGTAAAAAAAAACAAACAAACTTATAAGTTACTCGTTAATAATAAAATTATTTGGATACATCTATACTCTTTATTAATGTGTAAAATCATATTTTAATGGTACACAATAGTACCAAAATACCAAAATACCAAATTTGATTATCACTAAATTCGGAGTTCGATTCCTAACAACTACATAATTATACAAAATTTATTTACTTTAATTTTTTTAGTTTCATCTCGGATTCGATTCATTACATTTACATAATTACAAAGATTTATTTATTTTAATTTTTTTAGTTTTATCTCGGGTTCGATTCTCTATACTACATAATTAAATAATGTATTATAATTAATATTTTTTTAACTATATTAATATTAATATTTTAATTTCGACCGATATTTAATATGTGTACCCGTACTTCGCACGGGTTATCAACTAATACTTAAAGTCAAAGTTTTAAAAGTTAAGATTTTTTAAAAAAAATTCTCAAACAAGCTTTTAAAATCTATTTATTTCTTAAAATAGTATTTTTACCTTAATGATCAGCTAAATTTTGATGTGTATTTACAGTTCTTAAATACCTATTATGAAAACTACATCTAATTCGATTTAATATTTTATAAAACTTTCTTGATTTAGTTATTTAATATAACTATACTTTTTATTCCCACTTATTTTATTCAAATAAATAACTTCACATCTTTTTCCTTTTTTTTGAAGAATAAATAAATAAAAGTAAAGTAAATTTACTGCTGTGCTGACCGTTATTTACGACTAGAAAGGTACTCCAAACAGAAGTTGTCAAAATAGACTAGTCGGGGTTGTTCACGAATCGAGCTGAGCCAAGCTTTGATCGAAACGAGCCGAGTTTTGACCTTAACGAATTGAGCCGAGCTTTGATCTTATTGAACCGAGCTGATTTATTAACGAACCGAGTCGAGCTTTGACCGAATCGAGCCGAACTCGAGTTGTTCACGAACAGCCTCGAGCCGAGCTCGTTACGAGCTCAAGCTGTTCGCGAACAATTAATTTGGTTGGAGATCTTAGTAGATCACTACTATTCTAGTAGTACTAGTAACTAGTGATTTGTCACGGATTGTTGTTTCTATTTTTTAAAAAATATTTCTCGACGATCCAACCGTACGGATGTCAAGATATATCTAATTTAGTGATATTCCCAAATTTTCAAAAAATAAAAAATTAATTTGGTTGGATATCTTAATAGATCACTACTAATTTAACTAGTACTAGTAACTAGTGTTTTTGTCACGAATTGTTGTTTCTATTTTTTTAAAAATATTTCTCGACGATCCAATCATATGGATGTCAACATATATCTAATTTAGTGATATTTCCAAATTTTCAAAAATTAAAAATTAATTTGGTTGGAGATAAAAAATAAAAAGTAAAAATTTTAATTTTTTTTCGAGCTTTAAGGAGCCAACGAGCCGAGTTCGAGCTGAGCCGATCTTGAGCCGAACCGAACTCTTATCGAGCCGAGCTTAACGAACAAAAATCTTGCTCGAGTCGAACCGAGCTTTTATCAAACCAAGCTCGAGCTGTTCATTAGAAGCTGTGTTGAATTTCTAAGACTACTACTCCCTCTGTCTCAAAATATTTTTCCTGTTTACTTTGGACACGTTTGCCAACGCATACTTTTAATTGTTAATATCTTTAATTTCGTATTAGTATTAAATATAAAAACTTCACTGTATTAAAGTACTCATAAATACGAATAAAATAAAAGCACTCATGACTATATTTTGTCTTATAAATTATGTGTAAATTAGTAATCAACCGCTTGCGACGAATAGTATCGAAAGTCAAAATCAGATAATTTTGAGACGGAGGGAGTAATAGATAGGAGGCAGTCATCTCATATTCCCATCTCATCTCATCCGCAGTTTCTTATCTTTTTGAAACCTCTCTGCCTTTTCAGAGAGACAAGTAGAGAAAACAAAAAAAGAAGAAGACATGGCCGGGTTAGCGAGCGTTGGTTTAGTATGTCCGGTGAAGCTGATACACAAGCCTCTCTTTTCCCCATCTTTGAGCCGCTCCAACTGCTCCGTTAAAATGACGTCTGTTTCTCTCGATCAGGACAAAAAGACCTTTACTCTTCACAAATCTCAACAAGCTTTCGAGGCCGCCAAGGTACACATTTTCCCATCTTTTCTCCTCTTAATTCATGCTATATTGCTACTATTTTATAGTTTCCGCAAAATTGTTCTCGCGCTAAAATGTGTTCTCCACCAAACATGACCCTTTATGTGTGTATGCTGAATAGTTGAAATACTTGTATGTTGTTTGAATTGGGAGTACTGTAATGTGATTTAACAATATTGATGGTTAAATGCTCGATCGTATCTTTATTTTGATTCTAATTATGCTTTTTGTATTTATTTGAAACTCGAAATCAAGACATTGCATACATACTTGCTTTCTTGTCCTATGTCTCTGACAAGCTGTTTGGTGTAGATGATTTTAGTAATTGCGTAGTAGAATGCGGGAATGATTGTATGCTGTAGTACCCAATAGTTGAATACTTGTATGTTATTTGAATTTTGAGTAATGTAATGTGATTTGTTTCATATGTAGTTTTGTAACAGTCTTGACAGTTGAATTCTCGATTAGATCTTTATTCAATTCTGATTATGCTTTACTGTATTCCTTTGGTGTTCCAAATCAGTACATAGCTGTTTGGTGTAGATGATGTGTAGTATAATTGCATAGAAGAAATGAGGGGAATGATTGTATGCTGTAGTTGATAGCTAATACTAAGTTATTAGAAAGAGCTTGATGAATTTTGTTATTTCATTCTACTTGTTGCAAAAGAATCTTGTTTGTTAAATGTATTTAATCTTGTAATTTGTTATCAGGAATTGATGCCTGGAGGCGTGAATTCACCGGTGCGTGCATTCAAATCAGTTGGCGGACAGCCCATTGTAATTGACTCTGTCAAGGGATCTCACATGTGGGACATTGATGGAAATGAGTACATCGACTACGTTGGTTCATGGGGGCCTGCAATCATTGGTCATGCGGATGATGAGGTCTTTAATGTTCTTATAGCTTTCATTTCTTAAGAATGCACATTAGGCTATTACAGTTATGTATAATGTATAGGTACTGGTATTTACCCTGCTATCTTTATATATTTTACTAGCCTAAATGTTGCAGCTGCTCTGCTCAGTCCTTTTTACATCACTGAATGCATATCTTTTTATCTTGTTCTTGTTGTATTAGTGTAAACATTTAAAATCGTAGTATATTTTTTGACTTGTTATCCGTTATTCTGGTTGCTTGCAAAGAAAATACATCCTTACCCTCTCAACATCTTGAGAATTAAGCATATTATAATAGAATGCAGGATACCCTGTATATAGTGGTTCTTTAAGCAGTTATTTATAGATATGATAATATTAAACAGTTTATTGCCCGCGTTCTATGTACCAAACTCTGTAGCCTTTTCCAGTGAAGGAATTCGCTTGCTCTGCTCTCTAGATACTTCCACAGTTCCCTCTTTACTTATCTGTGCTATGTGAATATTATGTTCTTTCACTGTCATATCTAGTGCACTATCCGGAACTAACATATACCTGCAGGTACTCAAAGCCTTGGCTGAAACAATGAAAAAGGGTACTAGCTTTGGCGCTCCATGTCTTTTAGAGAATGTTCTGGCTGAGATGGTCATCTCAGCTGTACCAAGTATAGAAATGGTGAGGTTTGTCAACTCCGGCACAGAAGCATGTATGGGAGTACTTCGTCTGGCTCGTGCATACACTGGCCGACAGAAAATCATCAAGTTTGAGGGTTGCTACCATGGTCATGCAGATCCTTTCTTAGTTAAGGCTGGAAGCGGTGTTGCTACTCTAGGACTCCCCGACTCTCCTGGTGTCCCAAAGGCAGCTACCTATGATACACTAACATCTCCATACAATGACATTCAAACAGTGACAAGTCTATTTGAGGAGCACAAAGGGGAGATAGCTGCAATCATCCTTGAGCCTGTGGTGGGAAACTCTGGTTTCATTACCCCTACAGTTGATTTCTTGAATGCCCTCCGCAAGATCACTAAAGAAAATGATACTCTTCTAATCTTTGATGAAGTTATGACTGGGTTTCGGTTGTCTTATGGTGGTGCTCAAGAATACTTTGGCATAACTCCAGACCTAACAACCCTGGGGAAGATTATCGGGGGTGGCCTGCCTGTTGGGGCATATGGTGGAAGGAGGGAGATTATGGAGATGGTTGCACCAGCCGGACCAATGTACCAGGCGGGGACACTTAGTGGTAACCCATTGGCAATGACCGCAGGAATCCACACTCTTAAGCGATTGAAAGAGACAGGAAGTTACGAATACTTGGATAAAATCACTAGTGAACTTATCAATGGGATTTTGGATGCCGGAAAGAATGCTGGACACGCAATGTGTGGTGGGTATATAAGTGGAATGTTTGGTTTTTTCTTCACAGAGGGGCCTGTATATAACTTTGAGGATGCAAAGAAGAGTGATACAGCTAAGTTTGCAAAGTTTTACAGAGGGATGCTGGAAGAAGGAGTTTACTTTGCACCCTCACAGTTTGAGGCTGGGTTCACTAGCCTAAAACATAGTTCTGAAGATATTCAGAGGACAATAGCAGCTGCTGATAAAGTTTTAAGACAACTCTAGTTTGTTGGTTTCTGTATGTTTAAGCTTTTGAGGTTCTTTTTGCAGGCATTTGGGTTTAATCCTAGGTTTTTCTATAATCCTAGGCATTTGGGTTTTATTTTGTTTGTGTAGTAACTTTTATTAAATATCAATGCAAATGTTCTTCTTGTTTAGCATTCTGTAGCATGTTTACTGGAAGGAAAAACTAAAATGTGCAAGTTTTCTTGTCATTATTTCTTGGATACAGTTCAATTGTTGGTTTGTTTGTTCCGGAGAGCTTGCAGTTGCTTGAAACCAAATTACAACTTTATAATCCTAAGAAAAATTACATAATTGTGTTTGAATGAACAGCATGGCTAAAAAGTTACAATGTTGTTTTTTTTTTACTTTCTTTGCAACATATTTGACATTGTCAATTCTGAATTCTGATAACTTGGATCAGTTTTTAATCAAATCTAGTAAAAGTTCCAAATGTTGGTATGATTGTTGTATATGAATAGAGCTGTTTAACTAACCGAACTGTTCGTTAAGCTCGGTTCGTTCGTCCGTGTTCGAGTTCGATAAGCTCGTCCGATAAGCTTACCCAACTCGAGTTCGGACAAGAAAAAGTGTTCGGTAAGATTACCGAACATGTTCGGTTCGTTAGGATTTTCGTTCGTGTTCATTAAAAGTTCGTCCGAGTTCGGTTCGTTCGAGTTCGTTCGATAAAAAACAATAAAATTAATTTTTTATTTTTTAAAAATTTGGGAATATCAATAAATTAGATATATCTCCAACCAAATTAATTTTGTATTTTTTGAAAATTTCGGAAAATCAATTAATTAGATATATCTTGACATCCGTACGGTTGGATCATCGAGAAATATTTTTAAAAAAATAAAATCAACAATCTGTGACAAAGCACTAGTTACTAGTACTAGTGAGAATATTAGTGATCTACTAAGATCTCCAACCAAATTAATTTTTTATTTTTTAAAAATTTGGGAATATCAATTAATTAGATATATCTTGACATCCGTACGGTTGGATTGTCGAGAAATATTTTTAAAAAAATAGAATCAACAATTTGTGACAAAGCACTAGTTAATAGTACTAGTGAGATTATTAGTGATTTACAAAGATCTCCAACCAAATTAATTTTTTATTTTTTAAAAATTTGGGAATATCAATTAATTAGATTTATCTTGACATCCGTACGGTTGGATCGTCGAGAAATATTTTTAAAAAAAATAAAATCAACAATTTGTGACAAAGCACTAGTTAATAGTACTAGTGAGAATATTAGTTATCTACAAAGATCTCCAACCAAATTAATTTTTTATTTTTTTGAAAATTTGGGAATATCAATTAATTAGATATATCTTGACATCCGTATGGTTGGATCGTCGAGAAATATTTTTAAAAAAATAGAATCAACAATTTGTGACAAAGCACTAGTTACTTGTACTAGTGAGAATATTAGTGATCTACAAAGATCTCCAACCAAATTAATTTTTTATTTTTTAAAAATTTGGGAATATCAATTAATTAGATATATCTTGACATCCGTACGGTTGGATCGTCGAGAAATATTTTTAAAAAAATAGAATCAACAATTTGTGACAAAGCACTAGTTACTAGTACTGGTGAAAATATTAGTGATCTACAAAGATCTCCAACCAAATTAATTTTTTATTTTTTGAAAATTTGGGAATATCAATTAATTAGATATATCTTGACATCCGTACGGTTGGATCGTCGAGAAATATTTTTAAAATTTTTAAAAAGTAATTTTTTTATTATTTTAATTATTAATGAATTTCTTTAAAAAAAAATAACGAACTGTTCGCGAACTGATCGTGTTCGGTTCGGCTCGACATGTTCGCGAACTGTTCGTGTTCGGTTCGTGTTCTTGGAATATTACCGAACTCGAGTTCGGACAGACAAAAGAGTTCGATAACGTTACCGAACATTGTTCGGTTCGGTAGAAATTTGCTCGTGTTCGGTAAGAGTTCGTCCGAATTCGCTTGAGTTCGGTTCGTTTACAGCTCTATATATGAATTCTGACTTGTCCATGAATAAAAATAGAAAGGATGTCCATTTCATATCTTGGTCTTTCTATTTTACAAAATTAGTAAATGTTGTGGAATAAAAACTAGGTTATGATTATGACGGCTAGGGTTTGTGAGCTTCAAGCTTTAATGGCTGCTTCTGCGTTCGAGACTAAACGGTCCTCACAGAATGCCTACGTATCTCTGTATTAGAGAATCAAGCCAAGAAAACGTAGTTCTGAGATGAGGGGTCAGACCCTTTATATAGGCTGAGAAACCCTAAAATCGTAGTAGGGTTAGGTGACTTGGTGGGCAAGTCACCGCCTCAAGGAAGGTTCTAGACTCCTTCCTTGTAGGAGTCAGTTTCCATGTTGGAATATGTATCTTGGAGACTAAGTCAGGCAAGAATAATATCCTTATTTGACTCTTACTTGCTGGGCTGTTTATTACCCCTAATATTAATTACGAAATTAATATTATAGTTAGGGTTTGGGCCCATCTGGTGGGCCCCACGTTTGGACCATTCTAGGTCTAATTAATGCCACATTAAATGTGTCTTAGGGCTTACTTTTAGCCCATATCATTTGCCCCCCAACTTCTAGGAAAACTGATCAGGTTTTCCTTGAAGTTATAACGGCCTTATTCGAGACTTGGGTCAGGGTTTATTGCTCTTACGCGAGTATTTTCAACAATATCATCTTGATGTAAAGCGTGGAGCGACCGACGCATTTACGATGACGTTGAACGACACTAATCAGTGTTAAACGGCACTACACAGCGCTAATCAGCCTTAAACAATGTTTGAACAGTGTTAAACAATGTTAGGTGGCATCAAATGGCACTAACGGCACTAATCGGCGCTAAACAGTGCTAACCGGCACTAATCAGTGCTTAAACAGCACTAAACGGTGCTAATCGGCACTAATCAGTGCTTAAACAGCACTAAACGGTGCTAATCGGCACTAAACTGTGCTAACCCCAATCTCTTTTCATCATTAACAATCATCCAAGATTTGCTGAAAAAGTCGAGATTTAGGTTTAAAAGTTCACTGAAAAAGTAGGGATCCAGGACCAAGAACTGAACCTGGACCGGGGGGATCCAGGTTCAGAAGCTGGTCGGCTGGACCCCCTGAAAATGAGCTGGTCGGCCAAAAGCTGGTCGGCTGAGACCTGGTCGGCCAGAAGCTGGTCGGCTGGCCCTCCTCCAGGGGAGCTGGTCGGCCAGAAGCTGGTCTTCCGGGACTTGGTTGGCTGAAATTCCTCTTCTAGGGCTAACTAGTCAATAATTGGCCTAAAAAACTTGAACTTAGACTCCTTCTTGATTTCAATAGAGAGTGTGGATCTAGGATCAGAAACCATCCATGGTCCTAAGGATCCATAGTCTTGACCTTGATTACGAATCGTCAGTATGGTCGCTTGTGACTTCATGGCCAACTTTGGCCTTCATGACTCATCTTGGCCTTCATGGCTAACCTTGGCCTCTCTTTAACATTGATAATCATCTGATATTCGCTGAAAAAGTCGAGAACCATGTCCAAAATCATTTGCTGAAAAGGTAGGGATCCAGGACCAAGAACTGAACCTGGACCGGGGGGATCCAGGTTCAGAAGCTGGTCGGCTGAACCCCTCCAAAATAAGTTGGTCGGCCGGGACCTGGTCTTCCGGGACCTGGTCGGCTGACCCTCCTTAAAATAGGTTGGTCGGCCGGGACCTGGTCTTCCGGGACCTGGTCGGCTGACCCTTCTTAAAATAGGTTGGTCGGCCGGGACCTGGTCTTCCGGGACCTGGTCGGCTGACCCTTCTTAAAATAGGTTGGTCGGCCGGGACCTGGTCTTCCGGGACCTGGTCGGCTGACCCTCCTTAAAATAGGTTGGTCGGCCGGGACCTGGTCTTCCGGGACCTGGTCGGCTGAGGCCCCTTGTGCGTCGCGGTCGATTGCTTCTTGGCTAGCTAGTTAACCCAGATGTGAAAATCATTCATGATCTTGAGGATCAAAGACTTTGATCTGAATCTCAAACCATCATCTTGGCCATTCATGACTTTGTTATCTTCAGGATCAAGGAACTTGACCTTGATCTTGGATCGTCAGTTTGGTCACTCGTGACTTCCGACGATATTATTCAAACATCAGCTATTTCTTCTTTGGCATATTTGAATTTTAACGATCCTTTCTGTATAAAACGAGCAATTTCTGTCCTTTTTTCATCTTTAAACGATAGATGACCTGTAAACGCGGACCAGACTGAACTTCAACCTTTTACAGCAGGTCATACTTCTTTTATAAAAGAAGTGTGGTAGCTTTCATTTCATTCACTTCTTCACTTCTGGGTTTTCAAATTCTTAAGCTCTCTAGCCTTCAAGTTTCAAGATCAAGTTCCAGCTTTGTAATCAAGATGTCAGAAGGTAACCGGCCAGTGGCTCCCCCTGTATCCATGATGGAAGCCATGGCAAAGAGGAGTAAGATGAGGACAGCTAAAGGTAAGGAAGAAATCAAACCTTCTTCATTCGTTGATCGTAAATTTGAATCCTTACTAGATCTTCTTAATATTATGAGGGACACATTCCCGAACTGTGCTAGTTTAGATGCTTTTAGCAGTCCCAGTAAGTTAAACGAAAAAGATGTCCAGAAAATAAAGGACTCATATCACTTTCCGAGTGCTATCAAAGTTCGTCTCGCAAAACCATCAGACAGGACCTGTAACTGGCACCCCGAGAGGCTTTGCGTCCACTGGGGTGCTCTGGATGCTGGGTTCAGATTCCCCGTTGATAACTTCATCATAAGATTGCTGGCAGAGTATCAGATTCATCCCTGTCAGTTGTATCCCAACTCTTGGAGATATATCTCTATATTTTTAATAAGATGTCGTCAATTGGAGATTCACCCGACTACTACATTATTTCGAAGTATCTTCATAGCCAGTAACTCTTCCGACCAAAAGAAAGGATGGGTCAGTCTCAAGCACAGGGTCAAAATTCCACACATGGTGAACCCTTATTCTTTACCAGATTCCCAACATTTCTGGGAGAGAGAGTTTGTAATTCTTGAATGGAAAGGCGGTGATTGGGGTAACTTCTTCGTCAAGAGATTCGGAGTTGTGCAAGATAGTAAACACTTCATTTGCGACCTTGATGATTCGGAGTTACAGGATCGAGATTGGCTTCTGGCCGATGATGGCAGTACCCATTATAAAATGTTTCTGAATGAAAAGAACCTTATCGAAGCTGGCCTTAGCTTTCTTTCCGTTGAGGGTAATTTCCTTACTTAAGCTTCTTATGAACTCTGTTTGTTCTTATATCTGTGTTTTCTCTTTGTGTTTCAGCTGCGGAGGAGATTGACAGCCGTCCTCAAAATCAGCCGACCGTGACTCAAAGAATGAAGAAAAAAGCTGAGGAGCTTTTGAATCCCGCTAAGCCTCGGATTCCCAACTTCTTGGAAGGTTGCTCTCAAGGCGGGAAGAGATCCCGTGGAAGTATCAGAACCCCCTTTATGCCATCCTGGGGTATATGCGAACAAGACTCGGTTTCTGGGAGTCCTGAACTATCCCTAGACTGGTCGAAGCTTTCTGTTACTCCTCCTGATAGACTGTCCTTACTTGCTGGGGACAAAATGAATGAGAATCAACTTCTGGGCTCCCAAGCCTTGTATCAGGTGAGATACTTTTCCTACCAATTCTGGTATGATTTACCTCTTTCACACTCCTTATGCTTTGTGAACTTTGATTGTAGGCTAATGCCTTCTTCCAAGCTGTCTGTACCCAAGGCCTGGCTTTCAGGGATGAGAATATATCCTTGAAGACTGACTCAGCTAGGTTCCAGGAAGAGATTGATGACCTGCATTCTCAAGTTACCCATGCCGAAGCGGATGCCTTATCCTCCCGAAAGCAACTTGCCTCCTTGGCTCAAAAGAAGATGAATGATGCTAATAAATTGATTAAGGCATATCATAAATCTGAAGAGTTTCTAAAGTTCTTTGATGATCATGATGATGAGGTACGTCCTTACAACATGTCTGTTGGTTGGGACAAGGCAATCAGTGCTGTAAGTAGCAAACATCCCTCAGTGGTTATCCCCTCTGATTTTCCTTGCCCTTTCTGGACTGCGGGTGACGAGGACCGTGCAAACCTTGCCTCTGGATCGGGAACCAGGATTGTTCCCCAAGCATCAGGTTCAGGCTCTAAAGGTAGCCGTAGATCTTCGGGATCCAGGAGGCGTCCTCCAGCTGCTAGTCAAGACTCAAGTTCTTCGGGATCCCGTGGAAAAAAGCCCCCGCCTGCCAGGAAAGTTGGAGTTGTTCGACAACCGATCCCAGGCAAGAGGGTGATCCGTAACGAAGACAGTTCGACTTCATCCTCCGGGGAGGAGGAAACCGAAGATGTGGAGACTACTACTCAACCTATGGCGGTCGTTGATCAAGCCGAGGAAGAAACTTCAGGTGAAGAGTCCGGCGAAGAAGAGGATTCAGGTGAGGAGGAGTCGGGCGAGGAGAGCAGCGAGGAAGAATCCCCAACTAAGTAGGATGGGTTCCCCTATGGCCTTGCACGGCCTTTATCTAGCCGTTTGTGGCTTTATTTTATCATCTTTCAGTCAATGTCCTTCGGGACTTAACTTTTATTCGTGTGTTGTAGCTTAACTTAAACCATGGCCCTTCAGGGCGTTTTATTTATGCATCTGTTTCCTTTATTCATATGCTTATTTACTTTCAGTACTTGATCTTTCCAGACTTGCACTCAACAGGTGCTTGGTACATAAACAAAACATAGAATCATAGAATGGAAAACAGATTTGCATTGATATCTCGAAAGAGGGTTCAACCCTTACATAGATACTATGGTCCTACTCGGGGTACTAGTCCCTGGAATGGTTTCATCGAACCTTATTTCTACTTTTATTAATAAATAGCAAAAAGCCAAGTCCTTATTAGGAAGGCTTATACATAATAAATCTTCAAGTTCAGAGCATGCCAAGTCCGGGGCACTTCATTCCCATCTAAGGTCTCCAACTTGTATGATCCTCGTCCTAGCGTCCTTCTGACTCGATATGGTCCTTCCCAGTTGGGGGCTAATTTCCCTTTCTGGCCAACTCCAGAAGCTTCAATCTTCCTGAGAACCAAGTCACCTTGCTGAAAGAACCTCTCCCTAACCCTGTGGTTGTAATAGAAAGACGCTTTCTTTTGATGCTCCGCATTTCTGGCGTTTGCCTCATCTCTAACTTCATCAATCAGATCTAGAGCGAGCCTCATGCCTTCTTCATTAGCTTCAGGTTCATATGCCTCAACTCGAGGTGATGCCTGCATGATTTCCAGCGGCACAACAGCCTCAGCTCCATAAGCTAGCAAAAACGGGGTTGCTCCGGTAGTTACTTTACAAGTAGTGCGATAAGCCCAGAGTATAGGTAGCAGCTCATCCACCCAAGTGTTTCTTGAGCGCTCGACCCTTTTCTTTAGTCCATCCAGGATAATTCGATTGGCCACCTCGGCCTGCCCATTCGCTTGCGGATGTGCCACAGAGGTAAAACGAAGCTCAATAGCATTTTCCTCACAATACTTCTTGAATTCCTCATTGTTAAATTGTGTCCCATTATCTGTCACAAGAATTCGCGGGATTCCATATCTACAAATTATGTTCTCCCAAAAGAACTGGGAAACTTGTTTGGTGGTTATCTTGGCTAAAGGTTTAGCCTCAATCCACTTGGTGAAGTAGTCAATGGCGACTATCAGAAACTTCCTCTGTGCCGAAGCCATAGGGAAAGGACCTAATATGTCCATTCCCCACATTGCAAACGGGATGGGAGAATTGATCGAAGTTAACATCTCAGGCGGCTGCCTTACAATTGGAGCGTGCTTTTGACATCTGTCACACTTCTTGACATAGTCCTGGGCATCCGCCAACATCTCTGGCCAATAGAATCCCAGGCGGGTAATCTTGTGAGCTAGGGCTCTGCCCCCCAAGTGCTGCCCACAGATCCCTCCATGAACTTCCTCCAATGCTTCTCTTGCCTCTTGGGGCCTTAGGCACTTCAAGTACGGGATGACAAACGATCTCTTGTATAAGATGCCTTCAATCAAGGCATATCTCAACGCTCTTACTGACAATTTTCGTGCCTCCAAGGCATTGTCTGGAAGCCATCCAGTTTCTAGATGAGCTTTAATAGGATCTATCCAACAGCTTCCCACATCGATAGGTGCTACCAACTTAGAGTTGATGGTCGGGGCCTTCAAGACCTGGAAGTAAACACTACCTGCATAGTTCTCAATTTCAGAAGAAGCAAATTTAGATAAGGCATCGGCCTTAGCGTTCTCCTCTCTCGGAATGTGTTCCACATAGCATTCTTCAAACTGAGTCATAACAGCCTTCACGACTCTCAGGTATTTTGCCATAGTCTCATCCTTGGCTTCAAACTCGCCATTCACTTGTGAGACCACCAGTCTCGAATCTCCACATACTTTGAGATTCTTGACCCTCATGATTCTGGCCAAGCCTAATCCGGCTATCAGGGCTTCATACTCAGCTTCATTGTTGGTTGTTGGAAAGTCCAACTTCAAAGCGTACTCAACTGTGAACCCATCGGGGCTTTGCAGAACTAAACCTGCACCACTAGATTTTGTTTTTGATGCTCCATCAAAATGGAGCACCCAATATTCCTTCTGACCAGTTATAAGTTCTTCACCTTTATCCTCGTTCTCAGGGGTGGTTATCATCTCCTGCCCCCCGACTTCTTGGTTGTCAATAGTGCATTCAACCACGAAGTCAGCCAATGCCTGAGCCTTGATGGCTGTCCGAGGCTTATACTTGATATCAAACTCTCCAAGTTCTATAGCCCATTTGATCAATCTTCCACTTGCTTTCGGACTGTGCAATATGCTCCTCAACTGTTGGTCTGTCAAGACTTCGATTTTGTGAGCCTGAAAGTACGGTCTCAATTTCCTTGAAGCAGTGATTAATGCCAATGCAAACTTCTCAATGGGAGAGTAATTCAATTCCGCCCCATGCAACACCTTACTCACATAGTAGATGGGTTTCTGAACTTTCTTTTCCTCTTTGACTAGAACAGCACTCAACGCTTGTTCGGATACCGCCAGGTATAGGTAGAGAATCTCTCCAGGATTAGGTTTGGCCAACAACGGGGCTTCAGCCATGTATTTCTTCAACTGTTCAAAGGCCTCCTGGCTCTCTGTGGTCCACTCAAAATTTTTCACCTTTTTTAATGCCTGAAAGAAAGGCAAGCATTTGTCACCAGACTTGGAGATGAACCTTCCTAAGGCCGCAACCCGGCCAGTTAATTTCTGTACATCTCGTATTGAGCGGGGTGACTCCATGTCCAGAATAGCCTTAATCTTGTCCGGGTTGGCCTCTATGCCTCTCTTGGAAACCATCAGCCCCAAAAATTTTCCCGATCCAACACCAAAAGCACACTTTGCTGGATTTAGCATCATCTTATGGTGCCTTAGCACTTCAAATGCCTCTCTGAGGTGCCTTATATGATCTGCCTTGAGTAGGCTCTTGACTAACATGTCATCAACATAGACCTCCATGGTTTTTCCAATCAGATGGGCGAATATCTTATTCACCAATCGTTGGTAGGTAGCTCCTGCATTCTTTAGACCAAAAGCCATAACAAGATAGCAGAAAACACCAAAGTCGGTTATGAAAGATACCTTAGGAATGTCGTCCTTGTGCATCTTAATCTGATTGTATCCGCTGAAACCATCCATGAAACTTAACATCTCGTGTCCAGCTGTAGCATCTATTAGGGTGTCAATCCTTGGTAGAGGGAAACAATCCTTTGGGCATGCATCGTTCAAATCTGTGAAGTCGATGCACATTCTCCATTTTCCATTCGCTTTCTTGACCATGACGGGATTAGCCAACCATTCAGGGAACTGAATCTCCTCAATAAACCCAGCTTCCAAAAGCTTATCAACTTCTTGCTTAATGGCCTCTTGCCTTTCAGGAGCAAAATTCCTCTTTTTCTGCTTTATTTTCTTCCGCTCAGGATCGACGTTCAACCTATGAGTTATAAGTTGGGGGTCAATCCCTGGCATGTCTGCTGCTGTCCAAGCAAACACATCGCTATTCTCTTGCAAGAATGCTATCAATTCGCCCTTCAGGGGTTCCCTCAGAGATGCTCCTATGTATGTAACCTTCTCCGGGTCGCTCAGCTCTAGAGGGACGGGTATTAAATCCTCTGCTGGCTTTCCTCGCTGTTCATCATCACTACGGACATCCATGTCTTCAATTGGGAGTACCTGCCCCCCGACTCCATCAGCTCTTAGGGCGGACACATAACAACTTCTTGCCATCTTCTGGTCGCCTTTCTGTTCTCCAACCCCGTTTCGGGTTGGAAACTTAATCTTCATGTGATATGTTGAGGCAACAGCCTTGAACGCATGAAGTCCAGTCCTTCCCAGGATTGCGTTATAAGTCGAGGCTGCCTTAATTACCAGAAAGTTTAGCATTTGAGTAGCTTCCTTAGGTTCCTGCCCGATTGTCACGGGTAACTGGATAGTACCCTCGACCTTGGACTCAACCCCATTGAACCCATAAATAGGCATGTTAGTCGGAGTTAGCTGAGAATCGGTATATCCCATCTTCACAAACGCATCATGAAACAGAATGTCAACAGAAGCTCCATTGTCTATCAAGACTCGTTTTACCTCCGAGTTCCCAATCACAGGGGTTATAACTAATGGGTCATCATGGGGGAATTTCACCCCTTCCAGATCAGAGTCATCAAAATCAATCACGGTTTCTGTTCTAGCACGCTTCGGGGCCTCTCCCACAATATGCATCACTTCCCTTGCGTATGCCTTTCGAGAATTGCGGGTTGTACCGGCCGCTGTTAGGCCTCCCCAGATCATGTTGATAACTGGCCCTCGGGGCTGCGTGTTGCGGTCACGATCGTTATCCCTCCTGTCATTGTTTCTCCTGTTGTAATCCCCTCTTTGGGTTCCATGATCTCCACCCTTTGTGAAATTGTTCAGCTTTCCTTTACGGATCAAGAATTCAATCTCGTCCTTCAACTGTCTGCAATCATCCGTGTCATGTCCTACATCTCGGTGGAACCTACAGTACTGATCCTTATTCCTCTTTGCGGGGTCTCCCCTGAGTGGCTTCGGCCATCGGAAGTCTTTATCCTTCTCAATTTCCAACAAGATTTGACTTCTAGGGGCATTCAACCTTGCATAGTCAGAGAACCTTGGTCCCAAGTTCTTTTTTGGTGGCGAATCAGAGTCCTTGCTAGTTCGGGGATACTTGTCCCTAGCATCGTACTCCTGCCCTTGCTTACGCTTTTTTGTATCATTGTTTCCCTGACCATTGCCTAATGTGACCTCCTTCTTCGTGCTATCCTCGGCCTTGATGTACTTGTCAGCCCTTCGTTGGAGATCAGCCATATTCTCCGGGGGATGTTTTGCCAACGATCTCTTAAAGTATAAGTCGGTGGTACCATGCTCCAAGGCTACCATTGCAACCTTATTGTCCAGATCAGTGATGTTCAGAGTCTCCTTGGTGAACCTCTTAAGGTAGTCTCTCAGACTTTCGCTCTTCCCTTGTACCACATACATAAGAGATGCAGAGCTTTTCTCATGCGTTCTTCCGCTGATAAACTGACTAATGAAGGCAGCACTCAACTCCTTAAAGGAACCAATCGAGTTTGCAGGAAGCCGACTATACCATCTTTGAGCCATGCCTGACAAAGTTTGAGGGAAAGCCCTACACTTCAAAGCGTCGCTTGCAGGCTGCAACAGCAGTGCGTTTGAGAACGTTCTAACGTGGTTGGCAGGATCACCCATTCCATCATAAGCTTTGATTGTTGGCATCTTAAACTTCTTTGAGATATGAGCATTCATCACGTCTTCAGTAAACGGAGGTGTGGGATCATCAGGGTCCCCAAGTGGCATCAGATCCTTAGGGTTGCTTTTAGGGGTTTCCACCCTTGTAGTTCTTTCAGGTGGGACGGTAGTCCTTCTTTGCCTCCTTAGAGGTCTCTCCAGATCTATGAAGGGAATCGGTCCTGACGTGGGAGGTGGCAAAGTCAGATTTGATCTGGCTTGCTCCCTGGCCATATCTTCCTTTAACTTTAAGATCTCGGCTTCATAAGCCTTAATCCTCTCAGCAACTGTTGAAGTGAGTCCATCATGGATAGTTCGAGTTCTCCCCATAGGCTCTTTACTTGCACGTCGCCTCCTTGGGGCTTCATCACGCTCGTAATCATCGTCAGAAGATGATTCATCTGAATAAGGACCAGAAAAATCGCGATAATCTCGATCTCGAATATACAGGGCATGCCCACTCGGTCCAGCTCCGTAATTGGACATCCCATATGTTGGATTGGTGCTTATGGGGAGATCCGTAGTGTGGATCTGAACCCCTCGTGTAAGGTTGTTGGGACCTACAATCAGAGAAGAAATCCCCGTCTGAGGGGGGTTAGTCCCTGGAACTGTGTGGATGATCGGAGGTAGCGTACTCTCAACATGGGTAGTCGTCCCTAGGGGTTGAGAAACTTGGTACGAAACGATAGTTCCGGATGCCGGAGGTACTTGCTCAGATGTCGGAAGTACTTGTTCAGTAAGGGGCGGAGCAGAGCTAAGAGGTAGAGCCTCGGTAGCGATTGGCTCTGTACTGCCTGGAGCAGTTCTTCGTGTTTGAACCATGGTTGATGTCTTTTCCCACAGACGGCGCCAAATGTTGTGGAATAAAAACTAGGTTATGATTATGACGGCTAGGGTTTGTGAGCTTCAAGCTTTAATGGCTGCTTCTGCGTTCGAGACTAAACGGTCCTCACAGAATGCCTACGTATCTCTGTATTAGAGAATCAAGCCAAGAAAACGTAGTTCTGAGATGAGGGGTCAGACCCTTTATATAGGCTGAGAAACCCTAAAATCGTAGTAGGGTTAGGTGACTTGGTGGGCAAGTCACCGCCTCAAGGAAGGTTCTAGACTCCTTCCTTGTAGGAGTCAGTTTCCATGTTGGAATATGTATCTTGGAGACTAAGTCAGGCAAGAATAATATCCTTATTTGACTCTTACTTGCTGGGCTGTTTATTACCCCTAATATTAATTACGAAATTAATATTATAGTTAGGGTTTGGGCCCATCTGGTGGGCCCCACGTTTGGACCATTCTAGGTCTAATTAATGCCACATTAAATGTGTCTTAGGACTTACTTTTAACCCATATCAGTAAACGTATCATGCATGTAGCAGAAAATGGAGTATGTAAAAGAGGCACAGTGAAAATGAAAAGCGTGGACAAAAATAAACCCCATTACTCAGTAATCATGGGCACGAGCGGAGATGGTTGTGGACTGTGGTAGTGTGGTGCCCCCGATACAGAAAGAATGTAAAGTATTTTTCAATCATTCTTCTGTCTTTTCCATCTTCTATTTTATACTCCTATCTTTCAGATTCCATATAGTTTTTTTTTCACTGCTTAGCACGCATTTTAAGATTCCTATAAAGTATAGTTCCATAATTTATTTTTAAAATTTTCTTTTTTTGTATAAAAATATAACATAACTATTTTTATACTAAAAAAGAAAATTAGAAAAATAAGTTATGAAACTATCCTTAAAATGTACCTTAAAATGCGTGCCACACCCCATCCCCAATGTATACTATCTGCTCGGACGGAACGGAGGGAGTACACTATTTTGTTGCTTTGTTTATTGTCACCCTGCATTTCACGTTGATTTTCTTCCCAACCCGAACTCATTTTTTCCTCTAAATTTATATTCGATAATGTACCTGTTTCTAGAGATGTTAAATTTATATCCGATAATGTACATGTTTCTAGAGATGTGCATGAATTGGATAAACCCATTAAACCTAAGAAATATACAAATATTTTGGATAATATGGTAATGGGATGCATTCAATTCAGATTTTGAATTTTTTTTTGAAATTTTTTTACGAATTGATAATTATCGATGAATTTTTAAACATTGTTGATTTTAATTCTACACGGAGTTTGTCAAATTTAATATGAAATCCCGTAGAATCGTCGTGATTTTAGTATAATTCTTTAAAATCTTATAGAATTTGGTCGAATTTCAAAATATATAAAAAAATATTACGAAATTCATCAAAATTTATCACTTTTTAGAATCCAGAAAAATTCACGATTTTTTGAATATTATGAAATTTTAAAAAAATTTAATTCTTGATTGAATACCATCGGATTTTAAAGTAATTTTAAAAATCCTAATTGAATATCTTAAGATTTTAAAAGATTTTTAAAAATTTATAATTGAATACCATCGGATTATAGTCCGTGCAAGGCACGAGCTTGCTATTAAAATCATGTTAATATATATTTTTGTTACTTTATAATTGAATGGTGCATGCAACATGTTAATGCTTAGTATGCAAAATATATATAAAAGATTATTTATTCATAATATATATACAACTAAAAATAAGTAAATTTCAACGCGATAATCTCTTTGAATGAATGTTCAACGGGTTGGATCAACCTAAATCCATATTCGAATTCGTTAAGATTTTTCGGACTCAGATCAGATCAGGAGTCGGATAATTTTTAGATCGATCTATATCTGATCCATTCGGATTTCGGGTTATCGAATCAGACTCAGAGTTTCAATCCGTTTAACAGATTTAATATATATATATATATATATATATATATATATTTCCAATCTATTAAATAGTTTTTACTAAAAAATTTTGACGAAGTAAAAGTTAAATTTATGACATATGCATTGACAAATCCAAATTTATATTTCAAATTCGGATTTCAGGTTATTGGATCGGACTCGGAAGTCCGATCCGTTTAACAAATTAAAAAAAATATTTTTTTTTATTTTTTCAATCTATAAAATAGTTTTTACTAAAAAAATTTTACAAAGTAAAACTTAAAATTATGACATATGCATTGACAAATCCAAATTTATATTCCAAATAATACTCCCTCCGTCCCTTTTGATTCTTAACACTTTCTATTTTGGGATGTCCACTACTTCACTTATTTTAACAATATTTTACAATATTGCACCCACTACTTAACTTATTTTAACAATAAAATCATTATTACACCCACTACTTCATTTATTTTAATAATATTACACCCATTATCTTGGTTTCCGTGCAAAAAGTAAATGTTAAGAACTCATGGGGTAGTTATATAAAATGTTATATTATATATATATATATATATATATATATATATATATATGCATATACATATATATATATATATAGGCTCATGCTCGAGGGAGAACTCTACTAAGTGAGAGAACCTAAAGACCCTCTCATCTACCCTCCATTCTAATGTAATCCGATGGTTATTTACAATCCGTAAAAACTTGCTTTTTTAAAACTTTTTACTCAAAAGGTTATGTAAGTAATTTCACTTATTGTATACATTTATTATGGAGGAATATATTTATTGTATATATGTTAGTTACTTAGTTCGTACAGTAGTACAGAATATTTTGATATGAGCAATCAAATATGCAATATTTCTTCTGCGCCATGCAATTAGAATCTTTTAGAATATATGCTAATAATTTTATAAAATACTCACGCTGGTAAAATGGTGTTAATTATTTTACTGTAATAAGAAAACGTAGCTCCCCTGTCATGAATCCAAATTTATATGCCGATTATCAAAATTGAAAAAAAAAACACTTAATGGAATTCATAAAAAAAAAAATTATTTATAGTGATGTACTTGTACATAACTATATTTGAAAATTATTTTAAATTTAAAAAATATTTAATAGAATCTTAATATGAATATCTAATAAAATGATACTACATTTTTAAAGTAACGAACAAATCACTCAAGAGAATCTTGGTATATTACATAATATTTTTACATATTTTTTTAAAATGAGAAATTATGCATTTATTTTAAAATTAAGTTACATAGAAATATAATCTATTTCCACATTTCCATATTTTTAAATCAAATTATTTATAATTAATCGATTTCCATATTTCTATCAATCAAAATATTTAAAATAAAATTTTCAACATTCCATGATTCTAACCTTCAAACAAGCAAAATCTACTCTATGTATTGAATTGGTGTCACGTATTTCTAAAAACAAATGGTAGATTTGGTTGACTTTTACAAATAGATTATCTTTTATTTCTCTTAGCTAAAAAAAATTCGTTAGTAATAATGTAAAATTTTAAATATGTAAAGTACGTAAATTCGTTCTATTTATAAAAATTATAATATATTTTTCTTTAAAAAAATATGAATAATAAAATTTACACAACACTCTATAATTTTTTTTAAAACACTTAAAAGAATCTTAGTGTTCTACTTGATTGAAACACTTAAGAAAATCTTATCTCATCTTAAAAATGACAATTTTTTTATAATTTACATTTTTAACAAAATACTTAAGAGATTCTCATCTATTCAAAAAATTTGTTTATTCACGAAAATTAGTTACTTTAAATAATTAACATTTTTTTTTTGATAAAACACTTAAGAGAATCTATGTAAAACACAAAAAAAGAAATTTTTTTATATATGTTAAGATTTTATTGAAAAAATTCTTTGTCATTACAAGATTTTGTAAAAAAAAAAACCTATATTTTAAGATTCTATAAAGTACTTTAAGATTTTAGTAAGTGTTT
This sequence comes from Kitagawia praeruptora, assembly GCA_037693485.1. NCBI lineage: Eukaryota > Viridiplantae > Streptophyta > Magnoliopsida > Apiales > Apiaceae > Kitagawia > Kitagawia praeruptora. The sequence continues at coordinate 28,668,380 of CM075345.1, read as the reverse complement.
TACTATTTTAAGATCTTTTTTTGGGAAAAAATACAACACTCTATAATTTTTTTTTAAAACACACAATAGAATCTTAGTGTTCCACTTGATTCAAACAATTAATAAAATTTTATCTCATTTTAAAAATGACAAATGAATGCTTTTTTATAATTAATATTTTTAATAAATACTAAAGAAAATCTGGTCTAGTCAAAAAATTTGTTTATTTAAGAAAGCTAGTTATTTTTAATTAATTAATATATTTTTTAATAAAATACTTAAGAGAATCTATGTAAATATATATTAAAAACTTATTTTAAGATTTCATTAAGTGTTTGTAAGATTCTATTGGATGTGTTATAGATTCTCTTATTATAAGATTTTGTAATGTCATGATAATTAAATTGTCTCATGATATATTAATAATAAGTTTTATAATATATTTAAAATTGATGTCTAGCATAATGGTAAGGAATCTCCCTTCTAAGTTAGAGGTTGTTGATACAAAATATAGACCCGATCCTGAATTGATATTCGACTAAACCCAATATAATTAGGAATATAATAAACGAGTAAACTTAACATCTACAGGTGACTTGCTCCTAAACAATAGGAGTATGGACCTAAACCAGATCCGTTACCGAAAAGAACTACGTGGGCTTGATTCCTTATAAAAGAATACGTAGGCACCTTGAGAAGGGATCCCCGAAATTCTACTATCTTTTAGAATTAATTCTCTCAAGCGCAGCCCCAAAAACACATAAACCCTAGTTTTCCCCCAAAATCGTCATGGATATTAAATCCGTGCTCTATACGAATATCCGATTATAAATCTTATCTTGAAGCTTAGTCTGTGACGAAAATTTGCTTCAACAGAGGTCAAGGATTCAATTTTTTTTATCATTAATATAACATATGGGGGTTGTCTCACGATATATTAATAATGAGTTTTACAATATATTTAAAATTGATATCTAGCATAATGGTAAGGAATCTACTTTTTAAGTTAGAGGTAAAGGGTTCAATTCTTATTAGGATCAATTTTTTTATCATTAATATAATATATAGGGGTTGTCTCACGATATATTAATAAGGTGTTTTATAATATATATAAAAAACTAATGTCTAGTATAGTGGTAAGGACTCTCACTCATATGCTAGAGGTCAATGGTTCAAATCTCATTAAGAACAATTTTTTATCATTAATATAATATAAGAGGGGTAATTTAGTAATTTTAAGATGATTAAATTGTCTCACAAACCTCCCTGTTGTGCTATTAATAATATAATAGATAATAGATTCAAATTGAAAATCCTTGAATTTTTAAAATTCATAATTTTTTTTAAAATCTGGGGGTAATTTAGTAATTTTAAGATGATTAAATTGTCTCACAAACCATCGCTATTAATAATATAATAGATTGAAATTGAAGCCATGAATGATGAGATGAAATCCATGAAGGATAATGACGTTTGGGATCTTATCAAGTTGCCTGAAGGTGCGAAAGCAATTGGTTGTAAGTGGATATTTAAAACCAAAAGGGATTCAAAGGGCAATATTGAAAGATATAAAGCACGTCTAGTCGTAAAGGATTTCACTCAAAGAGAAGGCATTGACTACAAAGAAATTTTCTCTCCAGTATCATCAAAAGATTCTTTTAGGACAATAATGGCGCTTGTAGCTCATTTTGATTTAGAGCTACACCAGATGGATGTCAAAACAGCTTTTCTCAATGGAGACATTGACAAAACGATCTACATGACACAATCATAAAACTTTGAAATTGGTGATCCAAAGTCTATGGTTTGTAAACTTAAACGATCCATCTATGGTATAAAGCAAGCTTCCCGTATGTGGAATCACAAATTTCATCAAACCATTGTCTCATACGGTTTTGAGTCCAATGTTGTTGAAAAATGCATATATCATAAGTTCAGTGGGAGTAAATTTATATTCCTTGTGATTTATGTTGATGATATACTATTAGCTTGCAACGATATAGTCTTATTGCACGAAACAAAGAGATTTCTTACTTCTTGTTTTGAGATGAAGAACCCTGGTGACGTTTCTTTTGTATAAGGAATCCGTTTTCGAGATATCCTTGGATTATCACAAAAGAGCTATATCGAGAAGGTGCTTGTTAAGTTCGACATGAAAGGTTGTGCACAAATAAGTACTCCTGTTGCTAAAGGCCAGAGACAAGTTTAGTCGCAAACAGTGCCTTAAGAATGATCTTGAAGGAAAGGAGATGAAGAACATTCCCTATGCATTGGCTATTGGGAGTCTTATGCATGGTCAAGTTAGTACCCGATCGGATTTGGCATTCGTTATGGGTATGTTAAGCAGGTATTCAAGTAAACCCAGAATGGATCATTGGATTGTAATTAAACGGGTTATGAGGTAATTGTAAGGAACAAAATATTACATGCTCGTTTATCGGAAGTTGGAAAATTTGGAGATCATTATTTATTTCGATTCTGATTTTGTTGGTTGTGTAGATATAAGCAAATCTACTTCTGGTTATTTCTTTTGTTATGTCTAAACATATAGACATTAAATATCAAGTTATTATATAGAGAACACAATATCAATTAGTGTCTATTGCGTATATAAAAACAAATTTTATGCTAGCAGACCCACTTACTAAAATTTTGGCACCTAAGGTCTTTATTGGGCATACTGCTCATATGGGTGTTATCTCATTGGAGGATATTCAATTTTAGTGGGAGTTTTTTTTTTGTTTTGTTCTTGTATTCGGTACTCAGTTTTAATATTGACACTATGGTGATACGTTATGTATTTTGAGTTTCTACAGAATAAAGTTATTTCTTTTTATTTTATTCTCTCTATTGCTCTATATGAGTTATCTCTTTCAATTGTGGTTTTGACATAAAGTTCGAAAGAATAAAGATTGATCTCACTAAGGTATTAAGCATCAATTGGAAATAGGCATGATTGAGATCACATTGCATGTAACTTTCAGTTACACATCCATACTTGATCTATGTCATTGAATATATTTATGTGGTGATCGTTGAAAATCGAGTTAAGACAAAATGACGAAGGTCGCTTTGGTTTCATATTTTTATATGAGATTGACCAGATTAACTAAGGAAGATGTTTTCTAAAGAATAAACAATTTTGTGCGCACTTATGGTTATTGAATGTAATTGTTGTTTGGAACAATTTGTAGCCCAAGTGAGAGATTGTTAGATTATTTTTTACAATCTAATAATAATTTATGGGCTTACAAATTAAAGACAATTATATTTAATGTTTATTCTATATATTGGACTAATTAAGTGGTCTAAAATAAAGGGTCCAATAACATCTTATTCGGTATGAGCTTTGTAATGTGTAATACCCAATAGTAATCTGATTAGGGTTAATGAGGTCTAATTAGACTACTATATAAAAACATAATAGGATCTTGGTCCGTAAGGCTATTCACAACCTCTACTCCTCTATTCCCATCAGTTAGAGCGAGATATGGCTAGAGGCAAATCAAGTCTGTGGAAGATCAGGTCCCATAATCCGTATTCATATTTATTATCATGGAATCAGGTACGCTTTCGCACTACAGTTTTATCGTGTAACCTTACCATGAATCGTTGGATTGTAATTAAATGGGTTATGAGGTACTTGCAAGGTTCAAAATATTGCATGCTCATTTATTAGAAATAAAAAAAAATTACAGATCATTATGTATTCCGATTCTTATTTTGTTGGTTGTGTAGATACAAGAAAATCCACTTATGGTTAAGTTTTTTTTTTTTGTTATATCTAAACATATAGACATTAAATATCAAGTTATTATAGAGATAACGCAATATCAATTAGTGTCTATTGAGTATATAAGAACAAATTCTATGCTAGCAAATCCACTTACTAAAGCTTTGACACCATAACGTTTTCTCAGGCATACTACTCATATGGGTGTTGTCTTATTGGAGGATATTCAGTTTTAGTGGGAGTTTTTTGTTTTGTTCCTATATTCGGTACTCAGTTTTATTGACACTATGGTGATATTTATGTTTTTTGAGTTTTTTGCAGAATAAAGTTATTTATTTTATTCTCTCTATTGCTCTATATATTAGTTATATCATTCAATTTTGGTTTAAACATAAAGATTGATCTCACTAAGGTATTAACCATTAAGGACCAATTGAAAATAGGCATTATTGAGATCACATTGCATGTAATTTCCAGTTATACATCCATACTTGATCTATATCATTGAATGTATTAATGTGGTGATCGTTGAGGATCGAGTTACGACAATGTGTCGAAGGTCGCTTTGGTTTCATGTTTATATATAAGATGGACCAGATTGACTAAAGAAGATGTTTTCTAAAAAATAAATAATTTTGTGCGCACTTATGCTTATTGAATGTAATTGTTGTTATTTGTAGCTCAAGTGGGATATTGTTAGATTATTTTTATAATCTAATAATAATTTATGGGCTTACAAATTAAAGACAATTATATTTAATGTTTATTCTATATTTCTACTAATTAAGTGGTCTTAAATAAAGGGTCCAATAACATCTTATTCGGTATGGGCTTTATTAGGTGTAATACCCAATAGTAATGTGATTAAAATTAATGGGGACTAATTAAAGTATTATATAAAAAGAACTAATAGGCTCTTGTCCTCAAGGTTATTCACAACCTCCACTCCTCAGAACGATACGGCTAGAGGCGAATCAAGTTTGTTGAAGATCAAGTCTCATAATCCGTATTCATATATAAAGTCACGGAATCAGGTACGCTTTCGCACTACAATTTTATCGTGTAACCTTGATAATATCACATAAGATGATTTGTGGTTGTTTATTTAGATTTAAATAGATTCAAATTGAAAATCCTTGAATTTTTAAACAGATCATCGCTATTAATAATATAACGGATTCAAATTGAAGATAAAATCGAACGAATATCGTTCTGACTGTAAACGAATCGGTGTTCAAAAGATAATTTAAGTGAAAAGAGGAATAATGTCTCGGTTTTACACTAATCCCGGTCGATAAATATTGTTAGTACTATTATAGTCAAGATGGACAAATTAAGCAGTCGACTGCCGATAAGATCATGAATTCAGAAGTGTCTGGACTCTGCACTACACTAAATTCATATGAAATTTTGTCACGTACCATACCATGTTTACAATAAAAAATGAATAAATTGAGAAGTGTCTGGACTGTGGACTACAGGAGTAGTGCTGAGGTACTGCACAGTAACAAACTCTGGACAATAACCATTAACAACAAAACAAAGCCACTAACCAACCACGCCCCTCTGGGTTCACAGTTACTGCTCACACCCCGTCAGCTTGGTTCGTGTTTTGAAAACAATAAATTTGAGTTTTCCTGTGTAATATCCCGTAAATGTTATTATATTAATAACAAAAAAATTATAGAAAGAGAATTAAAATTAGATGATAAATAGGATTTAAATTTAAATAAAATAATGGGCCTAAAATATAATTAGTGGGTTTGGATTAGGGTTTTATAACGCTATATAAATATCTTATTATTGTTCCTTATTTTTATTATCAAAATTCGTAGGATTTTTATAAACACAATTCAACAGTATTTCTTATCTTTATTATCAAAACTAGCTTATATCTCGTGGAAAAGCACGGGTTATTTTTAATTTTTTTTTAAATTTATTTATAGTATATATAATATTATAAATATTACTCCCTCAGTTTCGGCCATTTATTTACGTTTCCGTGATAATGTCCGGCACACATTTTAAAGTGCATATAAAGTGTAGTTCTATAACTTATTTTTAAACTTTTTTTCTGAATAAAAATTTAAACATTTAATTTTTATTCAAAATCATAAAATTATAAAAATAAATTACGAAACTATTTTTTATAGACACCTTAAAATGTATGTCAGACACTCTTTCTGAAATATAAGCAATTGGATGGAACGGAGGGAATACGTTGTAGGAAGGATTCGAACCACTTTTGTATATAATAACTTTAATATTAAATGTAAATTAATATATTATTGGCGGCAATCGAACTTTCAACCTTTCTATATAACCTCTTTTAGTTTTCATTTTAAATTAAAATGTTGTTGGTGAGATTCGAATCTTAGAGCTCTATTTATAACAACTTTTAGTATTGTATCTAATGGTCATCATCTACTTGAGTTGAAGATCTAATGTTTTGAATGTAAGGAATAACCGAAAATGAGGGGTTAATCAAACTACAAAATATACCTTTTTCGCTTAATATAGTATAGACTTAAAAATATCAATTATTTGCACGGGATTTAAGCTAGTATATCCATACTACACTATAATAAGCGAAAGAGGATATAATTTGTAGTTTGGTTTATACCCCGTGCAATTTTAATTTTTTTATAATTTATTTATAGTGTAGTATGATATTATAAATATTAATTTTAATATGTTATTGGAAGAATTCGAACCTTAAATCTTAGTATATAATAATTTTTAGATTTAAATATACATTAATATGTTGTTGGCGGAAATCGAACCTTAGACTTCTGTATATAACAACTTACTAACAACCAAATACAATTTTAATAATAAGTGTAAGAGTGATTTTGTCCAAAATATTGGTATGATAAAATAAATAAGAACCATTAGATCATAAAATAAATAGATAAAAATGATGGATATAGCATAAAGAATATTTTATTTTTTAACATGTAAACTAAAAATTGTATTTGGATTGAAATACGAAAACGTGTATGTCAATGATTTAAATCATATATAATTTGGTTATCTACATTGAATATGATTATCAATGTAGGTCTTCTACACTGAAATGGATTAATGTAAAAATTCGTAATTATATTTTTTCTCTTGAGATTTTGAGTGTTTCCATTTCGATAATAATTATTAAATTATCTTTAATTTAAAGATAATTTAATAAGCTTCGGTGGACTATAAAATCATACAAATCTGATTTCTAGATCTCGAGATAGAGCCCAAATAGTAAATATGATTTTTTTTAATATTAGTAAAAAAATTAAATAAAATTTAATTGTATCATTTTTTGATTATATCCTTTTTGTATTATAATTTTCTTTTTAAAATTGAATTATAATACAACATTTTTTAATTATATCCTTTTTATATTATAATTTTCTTTTTAATATGATAAAAACCTTGATCGTCCATAAATAATATAAATATTATATTTTAATGTAATTAAATATTATTTTATATATTATATTATATTTAATATAAGTAAATATATTATATTATATTTTTAATATAATATTATTTTTTACATATATGATTGGAATTCAAATTATAAATATTGTACTTTTAATTATAGCTCGTGCAAAGCAAGGTTTAATTTTAATTTTTTTTATAATGTGTTTATATTGTAGTATGATATTATAAATAATAATTTTAATATGTTATTGGAAGAATTCGAAACTTAAATCTTTGTATATAATAATTTTTAGTATTAAATATAAATTAATAATCTAACCTTAGACCTCTTTATATAACAACTTTTAATATTGTTTATTATTGTTGAATATAACGATCATGATATATTTGAATTGAAGATATAACGGTCGTGAATAAGGGATAACAAAAAATAGGATCCGTTTTCTCTTATTATAATATGGTATAAATTAGTAAATAATTTATATTTTAATAATACAAATACGAAATGTATAATGCACCTTCATATGTTTTAATTCAATTCAACTTTTTTTTTGATAAAACCAATTCAACATTTTTGAAATATATATGTTGGATTCCGACCCTTCCTTACTCTTTCTATGTTTATGTGTACACATAGTCATACAACTTCCTTTTTTTTTTTGACGAACAAGAAGATTTTATTGATAATAAAACATTGGAACTCAACAGGGACAAACCCCCAAACTATCAACACGAGCTAAACAAATAGCCGCTTTGTTTTTAGATTGCTTAACATATTGAATATAAATATTCTTGATAATAAAAATGATTACAAAGGTTTCTCGAGCAATTCAGTCGACACCAACATCCCTGAAAATAGTATAATCACAATTGACCTGCGCACATAAAAACCCGGTGATAGCCCAATGTTCATACCCATCAGTTACACCAACTGAGGTTGGGGGTACAGATGCCCAATATATTGAACAATCCTTTGTTGTGCAAGGTGAGCTCTCACGATAATTACCACCATTCCAGATTCAAAGCGGGTTTTCCAGATCTCCCAGTACACCATATAAATCATTCTTAACGCAACATGACAACAAATCAAAAACGCAACAAAACATAAATCCAAAAAAATTGGGGACAATCAACAACCCAAAAAGATGGGTACGGCAACAAGATCTCACCCAAAAAAGATTAGATCTCGATTTTATTGAAAAACTAATATATCGAAATTAAAGATTCAGAAATGGAGGAAACAGGATGAGAGAATGGGTGGGGCGGATGTGGGTTTGATGGAAGGATGAGGCGGTGAAGGATGGGTGAAAGTTATGGATGGCGGCCGACTCTCATTCGAGAGAGAAGAATTGGACTTTTTCCCTACTTTTTACTTATCTCGAAAAAGTCATACAGCTTCCTATTTATCTTTGATATATTTTTTCCCCATGTTTGTTTCTTTTTTCACTTTTAAAGCTTTCATTATTTACATATGATGAAGACGTAAGAATGTTTGACGAAGGTCATAGCGCATGTATCTGTTATAGATCAAAAGGAAACGGAGAAACACATGATAATCTTTTTTTTAACCAATAAATGCATGATAACTTAAAATTTGTGATTATTTATTAAATTTATATTAGTGATTTTAAATTAAATTTATAAAATATATGTTATTGTTAGGAGTCGAACCCTTTACCTATGATAGTACTTACTTATTATCCCTTTTACTCTTATTATATAATAGGATATAATTCGTAGGACTTTTATAAACACAATTTAGTAGTCTTGTAAAATTCGTAGTAATTTCAGTGTAATTCGGAATTCGTTGATTCTGGATTTGTCAGAAAGTTTTTTTTTATTCTGTACAACTTTCGTGATTTAATATTCCTAAGAAAACATCGTTTAGAGGGTTAAAAACGCTAATACATGTCTGGTCATAATTGAATACATGATGTACGATGATTGGATTTCTTGATTTTTCGTATCGAGGTAAGTTTCTAATTGATTTTGCTAGTGTTTTTCAAATTATGCGTTATGTGTATTTATTTATTAAAATTTGGGCTAAGTGATGATATATTTTGAGCTTATATGTACCAGTGTATTTATGTGTTACGTGTAAACAGGAGTCTTGAAACTCTTTATGATGTGGTGTGCGAAAATAAAGATTTAGGATCGAGTTAAAGGGTTGTAGTGATAATTTTCTAAAATTTAGGAACGTTATGACCAGTTTGTAGTAGTCGTGGTATGAATTGTGAATTTCAAGTTATTGTTATTATGTGGTATCGTATCGAATAAGAATATGTGCATCGAAAGTTATTATTTCGTGTATCGTATTATATCTTATTGATAATCTTGTATAATACGTGTATACGTGTTACATGACACTACTAGTTATTGTATTGTTTGGTTTCTTGATAGATTAGCTTATTACTAACAAATTTTAGATTCGATGATTATCATTTTAGCTAAGTTTTTGTAATAAATACCTTTATAATATGAAGAATTTTTGAATAATAAATTATACTTTATTTTTATTTTAATTTAAAATTAATAGTCCGGACTCTTACATCTGGACATTACATTCAGGGGTGACCATAATATATCATACGAGACTCGTTAATCGTTATCCAAAACTCGATTTTTACCACGATTTACAGTGATTAAATTTGAAAATAAGATTCGATTAAAATAATAAAATTTCATAAACATTTACTTAAAAATAAAATGTGAAAAAGTGCGCGTGTTTACCGTAGGCACTAGGCAGCAGAAGCTAGTAGTCACAACACCTAAAACCCTGACCCTCCCTCCTCCCTAATATCACCACTTTCCAATTCCCTTTCTCTCCCCTCTCTCCACAAACACACTTACCGGAGGTGATTGCTACATCTCTCTCTCTCTCTCTCTCTCTCTCTCTCTCTCTCTCTCTCTCTCCATACAGATACTACTCCATTCCATTACAAGCAACGCATTCAAACTTAGCCTTTTCTATGATTCGTTTGCCTTATCATTTCCGGCTTTGTTGATTTCTCTTCTCTCCTGCCATTTCCTACTACCTGGATGCCTGTTTTCATGTAAGTATATTACACACACACACACACACACTTCTCTTCTCGTGCTTAAATCACAACCTGCCGTCGATACTCGCCATTTCAAGTCATGACAGCGCTGTAAATCTCTTCATTCCAAGTCAAATTTCCACCACTAGATTTGAATATAATTTTTTCACCGATTTGACATTTAGTCACACTCTGATTTAATAGAGTACCTCATTTCAATTTCCACCAAATTTTCTTACACCTACACTACTAGCTACTGTACTACTCCCACAGTTTATTCACACACTGTTGTAGTACTGTTAAATATTATTTTATACATTTTTGAGCCTCGCCTCACTGTAGGTAGAATTCTCTGTGTGTATATGTGTATGTATATATCTCCTTCTCTAGGTCATTTCTTTTCATATCTCTCATTTTAATCTGCTTCAGATCTAACAGGTACTCTAGAAGCGCATTCTTCATCGTCTAGGGCTTAAAGCTTCCGAGTCAAACCTCTACACTGACTCACTGTTCCGACTCGTTCATCATCTCCATCTGGCGACCTCAAATGACGGGAAGATTCGCAACATTTTCGATCACCTTGGTGTTTCTACTCGCGATTCCAGCAGGTGACTCAACTCGTGTATTGACTCAGTCATTATATTCGTCCTTCAATTTTATAAATGCTTGTCGGTTAAATTGTTGTGTGTCTCTGAGTTGATTTGAGAAACAAACAGGTCTTAACAATTTGTCACTATATGATTAAATTCCAGGCCCTTTGACTTGTTATTTTCTGTCATTTATTTTATTTTAACAACTCAACATACATTCTCATTTAATTCATTTCAGGCCTCTATTATTGTGATATTTTCTCTACATTTTTCTCCACCGTTGATTTCTCACCGCACAGGAAGCTTCTCCGTTCCGGTAAGTTTACAACCCTAACTCTCTACTGTTCGTTAAAGGTTTATGCTAAATGTATGTATAGATATATGTTGGTTGTATGTATAGTTGTTTGGGACCAGTAAAATGGATATCTGTGAATTTTACTGTGTTTTTGTCGCCTGTGCAATGTGCATGCCTCAGATAGTACTACTATTTCGCACGTCTCCTTTTTGTTTTGTCACTTGATTTTTTTTAATTTTGTTTGTTTTTCATTTGCCGCATGTTTGTTCTTATCTGTTTACTGTTTTATAATACCAGTAGTATTATGTTTTTACTCTACCTTCATAATTCTTATGACATTTTTTTTTTCGAATTTAATATGGTGTAGGTATAAAACTGATTTGGTATAAAATTGGAAAAGGTAAAAATGAAATGGGAGCCCAGAACCCAGAAGTCTTTGTTTATTAGTCCAGATTTTACTTTACTTTTTAATTTGGTGGATTTTTCTTATCTGTTTATATTTTATAACATTATAAATCAAGTCTACAATTAAATTTACTTTCTAGAGTTGCTAGTTGTTCTTAATTTTGCTATCATGGTAGCAATTTAGTAATCCGAATCTAGTATTAATCTGTTTGTTCTTATTGGATTACACTGCTATGAACTGCATGGTGTTTGACTTGACCCCTATTTCCTTTGCTCAAATATTTGACTGAATAGATTTTGAGGAAAACAGTTTTTTATTCTTAATTTGTGAGATACTATCATAATGATATGATCTGATTAGATTTGGATGGTAAGGAATGTCACACCACACGAGGATTCATGAATTTGTAGAGCAGCTATGTGGGTTCACTAGGAATTTTAAGACTTTTGCCTCGAAAGTAACACCAAGGACCAAGGTCATAGTACTATTATAGTAGTATAATAAAAAGAAAGACAGTAAAGTCTTTTGATTTTGATCTACACTTGCAGATAATAGTAATACAGTACACAGCTTTCTTTCTCTTTGTATTGTTTTGAGCTACATTGGTCTTGTCTACTCTTTTGCTCTTGGATTGTAAGTGAAGAAACTTGTAAAATGGTGTTAAATTTGTCCAGTGAAAGACAGATTTTAAGCTGACCATGTATAAAGAAAGAAACTGATTCCAGGCCCAGGCCCAGGCCCAGGCCCTGTGAAAACCAATGCCACTAAAAGCCTATCTGAAACCATGCCATTTTTATGTAAAGGTTGTCTTATTTGTTTCTTTGTGCAGAAGCTGCAGCTACAATATTGGAACCAGACAGAGTTTGGGGGGACAAATGTTCTACTTCAGATATTGTCATATATCAGGGACCCACAGCTCCTCTTCCTAGTGGTATCCCAACCTACACTGTGGAGATCATGAACGTTTGTGTCACCGGCTGTGACATTGCCGGAATACACCTCAGTTGCGGTTGGTTTAGCTCGGCTCGACTCATCAACCCCCGTATTTTCAAGCGTCTTCGGTACGATGATTGCCTTGTTAACGGTGGCAAGCCTCTGCCAATAGGCCGGACAGTCTCCTTTCAGTATGCAAATACTTTTAGATATCCTCTTTCTGTTCAAAGGGTTAAGTGTTAGAGAACCCCATTCAAATCATATATAAATATATAATAGCAGCTATATATATATACTACTTACATGGAAAAGAACAGTAAATGAGTTAAGGGGCTAATTTTTTGGGAATGTATTTTCGGACGAAATGTAGATGGTGAGAATTGGTACGTGTTAGATGTGGAACTATAATCACGAGTGTTTACAGTAATATATAGACTGGGCTTGTATTTACTTCCATGACCTAGCTAGTGATCCCTTTTTCATGGACGAATCCGAGGAGAAACCAAGTATACAATCTTTTGTTGGGAAGTGAACGAAGATCAAACATTCTCCAGCCAAATACTTAAAAGTTATATATGTTGAATACAATTTCGTACATTTGAGCAAAATTAAGCGCACAAAATTACTTATTTAAAATTTGAATGTGTATATATACAAACAGGGATGGGTTCGGATTCGGGTCGAGTTTATTATATCCGTTCATGTTTTTGAATCAACCTGAATTCGAAATGGGTTGAAAATTTTCAATACAAACCGACCTGTTAGTACCCAATTAACCTGAAAATGACACATTTTTTATTTATCTATAAATTTTAATTTATTTATAAAATATTAAAAATATATAATAGTAACTTTATTATATGATATATGAATTAAAATTATTAAATAATATGAAGATATATCACATATTTGTATAACTATGTAATAATTAGAGCTGTAAATGAACCGAACTCGAACGAACTCGGACGAAATTTTAACGAACACGAACAAATTCTTAACGAATCGAACAATGTTCGGTAAGCTTATCGAACAATTGTTTGTCCGAACTCGAGTTCGGTAATGAACCGAACCGAACACGAACTGTTCGCGAACATACCGAACCGAACCGAACCGAACCGAACCGAACACGAACAGTTCGGTAATTATATATATAATATTGTATAACAAATTAATATAATAATTTGAAAATTAAAAAAATTAAAACAAAATTGTAAATATTATTGTTTTTATCGAACGAACCGAACTCGAACCGAACTTGGACGAACTCAGACGAACTCTTAACGAACTCGGACGAAATCTTAACGAACTGAACAATGTTCGATAACCTTAACGAAAATATTTTCTTGTTCGAACTCGAGTTCGATAAGCTTATCGGACGAGCTAACCGAACTCGAACACGAACCGAGCTTAACGAACAGTTCGGTTCGTTAAACAGCTCTATGTAATATGATTTATAATATTTAGGGAAATTCTCGTTGGTAACCTTCTGGAATTGGCTTTTCCAGATGGTGCCATTTCGTGTTTTGGACTTACGACTGACACCCCTAAAATAACTGATTACCTTAATTATGCCATTATGTTAATCAAAACGTTAAAAAAACTATAAAAATAAATAATGATCTATAATTTTTTAATGTATTACTAGTTAAAAAAATTAAATACTAATTTATAATTATTAATGTACCACTAATTGAAAAATATTAAACATTAATTTGTAAGAAGTTAACATACCGTTAATCTAAAATATATGTTCAGTCATTTTCTGACTAAAAAATAACATAATTCCACATTTAAATTTTTTTAATTTGTGGTTTATATGACATAAAATTTTATTATGGAATAAACGTTGAATTTTTTTTTTTTTTTTTTTAACATGGGAACCCGCAGCCGCTACCCTTCGGGTGCGCTCTGGGTAAACCCATGGGCTCACGTAATAGCCTGCAAACCACGTGATCCAAGGCAAACCCACTTACTAGTGCGACAGGCTCTGCCCCAGGATGGCATAATCACAGTCCAAAACACGAAATGACACCATCTGAAAAAGTAAATTTCAGAGTGGCACCAACAAGAATTTCCCTAATATTTATTATATATATTCGAACCGGGTTCGAGTATTTTGGATCAATCCAAAATTGACCTGAATATTTCGGGTAATAATTTTTACCCAAACCGAATTCAACCCAAAACTCAAAATGCTTAATCCAAATTCATACTTTTACCTATCGGATTTCGGTCATGTCAAATCACCCTTACATACAGATACAATTTGGACTAAAAATGTTAATAATCCTTTTCTTTACTATTCTAACCGAGTGTTTACATTATTCATATTGTTCATTATTAAATCCTTGGCTCGATTAATCCGCAGGCTACTGCGGGTGCTAGGTGCGCCATTGAACACCATTTAGGGGCTATTCAAAGGCTAAACTATTTAGCCAACTCAAAAGTTCTACGCTCATTACTCTGTTTTGAACCGAAGAAAATAAGTTGCACAACCTCAGAAATGCACGATTAACTTCTTTTGATTGTCTCCAATATCGATAATCTATGAGTACGGCTCCCGGTAAATTCGTATCACTTGAATACATTAGGGAGTTTAATCTTACTCACATTCTTACATAAAATAAGAACTAAAGAAATAAAAGCATAACAATGCTCTGGAAATGGTTATGCAATATAAGATTTTTGTCAAATGAATAATTAGAGGAATCTTAGTGCCAAAACAACAGAGTTCTGCTCTGTTTACCGTGTGTTACGTGCTAATATACTTTGAAATAGAACCGCAAAAGACAGTCTTGCTCAACAAATTCTCAGAACACAACCCATGTTTTTTTTAAAAAAATTTACGTAATCAAATTAAGTTTTGAAGTTTAACTAATCACATTATGTGTTTGCCTGCTGTACCAGAAACTTTGCATTTACTCTAGAGAAGTCCTTTGGTCGATCTGTTTGAGTTGGGGACCTGGGGTTCGGACTTGGGAATGTAGACGTTTAATCCATAGGCTGGGAGAAGTACCATGTTGGACTTCAATTTTATTAGGTAAACCAGCAAAGTGGCTCTTATCTTAACTGTTTTGTTTGTAGCTTTTGTCTTAAACTTGTCTGCGAAATTCTTAACCAGCCTACGGAAACTCAAACCATATTTTCAGCTTAAAATTGTAAACATGTAGGTCAAGAAAATCATGTTCATAGATTTTTCAGCAGCTCTTTCATGTTCCACGGAAGTATTCATTGGATCGTCACGTTTTTCCTTATTGCAATATATCATTTGGTTAGAGGACATGAAGCATCTTCAATGATTGTGATTTGGTGATAGAGTAGAACATTGAGGCAATTGAGAATCGAAGTTTAAGAGAATAAACTGAAACAGCTAATCGAATGGTAAGGTGGTATTAATTTTGGACCTTTGGTGACTGAGCCTAAACGAAGTGCAATAGCATGCCGAATGCTGTGGCAACTCTAGTTTCATTGGAAAAACTAGTTAAATTTAAATGAGGAAACTCTGTTCCCCAGCTACAAGAATACTACTACTGTACATTATTTCGGCCCAGGCCCAACAGAATTGAAAGGCTAGTAAAAGTAGTTATTTCTTCTACACATTTATGATCTATAACAAGCTTTGAATTGGGCTCTTGATAACGGCCCTGGACCTCATCCTTCTCTTCCCTAGCGCAAGCCTAAGTCAGCAGGTGATTTATCGAATCACTCCACAAGTGTACATTTGCTCTTAACTTCAGAGCAAGCTGCATGCCTGGTTTAATGTTATTAATTTGCTATCTTTTGATATGGGCCTTTATGGACGTATGTACTTTTTCACTTGTTCTTTGTATACAATTACTGTTATTAGATGAAATCATTAGAGTGCATATGGATTATGGACACATCAGAAGCTTTCACTTGTCCTAGGTCTCAGATTAGTGGTTCCTTGTTTATAATAGTTCCCGATAAATACTGGAATTAGCAGAGATTATTGTCGATTAACTTACAGTTAATATCTCGTAATAGGCACATTAGAATATCAATGACCAATTTCTTGCTTTGTGTGTTAAACATACTATTTCGTTGGGGCACATACACATATAAGAACCACTTGTGACAGTGCTCGACATACTGAGCAACCACATTGTAACTGTGGTACTTAACATACTAATGATTTAGGCACCCACTGATTGTTTCTTATTGATTTCTGCAGGTAACAAACACTAATAATTCAAGTTCCAACTTTCGGATAGCTTTAGTATTAAAATATTCCGAGTAGGTTTGCAAGATCAAGCTGGATAGCGAGAGTGTCTGGAACTTCTTTCCATAGTGATGTTTTATAATTGAATTTCTTGTCATAGTTGTAGTGATTGACTACCTGTACATGTGGCTGAGTATAAAATGAGTCGCCTGAGTATAAAGTGAGTCGCACTCGCACAACACGCACACGACACAGCTCTTATCAGTTAATATATCTTTACGAGAAATAATAATTTCGAATTCTCAATCATGGATACATGCAGATAAAAAGTTGAGGGATAGATGTGATATATTCAGGGAAGCTACTGGTTCTGGTGTAAGCACCTCTTATCGTGCATGGCACTAGCTTTTCCACCATAACTCTATCCGTTTAGCAGGGAAGAAAAAACAAAACAAATAAAGGAACGTGCATGATCTACATACATGTTACTCATGCCTGTTCAGATAGCTTTACGATTAAAAAAAATCAGTAATTTGCCTGTTCAAATTTATGTTTTTGGGACATTTGATTGCTGACTTAATGATCGAATAGAATCAAGTTATGGGACGTTGATTTCGTCACTCATGACCCCAGCTCAAGCACTACAAGCAAACCTCAATGTGAAAACACAGCTATATTCCTTTGATACTTTCTATTTACACCATTTATCTAGCTAGCTTTAAGATAAGCCAGAAAGTGTAAGTCTGAAATCCCCTAGTTCTATTATATTGCTGTCTAGCTAGCTTGCCACTCTAAATTTTAATGGCTCCTTTTCATTTGTTTATCATGATCAGTGTTTCTTATCGTGTTACTACTCTGAAGTGAGTTATTTGTTTTACGTACATGTGCCAAAATTACATGATGCCACCCAACAAAGCAAAACGGATTTTGAGTTGTCCTTCCTCTTGATTTCTCTTTAGTGCAATCAACTTGGATTATTCAATACATCGTGTGTGTAGATGTAGATAGATTTACAGATGCAGGCATGATCTCGCAGAGTCCCAGCTAGCTGGTTGATCATTTTGTCATGCTTTTCACAATGATTTTTAATAGAATATACGTACACGGGGGTGCTAGCTCCAATCATCGCAATCACACTCACACAAACATTTCATTCTGAGTTGAATATTGATGTGAAATCAACCACTTCTATAATAATAATCTCTTGTACATTTATTCGCGGGTCAAAAGGTCACTTTGCCTACTGTACAATTTAAAATTTTTCATTTTACCTACTGTACTAATGAGGTGGTCATTGTACTTTCCTTTTTTTCTCTTTTACCCATCACGTCAAGAAATGGCTCCGTTAGTTTGACTGTTAAAATGCTGACTGTGATGCACTGTCAGCCTGCCACGTGGATGACACATCAGCAAAATCCTATTTTTTTATAAAAAAATATTAAAAACATTCAATTTATCATAAAAACTTTAAAAAAATATAAAATTTTCAAAAAAATCGTAAAAAAATTATAATTTTTTTAAAAATTATAAAAATTTAAAAAAAAATCAGAATTTTTTCATTAAAAATTATAAAAAGTATAAGTAATTATATACTCCCTCCGTCCTTTTTGATTGTTAACATTTCACTTTTTCAAAACTTTCTGGCACGCATTTTAAGGTGCATTTTAAGGATAGTTAAATAACTTTTTTTTTAAAATTTTCTTTTTCTGTATAAAAATTTAAACATTAAATTTTTATACAGAAAAAGAAAATTTAAAAAAAAAGTTATTTAACTATCCTTAAAATGCACCTTAAAATGCGTGCCAGAAAGTTTTGAAAAAGTGAAATGTTAACAATCAAAAGGGACGGAGGGAGTACTTTTTAAAATTATTTTTTCATAATTAATTTCTTTTTAGAGTTAACAGCCAATCAGATCAAATCAAAACAATTAAAGGTTAAAATCACAATTATTTACCAAGTTTCCACCCAATCAGATCAAATCAAATCAAAACAATTAAAGATTTGCTCCTGTTATTTTAATAAAAAAACCAGCCATTCTTTCTACCTCATTCTACTGGGTTCTCGATTCTTCTTGATTCCTCTCTGTTTCTTTTTCCTTACAACACTCTATTTTCTCTCCCCATTCTAAAATCTCTCGCTTCTCTAAACTCTATCTCTCTAATCTGGAAATAAAATCTCCGGTTCTTAGCAATTATATTAATCACCTCTCCTCATTCTCTATTCAATTTTGAGGTCAATTAGCGTTTCTGCAAATTCGAAAATTTAGGATTAAATTAGGGGTTACGATTTTGACTTGTAATTGATTGTAAAATTGGTTGTTTTATGTCAATATGATGGTTGGAGGTGTGGCAAATTACTATCGATTATATGGAGGTGATTTGTATGTATGTTTTGGAGTGGTGCCGTGTGTGCATAGTCTATCTGGGGGTTTCCGTTGTGTGGCTGTGTATGGTATGGGAATAAAGAAGATGCGGAGATGGAGAGAGTCCATGGGTGCAAGATGAAGCTGGTGGTAATGGGTTCTGAGTGTTAAGGTCGAGAGGGGGATCGAAGAAAGGGTGTGGTGTGAAGATGTAGTGGGTGGAGGCTGTATTAGTATGGACGTGGTGTGGGTGATGGTGGTGCGGAACAGAGGAGTCAAGGGAGGTAAACGTGGCGAAGTAGGGGGGTTCGATGCATATGTTGTTATGAGTGTTAAAACATGAGAGATTGGGAGAGATTAAAGGATGAGGAGAAGAGTGAAAGAGATGAGGAGAGGGTTGTAGTCATGTGGTTTGAGGTGAAGCATGGGGTATGTAGAGTGGGGGTGTATGGTTGTACGTGGTGTTGGGTCTGTGCAACTGCAGTATCGAGAAGAGAAGGAGGAGATGAGTGTCACGAGAGTGTGTGTAATTGTGTTGAAAGGCTGTAAAGCCGAGAGACAGAGAGAGTGGACGAAGAACCGAGAGATTATGGGAGAAATGAAGTAAGAGAGAAGGGGAGAAGATTGAGATTTTGGATAGGTAAGGAGGCTGAGAGGGACAAGGATATGAATGTAGTGCAGTGTGTGTGTTGTAGGTACAGAGCAAGGAGACTAAGAGAAAAGAATTTTATGAGAAAAGAATTAAAGTAAAATAAAAGAAAAAGTTTTTATGATTTTTTAAAGTTTTTAATATTTTTTTATTAAAAAAATAGGGTTTTGTTGATGTGTCATCCACGTGGCAGGCTGACAGTGCATCACAATCAGCATTTTAACAATCAAACTAACTGAGCCATTTCTTGACTGACGGCGATGGGTAAAAGAGAAAAAAAGGAAAGTACAATGACCACCTAATTAATACAGTAGGCAAAGTGGAAAATTTTAAATTGTACAATAGGCAAAGTGACCTTTTGCCCTTTATTCGCATTTATAGTATTACACTGTGAAAATAGTTTATACAAAAAAATCTAGGTTAATCACAGGCACGTCAACGTCCAGTGATTTTGGTTCCCAAAATTCGTCTCTCTGAATTTAAGAGTGACTCTCATATCCAACAATGTTGAGGTTATAATAAGTTCAACTCTCATGTCCAGCACTGTTGAGGTTATTTTTTGAGTAGAATAAGATTGCATACATTTTACTCTTCTCACTCCTAATTCTTTAAATGGGATAAGTGATCGAGTTTATCCATTTCCCATCTCTTTTTGACAGGCACCTCAACTATAATCATAACAAAAAGATGGTACAGATGATTCCACAAATTACATGATCTATTTAACAGTATCCGATTATGTACATTTTTTTTTTGACAATCATTATGTACATTTTTTAAATACAATGAACATCCAAAATTCAGATACATTTACTCTGTTCTTTTGCTCGGCTTGTTCAAAAAATCTCCCAGACTTGTATAAGCATAAAAATTTCAATTGGTAAAAAGAGGTGATTATTTATAATATTACCAAGCATGACATGGATGTGCCGGAGTGGTTATCGACTATCGGGCATGATGTTAGTCTATGTCGGCATTGCCCAGTGCAGGTCCGAGTCCTGCCATTAACAATTTTTAATGTTTTAAGATCACTTTCTCGTTTCTTCCTATAAATAGATCAGAGTATTGAAGAGTTCCTTCCCTTTACTCTCTTTTTTTTTTCTTCCCCTTTGCTCTCCACAATGTGCGTCCTCATTCTTAACATCCAAGCCGGAGACCTCTGTGCGACTGTGCTTCTGTTTTTTCAACCAAAGTTTCCGACGATGCCACACGGTCTGTACATAGATGCATGATGCTTGCATATTGATATTTTTACGTATATACCAAGATTTTAAGCAATTATAGAGGTACATATGGTTGGTTTTTTTTATATTTAAGTAGTAGGATCGAAGAGTTATTTAACTGTTTGGCTAATAAAATCTTTTAATTATTATGTATTCGAGCTGGTTATATAGTAAGGCCTGCACAATCAAATTTTCGGTGACACATGTGAACTATGATGAGATTGAAATGAAGAAGACGAAGCTGAAATATAACTGCATTTCTCATTATGTGTAAATTGTACTGTACATTGCTTGCTTCCAGAAATGGACTACTACTCTAGCTTATATACAAGTTGAGAGAATGATCTAGAATCTGTTTCTAACTAACTCAGATTCTAACTAACTATTACAGCTGTAATTTACAAAAAATACAGAAAATGAAGAATATAATTTAATCAATCCCAACACCCCCCTCAAGTTGGAGGGTGTAGAAGACACTCCCAACTTGCAAAGTAAATGATGATGTTGAAGACCAGTTAAAGGCTTTGTACAAATGTCTGCAAACTGTTGTTTGGACGGTGTATAAGATAGAGTAATCAAACCAGAAGATAGTTTAGCACGAACAAAATGGCAATCAAGCTCTATGTGTTTAGTTCGTTCGTGAAAGACTGGGTTCTTAGCAATGTAGATTGCTGCTTGATTATCACACTTTACAGGAACTGGGATAACAGCAGGGACATCAAGTTCATGTAGAAGACGAGATAACCAAGCCAACTCTGAAGTTAATCTCCTTAAAGATCGATATTCTGCCTCAGTTGACGATAAAGAAACTGTATGCTGCTTCTTTGATTTCCATGAAATCAGACTTCCACCAAGTAAAACAACAAAACCACTTACAAACTTTCTAGTGTTAGGACATGCGACCCAGTCAGCATCACAAAATGCTTCTAAATCAAACGAAGCATTTTTGTTTAATAACAAACCTTGTCCTGGATTGTGTTTGAGATAGCGTAGAACATGTAAAGCAGCATCCCAATGAGGTTGTCTTGGAGATGACATGAACTGACTAAGATGTTGAACACTAAAAGAAAGATCTGGACGCGTGTGTGTTAAAAAATTAAGTTTCCCTACCAACTGTCGATATCTGGAAGGATCAGGTAACAATAAACCTTCATCTGGAAGTAGTTTGCAATTGAGATCTAGAGGAGTAACAACAGGAGAAACATCTGTGCACTGAAATTCAGTTAAAAGATCAGAGATAAACTTTTG
Organism: Kitagawia praeruptora; assembly: GCA_037693485.1. NCBI lineage: Eukaryota > Viridiplantae > Streptophyta > Magnoliopsida > Apiales > Apiaceae > Kitagawia > Kitagawia praeruptora. The sequence continues at coordinate 28,646,312 of CM075345.1, read as the reverse complement.
TTGAGAAATTATCATACCATCTGGTACCTCTGTAAATTCTAGACCAAGAAAATAATGAAGTTTGCCAAGATCTTTGATCTTAAAGATAGAATCAAGATATGCTTTAATGTGATCTATCTCTTCATAGTCATTGCCAACAATCAGAATATCGTCCACATAAACAGCAAGAAAAATAACCAAAGAACCACGTTTCTTGTAAAACAGGGAAGAGTCATTTTGAGAAACAGTATATCCTCTTGAGAGTAAAGTAGTTTTCAGTTTTGTATTCCACTCTCGTGAGGCCTGTCTTAAACCATATAACGATTTTTCAAGCTTGCAAACAAGAGAAGGATCCACATTTAAGCCAGGTGGAGGTGTCATGTAAATGTCTTCATGCAAATCACCATGAAGAAAGGCGTTATTTACGTCAAGATGAAATAAACCCCAACCTTTTTTCACTGCAGTTGCAACCAAATTTCTAATCGTAGTCATTTTAACAACTGGGGAAAAAGTTTCATTAAAATCCACACCTTCAACTTGAGTGAAACCACGTACAACCAGTCGAGCCTTATAACGCTCAATAGAACCATCTGAATTCTGTTTAACCTTGAAAACCCATTTACAAGTGATAGGTTTCTTGCCTGGAGGTAATGGAACAAGAGACCAAGTTTTATTTGATTCTAAAGCAGCAAATTCTGCATCTATTGCAATTTGCCACTCAGGAAATTTAATGGCTTCATTATAGGATTTTGGTTCTGATGGTGGTAAGTTATATGAAGATGGAACAATTGAAGTAGAACAACAAGAAACAGGAGGATTGAAGCTAACAGATGAAGTACAAAGAGATGTTAGAGTACAAAAACATGCAGAATCATGAGAACATGTGGCATTATTAGTATATGGATGAACATAATCTGTCAAATAAGAAGGAAGTTTAGTAGATCGAGATGACCTTCTAGATGGGACAATAGAATCAACAGAAGCATGAGTAGAATCATCTGAATTATGAATAGAATCAACTAATTCATTATGTTCATGTGAACTATTGTCATTTGTAATAGGATGAGAAGGATGAGGAGATAAAGTATCAGAAGTATAGTCTGTTTTGTCAGGAATTGACAATGGAATGAAACTAGAAGACATGGTTTTTACTAAAGGAAATATCGATTCATGAAACACTGCATCTCGAGAAATAACAATACTACGATCAACAAGACTCAAGAACTTATAAGCTTTCTTTCCATATGGATAACCTAAGAAAATGCAAGGAACAGCTCGTGGCGAGAATTTATCTCGATTTGCTTTAGAAGTGCAAACATAACTCAGGCAACCAAAGGACTTAAGAACAGAATAATCAGGTTTGACCTTAAACAACATTTCATATGGTGAACAACCAGACAGAAGCTTTGTGGGAAATCTATTGATCAAATAAGTTGTTGTCAATACACAGTCCCCCCAAAACTGTTTAGGCAAATTAGATTGAAATAGTAAAGCTCGTGAGGTTTCAAGTAAATGCTTATGTTTACGCTCAACTACCCCGTTTTGTTGTGGGGTGTGAACACAAGACGTTTGATGAACAATGCCTCGAGAAAGAAAAAATTCTGTAGCAACTTTACTAAGTCCTAACTCTAATGCATTATCAGTTCGAACAATTTGAACTGTGCTATTAAACCGAGTTTGGACCATGAAAATGAACTGCTATAGGAAGTCAAAAGCATTACTCTTACAACTTAGCAAATGTGTCCAAGTAGTACGAGTGTAATCATCAACAATCTTAAGAAAATATCTATTTTTATTGTAAGTTTGAACTGAATAAGGACCCCAGATGTCCACATGTAACAACTGAAATTAAGTAGTAGAATGAATTACACTTCGAGGGAAAGGAAGTCTATGTTGACGTGCCTTGGCACAAATTTCACAAGCAGATAGTAAAGACAGACTAGAGTTATCAATATTACAAACAACTTTGAGTTTAGACAAAGATAAATGGCCTAATCTAGTATGCCAGGTTTCAGCAGAAATTCTTCCACTGCTATGACTGAGAAAACTTGCAGAGAGAGGAATGGAATTGTGATGTGCAGAAGATGAAGTTGTAAGCAGATACAGGCCCCTCTGAGAATCACCAAGTGCCAGTGGCTTCCTCAGAGAATGGCCCTGCAGAAAACAAGTTGTAGGAGTGAAATGAATTGTACAATCAAGTTGATGAGCCAATTTATTTATAGAAAGTAAATTATACTTAAAATGAGGCACATATAGTACATTTGATAGAACTATATCATGAATAATAGGAACTGTGCCAGCATGAGATATCTTTGTGATGTCACCATTTGGTAAAGATATGTGTAAAGGTTGTGGCAGAAGATATAAAGTGGTAAACAAATGTTTCTGAGAACACATGTGATCACTGGCTCCATTGTCCAGGATCCAAATATTATTTTGTGAATCAGAAAAACATGCCAAAGGAGGAAAAACAAAAATATTACCAGCAAAATTAGCTGAGCTCATTGTAGAATCATTAACAGATGTAACTTGTGCTGACTTGAGTAGATTCATGATTTGAGAACAGATGTCAGGTGGAAAATCACCAACAGAAGCAGATGCATTAGTAGATGCATTAGTAGATGAGTTCACAGAATTTCCAGAATTCATAGTAGATGAATTATCAATTTCAACTTGAGCTGCTATTCTCCTAGGATTGACAGATGATGAAGGTGATCTGGTAAACTTAAAATCAGGTGGAAAACCATGCAATTTGAAGCATTTGTCAATAGTATGTCCTGGTTTCTTACAGTAGTTACAGTGAACCTTCTTAACATCCATATTTTGTTTCTTAAAACCTCCACCATAGTTAGCAGAATAGCCAGATCGATTGACAGCCAAAGATGCAGCTTCAGGTAAAAAATGACTAGTAGAATGTATCTCTCTCTGTGTTTCTTCCTGAAGCAAAAGACTATAAACTTGACCAATAGTAGGCAATGATGACCTCATTAAGATCGAACCTCTCATGACATTAAAAGATTCATTTAGCCCCATCAAGAATTGAATAACTCGCTGATCTTGCTGAAATTTTGACAACTTAAGAGAGGCTCCACAAGTACAACCACAGGAGCACACAGGAATTAAACACAAAGCATCAATGTCATCCCATAACATCTTGAGTTTAGTAAAATAATCTGCAACATTGCAATTTCCTTGAGAAATTTCACTGAGTTCTTTGTGTAAACCAAACAATTGAGCACCATTAGAAACTCCATATCTCTCCTCTAATTCAGTCCACATTTCATGTGTAGATGTAGAATAGATCACACTGCGTCCAATTGACTTTGACAGTGCACCAGGCAACCAAGATATGACCATATCATTGCAACGTGACCAACTCTTATACGTAGGATCAGTACTAATAGGCTTGATAATAGTTCCATCAACAAAACCTAGTTTGTTTCTGGCTGATAAAGCAATAGTCATAGATCTTTTCCAATTACTGAAACCAGTTCCATCAAACGCATCACTCACCAATTTCATACCAGGACTATCCGAAGATTGAAGATGATAAGGATTATCTTGACTAAGACCAGTACCAGTATTACCAGCATTTTCATCATGATTATCTTGATTATCATTCTGATTATTATGAGTTGATGATCCAGCCATGACAATTACGCAATTTACAGAGGTTTTTCAATCAAAGAACAGAATTTATCAAAGATAACAGAGATGATCGTAAAAGAAATGATGAATAACAACAATGTTCATAAAAGGATTAGTTATCAAACACAGTACAACTAATCAATCAAGAAATCGAGAGTAATCAAAAGAGATATTAACGGAGGGAGATATCAAGAGATCGAGAGAGATCGTAGATCAAAAAGAGATAAACAGATCGGAAAAGATCAAGGAAAAATCGAATGATCAAAGAAGTAGAAACGAGTATACCTATACAAGATCGTAACAAGATCGTAAAGAAACAACGAAGAAATATGCAGATCAGCTTACGCCATTGATGTTAAACCTTGCTCTAATACCATGTGAACTATGATGAGATTGAAATGAAGAAGACGAAGCTGAAATATAACTGCATTTCTCACTATGTGTAAACTGTACTGTACATTGCTTGCTTCCAGAAATGGACTACTACTCTAGCTTATATACAAGTTGAGAGAATGATCTAGAATCTGTTTCTAACTAACTCAGATTCTAACTAACTATGACAGCTGGAATTTACAGAAAATACAGAAAATGAAGAATATAATTTAATCAATCCCAACAACACAACCTACTATATATTTTTGCCAATACTTTTACATCTGGTCTCAGAATTGTAAGTAAATCTAAACCTATTTTATGTGTTTAACTGAGAGATGACTGTAAGTTTTATTACATATGTAACTGCTGTAAATTTAATTATAACATCAAATGACTTAAAATTAGACTGCATAAGATCAAAATGAGGAACGAGCTATGTTTCATACAAGAATACTACATTTCTTCAGTCTAGGCCCGATGCAACAGAAGATCTACTTTACAAACTTATTTCTTCCTCAAATTTTTAATCTATGAGTAGCTTTGATCTGGGTTCGTTGCGTAATGATGGTCCTGAACCATATGTTTCTCTTGGTGGAGGCCTAATCAATAGTTAATCTTAATTCACTTAATATTCAAGTTTTCGTCCATCAGAAGATAACCACATTTTTTCATAAGTACAGAGTAAACCATATGCCTAATTTGATATTATTAGTTGCTTACATCTAATTTAGGTATGTAATTCTTCCTTTCTCTACACACATTACTAGTTATTGGACGAAAACATTAGAGTGCATAAGGTCTCTTGTCTCTTGGGTCTCAGCAAGGTTCCTCATTAGCACTAGTAGTATAGCACGCCAAAAATACTAGAATTTGCAGTGTAAATTTTGGTAAAGCCCGAATCTTATGTATATTGTCTCTTAATAAGCGCCGTTGGAATATTCCTCCTAGTGGAACTTGTTTACATGGTAATGTTCTGGAATTCCTATTACAGTTTTAGTGTGGCTGTGTAACTGTGTATGATGTAAGAGAGTTTGGCTCTCATTGTAATATTGATATGGAGAGCTGGACCAATTAATCTGATCTTTTATTGAGAATTCAGTAAGATGATAGAGCAAAATTGTGAAAACCGTAAACCCTTGACAGAGTCAGCTGGGACGAGGTCCTTTTTGTACAAGACTCAACTACTGAAATATGAATAGAGTTGTGCACTATTGCTGCTGCTATTGCTATCAGAGAATTTTATTCATTTATCGAGATTAAAAATACATAATTTTTATTATTGTTGAGAACGGAAAAAATGATTCTAAAATTCAAATATCTATTAATATGAGAGGGATAAAATGTGCTGGCATGGTGTCCAGTGCAAAGTTTGAACTACTTGATTATTGTCTTAAATTACAAAAATATGGCACTTGGACCCTGACCATATATCTTATGACTCCTACATAGTATTGATAGTACTAACATCTACAAGCTTAAAGAGTAAAATAATTCTGTATCTATACACACAGCCATAGACGAGAGAGAGAAAGGAATTCTGTTATATTCTCTTAAGCAAAGCAATGATTACAAGATCTGTTTTCTATTTATACATAGAGAATAAAATGTAACTAACTAAGTCAATGTCTTGACTATTTGACCTTGTTGACTATTGTGGTCTTTTGTGTTTGTAAGCTAGCATTAGCTTCTTTTGTATAGGCTTGTTATGACTCCAAATTGCATTTGTCTTTGGTGAATTCTCATCATATACATCTTCAGCCCCCCTGTTGAAGGATAGTATCGTAGTCCCCCCACAAATTGGAGTCGATCCAGAAGAGAGAAGACCCAATTTGGAAGCACATGACCAATGTAAAGCTTTACCTAGTCCTTTTGTAAGGATGTCAGCCGTGTTCTGTAGTGTAGGAATCTGAGTAACAACAACAATGCCCATTTGAATCTTCTCACAAATAAAATGACAATCTAGTTCTATATGCTTAGTGCGAGCATGATAGACAGGATTAGCAGATAAGTCAACAGCAGCTTTGTTGTCACAAAACAAAGGAATAGGATCTGGAAAATCAACATGAAGATCTCTTAATAAGTTCAGAAACCAAATAACCTCACATGAAGCATCTGCAAGAGCACGATATTCAGCCTCAGCAGAGCTTCTGGATGTAACTTGTTGTTTTTTCGAATGCCAAGAAACAACCACTGGACCAAGTAACAAAGAATAAGCACCAACTGACTTTCTATCAGTTGCATCACCTGCCCAATCACTATCACTGTACATCTGCAATTGTAAAGAATTGTTTGCTGGAAAGAACAAACCATGACCAGAGGTCCATTTGAGATAACATAAAACTCTTGTCAAAGCAACCATGTGTTTAACTCTTGGAGCATGCAAAAATTGACTAAGCATTTTGACTGAGAAGGATATATCAAGCCTGAACTATTAAGATAAAGAAGTTTTCCAACTCAAGCACGATAAACTGAAGGATTAGAGATTAACTGACCAGATTTTGGACCATCAAATAGTTTGAGATGAGGGTCAATAGGAACTGACAAAGGTTTGCACTCTGTCATATTGGCTGAAGCCAATAAATCATGAATGAATTTCTGTTGATTAACAAAAATCCCATCTGTTGTTCGAGTAATCTCAAGACCAAGATAGTATTTGATACTCCCCAAGTCTTTAATGCTAAATTTAACATCCAAAATATGCTTGAGCGAGTTAATAGCATCCTGATTGTTGCCAGAAAGTAATATATCATCCACATAAACAATGGCCACAAAAAAAATCCCATTCTGATTATAAGTAAACATTGAATTATCAGATTTGGATTGAACATAACCAGCATCTGTTAAACATGTGGCCAGTTTGGAAAACCAACATCGTGAAGCCTGCTTAAGCCAATAAATTGATTTAATCAACTTACATACCAGATTAGGAAAATCAGAATTCTTGATATAACCTAAAGGTAAACTCATATAGACCTCCTCATTTAAGTCGCCGTGTAAAAAGGCATTGTTAATGTCGAGTTGCTCAATTAACCAGCATTTTGCTGCTGCTACAGCTAAAAAAGTACGAATAGTGGCCATCATAACTACGGGAGCAAAGGTGTCGTGGTAATCAATTCCCTCGGATTGAGTATAACCCTTTGCAACGAGTCTAGCCTTGTACCGTTCTATTTGACCATTAGGAAGGTATTTAACCTTATAAACCGATTTACACTCAACTGTTTTCTTGCCATGTGGTAGTGGAACTAAGACCCAAGTATTGTTCTGCTCAAGAGCATGAAATTCCTTTTGCATTGCCTCTACCCATTTTGGATCACTAACAGCTTGGAAATAATGTTGTGGTTCAATAACAACATCTGAAGAAGTAACAGCCTTAGGAATTGAGACTAAATTGGCTGAATTAAGGTGATTGGACTGTTTGGGAACAACAACTTGGTAATCCTGCCACCAAGTAGGTCTAGTAACTTGCCTAGTCGACTGTCTAACAGGCATTACTGAAGGTGGTTGTGAAGTAGATGCAATGGGGGTAGAAATAGTAGATTGAACATGTTGCTCCTGGTCAGAACTAGTAACAGAAGTAACATCTCTATTCACATCATTAGAACTAGGAACAGAAACATCATTAGAACTAGGAACAGAAACATCTTTAGAGACAGAAACAGGGGTAGTGAAAGGAGAAGTGTCATTGAAAGACAACCAATGTTCAAGAGAAAATTGAGAAGGACAAGAAGATTTAGATTTATCATGATAAAGAAAAATGTGTTCATGGAATACAACATGACGATTGGTAAAAACAGAATGAGTATCAAGGTTAAGCAGTTTATAGCCCTTTTGATTTGCTGGATACCCAATGAACACAGATCTAATAGCTCTAGGGGAAAACTTATCCATATCATGTAAGGAAGCAAAACAAAGACATCCAAAGATCTTTAATTGAGTATAATCAGGTGGAACTTTATGTAAAAGTTCAAATGGTGTTTTGTAGTTAAGAACTGGTGTGGGAAGTCGATTAATGAGAAAGGCTGCAGCAAGTATACAATCACCCCAGAATTTAAGAGGTAACCCAGATTGAAAACGTAATGCTCTAGCCATTTCTAATAAATGTCTATGCTTACGTTCAACTCTAGAGTTTTGTTGTGGAGTGTAAGGGCAAGACGTTTGATGTATGATGCCAAGGGAGTTTAAAAGGGTTCTAAAAGATGAATTAATAAACTCACTGCAATTATCAGTATGAATCTGTTTAACAGATTTGTTAAATTGGCTATGAACATAAGCAAGAAAATTCTGGAAAATAGAGAAAACATGCTGTTTATTAGGCATAAGAAACACCCAAGTAGCTCTTGTATTATCATCAACTACAGTAAGGAAATATTTTGCACCATTAGTAGTAAAAGTTTGATAAGGACCCCACACGTCCATATGAAGTAAATCAAAAACAGTAACAGCATGAGAAGTACTGTACATTGGAAATGGAAGTTTACACTGTTTTGATAAAGGACAAACAGGACAATCTAGATTACAAGAAAAATCTTTTGTACTAATAAAGTCTAAATGCTGAATTACACCTTTAGAAGGATGTCCTAAACGAAGATGCCACAGCTTAGTCTCAGAAAATTTTGAAGAAGAATTCATCAAAGTATGAGCATGAGCTAAAGAAGAAGAAACAGGTACTGCAGACTGAATACTGAAAGGTGCTGACTGAGTGAGATAGTATAAACCATCATGATGTTCACCAGTAGCTAGAACTTTCGGCTAAGTCTGGTCCTGGAAAACACAATTGTGGGAAAAGAAATTGACAATACAGTCATTTTCTTGTGTCAATTTCGAAACAGACAAAAGATTACAGTGAAATTCTGGAACATAAAGCACATTAGACAGAGTAATGTGCTTATTTAAGTGAACAACACCAGTTTGAGTGATGGAAACAAGTTGTTTATTAGGTAAAGCAACTTGAACAGGGTTCTTGAGTGAAGTTATATCAGTTAAAAAAGTCTTATTACTACACATGTGATTAGAAGCTCCTGTATCAATAATCCATAAATGACCAAGAGATTGTTCCATAGAGGTATTCAAGCAATAAGCCATACCTGCCATAGAATGATCCTCTGGAGAAGTGAATCCACATTTCTTATTCATCATGAGTATCATCATCTGATTCATGTGGGAAATCTGATGCTGCAGTCCCATAATGACTGACTTGTCTTCCTGTTGGTGGTTGTGAAAGTTCAGATTTCGAGCTTAAACAGCGGATAAGCGGATAACCTTCTCTTTTATAAGGGAGTCTTTCAGGATCGGGCCAGTGAAAGGGAGAAATCCAACAAAACCACACCGTACCGGGCCAGTAGATCTTCTTTCTCTTAAAGGCGGTCTCCTGCTCCCAACTCGCGAGCAACCATACAGGTTCAAAAACACAGCATACAAACAAAAATTTATCTGACAACTGCTCGGTGGCTCCTAAAGCCCCATGTTGGCCAGGGCTTACCTGAAGAGAATTAGATAAAGGTAGTTTACTTATAATAGAAGTCTAGCATATCTCCTGCGGTTAGCTGGATAGAAAGGGTTACGAAGTAACGGGAAAGAGGTTATTTAACGAAAGGGCCTATGGAGTGCTCTTTTTCAAGATAGATCGGATTCCAAAGATGGTGTGTTAGAACTAGAGAGTTGTTGTCCTGAACCAATGCTCTGTATGGAACCAGCATTGTTTGGTACAACATCAACATGATTAGCAGTAGTAGACACTAGAGGTAAAGGCCTGAAACCAGTAAATTGACCATTAGGCTTTCCCTTTTGCTTTTTCTTATCTGGATAACCTATCAGCTTGAAACAAAATTCCCTAGTATGACCTTCCTTGTTGCAATAAGTGCACTTTAGAAGAGGCTTGTTACCACCATTTGGTTTAACACAAGGATTAGCACCAGATGTAACAGACTTAGATGAAGATGTTTCCTTAACATTTCCAATGAAAGGAACAGACAACTGAAAACCTTGTTTCTGTTTTTCATCTTGCTTGATAAGAGAAAAAGCTTGGGAAATGCTTGGCAAAAGGAGTCATCATAAGGATCTGTCCCCTAGCTGTGGAGTAGCTATCATTCAAACCCATTAGGAATTGGAGCAGTTTCTTTCTCTGTTCTCTATCCTCAAGAAGCTTATATGAACCACACTTACATCCACATTTACAGGCTATAACAGACTCCAAAGCAGCATATTCATCCCAAATATTCTTTAACTTGTGATAATAGATCTCCACTGACTTGTCACCCTGTTCTAAAGTATGAAGTTCTTTTAAAACTTGGTAAACCCTATGACCATTCACACTAGAGAATTGATCATGTAATTCCTCCCACATCTGTTGAGCAAAAGTAACAAAATCCATTCCATTGCTTATTTCATCAGAAATAGTGTTCATAATCCAGCTTATAACCATGTCATTGACTCTGTCCCACTGTGCTCTTAGAAGTGAGTTCTCATCAGGTTTGGGATAAGTGCCATTGACAATTCCTATCTTGTTTTTAGCAGACAAAGCAATCGTAATTGACCTTTTCTATGGACCAAAATTATCAGTCCCAGTCAATTTCTTAGAAATTAGAACCAAACCAGGATGATCTATATTCTGGGGATATAGTGGATGAAGAGTTGATTATATCGATACTTCATCATTAACAAACGCATTATGAGATGTAGAACCATTAGTTTCTGCATCATTCTCAACATTTTGATCATTATTAAACAATACGTTGCCTGTCACAACGTTTGCATATGAAAATCGAGGAGATTTCCCCAAAATTTGACCTAGCATTTCTAATTAAAGCTAAAGAAAACCTCAAATAGGCACAAAATCACTCAATTCAACCTGATTCAATCTGATTCATCCAGAACTTTCATCAAGCTAATCATACAAATACTTAATCGAATAGAAATCACAGAACGCCATCAAGAAACCCTAATTGATGCGGAAATTGTAGAGAAATTCCTGTGAAAATTGAGAAATTAGCGCTGAAAATGTTGAGATTGTCTTCAATACGTTGATGTTCATGACTGATCTACACTTTCACATAGCTCTGATATCATAAAGAGTAAAATAATTCTGTATCTAACTTGTATCTATACACACAGCCATAGACGAGAGATAGAAAGGAATTCTGTTATATTCTCTTAAGCAAAGCAATGATTACAAGATATGTTTTCTATTTATACATAGAGAATAAAATGTAACTAACTAAGTCAATATCTTGACTATTTGACTTGTTGACTATTGTGGTCTTTTGTGTTTGTAAGCTAGCATTAGCTTCTTTTGTATAGGCTTGTTATGACTCCAAATTGCATTTGCTTTTGCTGAATTCTCATCATATACATCTTCAAAGCTGCAGCGCCACTGATATATAATCCTATATTTTAGCACTCGGTCTGACCACTCTCTATAATTATTAACCAGAATAAGGAAATTATAATAAGTTTGTCCCTAGCTTGTTCATTTAGGTTAAGAATCTGAAACATTTTTCTTTTGACAAGTAAGAATTTGAAACTTCAAAACAGCACCGTTTACCAGAGGAACCTTTCTATTTTCGGACAGCAAACTGTGGATCGAATTGCTTGATGTTAATTATCTACAGATATAGGCGTCGCTGACAACTCGATTAGTAATAATCAGAATATATATGGGCCCGCATGCAAAACATTTGATATTAGTCTATTTACAAAAACTAAAACATTAGGGTCGACAGAAAGTACGTATTTAGACTCCATTTTTGTATGGAAAACTTGCTTTTACATAACCGCAATTCAGAAAAACGGTAAATTGTAAAGTGATGCATGATTTTTAAAATCTAAAAATAGCTTATATTATATTATAGTAAATTTAACATTTCGATCATCGAAATAATAAATGAGATCAATTAAGTTCTTTACAAAGATCCACAACTAAATATACCTTCCTCTAATTGAGTCTCGTAGTCGTAGGTCGTAATAGAACTATTAAGACACCCACGTGTAATTTTGTTTTTCATAATTAATTACATTTATACAAATATTATACACAAGTGTCATGCATGCAGATATTAGTGCCGACGGGTAGAGGTGGTCAGCCATGCGTGCCGTGCGGGGCGTGCCGGGCTGGCCACGTGCCATGTCGGTTCTTCAACCTTTCAGTCCGTGAACGGCACGCGGGCTTGTGCGGGTTGGCGGACTTTTTTTTTAAAGGAAAATTCGAAGGTTACTGAAAAATTGTATAAAAAATTTGAAATATTTTTTTTGTTAATTTAATATTTACTTTTAATATTCTCAAAATATGAAACCGTTGGCGCGTGCAGCGCATGCGACGTGTCTTTGGCGGGCCGGTTCCGCGTGCCGGGTCGATTCCGCGTGCCACTTTTTTTTCCATTTCTGTAAGCAATTGTTTTGTTTTTACATTTTTGTTTTGTTTTATTTTATTATTTCTACATAGTACACACTATTTAAAAGATTTAAATGTCGATTTTGTTACAATTAAAATGTAATTGTTTTTAATTTTTATCGTATTTTTAAATTTTTTGTCGAAAACATGAATGATTTTTTATAATTTTACTAAATAAAGTTATATCCTACAAGATTATATGTAATTTTAATATTATTAGTTTTGTAATTCCAATCAAATTACATTTTACATTTTACATCATGTCTTTGTATATCTGGATTAAGTGTTGTACAAATGCTAAGTTTGACGTGCCGAACGAATGGGCCGTGCCGTGCTGTGCTTTTTATTTAAAAACGGTTCCCCACGTGCCGTGCCGTGCCGGTTACGGTTCACAGATCTTGGGCTTGCACACGGCATGTCAATTAGAGCGGGCCGAACGGACTGAATGCTTTTTATTCACATGCCGTGCTGAACGTGCTTTTTGACGAATAATCCACGGGCGTTCCGGGCTGAACCGCCCGTTTGGCCGGCTCTACCGACGGGGACCAGAGAAGAAAAGGAATGTCGGATGAAAATATTAAATTAGAGATATACATGGTTCCTGGTGTGTGCACGTACCTCATATATATTGTGCATGGCACTTTTGCCTTCCCACCATAACACTATAGCTATCCGTTCATAGGCCCAGATAGAAACTGAATCTGCATTATTATTAAAGAAGAATATGCGTACTGAAATTGAAGTGTCTACACATATTATTTTAATTTAGACGGCTAAAATCATTGGCACAACTCATGTTTTAGATATCTTTTGGATCATCAAAGATTACTATAAAGTATCATATATAGCACTCATGGTTGACAGTAAAGACGTCAAAGGTTCGAAACATCATCGTCCAAGAACAAAATAATTGAATCACGAAAGGGACATAGATATGATGACTCAATGATTAAAACGAATCTAGTGAATGGGACATAGATTCCGTCACCAAGCAATACTAGCAAACCTAAATGTGACCACGTACGTCTTCTGTTACGTGAACCATGCATGCATGTCTAACTTTCTCTTTATGTATTGGGTTCGAGATATATTATGAACCACAAAAATATAAATTTGAAACCTTTATAATGTCAGTGCTCTGTATTGACTAGTGAGCCAAATGCATAATTTATGGTCGTTTTTAATTTTTTTATCACGGTCAGTGTTTCTTTATGGCTTTACTTCTGTAAAGTGGATATGTGATTAATTTGTTTTACATACATTTGCCAGCACCATACGATGCCACCAAGAAGTTAAATGGATTTTGAGTTGTCCTTTCTTTTATTGCTCATCTTTCGTTCAGCTGTTCAAGTAATACATTTCAACAGGGGATGAATCCACAATACGTGACACACGAATCGTGTACGTGTGTAGATATCAATAAAATTAAAAAAATGCATGATCGAGCTCCCAGGTTAAAGGTAAGAATAATGCTAGGGACACCAAATTTGGTTTCCAAAACTTTTTCCAAATACATGTGGCACATTCTGATTTATTGTAATAATAAATGGGCCCCCTGTATTCATCCTGTATTCACAACAATAAAACCAATCAAAAAAACCCATACTACCACATCAGCCATGCCATGTCATTTGGTGGCAATTTTTTGCACCAAATTTTGGTGCCTCTAATAGTACTACTCTAAAGGTAAAACTGATCAATAATATCAACGTCGGGATTTTACAATGTCCATTAACCTAAAACAACTTTTACTTTCATAGAAAGCGTGCCAGATTCAGTGAATCATCTATAAAGACAAAAATAATTTTAAGACCGATAGAGATAGACCGAGTAGACCGATGTTCCAATTATCTAGCAATGTCACTTCGAGTTTATAAAAATAGTTTGGGTGAATCAGATAGGCCGAATAGCACTTCGAGTTTATAAAAATAGTTTATATTTAAAAAAATTAAAAATAATAATTTTAAGCATCCAATCAAATTGTTTTGAAATGTATGTAAAAGAAAACAGGTAAAACATAGGCCGGTCTCGTTTGTTTCAATGTAACCCTCAAAATTCTTTTGGATTAAAAATGAGTTACAGTATTTGGTTCATTGTATTTTAAAATGGACAAGTGAACTTCAGGTTCCAAGACTTTCATAGTTATTGCAAAACATGAAAACTTAGTTACTAACAAGGATAACTACAGTCACCATAAATTATATAGCTATTCAATACAAAATCATTAATTACTTACCAAAATTAACAATGTAACCTCTAGTTACATGGCTATAAATCAAATACTGATATTTTAATTACCTTGGAATATATGGTTGTAGCATTAGTTTAAGGGAAGTTCAAGTTCCTATGTAACTATAAAATTGAGAAAACAAACAAGGCCATAATATATAAAGTTTAAGTTAAAATCCTTGATTGATATGAATTTTTTTTTAATAATTTAGATCAAATACAAGTAGGTTTTATAAATTGAATAGAATTTTTAATATAAAAATTTGTAACTTTATTTTCTTTTCAATTTTTGAGTAGTTTTAGTTGGATAATAATTGTTAAACCATTACTAAATTAAAGATAATTTCTTGAATTTTGTGTGGCGCCTGTAAAATCGTCTAAATCTGATTTTTAGAATTTTAATAAATATTAAATTGTCATTAGCAAGTCTAAATAATAATATTTTTTTATATATTATACTCAAATTTGTTTGTTTTTCCTATAAGTCTTTCAAATTTAAGAGTTTTAATTTTTTTAATAAAAAATTAAAATTTATTTGACAAAAATCAAATTCAGTATAAATAGATCTCAATAAATTTAAATATTAAGAAATTTTTTCATAATATGCGCATTCCGTGGGCAAAAAGGGCGGCCTTTCGCGCAGAACGGCATTTTGGGCACTTGGGCTCCAAAAGTGGTGTATTTTGGTCATTTTTTCTTATAATTAAGAAAGAATTTAATTATATGATTATAAATATTAAAAAAGAGGGTTATAAGTTAATATTCTATAATTGCACTTATCAGTAATTCCTTTTAATCTAAAATAATTTAAGAAGTAATAATTAATCTGATTGTGTGATGCTCTGTTGCTCTTTATAAATAGGCAGGAGCATCGACGAGTTCCTCCCCTTTACTCTCTTTTCCCTTCAGCTGATATTAGTTTTACTCTCAATGGTCAATCTTCCTGCTGAATTTCTAAGATTCACCCAGGCTTTTGAGCTTTCTTTTCAAAACCAGACAATTATTTTGGCTGGTGCCAGATGGCCGGTGTGTACATACACGCGCATATTTTTTGAGTCATGATTAAAGGTCTAGAATTGGTGCATGTTTCATGTTGGTTCTGTCTTTACATACGGCTCATTTTAAGTTTTGCATGTACTTCTATATTCAATAATCTTCTTAGCTTTGCTAGCTTGTCCAGTTTTTGGTTAGTTTCGGTTAATAAACTAAATAAAACTGCAAGTACTCTAAGTCTACCATTCGGGTGCATTCGCTATAAACACGCAAATGTTAATGAAACTTAATTCATTAAGTTTAATCTCAATTGCGTGTTATTGACTTCTGGATGCAATCTCAATTCTATATTTTAAGTAGCTTAATTACTAGAGTTCAACAAATTATCTTGTATATATATGCACCGTGTCCTCCTATAGTGTAAGCTTTAGCTAGTCTTGTTATAGTCGCGGTGGTAGCTAGTCTTGCTATATATAGTTGCAGTGGTAGTCTTAATTACTACTGGACATGCTAGTCTTGTTATAGTTGCAGTGGTAGTGCAAGAAGTTTGTTCTCTTGTTATAAATTGTACTGCTGAATATTATGCCATTGCTAGTTGATGTATGCGTTCAGGCACTTGGTCCCGACTAAAACATAGGAGTAGATAATTTATGCATTTTGTTGGAATCCTAAACTTAGAAACTATACTGGGAAAGGCTTCGTTTTCTGGACAACATTTTGGAATTGCTTAATGCTTGATACATCTTTGGAATTGCTCAACACTAGCTAGAAATGTGCGCCCTCATGCAGCACACTTGATACTAAATTTTCGTTAAGATTTGTCGTCTGTTACTAAAAGTAAAAAGATTAGATAAAAAACTCAGAGACTCCATAGCTAGGTTAGAGATTATTGAAGTTAGACATGATATAGTTATATCTTAGTCCTATTTTCTAAACAAAATTGAACAGAGTACCCCAATTACTATTCAGGAGTTCTTTCTTTTCGGATGCCTTTTTCCAATTCGACTTTTTTCAAGTTCTTTTTAGAAAAAAAAAACTCTTAAAAAATACGTATTCTGATCATATTTATGTTACTTTTGCCGAAATATCAAAACATAAATACATAACTCAATCATTAAAGCATTTTGTTACTACAACGATTGAAATTCTGGACGATTGATTAATCTGAATGCTGAATCAACGATGTCGTTTGTTAAGTTTGTTTTTAAATATTTCTTAACACAAAATTTTATACTTTATTTAATAAATTTATTTAAATATTTTAATAAAAAGTATAACTTTTATACTAAATTTTTATACTTAATTAGTTTCATAGTTATATTTACTACTAGATACTCCCTCTGTCCCGTAAAGACTGAACCGGTCAATATTGCACAAATTTTAAGGAGACTCAGTTGGACTTCATTTTATATTACTTCTCATGCTGCAACTTACTGTATACTGCACCAATCTACATGTGCATAACTTTTGTAAGTAAGAAATTGTGGTATGCAAATGTCCACGTACCCTACTTTTGTATGTTGGTCAAAGCATGCTCACTGTACTTTACTTTTTTAATATTTAAGTTACTTTATATAAATAATAGGTTCATTAGTTTTGGGACGTCCCAAAAAGGAAAGTGTGTCAATCTTTTTGGGACGGAGGGAGTATATTATTATTATGAATAAAACAAACTATAGTAATATAAATTAAGAAGTATAATTGACAAGATAAGTAAAAACAAGATAATTTTACGTAAATGTGTGTAACTATATTATTACAAGTTATCAGCAATTTAAACAATAAAAGAATTAGAACGTAACTAATTATGAAAAGCCCCAAATTAATTATTTTAATGAAAGTTATCGTATGATAATCCCTGTTAAGCATTTAGGCACTGGTTCAGCCAAAGAAAATTGAATGTCTCGTTCAGATGGATCTGGCTTCGTCTAGAGCTTCAGAAAAGATAAACAAACGATCTGAACATCATTTTTCCACTCGTCCAGTTCATATTGACACATTAAGTTGTTATCAAATGGGATAGTTACAGAGTTGAATAAAAAAATGCTATGCTATCAAATTGGATAAAAAAAGTTTACAAAATGTCACTTATCATGATTGATTAAAACTCAAATGTATTTAACTTCTGTGCATTAACGCTTATCTATATCTATATTATCTATACTATATTATTATGCTATGGTTGATCGATTCATTAACACCTAAAAAAAAGTTGGTTAACACCGAAAAAATAAAAAAAAAATTAAAATATATATAAAATTTTATTTTACAAATAATATATACTATCCATCTATACTCTATACTATACCATTATAAGGGATTGAAAAATAAATTAAAATACAATTAAAATTTTATTTTACAAAAAATAAACCACGTATTTAACTTAATATCAAACTCTTTTAATTACACTCCAATTAATATTTAATTACATACTCATTTAGTTATATTTGACTTAAAATTCTTCACCTACACCCAACTTTAGACTCTTTCAATTACTTGAAAACAAATATTTTCAAAATCAATTTAAATAATTTTAATATCACATATTTAGGGAATGAAAAAATAAATTAAAATACAGACAAAATTTTATTTTACAAAAAATAAACCACATATTTAACCTAATAACAAACTCTTTCAATTACACTCCAATTAATATTTAATTACATACTCTTTTAGTTACTCCAATTAATATTTAATTACATACTCTTTTAGTTATATTTGAGTTAAAATTCTTCACCTACATCCAACTTTTTTATATTCTTTCAATTACTTGGAAACCAAATATTTTCAAAATCAATTTAAATAATTTTAATATCACATTTTTTATTAACAAATTTACAACAAATTATAAATAAAAAAAGTGAAAACAAACTAAAATTATATAATAACCAATAAAAATTTCACACAATTACAAATTAATAATAAATTTTATTTTAAACAAATATTACATTATGGTTTATTATGGAATCATAATTTGAAGGTATAAGCAAAACAATGTATATCTGCTTAGTTGGTTGGTTAACGTCTTCCAAAAAATATTGTTAACACCTTCCTAAAAATACAAGTTAAAAAGATTATATTAAAAATATTAATTTATTTATTATAAACAACAAAATTTACCAATAAGGTACAAAAATATTTTTTAAAAAAATGCGTTAAAAATTCCAAATTCAATTAAGTTATATATAATTTGTCAAAAATAAAAAACCACATGTTTTAATATTATATGCAAAATAAATCATATGTGATTAGTTGGTAAGTTGCTTAACGTCTTCCCAAAAAAAGTTTAAAACCTTATAAAAATAACAAATTAAAAACATTATGTTAAAAATATTAATTTATTTATTATGAACAACAAAATTTACCAATAAGATACAATTTTTTTTTAAAAGAATTAAAAAAACGTGTTAAAAATTTCAAATTCAGTTAAGTTATATATAAATTATTAAAAATAAAAAACCACATGTTTTATAGGATTATAAACGTTTTCAATTATATTCTAATTAGAACCTTCCCAAAAAGTTTGCTAACACCTTCTAAAAATGGGGAAAAAAATAAATACATATAAAATTTTATTTTACAAAAAATAAACCACATATTTAATTTAATAACAAACTCTTTTAATTACGCTCCAATTAATATTCAATTACATAGTTATATTTGAGTTAAAATTCTTCAGCTACACCCAACCTTTTTAGACTCTATCAATTACTTGGAAACCAAATATTTTCAAAATAATTTTAAATAATTTTAATATCACATATTTATTAACAAATTTACAACAAATTATAAATCAACAAACCGAAAACAAACTAAAACAACATAATAAACAATAAAAATTTCACACAATTACAAATTAATATTAAATTCCATTTTAAACAAATATCACATTATGCATTATTATGGAATCATAATTTGACTATGATAATATCAACAAAAATGAATGTAAGTATATACGATACTTCCATTTATATTTATATTATTATGACAAAATATAGTCATAATTCGAACAATATATCATATAATTAAACGATTATAAATATGAGTCGGCTACTAGCCATTTGACGCCTAGTCATTATTGACAAATATTTACAACTAGCATGAAATCTCTGTTTTCCTCCAAACTTAGATTTAGTGATCATATGCCATCAAGGGAATAACGAAAATTCTAAATATAAACAAGTGATCAAATCTAAAACAACCAAACAAGCATGACCTCAACCTAGCCCAAAAGCAAACGATGAGACTGTGTAAATTTTTTTTTTCTGAAACATGCAAGTCAATTTCATAAGAACTATAAATCAACCCTCTACTCATCATTACCACACTCCATTAGATACCTACCTACCAATCAGAAGTAGCTCATCCTAAGGGAATCATGACATATGCATGCCATAAAAATGCAACTAGAATGAACTCACATGATATAAAAACAAGATAACAGAATGTCCTATATGAAACAAACATAAATAATACGAACGAACATGCATGAACTACCACTAACATGCAAAATATAATAACCTACATGAACACAATGACTCACAATCACAAATAATTACCTATACACTACTCATCCCCACAAACCACCCCTAAACTTAAAATATTCAATGGAAGGTAATACAAAGGATAGTAGGAAACATACCGAAATAAAAATTCTGAAAAGCGTGGGTTGCCTCCCACGAAGCATTTGTTTAGAGTCAATTAGCTTGACTACGTCCAAGCCTCCATTAAGGATGATAATAGTTGGCTTGGTCATCTCTTCGTGAGACTTCATCGTCATCACGGCGGCACACTTTCTGCCCCTTCTCATCGCTTGGCCTATTCGTATAACAACTATGTCCTATTCCAATGCCTTCATCGATTGACCCAAAATCTGTCAATTTGTAGAACAACACACATTTACGGCCTTCACTTGAATATAATGGAGGAGGGTAAATGTAAGTTGCTGAAGTCTTTGGTTCCTCAAAGAGAACTTCCTCCATTGGCTCTAATGCGCTACCTCCATCTTTATACTCTGAGACAAGTAAAAGACCTTTATCTTTCCCATGTTCATCAGCCTCTTAGTACGCACATACCAATTCTTGAAATTTATGTAGCTCACCAGTGTCTGTCCCAAATAGTGCCCTTTCCAACTCATCCACCATACTAGCATGATCAAATTCCTCACATGGCTTGCGAACGCTCACCTTACCTTGGAATTTGTCTTCCTCAATTATGCATGTAGTACCTTGCTCCAAGTCACCGTTATTTTCAGGAATTGCCTCTAGTACGAATTGTTGTTTCTCTTGTTCCAAGACACTCAATACTTGAGCAACTAGTGTCTCCAAAGAATTGATAGACTCCTCATTACTCTTTGCAAGCATCCTAATCTCCTCCACAACATCAACCTCATCTGACTGAAAAGTAGGAGTAGGTTGCTGATGTTAAAACTCTTGACTACCAAAGAAATATGACATATTTGGAACATCTTGCTTGTATTGTTGAGGATGGTATTGAAATTATGGTTGTTCCTCATAAGTGACATATAGATCAACTCCTTCGTAGTAATAATATTGTGAGGTCTCATGAACGCCCAAACACTGCTCACATTGCTGAGGCGTGGATGTCCTCGAATATGTCCACCATGGCAACTCCTCGCCTGCCATTTTCAAACCCTCAAGTACCTGAAGCACACGGAACTAAACAAGATAGGTAAGTAACTAATCCGAGTCAGTGAACTCTAACGACCACTATTGATAAGCACATAAACTAAAAATAAAACACCGATGATCCCCGACAGTGGTGCCAAAAACTTGTTAACACAAAATCACGCAAGCGTACGTGGTCACAAGTAATATAGAATAAAGTTGAGTTCGTTCCCACAGAGATCTGGTTTAGATTTCAATTCAGTCAATGCACCTATGCAACAATGTATGGTTTTTATTCACTGCTAAGACAATTAACAAATTTGAGTTTTGATTATCTAAAATTAACTAAGAAAGTAAATTAACAACTAAGAATTAATTAACTAACAAAGATTAAGATCGAATTACTTATATGAGAATAAACATGGGATTCTAACTTCATTAAATACTTCGCTTAGATCTGACGCCTTTAATCTCTATATGCAATGGTTATGATATCTGATCGGATAACATGAAACAATTACACGCTACCTGTCAGCATACGTATACCAAACTACCCATACATCCATAAAAGAGATAGAAGATGAATAGACACCAATTATGCTTAGACCCGATATGTCTATAGAATTTGAAAACATAACGGTTGAAGAACAAGTTATCCATAAAGATCACACAGGGCAGTATAAGTATTCTCATGTCACACTACGAATCATGTTGATAAACAATCATGAACCTATGCTAGCATGGCAAGTTCTAAATCTCAAGATCCACTTTCACTTCACAAGAGATTAACAGATTAGAAGTTAGCTATGCATCTAACAATTAAGCATAACCATACGAGGATATCAGATATACATCACACACAGATCTTTAAAGCATCAAGATACTAAAGCTCCATAAATAAATCCGTTAGAATCTCATGACAATGATTAGTTCATAATCGAACCGCTCGTCATCATGGGATCTGATGAAACCATGATAAAAAACAAAGTTTGAATAATAATTATGATAGAGTAATAGAGTTAAGAAAACAAATCCCCAAAAACATCCAAGAGTATCGCCTAATTTAGAAGAAAACAAAAGTAGATCTAGATCTCCGTTGCTTGTCACGAGCGTAGGAATCCTTCTCCACGTCTGAATCTCCGTCTCTCGGCTCTCTCTCTGTGTTATGATGGGTGGTGGTCGTTTTATGATGGTAGGATGTGTTTATATAGGCCATCGGAGTCTTTTCCAGCAAGAAACTACCAATACGTTTCCTAAACTAATTCTGTTTTGAAGAAAAATTCATAGCTGACTTTTCTTCAGTATTTCTGGGCCATTCCAGTTGTATTTGGACATGTAGACCACTTTAGAATGATAGAGAATCTCGTTAGCTTCGCGTGGACTGTAAGATCATCCAAAACGGACTTGTAGAACTCAAGATATGGCCAAAACAGTGAATCAGAATTTCTGACAATCAACAGGAGCGCTGGCTGTGCTGGTGGAGCGCTGGATGCGCTACTTCTGCTGATTATGGCGCTGGCTGCGCCCGTGGTTCTGCCGGGAGCTGATTTTGGATGATTTTCTTCGTTTTAACTCCTTTTTCCTTCATTTCTTTTGTAACTTGACATGCTGCACTTCTAGAACTCAAATCCACCATAAAATATGCCATTTGTATCTTCCAACCTTAAGTTAGTAACCCTACACAAAGACACTAAAATGGATCAAAAACACAACATACTTGAGGCCAAGTTAATCAATTTAAGCCGAAACGAAGCGTTCCAAGTGGATATAAAATCCACTTATCACTAACATTTCAAGCTAATCTAATGACAAAATTAGGGGTACCCCAATATAAAAAGTGTCTAAAATTTTAGGCTACATTCAGAAAAAAAAATTATTGTTCACTGCTGACATGGTAGTGACGTCAACATGAAGGGTTTTTTTTTTTGCTGAATGGAGCCTAAAATTTTAGACATTTTTTGTGAAGGTTCCCCTGGCGGGGCCCTTAGAATAAATGAAACATAATTTATTTAGTGTTAGTTTCTAGTTTCTATTTAAGACTTGGTTTCTATTTGATGCTTTGCCTATATATGGGTAAGGTTCTAGGGAGAACCTCCTTATCAAGAGAACCAGGAGACCCTATCTAAGACCGTTGATTAATAATCAAATTTACTAAAAAAGGATAATGGCATTTCTGTTATTCTTTTGAAGATTCAGGGCATTGATGATTGACTATTAATCTAATATCTTTGAGAGAATTTGTTATATATGGAAACTAGATTGATAGACAGACAACGATCACGATCCTTATGGAAAGATTTTGACACTAAAGATTGCTTAAAATATACGTTGATACATCGAAATACAAAACTTGAAGAACCCAGAAGAAAAAACAATGGAGATTGATGGAGCTATCAATGGGTAACCGATCAAAAACTCGTCGTGATCTTTTTTTTTTATCCCGATTCTATAAACTTTAACTACATGTGTTCTATTATACGTTCGTTGTTATTTGTAATGTTTTTTGAATCGATGTATCCAATACTAACGTTTAATTTTATAGATGAGGTTTAAGTGAAGAATAGTATGGAGAACAAGAAAACAATATTGTCAATAAAAATAATACTCCTGTATTGAAGATGAAACCTAGCCTTCTCACCAACATTGTATCTTAACTATCAGAACTACAACAGAAATGGGTCATCGAGTTATGTTTTGAATATTTATTATTTAACTTGAACGAATGTCCTGAATTGGTGAGTTCCCTTACGTGTTTCGCAGATTATATACTTATTTGCCTCTTCCTGGACATACTTCTGTTTAGTTAGATTGGTCGAAAAATGATTTGTGCTACAAATATAGGGTCAATTAGATGGATTCTATATATTTTGCAGGAAAATGGTGTGTTCCTTTTACGATTGTACAACTTTTTATCTATGTGTTGCTCTGGAATTTTGCAAAGGGATCGAGTTCTATAATTTGTTTATCATTTCCTTTCTGTAAATTTTGAAAATTTGCAGCCAATGTCTTTTACTAATTTTTTTCTTATTCAAAGGTACATTAGAGTTGTTTGATCTATGTGATTTTAATAGAGTATCTATGAAATTTTATGTTTCAACCTGTCTTGTAATTTTAATGGGGATTCATTTTTACTTCCACATGTGCCTGGTAGTTTTTGGGCGTTTAGAAAAATGATGGAAGCAATGTAGGAGTGCAAATACGAATGGAAGTGGTAAAGGCAATCGAATACTTCACTTCTAGGCTAACTTTAAGGGTGATGAATTGTTATTAAAGTAGTGTAATGCAATTGATAGAAGATATGGGGATTCTAGTTCCATGGATGTGGCAAATAAGTCCTCGATAAACATTGACAAAGTGATTGCAACAGATGTTATCATATTATGGAAATGGCTATTCAGAATGCTCGCTACAGAGGTTGACTTAGGGGAGGGTAGCAAACTTTTGCATATTGGATTTAATGATGATTCTAGTACCAGGGGCTGCATTTCGGATGTAGGTGATGGGTGGAAGATGTCACATGTTGCATGGAATCAGAATTTTGTTATGATGAATGGCTTGGAGCTTGGAACTGCTGCTGTGATGCAACATGCCTACACAAGTGTTCATGAAGACATGTGATTCATTTTTTTTTGTGTTACATCCACCTCCCTTATTGTTGTATCATGTCAGTATTAATTTGGTATTTGTTAATGTGTTTCTTGGCCCTGTATCAAATTTATCATTGAATTTTAGATTATCTAAGAATAAAATTTGGATTCTTTTAAGTGTTAATAAGAGAATATTCAATTCCATTGAATGCATTTTAATTATTATACTTAGTAGGCAAGAAATACAAAATAATTACAAAATCTTACACTCTAGATTCTACTAGGTGTCCTGATATTTTACAATTTTGTTAAGTATTTTTTAAAATTCTATTAAGTAATGTTAAAATTCTATCAAGTTATAGGTAGAAACGTTATGTAATCCACCAAAATTCTTTTACGTGTTTCAAACCAATAAGTCAATTTTTTTTATTATCTTTTAGAAATTCTTTCAGAGTAATTAACAAAATACGTAAGAGAATCTTGATATATTACATAATTTGTATATATATTTATTTTTTTAAAAGAAAAATTATAAATTTCTTTTAAAATTAAATTACATACAAAATCTTAGGTAATACACCAAGATTCTTTTACGTGTTTCAAATCATTATGTCAATTTTTTTATTATATTTTTGAGATTTACTAGGTTTTTTTAAACTTACTTGGAAACAATTTTATTTTGTAATTTTATAATTTTTGGCAATTTTTTATATTTTAAAATACCAAAAAAATTTGGCAATTTTTTATATCTAATAAAATAATACTAAAATATTAAAATAATTAACAAAACACCTAAAAGAATTTTGGTGGAATAAATTTATAGTGTTGTACTTGTACCTAACTATATTCAAAACTTATTTTATATCAATAAAATATTTAGTAGAATTTTAATATAAATATCTAATAAAGCAGTATTACGGTTTCAAAGTAATTAATAAAACACCTAAAAGAATCTTGGTATATTACATAATATTTTTATATATTTCTTATTTTTAAAAAAATATACATTTCTTCTATAATTACGTTACATTTAGATATATTATGTGACACACCAAGATTCTGTTACGTGTTTCAAAAAATAAATTATAATTTGAAAAAATCTCAAAGATTGAAAATATTATTTTTAATAGAAATATTATAATAGTTTGAAGAATCTCAAAAGTTTTTAAAAAATTAGTATAAATATCTCATAAAATAATACTAAATTTTTTAAATAAATAACAAAACAACTAAGAGAATCTTGGTGGGTACATAATATTTTTATAAATTTTTCAAAAAAGGAAAACAATAAATTTCTTTTAAAATTAAGTTAAATATTAAAATATCATCTAATACACCAAGATTCTTTTACGTGTTTCAAATCAATAAGTCAATTTTTTTTATTATCTTTTAGAAATTCTTTCAGAGTAATTAACAAAATACGTAAGAGAATCTTGATATATTACATAATTTGTCTATATATTTATTTTTTTAAAAGAAAAATTATAAATTTCTTTTAAAATTAAATTACATACAAAATCTTAAGTAATACACCAAGATTCTTTTACGTGTTTCAAATCATTATGTCAATTTTTTTTATTATCTTTTAGAAATTCTTTCAGAGTAATTAACAAAATACGTAAGAGAATCTTGATATATTACATAATTTGTCTATATATTTATTTTTTTAAAAGAAAAATTATAAATTTCTTTTAAAATTAAATTACATACAAAATCTTAAGTAATACACCAAGATTCTTTTACGTGTTTCAAATCATTATGTCAATTTTTTTATTATATTTTCGAGATTTACTAGGTTTTTTTAAACTTACTTGGAAACAATTTTATTTTGTAATTTTATAATTTTTGCCAATTTTTAATATTTTAAAATACCAAAAAAATTTGGCAATTTTTTATATCTAATAAAATAATACTAAAATATTAAAATAATTAACAAAACACCTAAAAGAATTTTGGTGGAATAAATTTATAGTGTTGTACTTGTACCTAACTATATTCAAAACTTATTTTATATCAATAAAATATTTAGTAGAATTTTAATATAAATATCTAATAAAGCAGTATTACGGTTTCAAAGTAATTAATAAAACACCTAAAAGAATCTTGGTATATTACATAATATTTTTATATATTTCATATTTTTTTAAAAAAAATATACATTTCTTCTATAATTACGTTACATTTAGATATATTATGTGACACACCAGGATTCTGTTACGTGTTTCAAAAAATAAATTATAATTTGAAAAAATCTCAAAGATTAAAAATATAATTTTTAATAGAAATATCAAAATTTTTTAAAAAATTAGTATAAATATCTCATAAAATAATACTAAATTTTTTAAATAAATAACAAAACAACTAAGAGAATCTTGGTGGGTACATAATATTTTTATACATTTTTCAAAAAAGGAAAACAATAAATTTCTTTTAAAATTAAGTTAAATATTAAAATATCATCTAATACACCAAGATTCTTTTACGTGTTTCAAATCAATAAGTCAATTTTTTTTATTATCTTTTAGAAATTCTTTCAGAGTAATTAACAAAATACGTAAGAGAATCTTGATATATTACATAATTTGTCTATATATTTATTTTTTTAAAAGAAAAATTATAAATTTCTTTTAAAATTAAATTACATACAAAATCTTAGGTAATACACCAAGATTCTTTTACGTGTTTCAAATCGTTATGTCAATTTTTTTATTATATTTTCGAGATTTACTAGGTTTTTTTAAACTTACTTGGAAACAATTTTATTTTGTAATTTTACAATTTTTGGCAATTTTTATATTTTAAAATACCAAAAAAATTTGGCAATTTTTTATATCTAATAAAATAATACTAAAATAATTAACAAAACACCTAAAAGAATTTTGGTGGAATAAATTTATAGTGTTGTACTTGTACCTAACTATATTCAAAACTTATTTTATATCAATAAAATATTTAGTAGAATTTTAATATAAATATCTAATAAAGCAGTATTACGGTTTCAAAGTAATTAATAAAACACCTAAAAGAATCTTGGTATATTACATAATATTTTTATATATTTCTTATTTTTTAAAAAATATACATTTCTTCTATAATTACGTTACATTTAGATATATTATGTGACACACCAAGATTCTGTTACGTGTTTCAAAAAATAAATTATAATTTGAAAAAATCTCAAAGATTAAAAATATTATTTTTAATTGAAATATTATAATAGTTTGAAGAATCTCAAAAGTTTTTAAAAAATTAGTATAAATATCTCATAAAATAATACTAAATTTTTTAAATAAATAACAAAACAACTAAGGGAATCTTGGTGGGTACATAATATTTTTATACATTTTTCAAAAAAGGAAAACAATAAATTTCTTTTAAAATTAAGTTAAATATTAAAATATCATCTAATACACCAAGATTCTCTTATGTGTTTCAAATCATTATATCAATTTATTTCCTTTTATTATCTTTTTGAGATTCTTTCGAGAATTATTTTAATAGACATGCTATAAAAAATTGAATGCTAATTAAAAAAAATACTATTGATTTTCTTAAATTTTCGATGATCATTTATAGTATTGTACTTGTGCCTAACTATATTCAAAACTTATTTTATATCAATGAAAAATTTAGTAGAATTGTAATATAAATTTCTAAGTAGTACTACGATTTAAAATAATTAACAAAACACCTAAGAGAACCTTGGTGTATTACACATTATTTCTATATATTTATTTTTTTTAAAATAAAAAATATACATTTCTTCTAAAAATTGAGTTACATTTAGAAATATTATATGTTACACCAAGATTGTCTTATGTGTTTCATTATAGTATTAAGTTATTTATTAAAGATTTCACTAAATGTTTTGCTAAGTATTCTATAAAGCGTCCTATATTGCATAATCTTAATATTTTATTTGTAAGAAAAAATGTATTCATTTTTTATATCTAAATTCTTAAGGATTTGCAAGCATAATCGCTTAACTTATTAAGAGTGCCTAGTGTATTAACTATAACATTTTAATATAGAGAAGATTCTTTTATATTTGGGGAATAAGATTTTCGTAATATTAAAAATATCTAAGATTTTCAGGGATCGATCTTATGAAAATTACATTTTTAAAAAACATAACATAACGAGAATTAAATATGTGGAGTAGATTTTGTTGCTTGAATGCTGCATTATGCAATCTTAGAAAATTTACTTTAGAAAATTTGATTAATAGAAATACGAAGACAAATCAAATAATTTGATTCATTAAAATATGGAAAGAATCGTTACCAGAATACACAATTAAATCTAGTCAATCTGAATACTCAATTAAATATTGAAAAAGATTTGTTCACAAATTTTAACTCACGATTTAGTAGATATTAATTGCTTCCATATATCAATTAATTACTTTAATATACGAGTTAATGGGATTTTTTTGATTTTCCAATTCTGTCCTTTTGATGCAAACATGGAAATGATATTAATTGTTAATAATTTATTGATGAATTATCCAAGCCATCAGATCAAAAAGAAATCAATGGATCTAGATGTGGTCTCCTGGTTCTCTCCCTAAACAAGGTTCTCTTTTGAACCTCCTCCTATATATATATATATATATATATATATATATATATATGGTTCTCTTCCACAACCACAGTTGGATATTTTTGAATATTGATCCAACCCATCTATAACCATCCACTGAAAATATGGACGGCTGGGATTTAAAGGTTTACGCTATATTATATAGCGTACTACGCTATATTATACATCGTAAACCTTTTTACCTTTTTATCCCATAATCTGCCACGTGTTGCCACGTGCCGGTTTAAGCTTACGCTATATAATATAGCGTAATACGTTAGCGTAAACGGTTTTTTTTACAAAACCGGGCCTATTTTACACAAAACATAATAGAGCGTATTGTGGTTACATACATCATTTTACAAAATATTAAGTTAGAATCATCCACAAACCACCGGAAAGCGCAAATCCATCGGAATCGGAAGTAAATCATCATCAATTTCATCATTTCTTCATATAAAGTGAGTAATTTCGTGTCTATTTCTTGTATCTATATGTCATCTAAATGTTAATATGTGTGTTAGATTTGTCATGTATGTATATATGTCATCTAATTGTTAAGATGTGTGTTAGATTCTTGTATTCGAATTAAGGTTCGAATTTGTGGATAATTTTCGAATTAGGGTTCGAATTTGTTGATAATTTTTCGAATTAGGGTTCGAGTTTATGTATAATTTTCAAATTAGGGTTCAAATTTGTGGATAATTTTCGAATTAGGGTTCGAATTTGTGGATAATTTTCGAATTATTAGGATTAAAATTTGCATTTGTGGATAAAGTTTGCATTTGTGTAGTTCGAATTATTGGATTCAAGTTTGCATTTGTATAATTTATGTAGTTCGAATTATTGGATTAAAGTTTGAATTTGTGAATTTGTGAAGTTCGGATTTTTTTTTGGATTAAAGTTTTTTGTATGTATTGGATTTTAGATGGAAGATTTTTGTGGTCCGGTTGATCGTTCTCTCCTTACCGACCATGATAACCATATTAGTAGTAGAATATGGGTTGGGGATCATCGAGATAGACTTACAATCCGTCAAAGTACCTCGTTGCTTGGTGAATGGGAATTAGAGCCATATCAAGTTCGTCTTTTAGAACATTGGGGCTTCGGAATGTTTGCTAATCCGAGAGCCGTTATTCAAAATGATGTCACTTTAATTACGTCATTAGTGGAGCGTTGGAGGTCGGAAACCAACACATTCCACTTTACTTTCGGGGAGATGACGGTGACACTTGAAGATGTGTACATGTTAACGGGGCTTCCGGTTGTTGGAGAGGCGGTAACTTTGAGTGAAACAATTGACGTAAAAAATCTTTGGTTACGTCATTGGCCGGATCCGACGCTCTCACTTGAGGAAAAGGAAAGTGATGAAGCTTGGACTAGAGGTGGCGTGAAATTAAATTTTTTGAGGGAAAGATATTGCAAGTGCCCGAACAACAAAAATCCGGCGCTTCTAGAAATATATACACGGGGCTATGTGTTTTATTTGTGCGGGGCGATATTGTTCCCCACAAAATCAAACAATGTTTCTCATCCAAGATTAATTCCGTTATTGATTGATACTTCAAGAATTTATGGGTATGCTTGGGGTGCAGCGGCACTTGCTTATCTATATAGGAATTTATGGGAGGCAAGTCGTAAGGATTGCAAGTCCATTACGGGATGCATCACAATATTGATGCTTTGGGCACGTGAGAGGTTGCGCCCGGGACAACCTATGCTAGCACCTCAAACCCGGTATATATGGCCTAGGGCTTTGGCATGGGCGGTTGATCCCGTTGGCCCAGGAAAGTCTAAGTACTTTAATGTCCATCACAATATTGATGCATATCGCGGGATGTTTGATAATTTTGATGCGAAATGGGTTAATTGGAGGCCATATCTTCGCTTCTATCGGAAATATAATCCCCAATTTCAGAGGGCCTTTTTAGCCGGAGTAGCTCATGTGCCGGTTGTGTTTTTTGAAGATGTTGAACGTCAACTTCCGGAAAGGGTGGGAAGATAGTTTGGTTTTCCATTAAGCATTCCGCCACCGCCGCCGGAAGATATGGCAATGTTGAGGGTGAGATCCGAACATTCTTTTGTGAATCAACATTATCTAAATTTTGCTCGATATGTAGTTGTTTGGAATGAATTTGTGCAAAATGGTGTTGGTATTTTGGGGCCACCTTTGAATGCCATATCTCTAGAGGAGTATATGGATTGGTACTATAATGTTACCAAATTAAAGATTTTGCCGCCCTCAAAACCAACCAAGGATCCGAAAATATTCCAACAACCGAAAGACAAGTTCGACAATGCCAAGGCAATGGACTTGGTACGTATTTTTTATAACATGGAGTATGCTATTTGAGATAGTTTCGTTGAATATTTTTGTATTTATATTTATACTTTGTCTTTGCTTCATATGTATTGTAGATCATATGTACCGCTCGAGACATGAGTAGGCTTTGCTCTTTAGATATGCCGGGGATTTTTCACGAGGAAATATTGCCAAACTTCGTGAATAAATTTGATGAATTGATGCTCGAGACATATGGCCCGACATATGAAAGGCCCGATTTCAAGAGTTGTTTGCCTAAAAGAAAGGCAAGAAAGGCAAGAAAGACAAAAAAGACTCAAGAAATTAGTCCCGAGAAGGAAAATTATTTCGAGGGGTATGAAAGTTATGTCCATCCTTATGATACTCAAGAAACTTTTGTGGTTGGTCATAGTGCTCCAATTCTTAATCCAACCCAATTCGATGATGATCCTAGTGTACATTTCGAATTGGTAGAGGCTTCGGTTGAGGTATAATTTCTTATTTGTAATTTCACAATGTCACTTTGTCAATTAGTAAGTCGTTAATAACTCATTTGTTCATTATGTTCATTTTAGGGTTTAACAACAAATCCAAGGGACATGGTTGGTCCTAGTGCTCCAATTATTAATTCTACCCAATTTGAGAAAGGATCCCTCGTAAAGCCGATTAAGATAAATAAAATAAATTGGATCAATGAAAATTGGTGGGAATGTGGTAAGCCTATAAATCTTCCAATCAATTGTAGTGCCAAAGCGATTCTTTCTTTGAGACCGGGGTTTGAAGTGGAGGATACTATAATCGATTGCTATACGGGATTGCTTGAAAAAAGAGAAAAAAACCTCTTTCGTCATCAAGAAGGTGTCGTCAAATATTATTTCATGTCTCCGTGGTTCTTTTAAGTGATGGAGGCTCATCATTGCAAACCAATGAAGAAGAATCCCGCGAAAAGGAAAGCTAGTGAATGGGCGGTCATTGATACGGACTTTAAATCATATGGCATAAAGGATGGTGAAATGGTGACCAATTAAGACTATATTATCATGCCGCTTGTTGTTGGTGGTCATTGGATCCTATTCTTGTGGTCATTGACCACTTTTCGAGTATCTTTGTTTGATCCTCTAAGGGACGATGCTCCTTTCATGAAATTAAAAGAGCTATACAAGACGCAGTTCTACATTGTGGTATATTTTATCTTCCTTTTTTTTAATTTCTAGTAGTCCATATTTATGTTAGTATTGTTTGATACATTACTAAGACAATTCATGTTTGTTTGATAGGAAAAATTGGTCCCTCTCATGTTGCATCGGTTGGATCCTAACAAATTTGAACATGTCGTATTCCCCGATGTTGAAAATGTTGTTGAGCGACCTAGGCAAACCACTCCTTGGGATTGTGGAGTTTTTGTTATGAAATATATAGATTGTATGTTGACTTGCAATACCCAAAATTGGTGTGGTGTCGAATGGAATGATGACATAATCACACTTTTCCGACGACGTATTGGTTGGGAGCTCCATAAAGACCAAGCTCGACATATGACTTTGGCTTCCCATGATACAAGACTCGCGGGATTGTAATTTAATAGTTCAAATTTTTAGAGATTACTTGTTTGAGTTTGAATTTTAGTTGGTTGTAAGTTAAAGATTGGATGTTGAAATTTAAGTTGTAGATTACTTGTTTGAGTTTGAATTTAGTTTGTTGAAATTTAAAGATTGGATGTTGAAATTTAAGTTGTAAATTTAAGTTTGAGTTTGTTCGAATTTTACTTGTTTTTTTGGAATTGGTCCTGGTTTCTTTTTGGAATTATGAAAAATCAGGTTTTAGTTGTTTGTTGAGTTCAGGGGTAGGGAAAAACAGGGGAAACTTGGAAAAAATTGATCTGGTATTACGCTCTATAATAGAGCGTAGTACGCTCTATAATAGAGCGTAGTACGCTCTATAATAGAGCGTAGTACGCTGAGCGTAATACCAGAGCATTTTTGTTATTTTTCAAAATACCACTGATATTACGCTCAGCGTACTATGCTCTATTATAGAGCGTAATACCAGAGATTTTTTTTTTGCTTTGTTTTTTTTCCCTTGTACCAACTTCAAGCATCAAAAATTCAGTACCAATACCAAATTCAATCAAATCAAAAATTCACTCAAATTGCACCAAACCAAAAATGAAATCAACTAACCAAATCCAACAAAATCAATACCAAATTCACTAAAAAGTAAAATCACGAATTACATTTCCTTGATTTTTTTGATTTGGACTTTTTGGGAATCGACTTTTCTAATTTTTTTGGACAATTTCGTGAATCATGTTTAACATCATATTCTTTGCAAAGATTACATTTTCTTGATTTTTTTGGGGTGGACTTTTCTATGCCACTTTTCATTCTTTCCCTCTTGCGACCTTTAGTGGTGGAAATTTTAGGGTCTTTCAAATCTTCAAAATCTTCAAATCCATCAAAATCTTCACCTTCACGTTCATCCTCACATGATGGTGCTTTTTTCGTAGAAGGCATCTCCATAGGAAAATTTTCCACATATTCCGAATCTTCTTCAATCAATCCCATGACGTATTTAAATCTTGGAACCGAACAACTTCCACGAGCCGCTAAATCTTGAAAGGCTTTGCACAAAGTTGTATATCGGGCGGGTTGTGATTGAAGAATATCGCCAATGATAGGAGGTTTATACGATATAGACCAGGCAATTTTATTTGCTCCAATTGTCCATCTCAAGTTAATTAAATTTGAAGGGATCTCCGTCCATTGCATCATATTCAAATATCGAATAATATGACGACAAATCATTCCCGAACTTTCAAATTTCCGACAAATACAATTTATCATACCATTGGCCACGGTTATTTGATAAACTTTTCTATTTTCCTCCGCCACCGTGGTCTTATGTGCTTCGTACACCTTAAATAGCATAGTACTCATGGAAGCTCTCTCATTCACAACATAGGCTCCACTTTGTTTAAGTTCGTGTTGAAAACGTCTAAACATTTCTTTTGTATAAATAGATGCCGCATGATTCTCCAATGAGGATGATGTTATTCTTGACCTTTCCTTATACTTTGTTTCATAGTCCGCTTCTTTCTCACGAAGATATTGTTTCTCCAATGCTTTTTGTGAATTCTCTATAAACTCTTTCAAACCGGTGCTAGCTTTTACTTACTCGTCAAAAAATGCATTCATTGACTCACTTCTCGAGGTAGTTGTTATCCCGGTAGTGAAATGAAGTTTAGTGTACACACGAACCCACTTATGTCGAACGTAATACATTTCTTGCAACCAACCATGATCAACCAAGTTATATTTTTCAACCAAATCTTCCCACCTATTTTCAAATTGTTCAACCGTCATTGACTTGTACAAACATAAGTTGAAATCTTCTTTGAAATGTGGTTCATGTGTGTACAAACCGGATAACTTCTCCCCGAATTTAGTACTTATATGCCAAGTACAATAAAGATGGTTCGTGTTTGGTAAAACTTCGACAATTGCATTTCCAAGTGCAATATCTTGATCGGTGATTATTGAGATTGGAGCCTTGTTTCCTATAGCTTCCAACCAATTTTTCAAAACCCATACGTAAGAACTTTCTTTGTCATCCCTTATTAGTGCAAAACCAAACAATATGGATTGGTAGTGGTGGTTCACCCCCGTAATAGGTACAAATGGCATACTATACGTCTATACCTATTGGTGCGGTATGTGGAGTCAAATACTACCACGTCTCCAAAATTTTTATATGCATTTAACGATCTTGGATCAACCCACAACATGGAACGCACCCGATTATCCTCATCAACATCTACTCGATAGAACCACGCAAAACCTTCAATTCTTGGAGTAATTTCAAACCTT
This sequence comes from Kitagawia praeruptora, assembly GCA_037693485.1. Taxonomy (NCBI): domain Eukaryota; kingdom Viridiplantae; phylum Streptophyta; class Magnoliopsida; order Apiales; family Apiaceae; genus Kitagawia; species Kitagawia praeruptora. The sequence goes on along the minus strand of CM075345.1, from coordinate 28,610,739 downwards.
CTTTGGCATCACTCGAATCAAATACATGATGTCTAATATCACGCAAAACATTCCGAATCTCTTGACTAGTAAACCCAATATTTTCTAAGCTTCCCGTAAGCTCACCCATTACATTCAAAGATTGTTGAGGCCCAATACCCGACTTACTCAAAATTATAATCAATTCTCGCATGATGGGTGTTATGTTTCTTGGCCTTTGCATGAAATGTACCTTACTAGGTGAAACCATCTCATGATTGTGTACCAAATTAACCAATGTTACCTCCCACTTCTTTGATGTCTCTCTATGAACAACATACATTCGCGCCTCACACTTTGTTCTACCAAGAGAATCTCTATTTCTCTTTTTTCCCGAAACTTCACCTTCATCATCCAAAGATTTTGAGGCTAATCTCCCACCCTTTTGACATATATACAAACGCGAACAAATCTTTTTAGTTTTTGAACGTTTATGTGTAGTTCTAATTATTACTTCAAAACCAATACGCCAACCATAATCTCTATAAAACCTCTCCGCTTCATCTAAACTATCGAATAATTGACCAACACATGGGTAAACATCATTCAAATCATCCAAAGAAACACCATTCTTAACATCTTCACCATCATTATCATCAACATCATCACCATCATCAACATCATCACCATCATCAACATCATAGACAACATCACCATCATCATTCTTAACATCTTCATTATTATCATCATCATCAAGATCTATTATTTTAGGTGTGTGTGGACTTTCGTTAACATCTTCATTTTATACCTCAATCTCAATCTTACTAGGTGTCTTAGTAGGAGATTTTAACTTCGAAAAAATGAAAGAAGCCATGGATTAAATAGAAAGCTTACCTTAAATTCCAAGCTCAATCTTCAAAATCTTAATTTGGGATGGTACTCCAAGCTCAATCTTCAAAATCTTCAAAGTCTTCAAAATCTTCAAATTTGAACAAATTTGGATAAATAAATTAAGATTGGTAGATTAAGAATAGGTATAGATTAAGTTTGTGATGGTGTAAATATATCTCCAAATGATTAAGTTTGAATACTCTTGAAATGATATTTCAAAACATGAAAGGCTGTTTGAGCTGAAATTGGTGGTGTTCTCGGCTAAGATATATAATAGAGCGAAAGTGATTAAGGGTAAAATGGGGATTTTAAAAAATAAAACTTACGCTATATAATATAGCGTATTACGCTATATAATATTGCGTAAGTGTTTACCCCCCTATCCGTTGATTAAACATTTTAATGGTATAAGATGGGTTGGTTGGATATTAAAAAATATCCAACTGTGGCTGGTGACCAGTTTCCATATATATATATATATATATATATATATATATTTCAAAAAACTGGTCGAAAATGACAACTGAAAACTGGAACTTGCAATCGAAAATTCGTCTGCTCCCCTATATAGCATATAAGGTTACATATGAGGTTGCATAGCAACCTCATTTGCAACCTTACATGCAACCGAAAACTGGAAGTTCAAGTTCCAATTTTCAGTTGTCATTTTCGACCAGTTTTTTGAAATATATATATATATATATATATATATATATATATATATATATATATGTATATATATATGTATGTATATATATATATGTATATATACATTTCAAAAAACTGGTCGAAAATGACAACTGAAAACTAGAACTTGCAATCGGAAATTCATTTGCAACCTTTGCAACCAAAAATTAAAAGTTGCGGCTGGCGCCGCCCATATATACAAAAGGTTGCATAGGTTACAAATCGTATTTTTGAAAATAAAACTTAAAAGATAGTATTTTTGAAAATAGTTTTAAATAGTCTCATGGTATATGGGAAAATTTCCCAAAAAGTTATATATTCGTTGTTCCATTATACTGTGTTTGAATAAATTAATATTCTAACTAAACACATTCTTATATTAATACTAATCAATTAATCATAAATGTATGTAAAGAAATGGGCGTCGGCATTTAAGAATAGGGATGACAGAAAAATCCGACCCGATGGATACCCGACCGGAACCGATGCATTTGGGTCTACCCGAACCCCATTTTTTGGATTTGGATCTGGATTTGGATCTTATTTTTGGACCCGAAAGAGTTTGGATCTAGATCTGGATCTTAGGTAACCTGATCCGATACCCGAAACCCGATAAAAACCCGATATAAATTTATATATATATATATATATATATATATATATATATATATTATATTTACGTACATTTAATATTAATTATTAATTATTATATCATTTTATATATTTGAGATACATATCAAACAAATAAACAAAATGATCAACCACATATATATTGGGTTAATTATCAAACCAGTCATTGATTTGAGCCAAATGTATCAAGTAGACCACTTATTGCAAAAGTAACTCATTTAAGCCACTTATTAGAAAATTTGTATCGGTACGTTAATCGAATATTAATCAAAAATTGTAAAAGTTATCCAACAATAAAACGGAGCATGGATTTGTGTAGAGCATCATGTGGGATTCATTTTGGTTACTTGAACATCAAAATTGGAGTTCAATAACACCTTCAAAAGTGCTTTGATCCTCAAGAACAGCTTAAGAGCATCAAGAACATATTTTTGCAGAATTTACTCAACAACGAATCTGAGGTTGGTTTTGTGTAGTATAGCATGTGAGATTTAGTTTGGTTACTCAAACTCATGATTTGGAGGTCAAGAACATCTCCAAAACAGTTTCGATTAATATTCGATTAACGAATCGATACAAATTTTCTAATAAGTGACTTAAATGAGTCAATTTTGCAGTAAGTGACCTACTTGATACATTTGGCTCCAATCAGTGACTAGTTTGATAATTAACCCCATATATATTTGAGATATCTTAAATAACGTGATATTATTTTTATTTAATCACAATCTTATTTTTTTTATTGAAATTCTAATATATTTATATATATGTGTGTGTGTGTATATATATATATTTATATATAGTTATATATATATATATATATATATATATATATATATATATATATATATATATTCTTTATTTTTCTTATAGTTTTTAAATTTTATTTATAATTTTCTATATTTTTTATGCAACTAAAATATTTTTATATTTTATATTTTAATTATATTTATACTTTTATGTTTTGCTTAATGTGATTATTTTAATTATTGAATTTTGAATTAAAAACTCGATTTAAACCCGAATCCGATCCGAAACCCGATAAAACCCAAAGATTTGGATTTGGATTTTGATTTTCAAACCCGGATCCAGACCCGATCCGATCCGAAAACTTTGGATTTGGATTTGGATTTGGCCGAACCCGATCCGATCCGTTGCCATCCCTATTTAAGAACGTTAATTAATTATATTTAATATATATATATATATATATATAATTTTTTTTTATAAAAATTATGTTGACATTGTAATTTGGTATGAAAAAAAGTAAAACACCATTATGTTGATGAAGTTGATGATAATATGTTAGAGGATATTCATTTTGTTTAAATAATTAACTTTAAACGATTTAATGTTTATTTAGATCCATTGATTTTTAAATTAATTTTTATGTATTGTTACTTTGGAGAAAGAAAATGATTACATTTATTAATTTTATCTATAACACAAGTTTCAATTCATTATATCAACTTTTAAATAGTAAAATTCAACGAATAATGATATTATATATATGATTTTTAAAATTTTTGCTACCTAGTATCTACTAATAAACACATTCCATAATATTACATTACAACGTTAAATCATTTTGTATCAATTTTCGTTATCCAACTTTATTTCTAGCATTATTGAAGAACAACTTTAAAATCTAATTTTTTGTAACTTGGTTACTTGGTTAGTACCGTGCGAATAAGATTTTCTCCTAATAACTAATCCACTGTTAAGATTTTTAATTTAAAATAACGTTATTATTAGGAATGTTTCTCATAAACGTTCTTTCACAACGATTTCATTTTATGAGCTCCGCCCTCCAAAATTACCGAAATCTATATATTATAAATTGCTGGATAACCCTTTCCTTAGGTTCGGGATCCATATTCAGGTTTGATAGATACCCATGACCCATTAGAGTAGTAAATTATATGCTTTGGATTAGGTTCGGGATCCGTTTAAATTACTCATCCAGTTATATGATATGATCCATATTTTAAAATATATTGACCCGATATTATATAAAATACACATCATGACAAACGACTCTTGCCAAAAATTATTTCCTTGATAATACCAAAAATTTGGCAGTTGTTATTATTAATGCCAAATAATTGGTTATAATTATAATGGGCCCGCCAGGACCATCCAATTAAAACAATCTTGCCAAAAAAAAAATTCCTTGACAAAAACAATCTTGCCAAAAAAAAATTCCTTGACAAAACACGAATTATTTTGTTTTCAAAAATTATTTCCTTTCTAACAATTGTCAATTAATTATAATTATAATGGGCCCGCCAGGGCCATCCAATTAAAACATTCTTGCCAAATCCGTTTATATTACCCATCCAGTTATATGATATGATCCATATTTTAAAATATATTGACTCGATATTATATAAAATACACATCATGACAAACCACTCTTGCCAAAAATTATTTCCTTGATAATACCAAAAAAATATTAACAAATGATTTTGATTGGTTATAATTATAATGTGCCCGCCAGGACCATTCAATTAAAATATTTCAAAATGCCAAAATATTATTTCCTTCACAAAACACAAATTATTTTCTTAACATTCTTGCCAAAAATTATTTTCTTCCACAAATTTTAAATTTTTTTTAATCCATATTCAGGTTTGATAGATATTCATGACCCATTATAGTAGTAAATTATATGCTTAGGATTAGGTCATAGTGCGGTATAACTTTAATTTTTTGATATTATGATTTAATTATTTTAATTTATTCTTTATATCTACTACTATTACATTCATGATATAGTTGACATCACTAAAATAATGTTATAGTGTTCAATTTTTTTATGTTTTTAAAATAAATTAATATATTAATAATTTTTTATATTAATTGTAATTTAAATTATCAAAACAAACTCATGTTCTTAAAGAATTTAACATTTTATTTTATTAAAGTAGGCAACTTTTTAATACTACTACCAATTTTTATTTCTATATTGTAAAATTATATACTATAATTTATTAAAATTTAAAATAAATTTTATTTAAAATATGAACTACCGTGTGCGAAGCACGGGCATTAAACTAGTTACCTTATAAATGCACGCAAGTGAACTACCAAGTATTAAAGAAAAACAGAAAAATTATACGGAAAGAAAGTCAAATTTAGTAGACTACATTGTAAGAAAATGAGAAATAACAAAAATTGTTATATTTTCTTGAAATAATTTTGTAATTTTATGATAAAGTATATATTTATATATTTTTTACATGATTATATTATTCATATTTATCATATTTTGCATTTAATTGGATTTTTATTTAATAGATTATAATGTTTTATTGTAGTAAGAAGGGAATCCTAAACTTGGATGGAATGGAGAATATAGAACTTAATTTGGAGATTTGTTAAAATGAATTCGAATTTGTTGGGCTGCACGTGCGTACTTCACTATTTGGGCCATATTTCAATTTCTATATTTCAGAATTGGACGATTCAACAGTCCACGCGAATATAACGGAATTCTCTTTCATTCTAAAGTCGTCCAAGTGTCAAAAAAATAACTCGAACAATCCAGAATTATTGAAGAAAAGTCAACTACGAATTTTCCTTAGAGAAACCCAATCAATTTAGTAAATGAATTTGTGTTTTCCTAAAAACATTAATTTTTTTTTTTGTAAGAGATACATAAACATCAGATAATATTATTAGAGAGAGGACATATATTTTTCTTTCTTGTTGAAGGTTGAAGGTTTTCTTCTATGTTATGGATATTATGTGTTCTTATTACATTATGTGTTTTGCTAGTTTAATCATGAGTGAGTAGATCTCTAATCTAGGGTTAAGTTGAACCCTAGTTATGATTAATGTATGATTTTTCCAATCCCCTAATCTAGTTATGTTATGTGCTCTTACTTATTAAATTTTGTTTAATTAACAATTACATATCAGACGTGATTATGTGTATTGCTTGAACCAAATATCTATTTATCAACGAAAGTTGGACTTAAATGTTTGTGATTTATCCAATAATGACGTGAACTTTTCCTTGAAAATAGGTAGAACGAATTATTAGAAAGTTAGGATGTTGTGTTTAATGTCTCTGAATTGCATTATATGAAAATAGACTTTAGTGTATTTTAGAGAAACCATTAATACTCGAGAGAGGTTATTGGTATTTTATAGGTCGCATCTTTCCTCTTGAGTAGTACTTGATTAATTGGGACGGAAAATCGTAATAGCATTGATTCATGCTAGTGGAGATATTTAATTCTGGATGTTTTTGGTTAATTGATAAATACAACACAATTTTTCTTAGAGTACTATTAGTTTAATAATTTCTCAAAATTTTATTGTATTACTTGCTTAGTTGAATCGAGTCAAGAATAATTAATGATTGATTCGTTTGTCTATAGATCGATTCTAACTGACCCTACTACATAGTTAGAAAAATTTGTTAGACATTATTATTTGATAGACACACGACAGCCTTATCATAATCCTACCAATTTTCTTTTGTAGAGGACAATCCCATCTTAAAATCCTCACAATTTCATAGTTCTGGTATGAATTTTAGCTATACACGATAACACGAGTATACACGAGCTCCTTTATAATTATTTTTTCCAAATGTACTATGCTTTATTGTTTTTAGAGTATCTCCAACGATGTTTTATAAAAATAATTGGCTATATTTTAAAAATTTGCTGAACTTGTAAACTGTTTTACTCCAATGAGGTTGACTATATTAATTGGTTATATTTTAAAAATGGTATGTTATTATTATTTCAAATTGTTAAAAATAGAATATATTATTTAAATATGTTAATGAATGATGTTGATAATATTGTGATTGTCTAAATTTTTACCGAAAGGTACAAAAATTTACAAATTTTCTATAATTCTTATTTAAGATAATTTATCTTAATTTTTATCTAAGCTTTACATGGTTGGAGATGCCCTTGCCTTTATTTGACTAATGAGTACTTCTAATATTATTTGTCAAAAAATAAGTTCAAGGCATAGAGAGAACATAAATTTAATTATATCAGTACTCACTACTAGAAAAATAGTCTACAATATCAATTTTTAGTTGATGTTAAAAAAAAAATTCAACCGATATCTTTATCGATATAGATAAAAGTCAAGATTTATAACATCGATTCCGATATTAAAGATAATATACACAATGATTTATTTAAGATAACAATTAAAGATGAATATACACAATGATTTATTTAAGATAATCGATGTTATAAGAAATCTTACACATCGATTTATTTAAGAACATAAATTTAATTATATCAGTACTATAATGAACCTTAACCATTCCAGATTCATTGTATAGTAAATTAATGCTCCAAGCTTTTTTCCCCATAATAACGTTGATCTATCCAAATTTATTTGTCAACAAATCCAGGATCTAGTAAGAGAAATAAACTCTTTATCACTTGAGTTATTGTGTGTAATTGAGATATTGTGTGTAATGATATATAATAATTTATTTCTTCAATTAAATCTATCAAGTGAAAAGCATTAATTTTAGTTTCAACAAGGAGTAGGTGGATACAAATAATACCATTACAGACAACAAGGAGATGGGGGCGGAAGAGATTAGATTAGATAGCTGTATGCACCTCTTATCGTGAATGGCACTATCCCACTAAAACTCCATCCGTTTAGAAGGTCAGAAAAGACAGATCATTGGACATAATAAATTTAATAATTTATTTATACACTACCGAAACTGCATAATTTTTAAGAGATTATGCATGCTGAAAATGAAGAGATCCTTAAAATTTTAAAATAGATTCGCATGATTAGTGGCACTAATTATGTTAAAACATCTTTCGAAATCATCAAATATAATAGCATTGTTATGTATATTTGTTAGCTATAATATAATATATTGATAATTATCTAAAATTATAGCTAAGAGGTTCTAGGTTTACTCCAATGATGTATAATTATTTTATCTAAAATTATACCTAATAGATTTAGAGGTTTTACAAATGTAGCTAGCCCAATTTTAGTTATCTATATAATTTTTTTGCTAAGGGATAATGGTTGAAGTATTGAATTTTTGCCTAATATCTAAAATATGCCACATAGATGCCATGTAATTGACACATAGATGAATTTAACTAACAAGTTTTACTATTGGAGATGCTCTAAGAGCCAGGATCTTCTCTTTCCTTCTTCATATCCCATTCATTCTATATCACCTGTATAAAAAGAATGTCCTGACCCCTATATTAAAAAATATTTTTAAATTTATTTTTTAATATAGAAACCCCACCAGAAACACTTTTTTTATGAGCATGAAGAAGGGACAGAGGATCTCATCGCAAATATGATAATAAAGTTGTAATCTTAGTTGACAATAACGTCATGAGTAGGTTTTAAAGATTATCGTCCAAGAACAAATCAAGTGACTTATGAAGATTACCGGACAATTGATGACTTAATGATTGAAACGAATCTAGTGAATGGGACATAGATTTCGCCACCTATGTACCCCACCAAGCAATAATAGGAAATGCAAATGTGAGAAGCAGTTAATGGAGTATATAAGGGGTTGAGTTGGCACAGTGGTAAGTGTCCAATCCGTGAACCGTGAGGTCACGGGTTCGATTCTTGCTGGGGATCAAAAATCGAAAACAATCTCCGGGATATACTGAGTATGTTGTGTTTGTTTGTTTAGGTAATGGAGTATATATCAACACCTGACAGCACTATATGTGTTTCTTTTTATTTGCTTATATTTTCTTTGTCCTAATTTATCTGAGTTATTTTCATTTTTTGCATGTTTTAATTTTTTTTTTTATTTTTTAAGATAAATTTAAGATTGATAAAATCATACATTCATTATCTTTTTAATTTATGTAATTAAAAATAAATGATAATAAAATTGATTTTAATTTTCTTGAATAACGTGCAAGTCATATATATAAAATGAGACGAGGGAGTATGTATTTGGCTTGAAGATAAACCACAAATAAAAATGTGAAAACTCTAGTTAATGTTTCTTTCTAGCTGCTACTCTAAAATTTAATGGCTCCCTTTTTATTTGTTTATCATGATCAGTGTCTCTTATCGAGTCACTTGTCTGATGTGGATGTGTGATTTTTTTTTTTTTTGTTTCTCGTACGTGTGCCAAAACCATACCATGGGATTTTGAGTTAGTCTTCATGTGAAGATACATTTAAAAAGAATGAATATACAAGAACTGTTTGAATTATGATAATTGAACCTGGTTAACAGGAATCGAGACAGAATTTACATATGCTACTTTTCTTAAAAGAAAATAAATTCTATAAACATGTATGGACTAAAAATTAATTCCTAATACTTTTTATGTTCTTAAAACATATATATATTTGGCGATAATGCACGTTATTCATAATGCGAAATCATCTGATTCCTACACTACTAGTATTATGTATCAGTACTGCGCAAGTAGCTAGCTAGGACATGATAGAATCTAACAATTCTATAAACACTTAATTCTCTTAAAATAGAGATAAGAATCGCAACATCATATTCGATTATCAAGATTAAATCATTAAGCGGAAGCGTACCTGTATCCATGATAAAGTAATATCGATAGAAGGCCTTTTCTTTGTGTGCTTGTTATTGTCTTCCTCAATCAAACACCCTGAAGTTTCCACAGCAAGTTCTCTCTGATGGGTAGAGGAAAAAACTCTGTTACGTGTTTAATATATTGGGGACTATAACCTTTCATATACCACCCGATTTAACTTCCCATTATAATTAAATTGGGCTTTGTATATTGGGTATCCACTCATTTAGTCCAAACAATAATTAACAATCTAAATGGGCTTCTTATTTGATCACTTTATTTAACCCAATAAAACAAATAGCTAATATAATTGAATATTAATATGTAGCCCATATAAATTATTATTAAAAATAATAATAACAATCTCCCACTTGGGCTGCATATTAATCCGAAATCAATTATACATAATCTTTAGTGCACAACCTTATGCTATTCATTATCCTTTAGATTTTACTAAAACAATTCGGTCCGTCTACTATATCAGTATGAGATTCTGGCGGCATTCGTCACTATTATAATGTGACTAAACCTTCCGTGGTCACCATACAAATATATTCAACGACATGAATCAAAGCATGGATGAGTGGCATGGAAATTACATACAATGTGATCTATATAATGCCTATTTCCAACTAGTCCTTAGTCAATCTCTAATGAGATTGATTCCAATTTTCTCAACTCAATGTTAAACCACAACAAGAAAATTGAACAAAAGCAGAGTGACATTTAATTAAATTAAATCCATCAACTGTATTCTGCAGAACATAAACAACTCAATGTTTATAACATAAAACACCAAAAAATACAAACTCCCACTAAACCAAAGTATCACACAAGGTAACACCCATATGAGCAGTATGCTCGTGAAAAACCTTAGGTGCTAAAGCCTTGGTGAGCGGATCCGCAATCATGGAGTTGGTCCCAATGTGTTCTATCGAAATCTGTCCACTCTGTATCTTTTCTTTAACAACTAGGAACTTTATATCTATATGTTTTGCTTCCGTAGTGCTCCTATTGTTGTTAGAATATTCCACTGCTGATTTATTATCACAAAATATCTTTAATGGTCTTTCAACACCATCAAGAACACGCAAACCAGTGACAAAATTTCGCAGCCATAATGCTTGATTGGATGCCTCAAAACATGCTATATATTCTGCAGCCATGGTGGATGAAGCTATGAGCGTCTGTTTGGCAGACCTCCATGAAATCGCTCCACCAGCTAGTAGATAAACATAGCCCGAAGTAGATTTTCTTTCATCTATGCATCCTCCAAAATCAGAATCTGAATATCCAATGACTTCGAGATGATCTGACTTCCTATATGTGAGCATATAGTCTTTTGTTTTCTTCAAGTACCGTAGGACTCGCTTGACTGCTTTCCATTGTTCCATTCCCGGATTACTCAAATATCTTCCCAACATTCCAACAATGAATGCTATGTCAGGACGAGTACAAACTTGAGCATACATTAGACTTCCCACAGCCGAGGCATATGGTATCCTTTGCATTTCCTTTATCTCAAGTTCATTCTTGGGACACTGTTTGAGACTAAATTTGTCTCCCTTAGACACAGGTGTATCTATTCCTGCACAATCTTTCATGCCATATCTTTCCAGGATCTTTTCGATATAGCTCCTTTGTGATAATCCAATGATACCTCGAGAGCGGTCTCGATGTATTTGAATTCCTAATACAAAAGAGGCGTTACCAAGGTCCTTCATCTCAAATTGACTAGCGAGAAATTTCTTGGTATCGTGCAATAAGCCTATATCATTAGTGGCAAGTAAGATGTCATCAACGTATAAGAGAAGAAAGATTAATTTGCTCCCACTGAACTTGTGATATACACAATGTTCCACCAAGTTCACTTCGAAACCATATGATGTGATAACATGATGAAACTTGTGATACCATTCACGTGAAGCCTGCTTGAGACCATAGATGGACTTCTTTAACCTGCAAACTATAGTCTTTGGATCTCCAGAGACAAAGTTTTCTGGTTGCACCATATAAATTGTCTCACCAATGTTGCCATTGAGAAACGCCGTCTTTACGTCCATCTGATATAGCTCTAGGTCATAATGAGCCACAAGTGCCATAAAAATTCTAAATGAGTCTTTCGAGGAAACCGGAGAGAAAGTCTCATTGTAATCGATACCTTTCTTTTGAGTGAATCCTTTTGCGACTAGACGAGCCTTATATCTTTCGATGTTACCCTTCGAATCCCTTTTGGTTTTAAATACCCATTTGCAATCAATAGGTTTTGATCCTTTAGGTAACTCGACAAGATCCCAAACGTCGTTGTCTTTCATAGATTGCATCTCTTCATTCATGGCATCAACCCACTTTTGAGAATTAGGACTCTGCATGGCTTGTTGAAGATTAATAGGGTCATCTTCTCCAATGCCAATTCCATCTTCATGTTCTTGTAGAAAAACAATATAATCATCTGGAATTGCACTTTTCCGCTCTCTAGTGGATCTCCTTAATGACACTTCTTGTGATTCAAGAGGTTGTTGATTTTGTTGAATTGGTTCCTCATGGGGAATGTCAGTGTTGTCTTGAACCGGAGGGCCTTGAGCAATGATAGGTACGATAATCTGATCATTGTTCTCAGCAATGTCATGAATAGAATCATGACTATCTTCTTCAAAGACAATACTTTTACCTATACCTTCCCTCCCAAAATCAACTTCCTCAAAAAATCTTGCATTATCAGTCTCAAAAAAGGATCTAGTAGTGGGATCATAAAATTTAAATCCGCGAGTACGCTCCGGATATCCAACAAAGTAGCAACTGACCGTCCTAGAGTCCAGTTTCTTTTCATTTGGCCTATATGGCCTTGCCTCAGCTGGACAACCCCAAACATGACAATGCTTAATGCTAGGCATTTTCTTAGTCCAAAGTTTGTAAGGGGTTTCGGCCACTGCTTTTGTTGGAACCCTATTAAGGATATAAATTGCAGTCTTTAGTGCATCTCCCCAAAGTGCCTCAGGTAAAGAAGAATGACTTATCATACTTCTCACCATATCTTTAAGAGTACGGTTTCGCCTCTCAGCAACACCGTTCATATTAGGTTTGCCTGGCATGGTGTACTGAGGGACAATTCCACACTCCTTTAGGAAGTTAGCAAAGGGTCCTGGACGTTGCTCACCTGATCCATCATATCTGCCGTAGTATTCACCACCACGATCAGACCTGACAGCTAGTATTTTACCCTTCAACTGAAGCTCAACTTCAGCTTTATATTCTTTAAACACGTCCAAAGCTTGGGACTTCTCATGTATCAAGTATAGGTAACCATACCTTGAGTAATCATCTATGAACGTGATAAAATACCGTTGATCGTTCCAAGAGGCCGTAGGGAATGGTCCACAAATATCGGTATGAATCAGTTCTAAGACACTCGTAGCTCTATTGGCACCTAACTTTCTGGAGTTTGTTTGTTTTCCCTTAATGCATTCTATACAAACCTGAAAATCACTTAAATCTAAGGGATCAAGAATTCTATCATCCACAAGCCTTTGAATTCTCTGTTTAGAGATGTGACCTAAACGCTTGTGCCACAACATGGCAGAATTCTCAGTTAACTTACGCTTCGTACCTCGTGCACTAGAGTGCAAAATCTCATTATTAAAAGTAACAGTATCAAGCATATAAAGATTATCAATTAAGGAACCAGTGCCAACCAAATTTGAATTTAAAGAGAAACTAACTTTATTATTTCCAAAGGAACAAGTGTATCCAAATTTGTCCAAACAGGAAATAGAAATAAGGTTCCGTCTAAAAGACGGTGCAACAAAAGTCTCAAATAAATCCAAATAAACACCAGTTTTAAACAATAATCTAAATGTTCCAACAGCTTCAACTGGAACTTTATTGCCATCGCCCACATAGATGAATCTTTCAGCATCAATTGGCGGTCGGCTCCACAGGCAACCCTGCATTGATACACTTATGTGAGTAGTAGCACCAGAATCTACCCACCAAGTATCCTTAGGTACAGAAGCTAAATTAACTTCAGAACAAACAAAGACAGAAGTCTTACCCTTCTTTACACGCCAAGCAGCATATTTGGTACACTCTTTCTTCATGTGTCCAGCCTTCTTACAAAAGTAGCAGGTTGGTCCCTTATCCTGCTTCTCTTGAGACTGCTTGGGTTTTCCACTTGCATTATCCTTACCTCTCTTTCTCTTCTTATCATGAGAGCTAGATGCCAAGTGAGCACTTTCAGTCTTGTCTCGCAATACCCTCTCCTCCTCTTGAACACAGTGTGAAATGAGCTCATTAAGAGTCCATTTTTCCTTCTGAGTGTTATAACTCACCACAAAGTGACCAAACTGAGGAGGGAGTGAAATAAGAACCAAGTGAACAAGTAACTCATCCGAAAGTTCTAACTTGAGTTCCTTAAGTTTGCCAGCAAGATTAGACATCCCAATGATGTACTCCCTTATGTTCCCCTTTCCCTTATACTTCATGGTCACGAGTTTTGACAGAAGATTACTCGTTTCCGCTTTCTCATTCTTAGCAAAATATTGCTCAATTTCAAAGAGGAACTTCTTGGCATTTGTGCTCTCAGCAATAGAGCCCCGAAAACCAGTTGGAATCGTTCGCTTCATGATCGCCAGACACATGCGATTAGAGCGTTCCCATTTCTCAACCTGATCCGTTTTCGGATCAGCCGTAGTAGGAACAGGTTGCTCTTTCCTTAGCGCAAGGTCAAGATCCATGCACCCAAGAACGATTTCAACATTCTCTTTCCATGTGACATAGTTTGTCCCATTCAACATCGGAATCATGCTCAGTTGAGCAGAAGCAGAGTTAACATTAGCAGTAACTGTAATAGAAAACAAATACACAAAAAATGCTCAAAACTAAATATATGTGATAAATCAAATATTGGCAACACCATCACAAGATACCTAACGCAACACTGAATTTTAGTCTTTGGACAGAAAAATCAATTTGCAAGTGGTACTCTCAACGCAATAATCAAGTATTAACAATAAATTTCTGTCAAATAATATGCCTTTCTTTGGACCGACGTATTATTCACATGAAAAAACTCAATATTGCTACATACTTACTATCACAAGAACATTTTAATTTTGGCCAAATTATACCTTCCTTTGGGCCGATAAAATTTGCATAAAATTAAATATTCAATCATCATAATAATATTATTTAAATTAATTAATCTACACAAAAGAGGTTACTTTGGCAACATATTGCTTCAATCAATTAAATTAAAAATATTAGACCACTTAAATAAATAAGGTAATATTTACTGCCAATAATTAAAATTTAAATCACAAAATTATCAAAGGAGTACTTATCCGTATTATCATGGAGTGCTAAAAAAAAAAAAAAAAAAAAAATTCAACTCTATACAATTTGCATTGTCACAATCATTTAAACAAGTAATTCTCATTACTTACTATGGACTTGGTCACCAAAACAAGCATACATGAAAGTAACCACCTAAATTCATGTTCACTAAAAACATATTATAATACACTTAAATCATAAACATGAATATTGATATAACATGTCAAATAAAGGGCCTATTAAGCACACAAAAGACTTAACATTGATCGACCCCAAATTCACAGGCATTACGTACTGGTCTTGAAACAAAAACCATGTCCACTGTATGTTCTTAATTTATCATAAATTGTCAATTCAATTTAAACGTATGCAATTGTAAACACACAGGACAACATATAGCACATGTATGACGGCTACACAGACAATACAGGATCATAATATCACATGCTATCATCAAGCATTAGTTGTATATTCAAGTCTTAATTTTAACAAACAAGAAAAACCGCATGGAAAATAGGTCAAAAGACTCAACCACAAACCTTATCCAAGCCAAATCTTATCAGAAAACAATAACGAACTCCTCCAGAAAACATAAATTAATATCTCAATAATAAAATATGAAGAGGCTCTGATGCCAATTGATAGAATCTAACAGGACATTGATATGGTAGGGGCCATGTTCGAATTGAAATAATTAAGTTTATCGTTTCTGTCACTTTACATGCACTTATCTGCTGAGATACTTACAACTTGCAAGTTCGGCGTGTCTAATGGGCTACACGAGTTACCCAATCACAGAAATGGATACATCCACTTTAACATTTACTTGGACCTTCTTCGTGAAATTACCATGTCATGTAGCTAATAAAATAGCAATTGTGGATATATAGGAGTCCTCCACAAGACCACAAGTGAAGATAGACATGAGCTTTTTAGCGTTGCTAGCAAATGAATCTTCGATTTTGAGTTGATTAATTTCGACCAAGTTGTATTGGTTGTACAGCCAAAGTAGCAATTGAATACTATCTAGAAACTATCTATACTCTCTATAGATACACTATACTCTATATTGATATACAAAATCATGTTTTAAATTTTTAATAGGGTGAAATTGTATCAAAGTAATAAATTTGATTTTCACACTAAATTCTGGTTTCAATTACTTACAACTACATAATTATATAAAATTTATTTATTTTAATTTTTTTAGTTTTAACTTGGATTCCATTACCTATAATTACATAACTAAATAATGCTTATTTATTAAATACTTTTATCTTTCAAATATTTACAACTATATATTTAAATAATAATTATTTATAATATATATTCAAAATAATTTGTTAATATTAATATTTTAATCTTGATTTGTGTTTGATTTATGCCCGTATTTGGCACGGGTCATCGGCTAATTATAAGTATCTTCGAAATAGTAATATGCATTTTTGAAATGAATGTTTATTTTAAATCGTGCATTCATTTTTTTAATATGGTAATCGAACATGTGCGAAAGTATGGGATAACTGAATTATAACTATACTAGCAACCTGTGCGATGTACGGATTTTTTTTTTTTAGTATTATATGAATTTTTTCATTAATTTGAAATAATTTTTTTAAAACATGAATTTTGGAGGCTTAAATTTTTAAATGAGATAATTTGATAATAATTATATAAATGTTATTCGTAATATTTTTGGAATAGAAGGGATTTTAGTTAGAAAATATAGAAAAGATAATATGTTTTAGTTGAAAAAGCTAATCGGTTAATTATTATTTTATTTTATTAAATAGAACGTCAGTGATAAAATTGGAAAAAGAGAGGTCTTAATTAGTGAAAATTAAAAAGGTAACATGTTTTAGGTGAAAAATGTAATTGATTAGTTTATTGTAATTTTAATTTAATTATGTTATTTTACTAAATAAAATTGCTTGTGCTATTTTTAGAAAAGGATAAATTAATGTTGCCCGTGATATAAATTAATGTTATCCGTGATATTTATTGAAAAAGATGAATTTTAGTAAGAAAATATATAAAATGATACGTTTTAGCTGAAAATGGTAATCGGTTAATTATTAGTATTATAATATTATTATTTTTTTATTAAATAGAACCGCCCGTGATATAATTGGAAAAAGAGAGATTTTAGTTAGAGAAAATAGAAAAGGTAACGTGAAAATTAAAGGATGGCATGTTTTAGGTGAAAAAGGTAATTGATTGGTTTATAGTATTTATAATTTAATAATGTTATTTTACTAAATAAAACTGCTCGTAGTGTTTTTAGAAAATGAGAAATTAATGTTGCTCGTGATATTTCTAGAAAAAAGAGATTTTAATTAGAAAATATAGAAAAGATTATACGTTTTAGCTGAAAAAGACAATCGGTTAATTATTATTTTTATAATATTATTATTTTATTTTATTAAATAGAACCGCCCATGATATAAAACTATTCTTAAAATCTACCTTAAAATGCGTGCCAGACACCCTATTTTGAAATCAATATAACTAAATAGGTAGAGCGGGCAATCGGATCGTGTCGTGTACTTTCGTATCGTGTACTTTCGTGTTTCGTGTACTTGAAGGTGAAACCCGTATCCACCCGAAACAGGATTCGTGTACTTGAATATGAAACCCGTATCCACCCGAAATGAATTCGTGTACTTTCGTGTCGTGTTTCGTGTATATATTATATAAAATTAAAAATAAAATTTAGTTAAAATTTATTAGTAAATATTATATTCATATGAAATATACATTAAATGTTTTACATTTCCATATATAAATATAAATACAACTCTATAAAAACTTGTAAATATGTATATTTTTGTGTAAAATATATATCCTTATAAAAAAATATTAATGTATACATAAAATCTATAAGTAGTAAATTATTAACATCTTTATTTCGTGTACTTTCGTGTACTTTCGTGTACCCAAAATGAAAACCCATATCCGACACTAAATCTATCGTGTAATTTCGTGTTCGTGTACTTTCGTGTTTCGTGTACTAAAAATCAAAACCCATATCCGTATTTTTTCGTGTCGTTTCGTGTCGTGTTCACGTGTCGTGTACCAAATTGCCAGGTCTATAAATAGGTGCTAATGAAGAGTATGCTGGAATTTACTAAAATATCCCTGTTTTTAGCTTATTTTGGTAAGTTTTCTATCCTAAATGGGTTGTTGGACTATCCATGTTTGATCCAATTTCCTAATCAATATAACTAAATAGGTGCTAATGACGAGTATGTTGGAATCTAAAATATCCCTGTTTTTAGCTTATTTTGGTAAGTTTTCTATCCTAAATGGGTTGTTGGACTATCCATGTTTGATCCAATTTCCTAATATAACTATGAATAGCTTATTTTGGTAAGTTTTATATCCTAGATGGGTCAATGGACTATCCAGCTTTGATCCAACTTCCTAATATAACTATGCTATCACGTATTACAATTTTTTTTTGTTTTAAAAACCGGGTATACCCGGGCCATTAACAGCATTAACATTTTTCAAATCAAGCCATAATTCAAAAACACAACGATCCACGATTGTAGCCACTTATCATATTCTTCCTTTAAAGTTTCAAAGTTTGTTTAATCACAATACGATCCGGATGAAAACTGTTAGGCTTTAGCTTGGTTCATGGTTAATGCATTAATATCATTTTGTTGTTGAACTTGTACCCCAATGGAAGAAACACCCAACAACATTACAGCCTCTAAGAATCAATCAGGTTTGTGATTTTTTGTACTATATTAATGTGAAAAAACTATCCAAATCGTACAAAGAAGTGATAAGAATGGTTTGTATAAGAATGGTTTCGAAAACTGTTGTAGTATTAGTAAGAATGGTTTACATGTTTTTTCTAAGGTACCAAGCGGAGGCCACTCTCTAATCAGTCTTCTCCATCTGTTCCTAAACCTGGTATATGCCTTTCAATCATTCTAGAGTTGTTTTATTTTCATATGTAATAATTTTAGTGGTTTTTTTTAATTTTATCTCTTTTTCTATGCTCATCATTCTTTTATCCGTAGTGTTAAAACGTCGTTCAAATGTTGTCTTGGACTATGCTTCATCGCTTTCCAATATTCAGTCTGATATTCGACTTTCAAGCCCAAAAGTATATTCAGCAATGATGGATACAACAAGGAAGCATACAGGTAACAAGGAAGCCAACCAAGTGTTTTTTTGTTTTATTTTTCCCAGCTTATTATCAAGTGTCCATTTATAAATTCAGATATTTATTATCAAGTGTTCGTTCATATATTCAGATTATATGCATTGTAACACACAGAAGGAGAATGTCCCTCCTAATTATCAAGGTAATTATATCTCACATGTTTCAAAATGAAAGCAATATGAATATTTTGGATTGCTAAAGTATATATGTTCTTTGATGTTGATCAGATCAATCATTGTCATCAGCTGTTCGGAAATTGGATTTCAAGAGTAGCACAACAAAGTTTCAAGGAAATTCACCATTTAATGAGAATTTTAAGACTTCGTCTAATGTTCCTGGTATGTCTTTATAATCCATGATAATTTCTTCCTTGAATCCGCTGTATAATTTTTACTACATTTAGATATTCATGTATGTTTCTCTTTTCCTGGATTAACGAGCAAGTCTAATTTCCTGTAGGTTACACACCAAATAACCGCTTATTGATAAATAGTCAATCTTCTGGAGTAACGAGTATGTCTATTTTCTTATTAATAAATCTATATATTCATACTAAGTTTTTCTATTGTTCTTTATTATAACAATTTTCAATTACTACTTAATTCTCATTGTTTATGTTGTTTTAATATAATGTTACAAAACAGATGCGCATCACTCTCCCTTTAAGGATAATGTTAATTCACCATTTACACCAACATTTCCAGAAGGTTCTTCAACAGGTTTGTTCTGTTTTCTGAGTGTCAGCATTATGCATGTATATTGCATAATGATTTTATTCTTTGAAACAGTGAATATAAGGTCATCAGGCTTACGGAAGGTGTCAAATCCCAAAAACAGAACAGATTTGTCATTGACTACAGATTCTAATTTCCACAGTAGCTCAGGTATTGATCAATTAGTTTTATTAATATTGTTTGGTGTTTTATCCTAATATATTGGAATACAGCAACCAATTTACGCGCTCCTTTTAAAGATAAAACGAATTCACCCATCACTCCTCCATTTCAAGAGCATGCTTCAACAGGTTAGATATGCTTTCTACATTCACCATTACATGTATATAATCATTTCTCATCATAATTGGTATTGTTTTAGTTTAACCGATTGCTGTAACAGTGAACAAATCGGCATCACATTTAAGCATATTTTCATTGCCCATAAGCAAAATGAATATTCCATCGAGTGCAAAATCAAATACTGTCCTCAGTTCTGGTACTAACTGTACTGGTATGTATTTATGATTGTGCAAATGCATACAATTCTGTGTGAAATCCAATGTAAGATTATGAAATGTTTATTTCAGGCATCACTCACCTAAATTCCTCCTCAGTTTTGAAAGATTCACCATGCATTCCTCATACACACCATAATGCGCCAGGTTATACACTATCCTTTTAAACAAATAATTCCTTTTTTTCCTGATAAAAAATCAAACTGATTTACTCAGGCGTAATCCAACGAAACAGGAAGTCTGCCAGTTACAAACACGGGAACAACTTCATTGGGACCTTCAGCAAGGAGATTGTCAAATGTTAATCTTAATGGTTTGTAGAATTCCATTAAATTGTTTTTTGAATAATTCAGATTTTTATGTTTTTTTTACACAATCTGTATTATTAACCTAAATGTTATTTTTGTTTTTAAAATATATGAAGCTGTTAGACGTCCTTCATCTATTAATCCCAATTCAGTGTCAAAAATGCATTCTCTGGCAAATCAGAATATATTCCAATTACCAGCTTCTTCTGTATTTCGTCAAGTCAATACAACCATTGATTCCATTAATAAAGGAAAAGGCATTGATGGTGAGTCAAAGTATGTTTTTGCAATCGCGTTTTAATATTAACAATTTATTGACAATAATGTCTCAAAATATATATTACAGGCTCCTCAGAAACCAATAAAGGCGTACCATATGAAGGAGTATCTAATGTTCATAATTCAGGAGCGGCAATTGACCCTCTTAAGAAACAAATTTTATTTCAAATGCCAGCTTCTTCTATTTTGCAAAGAGTCAATCCACTCAATGTAGCCAAAGATAATGTTGGTGAGTATCAATTTGTAATTTATTCTACATGAATAAATAGATTAGATGTATGTTTTTTTAACCAATCATATCATTGCAGGTTCTTCACAATTCTCGACGCACCATACCAACAATAATGAAGCTAGCACTTCAACATTTTCTGGAAAAAAGAATTTGTTACAGTCTTTTAATAATGCAGCCGGAGAAGCAAATAGTTCTGATATAAGTCAATTTTTAATTTTAATATTCATTTACATTTTCAGACGCGTTTAATGTTCATATGATATATTTTTTATACAGATTCTGCGTTTTCGGATCACGAAGAATTGGAATGTATATTCTTTTATCCAACACTCTTTTTGTTTTTTTATTAGAAATCAATATTAAATGTTTCTATATTTTCTTCAGACATATTCATACATTGTTTTTTTATATATATTTTTAATATTACAGATATTGATTCAGAGTATATTAGCGACAATCCTGACAATGAATTCAATATTTTACCCGAAGGTATCATTTGTACAGAATTTTACCATTACTTGGTACATATGGTAATTTTATAATTATGATAATTATGATTTAAATTACAGATTTTTGGGATGGATATATGGACATTGGCATGCCAGATAAAGTTTGTCAACATTGTAAATCTGTAATGTGGAATGCTGAGCGAAACAATAAAGTTTTCAAACATCAGAATCCTACATTTTCCATGTGCTGTAGGAATGGCCAGGTTGTCCTTCCTCCTGAAAGACAGCCTCCTCCTTTTTTAGCAGAATTGTTATCTGGCGGTGGACCAAGAACAGCTCATTACAAGAAAACTATAAGGATATATAATTCCTAATATGCATTCACATCACTTGGAGGAAAAATTGACAATAAGATTAATCGTGGAAGGGCTCTGTGGACCTTCAAATTGAATGGTCAGAATTATCATCTTATAGGTAGCATTTGTCCAGTCAAAGGGGAGACACCAAAATATTGTCAACTTTATGTTTATGATACAGAAAATGAAATAGAAAATAGAAAGAATGCAGTTCCAGGAAGTGATACCACAGATCCAGATATAGTTCAAGGTTTGCTGTTAATGTTAAATGAACATAATGCTTTGGTGCACAGTTTTCGGATGGCAAGGGATCGTTTTCAGAACAATGAACCTGAAGAATGTGAAATTACATTGTTATCTAGCTCATCGGCATCTGGAAGGCCCAATTCTATCGGTCCCTCAAATGAGGTTGGTGCATTAATTGTTGAAGATCTTGAAGATTCATGTGGTTGGAGGGATATAATTGTGCAGAAGAAGAATAAAAAGCTTAAAAGAATTTTTGAGACAAATATGCACTTTATGCAACTCCAATATCCTTTACTATTTCCTTTTGGTGATCAAGGTTTTCATCCTGAGATTCCGCTAAGGACCAAACAGTCAAATAAAAGAACTAAAGTTGATCCATCAGCTGAACCGTCTGAAGAAAGCAAACATCGTTTGTATGTGTCCTTACGTGAATACTACGCATACAAGCTAATGATCAGGCTTAATGAAGGTTTAAATTCCTGTATTTTTTTATAATATAATAATGTTTAAGAGTTCTTTAACTCATATTTTCTGATCATTATTCTTTTTTCATTTCAGCTCTTACCCCTCATCTTAGTGGCCGATTATGGCAGCAATACATTATTGATGCATTCACTGCTGTAGAGCAGTATAGACTTGATTGGGTCAAGGGTCACCAGAATACCATACGTGCAGATTTATACAATTCCATACGCGATTCCATACGTAAGGGTGACACCAATCCTGACCATATTGGGAAAAAGGTGATATTACCTGCTTCATTTACAGGTTCTAGACGTTACATGTCACGGTATTTCAAAGACTCTCTTGCAATATGTCGTTCTATTGGCCATCCGACTTTCTTCCTTACTATGACGTGTAACACCAAGTGGCCCGAAATTCAGCGAATGTTGGATTATATGCCTGGTGTTGCTGTATCTGATGCTCCGGATGTTGTCTCTCGAGTTTTCAAAATGAAGTTGGACCAGCTGGTGGATTTAATCAAGAACAAAAACTATTTTGGGAGATGCATTGGCAGTAAGTTTAATATATATTTTGTTCTTGCTTTGTACTATTAAGTAATTTAATCAAATACATGATTATAATGTGGTTTTTTTTACAGTTATGTATGTAATTGAGTTTCAGAAACGTGGATTACCCCACACACACATATGTTGGTGTGGTTACATCCGGATGATCGTCCCAAAAATATTGAAAAAATTGATGAATTAGTGTCTGCTGAGATTCCAGATAAGGATTTGGATCCAATTGGGTATGAGGCTGTAAAAAATTACATGATTCATGGTCCGTGCGGAAAGGATTTTGACTACTCTCCTTGCATGACAAATGGCAAGTGTACGCGCCATTATCCAAAAAGGTGTGTCAATCTATTTATATTTTCACCTTTTTAACTCAAAAAAAAAGGATCTATTTACAAGATTTGATAAATATAATTTACATGTTTTACGTATATACTTTTTGCATTTTTCTGAAATTTGCTGTAAAAAGGTTTTATATATTTGTAACTTAAGTATTTATTTCTTTTCAACGGAGGTATAATGGTCATACATTTTTTTATGATTGTGGCTTTCCTGTGTACCGTCGAAGGAAGATGAGCAGGCACATTGTGAAGAGTAAAGCAATGCTTGACAACCAATATGTTGTCCCTTACAACAGAGATTTACTGATTAAATTCTAATGTCATATAAATTTGGAAGTCTGCAACAATTCTCGCTCTTTGAAGTATTTGTTCAAGTACTGCTTGAAAGGTCATGACAATGCTACTATGCTATTACAGAAAAAGAAAGGAAATACTGATGCTCAAAATTCAAAATCAAAAGTAAAATCTCAAGATGAAGTCAAGCATTATCTTGACGGTCGTTATGTTTGTGCTTCAGAAGCTGCTTGGAGATTATTAGGTTTTGACATTCATTACAGATATCCATCCGTAGAGCGGTTACCAGTTCATGTTCCTGGTGGAAAGAGTGTAAGTTTTAAGTGTAAAGACAATTTGAACAAAATAGCAGAAAGAGCTAATACCAGGAAGAGCAAACTGGAAGCTTGGTTTGTTGCAAATCAGACAATTCCCAATGCAAGAGAATTTACATATCAAGATTTTCCAAAAGGATTTACATGGCAGGCTAAATCATGCAAATGGAAAATACGTGAAAGAGGGATTGTAGTTGGCAGACTATCCGAAGTCCATGCGTCCAGTGGTGATGCTTTTTTTTCTGAGAATGTTACTAATGAGAAAAAAAGGTGCACTATCCTTTAAAGATTTGCAAACTGTTGATGGAACAGTTTACGGGACATTCAAAGAAGCCTGTGATGCACTTGGTCTCTTGAAAGATGACATGCAATGGCAAGAAGCTCTACGAGAGAATGCACAATCTGCTTTTCCACAACAACTTAGAGCAATGTTTGTACATGTTAGGAATAATTCATAAGTTGTGATGTTAAGAATAGAATTTACACATTATACTTCTTGTAATCCTGATCTTATAAAGGATTTAGCACTGTATATAGGATTCATGTGTAAGACAGTTGTCTGTATAGTTTAGTCAGGAATGAACAGTGTATCGGAGACTACATGTCAGGAACAGAGAGCAAATCCTGATGACGGTCCAATACTGATGGTTGATCAGATACTGATGCAGTGTACAGATCCTGATATCAGTCGTGTTACTGATGATGTCATTATAGATACTACAGAAACTGGCAAGTGCTATAAAACAGGATCGTTGTTTGAAGAACAAGCAAGAAGACATTATGAAAGAAAGAGTTTTTCTATTGAAGGAAACTATCGACTAGAAGGCAGAACATTGTCATGTATAGATTATATCTTTCTGTTATTAGTTGATAGGTAGCATTATAAATACTCTCTCAATATCATTGTAAAGAGCGGACGAAGTTGTGAGTTCGTGTGCGTAGCTCTGTATAAGGTTTGTATTCAAGAGTTCGAAACAAACAGAGAGAGAGATTTGTATTGTCAGCAGCTGCTAAAGGTATTGTACACCTTTGGTAGAGTTTGTATTTGATCTTATTAATACAAACAAGAGTTTGATTCATTCGTTTATTCTTGTTCATATAATCAAGCAAAAATCAGACACGATTATATAACTTGTATTCAACCCCCCCTTCTACAAGTTATTCGAGTTAACAATTGGTATCAGAGCAGGTTGATTTCGAATAATCATAAAGATCTGCAATCATGTCTGGTTACAAGGATGGGAATACTAAAATTCCTATGCTCAAGAGAAACGAATATACTCTATGGGAAGTAAAGATGTTGCATCATCTGGAAGCAACAGATCCTGATTATCTTGACAGAATCAGAGATGGACCTTTTGTTCCAACAAAGGTCGTTGGACAAGCAACTGTTGATGGTGTGGTTGTTCCAGAACATACAGCAGAGAAGCCAAAATCTGAATGGTCAGATAAGGACAAGGAGAATGTTCTCAAAGATGCTAAAGTGAGAAACATATTATTCAACAGTCTTGATTCTGTTCTCACTAACTATGTTCTCTCTTGTAAAACTGCTAAGGATATATGGGACAATCTTAAGGTTCACTGTGAAGGAACTAAGCCTGTCAGGAAGAATATGAGGACATTACTTATACAACAGTATGAGTACTTTGAATCCAAGTCTGGTGAGTCACTTACTGATACCTTTGATAGGTTTACAAAACTCATCAATGAGATGGCCATGCATGGTAAATATTACGACTTGGAGGACATGAATACAAAGTTCATGAAAGCTTTACCTGATTTCTACAATGAGAAGATATTTGCAATTGAGGAAGCTAATGATCTGGATGAGATTTCATTAGAGGCAGTATATGGAAAATTGAGAGCTTATGAACTTGACAAGCAACAGAAGAAGAGCAGGAGTGAAGGAAAGATGAAGACTATTGCACTTACTGCTCAATCTGAAGTTAAGAAGCTTCCTGAAGAACAGCATGAAGAGATTGCTGTAAAAAATTCAAGGAAGAAGAAAAGCAAAGAAAGTTCTGAGTCAGAGACTACTGATATGGACTCTGACAACAATGATTCTGAATCTGAGATGCAAGAACTCTTTGCTATGTTTGCTAAAGCTTTCAAGAAAGGAAGATTCAACAGGAGAAGATTTAGCAAAGGACCTTTTCAAAAGAAGGAGGAGAAGAAGAGTGACAAAAGCAAAAGTACAATTGTCAAGCTTGATAAGGCCAAGATCAAGTGCTTTAACTGCAGCGAGCTTGGACACTTTGCTAGTGAGTGTAAGAAGCCTAGAAATTCAGGAAAGGGTAATGCACTTATGGTCACACAGAAGGATTGGGCTGATTCCAATGACTCTGAAGATGAATTGGATTATGACAACATTGCATTGATGGCCAATAGTTCAGACAAACCTGGATCTCCAAAGAAAACTTCTCCATCCTCTGTTAAGGTATCACTTCACTCTCTTGATTCATTTGATAGCTTAAATTCTGATGAAATTAGATCTATCCATGCTGAGTTCAAAAATCTTATGACTAATTTTAGAATTCTTACTTGTGAAAGAGATGAACTTAAGGTTAAGAATGATAAATTAGTTGATAGAAATAATTTTCTTGAATCTGAATTAATTCAAATGGAAGAATACAAGTTAAGTTCTGATAAAGCTAAGCATGATTATAGTGTTATTCTTGAGGCTTATGACTATGTCAGAAAAGAACTAGAAGAAGAGAGAGATGTGATTAAAACCATTAACAATTCCAGTAAGAAGACAATAGAAATCTTTGAGAGTGGAATTCGTGGTAAGGTTAATGGTTTAGGTTTTGATAAGGCTAGACAAGAAGAAAAAGTAGCTATTGTCAATGATGATAACACATCTAAATCTGAAGGTAAGAAAATTGTTTCTGAACCTAATCATGTTAAATTTGTTTATTCAAAAGGTACCCCTGTTGTACACAAAAGGATTAACAATAGTTTTTCAGATGAGAAAGTGTTAGAGAAACCTAAGAATGTAAACATAGGATTTCTGTCTAAGTCTCAGTTGAAACAGAGATTAGATGGTCTTTCAGAGTCTAGCAAGATTAAGAGAAATAGGAATGGAAAAGAAGGTATTAACAAAGAGAACAATTACAAGAATGTACCTGATGCACCTAGGAAAAAATGCTATAAGTGTGGAAATCATAATCATTTGGCCCTAGACTGCAATCAAAAACCTTCTTGGAAAACTGAGTCCAGATTCCCCAAGACTCAGAAAATTCAATACCAACCATAAAAAGCTTGTTATCATTGTGGTAGTTTACTTCATTCCATTTATATGTGTAGAGAATATCATGAACTGTATTATGACTATTATTCTTTGAAATCTGAAACTCCTAGTCACAAACAGTTTGTGAGATCAGAGTCTAAAGTTGACTCTGCAACAGGTAAAATAAATGCAAAATCTTCAAAGTCTGTTGTCTCTAAATCTAGTAAGAAAGGATCCAATCAAAGTTGGGTCCTAAAAAATTCTAACTAGTTACTTTTTGTTTGCAGGGCACAGGAAAGAAGCATTCAATTATCTTGGACAGTGGATGCTCTGGACATATGACTGGAAAGAAGTCCCTGCTTACAAAGTTTGAGAGGAAAGCTGGCCCAGTAATATCTTTTGGAGATGGCAACAAAGGAGAAACTCTGGGATATGGCTCAATTATTTTGGGGAATGTCATCATAGAAAATGTATCACTGGTTGAAGGCTTGAAACATACTCTTTTAAGCATAAGTCAACTGGGTGATAAAGGTTACAAATCAATCTTTGACAGAGAAGGATGCAAAGTCTTGAATATGCAGAATGGAGACATTGTTCTAACTGGTCAAAGACATGGTAACATATATGAAGCCAGCTTAAGTGATACATCTAAAGGAATTGTTAGATGGCTCTACAGCAAAGCAACAAGTGATGGAAGCTGGAATTGGCACAAGAAGCTCTCACATCTTAATTTCAAGAAGCTT
The DNA here is from genome assembly GCA_037693485.1 of Kitagawia praeruptora. NCBI lineage: Eukaryota > Viridiplantae > Streptophyta > Magnoliopsida > Apiales > Apiaceae > Kitagawia > Kitagawia praeruptora. Next base: position 28,582,466 of record CM075345.1, on the reverse strand, counting down.
AATCAACTTGTTAAACACAATTTCGTGAGAGGCCTACCTCAGGCAAATTTTGTGCAAGATGGACTTTGTGATGCATGTCAGCTTGGAAAGCAGAGAAGAACCACTTTCAAGAGCAAGACTGAAAATTCAATTACTGAACCATTTCACATGCTACATCTTGATCTGTTTGGTCCAGTAAACATTATGTCTATCAGCAAGAAAAGATATGTTTTAGTTATGGTGGATGATTTCACAAGGTTCACATGGGTGTTCTTTCTACACAAGAAGGATGAAGCTCCTCAGCAAATCATTGAACTCATCAAGAATATTCATAATAACTCTGAGTACAAAGTCAAAGTACTTAGGAGTGACAATGGTACAGAATTCAAGAATTCTGCAATGGAGGGGTTTTGTGCAGACAATGGAATCACTCAACAGTTTTCTGCATCTGGTACACCTCAACAAAATGGTGTAGTGGAAAGAAAGAACAGGACTCTCATAGAGGCAGCAAGAACCATGCTTGCAGATGCAAAACTTCCAACCTACTTTTGGGCAGAAGCTATTAACACTGCATGTTTCACTCAGAACTGTACCTTGGTAAATAGTCATGGAAAAACTCCCTATGAGATGATCAAAGGAAAGAAACCAAGTGTGAAATATTTTCACATCTTTGGATGCAAATGCTATGTCCTAAAAGTTCATCCAGAACAACTTGGAAAATTTGAAGCCAAATCGGATGAAGCAATTTTTCTAGGATACTCAGCATCTAAGGCCTTCAAAGTTTATAATCTCAGAACTCACATTGTTATGGAATCAATTCATGTTGCATTTGATGATAAGAAATTTGGAATTTTGCAAACTGATGAAAGCCATGATAAATTGGAATTTGAAAATCTGAAGAATTCTGAGATACTCTCAAGTGATGATGAAGGTTCTCCAGAAGGAATTTCTATTGCTTCTCAAAGGAATGCTACTGTTGAGGGGGAGCAAATAAATCAGAGAGAACACAGTGATCATCAGGAGCAGACTAGTCTTTCAGAATCTATTCCATCAGGAATTGACGTTTCAGAGTCTACTCCATCAGGAACTGACCTTTCAGAGTCTACTGAGGAAAGATTAGTAACTAGCAGCAATATGGAATCTACTGATTCTATTGATCAAAGGAGAGTTTTTGAAGGTAGAGAGAATTCTTCTACAAGAGATACCACTAACTTAGGGGGAGAGACTAGCAGAGTTGATTTACCACCTGTTAGAAAATGGACAAAGGATCATACTGAAGATTTGATAATTGGTGATCCAAATAGTGGTGTTCGAACTAGAAGATCAATTCAAAATGAATGCTTGTATAGTTGTTTTCTCTCAAAGAATGAACCTAAGAAGGTTGAAGAAGCCTTACAGGATCCTGATTGGGTAATTGCAATGCAGGAGGAATTAAATGAGTTTGAGAGAAACAAAGTTTGGAAACTGGTACCAAGACCTAAAGATAGATCTATTGTTGGTGCAAGATGGGTTTTCAGAAACAAGCTAGATGAATCTGGTATGATTGTAAGAAACAAAGCAAGACTGGTGGCCAAGGGTTATTCTCAGGAAGAAGGCATTGATTATGATGAGACCTTTGCACCTGTAGCAAGATTGGAAGCAATCAGAATGTTTCTTGCATTTGCAGCTCATTCAAAATTTAAGGTATACCAGATGGATGTAAAGAGTGCTTTTCTAAATGGAAAACTTGATGAAGAGGTGTATGTAGAACAGCCACCTGGATTTGTTGATCCAAAGTTTCCAAATCATGTCTACAAACTTGACAAGGCACTCTATGGACTAAAGCAGGCACCAAGAGCATGGTATGAGACTTTGTCTAAATTTCTTCTTGAAAATGGCTTCACAAGAGGTACAATTGACAAAACTCTATTCTTTAGAAAGATAAAAGGTGAATTGCTTTTAGTTCAAGTTTATGTTGATGATATTATTTTTGGTTCTACTAATGAAAAGTTGTGTGCTAAGTTTAGCAAGCTTATGCAGTCTAAGTATCAGATGAGCATGATGGGTGAACTAAATTATTTCTTAGGCTTGCAGGTCAAACAGACTGAGACTGGTATTTTCATTAATCAGTCAAAGTATATCAAAGATCTTTTAAGAAGGTTTGACTTTCAAGACTGTGCAGTTGCAAAAACACCCATGGCAACAGCCACTAAACTAGACTCTAATCCTAAAGGGAAGAGTGTGGATAATACTAGTTATAGAGGCATGATAGGCTCATTGTTATATCTAACTGCAAGTAGGCCAGATATAATGTTTTCTACCTGTTTATGTGCTAGATTCCAAAGTGATCCTAAGGAATCTCATTTAATTGCTGTGAAGAGAATTTTTAGATATCTCAAAGGAACTCCAAATCTTGGTTTGTGGTATCCTAGAGAATCTGATTTCTTTCTAATTGGCTATTCAGACTCTGATTATGCAGGGTGTAAGATAGACAGGAAAAGCACTACAGGTACATGTCAATTCTTGGGAAATAGATTGATTTCTTGGGCAAGCAAGAAGCAACAATCTGTTTCAACCTCAACTGCAGAAGCTGAGTACATAGCAGCAGGCAGTTGTTGTGCACAGCTCCTTTGGATAAGAAATCAGTTGTTGGATTATGGTATGACACTTAGTAATATTCCTATGTTTTGTGATAATACTAGTGCTATTAAAATTGCAGAAAATCCAGTTCAACATTCAAGGACTAAGCACATTGATGTCAGGTATCATTTTATTAGAGAACATATTGAGAATGGTACTGTGGAACTTCATTTTGTTCCTACTGACAAACAGCTTGCAGATATTCTAACTAAACCACTTGATGAGACTACATTCAGTAGACTAGTAAGTGAGTTAGGAATGTTAAATTTTTAGATCTTTAACATCTGCAAAAGTAGCAAGGTATGTTGTTCTTAGCTTATAGACTTGATACTCCTGTCAGGATCTATATTTGATTGTTAAATGTTTGAGCTATAACACATTGCCTTGATAAATTTCAGTATGATAGACTTGTTAATAATAATCAGGATTAGATTTGTTATCAGGATGCTGACGTCATCAGTATTGTGTCAGTATCAGGATTATGAAAATTGTTTCAGATCCTGACGTTTACTTTGTGTAATAATCTGATTCTGTGATATGTTAAGTCTATGCTAGCAAGTTTTGATATTTGCATACTGATAATTTATACATCATTCAAAAATCAAAAGACAAGCGGATAACAAGAAACTGTATTTTCATTAATAGAAATCATTACATGGAAATGAAATACAACATCTTTTTGTCTAAATTTCTATTCTATACTTGTCTTTGATATGAATTCTGAGGAACAGGACAAGGAGCATCTCAAGAAATCCATCAGGGGATGAAAGCCTCGTTTGCTCTTGGATTCCTTGTCTGGGCGACTTGAATGAGAGCAGCTAACTTAAATGAATAGCATCTCCATCAAGATCAACCTCAGACTCTCGGCCAAATTCTTCATCCTCAGGTTTTGAGGAGGTTAGGGGAAGATTGTATCCAACAGATGGATGTTCTAGGAGAAACCTCTGGATATTTTCGAAAACCAATCCATTCATGATTAGTTCGATGAGAAGAGTCATTTGTTCAAAGAGATGATCAAGAACAGGATGTTCATCGATCAAGAAAAATCTGGAAAATGGGTTTGAAGGGACTTTTGGTTTGAGAAGCATTGTTGAGAAGAAAGGAAATTGAAAGGTTATGGAGAATGGCATAAAGCGTTTGGTTCTTTTAAAGAAAGACGTGAGAAGCTGAGCAGTCACTTGGAAGTTTTTATGAAGTCAAATGCTAATTACTGCATGAGACTGTATTTCTTGTTTCAAGAAATATTGAAAATATCTAACCAATTGATTTTCTGTTCAGATTTATTGTTTATTTTCTTTTTCAGATAAAAGAAAAATGCCACGTGGAAAACTCCATATTAAGTCGCTGATAATATTGGTCAGGATTTCATGTGTGACCATCAGGATTTGAAAATTATATTTTTAAATCACATTGCATTTTGTGATTATTTTGATGAGAGGTCATCAGGAAAAGGAAGTTGATCAGTATTACTTATTTATACCCTGATTTATTTCATGAAAATCAATTTTGGATTTTATTTTCCAAAAATCGTGGGTAACCGCATTTTTCAGGGACTGACACCTGTCAATCTACGTGTCAACGTGGGATAGTGGTCTGAAAGATTTGTGAAATATATTTGTTTTGAAACTCTAATCGTGTAATTGCTTTCTCTAATTTTACATTCTCTAAAGCAAAAATCACTCTTGAGTTTTCAAAATCACTAATCCATTTCAAGAATTTTTCAAGTTTCTTTTCAGATCAAAAATGGCAGCTCAGAGAAGATTACCTAAATCAGTAGCCTTCAATTTTGGTGACTTTGATTTTATGACAAACAATCATGTTGCAGCTATCACCAACAAGGAAGGAGTATCATCTGATTTTCATCCAATCATGGACTTTCTGGTGTATGGACCATTAAGTTATGCATTGACAGCATCTCCACAGATTAATCAAGTAGCTGTTTCACAAGCTTGGGAGAATGCTGAGGTAATTGATTCTACTCAGAGTCAATCAGGTAAGATTGTTCTACATTTAGGACAAGATTCATTTTACATTACTGAATCTGTTGTTAATTCAGTACTTTGCTTACCTGTTACTGATAGTTATGAGAATGTACCATCTGATGATAATATAAGAACTATGTTGTCTGAATTAGGTTATAGTGGACCTCTAGATAACATGAGCCAGTTGAATAGGTCTTTTCTTAGAAGGAATGGTCTTTTTACTTTGATCAAATTGCTAAATGTTTTACTGGCAAATGTAGTTCTTTTCAGCAAATTACTTCTGTTACATCACATATTGCTTATAGTTTGCTTTATGACAGAGTAATCAACATTGGTCATATTATCTTAAGTCAGATGAGTATTAAACTTGGGTTAAGAGATCAAAACAGGAAAATGGTTTATTATCATAGATTTATGCAATTGTTTATTAACCATTTCGTTCCTGATGTTGAAGCTAGATTTGGTAGGGAACATTGTGTTTCTTCTTATGAACAGCAAAAGAGAATTTTCTCTGATATTACAAAGAAGGACAATGAAAAGAATCTAGATGAAATACCTGCAATTCATTATCAACATCATGTTCAGGTAATTCTTAAAACTCATCTTCATACTCTCTACAATTCTTCTTTCTTTTGTGGTGAAATGGCTCAGGAATCTCAATTGGAGGAGAACCCACCTGTGTCTACCCAAGTAGCCCAAAACATTATAGTCTCTGAAACAATTCAAGAACCAAATTTTGATCCACAGCCTATTGTTTCAAAGAAACCAACCTCTGGTGTTTTTCAAAAGACATCAGTTGTAAGGAAGAGAAGATTTGTTGTGTCAAGTAGTAGTAGTAATTCTAGTGAAGATGATGATGATTTAACTCTTGCTGAGAGAGCAGAATTGAAGGCTGCAATTCAACTTTCTTTGTTAGCACAAAGAGATGAAAAACCTAGTCACAGCCAGGCTGCAGTCTCCCAAAAGGCTGTAGTTCTTAAAAAGGGAAAACAGTTACTGGATACTGTCTCTCAAAAGACTGTGTCTATTGAACAAAGATCTCATCCCAAGATCACTTCTGTGTCTACACCTCTTGAGTCTTCTCAGGATAAATCTTTTGCTCACTATATCAGGAGAACAAGGAGAAAGATTCAATTGTCACCTACACACACAGAGTCTAGTCCAACTAATATCATGCAGGTTTCTACAAATCAAGCTACATCTATGTCAGTATTTGACAAGAGAGATCTGGATATTAATTCTTCATGGGAAACTACATTATCATACAGACTGGCTATAGGACTAATTTCTCTCAAAGTGAAGTTGTCAAGGCCTGTTCTAGATTTTCTGGTTGAAAGAGTACCAAAACTTTTATTTCCAGATGAATATGGACTTCTACATCAAAGACTTGACTTAATGAAGATGTATTTCTATGTATCTGTCAGAAGACAATTAGTCAAGAAATTTGGACTCTCGAAGCATGTTGCACTTCAATCACTTCATGCATATTTATTTGACAAGGATGTAATTATTGAAGATGCTTCAGCTCAAGGTGAAAAACTGGAGGAAGTAGATAGAGGAAAGCAGTCAACAGAAGGTACTATTGCACCAATTGTGAATAGTAGGAACGATCAGATCACAGTCACTGTAACACAAGAACCATCTAGTCAGAGGAAGGATGACTCAGGAGCTGTGATAGCTGATGTTGAAAGGTCTTCTGTGATGACTGAGAATGCAAGTGAGATACCCTATGATATGGGAGGAATGACTTTGGTTGATTTTTCTGAAGATCAAACAAATTTTGTTCAGTCAGAGTCTATTCACCTTGAGGGTGTGTCTCAGCAAACAACACTTAAAGACGGTGATGTACTAACTATGGTGTCTAATGAAGTATTACTGAAGACATCAGAGTCTAGTAAAGAACCTGAAAGTGGTATACTGGAGCCTGTAGTTTCTGAAATGAAAGAAGATGATTGTAAGGGTTCAGAGACTATAGCAGCTCACTCCTTGGAGAAAACCTCAAGCCACATGCCATATGAGGAACCCTCTCTCCATGTGAGTTCAGGTATAAAAACTCCTTCTAAACTCTATTTTTCTGTAGGTCATGAGAGCACTTATCTAAATTTGAGTGATACAGTTGAAAAGATGGACTTAGATCCACAATTTGAGCGGCTGGCTCCTGACCAGGCAAAAGGTGAGGTAGAAAGAGTGTTGACTTTAGAAAGTCAAAGTGAGAATGAGGGTATGGATGATCAACTCCATAGTGAGGGAGAGAAAATTAGGAAACCATCATTTGATTTCTGGGATCAGGTTTTTCCTGAATCTTGGTCTGAAAATTTGGGTATGGATGCTGGTACTTATTCATTTATCAAAATGTATCAGAAGAATGACCTAGCACATCACAATGCAAAGCCAGAAGTTAAAGCTCAGAAGCAAAAGGAGAGGCTTGCAGAAATCATTAACAGAAGAGGTGCCAGGATAAAGCAATCTCTTGATACATATGTACCAGATGAAGATCCTAATGATCCTAGTGTTCCTTTGTATGTACTTCCAATATCAGCTAGAATTGAGACATCAACAGTCTCTGATCACTCTAAGGAGGAGTCAGGATTTGAAGATGTTAGTACACAGAATACTGGTGAAGGAGATGATGATCATGTTTCAGTTCCAGATCAGAAAGATGAAGATGTTGATACTTCTAATCAGGTTTTATTACTTGAATATCATACAACTCAAGCAACTTCTTCTACAAGACTTAAAGATACAGTTCTTTCTGATTCTGATACTGAAGATACTAGAAGCACTTCCAATATTGAAGTTCATTCTGATGTTTTGAAAGATATTCAGAATTCTCAAATTGCTATTCAAACAAGACTTCAATCACTTGAAGATAACCAAGTCACAATTATGGAAAATCAAGCAGTTCTTATGAATCTCATTTGTTCTGTTTCTGAATCTCTTGGAATTAATGTTGCTGATGTCAAAAAGGGGGAGATAAAGACAGTTCAAAGACAACAACAACAACATCATCAGACTAAGGATGATAAAGCTGGGGGAGATAAAGAGCAGACAAAGGGTAGTAAAAAGAAGAACTAGGAGTGACAGTGGTGAATCTCAGCTAGGAAGAGGTAAAGGAAGAGCAGCATTAATAGTTAAAATTCTTTCTTCTAAGTACTAGATAAACGTCTACATCTGAGAAGGAGGTACTTAAACTTCATAATTCTACATTCATAAATTCTATTCTGGTTGTATTGTTCTATGTTTTGACATCCACAACTTAGATTTATGCTTCAGATTTTAAAGCATAAATAGGGGAGATTGTTAGGAATAATTCATAAGTTGTGATGTTAAGAATAGAATTTACACATTATACTTCTTGTAATCCTGATCTTATAAAGGATTTAGCACTGTATATAGGATTCATGTGTAAGACAGTTGTCTGTATAGTTTAGTCAGGAATGAACAGTGTATCGGAGACTACATGTCAGGAACAGAGAGCAAATCCTGATGACGGTCCAATACTGATGGTTGATCAGATACTGATGCAGTGTACAGATCCTGATATCAGTCGTGTTACTGATGATGTCATTATAGATACTACAGAAACTGGCAAGTGCTATAAAACAGGATCGTTGTTTGAAGAACAAGCAAGAAGACATTATGAAGGAAAGAGTTTTTCTATTGAAGGAAACTATCGACTAGAAGGCAGAACATTGTCATGTATAGATTATATCTTTCTGTTATTAGTTGATAGGTAGCATTATAAATACTCTCTCAATATCATTGTAAAGAGCGGACGAAGTTGTGAGTTCGTGTGCGTAGCTCTGTATAAGGTTTGTATTCAAGAGTTCGAAACAAACAGAGAGAGAGATTTGTATTGTCAGCAGCTGCTAAAGGTATTGTACACCTTTGGTAGAGTTTGTATTTGATCTTATTAATACGAACAAGAGTTTGATTCATTCGTTTATTCTTGTTCATATAATCAAGCAAAAATCAGACACGATTATATAACTTGTATTCAACCCCCCCCCCTTCTACAAGTTATTCGAGTTAACAGTACACATTATCACCAACTGTCCAGTAGCAGATCCATTGAAGTTGTGGAAAGAACACTGGATCACCATGTCAGATGATATCCTATATTCGAAAAGGAAATTGTCAGGCAATGAATCACTTAATCTAAGTGCAGAACAAGTTGAAAATTACTCTCTTGCAGGTTATTATTTTTTTTTATTAAATTTAGTGATTACTAACAAATTCCCCTTGCACTTGATTTATATAATTCAGGTAAATTTTTTTATGACTTTTTTTTTCATGTTTACAGAGATTGAGAAATTATTGAATGAAGTTAGCAAATCTTTGAAAGATTATCCCACATTGCCTTTCCGGAGGAGACCTACTTACATGGTACATTAAATCGCCTAATTGAAGAAGAACAATCATATGATAAGATTGCAATGAAATTGGAGCATGATAAATCGTTTGCAATGCTTAATCCACAGCAGTTGGATGTTTATAATGGCATTGTACAATCTGTTCGATCTGGAAAAGGTGGAATGTTTTTTGTCTATAGCAGTGGTGGATGTGGAAAAACATTTTTATGGAAAACCCTCTGTTCTCTTTTTCGAAGTGAAGGTAAAATAGTTTTACCTGTGGCATCTTCTGGTATAGCTGCAACTTTGCTTCCTGGTGGTCGGACTGCTCATTCGCGATTTCAAATTCCTATCAAATTAGATCAATATTCTGTTGCAAGCATTAAACATGGTAGTGAAATCGCCGAGTTGATTAAACAAACAAGTTTAATCATATGGGACGAGGCTCCTATGCAGCATCGCCATGGATTTGAAGCTGTCGATCGGTCTTTTAAGGATATAATGTCTTCCGTGGATTCGAAAAATAAAAAACTTCCATTTGGTGGTATTACTGTAGTATTTGGAGGAGATTTCAGGCAAATATTACCAGTTATTCCTAAAGCTTCGAGAAGTGAAGTTGTGAATTCATCTTTAAACCAGTCCAGGCTCTGGAATAATTGTCGGATTTTCTTGCTTCGCCATAATATGCGTCTTGGAACCACAACCTCCGAAGCTCAAAATAGGAAAATTTCAGATTTTTCAAAATGGGTACTGGATATTGGAGATGGGAAGTTAGATAACATTCATCCGGAAGAAGTTTTCTCAGATCCTGAAATTGTCATTCCAAAACAATTTCTTATTCAAGATTTTGTCAATTCGGTGAAAATTATCGTTGACATTACTTATCCAAATTTTGTTAGTAACATGAAGTCTGTTGACTATTTGCGGGAAAGAGCTATTCTTACGCCAACAAATTCCATTGTGGATGGCATAAATTCTCATGTTCTGAATCTTATTCCAGGAGACACATACACTTATTTGAGTCAAGATTCGATAGATGATGTGTATGGTGATCCAGATGATGACTATGAGTCTTCCATCCCTGTCGAGTATTTGAATTCAATAAACATGCCCTCTATACCCAAGCATGAATTGAATTTGAAAGTTGGAGCAGTTGTCATGCTTATGAGAAATCTTAACCAGATTACGGGTTTATGCAATGGTACGAGAATGGTTCTTACCAAGTGTATGAAAAATAGCGTAGAGTGCCAAATTTTGACCGGATCTCATGTTGGCACAAAGCACCTTATACCCAGAATTGAGTTGGAGCCAACAGATACAAATTTCCCATTTGTTTTTAAGAGAATTCAGTTGTCTCTTCAGCTATGTTTTGCGATGACAATCAACAAGAGCCAAGGTCAGTCTTTGGATACAGTTGGGTTATATCTTCCATCTCCAGTGTTCTCTCATGGACAATTATATGTAGCTGTATCCAGAGTTACATCTCCTGATGGTCTCCACATTTTAATTGAAGCAGATACAGGCAGATCAAGTAATGTAACTGCTAATGTCGTTTTTGAGGAAGTCTTTTACAATCTTCCTGAAGTTTAATAGTACATTGTTTGTTTGTAAATCAGCTTTTTGCAATAACAATGTTTTGAGGCAATAACTTTATATAACCATTTTTCTTATGTTTTACTTAAATTTTCTTTTTTTCCTGTTGAATTGATGGCATTGCCTTTTTTTTTCTCCCTTCAACAAGTATCAAGCAATTTTTTATTAGAGAGCTGTATTTTACTTTGAGTAATGTATTAATTAATTATATATGAATTTCTAGATATATGTCACTTAGAATAAGCAAAACGCTTTTTATCCATCTAATGTATAAAACGCTTTCTCAGCAATACTCACCATATAAATTTTTAAGATTTTCCATGTTTAAGAGTATCATATTTCATATTATTGTACAACTCAATTTATAAAAAACACTACTCAACGAGGCAACAGTTAGGCAACTATGACACTAATAATAGTAGTACACTACAATGGTATCATTATATCAAATCGTTGCCTTTAATGACATATTTTTGTCATAAATCAAAAGATATTCATATTAACAAATCAATCTTTATCACAATCATCACTTGATAACAAGATATTTTGTGTTTTAATGACATATCTTTGTCAAAAATCAAAAGATATTCATACTAACAAATCAATCTTTATCACAATCAACACTTTATAACAAGATATTTATGTGATAAGCCATATCTCTTCATTTATCTTGCTATATCAATTAGTTTCCTATTTTTAAGCATCCATGAGTTTACCAGCTATTACGATTGTGATCTATAATCATACATCTTGACATTTCTAAGCGTCCACTTTATTCTTTTGCTTCGGATTTCACCATACTTCCAGATTAGCAGGTATAAGTTTTACTTAGACTTAATATTTTTCTATTACTATATGTGTTGTACATTAAGCTATTACTGATTACTTATCAATTCTTTCGTATTAGTCATGTTTCACCAGCTCCAACAACTTGATGTCACAAAGAGAAATCTAAAGATACGAGTTCGTGTGACTCGAATGTGGCCGTCCATGGGTAACAATAACAATTTGTTAGGCTTCAGTTTGATTTTGCTGGATAAGGAGGTACCTTTTCATTATTGGTTTATTAAAACATTTTCTTATGCATATCTACAATACTTTATAAACATATTTTAATATGTTAAATCATATTCTTCAGAATTTTCACGTTCATGCCTTTGCACCGTCTTACATTTGGAACGTTGTTGGAGATTATATTAATGAAGGGGATGTTTATGAAATTGAGAATTTTGTCACTAGAGAAGCATCAGGAACAATGAGACCAGTTTCTTCTGCAAAGTCCATTTTATTCACAAGTTATACCACTGTGAATCATGTTCCTGCTGTCTTCACAACCATTCCAAGACATAAATTTGAAATTGTTGAACTAGGACAAGTGTTCAATAGGTTAGGACATTTTTAAACTTAATTATTGTATTAACAGCATAACAGATGGTGCTATATGTTATGACCTTTCGCTATATATTTTGTTCATCTGTAGATATTGTTGAAATTGTTCAGAATCTTGAAAATCCTAAAGTTGTTCAAACTTCTTATGGTAGTACTGTCTATGTTCGCTTCCAACTTCAAGATGGAAGGTTAAGTAAATTTTTATATATTTTTTTTAATCTATGATTTATTTGTTTTGTAAAATACACATTCATTGTCAACCATATTATTTATATAGGCACACGGTGAAGGTTAATTTCTGGGATGAGCAAATTCCTCTTTTGGAGCCGCTATTTGCAGGCAACTTTCATTATCCTCCTATTGTCATCATGTCATCAATGAGGGCACGTGTAATGTTTGGTAATTTTAGTATTTAAATTCTTAATCACTTACATTTATTGATTGTAACTTTTGTTTTAAATACATGCTCACTTAATGAAAGTATATAAGCATAAGCAAATTTTGTTATAATTCTCCAGGTAAGCTTCAGGTCATGAGTTCTGCTTCCACCAGGATTTATTTTAATCTTGACTATGATGATGTTAGACGTGTCAAGCAAAGGTATAATATATAATTTGCAGTATATCGAGAATTTATATATTTTAAACAATATTAAAAAATAATTTTGTGCAGGTTGGATGATCAAATGATTGATGCTCTAGTTGCTCCTTGACTTCCTCCACTATCATAATAAATCTTTGGGTATATTTTAGATTTATTAATTTGAATTAGTATATATAATCAGAATCCATTACAAATTAATTTTTGCTTGCTTTTTTCAGGGTGATATATCTAAAAATAATTGAGGATTTAGGCAATGATCAATGAAATTTTTTGTTTCTGCATTTTTAGCTCATTCTAATCTAGCTCAGGCCTTTTTACGAAAGATTAGAGCCAATAAATTTTCTGCATTTTTATTGATTTTTCAGTGTAATTCGTTTATTTGCGATATTAAGACCTGAATCTCATTGTTTTATTTTGAATATTGTTACTTTAAGCCATAATGTTATGCGAGAACACAATTACGAGTTATATATTTTTTCTATTTGTTATATTTTTTTCTTAATATTTTTAACTCATACAATTTTAATGTAGTTGTTGGATTTTATGGATAATTTCCGAGTCATTCCTCAAAACAAAAAATTTCAATTTTTTAAAATTGGTCCTTAATTTATATGCAATTCTCATTATATCAATGCGTCCATCCTATCAATTTTCAATTAAGGATCACGTAAAATCTTAATAAATTATTTTACTATTTTTTAGTTATTATTGAAAATGTCCCATTCATTTCCCAGAACAATTTTTTTATTACAACCGAACAAAATACACAATTTAAATTAGTCCTATTAATTGCTCCACATTTAAATTAGCTTTCAAATACATATAAAACAATTTCATATCTTTCTGTTTTATTATGAATATTGTTTCTCTGAGCAATAATGTTTTGCGAGAACACAACTAGGAGTTATATATTTTTTTTGTTTGCTAATATTTTTTCCTTTGTTAATTTAACTTATATAGTTTTAAGGAAATTTTTGTATATCATTGTTAATTTCCCAAAATAACAAAGAAATAAAATATTTCCAAATTTTAACATTGGTCCTTAATTTATATGCAAATCTCATTTTATCACTGCAGTCATCCTATCAAGTATCAATTTAGGATCACCTAAAATCGTAAAATTTTAGTGTATACCAATTTGGCCATCCTATCAAGTATCAATTAAGGATCACATAAATAAAAAAATAATTTACGTAAATAAAAGATTTTCACTATTTGGAAGGTTAAGAATCACTGCAAAAAATAATTTTTTCAAATAATTTACACTTTTAAGTTTTTACCAAAATTTGTAATTACTATATAATGCATACAACAGATGTTCCACTGATTGCAATATAAAAAATTGTCCTTAGTTCTTCTTAGACAAAAGTTTGTGTCATACAGTAGGCCTTTTTTATAGTATCAAATTTTTTATTTACATTGTAATTATAATTTTTTTTCTTTTTATTATTATATGTTTTACAGTATATAATTTCTTTTTGTAATTGAACAGACATGTTTCAGAAGCTTGAAAGAATTAATCCAACAAGAACTGATTGGTTGATACGCGTGCGAGTTACAAGATTGTGGCCTAGAATTGGCATAAATGGAGCTTTAATTGGTGTCAATTTAATTTTGCTTGATGCAGATGTAAGTGATTCTAAGTACTAATGTTAAAGAAAAGTTGTTGTGCTTTATGAAAACATCACTAATTGTGTTCTTTTTACAGAACTTTCATGTTCATGCATTTGCACATACACCTGTTTGGCATATGTTGCGTCGTGTGGTATTTGAAGGAAACATATATGACTTTAATCATTTTATTACCACACCAGCAACTGTAACGCTAAGGCCTGTGTCTTCAACTATGTCCATCATTTTCACAATTTTTAGTACTATTCAACCCGTGCCACTACAGGTTATTATGATACCTAGACATAAATTTGAATGTGTCGATCTGAGTGAATTATACAATTCGACAAATTCATTATCTACAGATGGCACACCTGTATTTTCTATAGGTTAGTTATTTGAATTTTTATTTAACATTGTATCAATTATCAAATTTACACAATATTTGGACAATATTAATACATTTTAAGTTCATACAGATATTGTTGGTGAAGTTTTCAATTTGGAGCATGCTAAAGTCATCAACACTACTTCTGGCCCAAGGACTTTTGTTCGGTTTCAGCTCTATGATGGCAGGTAATAATATTTCCTTTTTTTTTTGTTATTAACTTTTTTTTGTTGTATCACTTATCACTTTTTGGATTAATCTGATTTCTAAAGTACTGTTATATATTTGACAGAAGCACTGTATCTGTTGTTTTCTGGGATGAACATGTAGCAATTTTAAATCCATTATTTGATGTCAGTTTTAAACATCCTCCTGTAATATTAATTTCAAACATGAGGCCATATATGTTTAACGGTAATTACAATTCCATGATTAATAATATTTTTGAGGAATAGTGGTTATTTTTAGTGCATTTCATTTTAATATTTGTCATTTAAAAAATTAGGTTTCATTGAACTCTTCAATTTGGAACATTCTAGAATCTTTATTAATGTTGACTATGAAGCAGTTAGGAATGTCAAGGACAGGTAATTTTTCACAATATTAATGCATTTTTTTTGTAAAAATCCAATTTGAGCCTATGTTTATAAAAGTTCAAGTCGTGACATTTGCACTATAAAAAAGGGCAATACTTTTTATTTATAATTTCAATTTAACAAATTTTTTTATGATCATGTATAGGATTCGTGCAAATCGGAAGCGAGTTTCTGCTGCAGCTGCGGCCTGATTTCGAACATTTCTGCATTTATCTAGAATAAAATTGGAGTTTTATATCATATTTAATAAAAGCAAATGAGAAAATATATGTGGAAGTATTTTTATATTATAAATTGCAAGTTGTTATCCTCTAATTTAATAATGTAAGACTTTATTATTGTTGTTTCTTTTTAGCTCGCATACTTTGTTGTTCAGAATGTTTTATATTTACTTAACTTTTTTTAGGATTTTTACCAAAAAAAAGCATAATTATTAAATATTTTTAAATTGTCATTTCAATGATAAAATCACATTTTTAGTTGGAAACAGGTTGGTATGAGGATCTGCCATATATTAATATCAAATCGTATTTTAATTTGGATGTCCCGCTATATGCATGATTTGATGGATCAACTAAATAAAAGGATACACAATCTTTCAAAAAAGAAATGTTTTATGGTAATTTAACTAATAATTTAAAAATATTGGTGAGTCATATAAATTATAATTTGATATTCTAATATAATTTTATACAAGTATTATCATTATTTTATTGATAAAATTTTTAAATAATTTAAATAAAAGATTTCGTAAATTTTATATTTAATTTTGAATAGAATTTTATAAAATAATTGAATATATCGATTTTTTATATCTTTTGCACGATAATGGAACAATGGTAAGTTGTGTTTGAAACTTTTCAGAAAGATTTTTAATTGATTCAGTTATCACAAGAATTTGCTGAAATTTTGACTTTCCTTTGCTCTTACCATTAAAAATAATTTTTATTAAATATTTAATTGATTCTGTTATGACAAGATTCTGCGGAAAGGTTGACTTTAATTTGCTTTTAATATAATATAATTTTTGCCAAATTAACGTAATTATCAAAATCAAAGTTTGTACAATATCGACAAGTTTTTATTAACAGATTTGTAATGATAAGAACAAAGTATACAACCTTAAATATGTTTCCCTGTTTTAGCTAATTCACATAACTAACTCATATCAACTTTAAATTAAGATATATTTCAAAATTAAAGTTTCCCACTATCAGCTCCTTTTTCATAGTAATGGATTTTTATTCTCCACAACCGATTATATCTCATTGTTTTCCATGAGCCTATAAATTAACATAGAGTACATACTAAGAAAATTATCAGAACACCTTTGCACATTTTAACTTATGTATGTCAATCTTTTTGCTATATTGTTGTTTATTTCATGTTGTATATGTCGTTTTGATTTTCTACTAATTCATCATTGAACGTATATCACTATGATGCTATAATTGTATCATTTGTATTTTTCCAGTTTTTAATCGCAATGTTTAATCAATTGTCTGCACTCAATACTTCCCACACGGCATGGAAAGTGAAGGTTCGATTGACCAGGATGTGGCCTTCTGTTTCCAACACATCTGATTCAAGAGATCCTTTGAGAGGTTACAATCTGATTTTGCTTGACGATGATGTGAGTATATATATTTTTAATATGTATCAGTTGCAAATAGAAAAATATTATCATGTATATATATGTTATCTTTATTTACATCACTTTATAGTTGTTAATAAAAATTTTGTCCATTGTAATGTAAATACAGAACTGCCACGTTCAAGCTTTTGTTTATGCTGATATCTGGAAAGGCATTAAGAAAGATATTGCTGAAGGAGGAGTTTACATTATCTCCAATTTTTACACAAAAGAGCCAACTTCCACACTTCGGCCTACAAGTTCCAAAATTCTTATTAATTTTTCGAACAGTACTACTGTCCAGAAGGTGGAAGAAGATGATTTTATGATTCCCAAGCACAAATTTGAATTTTATGATCTGAGTGAATTATTCCGTATTGCAAGTTCTTATGAGAATCCTGAAAGTCCTGACTTTGCAACAGTTTTTTATAATCATATTTTGTGTGCACAAATTTTAAGATTTTTACATCCAACATCGGCTTTATTTTTTTTATATAAACATTGTCTAATTCATAGTTGTTTTTCTTATTAGATGTGATTGGTGTTCTCAAAGATTTTGAGGACGTTAGGCCCATCAACACAGTATATGGAGAAAAAAGTATTGTCAAATTCAGGATTACGGATGGAAGGTACTTCTTAAATAAATCATTTCATTTTGATGCCTTTATCAATTAATAAAATACATTTCAAATTTTAAGTGTTTTATTCTCAATTCAGCCATTTAATATTTTTATATTTCTTTTTAAGTTTGTTTTTAACTCAAAGTACATGATGCTATTAAGGTACTCGCATAAAGTCACGGTTTGGGGACAGCTTGCTGAGAAAACGGATGAACTTTATCACAAGATTGAAGATCGTCCAATAATTGTCATAGTTTCCAGTTGCAAGATGAAGATCTTTAAGAGTAATAATTTATTATCACTTCTTTATGTTCAAATACTCTTGGAAATTATATGGATATTTGTTCTTATAATGTTAAATTGCCTAGATTCGGTTCAAATAAACAGTATACCGTCAACCAAGATCTATCTTAATCTTGATGATGCCGTTGTAACAGCAATGAGGATCAGGTAACCAAATCACTATGTTATCTTTTGTTTTTTGTTTTTGTAGTAAAAATCACATTTTCTTATTCATCATTGTTGTATGAATTACATTTTATCAATTGTTTTCCTTTTAAAAATAAATATTGTTCAGACTTGAAGAGGAAGGGTACAAGGTTCCTGAAGACAACATTCAAACACCGATTACAAATCAGGTGGTTAATGTTATTGAAACAATAACTCTGAAAGAACTTTGCGACAAAACAACCACTGATGACATTCAGGTCAGCTTTTCCTATGTTGATAGCATTTCCATTTGTTATATAATATGGTTCTATTTACTAAACATTTTGTCCTTATTGCAGAAGAAGTTTCTGTGCTTTGTGAAGATTGCAACAGTTGAAAAAGGTGAAAATTGGTGGTACTTATCCTGTACTGATTGTCAGAATGAAGTTTTTAAGCTAGAGGGGAGATACAAGTGCCTGAAATGTATAAAGGCCATTCCAGTTGCTGAAAAGAGGTTCAAAATTGTTGTACTCGCTGGAGACTCAACTGAGGCATTTACTTTTATTCTATCTGATCGTGCTGCTAGACGACTACTTGGTCAATACACAACTACAATGATTGCCGATAACATTAATGTATTTTCTAATTTAAAGCACGTTTTATATAAGAACTTTTATTATTACTTGAAGACAATTACTCTAACTAATTTACCTCTTTTTTGTAATATATAATTGTAGCTTGAACAAACCGGTGAGTATCCTACGAAGATTGAGCAGCTGGTTGGCAAAGAATGCACTTTTAAGATTGAGATCAGTGATGATAATGTCTTGGTGCAGAGTAAGATTTATAATGTTATTGATGCATATGAAAGTGATACTTCTACATTATCACCACCCTCAAGATCTACACCAGGTTTTACAATCTCCAGTTTTGCTCAGGTTTGTCCTTTTTTTTTTGTCAATTTTGCATCTCCGATTCTATTAGCATTTTAATTAATTCTTATTATGTCATCAGTACATTAGTTTTTCAAAGTGAATCATTTTTAACACTTATTAGTGTATTTATTGAAACAGAATATGATTGATTTATCAAATTGTGGCGAGACTCCAGGTTCTTTAAAGTCATGTGCCAAGAAACCTAAAGTGGTATTTAACAATCTTTTGTTATATACAACAAATTTACATTGATTTTATGTATCGTTAATATATTATGTGAATGTTTTTTATTCTTTTGTTTTTGTACAGGAAAAATGATTGATTTTCACTCACTTGGAATTTTGGAGATGTGTTTGCTGAATTTAAGTAGAAGCTGCAACTACTTTTGGAGCTTATTTTATTCATAATAAAAAATTTTAGTTAAATAAATTTGGTTTTGATCAAGGATTCTGAAATGTTTGTTTGATTTACTGTTTCCCGAGTGATTTTAATTATGTGGTATTGGTTTCGAACTTTTTTTAAGTTATCAATAAGAAATGGTTTAAATTTTTCGTCGCCATCTTCCTGCATTGTTCGTCTTACATTTTATCTTACAAATTTTAACATGATTATGGCTTCTCACATGTCTCAAGCTAACACCATACTTTTTAAAAATTTAACTTTTATACTATCTCTTACATATTATTAAGCAAATTTATTTAAATAGCTTACATTATTATGCACTTAGCGGAAGCACATTACGAATAATATACCAATCAGGATTTAGGTAAGAATTCAAATACAATCACCGTGAAGTAAAGGATTTAAAACATATGAGACATTGCAAAATCGCTAACATTATTCTATAAGATGCTTGACATTTAAAACTAATCATTATTATGCCCGATTTTTAATTGTACATGTATAGATATATCTTATTATAAGTATGTTGCTCTTTAAATTAAGTTTTTGGAAGTTCTTATATTACTCTGTCCGAATAGTGCACTGTTCATTTTAAAGAAAAAGTCAAGCATCTTATAGTGCTAATTGCTCTAATTTGTTGTTATCGTTTTGATGTTTCGTCAAGACGCTTATGGTTTACAATTTATAGAATATTGCAAATATTTTTAAAAATAAACCCAAATATATTAGAAAATTAATAAAATTTAGAATTTAAAACAAATATCTTTCCAATCTTAACATTTTCCTAAATAAAGTAGTCAAAAATCACAATACTTAATCAACTTGGACATTGAAACCTACTACTTCTCCTTCTTCGACCAAGGTGAAAACCATTTGCTGCTTTTCTTTGACTTGATTATGTTCTGCGAATGTATTCCATCCTGCTGAAAATCTGGAAGATCCATTTGAAACAACTCCCACGCTCCAAGATCCAGCTGTTGTTGTCAATATTACCTTCTCACCAGATTTCCATTGCCTGTTTGCTGGTTTAATATGTCGTGGAATGTTAGGTTGAATACACAATAGGTAATCAAATACTGTATGAGTAACTTAACAAGAACACACTGTTTAATACTTAAAAACTGTTTGGAATTAACAATTCCTCTCTCAGTGATGTAAAATATCACAGAGAGCTGCTTAGGTTACAATCAATGAATTTCTCAATGTTCGATACCCTTCTAGGGTTAACCTAACTGTATTTATAAAACATACAGCTTTGTACAATCAGTAATTGATTCTCCTATAATTAAGCTATACAATTGATATCAATCACGATTGCTTCAAGTCTTCCAAGTCAACTCAATCTCTTTGACAGCTTTCCAATCTTCAAAGATATTGCTTCCATATTTATCTTGTATCAATCTTCAAACACTGTTGACTCTTCAGACATTACCGCTACAGAGTTTAACAATCTCTGTTGCGCTTCCAGTCAGTGTTTAACTAAACTCTGACTGCTTCCAGCTAAACTCTGTTTTGTTACTTTAGCTTCCAAACACTGTTCTCATCAATCATTTCTAACAATCTCCCACAACTTGTTCATTAGCAAGAATGTACAAGTTTAAAGTAAATGATGATGTCAAAACAAATACAAAGTCTACAGTGTTTAACAAACAGAGTTTAAGCTTTTACTTAACAAATTCTACAGAAAATGAGAAAATTCTTACAGACTTCAAATTCTAATCTCTTGAAGATCTGGCATTGTCCTGAGATAGTCTATAAGAAATCTTCTTTCAGCATTTTCAAGCTCTATCTGCATAGCTTCCTTGATTTCTCTCAACTGAGGATCATTCTCATCAGTCTGATAGATAGCAGCTCTAAGATCGTAGATTTTGTTTCTCCTCATTTCATTTCCCAACCTGATATATTTCACTTCCTCAGACTTCACATTAAAATCCAGAACAGCAATTCCAAGATCTGTCTTCAGCTTTGTAGTCCCCTTCTCCATTTCTATCAGATTCCCATTCAAGTCTCTGTACTTTGGAACATACTTGCTGTTGTACTTCATATTTCTCCTGGTAAGATTTTGAATCATCTTTTGTCTGAGTACATTTGCAACTGACCGAGCTCTTTGATTTCTTACTCTGAAAAGATACAGAACATATTCTAGTTCTTCCCAGTATTTTAAATCAATATCCTTCTCATCAACTTTAAACACTGTTCCATCAGCCATGAAATATAGCAAAAAATCCTTCTCTAAACTCTTCTGATTAACAAGCTGTACTGACTCCAGTCTGTCTAAACTCTCTTGAGTGACACCACGACCTGGAACAGCCAATGAAGAAGGATCTCTGGGACCAACATATTGTCTTGTGTCTCTGTGTGAGCCTATGCCTCCTTTGTTGTATCCGATTTTACCAGATAAGGCTCTACCATCAGTGAAATCCATTGGAACTGTAGCTTCTAGCCTTGAATCATGAAGAACACCTTTTCTAAATGTTGATTTCAACTGAGAAGACAATAATGGTGTGGTCACAACTTGTGCAGTAACAGAGGTTGTGTCTTCATTCTTCTGTACAACATGTGTATCAACAGAGGTTGTAACAATACTTTTCAGCTTTTGCTTAGCTTCTGCATCTGTTGGTTTTCTGAACACTTGCATCCTTTGATTTGTACCAACTGGTTCTTTGATTTGAATACCTTTAAGAACAGGCTTTGCAGCTTTAACAACTTTCACATTCTTCTTTAATTTATTAGACTTTAAAGCCTTCAAATGCTTTTCTTGCAGACTCTTCTCTTCAGCTTTAGCATCTTCTATAGTAACTCCTTCTGCATTCTCTTCCATGAAAAGCTTAACAGCTAACTCCTCATCAGTCTTTGGATTTGATATTAATTCCAAACTCTTGGTTTTTGAAGTACCTTGAGTTTCAGTGTTTATTCCAACAGACTGTGACTTAAGAGATTTGCCAGATCTCAGAGTTAGTGTTTCAGAGTTTAAAGCCTTACTCTTATCACTTGCCCCTCCATCTCCAGCATCATCCTTCTTTTCAAGCAGAGTTTGAGAAATTTTACATTTAGACTTAGCAACTCTCTCCCCCTTTTTGACATCATCAGGAATGAGTATAGATGTAATGAGCTCCAAAGAGTTAGCAATGGAATCAACCTTAGCAAACAAGGCAGCTTGATTTTCTTCAACCTTTCCTAGCCTGGCAAAGAGAGTATCTTGAACTTTAGAAAGCTGTGCAGCTTTGATTTTTGACTCTCTTTCCATTGTCATTTCTCTAGTCTGTATCTCAGTTTTCAAAGAAGCAATTTGTTGTTTTGTTTCAGCAAAATTTCCATCCAGAGTTTTGACTTGTACCACAGTTGCCTTTAAACAGGATAAAATCTCTGGATTTGAAATTTGACTAGCAGTCTGCTTAACAAAATCAGCTGCTCTCCCTTTTGGAAAAATACAGTCTTGTTTATACCAATTAGCAGCAGATTTAGCAAGGTGCTCTTCTTCAATTGCATGAGATGGACAAGGCTGATCAAAAGGTTTATGTTTATTATCAGTCTGTGCTGGTGCACTCAGAAAAGAATCAGAGTTTGCATTGTTTTCAGATTCATCTTCAACACTTGCATCATTTGCTTGAGCATCTTGTAAAGAACCACTGTGCTGAGCTGTGTCAGCCACAGTTTCTGCAACAACTTCTGCAATCTTGTCAATAGTCTCCTCATGTTGCACAGGCTCTGCAACAGAGCTTGCATTTATAGCTTCAACAGGCATAGATTCAGAATTTTTCTTAGTTGCTTGATCAACCTCATCACCTTTGTCTGGAATTGGAGAAGCATTAGATATTAGCTCTGTGTGTGATGCTGCAGCTTCAGGAAAATTAACTGCAGGCTCATCAGCTACACCAGGAGCTTCAGTGTGAACAACAGGTGAGATAGGATCAAGAATTGGTTGAAATGAATCAAGAAAATCATTCATTATTGAAAAACCATCTCTGTGATCCTCTTCTACAGGCATGGTATCCTCTGTAGGTACTTCAACATTAACAGCATCCTCTGCAGGCATTTCAACCTCTGCAAGTATTTCAACATTGACAGGCACAGCATCCTCTGCAGGCATTTCATCCTCTGCAGGTATAGCAACAATCTCTGCAACCTCAACAGTAGATGTTTGCTGTGAAATCACCTCTGGAGCTTCAACAACATTCTCATCATCAGATTCTGAAAGAATTAATCTCCTCTTCTTGACTTGAGGCACTACAATCTCCTCTTCTTCTTCACTAGAGCTCTCCTTAGGTGGTGAAAGTGAAGGTCTGTTTGCCTTTTGTTTCTTTCTTCTGGTATAAACAGCTCCAGGTAATGTTTGTTTAGCCTTTGAGTGTTTAGTGTTTTGGGCAGTGTGTATTTTTCTTTTTGGTTTGGATTTGGGTTTTTCAGTAGGTGCTGTCTCAGAGTTTAAGGTTTCAGAGTTTATTGGTGGAGAGTTTATTGGTTCTGGTTGTGGTTGATGAGATGTAGTAGGTACAGTGGTTGTGCGTGTTGTAGGTGTTGTGGGTGTTGGTTCAGAATGTATGGTGTCTAATGGTTCAGGCATGTGTTGTGGTGATTGAGAATCCTGAGGTTGGTTAACATAGTTTTGTAAGGCTAGTGGCATAAACATATCAGGTATTTGCTGTTTAGTAACATCTTTATTTGTCAAATCAGAAAACATCCTTTTAGCAACTTGAAAAGGCTGAATGACATCAGCTTCATCAATTGTAAGATTAGGCACACAAGCAGTAAATAGTATTTGACAAAATCGAGCAAAATAAACAGAAGTAGGCTCAGACAAACGCTCTCCCAAATTCATTAGCACTAGTCTACCAAAATCGAAATTACCTCCATACAGTAGAGCATGGCCAATTTGAAGAGTGTCAAGAGGAAGTGCATCCCAATTTGTTGTCTTCTTTCCAAAAGCTCTTGTAATGCAATCGAAAAAGAAACTCCATTCCTTTCTCAAAAGTGGCCTTCTCAGAGACCCCAGCTTATTCAAATTTCCTGCACATCCAATTTGCTGCAACATTGTCCTCAAGTGGTCGTGACCAACAACACTGTAAGAAGTGTGAGTCTCGAAATCCAAAGCATCCCTAACCGTAGTTGGAGTAATGATATACTCTGATTCAGCATGAGTGAAAGTGATTGTTGGAGTGCCAGACTCTTCTCCATCATCATATACAGAGTTTGTCCAAAAAGTAGCAATTTGTGAAGCAGAGAGTATTGGTGGTGCAGTTAAAGCCTTCCATATTTCAGAATCTTTCAAGAAATTTTGAAACAAATGAAACGCCTCTGGAGCATTTGCATTCTCCAGTGGAGCTGCATAGTTGCTAGGAAGAAAAATTAACCCTGCTGCATCAAACGCTTTGGTTGCCATTAATAAGATATGATACGAAGATATTCAGAGAAAAGATGTATGATAAGTGTTTACCAAAATGTGAAGGAGAGTGAATACGAATTTTGAAAGTGATTGAGTATGCAAGTAACTGTGAGTGGGTGAATATTAATCGATGTGAAGTGAGAGAACAAAAACGATTAGAGTAAAACCAAAACTCAATCGTTTATTTAATGAAAGCGCGCAACTGATTGTAGAGTAATGTGTAAGTGGGACACTATCATGGGACACGTGTCAAACAACCAATGGATCAATTAATAATTACCGCTGTCATTCCTATAATCACGACACTTTGACATATTTACACTAATTAACAGTTGTCAACTACCCCAATTACTCCAAAATAGTCAAATCATCTCAATGAAACTTTACCTTAGAGTACTTAACACAACTCAACAGTACGTGTTTATCAATTTTCCAACTTTATCACTGAAACCCTTTCAAAAATTGCACAGTTGTGAATATGAGTGTGTGTAAAGCAGAGTTTACCAAAATCAAATTTTAGAGCATCTAATATTTCATAAAATCCATAACAAAAAATCAATAAACACTGAATGCACAAACTCTCATAGTAAACACTGATTGTTTGATGAATGCTAAACTCTGTAGTTACTGTTATACAGAAATCTGAAAACTTCTATTCCCATTGATGTCCATGATTATCCAAGTAAGCACACAGTCTTTAAAGACAAAAAGATCAAGAGATAGAAATCAGAGCATCATTCAGTGAATAACAATCATGAACTTGATAAACTCACAAACTCTCAAAGCACGCAGGTGTTTAGGTAAAGTGTTTACACTCACATTCAATCAGGAAAAGCAGATTCTACCATATGCTTGAATGTCCACCAAATCTACACTACTTTGAGTACATGTATGCACAAATCAAAAGGACTTTATTCAGGGTTGTAATGAGGTAAGATCAAACAGATGAGAAGAGATGTTTTATTCATGAGTGAATTTCAAACTGAACATTTTAATAGACCAAAGTGTTCAGTCACACTGTTAGTACATATTTGCACAAGATCAGTATATATGCCCCTTTTTTTCTTTTTATTTTTATTTTTTTTATTTAACATATATACTGAAAAACTTTTCTTTTCTTGAGAAACACTCATCTGCTTGATTTTTTTTTTTTAAAAGAATATAACTGCTCTTAATACTTCAGAGTATAAGAAAAATGAGCAGTTAATTAGGCTCAAAGGGGTTTACTAAGGGTGGTATTTATGAACAGTGTTTATACAGTGTTTGAACAGTGTTCAAAAGATTTTGAACAGTGTTTGAAGGAATGGTAAATCCTATTGCCTTTATCATTTTCATGCACACACATATCATGTAGTCTCAAAGTGGTTTAATACAAGTTCTAGAGAAACATACTTCCTGATGAACATCACACAACAATAAATACTGATTGATAGAAAATGTATCAATCACTGATTTGGCTCAAACTCTCACAGGGTGTAAACATGAATCTGAACTCACCAAACTAATCAATGACACATCTCAAGTTTTATGGTTTTCACAAGTACAAACAAGGAATCATCAGGAACCATACCTTTGGGAACAGAATGTCACTAATCAGAGTTTAGAGTTCATCAATAACCAAAATTATTCATGAGAGGCAATGCACACAATATTCATAAACTCAGAGTTTAGGACTGAATAAACTAAGAGATGCTATAAATATGAAACAGTATCATGCTGTGTTGATTTACTGCACAAAATCTGATTAGATTACAGTGACTCAGAAAGAATCATGATTTAATTACTGAGAATCATGCTTCATACATTTTTCTTCATTGGTGTTTTCATTCAGACAATAATCAATTCTGAATTCACTGAGTGTATCAAACATGATAACAGTGTTTAACAGACAGACATGCTGACAGAGTTTAACAAGGTTTAAACATAAGCATGCATAACAGAGTTTAATATTAAGGTTCACATAGCACTTAACAATTTGCATAACATGAGCAATAAGTTTTTGAGTCTAACCAACATCACTAGTCAAAACTAGAGACCATTCCTAGTTCATTGACCAGTCTTGTAAATGTAGCTTCACTCAATGGCTTGGTGAAGATATCTGCAAGTTGTTGTTCTGTAGACACAAAGTGAAGCTCAATGTTGCCTTCCTCTACATGCTCTCTGATGAAGTGATACCTTATGCTGATGTGCTTTGTCATTGAATGTTGTACTGGATTACCTGTCATTGCAATAGCACTTTGATTATCACAGTAAATAGGTATCTTGGTATACCTCAATCCATAATCCAGCAGTTGATTCTTCATCCATAAAATTTGTGCACAGCAGCTACCAGCAGCAATATACTCTGCTTCAGCTGTAGATGTAGATATTGACTTCTGTTTCTTGCTGTACCAGGAAACAATTCTGTCTCCCAGAAATTGACAACTTCCACTGGTGCTTTTTCTGTCTATCTTACAGCCTGCAAAGTCTGCATCTGAATAACCAAGTAGTTTAAACTCTGATTCTCTTGGATACCACAGCCCCAAAGTTATAGTGCCCTTGAGATACTTAAAAATCCTCTTTACTGCTGTTAAATGTGGTTCTCTTGGATCTGCCTGGAACCTTGCACACAAACAAGTGGCATACATGATATCAGGTCTACTAGCTGTTAAATAGAGTAGAGAACCAATCATTCCTCTATAACATGTCATATCTACTGATGACCCTGCATCTTTGTCCAATTTTGTTGCAGTTGCCATGGGAGTTGTTGCAGATGAACAGTCAAGCATGCCAAATTTCTTGAGAAGATTTCTGGTATATTTTGCTTGATTTATAAAAATTCCATCATCTGTTTGCTTCACCTGTAGGCCTAGAAAATAACTAAGCTCTCCCATCATACTCATTTGATATCTTGACTGCATGAGTTTGGCAAACTTCTTACAGAGTTTATCATTAGTAGATCCAAAAATGATGTCATCTACATAGATCTGAACTAAGAGCAAGTCACTACCAGATTGAAAGTAAAACAGAGTTTTGTCAATAGTACCTCTGTGAAATCCACTTTCTAGTAGAAATTTGGCAAGAGTTTCATACCATGCCCTTGGTGCCTGCTTAAGTCCATAGAGTGCCTTGTCTAACCTGTAGACATAGTCTGGATATTTTGGATCTACAAAACCTGGTGGTTGTTCCACAAACACTTCTTCTTCAAGTTTTCCATTTAAAAATGCACTTTTTACATCCATCTGAAACACTTTGAATTTCTTATGAGAGGCATATGCTAGAAAGATTTTGATTGCCTCCAATCTAGCAACTGGAGCAAATGTTTCATCATAGTCTATTCCTTCCTGTTGTGAATAGCCTTTTGCAACCAGTCTTGCTTTGTTTCTTGTGATAACACCCTCACTGTCAGTTTTATTTCTGAAAACCCATTTAGTACCAACAATGGATCTGTTCTTGGGCCTTGGTACAAGGGTCCACACTTCATTTCTTTCAAATTCATTTAGCTCTTCTTGCATTGCTGTTATCCAGTCAGCATCTTTAAGAGCTTCTTCCACTTTCTTTGGCTCAGATTGTGACAAGAATGCATGAAACAGACATTCATTTGTTGTTGCACTTCTTGTCCTTACTTTTGCATCTGGATCACCAATAATTAAATCAGGTGTGTGTGACTTAGTCCATTTTCTTACAGAAGGCAAATTGCTTCTGTCATCATGTGATCCTCCCCCTTGATCCATGCTC
Source organism: Kitagawia praeruptora (assembly GCA_037693485.1). Taxonomy (NCBI): domain Eukaryota; kingdom Viridiplantae; phylum Streptophyta; class Magnoliopsida; order Apiales; family Apiaceae; genus Kitagawia; species Kitagawia praeruptora. Next base: position 28,554,235 of record CM075345.1, on the reverse strand, counting down.
TCCTGATTTTCTTGGTGCCTCTCTTCATTTTCTGATGCTCCCCCTGAATGTGACTGCTCAGAATTATCAACAGAGTTTGAATCAACAGAGTTTGATTCAGAATTATCAACTGAGTCACTATCAGTGTTTGAATTATCACTTTGATGTGATTCTTCATGCTCCCCCTCAACTGGTTCTTCCCTTGTTTCTGATTGAAGAGTTTCTTCAGTATTTACCAGTAGAGGTTCAGAGTTTAGATCAACAGAGTTTGTCAGATCAGTCTGATCAGAGTTTACTTTTTCAGAGAATAAATCTTCATTTTCAAAGTGGAGTAGATCATGTTCATTGACATCTTCAAGTCCAGTTATTTTCTTGTCATCAAATGACACATGAATTGATTCCATGATCACTCTAGTTCTCAGATTATAAACTCTGAATGCCTTAGTTGACAGTGGATAGCCAACAAAAATTCCTTCATCTGCCTTTAGGTCAAATTTGGTCAACTGTTCAGGATGAGTCTTCAACACAAAGCACTTGCATCCAAAAATATGAAAATATTTTAGATTTGGCTTTTTCTTCTTCACTATTTCATATGGTGTTTTACCATGCTTGTTGATCAGTATTGCATTTTGAGTAAAACAAGCAGTTTGAACTGCTTCTGCCCAGAAATATGTTGGCAATTTTGCTTCATCTAGCATGGTTCTTGCAGCTTCTATCAAGGTTTTGTTCTTCCTCTCCACTACACCATTTTGTTGTGGAGTGCCAGGTGCAGAAAACTCCTGTTTGATTCCTTTGCTCTTGCAAAATTCTTCCATTGATGAATTCCTGAATTCAGTTCCATTGTCACTTCTGATTATCTTCACTTGATTTTCTGACCCTTTGTCCAGTTGTAATATATGTTCTGTCAGTGTTAATGCAGTTTCATCCTTCTTTGCAAGAAAATATACCCATGTGTATCTGGTATATTCATCAACAATGACTAGAGCATATTTCTTCTTTCCAAGAGACATGACATTCACTGGTCCAAAAAGATCAACATGTAGGAGATGATAAGGATCAACAATTGAAGACTCAGATTTGCTTTTGAAGGAGGCTTTTCTCTGTTTGGCCTTTTGACAAGAATCACACAGGCCTTCTACATTCAACAAAGACCTTGGTAGACCTCTTACAAGATCATTCTTTATTAGCTCATTGATGTTGTTCAGATTTAAATGAGAGAGTTTCTTGTGCCACTTCCAACTCTCTTCACTGGACATTCTTGTTGACAGACACACTGCTTTGCCATCAGTGTTTGTTGAAAATTTAATTTCATAGATGTTATTGTGTCTGTTTCCAACTAGAGCAACTTTCCCTGTAGATTTACTGATCACTTGACAATATTCAGGCTGAAAATCTACATGATATCCTCTGTCACATATTTGACTCACAGATAGCAGATCATGCTTGAGTCCTAGAACCAGAGCTACATTTGTGATGATGACACTCCCAAGATTAATATTGCCATATCCCAGAGTATGTCCTATGTTGCCATCTCCATAGGAAACTTTTGGGCCAGCCTTCTCCTCATACTCTGATAGTAGGGCTTTATTTCCTGTCATGTGTCCTGAACATCCACTGTCCACGACTAGGGTACTAACCCTGTTGCCCTGCAATCACAAACAATCACTGATTATTAGTTTTAAGGATCCAGACTTGCTTGGATCCTTTGGCTTTCTTAATTCTGTTAGCTTTTGCAGCGGAATTCACATTATCAGAGTTTAAGCTAACTTTTTCAGAGTTTACATTTGCAGAGTTTACTTTAACCCATTTCAAATTTGGCTTGGGTTCATAGTAATTATAGTAAATAGCATGATAATCTCTGCAAGTGTAAATAGAATGCCATGTACTTCCACAGTGTGTACATAAAGTCTGTGGTCTAGTCCTCACATAATCATTTTTAACTGCAGTTTTAGAGGGCAAAGAATTAATGTTCTTATTCTTACTGCAGAAACTAGCAAGATGATTAGTGCTACCACAATTAAAGCATGTTTTTCTAGGAGCTAATGAAGCAAGCATTGGCTTAATTCCTGATGTTATGCCTACCTTTCCATTTTTGTTTTTCTTAGGCATTCTCTGTTTGTTGACAGATTTTATCTCTTTAAGCTTATGCTTGAGTTGTTTATCTGTCATTAAACCAATGTTAGCCTCTTTAACAAAAGTCTTAGCATATGATTCTTTAACAGCCTTTTTCTCAGCTTCAGTCTTAGGTCCACCTGTTCCCATAACATTACCTTCAGATGAACGATGTGGTCTAACTTTTACCAAATTTTCAAATCTAAGTTCATCTCCTTCAGAGTAACCTAGACCTACTGTATCTGACTGAAACACTTCTTGAGTGTCTTTACCAGAGTGTGTCCAAGTTTTAATAATGTGTTTAGCATCCTCCAATTCAGATTCTAGTTGCTTATACTTACCTAGCAACTCCTGTTCAATAAACACTGCATCATCTCTCTCTTTCTGAACTTTATTCATGTTCTCTAGCTGTTCCTCAACAAGTTTATTTCTATCTTTGAGTTGAGAGCACTCATTTTTTATCCTCTAATTTTCTAAAGTCTGATCCCTATAACTGATATGTAATGCTTTAAGATAAATTCTCAATTCAGTTATATTATCAGTATTATAAGCATAGGTAGTTGGGGGTACCTTTAGATCATCATCTTCATTCTGAGTAGTAGCCATGAGTGCATAGTTCACTTCCTCATCTGAATCTGAAGTGTCTGCCCAATCTCTGCCTTTGGTGTAGAGTGCCTTTTCAGTTTTACCCTTCTTGCACTCAGGAGCATAGTGACCCATCTCCTTACACTTGTAGCATTGAATCTCAGACTTATCTTTCTTACCAGATTTGAAGTCCTTTCCCTCAGATTTCTTGAAATTCTTCTTGTCAGACTTAGAGTAGTCCTTGGAGAATCTCTTTCCCTTCTTGAAGTTCTTGAATCCCATCTTCTTGAAGGTCTTTACCATCAATGCAGCCATTTGCATCATCTCTTCATCATCTTCAGAATCAGATGTTCCATCTGTGTTTGAGTCAACATCAGTGTTTGATGACTCACTTTCTAAGTGTATGACTAAAGCTTTTCCTTTTGCCTTTCTTCTTGATGCTTCCTTCTTTGATGGTTTCTCCTCAACCTTAAGAGCAACAGACTTTGACTTTCTACTTGATCTTTTGTTTCTCTGCTCCAATTCCAATTCATGGGTTTTGAGCAGTCCATAAATTTCATCAATCTCTGTTTCACCAAGTTCATAGTTATCTCTTATGGTGGTTGTTTTCACATCCCACTTTTCAGGTAGAGAAAGAAGAAACTTGAGATTTGAGTCTTCTAAATCATACTCTTTGTTAACCAATGACAAATCATTGAGCAGTTTACAGAATCTGTCAAATGTTTCTGTCATGGTTTCTTCAGACTTTGCCTCAAAATGCTCATACTCCTGAGTGTGTATGTTTCTTCTGTTTTTCTTGATTGCAGGAGTTCCTTGACACCTAACCTCAAGTGCATCCCATATTTCCTTTGCAGTTGTGCAATTAATCACTTTATTAGACATAACATTGTCTAAAGCACTGTGAAGTAAATGTCTTACTTTTGCATCCTTTGCAATAGATGAAAGATCCTCAGCAGTTAGATCTTTCTTTTCTTTTGGAATGACCTTTGATTCCTCACCAGCAGCAGCAGCAGATAACTTTGTAGGTTTGTGAGGACCTTCATATATTCTATCAAGATATTCTGGATCTGTAGCCTCCAGAAACATGGTCATCTTTACTTTCCAAATTGCATACTCTAATGGCCTAAGTATAGGAACCCTAATTGTTTCATACCTACTAACAGTAGTAGGAGCTTTCTCAGATGGTGGAGGTATCTCTGCCATTGATTACTATTGTGTTTGGATCTTTAACTGTAATAAAGTAACAGATTGTCTCTGATACCACTTGTTAGGTTGAATACACAATAGGTAATCAAATACTGTATGAGTAACTTAACAAGAACACACTGTTTAATACTTAAAAACTGTTTGGAATTAACAATTCCTCTCTCAGTGATGTAAAATATCACAGAGAGCTGCTTAGGTTACAATCAATGAATTTCTCAATGTTCGATACCCTTCTAGGGTTAACCTAACTGTATTTATAAAACATACAGCTTCGTACAATCAGTAATTGATTCTCCTATAATTAAGCTATACAATTGATATCAATCACGATTGCTTCAAGTCTTCCAAGTCAACTCAATCTCTTTGACAGCTTTCCAATCTTCAAAGATATTGCTTCCATATTTATCTTGTATCAATCTTCAAACACTGTTGACTCTTCAGACATTACCGCTACAGAGTTTAACAATCTCTGTTGCGCTTCCAGTCAGTGTTTAACTAAACTCTGACTGCTTCTAGCTAAACTCTGTTTTGTTACTTTAGCTTCCAAACACTGTTCTCATCAATCATTTCTAACATGGAATATACTGAAATACATAAGACTTGAATTATTTACAAGTTTGATAAAAAAATAAGACCTGAGGAATCAATATATAAAAGATGAAAATTCTTAAATGTATAAACTTAGTTTATGAACCTAATAATGTTAAGAAACATACCACTCCATGGCTTGATTTATTAACATTTGATGTTGTTAAAGTAACAGTAAATTCAACAGGATTTAATTGATCTTCAATCTCCATTGCATTCTCCTCCACATTTTCAATTTCTTGACCTTCAAAGTGTACCCCAGAACTCTGCACTTCTATCTGCATATCTATTGTTTCTATTCCATTCATCAATTTTACTGAATCTACAAAAAGAAGAAGTTGCAACAGTTGTAAATATTTAGTTAATGTATAATTTGACGCAACAAGTATGCATTTAAACTTTATACATATTGTCGAATTCACCTCTGGCAGATGTTGCAGTAGGAAGCATTTTCTCCATTTTGTTCTTATCAAATATCACCACATCAAACATTCCATCTCCGCGATATGTAAACAGCACACAGTCTTTTTTCTCAAAATATTTTGACTCAATTAATTCAAACAGACCTATCAGTTTACGGTTTGTTTTCGAATAGTAAGCATTAATCAATGAACCATTTTGCAGACCAATTTTCACTTCATTGGGAATCACATCTCCAAATCTCTTGACAAAACTCTCTGGTATTTCCTGTGTAGAGAAAATTATTTTGTTACATTTAACTAAATTTATCTTGCAACAGGCATAAATGCCAACAAAACAAAACAATTGAATAACAAGTTATAACATTAAAAAGTTGATTAGCCAAAATATCATTACTAAAAAAAGTGCTCACAATTTCTCCTGCATCAAATCCAGGACCAACACCGAATGTTAATAACTTCCATCCAATTCCCCGGTTTTTATCTACAAAATATATAGAACATGTTAGTTTCATATAGAATCAATAAACAAGAACTATATGATTTGGCTAACCTTGATTGTATAATGGATCCATTGAAATATTTCTCATAGGGACATTTTCCTCTTCTGATCCATCATCGTTTAATATATTAACTGAGAAAAATCCACTACCCTTATATCTGAAGACAATAAAGCTAGCTCTACACCTTATAAGTTCCTTTCTTAAGCGAATCAAATTAACAAAACTTTCAGTTGAAACATTGTACTGAGCATGTGTTTCTCTTCCTGTTCGTAGTTGGAAAGTAACGTTATCCGGTATTGCACGACCATATCTTGAGAAGAACTTTTCTGGTAATTTCTGAAATGAATTGTATTTAATTTTAGACTTAAGTATTGAATAAATCTATAAGTGCTAATTGATACCACAGACATGCCTTACATTTACCAAATGAACAGGAATTGACAAGTATCAGTTCTATTTTTCTATAAACCTAAAATTAACATTTAATAAATTTTTAAAAATATAGCATGATTTTGTCACTTACAATCATTGTGCTTGCCCAACTTTCTGCTTTAATAACAATAATGAAGTGTGGGAAGACAACAACATCAACATCCATCTACAAGTAATGCAGATATATCCAAAAAGAAAACAATGTTAATATAGTATAGAATAAATTAACATTTTTGTGACAAGTAGTACCAGAATCTTAATTTTTACAAACTTTTATTTTGACACATACCTTATTATTCTCAAGATCTGTATCAATTTCAGCGGCACTATCACCATTTGTCACATTTCCATTTTGTTTCCCTGTAAAAAAATTTTCATTATAGTGGAATAAAAAAAAATAGTTAGAATATTGTAAAATTGTTCAAGTATTGTCAAAGTTTTACGCTGTAGTATTTACCTGATTCTTTGATCTAGTCAATAGCCCAAATCCAATTATTAGATTCATTCTCCAGGCACCCTTTCATACGATCTGAGTAATCTATCTCTTTCCCATCTTCTTGGTAGACACGTGCGTGCAAGATATTATTATCCAATGAGAAGATAATAGTTTCTCTATGACTCACGTGGAAAACCTCCAAGATTTTTCCGATATTAGCCAAATAGCCTCCAATAATACTAAAAAAGATGAATCTTTGTTCCCCAGCAATTTCCACTTGGTTCACAGCGCTCAATGCTTCTCCGTATGTGTCCTTTACTAATTTAGGAACAACCTGTATCACATTCATAAAAATCATGTTATTCAGTGATACCAAAGAACTAACATATTCAATTAGTTTATACAGAAACATATCGTATTCAATTATATTTAAAGAATAGAGTAATATACCAGCATTCCTTCTTCAAGACAATCGTTTGATATAACTTTAAAAAAATCCTTATTGCGTTCCATTGTAGCTGAATCAATATTCAGAACCATAATTACATGTTGTTCAAATTGATATAAACTATGACAATCTAAAGATAATACCTTTCTGCAAGCCAACAATTTTATCTTCCTCTTTAAAGATGCAGACATTTACAAGATTTTCTTCAGATGTACTTGATGTAAAAAGAACCAATGTATCCCCAGAATCCAACTCTGTATCCCTTGCAAACTCCTGCCATCCAGCACCAAGTGTACATCTATCATTTAACCACTCTACTTTTATTTGCCAGCGTCTATCAACAAACATGAAAGCCACGTTACATCCATCTCTCCAATTTTTATATAATTTATCCAAACTAACTTGCAATACCTGTTATATAATAAAAAAAGAGAAACAAATTAAATCATAAAACAAGCAGGCTCCAATCAGTATATATATATTGTTAAGAAAAATTTGTTTACCAGTCTGTTTTGGTTTGGATCAATATCCAAACTGTTTATCTTAATTTGGGAATAGCCTGCATTGTTGTGCAATGCGTTAAACAGCCAAAGTGCACACACCTTTTCATACTCTAACGACAAACTATCAAGTACATATTCCTCTTTTCTCCAATTTCCTAAATCTTCATTCTGTAAGAATTCTTCAAGATCCTTTGATTGATAGTTGCATTCAGTTGCTGTATCCTTAAAGATCTTTACCACAAACATATTCTCACCATAGTAGTCAAATTGAAGTAGAGAGTAAATTTTGACTCCGTAAAACCTCATGAATCTCCTCATTCCAGATATGACCATGAACTTATGATCGTATCTTACTTTCCATACCAATGAATTGCATTCTAATATTACATCTGACGTAATTTTACTTCCAAACTTATCACCGAACGATTTTGGAATTCGCTGTAAAACAATAAATATATATCTAAATAATAATTTCGTACACATTATAGGTAACTTTTACAACACATTAGCAAAGTAAATGAATATAGACAATTTAATTCTTACAAAGGATCCGAAGATTCCCTCTTGATTGTTTACAGTAATGAAACTGGATACTAACTTCCCATGTCCTGTTTTCAGAAGAAATTTCCATTAGAACTTCTTTTAGCAATGTGTCAATTCTATATTCTATTATGGACCACGATTTACCTATTTTAGCTGTGTTGCATTCCAACTCTGATGTGTATTTTTTGTCCTGCTTCCATTATAAGAAGAACATTGTTTATTCAGTAAATTTATTCAAAGTTAGGTATAGTTCTAAAGTGGTAACTTTTATATTTAGTCTCAAAATCAAATTACCCATTTTAACAGATATTGAATTGCAATTACAAATTAAAGAATAGTTAGTAATAACTAACTTCAGTAATTGATTTGTGTTTAAACTAAATCAGGACATATCATAAACTACAAATTACTACTCAATACTATAAACATAAGAACTACAAAGGACATGCATATGAAGTCAATCAATCTCATTACTAATGATAACATGAATAAGAACAATTACATATAGATATGAACAATTTCAAATACATAGTACCTATATGTATATTAATCAGATGAATTAAAACCTATTTACAAATTAAACAAGTAAGCATCAGAGATACAACATCAATCCTTATTTCTAAAGTATTCAATCAAGAGCAATCGCTTACCTCCATCGTCAATAAGGAATAAACCAATTGCTATGAGAGCTTCTGTGTTTCAATAGATCCATATTTGGGTAAATCTGCATGCAATAGACTAATTTTGGTTATATATATTTACTTCTTAAAGTTCTGTATGTATCTAGTCAAAAGTAGTAGTTACCTTTCTAATTACTTCTCTTATTACATTTTTTTTAATATACCATAAAATACCTTGGATTTAATCTCCTGCCATAAATAATCGAATTTCGGAAATGATAATGTTTTAATTCAATTTTTTAATTTTGAAACTTAAATTTTATTAGATGCATGTATATTAATCAATGTAATGAAATATCTTAAAATTATTTTTATTAAAAAAGTAAATTACTTTTAAATACCTTATTTAATTTATAATAAAGTGATATTTATTTAATTTTAGTAAAGGGATATTTTATACTTTCATATAATTTATTAAAAAAAAATTAAAAATATTTTTTTATTTTTTGATTTTAGTTTTTTTATGCAATTTTTTGGAAAATTACTATACTCCGTGTGCATAGCACGGGCTATATTACGTGTGTTAACAAATGGGCGGAACGGAGGAGTAAAAGATATTGTATTTTACCTGAAAAAGAAAATTAATTAGTTATTAAAAAAGAGAAAAATTAATATGCTTAACCTGAAAAATGAAATTGATTAGTTAGTAGGATGAAATTTATCTATAATTAAATAAGGGTAAATAAGTAAAATCAACAGGTTCGCAGTGTTATAAATTTTATTTAATATTACAATTATGTTTTTACTAGCGTTCTACCCGTGCTACGCACCGGCCGATAAATTGTATTAATAAATTAATATAAATATATAATTTTTATTTTTATTTAGAAAAATATATAATTTTATTGGAATGTTAATTAACGTAAGTATAAAATTACTTATCTGTGAATTCATACCAATTGAATTAATATTAAAATTATGAACCAATCATCAAAACAAATACAATCCCGTTGAAAAGTTCAGAATCCATCTTTATTGTTTTTTTTTAAAATTTAGCTTTCGTTTTATTTCTCTTTTTTTTTAGAGTATATTTCTACGTATCATGTTAACAAATTTTTCACCCATATTCTGAGAATTCAGTATATTTATTCAATATTGAATCCTTAAAATATTTATTATATTAATTCATTGAAAATAGTTGTATGGTCATGGTTAATTATTCGATGACATATTAAAAATGTATAGAAACTTAATCCTCACGACTCCAATAAATCATTAGACTGTCTATCAAAAAAAAGATTACATGTTTCAGCAATATGAGAAAGGATATCTATTGTGCAAGATAGATGAAACGAATGTAATTATAACAATAGAAACTTTCATCTAATCTAGTTTGCTATGTGATTGTTCAATATAATTTTTACAAATTATATGTCCTATTATTAATGAATTGATTTACTATAAAAAAATATTATCAACTAACCAAACAAATTCAATATATCGCGCTCTTGGAGTAACATATGATTGTTAGATTTTGTGGTTATTGCCCTTAGCTTATTTGTAAAAACAACTTAAAATTGTGCATTTGCAGTTTGGAAGTTTGTATTTTGGTTTTTTTTATTCCTTTCTAGTAAAATATGGAATAATAAATTATAGTTTTCTTTTATTTTTAAAATAAGACATATGAAAATGAGTATCACCTATTTTTTTTAATTTTACTAACTTGTGAAAATAAGTTATTGTCCATAAAATTGAAACCAAGTGTGTAATATATAAACACATAATCACATTGTTATATATGTGTGTCCTTGTAATTCAGATTTTGGGTTAAATAACATGAAATTCATTTTCCTTTAACAGTGAGTATATTTTTCCGACATATATAAGAAGAAATAGTTTATTTAGACATGACAAATCGTTTTGTACATTCATGTCATGTACTTTAGTGTCTTTAACGAAAATGACATGATATTAAATCGTGTACCCGAAATTAGAACACAAAATGACCCTAAATTACACAAATTTTTTCGTGTACACGAAATTAAATATAATACGAGAATAGAAAAATATGATAATTACATGAAATATTACTATGTATTCAAGTTATGTAAATATATAATTATATGTCTTAGAACAACACTGAGACATGCTCTTAGGTTAAGATATGGGAATTGATACTATTACTTTAATTCAAGAACACAAAAATCAAAAAGGCACCATTTTATTAAAAACTATATATATTTTAGGTGTATACCATTTTTATTTATCATTATTAATAATTTTTATAACAAAAACTGTAGCTGCTGCTCTCTCTCTCTCTCTCTCTCTCTCTCTCTCTCTCTCTCCATCTTTCCCAAAAAATGCTAAACTAAAGTTTAGGAGCTGATATCAGTTTTTTAAGTTTTTTTAAGAATTTTTTTTCTTGATTTTTCTTTATTTTTCAATAAATGTATCATTGAGAATCTAGTACCTCGTTGCCCGTTGGTGGATTTTATCTACCAAAATATTAAATTTTGTACTATCTCCTTGTAAATGATAAGCCTTATTTTCTTTTTCTTGATTTACTTTGGCTTTCAATAAATATCTCTCTTTATTGAGAGCCTAATATCCTATTCGTGGATTTTGTCTACCCATATATTAGATTTTGTTAAATTAGTTCATTGATTTGGATAGTATAGAATCACAGCTCTGGTCGGTTGGTTGAATACGTTATGACTTATCAGATTTACATATTTCTCAAGTTTATAACAAATTGTTAGATTATCTCACCGAAAAGACTGTATAATTTAGTGATATAAGCTAGAGATGTATACCATAATTGAAGATCTGTTCAATGATTGGATAAAGAAAATTAGTGATCTATTTTGCGATGTGTTTATTCAATTTTAATTATTTTTGTAGATGTTGTATGCCCTTTTATTGATGATTTTTGCAGGTTTAATTATTTCTGTGAATGACATATGTCCTTTTATTTATGAATTAATTATCTATAAATAAATAGTGATTTATAAGAAAATTTGTGCTAAGTTGACCAATTTATTATGGAAATATTCACTAACGATATTTTCATTGATTCTGTAATATTTTTTATTTTTTGATTGATAATTTATACACCAAATAATGTATAGTACTATTTAAGAGTATATTTAATATTTTGAATAATTCAAATATAATGTCAGGTCAAATTATTATTCCATTAGTTACTGCATAGTTAAAAATTTTCGTAATTAAAATGTTAAAAGATGATTTGTTTAAAATTCATTCTTATGTTTTAATTAGTTGATCCTAAATTTTTTTATGATTGAATTATTTAATACTTTACATAACTTAAATTTTGAATGTGTATTTGGAATAGCGTGGTAAATAGTTTTATATTATTAATAATTTTTTATTCATGATTTTAATTGTATCTTATGATTATGAATTGAGAGTTTGAGATATCAAGATATCTATTATAAATATAATAGATTCATGTATTAATATATAATTTTTTAAATTAAATAATTATTGTACTTAGAATAAAATTGTTAAGTAATCACTGAATAACATTAGCAACCCAGCACTGTAAAAAAATATTAATCTATAGGCATACCTAATAATGTAAACAAATCAGTGTAATGTGATAAGGATTGATGCCTACAATTTAGTAAGTCGCAGAATTATTGGAGTTTGCTACTGAATATTCTAATGGAAAGTAACTCTTGAAGAATCCGGATGGGGGATGATGATAACCTAAATCATTTTCTATTTTTTTTGTCAAAAACGTTTTTCTGTTGAATTTATTAGACAATTAAAACCCGAAACATACAATACATATATACAATCGAAATAAAAAATAATCTGTCCAAGTATAGAATGTCATACAACAAAAAGATATAAAGTAGTACCTTAACCGAAATTGATATGATTTAGCCATAAGGAGAATTGATGCATACACTTTGTTTATCAAAGTTGGATGGGGAATAGGGAATAAGAGGCTTAGATTTCCTGTAATGTTTAAGTTGATATAATAATTATATTTTTTAGTTTGTAAGAATTTTATTTTATATAAATGGTTTATTAGTTTACAGTTAAAATAAAAATTAGTAGTTATAATGTTTAGTTAATTGATATGAAAAAAATAAAAATTAACTGTTATTGAGTGTAACTTGATTTGATTAGAGTTTAGTCTTGGTTGAAATGTAGAATCTTTCGAATTATTTTCCAAAAGCAGTCAAAGATACTTGTGAGTTGTGACACCATATGTAATATACTGTTATGTGGATTTATATAAAATAACATTTATGGTTAGTAGAATTTTTTAAAATTAAAACCCATGTGATATGCGAAGCTATTAAATCAAGATATTTTATATTTAAATTTAATTTAACCGCGATTAGTAAATTAGAATAAGCATGGTAAATAATAAAAAATTTGTATATGATTGATTGATTTAAAGTTTAGAAGTAAATTATGATTGCATCTTAAATAATTTTAATTTTTTGATTGGTAATTTATTCACCAACCAATAATAATACTCTTATAGCGTATATTTAATAATTAAATTAATTAAAATATATGTAGTGTTCGTTTATATGATTTTATTAATTTTTTATTAACAAATTGTGAATAAAAATATTTTTGAACCTTTCAAAAAATTGAGTTTTTGAAGATATGGATTTTATCCAAGTTATTTTAAAAAATCGAGTTTTTGAAGATATGTATTTTATCCAAACTATTTAAAATTTGTTCAAATCTGATTTTGTAGTGTTGGCTTATATGCATTTATTAATTAATTTTATTAACAAATTATGAATAAATATATTTTTGAGCTTATAAAAAAATCAATTTTTTGACGGTATGGATTTTATCCAAGTTATTTAAAATCTGATTTTAAATCCGATTTTTTCAAATTTTTAGTTAAGTTAGATTATACTTATTTAATATTGATTATAATTTTACAATATATATTATAAAAATAAATTTATAATGTATGATAATATGATTGTGACTGACTTTATATAAAAGGAGTGGTTGATTAATGAAAGATTAATTATGAAATTTAATTTAAAAATATAATAGTATATCGTGATTGTTTTCAAATTAAAATTGTGATTTTCTAGTAAATATTTTGGATTTAAAAAATATTTATTTATGGACATGTTTAATAAAATCATTATTGTATTTAAATTAGAAGTGTTAACTAATTATATAAGGAAACAGATTTTTAGGATTATAATTCAATTTTAAATATATTTAGAATGATTGATGGGTTTAACCTTGGTTAAAAGATAGCAAGTTAAATTATATAAGGAAACAGATTTGTTTTAATTTGATTGGTCCGTGATTTAGGAGTGGCATATGATTGGTTCTAAAATAATTCATAGTTTTCTGATTGGTTAACTGGGTATGTGATTAATTAACTGGATGGTGTGGTAGACATATTTTTGAGCTTATAAAAAAAATCAATTTTTTGACGGTATGAATTTTATCCAAGTTATTTAAAATCTGATTTTAAATCCGATTTTTCCAGATTTTTAGTTAAGTTAGATTATAATTATTTAATATTGATTATAATTGTACAATATATATTATAAAAATAAATTTATAATGTATGATAATATGATTGTGACTGACTTTATATAAAAGGAGTGGTTGATTAATGAAAGATTAATTATGAAATTTAATTTAAAAATATAATAGTATATCGTGATTGATTTCAAATTAAAATTGTGATTTTCTAGTAAATATTTTGGATTTAAAAAATATTTATTTATGGACATGTTTAATAAAATCATTATTGTATTTAAATTAGAAGTGTTAACTAATTATATAAGAAAACAGATTTTTAGGATTATAATTCAATTTTAAATATATTTAGAATGATTGATGGGTTTAACCTTGGTTAAAAGATAGCAAGTTAAATTATATAAGGAAACAAAGATTTTTAGGATTATAATTCAATTTTAAATATATTTAAAATGATTGATGGGTTTAACCTTGGTTAAAAGATAGCAAGTTAAATTATATAAAGAAACAAATTTGTTTTAATTTGATTGGTCCGTGATTTAGGAGTGGCATATGATTGGTTCTAAAATAATTCATAGTTTTCTGATTGGTTAACTGTGTATGTGATTAATTAACTGGATGGTGTGGTAGACTCAGGCTTGATAATAAAGGATATAATCATTATTTGTAATAAGTTTTTTTATTTAATTTGATATAATTTAATATACTCATGTTTGCGGATTATATTAATGTTTCCTTATTATAAACAACATATAAAAAAAAAGTAAAAAAAACATATACAATTTTTAATATATATTATTAATAATTGAAAAAAATGGTGTGATATTTTCGGGTATATAATAATGATTGTAAGATTTGTTTAAAATTTAAAAAGGTAGCGTATTTTAATTAGAAAGGAAATATTAATGATTCAAAGATATGATACGATTGATTTTTTTAGGTGGTTATAAAAGGTAATATCTTCAACTAATAGTAAATGTGAAAAAGACAATTGACTAATTACCATTAATTATATTATGTTATTATTTATTTTAGGTGTTATATTTTTTTTGAAAATTATGGTGTGATATTTTGGGGTATATATTAATGGTTGCAAGATTTGTTTTAAATTAAAAAGGTAACGTGTTTTATTTCGAAAGGAAATATTAATGATCGGAAGATATGATACGACTGATGTTTTTAGATGTTTATAAAATGTAATATCTTCAAAAAAGTAAATGTGAAAATGGCAATCGACTAATTACCATTAATTATATTATGTTATTATTGAAAAAGCCAAAAAGGCAATCGACTAATTACCATTAATTATATTATGTTATTATTTATTTTAGGTGTATTTGTTTTTCTTTATAATGTGGGTAAATAAGTAAATTCACTAAGTACCAAAAAACAGATATCAAAATTTTTAGTATTTCGGCTTTTATATAATAGTATAAATTATTATTATTATTATTTAGAATCTCGTACTTGGTAAGGAATGTTTTTTTTTGTTTGATTGTTTGTGTATTCCCATTAAACGGTTAAACCCCTCTTCTTGTGTTCATGGTACGAAAATAGAAGGAAGTAAGAAACACGAACAAAAGCAACAATAATGAAGAATATTTGGGGTGAGTGGAGTTAGGGCTGTCAAAAAAATCCGAAAAATCCGATATCCGACCGAAAAATCCGATACCGAATCCGAAAAAAACGGATAATATCCGTATTCGAAAGAAAACGGATATTATTCGTATCCGAATTCGTATCCGAAAATAGCGGATACGGATATAGGCACATCCGTATTCGAAATATCCGATATCCGAAAATTTATTTTTATATTTATATATATATATATATATATATATATACTTTTTAGAATATATAATTAATAATTTAATATTTATAATATATTATTTATGTATTAAAATTTAATTATTTAATTCATTAATAAGTAAAGATATTTACATTAATAAGTAAATTACACATACGTACGTTATCATTTGCTTGTGAAATGCTTAATCCAAGTGTTTATTCTATTTTACTATGCTTAAATGGAAAGAAATTGTTATTTTTTAATTTTTTTTTAAATGATTCGGATATTCGGATATTCAGATTTTCGGATATATTCGGATTTTTTAAAAAATCTCAAAATTCGGATATTCGGATTCGGATATTATCCGTATCCGGATAGTATCCGTCGGATTCGAATTCGGATATAATTTTCTAATATCCGTCGGATTCGGATACGGATTCGGATATTGATTTCGGATTTCGGATTCGGATTCGGATATTGGCAGATCCGTATCCGAAATATCCGTTTGACAGCCCTAAGTGGAGTTTTGTGATTGCAATAGATTGAGACATATATAGTAGAGGTGTGTGGTACATAGTGCCTGTTTGATTCCGTTTATTTTAAGAATTTATGAACTTATTTTTGGGGTAAATTTTTTATATTTTGATAACTTTTTTATACAAATATTCAATATATGTTTGAGATTTAATAAGTTGTAAAAATAAGTTGGAAAATAAGTTAAAAAATTAGGAATCTCTAACTTTATCTTAAAATAAGTTAAGTTGACTTATTGTTGAAAAAAGTTCCCTCAAATACCCCAATAATTTATATATAAGTTATTTGCACGGTTAAATGACGTGTTGTTTTGCCGATAAAAGACAACTTTTCGTCGGAATTTATCTTTTAGCCTTTTAGGTACCATTTCGAGCCATAAACTAGGTTGTAATCTTTTTATCCAAGGTCTTTTCTGATGTTAATAAAAGTGTTACAGATATGGAGTGAGTAAGAGGGTGTTTGGGATTGCTTAAAATAAGTTACTTTTGATTTAATGGAGGTGTTTTTAACTTAAAGGAGAAAGTGAAGTTGTTTACTTTAAGTTGAATGAAAGTGTTTGGGTAATTTTATTTAAAGTTAAATGGGGGTTAATAATTTTGACTTAAAGTGAAATTTGACTTAAAAAAATTTTAAATTCATCATATTTAAGCTTTACAAGAATTGTGAAAAAAGAAAAAAAAAAAAAAAAAGAACTCCATAAGTCATAAGTCATAAGTCAAAAGTACCTAAATGGAGCTTGTGACTTTAAGCAGTTTTTTAACTTAAAAGTGGCTTAAAGCCGGAGGAGACAAACGGACCGAAAACTCCTTAAAGCTGAAAAGTGCTTTAAGCAACATCAGCCAAACAGGCTCTAAGTGTATGTTTTGGGTATCTTAAAATAAGAAACTTATGGTTTATAAACACTTATGTCATATAAGTGATGAGTAGAGTAGAGATTAGAGTGTTTGGTAAATTTAAACTTATAATCAGTAGACTGTTTGGGTAAATCAGAACTTATAAGTTAATTTTTTTTTTATAATTTTCAAAATATTTATTTTTTTATATATAACAATGGATATCAATGGATAGATCTTGATGGATAGAGAAATTTAATATATACATATCAATTTTTTGATGAACGGATCGAGAGATATATGGTTTTGAAGATTTGAAGGATATTATATATTACGGGCCCGTTTGGGAAATCTTATTTTTCAGAAATAAGTTACTTATTTTGGAAAAAAGTTAGGAAATATGTACTTTTTTCTGAAATAAGTAACTTATTTTTGCAAGATTACGAATATTAAACTCCCCATACACATTTTTTTTTTAAAAAAAAGTATGTAAATACGAAATTTTTTCCGAAATAAGTAACTTATAAGTTCGTACACAGATTTGCCAAACGGCACCTACGTATATCGAGAATAAGTTATAAGTTGAAAGTTTAGAATTCTTAACATTCAACTTATAGGTTTATAAGTTATAAATTGAGCTAAAACTTATTTTGACAAACACCCCCCATAAGAACTTATGGACTTATAAGCTGTAAGTCACGAGGTTTATGAAACCCCAAACGGGGCCTAACTCTTTCCTTTCATTTTGCACAAAACTATACTTCAACTTGTAGTTTCAGATATACATATGAACATTGTTTATAATTTAATATAATTTATCATCAATACTGACTAATATATAGTTCAATAAGTTGAATACTTAGAAAATTACTACACATGAATATTTTTTTTCCCACCTGAATTGGCTTTCTACTCCATTTGGCTTTCTACAGAGACTAGGAACTAGAAAGTAAGCTACTCCCTCCGTCCCTTTTGATTCTTAACATTTCACTTTTTCAAAATTTTCTGGCACGCATTTTAAGGTGCATTTTAAGGATAGTTAAATACTTTTTTTTTAAAATTTTCTTTTTCTGTATAAAAATTTAAACGTTAAATTTTTATACAGAAAAAGAAAATTTTAAAAAAAAGTTATTTAACTATCCTTAAAAAGCATCTTAAAATGCGTGCCAGAAAGTTTTGAAAAAGTGAAATGTTAAGAATCAAAAGGGACGGAGGGAGTACAATTTTTTTTTTTTTTGAAACTCGTAAGCTACAATTTTTTAATATCCGAAATGTAGCTCCTTTAGTTGGGACGTACGGGAATATTTGAATAGGACAAGTATGTATTGGCTCGAAAGTTAGCTAGATGATAGGTTTTGATCTTTACGCTTTTTTTTTTTTTTGTCAAGAATTTTTGTCCTTTACGCTTATTCGGCTTTATTCAAGAGAATGCTGAGTCATTAATATTTTTTATTAACTATTAAATTTTGTATAATAAAGTAAGGAATCCATTACATAGACCGTAATTCCATGGGGAGCAAGTTCCAACTTACATCCAAAAAAATGCAAGCAAATTTACAAGTTCAAATATATACTATTATTATATAATAAGTAAACAGGGGTATAATTTGATTATTTGGTTCAACCATCTAAAATATATTTATATCCTAATAAAAGATATTTAGTAAATAAATGATAGCCGTTAGATCTAACAATAAGGAGTATCTATATTTAAATCCTCTTCTAAAGATTCAAGGTTCGAATCCCGTCAACAACAAATTTTACATTAAGATTTTATATTATTAGTTCTAATCAATACATATTATTTACTAAATAACTATTATTATTACTAATAATTTTATTAATTAATATTACAGAGTTAAATTATATCCATAATAAATTATTATACTCAATTTTATTTAATCATATAATTTTAAAAATATTTAAAAATAATCCGTGATTTAAACGGACTATAAGCTAATACTAATAAAAACTAACAATGAACTAGTCATAAAATATTAAAAACTAAGCCAATAACCATCATTAACAACCATCCACCCAATTAGCTAGCCCTTGAAGCGCCAACAGAATCCCGGTTGAAGGATCCTCCTTCAACATTTTGTCCCATTCCACTAGTTCTAAATAGGGCTGTAATTCGAGCTGAGCGGCTCGCGAACTCGCTCGGCTCGAACTCGTTTAAGCTGGCTTGACTCGGCTCGTTTAGTTAAACGAACCGAGTTCGGGTAGAGGTTCTGGCTCGTTTAATTAAACGAGCTGGTTCGGCTCGGTTCGTGAAATTAAACGAACCGAGTTTGGATAGAAAATTAGGCTCAGCTCGAATAACTACCCGGCTCGAACTTGCCCGACTCGGCCCGAATTACAGCTCTAGTTCTAAACCATAAAGAACAGAATTATATATATAGGCCATTGCTCTATAAAAAACACTCTTATATAAATAACACCTTTATATCAATATAAATCATTGATTCTAGTATGATCTAATGGCCCCGCCAGGGGCACCCACACAATTAAAATGCACCATCACATACTAGATTTTCAAGAAAAAAATTATTTTCGGTGAACAGTACCTGACACGTCAGCACTGCCACGCGACATGCTGACGTGGCACTGCCACGCCAGCAGTTGACCCCCATGTGATGACGTGGTAGTGCCACGTGGCAGATGCTGATGTGGCATGCCACATGGCAGATGTTGACGTGGCACTGCCACGTCATCACCAGGGGTGTCACCTGCTGACGTGGCACTACCACTTTAACATGCCACGTGGCAGGCACTGTTCACCGAAAATAAATATATTTTTTATGAAAAGTGTTCTTTATATAAGGTGTTCTTCATGGAGTGGAGTAAGGATCTAGGGAAAACCTCGTTTAATTGAAAACTTAGAAAACTAAATCGAAATATAGCATATATGGTATGCAAACTAATCGTTGGGAGATGAAGAAAAATATGGTGAAATTAGATTTAAAAAAAATATCACCGATTGACGGGAAAATTCAAATTAAAAATTGAGGGGATTAGGTGTGATTCTGTGTGTGAGGGTGTATTTGATTAGTGTGTGGGTGCCCCTGGCGGGGCCATTGATCTTAATACATCTAATGGCTATGATTAGTACCTTAGTTTTCTTCAAAAAATAAGTTCTCTTTTGAGCACTTGCCTATATTATATATATATATATATATATATATATAGGCTAAATGTAAGCCCTAAAGACACATTTAATGTGGCATTAATTAAACTCAGGATGGTCCAAATGTGGGGCCCACTAACAGGGCCCGAACCCTATTTTAAATATTAATTTTGTAATTAATATTAATGATAATAAACAGCTCAGCAAATAAGAGTCAAATAAGGATATTACTCCTGCCTGACTTAGCCTCCAAGGCACCTAACTCAACAAGGAAACTGACTCCTACAAGGAAGGAGTCTAGAACCTTCCTCACGGAGGTGGCTTGACCATCAAGTCTCCTAACCCTACTACAATTTTAAGGCTTCTCAGCCTATATAAAGGGTCTGACCCCTCATTCTCAGAACTACGTTTTTGGCTTGATTCTTGATATTCATCAAGGTACGTAGTCATCTTGTGAAGGCAGATCCAGTTACGAACATGAGAGCAACCATTAAAGCATGAAGCTCACGAACCCTAGTATTAATTACATACAAACCCTAACCGCAATTTAACATCCTAGTTTTTATTCCACAATATTTGGCGCCGTCTATGGGAAGACAACATCAACCATGGTTCAAACACGAAGGACACCAGTCACAACCGAGGCGACCACCGTCACCTCTGCTTCACCTGAACAATGGTATGTACCTCCATCAATGGGGACAATCGCTCAACCTCAAGTTTCTCAACCTATATGGACGACTCCCCATGCTGAGAGAACTCTACCCGTGGTTGTCCATCCAAACCAAGAGACCAACCCTCTTCAGATGGTGGTCTCTCCCCTTGTCAATCATCCACTACCTCCGGGGGTGCAGATCTCTACTACAGATCTCCCTAGAAGTACAAATCCGGCATACGGGATGCCTAACCACTCTTCGAATACTCGAGGTGCTGGGCCAAGTGGCCATGCCCTGCAGATACATGAGCCGTATCACCCTCCTTACATTAGAGGCTTGGGCCCTGATCAATGATATTATGACTACTCTGGTCCTTATATTGATGATTCTTCATCTGAGGATGACGATCGTGATCAAGCCCTGAGGAGGCGACATCCAAGCAAGGAGCTTATAAGGCGTACTCGACGAATCCATGATTGACCCCCTTTGACAACTGCTGAGAGGATCAAGGCTCATGAGGCCGAGATCCTAAAGTTGAAGGACGACATGGCGAGAGAGCAAGAGAGATTGAATCAAAATCAACCTCCTCCAACTATAGAAAGGATTCCCATTTTAGATTTGGAAAGGCCTCCAAGGAGGCAGAGAGATTTTAGATTCCCAACGGGAAGAGCAACTAGGGCAGAGGCCCCCAAGGGTGACCCCAAAGAGTTGATACAGCTAGGAGATCCTGATGATCCTACACCACCATTCACCGAGGAAGTGATGAATGCTCACATCTCTCGGAAGTTTAAGATGCCTACTATAAAGGCTTAGGATGGAACGGGTGATCCCGCAAACCATGTGAGAACATTATCGAACGCACTACTGTTGCAGCCTGTTAGTGACGTTCTCAAGTGTAGGGCGTTCCCTCAAACCCTGGCGGGTATGGCTCAAAGATGGTATAACCGATTACCTGCAAATTCGATTGGCTCTTTTAAGGAGTTGAGTACTGCCTTTTTCAGCCAATTCATTAGCGGAAGAGTTCACGAGAAAATCTCCGCATCTCTTATGTATGTGGTACAAGGAAAGAATGAAAATCTGAGGGATTACCTCAAGAGATTTACTAAGAAGACACTAAATATTACTGACTTGGAAAATAAGGTAACCATGGTGGCCTTGGAGCACGGAACCATTGACCTCTTCTTTAAAAGGTCATTAGTAAAGCATCCGCCTGAGAATATGGCCGAACTCCAACGAAGGGCTGAAAAGTATATTAAAGCTGAAGATAGCATGAAGAAAGAAGCCATAATAGGTGGAGGCGGAGGTAACAACGACTCCAAGAAGCGAAAGCAAGACCAGGAGTATGATGACCAAGAGTATGATGCTAGGGACAAGTATCCCCGAACTAGCGAGGACTCTGACTCTGCCCCTAAGAAGAACCAAGGACCAAAGTTCACTGAGTATGCAAGGTTGAATACTCCTAGTAGTCGAATATTGTTGGACATTGAGAATAATAAGGATTTTCGATGGCCGAAGCCACTTAGGGGTGATCCCGCAAAGAGAAACAAGAATCAGTATTGTAGATTCCACAAAGATGTTGGGCATGACATTGATGATTGCAAGCAACTCAAAGATGAGATCGAGTTTTTGATCCGTAGAGGGAAACTTAGCCACTTCACTAAGGGTGAAGATCGTGGTAATCAAATTAGAGTTTATAAAAGGGATGACGATCAAGATCACAACCCACAGTCCCTAGGGCCAGTAATCAACATGATCTCAGGAGGCCCGACTGCGGCCGGCACAATAAGGAATTCTCGGAAGACTTATTCCAGAGAAGTGATGCACATCGTGGGAGAGGCCCCGAAGCGTGAAAAAACTGAAGCAATGGTTGATTTTGATGACTCAGACTTGGAAGGGGCTAAGTTCCCCCATGACGATCCGTTGGTCATAACTCAGAGGTGAAACGAGTATTGATAGACAATGGAGCTTCCGTTGACATTCTGTTTCATGATGCATTTGTGAAGATTGGGTACAATGATTCTCAGTTGACCCCCAATAACATGCCTATATATGGATTTTATGGAGTAGAATCCAAAGCTGAAGGGACTATTCAGTTGCTTGTAACCATTGGATAGGAGCCCAAGGAGGCCACTCAGATGTTGAACTTCCTGGTAATCAAGGCGGTTTCAACGTACAACGCTATCCTCGGAAGGACTGGACTTCATACATTCAAGGCTGTTGCCTCAACTTTTCATATGAAGATCAAGTTCCCAACCAGGAATGGTGTTGGAGAACATAAAAGTGATCAAAAGATGGCACGAAGCTGTAATGTAGCCTCTTTAAGGCCTGATGGATTCGGGGGGCAGGTCCGTCCGATTGAAGACATGAATGTTAGCAGTGGTAAGGAACACCAACAAAGGCTAGCAGAGGACATCACACCGAAGCCTCGGATAGCCATTGAGGCTAAGGCGTTAACTGACTTTGTGGTTGAATGTACCATTGGTAACCAAGAAGTTGGGGGGCAGGAGATAGTACCCCAAGTAGGAAGTGAATTAGAATAAGAAGGAGGAGACCAGGAGTGGTGGGTGCTCTATTTTGATGGAGCATCAAAAACAAAATCAAAAGGTGCATGCCTAGTCTTGCAAAGCCCCAATGGGCTCAAATTACCCTAGGAGGACTTAGCTACATATTTATCTTGTAGAAGTTGAAATAAGGTTCGATGAAATCATCATAGAGCATGTTGCTCCGAGTAGGACAGTAGTACTCTATGTAAGGGTTGAACCCATTTCAAGTTATTAATTCAAGTTTGTTTTCCATTCATTGATTATGTGATTTTATTTATGTACCAAGCACCTGATGTGTGTAATTCAAAGATGACCAATTACCGAAAATAAAAGAATACATGAATGGAAACAAACAAATGCATAAATTAAAACCCCGAAGGGACAAGAGTTAGGTTACTGCACAACCAAATAAGTGTTTAAAGTCCTTGAAGTACCCGGGATAAAAGACAAGTTAATAAAGCCACATGTGGCTATCAATGCCATGCAAGGTTGTGGAGGCTAAGGACTAGCCACTCTTCAATATTTTCAAAAAGACTTGGATGGAGAATCTAAGGTAGAAGACCAATAGAAAACCTTAAACAAGGATCAATAAGTTCAAGTAAACTCTCGTCTCAGGAGTTTAAAAGGCAAGAAGCCCACATGATTGTCTTATTTAAAATCTAAATCGAGGAATCAACCTTGAATCCTTGACCTAGAATCAAGAAAATCAAGAACCAAAGATAGAACCAAGACAAAAGTTGAAGTCCCGATGGACCACCAGTTAAAAAAACATATTGCATAGCCCGAAATCCAATTGAAGGCTAATAAAGTGGGCAATTGAGTTAGGAGATTTTGACATCACATATAACTTCAGAAGGCCATCAAGGCTCAGGCATTAATTGACTTCGTGGTTGAAAGTACTATTAACAACAAAGAAGTAGGGGGGCAAGAGGTATTAACCCAAGAGGATAAAAGACTAGAAAATAGAATGGAGATAAAAACATGACCCTGAAAGAATAGTGGGTGCTCTATTTTGACGGAGCGTCAAAAACAAAATCAAGAAGATTAGTTAAAAGGCTATTAATACAAAGAATAGTATGGAGAATACATTCCAAGACTAAGGATTGAAGCCTTGAACTTTAAATCTCAACACAAAATTTAAGCCCTGATGGCCAACAAGGTTGTCTGCCTCCAATCGAGCTTGTCATTTGAATTCAAGGCCTTGAATCAAGTCCCGTCAATCAAATTCAAATCAAAGCAAGGTCCTATGAACATATGAATAAGGTTGGAATCCTAAAATCAAGATAGAGGATTAACAACTAGCCAAGGCACACCAGAATTGAAGTCAAGTGCTGAGTGACAAATGAACTTCTTGAACGGTCAATCGAGAAGCAAGACCTCCACCATATGAAGTAAGGGGATAAGAACTAAAAAGCTTCATCACAAGATCTACATCTTAGAATGAGAATGAAGGGTTGGTTATAACCGACAACCATGAATGGATTCAAGGTTTAAAACCAAGGATTCAACAAGCGAGTTAAGGCCTAGAAGGTCACGAAAGTTATGAAAGCCAATTTGAAGTCAAGGATGTCTGTTTGGTCATCGGCTTTAAATAATGACATTCGACGATCGAATACTGACGTTGAGGTCCAAATATTGACGTTCACCTACTGACGTTGAAGTTCAAGGACTGAGTAAAGGCCGACCGAGCTCCCGAGCTCCCGAGGGAGGCCCCAGCCGACCGAGAGTCGGCCGACCGAGCTCCGAGGGAGGCTCTAGCTGACTAAAGCTGGTGTTCAGATGTTCAACGTTGATGTTCGAAATGTGATGTTCAATATGATAGACCGAGAGCCGACCAACCAAGCTCCCAAGGAAGGCTCCGGCCGACCGAGCTTTCGCTCCAGCCGACTGAGGTTGATGATCGAGTCTTGAGGTTGATGATCGACCTTCAGCCGACCGAGATTTGGCCGATCGAGCTCTCGAGGAGGGCTCCGGCAAACCGACCTCCGGCCAACCGACCACCGGCCGACTTACCTCCCGAGGAGGCCATCAACCGATTGAGGTCGATGATCGAGTCCTGAGGTTGATGATCGAGTATTGAGGTTGATGATCGACCTTCAACCGACCGAGAGCTGGCCGACCGAGCTCCCGAGGAGGGCTCCAACAGACCGACCTCCGGCCAACCGACCACCGGCCGACTGTTAGTCGATTGAGGTTGATGATCGAGTCCTGAGGTTGATGATCGAGTCCTGAGGTTGATGATCAAGTCTTGAGTTTGATGTTCGTAGCCTCACCTTTATGTTTGAAATGTGAAAACGAAGCCGGAGCCGAGGCCGGAGCCAAAGCCAAAACCAGACCCTTCAACGTTGTTTGGGCCATATCTTGAGCTCTGGATATCAGATTTGGACGATCTTACAGTCCACGCGAAGCTCTCTGAATTTTCCACAGTCTTAGAGACCCTTGGCTGACTAAGTACTGGCCGACTGAAGCATTTTGAAGCCCTTAGGCCGACTGGGAACTCAATCTGACCCTTGTTTGGGCCATATCTTGAGTTCCAGATATCAGATTTGGACGATCTTACAATCTACGCGAAGCTTATTGAATTTTCTACGGTTTTGGACAACCTTTGGCTGACTGATTGCTGCCGAACAGAAGCCAAGAAGGCCTTCAATCGACTAAGTGCTAGCCTTCATGGTCGATGAGCCGGCTGATCGAGGGTGATGCTCAAGGTCGATGACCCTAGCCGACCTAGGGTGATGCTCGAGCTCGATGACCCGGCCGATCAAGGGTGATGCTCATGGTTGATGCTGAAGTTTTTTCCTGACGTTTTAAACATGAAAATGAAGCTGAAGCTGAAGCTGAGGCCGAAGCCGTTTAGTGACGTTAGCGCCGTTTAGTTCTGTTAGCGTTATTTAATGTCGCTAGCACCATTAGTGTCGATAGCACCGTTAGTGTCGTTAGCACCGTTAGTGCCGTTAGCACCGTTAATGTCGTTAGCACCGTTTAGCTTCATTTAGCGTTCGAGTATTGACGTTGATGTTTTGGTATTAAAGTTGAAGGATGATATTCAAAATGAAAGCCAAGGTCCTGGAGGAGCCAAGGTCGTCACGAAGTCGGTCCGGGGGTCGTGTCGATGTTGAAATCGGTCCCGGGGTTATGTCGATGATGAACGTCGTTTAGCATCATTCAGCGCCGTTTAACACCGTTCAGTGCCGAATAGGCCCTAGCCGACCGGTCTTCGTTTCGATGTCGAAGGTCCCGACATCGTTTCGATGTCGAAAATCGGTCCCGACGTCAATTTGAATATGAAAACTAAGCTCGACCGGAAGACCGGGGCATCCGGGAAGCTTTAGCCGACCAGTCTTCGTTTCGATGTCGAAGGTCCCGACATCGTTTCGATGTCGAAAGTCGGTCCCGACATCGTTTCGAATATGAAAACTAAGCTGGACCAGAAGTTGAGCCCAAGGCCGTTTAGCGCCGTTTAATGCCGTTTCGCGTTGCTTAACATCGTTTAAGCATCGTTTAAGGATAATTAGTGCCGAGTAGCATCGATTAAACATCGTCGTACATGTGTCGGTCACTCCACACTTTACACCAAGACGGTATTCGTGAAACACAAGTGTACAAAGATGAGTCCTGACCCGAGTCTCGGAAAAGACAGTTAAAACTTCAAGGAAAACTTGATCAGTTTTCCTAGAAGTTGGGGGGCAAATGATATGGGCTAAAAGTAAGCCTTAAAGACACATTTAATGTGGCATTAATTAAACCCAGGATGGTCCAAATGTGGGTCCCACCAACAGGGCCCGAAACCTATTTTAAATATTATTTTCGTAATTAATATTAAGGGTAATAAATAGCTCAGCAAATAAGAGTCAAATATGGATATTACTCCTACCTCACTTAGCCTCCAAGGCACCTAACTCAACATGGAAACGGACTCCTACAAAGAAGGAGTCTAGAACTTTCCTCAAGGAGGTGGCTTGTCCATCAAGTCTCCTAACCCTACTACGATTCTAAGGCTTCTCAGCCTATATATACGGTCTGACCCCTCATTCTCAGAACTACATTTTTGGCTTAATTCTTGATATTCATCAAGGTACGTAGGCATCTTGTGAAGGTAGATTCAGCCACGAACATGAGAGCAGCCATTAAAACACGAAGCTCACGAACCATAGTATTAATTACATACAAACCCTACACTACTAGAAATATGTCAATAGACATCGGTTTTTAGCCGTTATAAAAAAAATCTGGGCGATGTCTATGCGTGTGTAGAGAAAGGTCCAAACTTTAGACATCGGTTTTTAGCCGATGTCAAAGATGAATATACACAACGGTTCTCTTAAGTAAACTGATGTCTTTCCTGTTGTTTTACATCGGTTTTTTATAGAAGAACCGATGTTTAATACTAGCTTAGACATCAACTGATTAAATAAATGATGTCTAACTCAACCTTTAAAATCAGTTTCTTAAAGAAACTAATGTCTTTGAAATAATATTGAAGTAGTACAATTTGAACATTGCTTGTTTTAAACACACAAATACCACAAACAAACCAAGACAATCAAATATAAATAACCAAAATCCAGTTATATATTACCAAACAAACCAATTCAGTACACACAATAACGACAAAACCAGTACTACATTATCAAATCAAAGCTCATCCCTACTACATTACCAAAAGGACAAAATGAAAGTACTAGCTAACTGTGCAATTTGATGTTACAAATCAGGTCTTCTTTGTGCAGTTGGCCGAACTTTTTCTTCTTGTTGTTAGTAACAATAGGTTGGTGCCCAAATCATAGAACATAAGTTGGACGCTAAACTGCTTCCTGGTCCATCACATATTTGGGAAAATTAGTAAAGTTTGTTAATTACTAAAATCTGATCACAACTACGGAATTCAAACATAATGAGTTATTACATATGTCCAGCATTTGTTGTGAAATAGTAGCTACATCATAGAACATAGCCAAGAGATATTATGTGAACTCTAAACTCCTATAGCACTGCTTTGATATTGGGGTTTACACCCGTTTTTCAAATAATTCTCAAACAGAGGTATGCAATGTTTACCATGACTTGAATCATACCAAGAATAAAACCCGCAAGAGGAATGTAAATCGCACTTGAGCGGATGAGTTATTGGATGAGAGTGCACAGCTTTTCTGTTTTTCTCCAGCATCAAGATATTTACAGCAATAATCTGCCACATACTGATAACCATAAAGACCAATAAATGAAAGAATAATAAAGCATTATCTGAATTATATGTCATTTAGACATAGTAGGATGTCTGATAAGAAAGAGATGGGTAGTCAGCTTGTGGATCATTAAGTTGACAAATTAAACGCACATCAACTTGCAATGCAACTGCAGTAGCCTATGGTCTGAGCATTTGTCCAATTCAAATATCGAAGACATTGGTCCAACTTCTTTTAAGGGAATATTGGGAAATTTTAAAGTAGCTGAAAAAAGATTACAACTGCCTTTATACTGACTATTAACGACCAATGCAGAACTGATAACGATGACAGATGTAGGTATTAGCAGAAGTTCATTTTGCCGTATGAAAAATAGATTATCCAATAGTTTTATCAGACATATATTAACGGTTTGTATAATATATAGAGCAAGTGCAGGACATCCTAATGCTGTAAAAACATAAATTATAGGCATAGGTGCATGTAGGGACAGAGTCGACTCATCACTTATAATCCCGAATGATGAGTTATTCACACTAAATTTTTGATCATGGTATACCTTCTCTCCTTAATCCTTTATAACACAAAGGATCCTCTATATTCTGTGGGCAAACCCCTGATTTATCGAATGGGCTATAATACAAAAAGTCCTATACCAGTTTCCTATTAAGTATTTACATATACA